>JAGXJF010004340.1:0-1319508 GCA_019208055.1 Stipa capillata
GGCCGGCGGCTGCGGACCCGGGCGATTCGCGTGCCGCGCAGCATATGGCCGGCTGTCGCTGGCTCGGCCTGTTGAACGGGGCCGGTCCCTCAGATGCTATCTTCACAGACCCTCTTTGGTCCATACCATCAATAGATTTCTTTTTTTATTGGCAAGGTAAGAGGAGAAAGGTGCTGTCCTCCGTGCACGCTTGAATAGGAGCGAGGGATACACCGACGCTTTTTGCCCTTCGGAACAAGGGATCTATAGGACGCACCGCACAAGGAGAATCGAAGACGCATTTTTTGTTTGTAAGTTTTGTACACTGCAGCGTGGGAGAACGCAGCTACACCTTCCCCTCCTCACGTACCAGGAGCCCAGAATACCAGCAGAGCAACGGATTTGAGCAAACTCTAATGCAACGGCAGTCCAAAACATAATAATCTAAGTTTCAAGATTTTCAGGGTGCTACCAAGAGACTTCTTTTCTCTCTATGCGCGGGGCGGTCTGAATTTTGTCCGAGCTTACTCCTCGGCCCGGGTCCCGCCTTCAGGGAGTGGCGCGCAGGCCACCCCCTATGATAATTATGCGCGCGCCCTCGTCGGCCTCGGCCGCCTCGCTCTGCGGGCCCGAGGAGGACGACGAGCCCTTCTGGGAGGAGGAGGAAGGCACCGTCGAGCTCGTCCAGCTAGGCGCCAACCGCGCAAGAACGTCCTCATCCTCATGAGCGACACCGGCGGCGGCACCGCGCCTCCGCGGAGGCCATCAAGGACGCCTTCCGCATCGAATTCGGCGACGAGTATCGGGTGGGTGCGCTCTTGGATTCGATCCCCTTTGCGGATTCTGCTTCCCCTCTGTGAAGCCGGGATGTTTAATTATTTATTGGAGCTCGCAACCTGTCGGGTGGCCGCACTAAAGATTTCGATTTCGATTTGGGCGTGGCAGGTCTTCGTGAAGGATCTTTGCAAGGATCACGCGGGGTGGCCGCTCAATACATGGAAAGCTCGTATAAATTCATGGTGAAGCATGTGCAGCTCTGGAAGGTGGCCTTCCACAGCACATCGCCGAGATGGGTCCATTGCTTCTACCTCGCCGCCCTCGCCTCGTTCTATGCCAAGTACGCACTCTTCTCTTTCCCGGCTCAAGATTTTGATTTTCCGGAATTTATTAGTTCTTGGAACGTTTTACTTGTTTCGCCCACAGCTTCGGGATTACGAACAAACAATACGATGTGTTTTGTGTTTTCATGGTATGCTATATCGGTTTGCTGTTGTGTGGTTGGTGCCTTGGATTGCAAACTTGCCCACCTAATCGCAGATTTTCTAATGCGCAGCAATTTTGTCATTATCATTGCGCTTATATTTTATAATGTCAGATCTTACCGGCGTGATATTGCGGCGATAATTTTATAAGGCCCCAGTCCTTCTCTTGACTAGAGATGCTAAAATATCTGTGCTACATTCACTGTCATGTAATGTACGTATGCAGTTTGCTATTGCAATGCAACTTCTGAATAAACTGGCACCGAGGTCTGATATTCAGCCATGTGCACCAGTTCAGGCTACGCATATGGGTTTGGCAGGGTATAGTACATGACCAGAAGCAGTCCAAGAAATTCCATTTGTACCATGCTCATTACCCATCAAAACGCCCACTGTCACCGTATCGGTGTGGTTGCTTTTGCATACTAGCCACTATAATTGATAGCATCGCTGCATTCCTTGGGCATCATTTAAGTGAGTTGAGACTGAGTATATGTGCTTTCAGAATTGCTAGTCTGTCCCTGCATAAATTTTTTCCCAGTTCACGATCCACATATTATACACCACAGTGGCATAAAATGTTTATTTCTTGGATTGCTGATTTATTCCATACTCCAACCACTAACCTTGCAGCCAATTGGCACTTTAAAATCAATTCAATAGGTACACTTATATTTTGTTCTATTTCAATGTTGTCATCGCTCTATATTTGTTAACAGTGATGTCTGATTGAATTACATCAACAAGGCATCAAGCTATTGTAAAATAGTTACACATAATGCTTATATCATTTACAAGTTGACCCACAGTCTAGTCCATTGATCCTTTACTATACGTTAGGACTTTTTCTCTACATCAAGAGGGTACATGGAGTGTTTTTATCTAAATAATTTATTGTTTATGGGTGAAGGAATGGTTGAGGCTGGGACTGAAGAAGTACAAGCCAGACATCATAATTAGTGTTCACCCCCTCATGCAACACATTCCTCTATGGGTACTCCAAATGGCAAGTCTGCAAAACAGAGTAGTCTTCACCACCGTCATCACCGACCTCAACACTTGCCACCCTACATGGTAGGTCAGCTATCAGTAAAGGGAAACCTGGGTTGTACTAATATTATTCCTTTAGTGACAATCACTCTCTCACACACTTACCGTTCTAATCATAAGAGTTAAATTTGGGAATAAAATTTACAGGTTCCATGCTGGTGTGAATAGATGTTACTGCCCATCAGAAGAAGTTGCCAAGAGGGCAGCACTAGATGACCTACAACCTTCTCAAATCCGCGTGTTTGGTCTTCCCATTCGACCGTCATTCTGCGTGCTGTCCTTGTTAAGGTACATACTCTTTAGTTAATTTTGGGACTGTTGTTACTTGCTTCTATGCCTACTAGTTTCTAATTTTATATTTGATCTTTCAAAAGCTAGTGGTTCACTTGTAATGTTTATTCTTCTGATCTCCTGTGCTTATCAAACGACCTGGTCATGCATATGTGCTGTCATTAACTACTAACTATTGTATACCCAAAATCATTACTATGAGCTGTACCTCTATGTCTCCACTATGTTCTCAATTAACAAATAAATGTATGTTTGCACGGTGACGTGTCTTAATACAAATGCTTATCACCCCGCTTTTTATTTAACTCAAAAGTTTATTTCTGGGAAACCAAATACTCACCAGGATGATTTGAGGAAGGAACTTGAATTGGATCCTGAGCTGCCTGCAGTGTTGCTGATGGGAGGTGGAGAGGGCATGGGTCCTGTCAGAAGACCGCAAAAGCCCTTGGAGAGCAACTGTTTGACAAAGAGCTTGGAAAACCAATTGGGCAGCTTGTTGTCATTTGTGGTCGGAACAAAACACTAAGCTCCTCATTGCAGGCTCTTGAATGGAAAATGCCAGTGAAGGTATAAGTCAACATTTATGTTTTTAATTCTTACTAAAATTCAAATTGTTTCTTCGATAGTCCAGATCACGAGGGTGTTTTATTCATTGTAATTTTTTTTAACAAAAGATTAGGGGATTTGAGACACAAATGGAGAAGTGGATGGGGGCTTGTGATTGCATTATACAAAGGTAAATATCCTTGACCTTTCTTGATTGTTAGCATGTTGCTTCCTTCGAAGTTCTTTGTGGTGTTCATAATTTTGTTTTTCTGCTGTTATTTGGTTCAATAGGCTGGACCTGGTACCATCGCTGAAGCTTTGATTAGGGGGCTTCCTATTATCCTTAATGACTTCATACCTGGGCAGGTTTGTGCCTACTAACTTTCTGTGTTTTTATATTGTTATAACAAAAATTCAAAGTGTATGTATTTGCAACGCTACCGTGAGCCTAAAAGCCTCTCAGTTAAGAGCTCAAAACATCTACTACATCCGTAGTCCATAAGAGCCTCAGCATTAGCATAAGCTGGCATGGGTGCAATGCCATGTTTGTTTATGGTTATTGCCTCGTAAACTTCTTCCCATACGCCATCTTTACAGAGTCAAAGAAAGGTTGATTCTCATGAACTCTATTCTGGTGAATCGGTGATGGTTTTATACGCTAATAAAATATGGGTCTGCCTATACAGTAGTCGCCTGGTTTTTTTTTAAATCGCAGTCGATCGTTTTGGGCTGTTGGATCCAATGGCCACTGATCCAACGGCCACTGACCCGTCTTCCACCTCCGACACACCGCGTCGTCTTCAACCTCCCGACGCTCTCTCTCTCTCTCCCGACGCCGTCTCGCCTCTCTCTCTCTCTCCCGACGCTCTGTCCGGCGGCCGCCGCCGCCGGATCAGGCCACCCTCTAAACCCCGGTGGACGGCGCCCTTCAACTCCGGCACCGGCGACACCCCCCACCCTAACCCTAACCCGGCGGCTCCCGGTGATTCTGCCTCCCCTCCGCCCGCTGCAGCCGCTCCGCGTCGTCGCCGGCCTCCGGCTCGGTGACCCTAACCCGGCGGCTCCCGATGATTCCGCCTCGCCTCCGCCCGCCGCCGCCGCTCCGTGTCGTCGCCGAGCTCCGGCTCGGTGACCCTAACCACGCGGCGCCGGTGACTCCGCCCGCCGCCGCCGCTCCGCGTCGTCGCCGGGCTCCGGCTCGGTGACCCTAACCACGCAGCGCCGTGACTCCGCCTCGCCTCTGCACGGCGCCGCCGCTCCGCGTCGTCGCCGGGCTCTGGCTCGGCGACCCTAATCTCTCGGCCTCGCCTCGTCGTCGACTGCGAGCAAGCGAAATCTTAGTCGCTTGCGAAATAGCATCAGCGATAAAATATGTAGGTTATTATACAATTCATTTATAACTCACAATGAGACTTCTTTTGGGTGGAAAACTCAGGATGAGACTAATACCATACAATACGCAAAATGGTTGGGTTGTGGCTATGTGCAATCTACAGGTTGCAAGAGTTGTATGCTTCTCTCTGGTTAACAGGTAGTAACATCAGACTATGATCTAACATAAGTTTGTATTTGCATGACAGGAGGTTGGCAATGTCCCTTATGTCGTGGACAATGGTGCAGGCGTGTTCTCCAAAAGTCCTAAGGAAACTGCTGCACTTGTTGGCCATTGGTTTGGTCCAGGCTCGGAGGAACGGAAGAGAATGTCAGAAAATGCATTGAAATTGGCCCAACCGGAAGCTGTATTTGACATTGTCAGAGATATCCATGAGCTCTCTCAGGAGCAAGGGGTGATATCACAGATCTCCAGCTCCTTGACATCATCGTTTTTTGTACCGTCTCCTGAAACCAGCCCTATCCAACTTATGTGAAGCCTTCAAGCTGTGTATAGCTAGAATTATATTCTTTGACTCCTGAACTTTGCATATGCCCTACAGTATATCCTGGAAAAGAAACCATCTGGCAAGTGATTTAGCTGGTTTATTTCATCTGTTGGCGGGATTGCACTGCTTTCTGTTCATGGCCTCCCGTGGTAGTTATGGGCTCGTTTGACTGACAGCTGCTCTTGTGTAATATTGTGTTCATGTAAAGTTTGTGAAAATCATTCATTGACATCATTCTTTTCCGTTCCCTCCTTACTCAAGAGGGATCACTGGTTGGCTGGCTTGTAAAGTAAACTCAGTTTTGTGGATTGAAAAAAAATTAAATTCCTTGTCATGTACCTCATGTTAGGGCCAATGGGCCACTGTAAGAAAAGGATATGATGACAAATGCGTGAATCGAAGTCTTGTGTTTGTTGAAGATAATGAGTGATATACATATATGTATCCTCGATTGGAAGTTCAGAGTCCTTGAAGAACTAGTACCAGCTATCTTATGAGATCTGTAGACTGGAGTATATCTTGGTGTCCTACTCGTACCAGCCAAAGTTGTCTGGCGCCAAAGTTGTCTGGCTGCTTCGAGGCTGTTATCGAAGGCAGGCAAACACTCCTCTATTTCTCAAGCTGTTATAGAAGGCAGCCAGACACTCCTGTAAATCTGAAGGCCATATCAAAGCAAGCATTGTACAGCTGTGTCGGTGCCTCTCACTGATTTCCCATTTTGCAAGAAACAATCTGCTTGAGCTATAGATTGGATCTTGATATGGTAAAGCTGTGACATATTAGCACGAGCACTATTTAAAAAGCCTATAGCAACCTCACTGTGACTGTGAGCCTGATATAGAATCTAGATCGCAGGGGTATGTATGTTCAGTGGATTCTGATGTTTACTGCTGTGCCTTTTGGTATCGCTCGCAGCCGCAGGCTAAAGCAAGTGCGAGGGACCGAGACTTCGTTCTCGCAAATGATGGAAAGTCATTTTAGAAGACAAAAGGCGACGCATCACGATGTCTAAAGAAATGCCTTTTCAGGCCGCATTCTTCTTCAGTTCCACTATGCTACCACTTGAGCTTCAGCTCTCTTTCACCCAGTGCAGCGGCATAGCACCATCTGCAGGTCCCCTTCACTGATCTACCACCTTGCTTAGCGCCTGTTTGGTTAGGTTGCTGCTGTTGACAAAGCTGCTGTTGGCTGGCTGTCTAGAAAAGCTGTTGTAGCTGTGGGAAAGTGAACATATGACTTTTGGTTTATTCAAATCATCTATAGTATTTTGTAAAATGAGCATAGAAGCTTCAATACATTGCAAAAAGCTAACAGAATGCAGCTTTTCCAAATAGCTGAATTTGCACTGCAAAATCCACAGCTACCGTTGATAAAAACTGCTGAAAAGTTGGCCGTTTAATTGAGCTACAACTTTTCTAGTGAAAAACTGCTAAAAAATCCAACCAAACACCCCCTTAGCCTGTTGTCGAGTCCCAGCTCTTTAAGGCTTTTCCCTGCACGCTTGAGACATGTTTGTTCCTCTTTTTTTTTGTGAATGAGACATGTTTGTTCTTGTGGCGACGTGGATCATGAACGCTAGCGGCTGTTAAATTTGCACCCCTGGTGCTGCCGGGTTCCAATGTTCCATCGACATCTGCCAACGAAACGGATCTCGTGGTTCTGGCACGCTCTGGAAACTGCCAGATCCATGGCAGCGAATCCGGATTTTCGAGAGAGCTTCATTTGCACACTATCTTATCATCACGACCCCGGCTGACCATTCTACGGCCTGTTATCAATCAAATGTCCAGATGTCCTCTGCGAAAACTGTTCCTATCGTTCGTTGTCACTGCATCTTCATCTCATGTCCTAACATCTTTTTACATGCTAAAGAATTGTTACATCTTTGACTCTCTTGTACATCTTCCAACGCATTGGATTAGAGTCCTCGTCTACTCCTACACAACTCCTATCTACTGACTGATGTACACGCCGAGCTCTGCTATTCACAGAAAGATAACAGGAAAATGACTAGGAAAAGAAAGGGAAAAAAGGCCACACCAACCAACCGGTCAACCACCCTTGCGCGGCAGGTGGGGCCTCAGTGTCAGAGCCAGCTACGGCGTGGCGCCCCAGAGCACCTCGGCCAGCACGGTGGCCTCCTCCGCCGGCGACACGGCCGCCTCCCGCACGCGCCGCAGGATCTCCAGCTTCGCCGCGCGCTTCTCGCGCTGGCTTAGACCATTCCCGATTTCCACCTGCACCGCGAACCTCGCCACCGCTCCCACGAATGGCCGGCGCGACGACGACGGCGCCGCGGCGTCGTCGTTGTCCTCCTCTCGCCGCCACCCCAGGAGCGCGGCGAACCAGATGCCGGCTTTGCCGTCCGGCGTCTCTTGCTGCGCGGAGTGACACGAGGCGGCGTTTGTCTCCGTGAGCGACCCGCCGAGGTCGGAGCGCTGGAGGCAGAGGAGGCGCTTGACGAGACCCTCGGCGAGCAGCGCGTCCAGGACCTCCTTGCGGCCGTAGTACCCGATGCGGAGGGCGAGCTCCAGCGCGAGCGCGCGGACGCGGGTGTTGGGGGCGCAGAGCAGGGCCACGAGCCGGGGGACCTCGCCGCGCGCGTGGAGCTCGTCCACAAGCGGGCTGCGGATGGCGGCCAAGAGGCCGTTCAGCGCGCGCAGCGGCGCCGACGAGGCGGACGCGGAGGCGACCAGCGCGCCCACGGCGGGGCCCATCAGGACGGGCCCCACGAACACGTCCTTGTTGAAGCGGACCAGCGCGAGAACCGCGGCCGCGCACCCGTCGCCCACGTTGGGGTCCCCGAGCCGCGCCTCCACGGCCCCGAAAACGCCGTGCCGGAGCAGCGCGCCCTGGAGCCGCGGGTCGAACCGCCGCCCCACGCCAAGCAGCTTCGCCTCCAGCTCCGCGAGGAGCGCGCGCGCGGGGTCCGCGCCGCCGCCATCCGAGCGCCGCAGCGCGTCCACGAGGCGCGCGACGAGCTCGCGGTCGATCCACGCCTGGATCTCCCCCGCGACGCCACCGGCCGCGCGCGCGACCCCCCTCCTCGCCTTGCACCGGCAGTACCGGGCGCGCAGGTCACCAACAACCCCACCTCCCTCCTCCCGGGATGTCAACCCGACGGACCACGAGAGAGCTCTAACCCTTGACAACAGACGGCGAAGTGGAGACAGCTCGGGGTCGCCGACGAGGAGGTCGTCGGCGCTGGCCTCGAGCGCGAGAAGAGCCTGGAGGGCCGGACAGCCGTAGCCGCCGCCGGTCTCCACGCTCCGGGCGGCGTCGCGAAGGGCTCGCAGGACCTTGAGGAAGTCACCGTCGTCTTCCTCCTCCTCCATCCCCCACGCGATCCTTGGTATTATCTCGTCGTCTTACGGCGGGCGCTCAGTAAAAAATCCCAAGTAGACCGGGGCAGTAGAAGTAGTAGTGGCAGATTAGATGGATAATTTTTACCGATCCAACCACCTCAACCGGTCGTCGGCCGAGCGCGTGATACGTACGTTGAGTCTGGCTGCATCATGGATCGTGGCTTGGAGTCTTGGCTCGACTTGCCAAGGCATATGGATCTTGGCATCTTGCGTGCTCATCAGATGATGCAACTGTATTTGGTACACTTTTTTTCTTGAGAGATGTATTTGGTACACTTGATACTGTGGAGAAGATGTGCAATTCACACTCAGATTACATGCGCTGCACAGGTATAGTAGTAGTAGCGGTGGTGGTGGTGTACCCTTCGTTTCATTGGAGACTAGCAAGATGCTCGTGCGTTGCAACTGAACCTTAAATAGTAAAATAACATCTTATGTTCTGACTAAAATCATAAGTTTATAACAAAATATATTATTTTGCCTTATAACGATCTAATAGTAGAGTGCTCGTACAACACACATACACACATATAAAAAAAATTTACGCACATGTATGAGGGAAGGAACAGCACCAACAAGCCAGCTAACTCAGAACGTAAAGATTGGATCCTATTGTTTAGTAAGATAATAAATTTCAGCAGAGTAAAAAAACTAACTCAGAACATAAAAATTGAAATATGTTTAGCGGAGTATGTTGAGAGTTACGTAAAGATTGGAGTCTGTTTAACAAAGTTTGTTGAGAGTTGGAAAGTTGGTCAGAGGAGGGTGTAATTAATTTGTTACAGCTGTTGAGAATAAAAAGGGATGGATTGAATACAAGATATGTTTGTTAGTTTGTGTCATAGCAACGAGGCTAGACAGTGAACTTGTGGCACCCCCGTACGGCTCCACGGACCGACGCGGGGTTACACGGGAAACTACGTCGTGTGAAGACACCGCTGCCGCACACGTGGGTTACCCGACGCGAAGACGCTCGGACTCGCTGCGAGGTCGCAAACCGAAGAAGTGGAGGAGCAAGCCAACTAGTGATTTCAGAATTTCTGGCTCCCCCAAATGGGAGGGGTGTCCCTCTATTTATAGGGAAAAAGGAGGGGTAGGGGAGATTACAGGGATGCCCTCAGGAGTTTTACAATTATGCCCCTAGATGCACTAACGCCCCTAGGGGCGCGTAGGTCTTTTCCTTTGGGAATATTCCGGGGGTCCCGCCCGTCATGCTCGGACTTGACGCCGTCACGGTCTCGGCATTGAGCGGTGTTGGTGTCGCGACGAGGCTGGGGTTGTCGCGGAGCCGGCATCGAGCGGCCTTGGCATTACGACGAGGTTGGAGTTGTCACGGAGTCGGCATTGCGCGGTCTTGGCTCCGCGACGAGGTTGGCGTCGTCGCGGAGTAGGCGTCGCGCGGTCTTGATGCCGCGACGGGGTTGGTGTTGCGCTGATCTCCTCTAAGTACGAAAGGGCGTTGAAACCGGGTAGCGCGGGGACCCCCTCCCCAACAGTAGTCCCTCGCCGGTGCGGGCGGTCACTTAGTGCCCGTCCGGACCGGCGCACCGATCCTGGCGGGGTCGGCGCGCTGGCCGGACTAACGAACTCAGGATGGTCGCGACGTTCCCGGGTTTGCGGAATACGACTGCCCGGGATCTCGCGGCAAAACAGAGGAATTAGCGGAAAAAACCCTCCGAGCCCAATCTGCGGAAAAACTATTCATTTATTTATTTATTTATTCTTATTTTTCTCTTTTTTTTTCTTTCCTTTTCCCTTTTTTTCTCTCTTTTTTTCTTTTTTTTCTCTTTTTTCCTCAGTGCCTTGGCCGGCCGCCTGACCTAATGGGTCGGCTGGGCCGCTTGCTCTGGTTGGGGGCAGGGGCTATATAAGCCCCCTGCGCCGCCGCCCCTCACTCCGCGCTCTCCTCCACCGTGCGCCGCCGCCCCCTTGCTCCTCCACCGTGCGCCGCCGCCCCCCCTTGCTCATCCACCGTGCGCCGCCGGCCGGCCTCACGCCCCCACGCCGCCTTGCGCCGCCGCCGCCCGGGGAGTCCCCGTCGCCGCCTGCTGCTCCCCCCGGGTCCGCCGCGCTCCACCCCGAGAGCCGCCCAGCCGGACCCCGCCGCCGGCCGCTCCTCGGGAGCCGCCCGGCCGCCTCACGCTCCCACGCCGCCTTGCGCCGCCGCTCCTCGGGAGCAGCCCGGCCGTGGGCCGGGGCCCCCGTCGCCCGCCGCCTCGGCTGGCGCCCCCGGTCGCCGCCTTGCGCCGCCTTGGGTGCCGCTGCCTGCCGCCTCTCGGCCGGGCCGCGCGCCGGCCGCCTCCCTCGGGCCCTGCGCCGCCTCGGGTGCGGCCGCCGCCGGCCGCCTCCGTCGGGCCCCGCGCCAGCCGGACCCGCCGCGCTGCCTTGGGTGACGCCGCTCGCCTCGGGTTGCCGCCGGCGGCCCCGGACGCTCGTCGCCCCGACTGCCCCGAACGCCTCCGGTCTCGCCGTCGTGCTTGCCGTGCCGCCGCCGACGAACCTCGCTTCAAGGGTGACGATCGGGTCTTCTTCTTTTTTTTGCATGTGGTAAATAAGCCGTGGGACGCGATCACGTGTTCGTCGAATGCGGGTTAGACGCCGGTGCAAGCTCGGGTGAATCCAGACGCGACCGCTTTGTCGTTGTATGAGACGCTCAGGCGCCGGTGTCATGAATTGTAGCTGCGTACGCTCAGGCGCCGGTGTCGTGAATTGTAGCTGCGTACGCGGTCTGCTGTGGTTTTTTTTTGCATACTCATGTATGAGATGGATTGCCGTTTGTACGATAAACTACTACCGCGTAGGGGATGGGCTATTAGCGTGTGTATTTATCTCAAACAATGGACTGCCACTGTATATTTTTTATTGCTATGCATTAGACGAATTCGGAAACTGCGTCGTCATTGCACGCGCAGCGGCTTGTCGCTTTTGTCTGTTTTCTGCCATGTTCGTAAGAGTTGATTCGAATGATCGAGAGTCGTCAATGCCATGCTCACACACGCCGTACTCTCTTTGTTATCCCCACCCCTTTGGTTTGATTGATGATATAACACTCGCACATGCCACGACGACATCGTGCTCGTACCCGCCTCGGTTGCCAGGCGCGAGGCGTTCCGCTGGATGACTCATACTGCTGCGCTTGTTTTATTTCTCACACAGGAACACCGTAGGTTGGGCAGCTTCTACGCTTGCCCGGTTCACGACCGTTGGGATCGCTCGGTGAGAAGGTAGCGACGGGACCCATCGCAGCGACCGCGTCGCATCGATCGTGGTCCCGTTTGCTCAAGACCCCCGTGACATTCCGGGGCGACGTGGAGCGCGCGCTGGCGAGGGGATAGTGACGGGACCCGTCGCAGCGACCGCGTCGCATCGACCGTGGTCCCGCTCACTCAAGACCCCCGTGACATTCCGGGGCGACGTGGAGGGCGCGCTGGCGAGGCTTCCTGCTCGGGGCGCAAGGAGCGGCGCGACACGGGCGACCTTCCTCTTCGAGGTTGCGGAGTGACTAGGCGTCACTGGCCCCACGGTGACGGAGCGGCGAGGGTGATGCCGCGGTGGAGTGCTGAGTCAACGCCGCGATGGAGTGCCACGACGGAGATGCCACGACGGAGTACTGAGGTCGACGCCGCGACGGAGCGCCACGGTTGACGGAGACGCTGCGACGGAGCGCCGAGGTCGCCGCTGCGATGGAGCGCCACGACGGAGCGCCGCGAAGGAGCGCCAAGGTCGCCGCTGCGATGGAGCGCCACAACGGAGATGCCACGACGGAGCGCGCGATGGAGTGCCGAGGTCGACGCCGCGACGGAGCACCACGGTTGATGGAGACGCTACGACGGAGCACCGAGGTCACCGCAGCGATGGAGCGCCACGACGGAGTGCCGCGACGGAGCACCAAGGTCGCCGCTGCGATGGAGCGCCGCGACGGAGCGCCAAGGTCGCCGCTGCGATGGAGCGCCGCGACGGAGATGCCACGACGGAGCGCGCGACGGAGTGCCGAGGTCGACGCCGCGACGGAGCACCACGGTTGATGGAGACGCTACGACGGAGCACCGAGGTCACCGCTGCGATGGAGCGCCACGACGGAGTGCCGCGACGGAGCGCCAAGGTCGCCGCTGCGATGGAGCGCCACGACGGAGATGCCGCGACGGAGCGCCAAGGTCGCCGCTGCGATGGAGCGCCGCGACGGAGATGCCACGACGGAGTGCCGAGGTCGACGCCGCGACGGAGCACCACGGTTGATGGAGACGCTACGACGGAGCACCGAGGTCACCGCTGCGATGGAGCGCCACAACGGAGTGCCGCGACGGAGCGCCAAGGTCGCCGCTGCGATGGAGCGCCGCGACGGAGATGCCACGACGGAGCACGCGACGGAGTGCCAAGGTCGACGCCGCGACGGAGCACCACGGTTGATGGAGACGCTACGACGGAGCACCGAGGTCACCACTGCGATGGAGCGCCACGACGGAGCGCCGCGACGGAGCGCCAAGGTCGCCGCCGCGATGGCGCGCCGCGACGGAGATGCCACGACGGAGCGCGCGACGGAGTGCCGAGGTCGACGCCGCGACGGAGCACCACGGTTGATGGAGACGCTACGATGGAGCACCGAGGTCACCGCAGCGATGGAGCGCCACGACGGAGATGCCGCGACGGAGCGCCACGGTTGACTGAGATGCTGTGACGGAGCGCCGAGGTCGCTGCCGCTATGGAGCGCCACGGTTGACGGAGATGCTGCGACGGAGTGCCGAGGTTGCTTTCGTCCGTTTACTTCTATGTCGACTTTCTGGCTTCGCTTAGTGTGATGAAGCTCCTCTTTTTGGTTGTGCCGACGTGGTCGTGCTTTTGGTACCTGATTTGTAGCCCTGGTGATAGATTTATAAAGGCTTTTGGGAAATCGATGTCTTCTTCGCTTTGACTTGTGAGTTCAAGGTTTCTTAGCTGTGGTACTTGCAGGGTTTGCACCTGGTGGGGAGTGAGGTGGCTCCGCAACGCGAACCCCTTGTTGATATGCGCACGTTGAGGGGTGCCGCCGACTTAATGGCGTTCGTTTCAGGCTTCATGCGGCATTGCTGCTAGTTGCTGGTGGGGGGTGCTCGAGTTGGCTAGCGCGTGAGTGCGCCTTGGTGGATGTAGCCCCACGCGGTGTCGTGTACGGTATTCGGCCCCTCGCGTCAATGAGTGCTTTGATGGGTGTAGCATTTCATAGCCCCTCGCGATATTGCGCACGGTATTTGGTACCTTGCCTCCCAATAAAAAAAACTTTGCGTCCCTCGGCTTGGCGGGGACGCAAGCAGTTGCCTTACGACCCCGTGTTCTCTTCTTGCACTGAATAGATAGGTGTTAAATCCGGGCCCTTGCCCTAACAAATGTGGGGGGTACTCGGTGCTCTGCCCGCGACAGCGTGCGCGCTGGGTCGGTATACTAATGTGCATTTTGTTTTGCTTATGCGGTGGTGAGTCCATGCCGGAGAGTGACAATACTCGATTTACGCGGGGGACGTTTCTTCTAGCCATCCTGAGGCTGGACTTGACTTGTGCGGGGGAGGCGGGGCCTCCCAGCACACACGAGGATGTTCAGGCGCTCGGCCCACGCGGGGAAGGTGATTCCTCCCAGCCAACGCGAGGAGGCTTTTGACTCGACTCATGCGGGGGAGATAGGGCTTCCCAGCGCACACGAGGAGATTTAGGTGCTCGGCCCGCGTGGGGGAGGTGTTTCCTCCCGGCCAACGCGAGGAGGCTTTTGGACTCGACTCATGCGGGGGAGATAGGGCTTCCCAGCGCACACGAGGAGATTTAGGTGCTCGGCCCGCGTGGGGGAGGTGTTTCCTCCCGGCCAACGCGAGGAGGCTTTTGGACTCGACTCATGCGGGGGAGATAGGGCTTCCCAGCGCACACGAGGAGATTTAGGTGCTCGGCCCGCGTGGGGGAGGTGTTTCCTCCCGGCCAACGCGAGGAGGCTTTTGGACTCGACTCATGCGGGGGAGATAGGGCTTCCCAGCGCACACGAGGAGATTTAGGTGCTCGGCCCGCGTGGGGGAGGTGTTTCCTCCCGGCCAACGCGAGGAGGCTTTTGGACTTGACTCATGCGGGGGAGATAGGGCTTCCCAGCGCACACGAGGAGATTTAGGTGCTCGGCCCGCGTGGGGGAGGTGGTTCCTCCCGGCCAACGCGAGGAGACTTTTGTTTGGACAGGCACGCGATGTAGGCGAGTAGACTTCGGCCTTCACACCTGTCGTGGCGGTTTCATACGCATATATATATGTCATGAGATGACTTTAGCATTTGTTGCCAGGATACGAAAAGGTCGTGACAAGATGACACTCCTCGGGAAATCTAGCGATGGACGACGCAGCGGCACTTTGGAAGAATTTAAAGAGGGTAAGTAAATGCTTGGACCGACGCAGCGGCACTTTGGAAGAATTTAAAGAGCGTAAGTAAATGCTTGGACCGACGCAGCGGTCCTTTGGAAGAATTTAAAGAGCGTAAGTAAATGCTTGGACCGACGCAGCGGTCCCGGCCACAGTTGGCCTACAAAATGAGTGAGGTCTTCCCGAGTCCCTGGCGGCTTCATACGTAATATTTCTTCAAGTTGATCGTGTTCCAACTGTGCTTCAGCTCTTCACCCTCGAGTGTCTTCAATCGAAACGACGTTGGGCGCGACTGGCTGACGATCTCGTATGGCCCTTCCCACTTGGAGCTCAGCTTCCCGTCGGCTTCGGGGTTCGCCTTTTTCTTCAAGACGAGGTCACCCACCTGGAGGGACGCGGACGAACGGCTTTGTTGTACGCCTTTGCCATGGATGCTTGATAGCGTTCGATGTTGAGTGTGGCGTCTTGTCTCAGCGCATCAAGGCCGTCGAGGGAGGCTTTGCGGGTCTCGTCTTCAGGCCGCGTTTCGGTGCGAGAGGAACCTAGTTTGATTTCTTCGGGAGTGATGGCCTCGTCGCCGAAGAGCAGCTTGAACGGGGTGAAGCCCGTGGCTCTGCTGGCAGCCGTGCGAGTTGACCACAGCACGTTGGGGAGCTCGTCCGCCCAGCGTCCTTTGGGGAGGTCGAAGAGACGCGTGCGCAAGCCGTGGAGGAGGACGCCGTTAGCGCGCTCGACAGCACCGTTCGCCCGAGGGTTGGCCACGGAGGCGAAGCAGAGGTTGATGCCAAGTGAAATGCAGAATTTGTGGAATGGCTCGGCGTCGAATTGGGTGCCATTGTCGACTGTGATTTCGCGCGGGACGCCGAAGCGGCATATCAGATTCTTCCATATGAACTTCTGCACAGAGGCGGAGGTGATCTTGATGAGCGGTTCTGCCTCTACCCACTTGGAGAAATAATCGACTGCCACAATTACAAACTTAGCGTCATGGCTCGTGGCCCTGAACGGGCCAACCAGGTCGACCCCCCAGCGCGCGAGCGGCCATGAAGGTGGGATGGGCTGCAGGTCGTGCGCCGGAAGGTTCGTGCCTCGTCCCATCCATTGGCACGCCGGGCATAGTTTCACCAAGTCTTGCGCGTTGTGTAGCGCCGTTGGCCAATAGAAGCCTTGACGGAAAGCCTTAGAGACTAGAGCGCGCGGAGCGAGGTGGGATCCGCACAGCCCCTCGTGTATGTCCCGAACCAGCTCGGCTCCTTCCTCCTTAGAGATGCATTTGAGGTACGGCGCGCACACGCCGCGCTTGTACAGGGAGCCTTGGTGGATGACGGAGCCCCTTGCCCGCGCCTTGAGCCGGCGGGTCTCGACGTGATCTTCGGGCTCGGTCTCATTGACGAGGTACCGTATCATGGGCGTTCGCCAGTCCTGCGGGGTTATGATGTTCACCTCCGGTAGCCCTTTTGTCATAGGGGTTGTGAGGACTTCGTAGAAGGCACCAGGCGGCATGCCCACGGAAGTACTTGCCGCTCGGGCCAGCATGTCTGCCTCCGTGTTCTCGCCCCGGGGGATGGGACGAACAGTGAAGCCCGAGAAGTGCTTCTCCATCGCCCGCGCCACGGCCAAGTACTTGATCATTTCTGGCTCTTTTGCTTGATAGCTCTTGTCAACGTGTCCCGCGATGAGCTGGGAGTCGCTCTTGACTAACACCCGTCGGGCTCCCGCGGCCCGCGCTTTGCGTAAGCCGAGTAGTAGGGCTTCGTACTCGGCGATGTTGTTGGTGGCCTTGAACTCCAGTCGGGCGGCGAACGAAGTGCGTGCTCCATCCGGCGACTCGAGGACTGCCCCTGCGCCGGTGCCCTCGGCGCACCATGAGCCATCCACGCAGACGATCCACACTGGCTCGGCGTGTCCCGGGGGAGTTGGGTGCTCGGAAGCGACCCATTCTGCCACGAAGTCCGCGAGGGCCTGTGACTTGATTGCCGTGCGAGGGAGGAACTCGACGGTGAATTGCGCGAACTCCGTCGCCCACTTCTCGATGCGTCCTGAGGCCTCCTTGTTGCGGAGCATCTCGCCAATGGGGTACGAGGATGATACTTGGATGGGGTGTGCCTGGAAGTAATGCCGAAGCTTCCTTGACGCCATGAGGAGAGCGTAAGCAAGCTTCTCCAGCTCGGTGTAGTGAACCCTTGCGCCTTGAAGCGACTCAGATACATAATAGACCGGGTGCTGGATACGGTCTCTTTCCTTAACTAGTACCGCGCTCACGGCTCCCGGTGTCGCGGCCAAGTACAGGAGCAGGGTTTCTCCCGGGGTTGGGCTTTGTAGCAAAGGAGGTGAAGTCAGGTATGCCTTGAGCTCATCAAATGCTTGCTGGCTGTCAGAACCCCACTCAAAACTGGACGAGCCCCTAAGGGCCCTGAAGAACGGAAGTCCCTTTTCGGCGGACCTGGACACAAATCTTCCTAGCGCGGCAAGGCGCCCAGTGAGCTTCTGCACCTCTTTAATATTTTGGGGGGGAGGCATGTCCAGCACGGCTTTGATCTTGGCTGGGTTAGCCTCAATCCCTCTTTTGGACACGAGGAAACCCAGCAATTTACCCGCCTGCACCCCGAACACACACTTCTCGGGATTGAGCTTCATCCCAGCCGCGCGGAGATTGCTGAACGTTTCTTCCAAGTCCCGCGCGTGAGAGCGTGCGATGGTGCTCTTGACGACCACGTCATCCACGTAGGCCTCGACGTTACGCCCCACTTGGGCGTGGAGCGCCTTCTGCACTAAGCGGGCGAAGGATGCTCCAGCGTTTTTTTAAGCCGAACGCCATGCGTACGTAGCAGAAAGTCCCCGATGGTGTGATGAAGCTCGTTTTTTCCTCGTCATCCTTGGCCATCCAGACTTGGTGGTATCCTGAGAATGCGTCCAAGAAGCTCATGAGCTCGCAGCCGGACGTGGCGTCGACGAGTTGGTCGATGCGCGGGAGCGGGAACTCATCCTTCGGACATGCCTTGTTGAGGCTGGTGTAGTCGACGCACATGTGCCACTTGCCGTTGGCTTTCTTCACAAGCACAGGGTTGGCGAGCCACTTAGGGTGCAAGACTTCTCGAATGACTCCGGCTTTCAGAAGCTCATTGACCTGTTCACGGGCCGCCCGCTGGCGCTCGGCGCACATCTTCCTCATCCTTTGCTTCACGGGGCGGGCGTCCGGGTGGACGTACAGTTTGTGCTCGATGATCTCCCGTGGGACACCTGGGAGATCCTCGTGCTCCCAAGCAAAGATGTCGGCGTTGTCCCGGAGGACCTTGAGGATCTCTTCGGACACCTCCGGTGCAAGCTCCGCCCCAAGGAGCGCGGTCTTACCCGGCGCATTGTCGCGTAGGGGAATGGCACGCGTCTCCCCGTCCGGCTTCGGCTTCGGGGTCCATCGCCCCGCGCTTGGCGAGGGGTGAGTCCCTGGCCCCGTCGGGCCTTCTTCTAACTGTACGTTGTGGACGTAGCAGTTGACAGCTTGCGCTCGTTCATCGATTCTTCGGGACAAGTTTTGATCCCCGCGCACCGTGATGACGCCTTGCGGTGCTGGGACCTTCATGCACAGGTATGCGTGGTGGGGTATAGCACCGAACTTGTTGAGTGGCACCCGCCCCATGATGATGTTGTACTGGTACGGTAGGTCGACGACGTCGAATGTGATGTTCTCGGTGCGGGAGCAATTACCCGAGCCGAATGTGACGGGGAGCTCGATGCGTCCCATGGCGGCGATTGGCTCGCCTCCAAAGCCCAGCAAAGGGATGCCTGGGGCTCGGAGGAGTGATGACGGTATGCCCATCTCTTTGAAGGTTGAGGAGAACATGATGTCCGTAGAGCTCCCCCCGTTGACGAAGACGCGATGCACCTCCGCATCCGAGATCATCGCAGTTATGACAAGCGCGTCATGATGAGGGAGGGTGACCCCCACGGCATCTTCAGGCCCGAAGGTCACGAGTGTGGATGCCCAAGCAGGGAGCTCCGTAGGCGGAAAGGAGGCGATGTGGCTTATCTGTCGGGCATACGCGCTCCTTTGGCGCTTGGACGGGAAGGTATGCGCGTTGCTTCCTATGATGACGTGGATAACACGGTGCGGGTTGATCACTTGTACCGG
Organism: Stipa capillata; assembly: GCA_019208055.1. Lineage (NCBI taxonomy): Eukaryota > Viridiplantae > Streptophyta > Magnoliopsida > Poales > Poaceae > Stipa > Stipa capillata. Next base: position 18,864 of record JAGXJF010004340.1, read on the forward strand.
TGCCGCGCCCTGGGGAAGGGGCGGTGGCGGTGGCAACTGAAGGCATGGCTCCCTTGGGGCGGGAGCCCGTGCTGGGGGTCGAGCATCGTCCGTCGGTCTTGGGCGAAGCTGCTCGCGCGTCCTGCGGATCACATCGCACTCGGCGGTGGAGTGGTTGTATGACCGGTGTAGTTCGCAGAACTTCCTCGCGTGGTTGCTGTTCCCGGTAGCATGTTGATGGCTCTGTCGGCCATGGTTGCCACGTCCTCCACCACGATCATGGTTTCGCTCGCCGCCGTGGAGACCCCGACGCACGGGGTCACGGTCCTCGGGGCGCTCATGGCTCCGCGCTTGGTCACGGTCGTCGCCACGCCTAGGATGGGTGGGGGACCGCTCGTCGTATCCGTCCACTTGGTGCACGCCACGATGGCGTGGCTGAGGATCATCACGGGTCGCCTTCGGCTGCCTGGCGGATGCCAGCGCCTTGTTTCGCAGCTGGAGTTCTCCTTTTTCTTGAAGAGCGTATCTCTCCATGGTGTCGTACAATTTTTGGATGGTGGTTGGCGGGCTCCGGTCCAGTTTGGCGCACAGGGCCGGGTTCCAGATGGACCTTCGCGCGGCGGAGCACACGCTTTCGTCGGTGATGCTGCGTATCTGACATTGCACGTTGGCGAAGCGCTTGTGAAATGCTTGGATGGTTTCCCGCGGTCCTTGGACCAGCGCATAGAGATCCGCAGCCGTCACGGCCTTGGTCTTGTTTCCCTGGAAGCGCGAGTGCAGCAGCTGGCGGAGTTGCTCCCAGGAGTATACCGAGCCGGCGGAGAGCGTGAGGTACCACGACCGCGCTATCCCAGAGAGCTTGAGGAGGAGGCTCTTCGCCATGGTGGCTTCATTCCCTCCCACCGCAGATACGGCGGCCTCATACACGCGGGTGAACTCGGCCGGGTCGGCATCACCTGCGTAGCTCGGGAGGTCCGCGAGACGGAACTTGTGTGGCCACGGCTTTGCTTCGAGCCCGGGGCTGAGGGGACTTCGGTCGTCGGCGATGTTGATGACTTCGTACCTCGCAGCGTGCGTAGTTGGTGCGGCGATGTACTCGCGGGCGTCTTGGTCGACGTCCAGAATGGCATCCGTCTCGCGCAGGGTGGCGAGGGCCGCTTCGCGTCTTTGCCGAATTTCCGCTCGCAGCGCTTCCGCTTCCGAGGTTCCCGGCGGGGTCGCGGGTCTCGCGCGCGCAACCGTCTCCTGTAGTCGGCGTCGCTGTTCTTCGGCGACCTGTGGGTTTGCTTGGACTTGCTCCATCGCCGCCGCGCGTCCTAGTGCTTGCTGGTTGCGAAGGGCGTCAGCCCGTGCCGTCGCAGTGTCAAGGGCCGGGCTTGTCGTGTCCACCGCCGCTGCCTGTCGTGCGCGTGCTTCGGTGGCTTCGCGTAAGAGCCCCTCCATGCGCAGGCCATCGGCTTTAAGCGCTTCCAGCCCAGCCTGCAGCTCCTCCGCCTTCCGGTTTGCTTCGGCAGCTTGCTGCCTTAGGGCTTCGATTTCCGCCTCGCTGTTGGCAACCTGGGCGGAGGCTTCTGAGCCGACTACCTGTGCGTCAGTGGAGGGGTTGGGTGCAGCGTCCGCCGCGCGCGCCTCAGTACGCGCCGTCCTTCGGGTCGTTGCTCTCGCGCTCGCCGTGGCGGTGGCAACGGCCTTCCGCTTCGTCCCTCCTCGCTTCTTGGGCGGCATGGTTTGATCGTCCTACGGGTTGACGGTGGCGTCTTCACGATCCCGGTGGTGGCTGCGGTCTTCGTCACACGGCTTCTTGTTAGCTTCCCACAGACGGCGCCAACTGTCGTAGCAACGAGGCTAGACAGTGAACTTGTTGGCACCCCCGTACGGCTCCACGGACCGACGCGGGGTTACACGGGAAACTACGTCGTGTGAAGACACCGCTGCCGCACACGCGGGTTACCCGACGCGAAGACGCTCGGACTCGCTGCGAGGTCGCAAACCGAAGAAGTGGAGGAGCAAGCCAACTAGTGATTTCAGAATTTCTGGTTCCCCCAAATGGGAGGGGTGTCCCTCTATTTATAGGGAAAAAGGAGGGGTAGGGGAGATTACAGGGATGCCCTCAGGCGTTTTACAATTATGCCCCTAGATGCACTAACGCCCCTAGGGGCGCGTAGGTCTTTTCCTTTGGGAATATTCCGGGGGTCCCGCCCGTCATGCTCGGACTTGACGCCGTCACGGTCTCGGCATTGAGCGGTGTTGGTGTCGCGACGAGGCTGGGGTTGTCGCGGAGCCGGCATCGAGCGGCCTTGGCATTACGACGAGGTTGGAGTTGTCGCGGAGTCGGCATTGCGCGGTCTTGGCTCCGCGACGAGGTTGGCGTCGTCGCGGAGTAGGCGTCGCGCGGTCTTGATGCCGCGACGGGGTTGGTGTTGCGCTGATCTCCTCTAAGTACGAAAGGGCGTTGAAACCGGGTAGCGCGGGGACCCCCTCCCCAACAGTTTGTTGTGTGATCGGATGGATAGATGAGTGTTAGTTTGTTGTTATTATTATTAGTAGAGGGGTAAAAAGGGTAATCAAAAGTGTGACACCACCATCAATTAAACTCAAATATTATAATCTTACATATGATATGCAGGCTCTTTGCAGGAAATAGTTCGGTCCATTAGTGACTCGGAAAGCTTTCACGCGAACCAATCGGATTACTCCATTGACACCACAACTGTGAACCAGCCTAGTTGTTCTAAACAGACCAATTTTGACTATAGCTGCCGAGAGGGCGAATTAGATGGTGGTACATGATCGTTCCGTTCCATCGGTATATCCAGATCTCGAAGGAGGAAAGCGAATATGTCCCAAGTTTGTGCTGTTTTTGACCACGTCGCGCCCTGCCGCTGGAGAGGGACCTGACGATCAGACATGCCCTTTTTAAGAGTTTTTGAGACGAACGTGCGTACACACATCACTACACGCTCGCCATGGACATACCTCACGTAAACGTGCTTTTGAATCACACGTGAAATGACAAAGACTGAAGATAAATCTGCTAATTTCACTAAAATCCTACTGAATGAAATCCGTATGTGTGAAAATATAAGCACTAGAATTTGAACCCTGGTGAGTACAGTTGACTTACACGAACTGTACCACCCACCAAGAGGTGGTTCTCCAACAGGGAGCTTTTTAACTCTGTGAATATGGAAATATAATCTGTCTCATGAGTGTTTGTGCTCCTGTTGCTACCGTGGTTACTGCTTACTTATTCTTTCTCCTACAAACTTTTCGTAAATTTAGTTACATGTTAATTTACTTTTCGTTGCATGTCCGAAATGTGTATTTGACCCACAGTAGTACATAAAGATAAAATATGAGCCTAGATGGTCGTGCTTGGTCGAGTTGAGCCGTTGATGTTGAGTTATTCGGCTTTTTTATGCGACTAGAGATCGAACTACCGATCCCCAGCGAGAATCGGTTTGCCACATTGCCGTTGGATCCTGATTACATAAGTATTAGATCAACGTAGCCACTTTTGGATTTCGAATTTTTCTCTTTACTTGCTTTTCGAACTCAACTAATAATCTTGGTGTTTTCTCCTATATTGTCGACCCACCCTCAACAGCATATTTCTTTCCGCTTTTGAGATCCTAAAATTTTCTCGTTGAAAACAATTTGTTTCCATGTTATAATACACACATATGCAGTATTGAGACAAATTTATGGAACGATGGAAGCAAATAAAGGTATGCTACTTAAATAGAAGCCGAACGCAACATTTTGATTGTTCGTCTTAAAGTACATCACAATATATGTAAAAATGATGGAAATAAAAATGTATGTTTCGTAAAACCAATTGTTTCGTTGATCAAAACATAGGAGATGCACCTATGTAACAGGATCAAAAACAATCTTGCATAAAATATTGCAACAAAAAATTGTGGTATTACAACAATTTTGTGTGTTGTGGCAATAAAACTAACATACTTATACGGCACAAATAATCGTCAAGTACCAGGACAAAAATCGTAGTGCTTGCAACAAACTACCCAATATGAAAAAAACAATTTCGAACTCTCACCACAACAAAAACAAAAAACTACTGTAACATAAACGTATACAGCAAAATCACAACGTGCAACATTCATCTCCAACGACAATAAAAAAGTTGAACGTATGTAGTGTCATTCCATCGTCACAACTGATGACACCGACCACATATATGCACGAGCCAATACTCAGTGGGGTGGCTTCTTCCTCTCCGAGCACGCGGAGAAGACGAAGCAAGAAGGAATGGACAACGGCAACACCCCGCCACATGCATTCGGTGAGGTCGATGTGATCGACGTAAGCACCCGTGCTGAAGATGGAGCGGGGGAGAGGACGTCATCTAGGAACGAGCATCAACGCATACGGTGCTGCCACCCACGATGACTGTGGCACAGGGGGAGGGCTTAGGCATAGCGGCCGCCGATGTAGAAGAGTCACTACTCTCCACACCACTCGGGAGGAGAGCCGCCATGGCGCTTGAGATGAATGGAGGATGGTGCTGGAGGTGGATGGTGGCAGTGCCGGTTGGGAGGAGTCACCAACTATGTTGCGCTACTTGGGAGCTGCGGACGCCGAGCCGACCAATAACAATAAAGGAGAGGGTATAGATGAACAATGAGCATCAATTATGATGGTTGGTTGAGATATACATGGCATTATGTCGTAATTTCTGAGAGTTACATGATAGATTCGGTAGAAAAGAAATCTGCCGTTGGATGGAAGGAAAAATTAATGGCTCGGGGAGACATCAGACCGGGAGAGTTTCCGTTTTCTCGTTGACATCCATCCTCCGCCTCCACCGACACCGTCGCCGCCCGGCGCAATGGGTCTTATAGCCCACGAACCGAGAAGCTGCCCCGGTCCACGGACTAAAAGCTGTTTGGACACATTGGGCCGGACTAAACCCACACGTGCAGTTCCGGGCCGCGGCCGGTCGCGTGCCCACTCCACTCATTCTCCTTCCCTTTCTCTTCCCCCAAACCCTATACAACAGAGGAGGAGGAGGAAGGAGTGAACCCCACCTCCCGCCGCCGCCGCCGCCGCCGCCATGGCGCTCCGCCGCATCAACCCCGGAAAGAGACCCCTCCTCCACGTGCCCCGCCCCTTCTCCTCGTCATCCTCCTCCGACCCACCATTCCCTCCTCCTCCCCCACTGCCGCCCTCCAACGACGTCCCCGACAACGCCTCCTCCCGTTCCAACTCCCCTCCGGCCCCAAACCACGGCGAGGCCCCGAACTCGGCGGCGTCCTCACTCTTCCTCGACATCCGCGAGCGCCTGCGGTCGTCCCCCGCGCCGCCCCCGCCGCGCCGGATCCCGATGACCCCGCCCCGTCCCTCCGCGCACGCCTCGCCACCTTCCCTCTCCCTCGACGACGTCAAGCGCACGCTCGAGTCCTTCCGCGTCGGCTCCCGGAGCACCGGTGGCGCGTCGTCTGCCCCCCGGTCCCCCGCCGGCGGCGGCGCTACCCCGTCGTTCCAGGACCTGCTCAGGAATAGCGCCGCCCCGACGGGTCCGCCCCAGGCGGGCCCCAACGCTGGCGGTGCCAAGTCGTTCAGCTTCGCCTTCGACAACATCCGCGAGAGCCTTCGCAAGCTTGGCCCTCAGCAGCAGCAGCCGCAGCAGCAGAGGCCGACTCGTTCGCCGTTCTTGTCCTCGATCCCACAGAGCATCTTCGGGAAGGAGCTACAGGAGAGAGCTGGGAAAGGGGCGGGGAAGGAGGAAGAGAAGGATTCTGGGATTGTACTTGCGAGGGACTACAGCTATGAAGAGCTTGGGAAGAGGCTCGGGGAGCTGCGACCGGCGGGCGCAGGGAAGGACGGGAAGGAGTGGTTCTCGCTCGAGGAGCTGCAAGGACGGATAGCCAAGCTGGCGGAGTTGGAGAAGAAGAACGAGGACCCGCGGTTTGGTGGCCAGTATGATATGCTCCGGTCGAGCCTCAAGAACATCAAGGAAAATGATGACAGGAAGAATATCAGAACTAGTAATCTCACCTAGCATTGCTTGTTTTCTTCACCTCTTTGTCTTCTCCTGCGATGGAACTGATGGTTTACACCTTGTGTTGTATTGTGCTTGATCGGGAGCAGTCCAGGGAATGTCACTGTTTGCAAACATTGGTGGGAAGCCAATGCCGGAATACATGCTGCAACGTCTTCCACCGCAGGAGGAGTTGCTAGAGAGGGTGAGATTGACCTTTGCTTTTCCATATATTTTTTTGTCGTAGGAGGACTTCTTCCCCTTTTGTTTCAGTTCTGAGGATGCGGTTGACTCCTTATTGGTGTGTGTTGTCTTCAGTATTTCCATCCTGACCACATGTCATCCGAAGAGAAGATGAAATTGGAGCTTCAGAGGGTGAGGGATGAGTTCAAGATGTCCGAGAATGACTGCGGTTCTGCACGAGTTCAAAGTAAATATTTTACCCCTTCCTGAGTTCATTGCAAACTGATAAATTTTTTGTTTGCTAAAGATGTAGTCATAAGTTAGCAATGATGTTGCCTGCTATTACACAAAACAATAATACATTCTACATTATTTCATTATGTACAGTTGTACCTTCTGTTGTTTTTCGGCCATATTTTCTTTACAAGGTTGCATAGTACTCCCTCCGATCTAAAATATAAGCAGTTTTAGAATCTCAGAGAGTCAAACATTTTTAAGTTTGACCATCAAGTAGAAAGAAGTACCAACATTCACAACCACAAATTGATACTACTATGTACATTATTATAAATATACTTTCATAATATATAATTATGTTTATTTGAAGCAACATATTTTTGAAGAAATTGATGGTCAAAGTATCACTTTGAAGACCTTGTCAATGTCCAAAACTAACATTTTATATCTGTGTTGTTGGGGTGGGAGTACTAACAGAAAATTGTGACATACCTGTACAGAAGTAGAACACGCAGACTTGCCAAAATCGTACTTCAACATTGTGTGACTCTTCATAACTAGTGTAATTTGATGTCATGGAGTTGATAATTAGTGATTGTTACATGTTGCATCACTCTGTGTTTGGAAAAGAAGGCGACCATTATTTTAATACCAGGATTAGGACTGACTCAAAGACCAACTTTGCTGGAGGAGCAGAGATAGCCCATGCTAAATATCCCAGTATCATTATTCAAACTCTCCACTTCAATACCTAGTTTTTTGTCAACTTTAATACATGGAGACTTAGTTCAATTAACTTCATATCACCTTTTTAGGGGGTAATAAGTTACTCCTATTTCTTATGTTCTTCTGTAGCTAGTAATTGATTAGTCAGAAAAATAAGTCTGGCTGATGGAATATATTATTTTGAAATTCTGGTTCTTTTAGATTTTAGTCAGTGCAAGTTTTGGCCTTTTGCCTACTTAGCAACAGATCATTATACCTATCACTCCTACGTTTCTTCAATTTTCTTCTAAGCTCTCTCTTTTCTATGGCTAGTCGGCAATCTTATTTTGCGATGCTTAGAGCTGTAGGAAGCAGCTTGTACATATATTCCTGGAATTAAATACCTTTGAACTTGGCACATCCCTCTTTCTGGTCATTTTAAACAAGATTCTTTTGATACAAGAGCTTTCATATCTTTCGACCTTATATTTCTCGAGGTCTTTATGCAGTTCTGATGTATTTTTGCATGTATAGCATTTTATGCCGTTGAAGCTTTGCTTGTAGCTTTTGCTAGGCATTGGCATGTGACTGATATGCACATCTTTGTTTTTCAGTAGCCCAACTGACACTAAAAATCAAGCATTTGTCATCTGTTCTACACAAGAAGGTACGTGCATTCTTGAATCTCCTTTGTCCATATCATGCTGTATTGCTGTGTTTACCTTAACCCCACTTTTGGAATTGTATGAGCTATATTTTGGTGAAATGATTTGTCAACTCTCTCGTGGTGCAGGACAAACATTCTAGAAAGGGGCTTCAGGATATGGTCCAAAGGAGGAAGAAATACCTCAAATACTTGCGCAGAACCGACTGGGACTCGTATTGTCTTGTTCTGTCAAAGCTGGGGCTTCGCGATGTGCCGGAGTATAAGCACCTGATTACACGAAGACCCAGCCCGCAACCAAGGGCAAATCTAAGAAGAGCAAGAGCAAGAGAAAGAGAAAGATGAAGGCGTAAATCAGTGAAACAAAGATCATTTTCCACACTTCTCTTTGGCCTTGAATTGCATGGCCATACGATCAGATAGACGCCCAGGCTCGAGATGTCTCAATCCAGTCTTGCAGTGTTGTACTTTTTGATCCTTTTTCTGTAATAACCAGTTCTTTGGATGGCTACATGTTCTTGTTCAACAGATTGTTTATTGCTCTAAGGTCTGAGCTACCCCACGCTATTATCAGGCGAAGGGATTGAGAAACAAACGGGATACCAGTCACTCATTTTATCATATGGTGTTTGATGCCTTGTTAGAGAAAACATGTCACTATGCGAGATGACGTTACCGTAATTCTCCAATCCGAACGGATCAACCCGACCAAAGAAATGCTAAAATTTGCTTGTTGCGTTGTTAATTTGTTTTCAAAAGGGTTAAAATTTGTTAGGTCCTATAAAGTAATATAAGAAACCTAATATTTCAACTGAATTAACAAATAATGTGTTTGTTCTATGTAGAGTGAGGGGAAATGCTCTAACATAGTCTTTTTTTTTGTGGGAACTAACATAGTCTTTTTGTATTTAAAATAATATGAAGATAACCAATTTGTTTCTCAAACTTTTCTCGAAGATAACCAATTTGTTTCTCAAACTTTTCTCGAGACTTACTTTCGTCCATAACATTTGGAAACATCCATCCCCCGAACATTTGTATCGGGCCAAATAAAGACCTCGAACTATAGGCGTGTCACATAGACGTGCTGAATTAGATCCAAAAGTCTTTTGGTGTCTCAACAAGAAATCGTGGTCATCTGATGTCTACAGGAGTAACAAGGGAGGCAGCAGGTTGAGCCACCTCCAACCTGCGAAGAGTGGTCTGCGACCAAATGTGTGTGTATGTGCACCATGTCAAGGTGGCACAGGTGAACATGCCATGTCGTTTGTCATACCCGAGATGTCGTGCTAATGAGTTAGAGTGGCCCAGTTAAAAGATTTAAGCAACCTGATTTTCTGGTCTTTTCTGTTATAGGGAGATAGTGGAACCATGGGACTAGGGTTTCTCTCGTACCGAAAAAGAATTTAAACGAGTTCACTGGCCAGGATATGCAACAGGGGGTCTGATGACCTACTTCACCGGTTGGACGACCCATTGTGCAATTTACTTGGCAAGACTAGGGATTAGATGTTCCATCTTGGTATTGGATCGAAATATGTGGGAACATTTTGCTATGTAACTAATAAATTTCATGTGACAGAGACATTTTTTCTCTATAATAATTTTTTTCCTGCGATAAAAACTCGTTCTACAAAAAATAAAAATTAGACTGTAAATATATCGTCTTCTAATTTATTTTTAAGAAATAACTTAGAAATCAATCCAAACTTGCTAGCCACGTGAAGTCAGATTGCACATAAGCCATTGGGTGTCGACACAATGTGTGATGGAATCATGACAACCAAAGTCTAATGGCTCTAAACATCGTCAAGGCAATCTTTGTTAATTGTACTACGAAAGCAAATTGTGTAGCTTGTGAACTCGCCAGTCAGGCGGGATCCAGGCCGTCAACTGTTTTGTTGGACGCCCTTCCTAGTTTTATCATTCTTCTGTTTGTGAACGTGTTACAGTTATTTGAGTTAACAAAGATCGCTTAAGTTTCAATAAATGAATAGCCACAATTTAAATAAGAGTTTCAATAGATAAATAAATAGGGATGTAATTAGAGAGTAAACATGTACTATTAGAAATAAAAAAGTGCACGGCCTATAAAAGGCAAGTAAGAAAACGTGTGGTCCTCAATTTTTCATAGTAACCTTGTAGTTCATCTTTTTTTACATGTAAGCGCAAGTTGAAAAAATCATCGTCCAATCACATACGAATACTACTCTCACCCCCACATACATAATAGACAAATTAGATGATGTAAGCAGCGCTTAAACTATTTCAAAAATTGAAAAGGGCACAACTTTTAAACCGAGCGTCAGAACCATGGTTTGTTTTCAAACTTGCATTCCTCATGATGAGAACTTCTAAACTAGATCCCACATGGGTATATTCTGACAAATATTTTTCGAAAAGCAACTTAGTTTGATGAAAAGCAAGTTGTTACTACCGTATTGCTTTCTGCTGTCTTCTGACCGTTAATGTTCCTTTTATATATGTAACTGCCTTGTGGAAAACTGATTTTTGTCATAACCAGAAACAAATTGTTATTACATGAAAAGCTAAGTTGAAATAGGGAACTAGTCTTCTTAGTGTGGTTGTCCTAGATTCGATGTGATTCATTGAATCACTAAAAGCTCTAGAAAAAAATCATTAATTTATGGACTATAAACCATCTTTCTTCCTAAATTTTCAGGGGTCGTCAACGCTGGCTGCAATCACAAGTTGGACTAAAAACCTAATCAATCATTTGGTGCACATGTTAGTCCCTTATTAATTTTGTCGTTAATCATTAAAACTCACTTAGAGGGTCTATATGCACTTTTAATAATAAATAACAACTTGATAAATCAACTTTATGCAGTTGAAAAAGCAAGTTGATGTAGCTTGAGAAGATAACTTGGGAGTAAATTTTGGCCTTTTGGAATGCAATAAACAACAACTCAAAAACCAAGTTGTTGTACTTTGAAAAGGCAAGTCAGAAAAAGATGGTTGATTTGAGAAGCAATAAAAAACAAACCCGTCTATCGAACGCTAAAAGCTAATCCCTCCTCGGCATTTATTTAAGGCCCAGCTTGAAAAGGGAATCCATTAAGAAAATGGTGCAAATTAAACCCTCACTGGCCATCTATCTAAGGGGCATATGCAAAGGGAACCCATCCGGAGAATGGTGAAAGATAAACCTCCTTGGAATCTATTAGGGCGCAATTAGAAAAAGGTATTAACCCCTCTAAAAAATAGTTGTCAAGGATATAAGTGAGTTTTCTTGGAAGCAAGCTGCTAGTACATGAATGAAAAACAAGTTTCACCACAAAGAAAAACAAATTACATGAAAAAACAACTTTCAACATATGCAGCCAATAAGAAGGCAACTTTTACTATAAATAGAAGTAAGTTGGCATTACATGAAAAATAAGTTAGAAAGGGAATCTGTCCCGAAAACGATGAAAGCAAGTTAGAAATAAAGTTGTCAAAATGTATGAATGTGTTAATTGCAGAAAGCACACACACACACACAGACACGTATATATATAAATATATATATATATATATTTCGAAACAAATAAATTGGCATCTTTGTAAGTCTACCGTGACGAGAATTGTATGATTTCTGCAAAAGCAATAAGTAACACCAAAGTTGCCTGAAGAGCAAACAGAAAACAAGTTTACCACAGATGAAAACAAGTTGGTATTACATGAACAAAAAGCAAGTTTTTTCATAAACAAAGGCAAGTTGGTATTACATGAATGGGAAACAAGTTTCATTATAAACGAAAGCAAGTTGATACCACATAAAAATAAGTTTTAACATAAACATTCAATTAGAAAGCAAGTTTCACCATAAATAAAAGCAAGTTGGTAACACATAAAAAGAAGTGTCATAACCATCCAAATAGAAAGCAAGATTTGCCACAAATGAAAGCAAGTTAATATCACGCGAGAAACAAACTAGAATGGAAAACCCATCCACAAATAATGAAAGCTAAATCCTACCAACATCTAACTAAGGAGTTGAATTGCGAAATCCCATCGGGATATTGTGAAACCTAATGCCTCATCAGCATCTAGATGAGGAGGAGTAGGATTGTTGAACCCGACTAGGAAAAGATGAAAGCTACGACATCTATCTAAGGGCAACTTGAAAAGGTACTTGTCTAAGAAATTATGAAAGTTAACTCCTATTCAACATCTACCTAAGGGACAAATGAGAAAAGAAAGTTGTCCGAGGAACCGTGAAAGCTAAGTCCCCTCCGACATCTATCTGACAGGCCGTTGCAAAAACTAAACTCGTATGAGGAATGATGAAAGCTAAGTCCTATTCGACGTCTATCTAAGTGGAAATTAGAGATAGGAACCCGTCTAGGAATGGTGAATGTTAAATTCTACTCGACATCTATCCGAAAGGCAATTAAAAAAGGAACCTATCCAGCGAACGGTGAAATCTTGGCCCTACTTAGCATCTATCCGAGGGGAAAGTGAAAAAGGAAATTGCCTCAAAGATTAGAGGACGAAGAATGGGGAATTAGTCCGAGGAACGATAAAACCTCACAGCTATCGAAGCCCAAACAAAATTGGTGAATCCATCTAGAAAACGGTTATAACCGCCTGACAAAACTATAAGTGGCGCTACTTGAATGAAACTATAATATATTCAATATTAATTTTGTTTTAAAGATTTAGACGCAAGGTACACGTTGGTTTAAATGGACTGTGAATTGGATGATCGATTCAAAAGATATAAACCCTTTAATTTTCAAATTCAACTATATACATAAATTATCACGAAGTTACGAAAAACTCAAGAGGCAGGATGCAAATAGCTCCAAACTCTATTATTTGGCTCATACGGTGGTCTCCTAGTTCCTCGTGGCTAGTGCTACCTGAAAAAAGACACATACGCATGCAACGATAATTTGCTGGAGAAAAATACCAGACTGCTCCGCTGCGTGCGCTAATTCATGTCACATAGCGTATGTGGACTTTCTAGCATTTGAGAATAAATAAATGCAAGCGCATCAAATTCACCGCAGAGTAAATCTAAAGAAAGGTTCACTGCAGTGTAACGAAATAACCGCGCCTCACAGATTCACAGCACGCGTGCACCTCGCGGGCCAAAGCCTCGCCGCCGAAACCCCTTCCGCCCGCGGTCGCCACAGCCGCCTCCACTTCCCCCTCCTACCGAAGCGCGCTCGCAACCTCGAAAGCGAAGGAACCCTGCCCTCGCCGGCGTCCTCCTCCACCTCCTCCCCCCCCCTCGACCGGACCGCCGCGGAGTGAAGATCCATTCCGTTACGCCGCAATTCCTTCCTTGTGCTGGTAAGGAAGCCCTAGCCCTGCTTCCGCGGATTGCTGTTCGTTTCGCTCAGGTGTTTCCATTGCCATGAACAGTCGATTCCAATCAGATCCGATGGAGGCGAGCTCCTCCTCGTCCGCGGGCGCCGCGCCGCCGCCGCCACCCTCCATACCCCCCTCCAGCGACCGGAGCGTCTGGGCCGACGCCTCGCCGCTAATCGCCGCCGCATGCGCTGGTAAGCTCGAGACATATAACCTTTGCTTTTTGCTAAGCCGTGAACCTTACCAAGTTAATTTGGAGCGCGGACGAGTGTAAGCAGGTTTATGTAGCGCGGTTGGATCGTGCGTGTAGATCCCGGTGTGTGTGGATACCTGTGTGGACGAGTTCACAGTTTGATTTCAGCAATGTGAGGTGCCTCGGGGATACTTGTTATTTAGGACGCACGGGCAGAGTAAACCTGTACTCCTTTTGCTATTATTGTTGTGAGAAAACATGTACTCTGTATTGAACTGTACAATGAAATGAGCTTACTTTACAAGCAGAGAAAGTGGGTGTTGTGTTCAGAAGGGGTTTTTCTGTTCCTGATAGATCGATTATGAAGGGCCTAGGAGTTGGTGCTGTGTGCACGGGCTTATGTTGTATCATGAATGCATTTCTGCGAACAACTAGTTTCATTGGAGCTGGCTCTTGGGCAAAGCAGGTTATCATCGGGTGCATGGTCAATAGATAAGAGAAGATGCCAATGCTATGCTATTTCGTTTTAATTCCTAGGCAAGGTAAGCCTCTTTGGAACACATGAATTGAAAAACACAAGAATGACAAACATGTAGGAATGGGATGTCATGACATGTTGAATTCTATACGAGTTGAAAAGACATGAATAAGTAATAGAAGTTGCTTGGTTGCACCACATGAAATCTTTAGGGGTTGACTGCATGCCATAGTTGTCATAGACATGAAGGAAAAGTTCTAAGAGATCTTACATTTTGCTAGGAATCCTATGTAATTGGGTGTAAGAAAGCAGTCCATAGGATTTTTGATGGTTTCATCCCTCAAAGGGTCTATAGGAAAAATTCGTATGGATTGAAATCCTAGAAAAGACCCCAGTAACCGTGGGTTGTGCCAGGTATGCATCTGTTGGGGTTCTGTGAACCAGTTTAGTACTTATTTGGATAGATAGGATAGGCCCAACCCCTTCGGATGGACAGGACATTGAACTGAAATCCCTGCCTGTTGGAAGGGATTGAGTCTAACCCCTGCCTAACCCAATAAGCCTGTAGGTTGTTGCATTCACTACCTTTAGAATTGTCACATGAGTCCAAATGTTGTCCTATCGGAGAGGTCCAGCCATATAAACACAGCAGCGTGGTTACTGTTACATGTTTGGGGTGCCTTCTTTAGTGAGGTCACATGATCATGATCCTAATATTTCTATGACTTTCATGATCAAATTATTACTTTTGCTTTGGTGTGCAAGTACAATGGCACCTGTTGGCATCACAATTTTCACGTCTGTCTTTCTGTTAAAAGTTGAAAACAGATGGATATGCATGACTCATCTTCTCATTAAGTGGATTTGGAATATTGCCTGGTGCACTGGAATTGGGAATTGGAATAAAAGAAACTTTGGTTGCCTACTCATACTAGTTCTTGTTCTTTGGTGGTCCCTTATGAACTAGTTGAGTGTAGTATGGGATGCACAGAACATGGAATGGGGCCAAGCTTGTGGTGTCCGGGCTTTTCGTCTACCCCCCTTGGATCCGCCCCTTGTTAGGGTCACCTAGGGTTAAGCTGTTGGGGGGGGGGTGGAGGGGAACCATGGTCCTGCAAGCCAGGATTACCTAGAAGGATACACATGAATACTGGTGTGAATCATGTGTGCAGATTACTCGTTTAATGGACATTAGCGTAAAAGAGTTCAAGATTTGCTCTTAAAATGTGATATCTATTGTTGGCTGGGGAAATTTGTTGGCAGGAACAATATTATATTCCTGGGATTGACCAGACAGTAAATCTGTACTCAGTTGTTGCAATACTTAGAATCACGGGGAGTGAGTAGCCTCATTGAGAACATATGTTTCATCCTGCTAGAATGGATATATCCATTATTGCAAAGTGTTATAGGCTTGGGTTAGGAGTTGTGCTGTTTGCTTACATCTATCTTGGATTTTAAGTGTGTGACTGGCTTACTTCGCCTATTTTGAGGTTACTTGTGCACGGTATGTGGGGCAATTTTCTGCTTGACCTCCTAACTCTAGAGACTAGAGAGTTCTGATAATTGGAAACTAAGAAAGCATCCTAACAATACGGAACTAATGGACTGATTAGGATATAATATATAACTTTCCAGCTAGTCTACAGAAACCAAATAAAACTTATTTTGGATAGAACTGTGGACTCCTGGGCCGCCACGATTAGCCTTGTGCCTGCAGACACTGTCGCTGGTACATGGCTCCCCAAAATGAGTCCACAACAATTTTTTATGTAAATGCATCTAAGAGTGTCGTATTTGAGCATATACCTGAAGATTGAGTCTATGCTGAGATCTGGTAGTTAATTCATTTTCCGTGACTGTGCTCCTTCTGATTCCTTCATGCTTGCAGATCTCCATGATGGGGAACTTGTACATGGAGAGAACTTTAGTTTGTTTGCTGCAATGTCTGCATTGGAAGTAAGCACCACACTATTTCCCCTGCTGTTTTTCCTGTGTTTCATCTCTCTTCTATTGTGCATACTGCAAAGTGAGTGTTGACATGATGTTCTTGTGTCAATAAAGTATTTTTGCTCAACCAGTTCGTATTATGATTTACTAATCAATTGAACTTTTCCTTGGAGACATAGTATTTTTTAGGTTGCCGCTACATGCTTTTGTAGTTTGTTACATGAAACTTGCACTTGGGTTGCTCTGAAATCTGTAATTCTGGATATGCACATGCTTATGAGAAGCAGTCTCTTGACAGTTTGCTTATCGATGTGATTGCATACTAACTATTGGGAGATTGAGGAAGTTTTTCTTTAGACCAAGAGGATCTTATGACTGATCTCAGTTCTATTGGAAAAGGAATTATGAGACTTGCATCATTCATTACAGACTATGCTAGTGATCTCACTCGCTGTCGTAAAAAACCAAAAGATGCTTCTTATATCTATGTGTTCCAAAACACCACGAGGTCCACAAGATTTTGCTTTGGAGTGTTGCTATCTTCATTCTACAATCCCTAAACACGTTCGGCCTGGAATTACTCTAGTGCTGAGTCTCATGAGTACTGTTCATTGCTCTGTAAAAACTTTCAAGTTCATAATCACTAAGGCAAATGTCATAGTTATGATCATAGAATAAAATTTTAGGATATTGTGGTCTTATATGCCTGTTGAGTGGATCATTTAGTTGTTTGATCGGCAATTTAGTTATTTAGATCTGTTGCTTGATTTTTGTTCTCAAGTTTCTACTGATATAGATAATGGATCCTAAAATGGATTCCGGAATCGAGAGAAGTGGGTACTATTCAATCGAGGAAGCCATCGAAGATGGCATTGCCCCAGTTCCACTTAGTTTGGACAGAACACTTGACATTCAACGCACTCTTGATGTCATTGATCATCTTTTCTCATGTGAGGTACTTCAGTGCTATCATGTATTTAATGTATGTAGGTGTTTCAATTTGGCTAACTACTTTATTTGGATGCTTTATTTTTCAGGCAACATGGCACAAGGGTCACACTCTAGCACAGACCGTCTTTACATGTATCTACCTTATGAAAATGGAGAGAATTTCATCGCATGCTGTCCTAAATAGCTTCTGCAGGATTTTGCGTGCTACTTGTCATGCTTTCGTTTCTGTCGTTTCCACTGCCCGAACTCACGAGGTATTTGCCAGTTGGAAGTTCTCTATCACTGTTTTCCCCTAATCACATTTATCTGTCTAGATCTTGACACAAAGGAGCCAGGCATTCGTGCTTGTAGTTTATTTCACATTGGAAATGATACATACTTTTTTTATTGAAATAAGGAAAATCGTATGCAACAAACAGATTGTCTCATGTCAGACTACCTCTTTATGAGTGGAATATGTGATGTGTCATTTTTCGTCTTTGTGTCCGCATAAATGTTTCTAGAGTAAATATGTTTGTACCCTTTCATCTACTACACCTAAAAAGGAGAATGCAATCAGATGTGCGGTATTTCCTTTTAGATATCCACATTCTTGTTGAATATCTCTATCAGATTCTTCCTTGAGATTCCAGAGATGTATCATGCTGGTGAACTTCAGATTCTTGTTGACTATCTCTATCAGATTCTTCCTTGAGATTCCAGAGATCTATCATGCTGGTGAACTTCATCAGCACTGAATACAAGCACCTTTAGCTGATGCAATCATGTTAGGCAAATGATAACTGATGACTTGTGCACGTGAAATGTGCAATGCTGGATACTTCATTAGTCCCTGATAACAAGGCTAGTTTTAGTCTTTAGATTCCGCTTCAGCCTATCTAAACTCCTTTCATATGATACACAGTTATCTTTTCTTTAATCTTAATCCTGCAATTCCACTTATTACATAAGATATAATTTTCATTTTTTTGTAGGAAGAAGACCTATTTACTATGTCTTTTGGACTGCCTTTGAAAGATGAAGGTGATGAGAAGTGCCTATCAATTCTAAACTCAGTTGAAGAGACAATATCTCGTCAATTGCGTGCATGTAAATCCCAAGCATTGTCCAAGAAAAAAACACTAGAAGGTACTTGCAGTGTCATGGCAAAGATCCTTTGATAAACTTAAATGTTAATTTTGTATTGTGTATGACCTTGTTCTTTTTTTTATATTAGTTTACTGATGTCACGGTCGTCAATCCTAGCTTCAATAGTACTGTTGAAGCTGGTGCAATGTGGTCAGTAGTTGGTACACATTAAGTTTGCCAATGGCAAGATAAATTGTAGTCCTTCACTAAAGATAGACCAACAGATGTGCCTGTTTTTATTACAACTAGCTTTTATTCAGTTTTGAAATTGTGCAAGCTGCTGATTACTGTTGAAGCTGATGCAATGTGGTCAGTAGTTGGTACACATTAAGTTTGCCAATAGCAAGATAAATTGTAGTCCTTCACTAAAGATAGACCAACAGATGTGCCTGTTTTTATTACAACTAGCTTTTATAGTTTTGAAATTGTGCAAGCTGCTGATTAGTTTGCATCAAATTATTTAGTCATGTGTATTTGAAGTTTTGAACGTAAGTAAGTGCTTGTATCCTAAAATAAATCCACTTTAGTCTTTAGATTGCAGCAAAAAACTATTAAAACAAATGTTGGAAGCCGAGCATTGAAAATAAAAAGGGAAGTAATTAAAATACTTGATAAACGCTTAGCATATTTGATTTGAACTTACATTGAGTATATAGGTCATAGATTTTGTGTTATTAACTAGGAATTTTTTTATTACTGCAGGTCTTGAATCCCTGCAGGATAATCCTGATCTGGAAGAGGATTACTGCAGAGCTGTGTTATGCAGATTACGTTTTCGTAAGGTCTTAACCCAAGTTTCCTTTTCACTTCACTAAAATTGTTCAGTAAAATCTCCTCATTGCATGTTGTTTGTCCATTTTTATGCTCTGCCATTGTGATAAAACAATGGTTTCAAGCTAAGCGATGGCGAGTCAAGATAGAAACCGGTGCTATTTAAACAGGGGAATTTTAAGGATTTGCCACTGCATTAATTGGCACTCACGGATTTACCACTCGATGTTTCACTGACAATGTCAGTGAGACAATAGGGTGGAAAATCCTGAAATACCAACAAATTGAGTGGCAATCCTCAGTTTTCCCGCTAAATTGTCAAAGAGAGACCAGGGAAAGGTGTTTCTTTTTGTATCAAATGAAGAAAAAAATGAAGAAGAAAGTTTTGCTTGCAGTTGGTTTGTGCATTGACACCACGTTACCCACGATGTGCATTGATTGAAATTATTGTATGCGAGTAATACTTAAAACTAAATATATATGTTGTATACCATAGAGGAATTATGCAAAGAAGGACCACAATATATGATTGTATAAATGAAGGGCGAGTGGAGGAATACGGCGACCTTTTAGCTCTGGATAGTTATCTCTGAAAATGACGCGTAAGAGGGTATTCCATCGATTTCTCAGTGTCTTCACACTTCCATATGGTTGTGTAGCATTCTACCATGTTAGTGCATGAGAAAAACCTCATGAAAGAGGATGGTCATTTCTGAAAAATGATGCAGAAGAGAGAATTGATTGATTACTGAATGTCTTCACATTTTTATGTGGTTATGTAGCATTTCTACCATGTTGTTACGTGCATGAGGAAACCTCAAGGAAGAGGATTGGAGTTGGCCCGCAAGCATGTCGCGTCATGCTTGACTGAGCTCAGTTTGATGCTCAAGTCTCAAGAGTTCCTCAAGTCTCAGTCTGACATTACATTGCAACAAGGAGATGGAAGCTGCACCACTGCATCAGGTTGCCGCCCTGTTGGCTTTGATGTCAGCTTAAACAGCAGACTTCTGAGTCCAGCACCACCACGTGCGGTTAAAATACTTACCTGGAGTGATGTAAGTTCACAATGTTACCATAATATGCTTTAAATTTCTATATTATTACTGAATTGTTTCTGTATACTCCTTGGCAACTTCATAAGTAATGTTGTAACTACAATGTTACAGGCAATCAGGTACTTTGAGAAGCTTCTGCATGATCTAGATGTCATTTGTGCTTTATCACTTGATCCCATGCTGGAGAATGTGCTTCATTTTATTGCACAGTTCCAAAAATCCTTACCAGATTTGGTTCCTAGAGCATTTCTGCAGGTGGGTCACACTTATGTGCTTAAAAGACCATCTGGATTACAGTAATGTTGTAGAGTGACTCATATGTAATTTAGTGTTTTGATAGCCCTTTGCGGTTTGCGCTATTACTACAATATCTCCCTGATAGAAAATTTCTGCCATAACCAAACTTGACTGATGTATGTCTGCTATGTTAGATTTAGAAAAGGTTTTGCAGCTTCTATCATTTAGTGTGACATCCGTTTTTCCATTTTATAGGTCTAGATGAACTTTTCGTTAAATGATTGTTGTGCAAATTTATATACTAGCCATTCCTTCCTTTATATTTGGAGTACATATCAAATGTTGTAGTTACGCAGTTAACCATTCTCTGTATTTAATGTCCTATTTAGTGTGACTAGTGAGTTACTATAACAAATGTCTGGATCCATCATCTTTTGCTTATCTTTAACACATACGGTAATCTCCGCAAATACCCATCCATCTTTCTTTCTGTGATTTTTGTTATGCTAAAATGTTTTTGACGAATTTTCTATTTCATTATCTTCTTCTTTTTTAAAAACCTTTTTTCCCTTTACAAACTGATCCCCATGTAGTCTATAAATAGCTTTGAGGTTTTCGTAGTTCAACAAAGCTTTCATTTGTGTTGTAACACTGAACTGTCGATAGCTGGCTCACTTTTTATACCATTCCATGTTCTCTTGTAGAAACATGATTTCCCCATCCTAAGTCTCATCCTGTCCAATATACAGTTTATGAGTTACTTACTATAGCTCATTCAATGTTTCTCTCTTACATTAACAATGATGCAAAAATGCATTGAAGCAGACTTTATTGCTTCAAGATGGCAAGCTTTATGGGCGAGACTTGTTCTGTGATGTGATTTCAAGGGCTTTATCTTTACCGGACATTATAGGAGACAAGGAATTCCAGATGAACGAGTTTGTAGTGCAGCTAGGTCAGGTCAGCCACCAGGATTACTCCTTTTTCTACTTTTACTTCATAATTTGCTTCATGGTTGTTGTTCCTCATGTAGTCATATAAAAATGTATCTGGAGTTCTGGTCATATCTTTGATTAAGTGCATTAATGACCTTGTAGCTGGTTATCAACTTGCTTAAAATTCTTTGTACAAACACCGCATGGCAACGCCGCAAGCTTGGGAAGAGCTTGCAGGATTGGAGTACCATTTCCATACAGGTTTGTTAAACAAATACATTTTTTAATTCCTTTTGCTGTTTGCATAAGCGACACATGGTTTTACCTATCTTCTTGCTTCATTTTTAACATAACATTGAATCAAACACACATAGCTAGTGAAATTGTGAAGCCAAATTCATGCTGACTTCCAGTTCTAGCTCTAACGTTGGTATATTACTATGCCAGCTACAATAAATGGCATTAGTTGTTTAATAACCAAGCTGAGAAAAAACTCGATTCACTGCATTAACATTTTCTTACTGGGATGAATTAGCTTATTCACTGTAGCCTGGTACTAAACACTTACCTGTGAGTCTGTCACTGTTGGTATTCTGATTCTTGAACAATGACAGAGGTGCCCTCTAGGCCCATCATTTTATGACAAGGTTAAAAAAAGGGGTTCATGACTACTAATACACTAGCAATGTATTCTTGCTGACCAAAAGTAACAAGTAACAACTCCAGCCCCTTTTTTGTATCATTTGCTCATGCCTTGAGTAAACTTTTTGTTAATGTTTATTTATCACAAAAGGCAAAGCAGTAATTTAAGTAGTGTCAAATGTGCTCTAGTATCACTTCTCTTCTTATTTAGCCACTTTTAAGGGCTTAAGATTGTTGCCCTTCTATGATAGTTTTGAGACCAAGCATTCCATGATTGTGACAGCTTGAGTAGCTCTTCCTTGATCATGTCTGGTTCTTGCACTTATGACGTTTTGTGCATACCTATTGCAGTTGGAGCTTGCATTGAAAAGAGAGTTTGGTGAAACTAGAAATGTCTTGGCCCATGAGGTATCTCTTATTTTAAGTGCTTGCTGTGCTAATAATCAGTTGTCATATATTTGGCATGTTTTAACATACTTTTGTTGGTGATGCAGAACATGTGCATGAGAGTATCAAAGCAACTACTTATTTGGACTCAAGAACATACATACTGGGTTGCCTCTCGGTTTCTTATACTGGGTTTTGAACTTGACCTGTATTCTCCAAGTGAATATTGTATGGTATACTGGTACATGCACGTAGTGTTTATGAAGCTAATAGAGATGATGCAGTTACGAATCCTTGCTAGCAATGAAAACTGTAAGTTATGATATCTCTTGTGAATTATATTAGATTCTTAGTATTAAACTCGTAATTGGGTGCGGTGCTTATAGAGTTCTAAACCTAGCAGGGTTGTCAATATTATAAAAGCATTCTGGATTTCTATCAGATATGTTACCGCTTCATGTTATCTGCCCTTTCGTATCCGTTTGGAAAACAAGTGAGAATTAAGAGAATAAGGAAACTACAGGAAAATATATTGCAGAATTAGAAACCGGTGGCTATACAGTTTAGCCAAACAAGCATGTATTGCCATGCAGAAGCTGAAAAGGAAATAAAAGAAAACAAAATATGGAAGTACAGCAAATGGAAACATCATGTTGTTGTGGGCTATTTGGTGACGGTATATGTAATTACTGGTAACATCATAATGAAAAAAAGTATTTTGATGTTGTCTCTTACTCCATTTTTATAAAACACCACAGGTTCAGCACGAAGAAAAGGGAAAAAGAAGAAGGATCATTCAAAGGACTCTGTACGAGATCCAGCATTTTCATCATCCTGTTTATTCATTCAATGCTATGTTTTACTATCAGAAGGACTTTCGATGGTACACATGGCAACCATACCTACTACAGTTACAGAGCATATATTTCAATGCTACTGTTCCTTTTCGTAGCTAAACAATATTTTTCTTACTGTTAATGCAGTTGCTGGCTGCCCTGAGAAATGAAAGCAAGTCATTCCAATTACCAAGTACCTTTAACAGTGAACAAGAGGTGGGCCAGATTTAGTGTTGTGAGTTATGATATTCTTTTAAATATGGGTTAAACGTGTCTGACAAATCTTGGATCATTCTTCCCAGAGATTCATGCAGCATTTTGATCTTCTCCAGAAAGCACGAATCCCTGAGCACATTACTTACTACAGTTTTAAGGAATCGGCTGCCCAGGCCAACATGGCAGTCAGTGCTCAGCCCTGAAACCCCTTTGACCAGTTTTTTCTTCTGCTTATCTTGGCCTAACCATCAAACATTTTTTCTTCTTCACAGGACGTAATGAAGTATAATTTTTTTAAGGAAATCCAGAAGATAATCCCCTCCTTGAGGGGTAGTTTTGCAAGTGAACCAGAAAAGCTTGCAGAACTCCGCCAGATAGAGCAGGTTGCTGAGCGCAACAGAATAGCTCTAAGCATCATCAGCCAAGTTGGGGCTGGCGATCCATCGCTGAGGATTTCATTTGAGTTTACACTCCATCCCCACTTTGCGGTCGCAGTTGTAAAGAGATCATAATTTCTTTTCAAGGCGCAGTCAAAATTTTCCAATTCCCATCTTTAGTGACGGCAGATAATTCAGGTCTGTCATTCCCCATTGTTCATTGGTTCGTGCAAAGCTCCCTTATATGTGCTTTAGGTTGTACGATGTAACAATTTTGTAGACAGCAGGTGACGGAAAAAAATGCCCAGGAAAAGCTCATGTCCCTGGCTTTATTCTGTTAAGAAAATTTTGATATTATTTATTCTGCAAAACAGGACTACACAAATGTTCTGTAATTCCACTGGGATTTGTTACTGAAAAAATTCAGTTAAAATGGTATTCCTTTTGCTCCTTGAGTAGATTACTGCCTGGTATCACAGCTAACTGTGCTACAAGGCTTGCCTTATAACAATTTCAGATCAAGCTATTTGGCTTAATGTTATGAGGGAATTTTTGTTTTAAAATCGTTATAGTTTCACGACAGCCGCTCCTGCTTTTCCAACTTCACGATATCTTCTGTGTGGAACCATGTGAAGGTAAGCAAACACGTTATGTTCTGGAGTGGTCAAGAACAAATTAATTAAGTCAAGGTCAGCCTTCTCCGCCTCCTAAATGGTCTGTTTCTTCTTGCTAATGCTTGAACAAAAGCCGGGCAAAACCTTTTGTCCAAATTGTCTGGTGAACTGGCGGCGTCCGTTTCCTTTGACATTGACAGGTTCAAGTTGATAACCATTCCAACCGAGCTCATCTGGACAGTTTACTTGGATATCATTGCCTAGTAGCCTTTATGTCACGGCAGTTGGTTTGAAAGTTGCATCTCATGATGTAGCCCTGTTTTGACTCGGAATTCGATATAAATTTATTGACTCTAAAATGAGTGAGTGAGAGGAACTCTACTTATATTCATTAAGGTGAGGCTGATAAGAGTTTAGCCCACTAATCATGTGATTATCCATTGACGACGTCCTCATTTGATTAGCATAGCATCTCATGTCATAAGCACGTGATATTTCCTTTTGCGACGAAGAAGCGCATGATTTTGACGCCTCAACTAGCTTGTAGAAGCCGTACCGCCGTCGGACGAATAGAAGCATTACCATGCGTGCAGATTCAACAAGCTAAGAAAGATCTTGAAATGCTGAAATCCAAATCTAACTTCACTTGCCCATAAGCTAACTAACCGAGAAAATCACGTTGACATTTAACAGAGAGAGAGAGGAAGAAGCTCCATCTCTTAGACGAAAAGGAGAGAAAGACTTTCTTCCTCTCGCACTTTTGAACGTTGTCCTCGGGAAGCGAATTCGATAGCTCACGAGCTTGCCAAGCTGGCGATCAATGTTTCTCCTAATCTGTCGGAGGATATTTCCCTCAATATTTGCGAAGGATGCAACGATAATCGATAACAAAGTTGCTTAAAGTTAGAGGGGAAAAAAAAAGGAATAAGTCAGCCTCGAACTTTTCTACTGGTCTGAAACTGCCAGCCTCGAACTTGGATGGATGGTTGGCATCTATCGCAGCACCCCTAAGATCATGGCCTAACGGTGACAGATGCCGACATGGACGGACCAGGAGAGAAAGAGTGAGGAAGCAGCCATGCAAAAACGAAGAACAAAAACAAAAATTTTCTAATTACTAGTCGTTGAATGTAAGATGGAGTAAAAATAAAATTTTAATAAATAATTTCTCTATGGATATATAATTTATTCTAAGACGAAAAGGATATCAAACACCCTGAAAAAGAAGCAAAGTCAAAGCGTCCGGGGGATTAGTAAACTGACGGCGGCGCGCGCAGGGAACAAGCCATGAAACACGTGTGCCAATGTCACACATCACGCGGCAAAAATGCAACGACTTCTCCTTCCCTCCCTCCTCCCTCTTCGCCGGAGTCACACACCTTGCTGTTGCTGCTCTCTTCTCTTCTCCCTTCATTCCTTCCTTCCAGGCTAGCTCCTGCAATTCTTGCCCCCAACGGCTCCATCTCATCTCCTCTCCTCTTTCCCCGCTCCAAGCAGAGACCATCTTTTCTCGTCAGGTAATTTTGCTGATGTGTGGATCGCTCAATTGCTGTGTGTGGTTTTCAGTTCGGGAAGGAAAAAGTTTTATCTGCCCTGGGTGGGATCGGGTCATGGGAGGAAGCTGGTGTTTCGCGGTCGATTTCTGCAATGGACTGCAACAAGTTGTAGTTTTTTTGCAGCTTTTTTTGGGGGTGCTTATTTGTTTGTTGGACCGGTTGGTGATCTACCGCCCACCGTGCCTCGGTTTGAATTGTTTTGGGTTTTTTCTTTTCTCTCCGGTCTTGCTGCCGTTTTTTTAGGATTTTGTTGGAGTTACGTTACTACTCTGCCTGGTTCCCGGGATTTTTGGTGGGGATTTGTTCTCTTCTCTCAGGCTCAGTTTTATTTATTTATAGCTCATCTCCGTCGCTCCATTTCTTCTCTCAAGTTTACTGATTTTTTCTGGAATTCATTTTCTGAACACTGATCTGTTAGACACAAAAAAAATAAATAAATCTGAACACTCTTCGTTTTGGTAAGCTTGCTTTACTTTTTTCAGTCCGAATTTGTTGCCTTATTTGGGCGTCCTACATATTCGTCACTCGCTCTTTGTTTTGAAGCAATGTTTGACCGATTGGTTACCTACCTTCTTGTTCATACAATTTCATTTCATATTTTCAAAATTGATGGGTTAGGCAAGGATTGCAGAGACCTTTTGTTTTTGTTTTTGTCTGACTTAGTTAAACACATCATACTCGCTCGAGTCATATCGATATTGTACAGAAATGCAAATTGCCAGTTTATGGAGAGCTCATTCTGTATCATTTTATTGGCTCTTCTTTGCGGCTCGATCAGGTCAATTAGGAGTCCTCCGGGTTGCAAAGAATGGCCGGAGGTGGCACGAGCATCAGGAAGTATGTTGGCGCCCTCAAGGATTCAACAACCGTTAGCATCGCCAAAATAAACAGCGATTATAAGGTAACAATGATCGTAGTAGGCATCGGTTTTCAGCCACCTTCTGTGTCTTGCATTGGTGATGTTAAGATCACCTTCTAGTAATTGTTTAATTATATACTGTTATCGCTCTTTGTAACAGCAACTGGACATTGCTATTGTGAAGGCCACAAACCATGAAGAGAATCCTGCAAAGGAGAAGTACATAAGAGGTAACAAACTCATGTTCTATGATCAAGAGAAACAGCACTGATTTCCCACCATGGTTCTGATCATGTTCGTCCTGTTTTCAGATATTTTTCAGCATCTTTCTGCTGGAAGGGCTCGGGCAGATGTAGCCTACTGCATCCGTGCCCTTGCTAGACGTCTTTCGAAGACACGCAACTGGGCAGTATGTGTACTAAACATTTTCTGATATTCATATATTATAGGTTCTTAAATTTTATGCCCGTGTTAAGTGAGTGGATGGGATCTACCGATATGATCTTTACAAGAGGAGCATCTTCTTGATGCAAAATCATTCGAAATACATGCCCAGTTGCTCACTTCCCATCCACACTTCTATGTTAAGATAGCTCGATGAGCTGATCCATTTTGTGCAATTCTCCATGGCACCCTTTTCTCCTTTATGTTGAGGTCTACGTCCCCAAATAATTAAATCGTTGCTTGTATCGGTCCATCTATAGCATGTATTGTCAGCATGAGTTCTTCGAAATATTAATTATATATGTCAACACCGCTTAACCTTTCATTATCCTGGCAAATGATATGTTTACTGTACTTGCTTCTATCAGGGTGATGCCCAATAACCAAAGAGGAATTGTTCTTATGATTTATGAGCTTCTCCCCTTTTCGAAAAGAAAAAAGATTCATGAACTTCATTTGCATATTTGTTTGCTAGGTTGCACTGAAGACATTAATTGTCATACACCGTGCCCTCCGCGAGGTTGACCCCACTTTCCGTGAAGAGCTCCTTAGTTATGGAAGATCTGGTAGCCATATGCTTCATATGTCCTACTTTAAAGATGATTCCAGTTCAGAAGGTACTAGTTTCTAACTTCACCCTTGTCCTGTATCTGGTATTGGAATTTATAATTACTTGTTGTTATTTTTGCAGCTTGGGACCAGTCTGCATGGGTGCGCAATTATGCTTTATTTTTAGAAGAGAGACTCGAAGCTTTCCGTGTACTGAAATATGATGTTGAAACGGATCAATTGGTATGTAATCTAATGCAAGTCTCGTTGGATTCCCCCCTCTAGTGTTAACTGTTTGTTTGTCAAACTTACTTCTAGTTAAATTGTACTATTAAAGATGCTTGATTTGTAGGCTTAGAGCCATATAAATAAGCGATACAGAGATATGATTTAGGTTGTCACTAGTAAAAAGGTTTTTTCATAATACATTCTTGATTTCTTCAACAACAAAAAAAAACTTCGTTCCTGCACTACGCGAGTCTAGTCAAAACTCATGCTAACCTAGTACTGTCTGCATTATATTCAAGATGGTATCAAAATTTTGGTTTGGTGCATAGGGTGTCAATGGGCCACTTAGCATCTTATTTTTAAAAACTATGATATCTGCAGAGAACTCGAGATCTTGATACAACTGGTTTGCTT
The DNA here is from genome assembly GCA_019208055.1 of Stipa capillata. Lineage (NCBI taxonomy): Eukaryota > Viridiplantae > Streptophyta > Magnoliopsida > Poales > Poaceae > Stipa > Stipa capillata. The sequence continues at coordinate 46,781 of JAGXJF010004340.1, forward strand.
GAACAACTGCCAGCATTGGAGCAGCTTCTTTTTCGGCTACTTGGTTGCCAGGTGATTCATTACTTTGTTATTTATGTGCTAAAATGAATCAGCTTATATATTAAAATGACTGAGATGTCATAACATTTAAAGGTGCATTGCTAACTTTTGATATATATTTTCAGCCGCATGGGTCGTCATCTTATAACACCATAATCCAGCATGCCCTTTCTATGGTAAGGATTCAGACCATCCGTGAGCAGCATACTAGTTAATAGTGATTCCAGCGTTCCTTGACTTTGTTTTGCGTGTGAATGGAAGGTTGCTCTGGAGAGCGTTAGGATCCATACAGCTATAAATGATGGTATACTTAATCTGGTGGACAAGGTGCAATCACTAGCTTATTGTTTAAAATGAACTTATACATTTCCTTTGTCTCTCTTAGTCCATTGACATCTTCTACTCAATGCAGTTCTTTGAGATGCAAAGGGATGATGCTATTAGGGCCCTTGACATATACAAAAGAGCAATTAACCAGGTAAATTACGATTTGTTTTCTATTGTTAGTTAACTAATTATTTTATTCACTCGATTGGTCTTCTACAACATCTTCTGGCCGAATCATGTTGGTGGTTTTCTATATTTATCGTTATTTTTGGGTTGTGCAGGCAGAACAACTTTCAGAATTCCATGAGGTGTGTAAAACTATACATATTGGGCGTGGTGAGAGGTTGTTAAGAATTGAACAGGTTTGGTTGGAATTTCCGTGATTATTTGTATGTTGTTCATTGTTTTTCTTATGTGAGTAGCTTGCTGATAGCATATTGGTAAACACATACAGCCTCCTGCATCATTCTTGCAAACTATGGAAGAGTACGTGAGAGATGCTCCCCTTACTTCAAGAAATCAGGTTTGGAACTATTACAAGTCAATAATGGATGGTCTTCCATTTTCCTCCTTGGTAAAAATTTTATGACGTTTTATTTCTTTATAGGCTGTACTAGCAATAGAGTACAGAAGAAAACCAGAAGATGAAGAAGCATCAACTTCACCTCCTCCCCCAGTATCAACTTCAAAACCAGAACCTGGACTAGAGCCGGTTAAAGAAGTCACACCCAATCCTGAGCCAGCAGATCTTCTGGTAATTTTCCATGTTACTACAGCAACCAGACAGTAGCCTTTTTTCCAATCGTCCTAACAAATTCATCTTTGCTTAGCAGGGGATGGATGAACCAATCCCTGACGCGTCTGAACTTGATCAAAAGAATGCCTTGGCCTTAGCAATTGTTCAACCAGGTACATATATCTTATAAATGAACCTTAGTACTAAAATTCAGTTTTGCAGTTATCAATTTTGATAGGATAGCTTGTAGTTTATTTTCGTTTTCTGTTTTGTTTGCTTGTTTGTTTTGTGCAACCGTTGGTGGGTGTACGTTTGCACCTTCTAGTCGTTCTTCTAATAAACAATGACACGCATTTTGATGCGTGTTCGAGAAAAAAGTATTAAAATTCATGCGCTGACTCTTGCCTTTTTTCTGCAGATAATGAACCTAAAGCTCCTGCTCCTCCTGCTAGTTCCGAAAACGTGGCCACTAGCTGGGAGCTAGCACTCGTCACCACACCAAGCTCAAATGGAAATGCTGCTACTTCACGCAAATTGGTGCATTACCTTTACATATCCACCTAGGATTTCTCTACCCGATCCCTCTGAAAACAAACTAACATTGAAATACTCGCTGCAGGCCGGTGGACTGGACTTGCTCACCCTGGACAGCCTATACAACGACGCGCACCGGCGCGCGCAGCAGAACGCGAGCTACAACCCCTGGGAACAAACCGCTCCGGCGTCATCCGCTCCGATGACGGTGATGATGATGCAGCAGCAGCAGCCGATGCACAACCCATTCTACGGTTCGGCGCAGCAGCAGCCCTTCATGCTCCAGCAGCAGCAATCTTTCATGCTCCAGCACCACCAGTATCAGCAGCAGCAGATGATGATGATGATGGCAGGACCATCGGTTCATCAGGCGTCTTCAAATCCGTTCTCCGGCTCGTACATCCCTGCCGGCACCGGCGGCCACCATTATGGTCCTGGGATGCAGCTCCATGCCGGCAGTGCGTACACACGGACTGGGATGATGTAGAGCTGCTTGTTTCGCGTTTTTGTTTTGTCGATGGTTTTTTCCCCCGTTTTTATCGTTGTATGGGAATGAGAAGGAATCCTGGTGTATAGTCGAGATGAACTTAGCCGTCTAAGTTTCCCTTTCGGCCATTTCTTGTGCAGCTGTGAAGGATTCTTTTTCATGGGAATTGAATGCGGACAAACATCGCGATATTGAGTTGGACAGATATCGAGATGTTGTGAAATGACCTTATTTGCACTCTGCAGATCAGTGTGAATTGGTTTGGTTGTCAATGCGCCAGCATCGATCATCGCAATTGCTGAAGCAGTGAAGCTGCCTGTTCCTACGATAGGAGGCAAAATAGAATATAACTTCTTTTTTTGTGTTTGGAGAGAGATAAGAGGACCGTACTAACACTATTTGACTGAAAACAGATCATACGATGCATTTGGGTTCAGATCTCAGAGCGACGGGAGCTCGGCACGGACCACGGAGGCAAGGCGGCCCATGCACGGCACGGCACGGCACGGCACCCCCTGTGATGCGCATTGCGAGTTCGCGACAAGCAGGAGACCGGGCACATGGTTGTTGCCTGCTCGGGCTGGCAGGGAAACGGACGCTGAGTGCTAAACTGACGTGAGTCAGATCGTCAATGGAAATATCAAGATCTACACCAAAGCATGCCCTGGCATCAGATCAAGGTCGCACCCAAAAACATGCACTAGTACCAGAGTACGACTGTTAAGTTATCAGTACATGCAACTGAAATGGAATCAAAGGCCAATGCTGTACAGGGATTCACAATCTTTTACTTGTTTTGGAGGGTGAAGGTACCACGGCAAGGTATGACGACGCAAGCAAGAGGATATGTGCTGCAGATCAGAACGCGCTGCTATAATCGTCTTCGCCGTTCATCTGGAGGAACTACAGGATTGCCACGCCGAAGACCACGAAGGAAGACAGCTCCATCACCAGCGCGCCCGCCCCGATGATGCCGGCGTGCTTCAGGATCGACGGGATGGCGACGCTCCCCACGATCGACGCGCCCGTCAGGAATTTCGTGAAGCTCACCCAGCTGCAGTTGCGAAATACAATGACTTCACGATGTAAGAAAAGGAATTTAGGGCGGGTGCGATAAGCCTAGCGTTAAACGAGGCAGGCTTTTCTAAGTGGTTTCTTTGTAGGCTAACAAGCAACAGATGTGCGTGCTAAAGTGAACATTCATGCGTATTTGACTTAATCAGAAAACTGTTCCACGGCAGAGGGCCTGACTCATTTGTATACTATGAAAGTTAGTTGATCTTTAAGATTCCATGATGAAGTATAGTCATCGTTTGAAATCTCTAAATATAGTCTGAGAAACTTCGTCAGAAAAACATATAATTTGAGAACAAGTACCATGAGTCCACGAGTGCCAGTAAGGAAAGGCATATCTTTGGGGATAAATAAAAATGTGCTGAAATAGTTGTAACAAGTATGATTGAGAATGAAGCAGCAGTGGCTGCAAGGTAGGGAAGGATGATCACTTACCCATCTCCCGCATTAGACATAATCGAGGGAGAATCGGAGCCCAGGAAAAATAGGAGTGGCATTGGAAGTATGAGGTACATCAGAACTGCAGAAAATGCCACTGATTATTTATGATTTCCTAATAACAATTATCGCATAAAGGTTTGGCAGCGTAAACAAAATTCTCCAACCTGTTAACATTGGCCACCAGTTGTTATGTAGAGCGCAGGCCTGGAGAAGAATAGGTTACAGAGATTCAGGCAACATTGAAAAGGATAATAAGTTGGTATTCAGATGTAAAATTTGGACGCTTACCAAAATCTGCAATACAATTCCACCAGAGACCAATATTGCAAGGGCGGCAAGTCTTCCACTGTGCAAACATGTTCTCATGCCACGTGACAGTGCCGTTGTTTCCTTTGCTGTTCTTCAGACTTCAGATACAGCTACTGGAACGGGAAAAAGGTGGACAATCAAATACAATACAGACATAGTATGTAACAGAACAGTATGATCTTGAACTAATGAATTACTAGCTCCATATGATCTGTTAAGGGTGGAAAAAAATTAATGACCGAGTGACAACAATATGATTTGTTACTGAGTACAGCATATCCATCCAGAGTAATGCTCTCAACCTGTCTAAATACTCAGTCCATGTTTTCAGTGTGCCTTCAACTAATGGATTGCATGTGCAGCAAAAGGAACGCATACAGAGCAAGCGGACGAGACCGAATTTTGTGATCAGCATACTGTGGTGACTACAAGAGTCGCTTGCAAAAGAATGGTCAGATCATAATTCATCTGCAACCCCAAAACAATTTCCCCTCCAGGATGCGATAACCTGGAGATACTGGTGCTGGTGATGTCTATATAATCGTACTCAACCGCACTTCTCCTGAAGACGTCCGCACTAGAAGGATATTTTGTTCAACTAAGAATACGTGCCTTGGTGACTGGTCTAGTTGCCCCCACGTCCTCTCTTCTCGAGCGGCAAAAACCCTAGCCGCCACCTCCGCCTCTCTCCTCCTCCTTGTTTTCTCTCGCTGTCATCGAAGGACGTCGCCGAACAAAGCCTGCGTGGCAGACATCGAAGGTGGGGCCATCCTCCTCGTTATGGTGGGCTCAATGGACGGTGCTCTCCTGCTTCTATAGTGTGTTTTGTCAGTGCAAAAAAATTTCATAAAAAAAAAGAATATGCCACTTTTGGTGAGGTTTACGGCAACCATAAAGGACAAGTCTCGTGACAAAAAAAAATGTGTTGTAACTATGAAACACAGAAAAGAAAAAGCGTGGTTCCACGATATTTTTGCAAAACACGTGTGATCGATCGTGCAGAGAAAGGCAGGATAGATGCATACAGCTACAGATCGATCGTGCCATACGCGGATACAACTCCACTCCACCGTCGTCTCGTCATACATGCAGTCGACCCGTGTGTCGTATCCAGGGTGGCTCAGGGGTTGGGATTGTCTGAGGAGATGGAGCGCCAGCCAATGAATCACGCCGCACATACGCCCGAGAAAAATAAAAGAAGACATCACCGCCGCGGCGGCCGCCGGAGAATAGGCGAAAACGACCTGCGAGAACCCGGCAGGGCAGCGCGCATGTGCATCGTCATGGCATGCTACTACTACTGCTGCTGCTGCCGCCTCTAGCGCCGCCGGCGATCGTGTTGGCGTCAAACCAAACAGACCAGCCTCCCCCTCCTCTTTTCTTCCGTTTCCTCCTCCTCTTTCATCAGGAGAGGAGGGGAAGGGACGAGCAGGGGATCGCGCGCCGCGCCGAGGAGGGATCGATCTATCGTTGGGAGCGATGGGGAAGATCCAGTACGCGGTGGTGGCGCTTGGGGCGGTGGTGCTGGCGGGGGCCGCGATCACCAACGCGGGGCCCGTCGCGCGGCAGATCCTCGAGCGCCCCCACTCCGGGGGTGGGGGAGGAGACGACTGCCAAGTTTCATATACCCAGGGACTCTACGTCTTCCACGCCAAGCGCACCGACGGCGTCACCGTGCTCTGCATGACCGACGACGCCGCAGACGTAAGTACTAAGCACATGAACCCTCACAACTCACGTAAGTAAATGTCCTGTGAAGTAACTGTTGCCCTTACAATTCAATGGACGGTAGATTATTGTACATCCCTAATTGGGTACCTGTTGCGATTAAGCAGTTAGCCCTAGTAATTAGCAATTCAGCATAGATGTGGATAGTTATTAGTTACTAGAAGTTGCAACTATCTAGCACTGAGAACGCATCTACTCAAAGAACTTTGGTCTCAGGTGCTTATTTCATTGATGAGCCACTGTTAATTCCATAACTAAACATTTGCTCTATGCCCTGTTCTTCCCTATATTAAAATTCAATTTGGGGGTGGAAAATAGGAGTACATGTTAACTGGAAATGGCAGCAGTTTCTGAAACTTGAGGGATTATTCATAAACTTTTTGCTTCCATCATCCCACTCATCTTGTTTGATTTTGGAAGCTTGAGCTGAAGCTTCCAGGTCTGCAATGCTTGAACTTTGGCGCTGATGAACTCTTACCGTGATACTTCGACAAAGTCGATTCTAATTAAGCCTTTTATATGTAAACAATTATCTCGGGCATATGATTCTTCGCCTTTGTGGAGCCGCGTTGATATTCATCCTCCTGGTGGGCTGGTGATAATATACATCGTGCTCGTGTATATGTGCCACGGCTTCACCTTACCCTCGTGTTTGGTAAACCTTGTGCGGACTCCAGCGACCTGTCTCCCTTCTCTCTGTGTCTATACGATGCTTCATTCCGATCCTGAAAACGTTCCAGGTTCCCTGTAAGAGCAGCTCCATTGTTGCAGTTTTTTCTTGTATAAAGGGAAAATTATTGCATCTGCTGCATCGGCTGATTATTTTGCTTGTGAAGGTTCACGACTAATGCTGCAGACCGCGCCTGTGGCTCTACTACAGCAACATATATTTCATTTAACTCACTTCTTAGATTTCGTGTCAGAAAAATATTGCGAACAAAGAAAGCACCGTACATTTCAGCAGCCAAGGAATTAGCGAACACTGCAGCCTGAAATAAGAATAGATTGCTTCATCAGTCACCTGGGGTCATTCAATCCCACATTTCCTATAGACTTTCTGGTTATGAGGAGTCACTTGGACGTGCCATTAACTCGGTTCTATTTCTCTAACCGTAAGTTGGATTAAGTTTGGATTATGAACGGAGGGCACAATCGCGTTCGTTCCCTCGAATCAAACATGTGTATACACCAACGTAGCATTATGGATACAAACGCAAGTGGTGAGAAGAGCATCAGAGCACCAATCTGGTACGGTGCGAGATGCATCCATGCTGGTCCAGCATTCTCATTTCCATTGTTTGACACGCAGGCACACATAAAAAAGGAAATAAAAGGGAAATCTAAGATTTTTACGGCCCGCATAGAATAGGGGCAAAGCAAGGCGTGCTTCATACAATCAGGAGAATCTAAATATTAAACTAGATTCCCGAATAAACGGTAATGTTACAAACACCGAACAATCTCGCAGGACAAGCGTTTCCATAAGCATATTAATTATATCAGGGGAATTAAGCGTAATAGTTCAAGCTGGACTTCTTCTTTGCTTGCACTTGGATAATGCCTTCATTGAAATCTTCGTGGATCACCTGCAAGAGTAAAAATGGGTTCATATGCAACAATAGTTATCGATTGTGTCCAAATACAGTTGAACATGCTCCATGAGGAAGTACATTTCAGAAACAGTCACGTCAACCATTTGGTGGTGCGAACTGCTAAGCCGCAAAATTTTCTTTGAAATATCAAGCATATGAAGATCATCCAATCCCGCAATGATGCTCAAATGTATATTATTTCGGGCTGCTCGGTTCATGCTGAACATACTATAGATCTGATCATTATTCTAGATTTCATTTATCCATTATTTATAGTTGTCATTTTCCATTATCTACCAATCATTTGATACTTTCATAATGATCCTCAAGGCGCGCAAGAACAAAAGGCAGCACAAACCTCTGTAGCGTCTCTGCGTAGAGCAAGCATGCCAGCTTCTACACAAACAGCCTTCAACTGTGCACCGTTAAAATCATCAGTTGAACGAGCCAACTCTTCAAAGTTGACATCAGGATGCACATTCATCTTTCTTGAGTGAATCTACAAAACATTACACAGAACAAAGTTCTTTGAGTTCTGGCAGAATAAAGTTCTTTTTTTCAGAAAGCTAAACAGGTCAGCAATTTTTGCAACAAGAGCTATCAGCCTATCACAAATTTAAGGAGTCATACTTGCAAGATCCTAGCTCTTGCTTCTTCCGTCGGATGAGGGAACTCAATCTTTCGGTCCAGACGACCAGAACGCAGTAAAGCAGGATCAAGAATATCCGCACGATTTGTTGCAGCTATCACCTGCAAGTCACACAACAACCCAACATTAAGTAGATACGATTAATAGAACATTGATCAAGTATTAATCATTTCTTAAATTATGACCAGCAGAAGCATGCTTGTGGCTACTCATTTTGCAGTCAAATACAATTCTCTATTTTATCAGACCAATGTGTTCACAACAGCTATGTAAGCCAAACCATCAGGACAGTAACGACCAATGATTTACAGGTAGAGCTTGCAAACATTCAGATTAAAGTGTCAAATTAGGACATCCTGACCTTTATCCTCTCATCACTGCTAAATCCATCTAGCTGATTCAGCAATTCCAACATAGTCCGTTGCACTTCTCTGTCACCGCTAACTTCACTGAAGTAGAATAGAACAAAAAACTACACATTATTACACTGCGAACAATACCATATCTAGTTGCATGCAGGTAATGTATTTATACTGCATTAATAGGTTAACAACGTTACACATGTGCAGCATATATTGCAAGGAATTAAGCTGTATTTATCACTTAAGTGCAAAATCATGAATCATTTGTCCTCTGTCCTAACCACATTCACATCTGACACAAAAGGTTGAAGACTTGGAAGGAATTATTCAGCTTGCAGGGATACCACTCTATAGATGGAAAGTGACAAATATAGCTTCGAGCAGCCCATATGCCCTAGCCCATAGGTGATACTATTACTTGTTTCAGTGCTCAGAGAAAATTATATCACAAACTAGATACCAGATAAAATCAATCACCAATCCAATGCTCCAGATTTCCAAGAAAAATAAATCTTCAGAAATAAATAAAATCTGACACTTATTTGTTCATATCTTACCTACAGATCTTTATACAAAGATCATAGCATAGTTGTAACTTAAACTCAATGAATAAGAGCAGCAACATCAGGATGATGAATGGACTAGGTCACAAGCTTACATACTCAACCATAATATGTAAACAGACAGTTTTTTTTTCTTGGCAAAAAATAAAAACAAGACATTACTCATTTACACTGGAACACTAACTAAACTAAATTGACTCACTGTGCTCGATGTAGAAAGCAACGAGTGCAAAAAGACAATGCTAAACGTACCTATCGAAACGCTTTGTTCCAATTGCATCAATCTCATCAATAAAAATTATGCATGGGGCTTTCTCCTTTGCCAGCTGAAAAGCATCTCGGACAAGCTTTGCCCCGTCACCGATGAACATCTGAACCAAGTCACGAAGTATTAATATGTTTCTAAACTATACATGCTTAAACAATGAAATACAATACATCAAGGTGAGGCACAAGTTCCAGCAACAATGCACTACGCCAGAAACACTACAGAGTTAAGGGTAAAAATCAAAGTTCACAACATTGCGTCCTTGTGTGGAAAAAGATAAAAGCTGCTCAAAGAACTGAAAATTCACAAGGCATGCAAAAGTGAAGTGTTCAATGATTGAACGAATATGTTTGGGAGCCCTAGAATCAGCATGATATTTAGTACATTCAAATGAATAATGCCAGGATATTGCAGATGCTGCTTTCAAAAGTTAGTTACCTGGACTAGCTGTGGACCAGCTAGTTTAAGAAAGGTTGCATTGGTTTGGGCAGCACATGCACGAGCCATCAGCGTTTTCCCCGTCCCAGGTGGTCCATATAAAAGAACTCCTTTTGGTGGACGGATACCCAGCTTCTGAAAACGGTCCTTGTGTGTCATTGGCAACACTATGGCTTCAACAAGCTCTTGAATCTGCATTAGAGATTAGACAATAAAAAAGCAGAACATATGAGAGCAGATAAAAGTGAACAAAGACGAACTAACAAATTTTGCGAAATATAAAACTTAACACAGCACTAGCTACAGAGCAACAAATTTGACAATCGAACTAACAAATTTTGCGAAATATAAAACTTAACACAGCACTAGCTACAGAGCAACAAATTTGACAATCATCCTGCTGTTTTCATCATCAGTTCCGTAATACCTGTTTCTCAAGGCCACCAATGTCATTGTAATCCTCTGTAGGCTTTTCATCTACCTCCATTGCCTTAACTCTTGAGTCATACTCTGATGGTAGCGTGTCTAATATCAAGTAGCTGTCTTTGTTGACTCCAACCAAATCACCAGGCTTGAGATTGTCAGGGTCAACTAGCCCGATTACAGGAAGGAATATAGTCTGCAATCAAGAAAATGAAAGGAGAAAACCTTGAACAACGAGTTCAATTCTTTACAAAACTTAATGAGTTTGATTCTCTAGAACACATAAGACTATCCAACTAATGAGGTCTCATCAAATGACATATGGAAGAGTAAACCAACTAAACAGTCCATAACCCCACGAATTCAAGGGTTGATATCGATACAAAGAAATCAATTAAGAGAAAATATGCTGTATGAGCATAACTTAATATAGTTTGCTATTTGTGATCCCAGGAGAGCTTAACACGCAAAACATGACAGCTTCAAGTGAACTCAAAATTGATGGTTCATAGGAGAGAGCGTTCTCAAAATCCAAATGTACTTAGAATTCCACTGTTTGTTTGGCAATTGTTGGAAAAGGTTCATATACACTGGGAAGAAGGCCAGATGGCATGGTTTAAAAGGGGATTAGGGTTTCTAGAGGAAAGACATAGACATGGGTTGGGATGAGAGATTTAAAGGGGTTGAGAGATAGCAAATAGAGGAGAGATATTACTTCTTGCTTGATCTGAAGACTACAACGCCTGCTCTTATATAGAGCTACCTAACTTGACCCCTAAGACTTGTACTATCCTGTCTCTTTCCTAATTTTCCACCTCCTGAGCTGCAGCTGAGCTACCCCTCTATTATTTTCCTAGCCTCTACTGGACTCCTTGGCTACTCCTAGAATATGGACAGCAACCACTGGACTCTGACTCGACCTGAACATGGAGAACCACTGACTCCTAATCAACCATGGACTCTCCTGCTGCTAGCTGGCATTGCATCCCTTGAGCTGCGGCCAGCCATAATATTTGCTTCTGTGGGCACCGGCCACTGGCATGGCTGGGCCACATCCACAATAACTCATGGATATGCTGTTGGAACTAATGTTGTAACATGTAATAGAGATCTAGGCACCAAAGAAAGGTCGAGCAAGTTTATTTACTTGTCTGGTAGATGTCTTCAGAACAACACATTTTCCTTTCCTTTGTGAGTCCAGGTCAATGTTAGCACCATCCTCTTCAGCTTCATCTTCAGGGTTCATTTCCAAAATCTGAAACGGTTTAGAAAATACATAATTAGACTTTGAGGGAAAATGCATCCAAAGTCAAGACATTTTTCTTCAACGTGACAAAATTACAACTTTGAAAACATCAGTTCTGACATTCTCAGGGAATCGAAAAGTCCAAAAGAGTGCAGCTTATTTTTGGCAAATAGGTCATCAGAAGCTTATGAACAACAACACCAATATAAACCAACTGAAATCACTGGAGAATGCTAGCATTTCATGAAAACTACCACATGGCCAGCCTTACTGTTGTAAGGATTTACTGCCTCCTATGTAACTTACGAGATTGATCACAAGAAATATAATAGGGAAATTGATGTGATCATTATCTAGAGGTAACAGCTATTTGTGTATTCGCCCGGTCAAGTATTTCCCACGACTAAACTTCGGCATATAATCACTGGCTCTTCATCAATCAGCACATAGTGAAGCTCAAAATTAGAGCATGAGAGGTCAAATGCGACTACAAGCTGGTCTACCTAATACCGAATCGGCGAATCATGAAATTGGCATCAACGAAGTCGGTAAGAGAACTCATATTTCCCCATCCACATGGACCACATCCAAAACCGGCACAAATCCAAACGTTTATCAATAATATAAAATTCCCCCTTGGCCAAGTCAAGTGAGGCACGAACCTCGACGATGTTGCCGACGAGGTAGGGCAGCTGCTTGTTGAGCTTGATCTTCTCCTGGTTCTCCTTGATCTTCTCCTTGAAGGACTCCAGCTCCAGGTTCGTCCGCTGCAGCTCGTCCTACAGCCCCAGAACAACCCAGATCAGACAACCCTAAACTGCGACAGCAGGGATCGCGACGGGGTCCGGTAATAGCTAGGGTTTTGGAGGAGGTGGGGAGCGTACCTTAAGGACGCGGACCTCGTTGTCGAGGAGGCGGGAGGCGCGGACGATGTCGTCGGTGGACATGGAGGAGAGCTGGTCGTCGTCCGCGTCGTCGACGGCCATCGCGGAGGGGGCGGGGGCGGGGGCGGCCGGCGCGGGGGTGGGGGTGGGCGACGACGACATGATCACAGCTGCTGGCTGCGCGCGTCGGAGAGGGAGGGGGTCGGTGATGTGGGGGAGGTTGCGGACTTGGGGAAGGAGTTGATGAAGATTCCCCGACTTGTGCAAGTTAGCTAGATATTCTGGGGATTGGGCCGTGGGGCTGCCAATGTAGCCCAGTTCGCTGTTTGGGTCCGGGTCGTGTTAGTTTCCTGTGCTTCCTACTTCCTTTCCATCCTAACAAAACCGTAACACACTCTCCAAAAAAGGCAAAAAAACAAAACCGTAACACGAGAATTACGTGTGCCCTGGCTACCGATCCGACCTAAAATTGAAGAAAAAGAGTCTGCGCTAATTTGGTTGAGCTGTGAGAAAGTAACTTACGGTTATATGCTGTCTATTACAGAAAAACTGTTGTGAGTTGTTTGGCAAATTGGTTGTTATATTGAATTAATTGAGAGATTTGACAATAAATATTTAGAAAATTGAATATTGTTACATGGTAGACAAGCCACGAAAGTTAAAAACTAAAAGCACTTGTTTAGGTGCTTTTGAAAAACACAAAGCCGAAACTTGTTCGGTTCAGTTTTTGACTACCTCCAATAAGTCTAACCAGACACCCTCTAATTGCACCCTCTATATTATTTGTTTCTCATGTGTTATGTTTTAGATTACCACAAACTCACCCTCACACCCTCGTAGCTCCCTCAAATCGACTCCTAAAACCCTAAATCTCCGCCACCCTTGTTCTATCTATCAGTTTTCCCTTCTTTAATTACTTCACATGTAACTTCGATGTTGATTTCACCTGAAATATAGTTTCAAGAGTGCACCTGAGATACCGTATAGGTAGTTCAAGCAATATGTTGTCATTCTCTATGAAACTGTAAGCACACACCTTCTACCAGCATATCAATTAAAGAAGTGAATTATACATCATGTACAAATCTATGGTTCATATATTCACCGTGTGTCAAGCGGAGCACTTGGTAGAGGATCACTTTTTTGAAGATAACACTTAAAAAATATTTTTTACCTGAGCGAAAATACACTGAGTGTATTATACCGAGTGTTACGCATAGGAAATATTTTTCCGAGCGTTTGTTTTGCCTGTCTCTAGTGTGACAGTTACAGATTCAGGCAGTGTGAAGGCTCGGGTCCGGGTGAAGGCATGCACGCACGAAGAAGCCGGCGGGCGGGCACCTTGACCTGAACGTACTACGCGTCGGAGATGCCGGTGCGCTCCATGGTGACGGTTCAGAGGAAGTCGAAATATCTCCTCCTCCGGCATCGATCCCCGATCCCACCGCTGCATCCGTCGTTTCTTTACATCGTTGCGGTCTTTTTACAGAGGGAAAGGCATGCAAGGCCATAAGCTGCTGTTGACGACCAAATTGGGCAGTACCCCCCGATGGGCCGAGTGCGTCGGGCAAGATCTGCAATGCTACCGAATCATGGCCCAGGCCGAGTGGTGCAGCGTCCCCGAATCCCGAGTACCCGTTTCCGAGTACCCGCGGTCCCGAGTTCTGGCGCCCCCGAGCACTCGCGCCCCCGAGCACTCGTCCCCGAGCACTCGTGCCCCGAGTATTCATGTCCCCGAGCACTCGCGCCCCGAGTACTCGTGTCCCCGAGCACTCGTTTCCGAGCATGAGATCCGAGTGCCGGACCCCGAGCACCCTATGTCCCCGAGTACTCGTCCCCGAGCACTCGTGTTACCGGGTACTCGTGTTCCCAAGCGCTCGTTTCTTAAGTTCTCGTGCGCCCGAGTACTCGCCTTCCCGAATGGGTCCAAGCCAGGCTCCGAACGATGCATCCGAGTCCCAGCCACGCCAGGTCGGTTGCCAAGCCGTAACGTTCCCGTACTTTCCTACAGGTGGGCCGAGGCATTGAATTTCAAGACGAAGACTTTCTGCGCTGGAGGCCTTGACTTGGGGCTCAAGGAACAATAGTTGATCGTGGCATTTAAAGGAAAGTCTGAGATTTGGAAGGACTCCCGGATAATATGGAAAGACATCTCGTATACAAGGCGGAGTCCAGATCACGGCGGTTAATTCGATCAGATTAGGAAGTTATCTCGAGTTTGTATGGAAACATATCTTTGTACGAGATAGAGTCCAATTGTAGCTCAAAGACCGGGCATACCCTATAAATATGAAGGGTATATGGCCGATTGAGGTGGAACTCTCCCAATCGACGCACTCAATACATTATCTTTTCATCTACTATTTTCTCCCTTTGTTTTATGCTTCTCGTTCTTCGTTGTTCTTCGTGTTTCACGGCAACGAGACTCGAGGCCCTGGGGGCGATCAGGTCGACCTAGGGCAGCCCATAGCCGCCGCACCTCCTGACGGGGTCCCTCCCGGGGGTGTGGGGTTTCGGGTTCCAAAAGCACCCGCCGGTGTGTCTTGCGTATCGCGCTCCCGGCGGGTCTCCCCCGATTCCGTGTCCCGCGCATCGCGCTCGGACTCGGGGGTACACGGTGACGTGTTCGTGTGCGAACACACTTTTTGGCGACTCCGCTGGGGACGAAATCATCATGTCTAACAATCAGATTCCACAACTCGGCGAGATCAGCACCGATAACATCATCAAGCCCGACTACAATGAGCTATCGGAGGAACATCGCCAAGCTTTCGAAGCGTACAAGAAAAAGCGGGAGGAGGAAGATCTGTAGACGTTCCTCGCGAACTTCAAGAAGGATCGTCAAGGGAACATTACTCCGGTTGGAGAAATCAAATTCCCTCCTCTATACGGCAAGAAGGCTGACACCCCGGTAAGTAGCACGTTTTTCCCCAGAACAGATAGCCGAAATACAAGGTTATATTTCGGAAGGCAATACTCTTGTTTACAACACGTTCATGGAAAACACAAGTGTTAAGGGGAGCACGCGCCCAACATCTAGTGGTATTGCCGGTACGGCTGTAGGTGTGTTAAACCCTGATCCGACCTCGGTAGCAGGTTCATCGGCGCTTCCCGTGCCATTGAATTTACGCCCTAGTCAGACCAACCAACTCGTAGCCGTACCCGCCAGCCCTAGTCCGATCACGAGCATACCCGGTTCGGCGGTAGCGCCGAACCAGAGCCTGATTACACCTTCCATGAACACAACCATGGTTAAGCCGATGCCGAGTCACGACTCGGCGCATGGATTACAGGCCGCACTCATGGCCAGTCGTCCCACGGCGACTTCGCCCGCTACGGACGAAATTTTAGCCAAGCTCCAGGAAGACATGAAAAGGATGTTTACCGAATCCGGACTCGAGCCGAAGTTTAGAAGTCGGATGTACCAGAAGCCATATCCTGACTACTATGATGCTATCCTATATCCTCCGGGTTACAAGGTTCCCGACTTCGCTAAATTTAGCGGTGAAGGAACGAAAACTACATGGGAACATGTCAGTCAGTATCTAGCACAGTTAGGTGAAGCGAACTCTATAAACGAGTTGAAAGTGCGCCTATTTCCCTTGTCACTGACTGGCACAGCTTTTTCATGGTTCTCCGCTTTGCAGCCTGGCACTATACTCTTGTGGTCGCAGTTAGAGCAGAAGTTCCATGATCACTTTTATAGCGGCGACAATGAACTCAAGTTGACGCATCTTACATCGGTCAAGCAGAAGCACGACGAGTCGGTCACCGACTACGTCAAAAGATTTAGGGACACAAAGAACCGATGCTACAGCTTGGTAATAACCGAGAGAGACTTGGCCGACTTGGTACTGGCCGGGTTGAAGACCCACATCCGAGAAAGGATAGAAAATTATGAGCTCTTAAGTGTCAACCAAGTCTTGCAAAAAGCTTTGGCTCAAGAAAGCCGAAGCATAGAAGTCAAAGAGATTCATAGGTCCAAACCCGATCGCCCTAGGATGCACATGGTCGAGTACGACAGCTCGGGCGATGAGGGTAACATATACGCTGCCGAGTTCGTTTGGTCCTCCAAGACCAAACCATATACTTGTGATGCCCTCAAGCCGACTCGCAAGAATCATGAAGAGCAGATAAAATTTACCTTTGATGTAGCTAAGTGTGATAAAATATTTGATTCTTTGTTACAAGATAGGATCATTAGAATATCTCATTCTTTACCGCCGTTTGAAGAGCTGAAACGGCGAGCTTATTGCAAGTATCATAATTCTTTTTCTCATGCAACTAATGACTGCAATGTTTTTCGGTGACAGATACAATCGGCCATTAATGAGGGACGATTGAATTTCGCCGATATGCAAATCGATAAACAACCATTCCCAATGAATGCTATGGACTTAGAAGGGAAGAAAGTTTTGATTCGGCCCGACATAGCCGAATCAGCTAACAAAGACAATGTGGTCCTCGGGGAACCTCGGAAGAAAGAAGTCGGCCAAGCCCCGGGAAGGGAAGTCGTGCTCGAGAAACAACCCGGCGGCAAAGAGACATTGAAAATCACTATCAGAAATCACGCACTCGGGGGGCAATCCCGAGTACAGGAAGACCACACCAGTGCACTCGGGGGGCAGCCACCGACTCCAGAAAGTACCCGGGCCAAGTTCATCAAACCCAAGAGTCCGGAAGTCGGCAAGTGGAAGACCAATGAAGCCAGAGCTCAGCATAAAAGAGTAAAGCCGACTTTCGATAGGTTGCTGTCCAAATACACCAACCAGGCGGCCGGTGTCATCCCTAACCGGCCATCGCGCTTAAAACGCCCAAGGTCACCTCCAAGGCCAGAGTTCCAGTATCAGGCCGGATTACAGGGGCCATGGATGCCGACTCCATGGATGGTGCCACCTCCATGCACGCCCTACATGAACGACTGCAGCGGAAGATGGGGGCAGCACCCAATGGTCCCTTACGCCTTCCATCCAGGATGGTCGGCATTGAGAAGACCCGTCTGTGAGAGGCTCACTCATCCTACTCGGGGCCGACTAGGCGGGGAGGCCAGTCGGCCGACACAGAAGGCCAACTACCCTACTCAAGGCCGACTCGGTGGCGATACCAGTCGGTCCTCACCGACTTCTCCGAGCCAACCAGCCAGAAAGGTGTGGCGTGCTAAGTCACCGAGTGCTGATACTCCAACGGACAACGGACCGAGAATGGAGATCAATCAACTCGGCAAAGGGCCGATTACTATCGGTAATCTGGTCAACTCTCACGATAATGTGATCACTGTTCAGCAGGGGTCTATGGCCAATGACCATGAAGCCGGTACAAGCAAGAGCAGGCCCAGAGACCCCAAGTACACTCAGCCCACCTGGTGTCCTCCCGGGTTGACCAAAACCCAGAAAAGAAGGCTGCAGCGCATGAGGAGCCAGGAGAAGGTTGAGCGAGAGGCTGAGACGCTGAGGGACGAATCTTTTAACGAGATTCGGCCCATGATACCCGCGAAGCAGGTCTGGAAGCCTAAGCGAGCAGAGGACACGACGACTCCCGAAGACATGTCTCCTCTACTCGGCAAGTCGCCGAAGTCGGTAGCTACCACGGAAGATAGCGAAGAGGAAATGATGGACTACGAGTCTACACCGGTTCACGCAGGTATAGACATAAACATGGTATATTACTTACCTGCCGAGTTCCGTGCTGTAGATGAGAATAGGGAGGTAGCCCAGTTCGACTTCGGCCCCAAGAACGCCATCTTCGAGAAGCCGACAGAGCCGGTGAGGCACTTAAAACCGCTGTATGTCAAGGGCCATATTAATGGAACACCGGTGGCGAGGATGCTTGTGGATGGCGGTGCCGTGGTGAATCTCATGCCATACTCGGTCTTCAAGAGGTTGGGTCTACATGATAACGAGTTGATGAAGACCAATATGGTACTCAACGGGTTTGAAGGCAAAGAGAGCACAGAGGCCAAAGGTGTGATGTACGTAGAGCTTACCATTGGAAGCAAGACTTTGGCCACTGCATTCTTCGTCGCTGAGGTGCAAGGAAATTACAACGTCATACTGGGCCGCGATTGGGTTCACGCCAACCAATGCGTGCCATCCACGATGCACCAATGCCTTATACAGTGGATTGATGAAGAAGTCGAAGTCATTCACGCAGACAACTCGGCTTGTGTCGCCTTAGCCGATGCGTTGGTGGACTGGCAGCACCCCAATGCGACGTGTCTGTCTGGGCGAGACCTTTCCGGGTTCGACTTCCTTAGTGCCACGAAAAACGGGTTCGTACCCGTATCTTTAAAGCCAGTCGGCGCCGACCGACTTCAGGCCAACTCGGTTCTTTTCGCCTTGGTCGATGTGGTGGCGAGTCGGCTACAACTCGGCAAATCCTCAGGAGCCGACTTCCCCAGGGCCGAAGGAAGCAGCCGAGTACCCACATCGTCAGAGCCGGTTGATGGCAATCGGCTCCAAGATAAGAAATAATCAGATGGATCACAACGCGGAGTGGTTGCAGAAGCGACTCGCGGAGTATCGGTCCGGTAGGAACGATATGCACGAGTCCGTAGAAGAGGTGGATAACATGGACAAGTTAGGACAAGGTTTCACGTCGGCCGATCCATTAGAGGAAGTAGACATAGGGGATGGTTCGAGTCCTAGGCCGACGTTTGTAAACGAGAATTTGAAAGCCGACTGTAAATTTAAGCTAGTCGGCTTACTAAAAGAATATGTTTGCTGCTTTGCATGGGAATATCATGAGATGCCCGGGTTAAGCCGAGAGCTAGTGGAGCATCGGTTGCCTATCAAGGCCGGTTTCAGACCTTTTAAACAACCGGCCAGGAGATTCAACCCCGAGATGTATGACCGGATCAAAGAAGAGATCGGTCGGTTGCTTAAGGCTAACTTTATTAGACCTTGCAGGTATGCCGACTGGATCTCTAACATCGTTCCCGTGGAAAAGAAAGGGTCCGGCAAGTTGAGGGTGTGCATCGACTTCAGAGATTTGAACAGAGCCTCACCCAAAGACGAGTACCCTATGCCTATAGCCGATATGCTTATTGACAGTGCTTCTGGGCACGAGGTCATCAGCTTCCTCGACGGTAACGCAGGGTACAATCAAATCTTCATGGCCGAAGAGGACATGTCCAAAACGGCTTTTCGTTGCCCCGGGTTCCTCGGCCTATTCGAGTGGACAGTGATGACCTTTGGATTGAAGAATGCTGGGGCCACGTATCAAAGAGCTATGAATCTAATCTTCCATGATCTACTCGGCGTCATACTAGAAGTCTATATTGATGACATCGTTGTCAAGTCGGACGCCTTTGAATCTCATCTGGCCGACTTGCGCTTAGCTTTTGAGAGGATGAAAAGGTACGGCCTGAAGATGAACCCTTTGAAGTGCGCTTTTGGCGTATCGGCTGGGAAGTTCTTAGGCTTCATCATACATCAGCATGGCATAGAAATTGATCCTAAAAAGATAGAAGCTATTCAGAAGTTACAAGCTCCGACATGCAAAAGAGACGTGCAAAGACTCCTTGGTAAAATCAATTATCTGAGGAGATTCATAGCCAACTTGTCGGGAAAGGTCACCGCATTTACTCCTATCCTTCGGTTGAAGAATGACGTCGATTTCACTTGGGGGGCAAGGCAACAGGAGGCGTTCGAGTTGATCAAAGGCTATTTATCTACCCCTCCGGTATTGAAAGCGCCTAGGCATGGGGAACCCTTCCGACTTTACATCGCAGCAGAGGAAGGCGTAATTGGGGCTGTGTTAACCCAAGAAGCCGAAGGAAAGGAACATGCTGTCACTTATTTGAGTCGGCGACTACTCGACGCCGAGACAAGGTACTCTTTCGTTGAGAAGTTATGCTTATGCCTATATTACGCTTGCACGAAGTCGAGACACTATTTGCTGTCTAGTACTTGCACTGTAGCCTGTCAAACCGATGTCATCAAGTATATGTTGCATAGGCCAATTCTTAGTGGCCGAGTCGGCAAGTGGGTTTACGCGCTGACCGAGTACGATTTGGCTTATGAACCCTTGAAATCTATGAAGGGCCAAGTCATTGCCGACTTCATTGTTGAACATCGGGTTGACAAGCATAGCATTGACGTTGATCTTGTCTCGCTAGTACCATGGAGATTGTACTTTGATGGTTCAGTCTGTAGCAATGGCCAAGGTGTCGGTGTTGTTTGCATATCTCCGTATGGTACTACCCACGAAGCCTCATGCCGCCTAGAATATTTTTGCACAAATAATCAAGCCGAGTATGAAGCTTTGCTACTCGGCTTAGAGCTTCTGATTGTAATAGGTGCCACACATATTGAGGCTTTCGGTGATTCGTTATTAGTAGTCCAACAAGTGTCCAAAGTTTATCAATGTCTTGACGAATCACTTAATGTTTATCTTGATAAGTGTCTAGATATAATCTCTACCTTGGATTATTTTAGTATTGCTCATATACCTAGACAAGAAAACTGGGTTGCAAACGAGTTGGCGCAGCAAGCATCCGGCTACCATGTTAGTCGTGGTGTCTTTCATATTTCTCAAGAGCCGATGCTTGGGCCCAACTCGGTAGGAAAGGCCGAGTCAGAGATCACTGACTCGGTCGCCAGTGGAAAACCGAGTATGAATAACAGAGAAGACTGGAGGAAGTCGATCATTGATTACTTACAAGATCCGACTAAGAGGGTAGACCGAGCTGTTCGGCGGATGGCCTTCAAATACACTTTGATCGACGATGATCTTTATCGCCGAACGGTCGACGGAGTTCTTTTGAAATGTTTGGACGAGGATCAAGCAAGAGTTGCAATGGGAGAGGTACATGAAGGCATCTGTGGCACTCATCAGTCGGCTCACAAGATGAAATGGTTATTGCGGCGTGCCGGGTTCTATTGGCCGACTATGATCAATGATTGCTTCAGGTATTACAAAGGGTGTGAAGCCTGCCAGAAGTTCGGTGACATTCAACTCGCTCCTGCTGCCATGCTACATCCTATTATCAAGCCGTGGCCATTTAGAGGTTGGGGACTGGACTTCATTGGACAGATCTATCCTTCTTCCTCAAAGGGGCATCGGTTCGTATTGGTGGCAACTGATTATTTCACCAAGTGGTCCGAAGCAGTACCTCTCAAGAATATGACACATGTGGAGGTGATTCAATTTGTAACCGAGCACATTATACATAGATTCGGCATCCCTCAAACTCTGACTACGGATCAAGGTACTTCATTTATGGCGGGACAAGTGAAGGAGTTTGCCGAGTCTTATAAAATAAAGTTGCTCAATTCTTCTCCATATTATGCCCAAGCCAATGGACAAGCCGAGTCCAGCAATAAGGTGTTGATCAAGCTTATCAAGAAAAAGATCGAAGACAACCCGAGGAGATAGCATGAAGTGTTGTCAGAGGCATTGTGGGCACATAGAATTTCAAGACACAGTGCTACCAAGGTAACCCCGTATGAACTCGTGTATGGACAAGAGGCCGTTTTACCCGTAGAGGTAAATCTGAGTGCTTTAAGATTAGCCAAGCAGAATGACTTATCGGCGGTCGACTTTTATAATTTAATGATGGACGGTCTTGATGAAGTCGCCGATAAGCGTTTGGCTGCTTTAAAGGCCATAGAAAGGGACAAGTTAAGAGTAGCCAGAGCATATAACAAGAAGGTCAAGTTGAAGAGCTTTCAAGTCGGTGAACTAGTATGGAAGGTCATCCTACCAATCGGCTCGAAGGATAATAAGTTTGGCAAATGGTCGCCGAGTTGGGAAGGTCCTTTCAGAATTGCGAGAGTGGTTCCTGGGAACTCATACTTAGTAGAATCCGTGCAGGGCACTCTGTTGCCGCGAGCTCTCAATGGCAGGTATCTGAAGAAGTTCCACCCGAGCGTGTGGCAAGAAGCATAACAAGTGCTGTGGCCGATATATCATATCGCCCTAAGAGAAGAAATGGCCGATGAGATGGTCCGCATCGCCCTAAGAACAGGACTTATTATTTTCGGTAAAAATACATCTTTATACCGAAAACAGGGGGGCATGTGTTGACGACCAAATTGGGCAGTACCCCCCGATGGGCCGAGTGCGTCGGGCAAGATCTGCAATGCTACCGAATCGTGGCCCAGGCCGAGTGGTGCAGCGTCCCCGAATCCCGAGTACCCGTTTCCGAGTACCCGCGGTCCCGAGTTCTGGCGCCCCCGAGCACTCGCGCCCCCCGAGCACTCGTCCCCGAGCACTCGTGCCCCGAGTATTCATGTCCCCGAGCACTCGCGCCCCGAGTACTCGTGTCCCCGAGCACTCGTTTCCGAGCATGAGATCCGAGTGCCGGACCCCGAGCACCCTATGTCCCCGAGTACTCGTCCCCGAGCACTCGTGTTACCGGGTACTCGTGTTCCCAAGCGCTCGTTTCTTAAGTTCTCGTGCGCCCGAGTACTCGCCTTCCCGAATGGGTCCAAGCCAGGCTCCGAACGATGCATCCGAGTCCCAGCCACGCCAGGTCGGTTGCCAAGCCGTAACGTTCCCGTACTTTCCTACAGGTGGGCCGAGGCATTGGATTTCAAGACGAAGACTTTCTGCGCTGGAGGCCTTGACTTGGGGCTCAAGGAACAATAGTTGATCGTGGCATTTAAAGGAAAGTCTGAGATTTGGAAGGACTCCCGGATAATATGGAAAGACATCTCGTATACAAGGCGGAGTCCAGATCACGGCGGTTAATTCGATCAGATTAGGAAGTTATCTCGAGTTTGTATGGAAACATATCTTTGTACGAGATAGAGTCCAATTGTAGCTCAAAGACCGGGCATACCCTATAAATATGAAGGGTATATGGCCGATTGAGGTGGAACTCTCCCAATCGACGCACTCAATACATTATCTTTTCATCTTCTATTTTCTCCCTTTGTTTTATGCTTCTCGTTCTTCGTTGTTCTTCGTGTTTCACGGCAACGAGACTCGAGGCCCTGGGGGCGATCAGGTCGACCTAGGGCAGCCCATAGCCGCCGCACCTCCTGACGGGGTCCCTCCCGGGGGTGTGGGGTTTCGGGTTCCAAAAGCACCCGCCGGTGTGTCTTGCGTATCGCGCTCCCGGCGGGTCTCCCCCGATTCCGTGTCCCGCGCATCGCGCTCGGCCTCGGGGGTACACGGTGACGTGTTCGTGTGCGAACAGCTGCAAAGCTATTTTTCATTTTTTGATTTCGCTGCAAAGCTATATTACTACAAGCTAAATCTGCCAGCAGGTCTCGTGGAAAAGTTTTCAGCAGGAAGGATCAAGATCTGCAGCATGTACGTACATATATTCGTGCGCCTGCAGAGCAGTTGGTAGTCTACAAGCTTTTGGTTTCGTACGCTAGTTAGCTTATGTGGATAGGCATATCACCGCAGGGTAATTTTTGTGATGAATCAATCCATCCATCGATCATGGTGCCATGCACTGGGCCGGCACGGTAATAATTAACTAACCAAAGCTGCCATCATCGTCATCTACTCGATCGGGTTAATACTACATTACTACATCCGTGTGACAATCTAGGTTATTTTAAATATTAATATGATTTTCAAGATTGATCATTAATTTCTATAAAAAAATTTATTTTAAATAAAATAAAGTATATATTATAGAAGCATATTTTATGATGAATCTAGTAATATCAATTTAATATTATAGATGTCATTAATTTACTATATACTAATAATCAAACTTAAAGATATTTGACTTTCACAGATTTAAAAATAAACTACAATATAATACCAGGGAGTAATATTGACCTAGTCAGGGCTTACTAGAGATTGCACGTACCATACGACATTCGCTGTCAGCTTAACCTCTAGTTGGAATCGTTGATCACGTGTGGCAAAGCGCATAGTATACGAGATCTATACTGTTTAGTATGCATGTGATTAGGGATAGGTACGTACGTACACCTACATCGAAACAGTGCAAGACAACGTTACTGTCGGATAAGAGACCGGGAAGCTAGGCGGCTCCACCCCACAGCCAAAGACTCGCTAACGACGTATGCGTAGGTAAACCGTAAACACAGCGCAAAAGCTGTCAATTGTTAATTAACGCCCTCTTCAGCCAGCCCATCCATCCATTGATCTAGCTAAACTTTTACTTAAGAAAAAGCTTTCTCACAAGAAAAGAAAAAAGCTTGCCAGGCCCAGCTGCTCCCTGTATATACGAACTGTACGTACGTGGCCTAAGCAACTGTGGCCCGGGCGATCGATCAATAAGGTACGTGCTCAGTGGATTGCATGGAAGTCGAAGGTCGTGAATCCAAAATGTAGAGATAGCAACGGCGGCGACAGAGCACGGCGATGGCGAGGCAGCTCGAGACGGATAGGGACAGAGACGACGAGGCTCAAGGGGGGTGGAGATGGATGCGGCAGAGCCGAGGAGGTGTAGGGATGGCAGCGGCAACAACCGGAGAGGCTGGTGACGGAGCGGCGCCGAGAGCAGGTAAGAGAGGTCGTTTTATCTTCAGGTGTTCCGGAGACATTTCAGTTGTCTAAGTAGCAATAAAATGTTCAGTGGATTGCATGAAAGACAAAGGTCGTGAATGCAAAATGTAGAAATAGTTGATGAAGTGGAGAAAAACTGAGTTACATATTTCTGTTGGCCCCAGCGTCACGTGCACGCGTGCCGTCCTGGCGCGCGCGACTGTTCATCGCTGTTGGATCGATGGATCGCCTCCACCGCCATGCATGCACGCGCCGTGGAAAGAAGTCCACATGCCTGCCTGCGTGACAAAACCGCTCGGAATCGAGGACGCGACGAGTGAAACACGGCTTTCTCTCCTCTCTCTCTCTCTGTCGCCGGCCGCCCGGTACCTACAGGTACTACGTGGTGGTCATCAGGAGTCATCGATCACCGATGCACGCGTTGTGCACTGTGTAGCTAGCTAGGTCTGTATACGGATCGCATCGGCCGGTCTCGTCTCATAATTAACCTAGCTCGGTCAAAACTCATCAGACGACAGGTGCCTAACTCGCACGCTGGCTACAGGCGTTTTGAAGTACTATCACCCGTGCATTCCTAAGGATTGAAAATATACTATTTATTTAAAAAAATTATACTATTAATTATGCTAACTAGATCATTCACAACAATTCTCATCTTAACCATTTCTGTCTGGTCTAAATGGTGGTCTACCTGAAGGTGGGTAGACCGCCGCCACCAATTAATATTTTTATAGGAAAATAAAGATGTTACCGTAGTTTTCTTGATTGTACAGTACAGTATTTCTGATTACAAATTTTACAGTATCAACCTATGTATTATTGAATTAATTATCTGTTAAAATTTAACTTTTCGAACTATTCCTTGCTGTAAATCAACAACAGAGGAAGTTCTAGGGTTTAGCCGGTCTGAGCGCGGGGATTTTTACTGATTCCAGATGTAGAAGTTGAGCTATAATCTGTAAATTTTCTACAAATTTAATGCACATGACATGCACGACGTCGATCGAGCCACGGAGGGACAAAGATTCGTTGCAGTTATTCAACGACTAGACAACAGATCGCAGTCAGGTGTCGGGAGCTAGCAATACATTCATTTGATCGTTAGGCAGATTGCCGGCCTACAAATTTCCAGCCCGAGCATGGCCGTTGGATCGATTTGCACCGTGATCCGACGGCGGTGAGAGAATCAATCGAATTGACCCGTCACTAGTTCTCCCTAGATGGACACCTGTGTGGAATTAATGGGTAGATATATATGCGAGAGAATCAATCGAATCGATTGGACAACGCGGTCGATCGTGTTGCATTTGATTCTTACTGTGCTCATGGTACGTGCGTACATCCTTTGATGGCACCGTGTCGGGATGATCGGACGGATCGATCGATCTGAAAGTGCAATACTAACAATCGCCTGGCCTCTTGAATGCTACTTCGTCCGTTTCAACATAAATATACTTTTAGAAATTTTATAGCTAACTTTTTTATCTTTGATCAATAATTAATTAAAATGATTTAAACTGGTTAGATGTAAATGGTACCATTAAATCTATCACTAAGAATCGTTATATAATACAAAATTTTATAATATTTACTTACGTACTTATCCAAACAGTAATTGTTAAAGTTACATATTAAAGACTATGTAAAGTCAAAGACCATAACTTTTTCGAAACGGAGGTAGTACTACTATATGAAATTTCTTGCAAATCATCACCACCACCACACAATTCTCTTCTCAAACCTCCCAATTTCCTTTTTTAATCAACTTTCTAAACTTTTAATATAGTTGTTTTGAAAAAAAAAGAACTTACAAACATTTGACAGCAGTACTATAAAAGGGAAACAAAATCCCGACAGAAAGAGAGCGAAGAATGAAAACATACCTCGATATATCAGTTTGGCGGGTCTGGTTCTAGGCCGATAACCGGACTTACCATTACCCTCGAGAAACCTTGCTACTGGCCGAAAAATCCCAATTTAGTAAATTTGCATGCAAATTTAGACAAAACTTGGAAAATTTCGAATTTTTTCATTTGTATTTAGGTTTTTTCAGGTAGTAAAATCCAGGTTCCGGTAACCACGGTTGCCGATTCCTCCGACATTTTTTACAAACCGGCAGCCCCGGCGACACTAATGCCCAATGGCAGAAGAATTTTTGTGTGGTTACCTAACGATCGGCTCGATTAGCATCGCTGCAGCTCGATCGATCGCACCGGTGGCGTTTTGCTGGGGACAAGCCTGCATGTGCTTTCCTGCATGCATGCACGGATGCGATGTTGCACACGATGAATGCCCATTCGCTAGCTCAGATCAGAAGCAGCATGCATGATCAGATCTGTGTAGGCATGCACGCACGTCCATCCGTCCGTCCGGATCGAGATCTCTCAGCAGATCTTGGGCGTTGCGTACGTACATGTACGTATACGTACGTACGAATTGGCGTATCTGTGATATACAGGCTGGACATACAGGCAGGCTCTCAAGCGTGCTGCATGCCCCATCAGCATCATCGATCTCTCCAAGAAATTCAGATCGACCAATCAGCTGATCGATCGATCAGTACTGGTCCTTGCAAACAGCACAAGACAAGGAGTTAGCTAGTAACGCATGCATGCAGAAGCTGTAAGCTTGTAACCGTAAATCCTCAGCTGCACTGCAGTAATACACAAAGTATGTGCAATAAACTCGATGGCATATTGGCATGCACTGCTTGCCCATCTACCCCGGCCATGCATGCATGCTAGTGCTCTTCGCCTACCTCCTGCAGGGCTAGCTAGTTCTCTGGCCCACTGCATGCCGAGGGTGCAGACTACTTCTCCTCTCAGCACCAGCCATGCACCAGCAGTACTGTAAATACGGAGTAAATTCAAAGCACGTAGTAGTAGCAAGGAAGAAAAAAGGGAAAACTTGAAGCAGCTAAGCACCTTCTATGATAGAACAGACAGAGGTGGTCCAAGGAGGAGGTAGCAAAGCTGTGCATGCATGAGAAGGTTACAACCTCTGCCGCAGTCTGCAGCTAGCACTCATGCCATGTCCTTTTTTAACCCGGCCTCCTCCTCCTCATGGCCTTGTTGCTGTGACCTCAATTAGATCTCATGCATATGCTTCGGTAAAATAACTTCCTATCTCCTCATAGCTACATACATGCATGCTGTTGAGTCTACCATCTACAGACTACACCCATCCATAATGTAGACAGCAGGAGGCCTAGCTAGCTAGCAAGTTCTTGGTTATATAAAGGAGAGGATGAAGAGAGGGAAATGGCATGGAGAGATCGAGATCGATCGGTAGGGACGTGGATTGTAGCCTGCAGGGAGATCTCTCGATCTTCAAGCTAGTCCATGCCATGCCTTTCCACAGCTTTCTTGAACTTCTCTTGTGCCTCTTCCTTCGATCCCCACTCTCTCTCATCTCCAGAGGTAGCTAGAGCAGGAGCAGGAAGAAGAGGGTCAAGAAAGCTGTGGGAAGAAATGGCATAAGGACTTTGAATTCAATTAACTATCATGTGTTGAAAGAGATATGTACATGATGTTAATCTCCCATGTGAGTGTAAGTTAACCTCTTCCTAACCCATCATTGGAGAATCATTGGTATTAGCTGGCTCATTAGTGCCATTTCCAATTCTTCTTTTATATATACACATATACATATATTATATATACTATTTTGCTGGAATTTTGGTTTTTTATTCGAGTACATTTATCTCGTGGAATTTTGCTTACGTTTCTTCAAGATCGCTGTTCTTTTCAGCGACAGCTGCTCGTGCATTCAGTTGCAAACGGAACTGGAGAAGTTCGTGCAGACCTCGCTTCTTCACACTTTGCTCTTTTTCTTGTGACACTTGTAAATTAAGGGTACAGTTTTTTTTTAGCTTCCTCCTCCAGATCTCTTGCAGTGTGATGTCAGTGCATCCGAGCTCATGAAATAGAACACGAGAATTGTTACTGTAAATAACATTTTGCCTTTTCCCCTTAATCATTGTGGTACTAAAAGGGGGAACGTACGAAATCTTCGTTTCAAAGTCCAAAAGAGCAAGATACATCCTAAGGTCCAATTTAATCAGAGCATTTTTCCCTGACTCCTACAGAGTCGACCATTTCTTTTGGAATTTCTGCGCTCCAAACACTCTGTTTAATAAAATTCATCCCGTCCAACTTTTAGCGGCTAAAGTCATAACTCATAAGGTATTTGGTTGCTCAAGCGATGGCCAGAGTTGTATTTTTTTCATAACTCATAAGGTATTTGGGATTCAATACGTGGTGTAGCCTTCTCGATAAACTCCTGGTTCAAATAACACAAAAAAGAATAATTTCAATGGCTAGGCTTATCCAACCTTGACAGAAGCCAATGGGCGGTCAACGATTCTGTAAAGCATTGGTGGCTACATGCAACCGACAACACAATCTATCAAAGAGAAGCCATGGCTTCGATCATTGCATTAGTTTCTTGGCAAATTTGAAATGAGCGTAATGTCAGGGTTTTTGGAGGGGTTTCTTCTATACCACCACAAATCTTGGTGAAAATAAAGGAGGACGCTAACAACTAGGTGTTAGCCAGGGCAACCCAATTGGGAAACATCATCCGGGAATATAATCCTTTATATATAGAGGTTGTTCCTCTTTTTGTTTTTTTTGGTGCCTATTTATATCACAACTACCTCTTTAAGTAATGAAGTATGGTAAATCTTTTGCCTTTGTTTAAAAGAGAACTACCTCTTAAGTAATGAAGTATGGTAAATCTTTTATCTTCGTTAAAAAAGAAAGAATAATTTCAGTTGGTTAGTGGTATTTGGGATTCCATACGTGGTGTACCTTCTCGATCAACTCCTCCGGTTCAATTAACACAAAAATAAAACCACCTCATTCAATTTATTCCCTTTTTTTTATAGTCATTTACATGCTGTACCTATCATTCATGCTTAGTAGTACAAAATAACCATCCCCACCTGATTAATTTTCTCTAATTATTTTAAGAGAAACTCACATGAAATCGAAGTGAAAAAAAATAAAATATAATAGCTTTTAGGCCCACATTCTGAAAGGCTGGAGCAAGGAGGGGTTGGGCAGTTCCACATCCTGTCAAGTTACTCCTAACTTTTGCTTTATCATACCCACAGCCACAGGAAGAGGCAGAGGCAGTGGCAGAGTGCAGCCTTCCTCCCTACTGACTGAGCTCACTCACTCTCACTCAGAGCAGAAAGCCCTATGCCCCATCCATCCATCACAAGTTATCAACAGGAACGCCGCATACCAACCAAGTGAGTGGACACTGACACCAGGCCCCACCATTTATCCAGGCCCACATGTAGTGCCCTGTCCACGGGCCAGCCCCAGTGCCAGTACCTCGTGCCGTGACAGGTAGGCTGCTCAGAGAGTCAGATCAGGGAGGCCAGATCTCACCCGTCATTTTTCTTTCTTCTCTCTCTCTCGTGTCAGTGCATGGTGAAAACCCAGGAATGGTTTTCACGGCAAGGCAAGGATATGGCTGCGTCAGCAAGGAATCAATCCAGTAGAAATTCTCTCTTGGAACCTGGCTGGAAGGTGTGGAAGCTGGACACAGGGACACAAGGAACAATGTCTGAGTGAAACATTTTTTTGTGCATGTCAGTGTCCATACTCTTGTTTAAGGGAAGGAGTGTGTGAAAACTTTGGGTCAATGAGTTACGGCCGCGGTAGGGTAGAGATAAAATCATGGATTCTGAGGCATGTTATTCCCTTTGACCTAATTGCCACGGTAATTTTTCTTAGACCATTGAACTTACTTCATCTGTGTTACGACGTAGGTTGTTTTGCAATTCGTAGAAGTTAAATAATTTTAAGTTTAACAATAAATATAAAATAATTTAGTAACATCTATAATATTAAATTGATGCTCACAGGAAACCGACCTGGTGGTCATGTCAGGCTGAGACGGGTTCAAGCGTGCTGTTCTCGCAAAGCATCCGTACGTCACCTGTGATTCCTCTGCCGGCCAAAATGGGATGTGTTGTATCTTACACGCACATGAAAAAGCAAATCAGGTTCTCGATTATTTCATTTTTTTTAGGAAAGCAAAGCAGTGTGCTGTGTGCTACTACGCAACATAAATATAGGAAGTTCATAACAAAAAGTTCAGGTATGGAGTTATCAACCACCATTTCTTGCTATTCTCAACCAATATAAAAAATATGAGTTAAAATAAAATACTTTCAATCTCAACCGTCTAAAATTGTTAATCTAATTTCATAATTTTTGATCCAGTGCTTGTGGATAAAGATTAGAATATCTCATAATCACTCTTGTACGTATTGCCTTATTATTATACTTATCTCCTAATTACTCCATTTCAATTTGTATGTCCAAGAATTATTGTTTTTCATGCTGATTTTTTGTTTTTACATGCTATTTCTTTATGTAGAAAACTTTATGCTTATATTTTTAACATAGGTTTAATACACGGTCTTTTCTTTCGAGTAAATTTTTATACATGTGAGTATATATTTTCTGCAGTATATATTGTAAAAGACGTGCATTTATGCAATTGCTAGTAACAAGTTAAAATGTGTGTCCACTGGATTAAGTTAAATTATACGTGCATATGTATGATGAATTGAACGGTGTGGTCTACAGTTGCCAAATTAAGACATCAATCAAGATGACTGAATACCTGATGTGGCCAGGTTAAGACTTTCATGGCACCTACCTGCTTGCACAGATTGTTAGCACGTGAAAGTTTAAGCTTTCTGTCATCTCACTTGTGAAAAGCATGTATGGTTGCCATGTTTCAAAGCATCTGCGTTTTACTAGTTACTAGTAGTTGGTTAGGATAAGACTTTAAGCATGCTCAGACATTTTTTTTTACCATAATACAGTATTTACTGGTTAATCAATCGTAGGACAGTCCTAGCTAGCTAGCTACAGCATGTATAGTTTTAAGTGGATTGGACGCGAATGATTGATCAATTCTCTAATAGATGCAAGCACATGGGTACTAAGTACCGGGCGTCTAAGCTGTCTAGAATCCAAGAGCATGTACGTTGTCGTAAGTGGTAAACCGTCAACGTGAACATGAAACGACAAGCTTCAGAATTAACCAAGTATAGTGCTCGCCATTAACTTTTGCTAGGGTGCGAGCAAGTCGTATCTAGGATTTTTTTAGTCTAAATTTTGAACCAAACAACAACCAGTTCCCTCTTCATCCAACTCAACTAGAAACAGGCTGAAAATAGAACAAATCAAACTAGTAGTAGCATACAAGCATGTAAGCATAGGGACATCTTCTGAAATTTATGGGGTCCTAAAATCCTGATACTACAGTAAAGCACCCATAGCATGTTAGACATTAAATTAATCCATAAAAGATTGATAGGCTACTCAATACTGACATCTACGGAATCAGGTAATATATCCTGACTTTTCTCCCAGTTCCTGTCTGGATTGATTGCAGATTGTACTTTGAGAGTGACAAGATGCATCCACAGGTATACCTGACCCAGATCGCAGACACATCCTCCCCTATCAGATCGTGTGTATCCCAGGACACGTAGAACAGGCCAAGAAACTGGACTGTTGAGGGGTAAGAAAGCCATGTCAGTGCTTTGCCCAACACCACACTCAAAGCAGACGCGAGATGCAACAACAATGGCAAACTCAGAGCAGTGCACGACTGTTCAGTCCTAGGGATCCATCACACCTTGACCTAACTAGCTACTAGGTACTACCCAGCTGCCTAGCTAGCACACTGCTGCTGTAAGTGTAGTCACTCTACGCAGAGAGGTGAAGTGGATGAGTGATGAGAGCATGCATCTCATTTGCTGCAGGAATAAAAGTCGCATCATGCTGTAGGTTGGCTGGCAGCTTGGGCCATCAGGTACAAAGATGAGAAGTATAATTGGGCTCTCCATGACAGCAAAGGGGAACTAGTACTGAGTATGATTTGAGGTTTCATGTATGCACTCCTTTGCAGGGCACCGTCTTTTCCTCCCTTTATTTTTGGGAATTTTTCCTCCCTTTTCACAGCCAAAAGATCTTCTGGTCGATTGCACAGGCCAACAGGTCAATCAGATTGTTTTTTATTTTATGTGTAAACAGTGTTATCTTTAAATGAAGGGGAGAAAATAATGTAATTTCTAGCCTGTCATTTGGAGCATGGCAGCATGAGCGGTGGAACTGTGGAAGCAAAAGCATACATGTAAACAGATTTCGAACAACAGAGATAACCATATGGCAATTTTGTTACGGGTAAAGAAACAGAACTGAAACCTGAGGAACTACGTACAACAATTGGGAATTACTCCACTAACAAACATGTCAAGAAACAAACTGTACCTTGAGAAACTATAACAATCGGCCGGGAATTAACAAACATACAGAAAAAAAAACTGAAACTTGAGAACCATAACGATCGGGAATTAGCAAACGTCACAAGAAGCGGTCTCAAAAATCTGATCTTTCTGAGATCGATCCCTCACATGCATGAGCATATATTACCTGCATAAATATATCGCTACCTGGTACTAACATCTACGTACCTTCATATGATGCAGAATTACCTCTCGATATGTACCATAGATCTATAACATTTCTGCCGAATTTCTGCTGGTCTCGATACGTACCGATCAATTGGCCTCTCTCTGAAATTTCCCACAGCTTTATTGAACTGCCCTCACATGCAAGCCAAGAGATCTCTAACTAAGCAGATCCATGCAGTTCAAGAAAGCTGTGGAAGATCACAGAGAGGGCCATGCAATTAGCTATCGATCACCACTAACTATCAGAGGAAGAAAGGAAGCGTAGTTCCAAGAACAGTGGGAGAAAAGAAAGAAATAAAGAAGCAGCAAAGAATATTCACGAGGGATTCAGGGTAGGAAGAGAACAAGGGTGGGGGGAGGAGGAGAAGAGAACGAGAGAGCTTTTTTATAGCTCCGAGAGGAGGAGGGCGTCATGGGGTTGGTGGAGAGGTTAAGGACCCCAATCCCAAGGAGAATATATATGGCCACCTAGATGAAAAACCTTCCTTTTTTCTGATTCCTACTTCTTCTTTTGGCAGATCAATCCAAACCTCCAAGGGCTTTATGATGTGCCAATTGTGATACACTGCTTGCATGCTTAGAAAAAATGCTTGTACTACTAATTGGGTGATGTTTGTGTTCTGTTTTGTTATGATTTGATTTGTTTTTGATGTGTGGTTGGGGGGCGGGGGACAACAAACTTGCAATTTGTGGTTAGAGTGAGTAAAAACTAGTGTTACAGTCCAAATGGTGATGTGTACATTTGAATGAAAAGGATTGAAGTATAATAAGCATATAGTAGAGCCTTTGCTGATTCCGCGTGATTGGATAGGCTAAAGAACCGGGGAAATTTTAGGCTATATATCACGTAACGTGGGACGGAAAATATTACTTAGTACTAGTATAAAAATATAAAAAATGTTCCGCGTCTATAGTTCTATCATAGTTTTTTATAGAATGAGTTTCCATTGCACAAAGAAAAACCTTCCATCACATTGCACGGATAAAACGTTTCTGTCACACCGAATTATTACGAAAACCATCTCAAAAAATAATATTTTTATAATATAATTTTTATATTGCATATTTAGGAAATTGTCGCTACAATTCAATATTATGTTCCCACTGTATTCCCATCCTAGACTAGGGTCAGTGCCTAATCTTTCCCATGTCGGCAGTCATCCTATACTCCAATTGAATTAAGAACACGCACGCCATCCATGCATGCAAGGGTCAAACCGCAGGAAGAACAGAAACCTGCTATGCATCTTGGTACTAACGCTAACGCATAAACATTTGGATCAATATGAAAGCGCACGGGTACATCAAATTCCGCCACAAGTATCGGAGCCAATGTCGACCAATTCTCAAATGAAATATGAGCGCGGACTACTTCCTCTATCCCCAAATGTGAGGCGTGCATGAAATTTAAGATTTAATTTTAATCGATAATTTTAAATTATATAACACAAAAGTGATACCATTTGAAAGTATATTTGAATATGAATCCAATAGTATCATTTTTGTGTCATATCATTCAATATTATTGGTTTAATTATTGGTCAAAATTAAACCTTAAATTTCATGCATGTCTTACATTTGTGGAGGGAGAGAGTAATATATTTTTATACCTGTTAAACATTAAGTATGGATTAACATTAAGTAATAGTCAAATCAATACCATATTGACTACTCCCACCGTCCATCTATTTAAGACGTGTTTTGTTTTTCTATTTGTCCAACTTTATAAGGCGTAGCTAAAGTCTCGAGACATCTTTGTGTTGTTTCTTCCGTTTCTACCTCACGGCCTCCAGCTTGCGATCACGCGTGGGCACGTAAGACGCTTCGCATTTGCCGCCCCGAGCCCTGGATGTATTAGTACTCCATCTCTTTAGCACTTCACCTGAAGATACTCCACGCTGGTTCGTTTACCATTGTTGGTCATGCATGTACAGGTCGATTTAGCGCTACGGAGAGCAAGCTGTTGGCGTGTTAATTAGGGGCAAGAGTGTCTATTTAGTGTTGTGTTGGTCTTTGCGTCAAATGCAGATATGCCTTAGATAGATGTATGAAGGGAGTATGATCTAGACACGTGTACACTGTAAACTGAACTTAATAATATGTGAAATAATGTTGTGCTTTATAAAAAATAATAAAGATATATGATCTTAAAACATGAGACGATGCGAGATCTGAAATTGATATAGCGGGCATATTCCCCAATAAAATGTGCGTGCAAGCATGCATACAGTGTACAACTAATAACGCGTAGAATCTCAGATATTTGCATAAGATTGCCAGTATCCAATGTTTTCCTCGCGTATTTCCTTCGATGGGAACGCTAGATTGGCGTGAGGAGATGTTTGTACCGAATCCGGGGTTTCTTCGCGCGCACTCCTCGTCGGAGGCGTGGAGTGGAGTATCCAACGCGCGGTTGGCACGCACGAACGAATCTGCTCGGTTCGTCGTCGTCTCCGGGGAGTCGTACGTGCCCAGGCGGATGGATTGCGGTGGCAGAACGCTGTCAGCAGGCCCGGCCTCGGGAAGAAGCAAAGCAACGGGCATGGCGGATCGATGGCCGCGCTTCCGTCCAATTAATGAGGTAGACAGCCCGGATCAGACGGTGCGCCCCTGACCTGACCTGACCTGACCTGATCGAGCAGTGAGCGAGCGCTCTCCTGCTTGCGGAGCACTCCTCTGACGGACCGTCATCGCACCTCGCACCACCCAATTTATAATTCTTTCTGTGTTGTTCCAACGCTCTTGTGCTCAGTTTTTACTTTGTTTCTAAGGCAATTCTTATAGGCTGGTCCCGGGTTCCGACGCAGAACTGCCGGAGGAATTAAGTTGGAGGGGAAATATTAAGTTCAAAAAAGAGAAAGAAAACGGTTAGAGGGGAAATATGCGCTTCATCCAATGTTCATGAATTTCGTAGGTCCCGTATTCATGAATTTCGTCCATCTTCTAGTACTAAGCCAATATGAATAAGCATTCAAGGATATTGCTCTCCACGTCTCCGAGGGAATCGTGAAGATGTTTATCTCAAAAACAGCTTTTCCTCGAGAAATACTCATCATATAAACACCTAGGTCAGGTGCTCATCACATTGTACATGGCTAAGACTACAAAAAATGTAATTCCTTAAGGCAGTACCAATATATCGTACCTAACAATTGTATCTAAATGTACAGAAGACATATAGATACAGATACAATGTTCACAATGCAAAGCACTCTCGAAAATACAAGACTTTTAATACATAATTTATGTGACATAATATTAATGTCTTTAGATTAGTATTTAAAAGTATTAGGTTATAATTGTAATTTTAGATCACATACACTATATATTAATAGAGTAATCAATGGACAAAGTCTTATCGATGGAGTATCTAGCAACTAAATCTACTTAATTAGTTTACTTTTTGGGGAAGAATAGGAATCAACGTCTGATCTTTAACATTAGATTGAATGCGTGTGATGAAAATATTTTGTTAAAATATACATGATAAGTTTTTTGAACCAATACAATATGATGTTTTCACGTAACAAAATTTTACGTGATGGAAAGATTTTTTCTATACAACGGCACATCTTTATTTATACAATGAAAACTTGTCCACCACTAATGTATAGCATTTCTCTTATTTTTTCCTTTCTCTCTATCTCTCTCCTCTCAATTAATTAAACTTCTATTGGTTTTCTCGAAAGGACGGTTGTATCACTTTGCCTCATACGCTTGATATCATCCCTCTGGGAGTGCCTTAGGCCATGTACAATGCAGGGTGCTTATAGCCCGGTGCTTAAAGAGAGAGAGTAGCGTGACGTCTCAAAACAATATGTGACTTATAATGCAAAGTGCTTCATATGTGTGCTTAAGTTACTTTAATATTCGTGTAGCACCTACTCTAATACTTGTTGTCTCCAATGCGGCGCTTCATATGAGTACTATTTGGTGCTTTTTAGAATATTATTTGCTAGGCACCGGTTGAAGCACCTGTCACCTGTGTCACCCTAAGACCATGTACAATGCAGGTGCTTAGACAGGTTCCTCAGGAAAAAAAATCTAGTTTTTTTTGTGAGAGGTGCTTAACGGGTGCTTAGAAAGGACGACAAAAGCAAAGTTAAGCACCCGGTGCTAGGCTGGTGCTTAGGGTGACACAAGTGACAGGTGCTTCAACCGGTGCTTAACAAATAGTACTCCAAGAAGCACAAATAGTACTCCACACAATGCAGCGCTGCATTGGAGACAACAGGTGCTAGAGTAGGTGCTACACGAATATTAAAGCAACTTAAGCACCCATATGAAGCACTCTGCATTGTAAGTCACATATTTTTTTGAGACGCCATGCTACTCTCTCTCTCTTTAAACACCAGGCTATAAGCACCCTGCATTGTACATGGCCTAAGCACCAGCCTAGCACCGGGTGCTAAACTTTGCTTCCTTCACCATTCCTAAGAACCTGTGCAAACCGATCTCACAAAAAAAAACTAATTTTTTTTCTGAGACACCTGTCTAAGCACCTGCATTGTGCAGCTGCGGTAAGTTGGGTTCATCAAGCTATACTCGCAAGGAAGTAGCGAGCAGACTAGCAGCGAGGTTCTGATCGAGCGAGCCCATGTTTTTCCGAAGAGACCAGTGAACTAAAGTCCTAAGAGTAAAACAAGCATCTGCCATTTAACAGCTAGAGTTGCATGTTCATGAGCTAACGGCTCCATGTTATAAATTGATATTGATTCGACAATCACGGAACACAAATTGAGGTGCATATTTTACAAACACAAAGTGCACCTATCAGCAAACCAACGACAGAAATTTTACAAATTGCTCACATCCTTTCAGTATAGCCAAATTATAGTCCTCACTGTTATGGGGCATCTCAGGTATTCTGAATAGCTTTCCGCTCAAAAATAATAATTCTTAGCTTTTGCATCCAGTCTATTTGCACACTCTAACGGCACAGAGCACATATCCATACAAAACACTCACACACAAAAGAAAAGGCTCAGACATCCAAGTTAGGAATTAGCAGCATCAGCTCTCAAGCCTGGCAAGGCAAAAACTCTTAGGCGGCAGCTGCGAATGCTCTGAGGGGAACAAGCCTTAAATGTATCATCATCACTACATACTTTTCTTTCAGTACCAAGTCAACTACAACTAAATTGGTCATGTTCTGTGGACTGATTGAAATGCAGTCCAAGGTTCCTATCAACATGTGAAACGCCAAAGAACTCTTTCTCGGCCCAATCATAGCATCTCCGGTCAATGCTCATAGCTACCGGAGACGTGGCATCAGGCCCAAGCTACATTACAGTATAGACATACTACAAGTAAATAACACAGCAAGCAAGGTTACACAGAATCCCTCAAAGACCCGCTTAAAATCATGCACACAGCTGAATCCAACCAGTGCAAGCGGCTATTCCAACCCAGACAAAATCACAAATGTTATAGTCGAAGGAAGGACACTTGCAGTGGAGAGAAGCACCTGCTATTTACAGTGTCATACGGCAGTTCCTATGGTCTGAGCTCCTCACTGGGATAACATAACATAAAAAGACACAATTATAAGTAGATTGCATAAGATTGACTAGAATGAGCCTTAGAAAGCAGCATAAAATTTCGTCACTTAAAAATCTGACGGTAATTCCGTCATGTAGCTAATCATCATGGACTTAACATTACATTGTATAGCTCTCAAGGTGGAAAAAGAATATAAGAGATTACTTGACAGTCCTGAATCAATGGATTTCACAAAACCAGAAAATACGAAAGTGACCAACAATGTAATGAGCAAAAGAAGGACACGCGGAGTATCATCAGAAAATAAATGCCTTCTCATTCACAGGATAACAGCACTGTATCAGAAGGTGTCCTAAGATTGTTTCAAGGTTTCATCCCCTGATACTGAAAAAATCCATATAATCAAGCAACAGGGAAAAGGAGAAGTGCTGTTCTAGCAAGGATTCAGATGCAAAGATGTGTAAACATCATATCAAGTGTTGGATTATGATCAGGTACCTTGTCAAAATCCAAACAGATGGCAAAAGAACAGCAAGAAAAGGAAAACAGTACGAGTCGGAAAAGATTGAAGGAAGCTCCAGAGTTACTTAGTGGTGGCGATAAGTTATTTGGTTCGATTCTACCAGCGAAGTCCTCAATGCTTTCAGAAGAGGGAGCTGCATGTCCTCATCGCGACAGCATCCTCCAAAACAAATAAAAACCAATCCAACAAAAAAGGAAGCATGAAGGGAACAGATCCAAATAACAAAGAAAAGTAAACCGGAGATGAGGGAAATCAGATGGCTCGGTTCAGCGGGATAATTGGCATACAGACCAATCTCTGAAGTGAAGACCTGTGATTTGGTCTGTTGAGCTTGAATATTACAATGTCGTCACTTCCATCACAGACTACAAATAACCAATCGGAAAGAAAACTACAATATACGTTCAAAAGATTTCACAGAACCACAGATCATCAGCAACATGAGCAAAACATCGGAAACAGAGCCAGACCGCCAGACACGCCGTTGCATCATATTCAGTCACGAGAACAAGCCTACACGACTGATATAAGTGCAAGACCATACTTTCAAAACCAATAACCGAAATTTAAGATTGAGGTTGTCATGATTTCAGTTCCCCACGCTGGAAGAACAGAAACGATCTTAAATTACAATTCAGTACTCCAGCAAAAGAACCAACTACCTAACATTAAAGAAAACCAATAGCCAGATCGCCAACGGCAACATAAACAGACCAATCATATCACATACCCAAGCAAACGTCGCCTACTTGATGATAATCTCATACCATCCATAGAAACCCTTAGTTTCTGAACTACCCAACTTTTTCAGAACATCACAGACAAAATGAGATAACCAGAAGCAATACAAGTAAAGACAAATCATACCCTGAACTACTCAACTTGTTCATAACATTACAGACAAGGAGATAACCATAAGCAACACAAACAAACATAGACAAGCCACAGAGTGTAATAACAAACTAAACGATGCATACTTGATGAGATTCCATTGCCATCCATACAGTGATACATATCTTTAATTAGGTCTGAAGTTGCGTAAGTACTGAAAAACTTGCATACTGGAATGGAACGAAGCTACTAGGGAACACAAAAAGGGATCAAGAAGCCAGCCATGAGTATGAATGACGCGGGCGGATCTAGATCTACTTCTCCGAGGAGTTGGGGCCGCGCTTCTTGCCGAAGCCGACGACGGCGGTGACGAAGCGGCGGTTGTACTGGATGCGCTTGTGGGCGCGGCCGCGCGGTTGCTTCTTCTTGTCCTGCTTCGCCACCTTCGGCGTCTGCCCCCTCACCTTCCCGGCGCGAGCCAGAGAACCGTGAACCTTACCTGCGAGAAGCAACAGACACCAGACCAAAGCAAGTCAGAACCAAGAACCGCAACACGAGTAGAGATTGAGGAGGAGGAGATGGTTACCCATGGCGGCAGCGGCGGAGCGGTGGCGCTCGTACGATGTGGGACGGAGAGCTCGGGTGGCGGTGGCGGCGGCGGCGGCGGCGGCGGCTTCTGCTGTTTGTGACGGAGCCCTAGAGGGGTGGGAGACTTTATAGTGGCGAGGATTTCTCCTTTGGGCCGTAGGCCTAAAAGCCCATGGGTTTTAATGTGTTTGGGCTTTGAACTCACGGCCCATCTTACTTGCGAGAATTGACGGCCCACTAGGGGCCCATAAAACCTGTGGTGTGGCGTGGGAAGCGGAAACCTCCCCAACACCGAGAGAACAGAAACCCTCACAGAAGCGCGGCGCGGCACACCTTGGCAGCAGCGGCGGCGGCGCGCGGAGAGATACCGGGAAGAGCGGAGACGAGATGCCGAGGCCGGAGGTGCAGGCGCCGCCGGAGATATTCTACAACGAGTCGGAGGCGCGCAAGTACACGACCTCCTCCCGTATCATCGAAATCCAGGCAAGCATCTTGTCTATCGCGTCTGCCATGTGTGAGCTCTGCCGGTTCGGGGTGATGCTGACGCGAATCTTTTTTTTTGCGTGTGGTGGTGTTTGATCTTCCTTGTTGCAGGCGAGGATTTCCGAGAGGGCGCTGGAGCTGCTCGCTCTCCCCAACGATGGCGTCCCCAAGATGCTCCTCGACATCGGTCAGCTTCTTCCTCTATCCCGGTTCCAATACCTTTTCGCGTTCTGTAGTACACTTCATGGCATCTATCATAGGGCTGAACAATCAACACTGTGTTGCTTTGACAAAAATATGCTTCTTTTGGAGAATTTCTTGTGTTACAATTGTAATTGAGTACTCGGTGTAATTTGTCTGCTATGAATTGCAGGCTGCGGTTCTGGACTTAGTGGCGAGACATTGACGGAGCATGGCCACCACTGGATTGGCTGCGATATTTCAAAGTCGATGCTTGGTGAGGAACTCACGTTGTTCCTCTCTTATGGACAGCTTGGTGTATCACTTAAGTTTCTTTTTGAGAGCTTCAGTTTTCTTTTTTCCATTGCAGATGTTGCCTTAGAGCGGGAAACAGAGGGTGATCTCCTACTCGCAGATATGGGCGAGGTGAATTATGCAATATATCATTGGATTGGCTGAGGAATTTCAGTTTCATATGTTAATGTTTATGTCATAACTTAAGTTCGCATGGACATGCATGTCTTAAAGTAATTTGTAATATTACAATTGAGTTGTATGTGACAGGTTCTAGAAGACATCCTCAGTAATAACAATATTGCACTAACTTGTGATGAACATGTTAGTTCTCGAAATCAGTTCTGATTGACACCGTAAAAATAAATGGTCCTTCAAAAGTATCTGGAGCGAGAAAATAAGAGAATGAATCCAAAGAACCTGAACATTGC
The DNA here is from genome assembly GCA_019208055.1 of Stipa capillata. NCBI lineage: Eukaryota > Viridiplantae > Streptophyta > Magnoliopsida > Poales > Poaceae > Stipa > Stipa capillata. Next base: position 88,660 of record JAGXJF010004340.1, read on the forward strand.
ATTAATGGCTTTTCTTCCATAATCCTATGGTTGCTGAGTCGTATTCTTTTATTGCATATGCCGAATTTTGAAATTTCAGAATTTACCGTGTTTGCCAATCTTTGCTTCATGCAACTACATCAACCTCTTCACAATTGCTTCAGTGCAACTTGTCTTACTTTGACCTACTACGTGTATATTGTATTACCTCATGTTCCAGGGCTTAGGCCTGCGCCCAGGAGTTATTGATGGTGCAATTAGTATTTCAGCAGTTCAGGTAATCTTTACGTTCTTTTTGTTTCTTGTCTGCAATTAACCTATCGTGTTTATCTCATTCATAAGTGGTTCACAACTGTGCCTTTTGTTGACTATATGTACAGTGGTTATGCAATGCTGATAAATCTTCTCATGAACCAAGATTGCGGTTAAAGTATGTGAAGTTATCTTGTACTTTATCTCCCAGGTTGTCTGCAACCAATTCTTAACCTTGATATGTGCATAATTTTCAGGGCTTTCTTTGGATCATTATATAGATGCTTAGCGAGGGGAGCAAGAGCTGTTCTACAATTTTATGCTGATAATGTGAAGCAAAGTGAAATGCTTGTGTCTTTTGCCATGAATGCTGGATTTGCTGGTGGGGTGGTCGTTGACTGGCCTCATAGGTAAGGATTTCATTGCTTTAGAGCGATGGTGTATGATCAGTCTTACAAATTTCATATGTGCTGTACACTTATGAGGATGCCTTTCTTCTGACAGTTCAAAAGCAAAGAAATCCTACCTTGTCCTCACTTGTGGTGCACCTTCTCTTAATACAACCCCTCCAAAGGCGAAAGGTCTAGATGGTGAGATGTGCAGTGATGATGATGATGATGATTATGAGAGAAATGATGACCAAACAGTAAGCTCACTCTTAACAACACATTTTTCTTGTTTGTACAGTTTGAAGCTATTCACTGCTCCATCTCTATCTCTTGTATATTGCTTCATTCTGTGATGTTTTTTCTATCTTGAGCTTCTTTACCAGAATCATAATGTATGCTATGTTTATGAACGAAGCTCAGATTCATGTAATCCATTTGCTGCTTACACAACCAGTTGCACAAGAACATATTGTTACATGATCAAGTAGGCAGTTACTCTCATGGGCAGGAAACAGTAGTTATTTTTGTAGTGATCTTTCTACCAATCTCTGTTTGTAATATTCCTGTGCAAACTTATTTAGCTTGTTCAGTTCTACCCAATAATTCATAGTATATGTTTAATTACTATAAAAACTGTTGCTATCTTGGACGCTGTGAGCTATATGGCTGTGCACGATCAAGAATTAACTTAGATCATACTCTACTTCTCTTGTTCTATTGTCTAATTTATACGCCCTTATCATATGACTGTCCTACCATGTGATGATGCCTTGGTGTTCTACTGGCAGTACATGAAAATCTCATTTTTCAATGCAGGTCGGCATGTATGAAAGAAACCGGTCGAAGAAGAGGCAGAAGGTGAACAAGAACGGTAGAGGCAAGGATTGGCTCTTGAGGAAAAAGGAGCAGATGAGAAAAAGAGGGCGCCATGTACCCGCGGACACTAAATACACAGGGCGGAAGAGAAAGAGTAGATTCTAACTCGTAGCTGGGGAAAGCTCTTATGCCCCACATGCTTTTTGTTTGCCGGTCGTTTAGTTGTAGCTCATCAGAGGCAGCAAGAATCTTCTGCTTTTAAGAGCTGGATGAATGCGTTTCCTTTCTACACACAGGTTATAACATCAAGCAGTTTTGATAGGGCTGTGGTAGACCATGTGAACTATGTCATGTTCGTAATATCGACAAGGATATATGGTGGTTATTTGCATGAGTTTGTCTTAGTTCGCATGAGTGCATGTGCGACGCAAAGTGCTAGTATTGCACGTGTGTTTAAGAGCGAGAATACATCCACGTCACCAAGTACGTACGTCAGAATCATCTCATCTAATGCAAACAAGTCTTTCTAGGCGCTTAGATCGTTGTATTATCATTACACTATTGCTATGATATACTCTATAAGCAAATGTTAAGCAATCCGTGTATCATCGTGACATTTTTGCTATACACTCACTTTGCAAAAAAATTCGAGACGGTTTGTACATGGTTGGCGCCCCTGCTACGGCAATGGTCTCTCTCGGTTATGGATAACGTGAGAGCCGGTGACGCTACACGGAAACCACTGTTCAGCGGAGAGAGGGTAGCTGGTTGGCGCTCTCGTCTCGTCTCCATCCATGGCGGGTGTCTGCGCGGCTGCGGTGGCCGCACCATCCCCAGCCGCTATCAACCCCAGCTCCGCCTCCAGGTTCCGCGCGAGCTGCCGGCACGAGCCCCGCACCCGCGCGGCGAGGAACAGCGGCGCTCGCGCTCGCGCTCGCTTCTCCCGCAACCCCGCCGAACCGGACACGGAGCGAATGCCGCAGGTCAGTGTCCACATGCCGCGGACGCTTCTTCTCTCTACCACCATCTTAGTTCCGACTACCGCAGCTGTTTCTCCAATCACGAGCTTAGAATTAGATTAATGTAAGCACGTCTCGCTGAGCGACGAAATACTCTGTTCAACTGTTCAAGGCCTTAAGGTTCAGTACTTCAGTTCAGTAGCCATTCCCTAAGCTCCATTTCACTACTGCAGTAGATATGCACAATTTCATACCATTTTTTTTATAGAGGAACACTGTTTCATATTTTCTGCTGCCCTGATGTTTTAACAACAACGTGAAGGATTTTTGGCTAGTGTCATCTGTCTTGCTGGTATGAACTCCTTGGCTTCTGAATCAATTTCCCTTTTACGTCTAACCAGAACGACTCCAGTTATCTATGGACACTGGGCCTTGGATCCGTCGGTGGCGCCGCGGCTATAAAGTACGGAAGCATTCTGCTCCCTGACATCACACGGCCGAACATCGTGCAAGCGCTGTTGATGGTGTCGCTGCCTGTAGCAGCTGCTGTCCTGATCATGCTCAAAGCGAGTTCGACGGAGGACTAAAACGAGGACTTGTACAAGCTTCAGATGATATGTCATCTGAAGTTTCATCTTGTATTCGTACCTTGTAAGATGAAAAAATATGCAACTGTGGCTGAATAATCTTGTATGCGAAGCTAGTTCGGAAAATGATATTGCACATGGGCGCGGCCACACCCTATTACACAAAATGCACTTTGAGATGTCAATTGAACTGCGCATGGTTCAGGGTATGGGTGCCCGTTTATTCTGAATTTAGGCTAACAAAAACTTCGCTTACACAGCCTGATGTTTCAAAGATGTTCTACTGCAAAAATTATATGTATTTACAGTGGCTGTAGCTTCACTGGGTTCGATATCAGCGGCCGTGACTTGGGACTATTACATGCTGTTGGAAACGAGTGCAACTACAGCAAAATTCATGCTTTACAAGGATATCGAAATAAAAATGGTGTCAATCCAATTAGTTGACATATCTCAACCTCTCCGTTGCCACTTCACAGCCTATAAAGGTTGAACCTCTCCAACAAAACGCATGCAACGGCTCGTGGGATCCCAATGAATTGAAGAATTGCCAATCGGACAACAGCATAACTGATGTTGAAGAGAATGCGTTCTGCAGTAAATATTTACAAGCTACAGGTTGTCTTTCAGCCACTTGGCTGCCCCATTGACAATGGATCTGAAAGAATTCAACAAGGAACTTGGTCAATATGAGAACATATACACAGGATAACACAAATGCAGGTGATAGCAGAACCAATCAAAAGTATTTGAAGGTTTAGTCATGGTTTTGGTCAAACTACAACACAAGTAGGCCTCTACATTCAAACTGACAGTTCCTCTGCACTGTACTTATCCTTGTTCTGTTGTTCGCTTATATTTGGAATTCTAAGGGTTACCATAACCAACATTAGAAGTACAAGTGAAAGCAACCAACAGAGTTAAACAACAGACAAGTTTGTACAGAAGCCTATAACAACAAATTTACCCCATTACAGTTTATGTTGGAAAGGGCACAGTTCAAGATTTTCAAGTGCCAGAAACCAGCAGGAGACATAGTAAATCACCAATAGGTTCAGTATAATGAAAAACTTTTTGAGCATGAATTTCCTCATCAACACATTTCTTAAGAAAACATGTAGCAACAGAATATCAATGAGAATGCATTAAAGGATAACGGGCAATCATCACCAGGGCTTTTAAGAATATGACACAGCCCTCTGGCAATGATGACACACAAACATGACCAAACACCTTGCATCAGCAATTGTGTTGTAACGAAATCGAGTTTAGTATTTACCCAGCAAAATCTGTAAGTTTCTTCAACCAGTCACCCTCTCCTTCATCAGGTTGATCTGACTCTTCTTGAGCAACACTGCTTCTGTTCTCTTGATGTACAGCTGCAACACAGATGTGAGTCTTTAGTTTCTCCTAAACAAATTCCATCCTTTCTGATCAAGCGGTAACAATAAGACAACAAAAAAGTTCTGATAATAGTGATCCAAGATGGAAATGGATTCTTTGCCGAAGAGAGGGAGAGACAAAGGAAGGATCTAATCTACGCATATAAAAATGCATGCTTACGTTTTGGCTTCACAGGTGCACGAGCAAAACCACCATTACTCAAAGATGCAAGTTCCTCAAGTAACTCCCTTTCGCGCCCACTGAAAGAAACACCAATTTACAGGAATTCATAGAGATAAGGGTCGAGTGATTATGTAGCTCTAGAGTATTAGTATAAGCTCAAAAAGTAGGCTCATGTATTTTTCACCTTATACGTTTGGGTATAGTGACCTTAATAGTGAAAAGATGATCACCACGTATGGATGGCTTATTCAACGACGGAACACCTTGCTTTGCCAGGACCACTACATCACCAGGTTGGGTGCCTGGAGGTATTCGAAGTTCACTAGTTCCATCAACAGTTCTGACCTGCTTGCAATAAGATTTTGAAAGGAGTGATTACACAACAACACAATTTAAACACATTAGGCAGTAGCCCATATATGAAAAGAACCATTACAATATGTTCCCATACGTGAAACAAACATCTACCAACATGTTACTTTGCTCTGAACCATCCATGGTTGTAAGGAAGGCACAAAATCTTAAATCAGTTCAAGCAAAACAAATTTGACCAGGCCTAGCATAACAGTAGCTCTACATTAGCCATAGCTCAAGTCAACATGATTAACAAATCATGAGTAATATAGACTGCTTCCAATGAAATGTGGCATCAAGGAAATGTCAAAAGTGTCACCTCCTCTGGTCTTGGATCTAGCTAACTGAGTATAATGACAAACTAACATCAGGAAGTAACTTGTTTTGATTTTCATTTATAGTGATCTGAAGTTTGTGTAATTGAATTAAATTATCTTATAGCTAAAAGGAAAAAGGGCAGCATTAAGAGTAAGAATTGAACACAGTCCAAGATTTAGTTAATGTATCTAGGGATAAGAGTTAATTAAACACTATCCGTTCTTCACTTCGATGATTACTGTGCCTCGAGCTGTCAGCTAATTTTTGTTTTCCACAGGACAGACACTAAGCAGGAAATACGCCAAATATCACCTGCACAAGCCACACCGGAATAAACTCCAAACACGCACTTGGGATCTCACAACACATACATCTCCACTTGAAGTTTGCTAATTACATCAGAACTAGAATAAAGCAACCAAGCTATTTTACTTTAGTAAGGTCTTGATCTCAATTTTTGCTTGTTGAGTTGTTTCTAATCACCAGTTAGCAAGTGAAGTGAGAAGCTTCATACATTCAACTGAATAGTTGCTTACTGAAGAAAGGCAATGAAATATAGCTGAAACCAAATATCAGAATTGATGATCATAAAGAGAAGGAAATTCCTAAAGAGAAAGATTTTACCTTTTCAAGAGTACCCAAAATAGCTTCGATGTAGCTTATCGACACAGTTGAATACAAGTTGATACCATCCCTTTTAATATCAGATGGCTCCTCTATATCAAGGCAAACAAAAAGATCTCCAGGAGGCCCTCTGTTTCCCAAAAGAAAGAAAAAAAAGGATATGACCATGCATTTATTTGGATAACCACGCAACGAAGTAAGATATAAAAACTTAAAAGCAGAAGATGAGAAACTATTTTAATGAAAGTTACAGCAAGGCACAGGAACATACAAACACGTGTGCACACAACACATAGACACACACAGACAGACAGAGATCTGAACATATGCTACCCGTAAACAATTGATGAGTAGCTTCATGCCCCATTTATCGTGTTTCAACATTAGTTAATTCCAAACATATGTAACATACGTTACAAGTAAACCTAAACATAGCAATCCAGTAATGCAATACAGCAGATCCACATTTTGCCTCTAGGACCACAATGATCACTTCTGAGTGTTTTAAATGCTCGAAGTACGAAGTATAAACATTACGTTTGGAACTTCAGAAAATGCTTGATTTACCCTTTTGGTCCTGCATCACCTTCACCGCGTACCCGAAGAGTACTACCTTTACTAACTCCTGGAGGAATTTTTACTTTGATCTCCTTTCTGACACGAACACGCCCCTCTCCAGAGCATTTCCTGCAATACTCTGAAATGACCTCACCCTCTCCTGCACAAGTGGGGCAAATAGAAACCTACAAAATAAGAAAATTAGAAGTTATTAATGTAATGATCACAAATTGCCATAAATAATCAAATTAAACTTAACTTATTATATAATAACCCAAGGCTATAATCATAATTAATTTTTGGATACTGCACTGAAATAAAAACTCTGAGCCTTAACAACCTTATCCAGAGCATACTTTACATGCTAGTGTTAGGTCAGTTTAGACAAGTGAACAGAAAAAACTTCCCAAAAATATAAAAAACAGTGCACTCTAGCATCAAACGAGGATTACATAATGTTCTGAATGATGCTAAATTTACAGTAAATTGCTATCTTCTGGTTGTTTCAACCCATTTAAATTTGTTCATAGGTGTTCTCCCAAAACAAAATTATTCATTTTGAAATAAAAAAAATTCTCTACTACCAAAACAACTCAGGAGTCAACACAACTTACATAGGTGCTAAGCTCCCAAGTGCAATGCCAAAGCAAAGTGTGCTTTAACACCCTGTTCTTGCGCACTTTTTCTTGTTTGCTATTCAAAATGGTGAAGTGCCACTTCCATAATATTTCAGCCCTTTTTATTTGTTTCACAAAAAAAGAACTTGTTCATATCCTAGTATACAGTACAAGTATATTTTCTTTAGTTTCGTGGTATCTCATTTCTAATTTATTGCTTTTGATCTCCCTTTTCTTTGTTTAATATTAAACAGGTATGCTTCATTATTACCTGGGAGAACAAACCAAATGGTGTTTGCTCGGTTCGCATTACTTGCCCTCGTCCACCACATGTGGAACATATTCTTGTCTTTGAGCCAACCTTTGAACCAGAACCGCTACAAGTATCGCAAGTCTCCAAATGAGATAATATGATATCTTTTTCTGTTCCAAATATTGCCTCTGAGAACCCCAGAATCACATCATATCTGGTGGAATAAATTTGTGTAAGTTTAGAAATCAAACTGGACATATAAAAAATGTTATAAATTATAGCTACAGAAAAACTTTTTAGAAGAAGCTGATGGAACTACATCCATTGGTTCCTATCCTGAAATAATCCTAGACCACAAGAACAAACAATATGCGCAAAATCACCAATAACCGCAATATTTGATATTAATTGCATTGCGCAAATGCAATAGATAAAAGGGGAACACGGAAACATTTGCCACAAAAACAACCAAGGCACTATAGTTTCATACTAGTAATATATAATGGTGCCCAGGCAACCTCTTATTCCATGCAGTATCACAACATAAATGCTTAAGGGGGTGTTTGGAAGAGCTCCACTCCACAGATCCGCTAGTGGATCAGGTGAAGCTGACCCAAACGCCCAAACTCCACATTTTTGGTGGACTAGAGTTGAGGCCACCTCTAGTTCATTTTGCTGAAGTTGGAAAAGGGTTGCTCCACCAACTCCACCTCAAACCTGCACACCCACCAAATACCCCAACTGCCCCTAAAGTTGGGGTGTTTTTACCCACAAATGCCACTGGGTATACCCCAAACCGAGCAGCCACCTGAGAACCGATCGATGTGCACCTTCTCCTCTCCCGCATGGCTGCTGTAGCCCTAGCTGATTGCCTCCTCTCTCCCCCATGGCTGCTGCTGCCCTAGCTCCTCTCCTCCTCTTCTAAACCTCCACTGTCCTCCCCTACTGACTCCGGCGTCCTCCTCAGATCCGGCGCCCTCCTCTGAAACGCCCATGTCTGCCGGCTCCTCCATCCCCGATCCAAGGCGCAGGCAGAGATCGTCGCTGCCTTCTCCGGGAAACCGTCAGCGACCGGAGTACTCCTCAAGCTCGCCGCCCTCCTCCTCATCCTCAGACATGCCACCCTCGTCCTCATCCTCCAAGCGCCCTCCTCCAAACACTTTTTAATAGCTCCGGAGTTTGAAGGTGGAGTGGAGTTTGGAGGTGAAGTAGAGTTGAGGTTGAGTGGATCTCTCCCAAACACACCCTAAGTATTACTTTGAGGCAAACAATGCTAGACCTCAAAAGTACGCAGATTTAGTCGATTCATGCTAATCACTGATCACACTAATTAGTAAAAACTATTCATCTAGATAAAGACCTGGGCCCTGATATCGTTTCACTTCAACATGTATTACAACAAACCTGATGTCTTCACCCTGAACAGCATTGCTCCTCCTGCGTGTCCTAAATGCGCTCTGGTCCATACCAGAAAAGCCACCCATGTTTCCTCCAAAGAATGTCTCAAACAGATCAAATGGATTAGTCTGCATAGAGAAAAGGGAAAGAACTCAGGCCTTGTTTAAGCACAGAAGGCATGCAATAGTTACTTACATCTAGTATCCTTATAAGCCAAAGAACTTGAGTTAAAATACATATAATCATATTCAAAGATACTACCATATAAATGCTAGAACGATAGAACAAAGAAGAGTTGAAAAGCAGTACTGTATAAGCTCCAGAAGAGCCTCCAACCGCACTCTTAACCCCAGCTTCACCATATTGATCATACAACGCCCTCTTCTTTTCATCTGACAGCACCTGATGATAATGAGATTTAGTACTCCAAAACGGGCAATAAAAGATGAAAGGAAACCAAAAACAAGGCTTTGATTCTGGATAAAGTCTAGTAAACCGTGGAGCAAGACAAAGGAACTGTAAGTCTGTAAGTACGTGAATGATAAAACTGAAACTAATTAATCAGACAAGTAATGCCATCCAAACTGATCCCCGAGTAGGTTGGACTGTGGCACAGCACACAGTGCTTTGCACAATACATGTAAATAAAAAAGGTGAGTGGAGAAACATACACATTGTAGTGTCAGTGCCATGAAGCAATATATATTAATAAGTTTTGGGGTCCAAATCTTAAGACTGGGGAGAGATTGAACAGGTAAGACATCTATAAATTTCCCACATCAACCAATGCTGCTAGCCTACGTGAGCAAAAGAACTTTGCCCCATTTTCCAGTTCAGAGCCTGCCAACTTGTATTTTAGCATCTAAGCCATATGGCCCATACCTGACCAAATAATCCTTGCTTAAGCACCTCATTCGCTACAGCAAAGAATTAGTTCAGGGATAGAATTCATTTCTTACCGAGGTTGTCAAGATCACAATCCGTATTGTAGGATTTTCCAATCCTATCTGATTTTTTTCTATTGTATGGCAGTCCATATCTTATAATCTTTAGAATCATGATGCCTGAGCTACTATTCTAACATGACCATACAATCTGATCCTATGATACTGATCCTGTCAACAAAGAAATGATCCTGCCTAGGATCTTGATTCTGACATATTTCATTATGAGAATTTATTTACGTTGGCATTTTAGGGTGGCTTGCTACTGTATTTGTTATATTCAACTATGTTTTGTATGTAGGAGAGGCTGTGACTGTTATAAAGTGGTTAATATCACTAAAGTTTTGCAGAGGCACCATAAAAATTAGAATGTGAGGTCATGTCTCTTATATCTTATGTCCCATCTTTCAAGCTAGTATTTCACCTTGCAAAGTCAGATCCACTTTGTTGATTCCATCTACAGCAATCAATAAGAGGGAAGGAGGGAGGGAGATACAATTTATGTCTAGAGTTACTATAGATTTTAAGTTTCAGTCGAAGCATGCAATATTTTCACATCCATGATTTCATAAAGGTGTCATCTATGTAGAACTCCTGACTCCAGGGTGGCAAGTATCTCCAAAGTAGACACCAACAAACTTCATGCTGTGAAGAAGTCAGAACTTTCAGACGGTACCTCATAGTTGGGTGAAAGACTAGCATATTTACAGACCAATAAGGAAATGGTAAACTCAAGAAGCTACTCCATTAATTTGCCTGACCATGCTAACACTCTTTATCATTTATTTGAGTCCACATATAGTGGCAACAAACAATTGAGAAAACAATAATAACTCAACATGATTCTAAGGTAGATAATGACTACACTCAGTTCATAATTGTAAACTATTACATGGAAAGAACACATTTCAATATATTTGTAAGAGTAGTGCTTATATTCTCTCTACCAAGAAGTGGAAGAACAAATTTACATCAGAGCTTAATTTGCAAGCACCCACTACTCCATTACCAACAATACTGCTTTAGGTTTTTTACAAATTGGTTTTTGGAAGTGCTTCTATTCGTAAATACATAAGATTGCAAGGTTGCATAGTAAAAGCTAAAAATCATCACTAGGTAAGGTGATAACTTATGTATTGAACTTTTAACACTGAAAGTCAGCTATGAATCGAGACCTCGGGGGCCTGTTACACATGGTGTTGTAGGCCCACTTCCAAGCCTTATTCTCCAGTCAGAACACTAGAGGAACACACTGAGTGCAAATATTTATGGGACTATATAGTGTATACCTCATATGCTGAGCTTATCTCTTTGAACTTGTCAGTTGCTCCAGGTTCCTTATTGACATCAGGATGATACTACAAAGTAAAGATAAAATACAAATAAAAGAAAATTGTCACAACTCAATTTTTTAAAAGAAACAAACCTGGTAATAGAGCAAAATCGTGCCACTTGGTGAAGTGAGAAATCACACACTCAAATTTTTAATCATGATAGTCAGCTATGGATGAAAACCTTGTAAACCTATTTGGAAGGGGTGTTTTAGGCCCATTACCCTTGTATAATCTAGGTCCTATATAAGATCCTCTCCTAAGAGTATTCCAGTACCCTTGCTCAGCCTGATTCAGGTGAAACAGAAAGACACCTGTGGAGATCTAGCTCTATTCACAACTTACAAGCATATCATCTCATCCCCTCCTCCTATACTCCAAGCTAACTCTAATGGTCCCAAAAATAGGTATTGCAAATGGCATATGATTGAAGGCAAGAACTTTGGATCGGATATGTATGTTAGGAGGAATAGCAACTTGATCTATTCTATGGGCGCTAGGCCAATATATATACATGTATAGGAAAAGAGATAAGGTAGGAAACAAAATACAAAAGGACATACATAGAGTCCTACTATAATACAACTATCTCTCTAACAATGTAGACCTTGCCCTAAATAGCACCAATACATGATCCAGGCACCTAGCATGTCAGAAAATAGCAATGATGCTGGTGCCTCCTGCATGGCACACTGATGTCGCTGGGTAGGTCGAGTTGGGCTTTTCTATGTTACTGGTTGCAGTGTTAACATTGCTGGAGCAGGGAGAAAAAGTTCTAACTCTAGAAAGGGAAATAAAACCCCATGATACAATCATGTGGATGGAACTGTAACAATCTCACACAAAATTCTTCTAGATGAGATTAGGACTCAACAAAACTATGATTTGACCTCCCTCATGTGTTAATAGATCCAGGCTCAATGAACAGCCGCATTGTTGACCTCTACAAAAACAGCTGCCTCTGATCTATAAAATACAGAACCTTTGTTATATCTAGTGGTGTCATTATTCACAATGCTAAGGGAGATTTCATATATTGAAAGCAAGCCTTTGGCCATATCAGGAGACCTTTAACTTCAAGTATTGAAGATACATAGAAAATAGAAATTAGGACTGGTGTTTATTGCAAAACATTCAACACTTCAACCACAAAAACCTTTGGATGCGCATGTCAAATTAAGCCACCACGCATGAACAAAGAATGTACAGCACATCGGTTACTCAACAGAGGATTGGTCTGGTTTACATTGCAAGTTGCGACTATGAAGTTCCAAAAGCTACTTATAGTATAGCAAAATGAGACTCAAAGCAACGAAGCATCGGAGAGAACCTCCGTACACGCTGCTACCATGTTATCCAGCATAGACCAACACCGATATGGACTACAATTTACACTATGGGCAGAATTTTGATCTACTTAGGGTTATAAACAGTTAACTATAATGCATCTCTCCACACTTAATCCAAACAAAACAATGGCACCATGTGTGATTCAACGAACTCCAATTATGTGCTCCAACCTCATGAAATTATTCCTAGAAAACAGGATAAATAGTACGATAATCCCATAAAAAGAGTAAAATTGAGGTCTTAGTGGGAGGGTACAAGCGTCGAACACCTGGCGCGCAAGCTTTCGGTACGCGGCCTTGATGTCCTTGATGCTCGCGGAGCGCTGCACGCCCAGCGTCGCGTAGTAGTCGGCCGACGCCCACACCACCAGGCCCCCGCCGCGCCGCCGCCTGCGATTCCGCGGCGCAGCGCACGCGAGGGGGAGGCCGCCGCTCCTCCTACCGGCGGCAACGAAGTGGACCCCACGAGGCGGCAAAGCGGCGGCACCGCGGGAGGAAGGTGCCGGGTTGGAGGGCGCGAACGGGAGCGTGGTGAGCGCGAGCGCCATTAGCGCGCTCGCTGAGGCCTCGGCGCTTCTAGAAGCTCCTGCCGCGGGCGCGTGTGCTGGTGTTTGTCCGCGTCTCGTCTGAGCGCAGGTGAGCTGCAGTTGGGGATGGGAGGGGACGATGTATGAATAGAGTGGGCCCTGGTTGTCAGTGTCCGTTAGAACCCAGGGATTGTTTGTTCCGCTTGTGGTTACACGAAAGGAAGACAACGTACGTTCATAGTCCCGCAAAAGCTAGAACAACAGTGTGATTTCGGCCCGCGACGCTCGGTGCACAGGTGGATGCGAGTCATGTCCCGAGAAAATGGAGAGAAAAAGGAAGACTTAAAACGGCAAGGGAGGATAGAGCACAAGGATTCTACTCACGTGATCAAAGAAGGATAACGGTGACAGTAACGACTGTAATTGAGAAAAGAGTAGACGGTCGGATCTTTATTCAAGGATGAATTCACCGCTCCTAACGCACAAATTGTAGCATCGATAGGTCAGGAGGCCTGAGCGCGTTGCTACACATCTTCTTGTGCAGCTACACATCTTCTTGTGCACTAGCGCGAGCTGAGGTGGCTCGTCACGCTGGCGGGTAGGAGGTGACACGCGACGTCAATGTGCTAGCCACGTAGGTGCTAGCGCGCGGGAGGAAGACGACGGGCTTGATAGGCGGGTCTGTCAGTCAACATCTCATTATTGGCACAGGCGGGCGGATGCGTACGCGTGTCTCCACCAGGTTGGACCAGATGCATGGGCTAGATTCGATTTTTTTCTTTTTCCTTTTTTTTCTATTTTTTATTTTGAAATTAGGTTTGAAAATTTTACAAAGGCTCTTGTGCATATTTAGAACCATGTTAAAATATTTCTGGTTAGTAATTAATTTTATTTTTGACTCAAATTTGGGTTTAAACTACAATTATGTTAAAATTTTATCTCGAAAATCTGAGAAAACTACAAGAGCTCAGAAATATTATATTGTGCTTATATATAAATTTGGGATTCCAACATAGAAAAATCCTCCCGCGTAATAGATTTTTGATCTGTCAATTAATTGGACTTTGGGTTTTTCCATGATTTTCATAATTTCATGACATTTGCTTTATTTTCTAAGGCTTTAATTTCCCTTCGGTTTCAGATTCAGAAAAATGATGACATCAAATGCTAATGATGCACAAACCTTTATCTTAAAAGTATTACAAAACTTGGGATGTCACGAGAGCCTTTTTCACTAGCAGACGCCGACACCGAAAGTAGAAGAGACGGGGGCACATGAGATGGAGGAACCCTAGCAACCAATCAGGCTCGGGAGGAGCTAGTCTACCATGGACTCATGCACCACCCTCTCTTTCCTATCCCACCATTAACTCATGGATCATTTAACTAAACTACTCATCTCTAATTCCTCCCTCAAGGATATCTATGGTTATTTGTCATGAGTCTCTTGCCTGTATAAATGAGAAATCCAGGTTATTAATTTGTCATGGGTACCCATGGGGGAATATAAAATCCATCTCATAAATAGAAATCTTGTGAGGGAAGTCTAGAGCTTTAAATAGTGGACGGAGAGCCCTAGGAGTGCTCTTAGAAAGTTGCCAATGGCTCAAGTCCCGCATGGGGCTCCTTTCTCGATATAGAACTAGACCGTGCTTCACGAGACGGCTAAACATATTTAAAAACATTAAAATGTCTTATTTTGTCAAGTATATGGCAAACTTCTTATAAGGCCATTGTACACAGTCCAATACTATTGCGACTTAGTCATCGAGCTATTGACACCTTCTCTCTAATGATGTTTCTACGTTGACAATGATGTTAATTTATGATAAATAGATGGTCCAAAATGAAATTTGCTCTAAATATATACAACTCTTGTAGTCTAACAAATATAGTTGTGTCGGCTATACAACTCTATTGCTTGCGATGGACAAATCTACGATCGTAACAACTCTTGCATGTGCAGATCTCTATACGCACGCCATTATACCGTACCTATACATTGTTGCCGGAGGAGTTAGGACAGCGCACGCCAACACCAGCGCCATAGCCACCGTCAACTCCCACGACCATCCAACCACCGAACCGGAGTGACCGGAGACGGCTGCATACCGGAGAGTAGCTAGCTAGAGATGGCAGCAACAATGTCTGACGATCACGTGGCCACGGCCGAAGGCGAGCACGACGGGCTCAGCGGCCTGCCCGACGACGTCCTGCTCGACATACTGGAGAGGCTGGTGGTGGCCGGCGACGTCTAAACCGCGGCCAGGACCTTCAGTCTCTCGCGGCGCTGGAGGCATCTGCCGTGGAACCAGATCCCCAGCGTCTCCCTAGACGTGGGAACCTTCTAACCCCCGGCCGAATGGTGCCCCGCGGCGCCAGGAGCGGTACCTTGTTTACCAGCACCACGCGACCGCGGGGTACACCGGCGCGCTGTGGAGCTTCCTGGCCGCCCCACCCAGCGCCCGGGTCATCGGGAAGCTCCGCCTCAAGATGATCCTGACGAGGCGCGAGCTCGTGCGGCGCGTCGGCAAGCTCGTCGGCGTTGCGGCCCGCACCAGCAGGGTCAAGGGCGTGGAGCTCGAGGTCCTCACCGAGATGGAGATCAACCTGCTGCACGGGGCGGAGGACGAGCGGGCCATGCTCGGCTACGACCAGCGGTTCACCCGCTTCCCGCGGGGCTGCCCCGGCGCCTTCCTCAGGTCGCTCACGCGGCTCGCCGTGCAGAACCTGTGTTCGAGGACCCGGACGCCGTGAACGGCCTCGTGCGCCGCTGCGGCGCCCTCGAGTTCCTCTCCCTGCGATCCTGCGGCTTCGTCCCCGGGGCCGCGCTGGTCGTAGACGCGCCGCCGGGGTCGCGGCTCGGGACGCTGCTGTGCGTCCAGTGCTACGTCCCCGGCGTTGTGCTCCTGCAGGGCCTCGTCGAGCTCCACTGCGGCTGGCGCATCAACGAAGGCTCTGCTCCGGCGTCGTTTGGGTGCACTCCGTCGCTCAAGAAACTGAACCTGCATTACGAGCGGTACCCGGATCCGGATGAACATGTCGAGTGGAAGCTAAGCGAGTTTTTGCTGGTAAAACCCCGCGACTTTGAGGTGCTCACGCTCTCGTTTGAAGCTACCAAGGTACGTATGGTCACACAAGTCAGAATTCGTGTCCAGGGGATCACCTCGCGTACCCCATGGCAGACTCCCTATCTCAAAGAAATACGGATATACTATTACTATATCACGATTGATTTGTAATTCTCTAGCTTGCTCACGGTCGACAAACCTTTTCCTTACCGATTCCTCCCGCTTCTCTCTTATTCTTCGCTAGAGAAGGGCATCGTGACGAGGCGGAGCGAACTCCTCTGCGCCCATCAGACTTAGAGGGATGGGGGAGTGATACAGCGTCGTTGCAATTAGCAAAAGCAAGCGAGCATGTCAAACAGGTAAGGATTAGAACGAAAATTACACGGGATCCATGTATAAATCTCTCATGTCCTTCATGTTAAGTTGTGATGTCACCCACTATACACAAATGGGCTATCTCAAGAAAAAGCGGTTTTAGACTCCGGCGTCCGGTGCACCATGGTAGCCCTACCTACGCATGCCCCTGATATCAAAGCCAGAGTAAGGAGGAGACGGTGGAGAGGGAGAGGAGGCGTGGGAGGGTAAGAGAGAGAACCGCAACAAAAAGGCCAAGGGTTAACTAGACACTCCCAAAAAGTTAACATGATAGAGGACCTTAAGAATTTCAATAAAAATTTGTTATTTTGCAGGTTTGTATAATGTGTACCACATTAATGAATTTTTTTTCAAAGAAATCGTGGCCTCTATCAGGACATCTTTTAAGAGTGTTTCCATTAGGGGTACGCCAGGCCCCTAGGCGCCAATGAACTTTTCATGTTCGCATGTGTGCATGCCATGTCCTCGAAGTTCATTCTCCGTCACCATTTGTCGCCGACATGGGTGCAACCAGAAGCTCCGAAATATCCAAGAGCCGTACTCGGTAGGCTTAGGGCATGTACAATGCAAGGTGCTTCAACACAAATGCTTAAAGAAAGAGAGTGTTGCCATGTCACTAAGCACTCATCTAAAAATTATTTTATCTAATGCTAGCAAGTCTATTCAGGTGCTTAAATTATGAAGCCACCTCACTAGCACCCAACTGAAGCACTCATGATGTCCAATGCAGCAGTCCAATTTTTTAAAGAAGTCCAAAGCTCGGTCCTTCAATCCTACATATGGTCGTTCCTCTCTTGCATGCAATGTTAAATAGTACAAAGGAGAAGAAAAAGTTAAAGCAAAAATTGTCAGTTAGTCCCATGCATACAGCTCAAAGAGCACATATGCTCACTGGTCACTTGCATGTAGCAAGGAGAAGCACCGGACATAGCACTGGGTGAGGCACCTTGCACAAAAAAAAACAGTTGCTTTCTCAAGTACAGGGGAAGCGTCGACGCAAAAGTAAGCAGCTTTTGCCTTTTGCAAGCACCCAATGATTCTGACGTGACAAAAAAAATCAGATTTTTTTCTTAAGTACTCATCTAAGCACTTGCATTGTACATACTCTTAAGGAGCTGCACCTGGAGAGGATCCATCCTGCATACAACTTCTCATGGGCAACCGTCCTACTGGAAGCCGCACCACTCCTGTAGACTCTTCACATCCACGTGCGTTCGCTGCTCATGCTTTGCCATAGCTTTTTCTTAACGCCTAGTCACGCATGAATCTTCATACTTAATCAGCTTGATCCGTGTTGAGTGCATGCAGACATTCAACCACGCGTGGGATCCTGCTTGGCACAAGAAATTTGACATGGACACGGACCCGGCATGGCAGCCGTCGCCTGGGTTCAGGGACCAATCACCTGAAGGAGGTCTCGATCCGCCGCGCCTTCCATGTGGCCAGGGACTGGCCGTTCGCGAGGCTGGTCATGGAGGTGGCCGTGAACCTGGAGAAACTTACCATGGGCGTGCAGGATTTGGGGTGTGAGAAGCGTGCGGCCGTGGAGCTGAAGAGGCCGGACTTGGCCAGATCAAGGTTCGGGTTTCCAGCTGGAGCAGATCAGCACGTTGATGCGTTCGTGAAGAGGCTCAAGGATAACATCTCTACGTCTTCCCAGATAGTCATACTTTAATCTGATTTTATTTATGCTATTGCACACCTTTTTGACATTTATTGTAGTTGTTTCCCAAACCTAGCTACTGTCAGTCTCGTAAATTCAGACATTTACTACTGGATTTATCAAGAATTATACTTTTATAATCTTTACTTACTTTTATTTAAAGCAATATATCTTTATAGAAATTCATAGTCAAAACATCATCTTGAAGACTGTCGATATCTAAACAACCTACATTGTGACGAGGAGGTAGTATTTACTAATGTTTGGGATAAAGTGATTCTCTAAATGGAGCATATTATAATCCCAGCCGCACGCCATGCAGGAATAAAAGGAAAACAGATATTGCCCACAAATATTATACATTTAGAGTAGTCTAGCACAATACGTGTGCGTTGGTACAGATTAAAAATATACATTATATTAGACCATTCACACCCACTCTCATCTCAACCGCTTCTGTCGAATCTAATTGGTGGCCTAGTCTGAAGGTGGATGAACCGCTACCACGAATTGACATTTTTATAAGAGTAAAGATATACATGACATATATACATGTACGATACCCTAAGCATGAATGCACAAGCCAATTCTTGAACAAGTCTTTCTTTAATTCAGAGTTCATCATGCACAGGCAGCTTACCACTATGGAGATCGAGCGATAAGCCAGCAGTTAAAGATTGTATAGGTCAGCATAGGGTGTCACACGGACTAATCTAACTTCCACATGCCAAGCAGTCATCCCTGTTGTTCAAGGAACAGACCACCTGTGCCATTTTAGCCTGGACATCCTCTTCCTCCGCGCTCTGCTGCTTATCCTGCACATTCAACGTTACACATGGTAAGAATTATGTCTTAAGCAGTTGGGAGAAAATTAGTTAAAATCTAGGCTCCATCGGAAAAGGGGCCAGCGCACAGTCTCCAATCACCTTGAGAAGACTAGTATCCACTGTGAATTTGATCGCATCGGCAGCAGCACGTGTCCTTAGATAATACATCCCAGTTTTCAGGCCCTAGCATCAGACAAGAACAACCCATTAGTGGTTTTCCCTTGAAGTACTTTTATAGTTCTATTTACTATCTATGAAACTAGCAACATAAACAAGGTGTTATCATGCAAACTACAACTTAAACACTACTGCTGAACTTTTCAGTAAAATTGAAGAGTGCTAGAGTAGTATTGAAATGAGATTAACAGGCTACCTTGGACCAAGCGTGGAAGTGCAGGGAAGTTAGCTTCCCAGAGTTTTGGTTGATCCATGTGAATATTAAGGCTCTGACTTTGATCAATATAGCAACCACGATCGACAGCCATGTCAACAACAGTTTTCTGCTTGATCTCCCAAACAGTCCTTGTTGGATGATTAAGAAACATTTAGATACACATAAACTGGCATCTTGTGAGACTACAGAATAAGATCGTATTTCACATACTTGTAAATTGCTTTCAGATCATCAGGAATCTCAGTGATCTTTTGGACAGAACCATCCTCGTAGATAATATTGTTTTCAGAACAGGAGACCAGATACCCATCTCGGTCAAATCATGGAGGAGATGCTTGTTCACTACAACAAACTCGCCACTGCCAAAAGAAAATTAGTTACGTGTGTCTAACCATTGGAACGTCAACAATTCAACACTACAAGGAGCAGACATGCAAACCTTAAAACTCTTCGACTGTATATGTTTGATGTGTATGGTTCAAAGCACTCATTGTTGCCAAGAATTTGACTAGTAGAAGCAGTGGGCATTGGAGCAACAAGAAGAGAGTTCCTTAATCCAACTTTGGAAATCATCCCCCTTAAAGCTGGCCAGTTCCATCTGTCTGATGGCACTACATTCCACATATCAGGTTGAAGAATGCCCTGCACAGAAGTGTATTGAGAACAACCTTAGACATAAGATTGGCTATTCAAATCCTACCAAGGAACAAAATGACCTACTAACTGAACAACCATAATTCCTAAGAGGTCCACTATCTTACTATCAAACATTTGAGAAAGAATATCATTATTTGAATACAATTATTGCAGTACTAAAACAACTAATGCTACATAAGAAAGAGTGTTCTTGTACAGGCACAAATTCTCAGTTATGCAACTAATTAAGCTCAATAGTTGATGGGAAGAGCTGTAGTGCAACGGTCCCGCCTCACAGGTATAGTTGTTTGAGTATTCTCCATAGTTGATAAGTAAATCATGCTAAAATATGCATATCTCCTTATTCCTTGCCACTGATGGTGAACACAGAAATAATTTTAAAATGTTCGACCATCAGCTAAAAATTTCCATGCGAAAAATTGCAAAGTTCAACATAATCACACAATACAGCACAAATGACAAGCATATTTACAGGCATCAGACAAACCTTGCTGACTGGGCTCCCATTATAAGTTTCATAAGGACCATCTTTTGCAGCAAGCTCAGCAGAAGCTTTCAAAGCATGATAATAAATAGTCTCAAAGATATCCTTATTTAACTGCTGGGCCTGAGAAACAATTCCATTACAATGCACATCGGTAAAGTACAAAATGAAATAACTACATTTTTGTAGCTTGGGATGTACCTCGGGTGAATCAAATGGCATGCCAAGTAAAATGAAAGTGTCGGCTAAGCCTTGAACACCTATTCCAATTGGCCTGTGCCTCATATTTGACCTCCTTGCTGTCTCAACAGGGTAATAATTGATATCAATTATTTTGTTGAGATTCCATGTAACAGATGACGTAATCTGTCATAGAGCCCACATTGTGTTAGTGCATTCAGACTACTGGGGGAGAATCATGTACTGTAAAGATGAGCTAACCAAACCTCAGCTAATTTATCGAAGTCAAAGTATCTATTTTTGGACCCACTGCTACCAACGAGCTTAGCCGGATGGGACTCTATAGGAACACCCTGAAACATCAAACATATGGTGACATGTAATACAAGTAGGTTACTGGGTTACAACAACTAACCAGAGAATTCAGTAGCCATCAGCACATACCTTTTCCCTTACAAAACGTGGTAAAGCAATTGATGCTAGATTGCAGACAGCAGTTTCAGTGGGACTTGTGAACTCAATTATCTCTGTACACAAGTTGGAAGACTTAATTGTGCCCAGATTTTGCTGATTACTTTTTCTATTGCAGCTGTCCTGCACATCATTAAGTAAACCATTGGATCTTTCAGTAAGAGAAGGCATGCGCTAATAGAATTGCAACATGTAGAGCAAGTCAGTCTCCTTATGAACTATATACCTTATAAAGCATATATGGTGTTCCAGTTTCTATCTGTGCCTTCAAAATGTCAAACCAGAGGGACTGTGATGAAACAATTTTCTTTGCCTTACCCTGAAATTGCATAACTAGGTTATTAAATATAATTTTAGTTACTTATAAAATATGTACATCAAGCATCCAGCTTACTTCTCTTTCATATTTCTTGTACAGATTCCGAAACTCATCTCCCCAGCAATCAGCCAAACCTGGAGCTTCATTGGGACAAAACAATGACCAATGCTCATTACTTTGCACCCTTTCCATGAACAAATCAGGAATCCATAGAGCATAGAAAAGATCCCTAGCACGATTCTCCTCCTGTGAATTGCATATAATGAGGCTGAGATGGAGTGGTATAAAAGTAATAGCATGACAAGCTAATATTCTTATAGCATAGTGGTAGCGTTTACCTTTCCATGGTTCTTTCTTAGATCGAGGAACTCAAAAATATCAGCATGCCAAGGCTCCAAGTATATAGCGAATGCACCTAAATATTAGGAATCTGTGAGAAATCCTCAAGAATCATGTATATCAGGTCTGACTAACTGATGCCACTTACCTTTTCGCTTGCCTCCACCTTGATCAACATAGCGTGCAGTATCATTGAAAACACGTAGCATGGGAACAATTCCATTAGAAGTTCCATTTGTTCCTCGAATGTAACTCCCAGTAGCTCGAATGTTGTGAATTGAGACACCAATTCCTCCAGCAGATTTACTTATGGAAGCACATTCTGAGAGAGTATCATAAATTCCTTCAATACTATCGTCTTTCATGCAGATAAGAAAGCAGCTACTTAACTGCATCACAAAGAACAGGAGTAAATACACAATTTAACAATCCATATTTAATTCTTTTATGGTACAAGGTGTAGTACTTGAGGCTTTGGAGTGCCAGCATTGAAAAGGGTCGGAGAAGCATGAGTAAACCAGCGCTGGGACATCATGTGGTATGTTTTGACAGCAGACTCGATATCATCCTTGTGTATCCCGACAGAAACTCTCATTAACATATGCTGTGGTCTTTCCACAACCTTTCCACCAACTTTCAATAGATAAGACCTCTCAAGCGTCTTAAAACCAAAATAATCATAGTCAAAGTCCCTATCATAAATTATCTCACTGTCCAAGCGAGTAGCATTCTGAAATGATAAATCAATCAGAACTTCCATAAAGTCACATTTATGTCAAGAAACAAAAGTAAAATGCACAGATACACTGATGTATAAAATGAAGCGTCTAAAAACTATATCATTCCACAGCACAGACAATAAGGCAACAGCATTGCTATAGGGAAACTCAAGAGTACAATAAAGCTAAGTTAAGACTTAAGAGATAAACATAATCAACCTTACACCAAATACAAACTGCAAATTGAATTAAGAACAAAGTTATTTCTTCGAGGAACAAAGGATAAAGTTATCAATGTAGACTAACATGAATAAACAGCTAAAGAAATCATTGCAATTTGCAACATTGCACATGAATTAAGTGGTCCAATGGTTACTGTACACCACGCACGCGGCACAGTCAAACCTCCATGTAAGCAGTCAGAGGCAACAAAACCGCTTTTAGACCTCTCTTGAACACCTTAAACAAGTTTAGCGGGGTGGTGGTGTTGAATGTACTGTTTCAGAGTTCATGGACCTAAGTGACCGATGTGTGCACGTTTAAGGACCATAGGTGCATTTTATTCTAAATCTATCACAACAGAGACAACCATCTGATAGTTAACGTAGCCAGAAAAACTAAACAAGTCAGAATTGTGTCAGGTAATAATCCTCAGCGTTGTACATGTAAACTATAATCTCCTTACGACATATAACGGAAGCACGCAAGCTATCTAAATGGGAGGAAAACATAGCACATGTTTCCCATAAAAGACATCGTTAGCCTCTGCATCACACCTTCATGATGATCTCATAAACGTCATCAGCAATTAGGGGTGCCATCAACCCGGATCTCTCGTTGAAATGTGTATACATGACCTTCACCCTGCATCCAGAGATCAACACAACCACGTCACGGCACGGGCCATCAAAACTTTCATGGGCAATCAGAGAAAAGGAACCACGTACGTCTCTGAGAAGGACTTCATGGTGTTCTTGTGCAGGTTGGAGACTGCGATCCTCGCCGCAAGCTTCACAGCGCAAAGAAATAAATGCCAAAAGCAGTTAATATTCATCAAATACGCGGGCAAGACGCAGATTGGAAGAAACAGCGTGCGGAGGTGGATGGGTCAGTACTGCAGGGGGGGTTTACCGAGGCGTAGTCTGGGTGGGAGGCGGTCATGGCGGCGGCAGTCTCTGCGGCGAGCTCGTCGAGCTGGCTAGTGGTGACGCCCTTGTAGACGCCGGCGCAGACCTTCTGGGCGACGAGGACGGGGTCGCAGTGGTCCTGGCTGAGGCCATAGCTGAGCTTTTTCAGCCGCGCGGTGATCTTGTCGAAGTGGACCGCCTCCTGCCGCCCGTCGCGCTTCACCACGTACATCCTCGCCGCCGCCGCTCGGGCTTTTCGTCGAACACGTCGCGGGCGCGCACGGAGCACCGGATGGGTGGTGCGGCGGAGGTGGGGGCTGGGGGAATCGGGGGATGGAGAAGAGAGGAGAGGCGACGAGGGATTTGAACGGCTTCGAGAAATTGGTGCGTACGTACAATAATTTTGTATATAGTGGAGGGGAAGAGGAAGAGCCGCTTTGGAGAAGCGCGGGAGGGGGGAGTATTTTCGCGCGCTTTTTTTTCGGTGAAGACGTTGGTTGGGTTGGTGGTGGGAGGCGCGTGGCTGCTTGATTGATTGCTTATGTAGGAGTGGCCCCACGTCCACCCCTCGTGTGACCCCACAATTCAGTGATTGGACGGCAGTCTGTCCCCCGTCATCTCTGTATACGGGTTCCACGATTCAATCAGTGCCGGATCCGTTCGAAACGTGTAAATTTTGTTAGAACTTCTACAGAAACTTCATAGAGAACAATTCAATTTCTGTAGGAATCATAATAAATTTTAGCATTTCACGAACAACTTTTTGGTGGATGGTATAGTTGTGAGGGAGTGACTTTCTATTAGAGTTCAGATTTTGATGCTCACATTTACATATACGCTTATTCATTCAATAAAAATTCAGTGAAATTCATGAATTTATCACCGGACTTCGTTAATTCTAATATGTGACTAAAGAACATACTATATATAGTGGTGTGTATGCACATACGTGTCTACCTTGTAATAAAACAGGTCAAAGATACACACTCGTAAATATGTGTGCCCACTATGATATGCCCAACAGATGGAACGACACAAACATTGTGTTGATTCCAAATGTTAAAAATCCCACTCAGCTGAAAGATTTGCGGCCAATTAGCTTGTGTAACGTGGTTTACAAAATAATATCTAAGGTGCTAGCAAATCGATTGAAACCTGTTCTTCCAGACATTATTTCCAATATGCAAAGTGCCTTTGTCCCGGCAAGACTTATTACAGATAACATCCTTAGACATATGAGGTGACCCATTTTATGCATAATAAAAGGAAAAGCCTTGAAGGCTACTATGCTGCCGTCAAATTAGACATATCAAAAGCCTATGATAGGGTGGAATAAAATTTCTTAAAAGGGATGATGCACGGATTGGGCTTCCATGATGATTGGATTAATATAATTATGAAGTGTGTTACTTATGTAATTTATCGAGTTAAAGTTAATGGAGACTACACCGAACATATTAACCCGGGTAGATGACTACGACAAGGAGATCCCCTCTCGCCTTATCTTTTTGTAATATGCACTGAAGCTTTCTCTGCAGCCATCCAAACTGCTGGAGATGGTGGAAAAATCAAAGGTATTAAAATTTTCCAAAATGCACCAGGCCTAACACATTTATTTTTCATTGATGACTCTTTTCTTTTGTTGAAAGCTTTTGAGACAGTAGCTAAAGAATTGAAGCAAATATTATAAGCCTACGAGATGCTCCGGACAAACTACTAGTAGAGATAAGTCTACGGTGTTGTTTAGCGACAACAGGAAGGAGGAACAGAAGCAAACCTTTCTAGTAAATTTGGGTATTTGATGCGAAGCTCGCAATGATAGATGTCTAGGCCTGCCAGTATTTATTGGGAGATCAAAGTCAAAAACTTTTGAGTATCTCAAAGAGAAAATCTGGCACCGTATTCAAGGATGGAGAGAAAAGTTATTGTCTAGGGCTAGCAAATAAATTTTTAATCAAAGCTATTGCCCAAGCAATCCCAGTTTATGCAATGTCATGTTTCTACCTCGGCAAATCCTTCTCTGATGATTTGACTTCCATAATTCTACGATTTTGGTGGTCTCAGCAAGACAAGGATAAGAAAATGGGAAAGGAGAAACTTATGCAACCAAAAAGCAAAGGGGGATTGGGATTCAGGGACCTCAACTCTTTCAACATTGCTATGCTAGCTCGTCAAGCATGGAGATTGATTGAAAACCCGGAATCTTTATGTACTAAGCTTCTTAAGGCGAGATACTTCCCTTACTGTGATATTCTCAATGCAACATCCATAGAAGGTGTGTCTTATGCCTGGAGGAGTGTTTTAAGAGGCATTCATCTTCTAAGAAAAGGAGTGGTGTGGAGAGTAGGTAGTGGAAGGAATATCAATATTTGGACAGGCCCATGGTTTCCGACGGATAGAGAAAGGCATGTTAAATGCAGGCAAGGTACTTCCCAGCTAGTTAAAGTATCTGACTTAATTGATCGTGTAAAGGGACAATGGGACATTGATCTTTTGGAGCAAAAATTTTGTGAAGAGGACATAGAAATAATCAAGTGCATCCTAATTTCTGAAAATATGGAAGACTGTATTGCTTGGCAACCTGACGACAAAAGGTGCTTTTCTGTCAAATCAACATACAAACTTCACTTGATGATCAATATTCAAGAACAAGGACAATAAGGTAGTTCGGAGGGGATCAATTATGGATTTCAATGGAGACATATCTGGAACTTACAAGTTCCCAATAAGATCAAACACTTTCTATGGAGGCTTGCTCATAGCCGCTGCGACTTTAGTTAAAATAAGAGGAGTCAAGCTGAAACAACTTGCCCTCTATGCCAACGCTTGGATGAGGAAGGAGGCCATTTGTTCCTCAAATGAAGTTTGTGAAAAAGATCTGGAGGGCACTGATTTTGGAGGAGCTCAGATTAAAATTGGTGCAATGACATTCACCTATTGATATTCTAGAAGAAATCTGGAAACAAGACAAAGAGGCACAAATGAAGATCTTAACTTTCCTCTGGGTTTGGTGGTCTACCAAAAACAAAGTAAACCAAGGGGAAATTCAATTCCCTCGTACTCGGTTGTCTTTTTGATTAATGATTTTCAACTTTATTTAATGAAGGAAAAGAAAGCTGATCAGGGCACCCTCTTATGTTCCTGGTCTCCATCTTGTGATGACCTGATCAAATTAACATTGATGGCTCCTTTGTTAGCCAACTACAGTATGGAAGTTGAGAAGCTATTGCAAGGGATGTAAAAGGCAAGTCTGTTATGATGGCTGCTGGCAAATTGGCGAACTTGCAAAATGCTTTCAAAGCTGAAGCTTTGAAGTGTGTCCAGGCTTTGAAGATTGCTCAGAGTGCTGGCACGGGAAAGATTATAATTGAAACATATTCTCAACACCTGGCGTGGGTGTTCCTACAAGAGAAACTTGACAGAAGCAGTAGTGCACCAATCATATGGAAGGCTAAACTTCTTTCTGCTATTAACTTTGATGTATTCTAAGTTATATGTTATCCTTGTACTAATAATCGAGTTGCGCATGAACTAGCTAATTATGGCGCTTATTTGGGCCAGAGAACCAACTTTGGTTCGAGGGATTCCCAGATGTTGCACCTGATCTGGTGACCAGCGAATCTGCTGGGCTATCTGTTTCATGGAAGTTCCAGTTTTTCCTCTAATAAGAAAATTGTGTGCCCACTTAGTTGCCCTGTGGGCCGCAGATCCTTCGCCCCCGCTTACTGCGCCCGGCTCTCATTTCGACGGCGGCGGCGGCGGCGGCGGCTCGGGGGCGGGTGGGCGAAATGGCGCACCAGCGATGCTTCGGCACGCGCAGGCCGACGGGTGGGAGCGTGCGCTCGTCCGTCCCCCAACGTCTCCTTCTCCCGCTCCGGCGACAACCCCGTACTTCCGAATGGTACAGCATCGTCGTTCCCGCTTCACTCGTACCCTAACTCCTCTATAATCTAGATGCGTCGTTTCGTCCTTGAACAATTTTTCTAGCCAAGACTAGTTAGATATGTGTATGGTCGTGTGATTCCTCAATTCCTCCCAAGTAGCAGTTTACAAGTTTTACTGATCCTCGTTCTACTGCTAGTAGTTCAACCACTGCGATCTAGGGTTTATCCGAAATTCAGACTGTTTTCCATGTTCGTTTCGTTTTATGCGGTGACGAGGTGCATAGCACACTATATCGAATCTGCTTCCTTAAGGTGCGATACAGACGCTCCAGTGATGACCGATTTTGCCTCCTATATGGTTCCAGTTCCTGAAAGCACATCTATGGGATGCTGCACATTGTGCGGAGCAGAAGGGACATCTGAGGAGTTTAGTTTGTTTGGTTTCCCGCGTATGTTTGGAGAATGCTTTATATTTCGGTATTTTTCTTTGAGATGTTGGTTTGATTCTCGATCTATTTCACGCTGTGAACACTTGGTTGAATTTGATACAACATGCAAACATGTGTGGAGCTTTAAATAAGATTTTTTTCTTCAAGATTTCTGGTTTCGCTTTGGTTTCTTTCTGGCCCTGTTGTAGCTTCACGCTAGATCTCAAAAACCTCCGTGCCTTTGTGGCTTTTCGTTTCCTCTATCTCCTTCCTTAGTTTGATGTCCCACTGAATTTCCTTCCTCCTAGCTGCTTTTGTACTCTTCCAGTCGTTAGTTTTTTATGCCGTCAAGTTGGAAGAGGTTTGATCTTATGACTCAGAGAGAGATTTGGAGAACCTCCCTGTGTGGACGGCATATAAGACTGTCGACCAATGGCTCTGCACGCTTGTCTCCATATGCCTTGATGAGAGTCGCCAACTACCTTCTGCAAGAGACTTATTAGCTGAAAAAGAAAAGAATATTCAGCATCGCACGTACCTGACAATGATGAAGAGCGGAGTCAGAAAAAGGCTCGCTCTACGCCATGATTAAAAAACAAAGAGAAATTTAATCACCAAGCTGTAAGCGAGCTTTTTTCCTGGTCCCCTCTTCTTCACTGCTAGGTGCAGGCAGTGCAGATGTTACTTTTCTTTTCAGCTAACAAGTAGCTGGAAAATCTCATCATGGATGGGCATATCTACAACACGACCGCTTGTGCTCGTCAAGGTAGACGGAGACATTGCACGGAGCCATTGAGTACATATATTGACTTGGATTATTTGCAAAATGCATACCCTTCACATCTTTTTAGAATGTTAAACAGGCATCTTCATGGGACACTTTACCTGTTTCCAGTGGATTAGAATATATGAAAATGTGTTCGTCTGTGCTTCCATCCCTGCCAAGCCAATATATCTGCAGAATTTGTTTGCCTAGTCCTGCCCCGACTATTCCCACCATTTGGATTTCAAGTTTTCCCTGATAAGTCCATGAGCTGACTGGGGGCAATCTTAATTATAACTACAGTTATACTGTTGGGCATCATATTTATTCTCATTTATATTGACTGGGTCCATAAGTTGGAGATTTTGTGTTCTCATCTGCTCTGCTCTTCACGATAATCTTACAAGAAGCCTTTTCTTCTCTGCAGAGTTAACAACCCAGTTGCTCTTAAGCTCCTGAGCAAGGCAGGTGAGATGCCATCTCTGATGGCACCAGACGATTGGTGGCCTTTATGCTTGAATAACCGAGCAATGTTTGAGACCTTTGCTCATGGTGAGATTGAGACATCAGGATTGTCCTCCAGCAGGCATGTCCATTCATGACCTACACTACCAGAGAAGGTGCCGAGAAAGCCAGGGAGGAACTTGCTGACAGGGTTAGTCCTCGAAGGTTTGCCTCTGAAGCTCATGTGGGGCAAGGCTCAAGCACCAGGGGAGGAGGATGCTTCAAAGCAAGGGCAGCGAGCCCATGGAGGATTGCTTACGAGGGACTGTTGTCTCAGCAGTAGGGCAGCGAGCAGCCTCAGCCTGGCAGCATGGAAGGCCAACAGCAGCTTTGACCAGCATCATACTATTATAACACATTCCAGCGCCACCTCCAGCAGATCGGACATTGAACCCTTCAATGGATCCCCAGAGGAGGGGTGCCTTGGTCTAATCACATGATGGTGAGAGCAAACCTTGTTCACAAAAGCCAGGACAACCTCGACCACTAAGAGCCTGTTTGGTTGGGCCGTGGCTGTTGGAAAAGCGGCTGTCGGCTGGCTGTTTGGAAATGTGGCTGTGGCTGTTGGCACGTGAGTCTATGGTTGTGCGTGTTTGGTTGGGCTGTGGCGGTTTGCTATTGTATGAGGAAATGTTTGAAATACCCCTAGAGTGCTGAGAGTATGTATATGAGTTGATTTGAGTGTATTTTTATCCCTAGAGTGCTGAGAGTATGTATATGAGCTGATTTGAGTGTATTTTTACCCTGAAATGAGTGTATTGTATTGACAGAACATATTCGATATGTTTTCAACCTGAATTAATACGAAAACGACTATTTTTAACATAAGTAAAATTCAAATTACATTATTTATTTTCTCTTCGTTTCTCTCTCTTTGGGCTGCCGCATCCCTCTCTCTCCTCTCTCTCTCTGAGGTGCCGCGTCCCGCTCTCTCTCTCTCTCCTCTCTCTATCTTCTCTCTCTTCTCTTTCTGTTCTCTCTCTTCTCTCTCTTTATTGATAAATGTAGAAATATTTGAATTTATTTGTTATTTATTTATTTAACAAAATTTAAACTTCATCAATTTTGTATTACCTCTGTCTGGCTAAATGTTTGAATATCATCGGATATTGATGAACGTTGATGCTTATAATTACCCTGCAATGAGTTTATTAGTACGTACTTAACATATTCGATGTGTTTTCAACCTGAATTAATACGAAACAATCTTTTTGACTTAACTAAAATTCAAATTACATGTTTAGATGTACGTAAATAGAGAGAACAAGTTATACAAACCATACTGAAAAAAAATACATGATGTTAAATATCTTACCAATTCGTCATGTACAAAATAAAACTTGGGTATTCACTTACTCCAATCTGTATTGTCCACCACTCATCTGATGCGTCGACAGTCTTCCTTATTGGGCATCTACCAAGACCAGTTGCCCTATTGTTCAACTCAACCCATAGCACATAATCTTTCTTCATGAAATCCCACATATTCTTGAATTGCTTCCTCGTAAAAAAAATTCCCGTTCGCTCAAAGAATTTGGCCTCTAGATTGTTATATCCAATGTTACTCAACCAACCGCTAGGCCTATTCCCAGCTATGGTTTCGTCCTTGCATATCTCAACAAACACCCTAGTTGCAAAAGCATCCCAAATTGCCTTTGGGGCTGCCATCTAACGGAATCACAATTTTATCATATAAGCAACAAGTCAAGAATCATGTCAATTGAATAATCATACATACTACTAAAAATGTTAAAGACCCATAGATTGAGAAAATAATAAGGTAATTGGCAGTATTCCAAATTTGCATGGTAAACTAAAAACACACATGAAATTGCAAATTGCAAACACTAGCCGTGCCATTCATCTCAAAAAATAATAGAATTACCACTAGAATGACATCAAGTTTGTTCTTCAGCTATAACTATTTTTTCTTTTCATGTCTAGAACATGGTGTTGCTATTGCAAGGAAACCAATTCATTTGTAGAACATTCTCTCTAGCTGTACATGTACCAGCTCCTATGTACATTTGAAATCATCTCCTATGTACATTCTCTCTAGTCTTGGCATTTGAAATCAATTCCATATGTACATGTACCATCTCCTATTTTGCTGCTTTCGTATGTACATTCTCTCTCTTCTCTCTCTCTCTCTCTCTCTCTCTCTCTCTCTCTCTCGCTTCTCTCTCCCAGTAGGAAGCTATTAACATAGAGATTAGTTGTTCAATGAAAACTATACTAGCAAGCTGAACATGCAATCCATCAAATATAATCTCTTTTTCCAACTCTATCAGTAGGAAGCACCAAGAAGTCATCCTTTTCAGACAGCTTCATGTAATAGTATTCTAGTACTTGAACAAGGCATATTACCAATACAACGAACTTGCAAAAATTGTAACATGACATTGCAAATTCAGTTCAGCTTGACACACTTCTAGAGAGGTGAATACACAAATTCTGCTTGTAATCACAAATTAACACATCATTCACATATATACACTATTTTCTGCAACCAATCACAGATTTACAAAATGCACAAATATACACTCAATTTCTGCTAGCAATCACAATGCACAAACCTTCGGGTGAAGGGAGGAGGCAGCCAGGGGCGAGTAGCTCGGGGAGTACGAGCTCGGGAGAAGGGACGAGGCAGCCAGGACGAGTAGCTCTGGAGGAGGGAGGTGGCCGGCGCTCGGGACCACCAGATCTAGGAGGAGGCAGCCGGGGATGAGTAGCTTGGGGAGGAGGAGCTTGGGAGGAGGGAGGCAGTCGGGACGAGTACCTCGAGCTGAAGGGAGGTGGCCGGCTCTCGGGACCACCAGATCTAGGACGTCAGGATGGGCGGGGCAGGCGGACCACAAGCAGGGAGAAGCTCCGGCAGGCGGGGAGGAACTCCGGCGGACGGGCGGACCTCGGGCATGGACGAGCTCCCGCGGTTGGGACGAGCTCCGGCGGACGGAGAGGACCGGCTCGGGATGACCTCGGGCAGGGTCGGCACGAGCTTGGGCGGCGGCGGTGGAACAAGGCGGGGAGGCACTCGGGCATCGGCGGCGGAGTGGGGCGGGGAGGGGGCGACCTCGGGCGTCGGGGGCGGAGTGGGGTGGGAACGAGCCTGGGATGGGCGACGAAGAGCTCGGGCGGGGTAGGGAAGAGCTCGGGTAGGAAGGGGCTGAGCTCGGGCAGAGTGGGGTGGGGAGGAGCGGTGCGGGGCGGACCGTAGCAGCGGCTGCGGCGGAGACTGGCGGCGGGAGAGAATACGGTATGTGGAGAAGGGGATCGGGGAGGGTGAGGACAACGAAAGGACATTCTGTTGTAATTAGTTTCAAATCCAAGGGCAAATTCTATGGACGTTAAGTGAAGAGTGCGGGAAGCTAGGTTCGGGTGGCTTTTTGCTGTGATCTCTTTTACACGTAAAATCTAAAGCAGTTGTTGCAAAAAAAAACCCTCTCAAAACTGGGTGTTTGGTTAGGCTTGAGCTTTTTTCAATAAAAAAACTCCCCAAAAGCCTAACCAAACACTGCCTAAGCAGCTCAGCATATGGCTATTGCCAGGGTCATTACTCATCATACTACCTCCGCAGCCGCTACGTTGCAACAACCAGTCAGCAGAGTTAAGGTCCTGCTAGGGGACGCCATCTTAACCACAGGCCTCCCCCTGTTTGAGAATTGTTGTATCAGTGGCTGGTCACCACTACCTTCTGTGTTCCCTATGTTCTCAATGCCTTGAAACTGTATAGTGCATGTATCATGGATGTGTGTTCACCGGCTATTCTGTATAGAGACACCTTGGCTTAAAGCCGCTGTAACCTCCTCAGTGCTTACCTTGTGGTACCTGTAGATTTGTTGTCCCATTAGAGGTCCAAAGGATCTTTGTTTTTGTTTTTGCGTTGCCACAACAGTTTCAATCCATGGGTAACTGAAACGCTGAAATATTGTAACCAACTGGTATAAAACTAGAAACGTACAATAAGCCATGATACAATTTGATGAAATGAAAATCTAGCTCGGCAAACAATGTATGTATGTATGTATGTATGTATGTACAAGGTAGATTAAAATGTACTCATGTTCCTTTGCTGCTTAAAACGAAGGCTGATGCTGAACAATTTTTTTTATTATCCTCGAGCGTGATGTACACCAGGCATGAAATACATTGCGATTAATGTGAATATTTCACTCTGCTGCTTACTACTATACAATATATTGGAAAAATGATAGGCAAACGGGGCTATTTGTTTAAGTGCCGTCAAATGGGGAAAAGGAACCCCCAAAAAGGTAGAATGAGATTAAAAGAAATCTTCCCTCTGCCCCGAACACGTCAAATGAAGAGAACTATAACAACATAATATATAATACACACAAGAGGCACTATAATCCAGGAGGAAAATTGCTGACTTGACCTTGCTCCAACCTGTCCTCGCCATTCACTTTGTAAGACATCCGGATACGCATTGCAAGTGGTTTCTGCTCAGCCGAATAGAGATAACAAAGCTAAATCAGCTATAAGAATGGGGATCAAGTCCAAAACATGGAAGATAAGCCAGATATTGTGTAAGCCCATATCATAAGGTTATCTATGCAGAAAGGTACCAACTTTTTTCTTATAGACTAACAATTGATGCAATGCTCAGCTTTTTTTCTTATAAAAGCAATAGTCAAAACTCAGAAGCACCTAGAGTATGAAAACTTCTCATCGTGGTATATACATGCTGGTAGCGGACACATGAATGGAAATGGCATATGGATTACACAATATAGACTCACGGTAGCTGGAACGCTCGCACCCTATGTGGTATGGAAGAGAACATAGAATACAATTCAATCAAACAATATATCGAAAAGATGGACCCAAAGTGAAGGATGCAGATCATCATATACCTGCCCATGTTGATTGTTGGTGACATTGAACCCTTGTGTGACTGAACCTTTTCCACTAGCTGGAACAGTGTTGCCGCTAGCTGGATCCAGTCGCAATTGGATGAACTGCAAGTTCGATTTGGACAGCATAAGAAACATTCCCATCAGTATCAAGCAAATATTTTAGCGTTGTTGGTACTTTTAGTAGATAAAGAAAAATAAAGAAACCAAAGCATCTGCCTAAGTTTAGCATCTATTTCCATTGCTCTGATGTGAAGAGAAAACACATTGTCTATGCTTTTTCTAGGGGGAGTGGGGGATCCTTAAGAGTACATAACAACAACAGATATCAAGCCAAATAAGCTCATGAAAGAAAGAATGAACGGTGAACCACATGGTAGCTTTTAGCCCATCCAAATCCAAGTTGAAAAACTATAAGTTTTGAGGCAGAAGGAGGATGATCATTGCTGATCAAGTGATAACTTGTAAGCCATGATAAGACTACTCGATATAGTGGCGGGAAAAACCATGGGAAAGGTGTAATATCAGATGCAATTGGTAACCCAAAAGAACAGCTCAAACATAGAATACACTATAAAGCACCATGATGCTACCTTTGGAACAGCTGCCTGGAAAATGAAATCTGTAAAAGTACTAGATGTCAAATTTGTAAAAGTGGCATGGATCTCTTGTGTTTTTCCAAGCTGCTTTCTGAAATCGAAGGTGATCTTCAAGGTTGCACTCTGGAAAGCCGTTATTGATGGGAACGTATTTTCAAGTCCTGCTCAAATCAGAAGGTTTAGTAACTACGAACATATTATAGTCAGTTCTTTCTTGCAAAATCTACAACCAGACTAACCAGAAACAGATGTACTTGATGACAAACCATCAAGCAGATCCACAGCTTGAGGTACAGCAGTAACAGATTTAGTCCCTGCTACACAAATGTTACAATTCGGGAATGGTGATAAACAGAGAAAGAGGCAGCAATTGGTACAATTAGCATTAAACCAAACTAACCAGATGTACTTGATGACAAACTACCGAGTAGATCCATAGGTTCAGGTACAAGAGGAACAACTTGAGGTGCAGCAGAAACAGGTTTAGTCTCTGCTAAGTAAGTGTTAGACAATTCAGCAATGGTTACAAAAACAGAAAATATACGTAATTGGTACGATTAGAATTACTTCTACCTTGGGCAGGAGTACTTAAGTCTGGTGCTGGCAGGCCATTCTGTGATGGAGACGATCCGATGGATAGAAGATCCATCAGAATATCTGTACTTGCAGATGGAGGTACTCCTGAACAAAACACCACAAATGATCCTATTAAATCTAAGGTAAGGATATTCTAGCGGCAGGCAAAAAGAACATAACAATTAATAGAGAGGATAATAACTGAAGTGCACAGATGAACTTGAATAATTGAAGTGCATATGTGAACTTTTCATCCGTTGCTGCAATATGTGAAATGTATATGTTACAATGTCACTGCAATTTACTGAAAAAGCAAAAGTACTACAAACATTCTTTTTTTGGGCCAAGCAACATGCCAGGAGGTTGAATACAACATTTTAGACCACACACATAGAACTATGCTTAAGGATAAAATGATAAATGACTAATTAGAAAGTCACTGAGCATGGAATGTCCTCAAATTGCAGCAAAAGGTAAAACAGTATACAGCAGAGGGAGGGAGGGGTAGGGAACAAGGTAATAAAACACTATTTTGCCCGTTTATATCACAGGAGAAGCAAAAGAACAAGGAAAATCCATGAGAACAAGAATGGAAACAGTGAACAAAATACCTGCAGTTGGCAAATTTGTCCCACCAATACCCAAAAGATCTTGTAGAAAATCACTTGGTGCTGTAGTAGTAGAAGCAGTGGTAGTAGCTGGCACATCATCCGAACTTAAGTCAAGCAAATCAGCTAAAGGAGATGCAGCAGGTTTTGCTATTCCATTTGGAAGCTTAAGGTCTCCAGGAGTGACTGTCGAAGCAGGCTTATATGCTGAAATAGTTGCTTGTGTAGTGCTAGCCCTCTTCACCAGATAACTAGCTTCATCCAAAACAGGCATACGTTCAAGCAAAGATGACCTGCACATGTACCACATCTCTCTAAGATTAATACCATTCATAAGTACCAGAATACTAAACGGAGCTTTGTAGTAATATCTACAAGTTCCATGGCCCACCTGATAGACTGATGTCTTTGTATAATGGAACTGAATTCAATTGATCTTTGTTGTAGTTCAAGCACCATATTCTCTTTATTCTGGGCAACTATTTGTTTTATCCTCCTGTTAAGAAGGCAACATCATACTATTAAACAAAATAGAAATACAATATAAGAACCAGTTAGCAACAGTTAACACTGGTTACATGATATGCTAAAGTACTTCCAGGTTACAAATGGACACCATTACGAGAATTGTTAAAAGAAATCGGAAGTAGTTAAACTTAAAGGTAGATGTTAGTCTGAAAAGGCTAAGGGTGGATATATCACCATATGCCAACGCCCAAGACCCTAAGAAATGTGATACCATACACAAGCAACACAATGATATACCACAATATGACTACCATAGTGTAGGAATAACTACAGGCTACAGCATTGCATGTTCTTCATTGGGTGCAAGGAAAAACAATTCCATATTGCAGTGATCCAGTAGGTCCAAAGTTCACTTGTAATAAGAGACGATACAATTTCAGAAATTTAAAAGCGTGGGGGAAAAATGGTTTTTCACAGCGTATTCAGATTTACCATGAACATTATGAATACAGGAAACCAAAAGAAGTAAATGAATTCTACTAGGTCATTGTTAAAAATTCATTGCAGCTTTGAGCTACTATTTTGTAAGAAATTTATGTAACTACTGTATGAGGTCAAGTTGAAAGAAATCTTACTCTGAAGTAGATGGAAATCGTGAGGAGAGCTTCAAAAGAGCAACCAGACACATAGCTCGAGTCGTCACGTCTGCAGAGTAACGGTTAAGACCAAGCTCCACAGCATCCAAAGCATCAGACTCTGTTACCTGAACAAGTTGACGTGTTTGGCATGATGTCAGACAACAGTACCATAGAAAAGTAATACTACCAAATGGAATGCTTGTGCAACAAGTTTAGACAAGCAATAGTCTAATGTATAATTGGAAAAAAAAACTAATAGAGTAATTGAAACAGAGCTGAAAGCACTCTCAAGCTAGTTCAAAAGGTCCAGAAGAATTGACCGCTCACCTTAATTGGTCCCTCAGCTTCAAGCATGCCAACATTATTCACTAGCATTTCACCATATTCACCAATGCACCAAACAGCTACTCTTACTAAACTTCCCTATACAATGTAAATATGTAATGTCATCCAAGTTACACGCATCAGATAGGATAAGATGGCATGCATTGAAGAGCATAAGGTTTTTTCCAAACCTGTTCACTGTATTTTTGTAAGGCCGTGTATAATGACCTCACTGAGTATCCTTGAAGTTCCGATGCATTGCTTATTACAACAATAAGGGCATGCCATACATCATCCTTCACATGATTTCCAGCCTGTCAACCAATAAGAGTACACACTGAATTCAGATTTGCTTTTGTATGTTGGTCGTCGAGGTAAGACAACTTAGAGGTATGTCTCATTTGTAGCATGAATATAGGCATTCAATAATGTCAACATGGAACAAAAACACTCGTAAGTCATATTAATGTGGATTACAATTACTACCTGTCAATCCCCCAACTAATTTTGTTAGTAAGTTTAACATTCAGATATACGACAGCTCAACTGTACTTTGGTACTTACCAGGGATAAAACCTTGAACATCTGATCAATGTACCATAACTTCTCTTGAGAAAACCTATTAGAGATACAACCATAAGTCAACAGGAAACACGACAACAACAACGCTTTTACAAGTCAACAGGAAGCCAACAACAAAAATAGCAGATACTAACTTTTCAACTATTGAACATATCTTTGCTGTGAGATCTTCTTTGAAGTCTGGATCAGCTACACCTAAGTAGTCGACAAGCTCTTTAGTCAGAGACTTCGCATTTGTATCATTGACTAATAAAAAAACAAGTTCAAGGGCCCTTTTGCGAATGGAGGCATCAGCATCCTGAAAGGAATACAGGAGATTGAAAATGTTACCATCCAAAATAACAGGACTAAGGTGCCAGGATTAATAAATGGAAGTGTTAACTGCAGCTGCAAGATTGCAATATTGATCATATATAGTTTTTTTGAAGGAAAACTGTCAGGCAGGCCCCGACAGTGTAAGAAATAGGAACCCAAATTCGAGTCCATGAGGTGGGATTGTGCATCAACTCCCCCACCCAAGCAAGCTCGGCTCACTTCATAATATTGATCATATATAGTAACGGCTTAAGGAACCTGTAATCAGTATACTGTAAAAACTTGATTTTTAAAGATTGTTTTGAAAGGAAAGTAACATCCAAATTGGACTATGCTGGCCCAAATAATATTAATCCAGCTTTAGCAAGTGGACAACAGATCTACTACAAGGGTGCAGGATTAATGAAAGTATGAGAGTTCTTGATGAGATGTTAGACTAAATATGCCAAGCATTGGAGAAGGCATTTACAACATAAGCAGGCTCGTGGCATAAGGAATATCTAGTGCAAACCCAGCATTTCTTGCAGTTCTGATTCCAAGAAATTCAGAGGAGAGAGAAAGAGAGAGAGAGACGATAAGAAGAATACAAACAAAAGAAAAGATAAAACAAAGTTAAGACAGTTTTCCTCTCTTTTCTGAAAGGCCTATGGAGGATGAGATCATAGCATTGTTTGAGCAATATATGTTATATATATATGTATGTCTATATATATGTATGTATATGTATGTCTATATATATATATGTATATGTATATGTATGTCTATATATATATATATGTATATGTATATGTATGTATCTATATGTATATGTATATGTACATGTATGTATATATGTATATGTATAAAAGTAAAATGCGCTCTGGGTTCCTAAACTTGTCACACATGGTCAAGTCAAGCAGGTCCCAAATTAACATGAGAGTTCTTATTCTGATATTGTACACAAATAGACATGAGGTGGTCCCAGACCCCGGTAGAAGACAAACACTCGGCATATCAGAAAGAGTTATATGCATTGTTACCTTTACACACTCTAATATTGTCGCCCTGTGCCTCTGTACTGCTTGTGTATCTATTGTAATGGCCCTCATAAGTATGTTAAGAGCAACATATCTGGAAGAATGACATTCACAGTAAATAGTTTGCTTATGGAGTGGAGCATATGGATGAACATTTTATTAATATAACAAATAATTAAAAAATAGGGACCCAATTATTTCATGTATCATCAAACAGGAAATAGTTATAGGCTTGTGCGTTGAGAAAGGTGAAAGGAAATTATTCCCAAACACCTTGTGCTCAAGAAAAATAAGCAGTCAAGGTCAACAAGAAAGAGTAAATTAACCTTATATTGTTATCACGGTTTGACAAGAATCTACCCAAAATATTGATCGCCAGGACACGTAAACCACTTGTAGCTTCGATACCCATTATAGTCTGAACACATTCATACAGGATGGCATTTCCAGCATTCTTGTTTGACTCAGTCTTTGTTGCAACCTGGATAAAAAGACAAACACAACGGTTAAGTATCCACTGTAATCTACAAACAAGTGTCAATTGCAAAAACAAAAGAAGTGGCTTGTGCCTTGTGGTAAATTTCAGTAAATAGGGAAGAAAAACATGAATCTTTATGGGTCTTATAATCCAACAGATGCAGCAATAGCCTAAGCTGAACGTAAAGGAACAACATCGTATAGTAATTAACATGACATGAACTACTGGAGTCATGGGCTAAATATGCAAAACTAATTCTCCAACAAACAGAAAAAAGAAGAGCAAAACTGAGCTCATGGTGTTGTATAACATCTACAACATCGTAAGCCTATGCCCTGATTGGAAGGGAAGTCAACAAGAGATATGTCAGAAACCAGATAAAACTAAATTAATACATTACTCAGGCAATATGAATTGACTAAATCATCATGTTCTGCATGGGGAACAACAAATGTCTGTATTTTGCATGTAAAAGCAAAGAAAGATATTAATCAATCACCTGTGCAAGAATATCATTCATATATTCACTGCAATCTGCATCTCCTTGACCCAGCATACGCATAAGTTTAAGAACTCGAATATGCAAGAACGGATCCGAAATGCCAGCAACATCATACTCAGGAGCATAAGAACTATTGGAGACATCTCTTAATATTCGGACCAAACCTTCAATGCAGTTCTGCAATGACATATTTTGTAAAAGTTTATGAGGATAACGGGTGTCTCGACCTATACAATATTACGGTTAAATACTAGAAACAAAGAGACGATTTAATTTATTGGTGATCTTGGGGGAAAATACATGGAACAATTGGAGTAGTTAGTTTACAACAATAAGGTGAATAGACTGCAGGTCAGAAAACATTTTCTGCAATGCAGCATTGCAGCTTGAATTGTTGACGGCTAGAAGGTTTAAAACTATCCAGCAAAAAGCTTTGGTATCATGAAAAGATAAGTTCAGATGTTACATGTTAACACATAAGGGGTTATAAAAACAATTATCAGTCATTGTGTTAATCCGGTTATTGTCAAAATGACCTCAGGGGTAATAAGTAAATGTCCTTACCTTCCTCAGGTAGTCCAGTGCATCTTTGCTGGCTTTACACAGTTCTGTGCAGAGGTGAACTGCAGATATCAGAACCCCATGATGTTTTTCCTTCAGCAATGATGCAGCAAGACCCATGAAGTTCTCCGCCAAATCTGGGACTTTTCTTACAATCCTTATAGAGCACAAAGCAGCCTAGTAAACAGGGAGAAGTATACCATGAATAATAACCCCCCACATAACTGATGTTCTAAAAAATAAATCAAAAGAGTCAATCAAGAGAGTAGAAGAGCAGAGCAAAATTGCCGAGTTTAAAAAAAATATACTATCAGTAATAATGAACTAAAAGGTACTCATTTTGCATTGCAAAAAGTACTCGGATTGTTTTTTGGCGTGCAGATTAACTGATGACAACTTATCCAGAGTCAGTTTTCGAATCAACCTAGGTTTCACATCTATTCCAACCTCTAAAATACCGACAGTTCGTTTCCGCAGTGTTGCTTGTTTTGGTCATGCTTTACTGGATTCTAACTAGGTATTGAATTACAATATGAAGATAAGTACCTTTTTCTTTGTATTAGCATCCCTACTGCGCATCAGTTTCTCCACTTCAGGCGCCAGATCCCGGGCCATTTCAGCAGAGCAGATGTTCCCAAGCGCACACAACGCAAGCCCCACGATGAACTGGTTCGAGTGGTTGAGATCTCTGCCCAAAGTTAAACACTAACATTACTCAAAACTCAGCATAACATTTGCGAGAACAACACTCTCAGCAGCAGCATTGGGGGATAAGGGCCGGGCGGGCGTACTGTTTGAGGGAGTTGGTGACGAGCATGAGGACTTCCTGCCGCTCGTCGAGGAGCAGCATAAGGCCGAGGTAGCCGACCCGCTTCTCGGGGAAGCCCACGGCGGCGATCAGCTTGAGGCACTCCATCTGGCCGAAGTGGGTCGGGTAACCGAGCATGTGGATGAACATGAGCTTGGCCATGTTCCGGTGTCGGAGCTCCTGCTCGTTCTCGCTGATAGCGGCCCGTATCGCCGCGCACTCCCGCCGCACCACCGCCCGCTC
The DNA here is from genome assembly GCA_019208055.1 of Stipa capillata. Classification (NCBI taxonomy): domain Eukaryota; kingdom Viridiplantae; phylum Streptophyta; class Magnoliopsida; order Poales; family Poaceae; genus Stipa; species Stipa capillata. The sequence goes on from JAGXJF010004340.1 coordinate 130,278, forward strand.
CTCCGCTGCCGTCTTGCACGCGCGTATCGCCCGTATCATGTCCCTGCGCAAGCTCACGAAAACCGCGATTACACCATCGACTCACACAAGCGCGACGGATCCGACGCGGACTGGGGAAATTTTGGGGGGTCTCACCGGAGGCGGGTGCCGGAGGAGAAGGGATTCATGCCCATGTCCGAGGCGAAGTCCTCGACGATCTTCTCGACGGTATCCAGCGTGAGATCTCGGGGAGGGCGCACGCGCCCTCGAGAGGTGGGGAGGTGGGGAGCTCGCGGGATCTGGCTCCCGAGGTGGTTGAGGCGGGAAGTAGCGGGAGGAGGACGAAGGCCTTGGTGGTGGATCTGGAGGAGTGGAAATGGTGGTCACGGTGGGAACTGCGAATTGCCCCCTGCCTTGCTTTGTTACGTTTTGTTGGAGGCCCTTTTGGAACAGGGAATCGTTTTTGGAGAAATTTTGTCCAAGATCAACGGTGAGATTCAGTGAAACTTGTGTAAAAATTCAGACTAAGCCATGGCATCAAGAATTGTGTCAAAGATCAACTGTGAGATTCGGTAAAACTTGTGTAAAACATTCAGATTAAGTAATGGCATCAAAGATCAGTGAAATTCACAAATAGAGCGCAAAAATGTAACTTATTCCAGGGATTTAGTTTCGACTTTTAACTACTTCTTAGCGATAAGCGGGGGAAAACTGAAGTAGTCATCAAGTGTCAATCAGGCGCCGATCCCTCCTCGGCGACCGTTTGATCAACCCTCACCTTTGATCGCCCGCCCGAGCTTATTCTCCTTCCTCTCATTGTCTCCCTCGTCATCACTCTCCACCGTCTATTTCGTCTAATCTCCCTCTTTGTCTTAACTCCTCCGTCTCTAGGTTGCCACAATTGTGACCACCCTCCTCTTCTGTCTCATGTAGCTATTGTTGCTTGATGCATCTCCACCCTACTGCCTCGTAAGGTGGGTGTTCTAGCAACAACCCACTAGCTATCTTCCGCCACCCGCTGCCACTAATGTTGTCGCACGCCCTTGCCTCCTGAACATCTCTACAACACCCCCACCCCCTCCCTCCCTTAACATGATAAACAAGGTTGATGTAACAAAGTTGAACTGCGAGAACTGAATAAGTATAAATTTTCCACTCATCTATCCGTGTCATTACTCGCTGAACAACCCTTGTAAAACGAAAACGGCCATAGATTCGGTTCAGCAAGCTTCGATAATAGGGCCATAGTAGGGCCTCTTCGGATCGTAAGAATGAGAAACACACAAAAGAAAAAAATACAGGAATTTAACCGAAATACAAGTGCAAAACAGAAGATTGTGAAACATGAGAAAATCATAGAAATAATCATTTGGATATAACACAGGAAAAAAAAGTGTCTCGATCCTATGCGAATGAGCGCAAAAGTAAGGTTTAAATAGATGTTGAAATTTCTAAAGAATCGAGAACATAAAAAACCAATCCATAGAAATGCGGTAGCACTATTCCTTTGGTTTAAAGGACATTTATAGAAAAAAATACTAAAATCTGAACCATACAAAATTCGTGTGAAAGTCTTACGATCCAAAGAAGCCAAAAAAGGTCAGTAACTATGTAAGGTACTGTTCCATTAGTTTTACAGGATCGAACCTCTCATGTCACTGTTCTCCTAAAAACGCCTCGTCCCCGTCTCAGACGAAAGAGAAAACCCAGAAAAACACTTGTTTCCCAACTCATTCTCCTCCAGAAAGTGTCGCCGCCACTCAATGCTCCACCTCCGGCAGTCCGTCTCCGACAGCAAATGGGGAGTCTCAATTGAACCTGCGCTGCGTTGGTTTAGCTAGGATTAGGTATGGTTTCGAACCGCTCCACTCCGACCACAGAACACTTCCATTCCTGGTAAGCGTTAGCGCGACGCATTATTCAGGCTGAATCCGAGTCCATATCCAACTCGGAGCCATCCGATGCCTATATAGTCGCCGGCGCCCGCCGCACGATTTCCCTCTCCTACCACGAGTTCATTTCTTGAGTTCTCTGCTCTCTCTGTCCCTCCGCCTGCTCTCGACGCGCGCCATGGCGACGGCGACCCGCAAGCGTCCGGCGCCGGATCACGCCTCCTCCCGCAAGGCCGGCAAGAAGCGGCGCTCGTTCGGGAGCATCGACGACTACGTGACGTTCGAGCAGCTCGGGTTCGGCGCCTACAGTTTTGTGTACAGGGCGCGCCATCGGCGCACCGGCAAGGAGGTGGCGCTCAAGTGGGTCCTCGGGCAGGGGCCCGGCGGCCACGGCCCGCCCGACCGCCGCGCGATCGCCACGGAGACCGCCTGCCTCGCCGCGTGCCGCGGTCATCCGTCGATCGTGGAGATCGAGGACGTCGTCGCGGACGCCAAGAACGGGGACGTGTTCATCGTCATGGAGCTCGTCGGCGCCAGCCTCTTCGGCCGGGTCGGGAAGCCCTTCTCCGAGGAGGAGACCCGCGCGATGATGTGGCAGCTCCTCGGCGCGGCCAAGGCGATGCACGGCATCGGCATCATCCACCGTGACATCAAGCCGGACAACGTCCTCGTCGGCCCGGATGGTGGCCTCAAACTCTGCGACTTCGGGTCGGCGACGCTGGTGAACCCGACGGGGGAGCCGTACGAAGAGGGGCGAGCCGGCACGCTGCTGTACACCTCGCCGGAGCAGCTTGCCGGCAGCCGGTGCTACGGGACGGCGGTGGACATGTGGGCGCTCGGGTGCGTGATGGCCGAGCTCCTCGCCGGCGACTCCCTGTTCGACTTCGACGTGATGGCCGAGGAGGACCTGCTCGCAGAGGTGTGCGACCTGAGAGACAAGCTCGCGGAGCACGGGCCATCGGCGTTCGACAGCATGCCGGAGTTATCGCTAGCCGGGCGCGAGGTCCTCGCCGGCCTGCTGGCGTTCGACCCCGACGAGCGGCTCACCGCGGCGGCCGCGCTGGAGCACCGGTGGTTCGCGGAGCACCACCTGGCTTTGTAATTGTATACGCGTCCATTACAATGTCACGAACAGATTCTTGTGTTCTTTTTTTCTTTTGTAGAAACGGAATCTTTTGTTCATTTGTACGCTTAATTAGTTGGCACGGTTGCTTGGTTATCATATATATGCTCGAAGAATCTTTTTGTAGCATGGAAATCAATTAATTAATGGAACCACGAATTTGTTGAACTAGCCAGCATAGTGTAATGAATGAATGTTGTTCATGAAAAAAGTGCTATATCAGGCTCCAGATGAAATGGAAGATCTGACAAAACAAGGAACCAAGAGACCTTTCTGGGAAGTAGCCAGAGAGCTTAAACCACCAATTGTTCTAGGAGGAAATTGTGCTTAAGTGTATCGGTTCAAAAATTCTCTCAAGTATAAAGATGCAGTATTTATATCCGCAATCAAGTTTGCGCCGAAGGACATATGATCAATTGTTCATCTCTATAGTAACATTAATTACCTGGCTGATATCTGGTTTCCACTACAAGAAACACACAGGCTTAGTGTTATGCTTTGATACTCCTGCTATGCGCAACAGTCCCGAATCCAATCAGAGTTTGTGTGATATGGCACAAGCATACACAGTATCAAGACGAAGTAGTTGAACCTTGTAGAGAGTACCAAAATAATGACGACTAACAATTATGACAAAAGAGAAAAGATTTGATGAAGCTGACTACGGATTCTTTAAACATGATCTCAAAAGAGTAAAATGAATTGTCGCTCTCTCACAACCCTCAAATAGCTTTTAGGACCCTCAGATCTTGCAATATACAAGAATTTAGTATTAAAGAAACCTAACACCCAATCCTCTCTTATCTGCACTTTACTTTTGAACTGATTGATTGTTTGGGTCATGTTTCTATGGCCACCTCCTCGTGGGTCTATGTAGATTCGGACGTAACCTCTTTCAAAGTAAAGAAGATTCTGAATCCTAATATGTTTTCTTTGACTCATATTAAATTCTATCTAGTTTTCTTATAGCACATCTCTTAAATCCTAACAGATTTAAAATGTGAGTCACTTTCCTTAACACTTAACATGCATTTTAATGAAACAAAGCCAACGGTCCAGAGTTAGCAGAAATATCGGTGGAAACATGCAAGGGTGGAACTACTGTTTCATCACTGACAAAACAATGGACATGCATGAGAAAATCCAAACTCTGAAAGAGAAACCTCAAATCATAACAGGGTCTTGTACACATACTGCTTAGAATGGGCCAACTCCGAAACCATAACAGTCTTGCAAGGATCCGGTGTGATTCCAGGATCCTGGGATATGAGAAATATGCTGACATGCCGTCTTAAACAGATTGCGTGGGGTGAACGCTGAGCCAAGAAGATATATAATCCTACCTACCTAAAATATTCCTGATGATTTGCATACCCTGCCAAATGAAACGAAGCTCCTCAGCCATCTCCACAACCACGAGTAAGATCACACAATCTGCTCTTGTTGAACTGAAGGAAACGAAAGTTGCATTCCTGATGTCATCTGAATGGGTAATTTTAGTGTCCGAGTCAACGACATGGTTATGCTGTTTATTACGGAATTTGCCGATTTGGTAACACATGCCAAGATTTTACAGCAAGAACAGACAGTGGATCTGTGGATGGTGATAAGTGCAGCATTTCGGCAAGCAGCTTCACTCCAGAGTCTTCATGACGGCATGTCCGCATACAAGCTGACACGGCTGCGACCATAGAACTGGGCCCTCCCTCTATACCTATCTATGCATGCGAAAACGCATGTCTCATGATCCCAATAGATCAGTCATAGGCCGACAATGAGATGAGAAGCGTTTGTCTGAGGGTGTAGATGACGTGGGATCTGGCGATGTAGAGAACGAGGTTCAGGTTCCCTACTCTTTCGTTCATCGTCTGGTCAGCAAGGCTGTCGGCACGGAAGCCTGGCAACTCCAGTCTTCAACTTTCTTGAAGGATCGGAAAACAGGCAGTGTGGTGTCGCCGGTCTCTAATTCTTCAGAGAAGGCTCTAGCGTATGAAGCTGAGATTGAGAGATTGTCGGTGATGCTCGGGCGATGGGCTATGACGAGGTAGATGTTCCAAACCTTGTTAATTCTGTTCTTTTACGTGCTGTTCCTGTGTCTGCAGATGTCTCGAGCTCCGGAGCTCCGAAGGCGGGAAAGCTGGAACGTCCTGCCGGAGCATCTTCTGGTGCTCCTGGTGCTCTGCTCGCGCATGCGTTGCGTCCGTGGCAGGGGCTGGTTCCTACGGTCCGTCTTTCACCTGCCCTCACCGTTGGGGATGTCCCTGTACTGGGGCGTCGTCTCGGTTGCGCCATTTTCAGGCAGCTCCGGACGTCCCGCCGCTGATCCCCCTTTGTCCGTTGTTCCAAATCGGCTCTCCGCGGTTCCCGATCGACGCTCCTCTGGCGCGGTCGATTGCGATCCGGTTCAGCCATCCGGAATCATCGGTTCGCGTGGTCTAGCCCATGTTTCAGCCAGTCGCAGTCCGCATCAGGGGAGAAGGGTTTTGTGCATGCCCGGGCACCGTCGTCTTTTCTCGTGCGCGGCGGAGAGTTCTTGTAGGCAACGGACTCGGCATCTCGGTTCATCGACCTCGACGTCCATCCGTTCTTATGCAGACGTCCTTCGTTCCTCAGCCTTGATGGATAGTAGCGGACGCGGGGGAGGCGGAGGCAGTGGTCGCGGGAATATGGCTGGTGGAGTGCAGCAGTCTGGTAGTAATGGTGGGCGCGGTAGCGGCGGTATTCATGGCTATGGCGGCAGCCGCGCTGCTCCTCACTTGCCGGCCGGCCAGCCCATGGGCGAGGCCGCGTTCGCCGGGCGTTTCAATACCGGGTATGGCGGAGGACATGGCAGCATCAGAGGATTAGGTCGCGGTGGGCGTAATCGCGGCCGTTTTGGTGGAAACAAAGGAGGTCGGGGGCGTGGTCTGGCAGTGATGTCTGGGCGGCATGAGCAACAGCAACAGCTGCCCCATCAATCCGGCGCGGTGGGGATGCGGCACTTTCTCCCTGTTAACACTGCTCCGGTGGTGTTTGCTCAGGATCTTCACGGGAGGACAGAGGGTTTTGCTAATGAGTCAAGTGCTGCACATTAGAGTAGAAGCGATGGTGGTATCCTTTGCTCGCGTTGCAGTGGCAGTGGCCATTCTGTTCAGAGTTGTGTCACTTTGATTTGTGATATTTGCGATGGTCGGGATCATGGGGCTTCCAAGTGCCCTCTCCTTAAGCTCACTAAACCGTCCGCGAATTTGTGCGGCGTGGCGGTTGACGGACAGGGCTTCTACCACTTCCCGAGTGCTTCCGTTCAGCATGCTAAATCAGATAAGAGGATGGGCTTGATTCGGGTGGAAGGTGCCTCTCTCTCAATGGACAAGTGCAGGCTGAACTTGCTAGGCTGGTGCCTCATAAGAAGTGGCAATGGGAGGTCACTGACAACGGTAATAACACTTTCACGGCAGTTTTTCCCTCGAAGTTTGAAGTTGAAAGATTGCGTTATATTGGTAAGATCCAAGTTAAAAATCATGGGACTGTTGCTGATCGTGTGGAGTTGGTAGTGGATGAATGGACAAGTCGACCAGGTGCAAGATTCCAATTGCATAAGGTTTGGGTTCGGATTAAAAATGTGCCAGAAGAGATTAGAGATTATTTGAATGTTTGGGCACTTGGCGGGCTGATTGGCGCAACATTTGTGGTGGATATGGTTACAACCAGGAAAACATGAATTCCTCGCCTGTTGGTCGGCGTTGTTGATGTAGAGAAAATTCCCCATTTTCTTGATATTATGGTTGATGATTGGGTTTTCAGTATAGAGTATGTGCTTGAGGAACTTATCGCGATGGATGAGGATGATTTGATGCTGCCGAAAGGGGAGGATGAGGGGCGTGGTAAAGATAAGATGGATGAAGATGAGCAGCCGCGTAAGGGCAAGAGGAGCAAGGGCAGCTCGGCAAGCATCAGTGGGCAGCCTGCTTTTCTTGGGGGTCCGTCTGTGGTGAGTGGACAGCACCTTGGCTTACTCACGCTCACGCCATCGGGACCACATGTGAATCTTAACTTGCTTCTTGTGGATGCGGTTAATAAGGTGGCAGCTCGGGAGAAGTTGAGTACCAGGGATCTGTTGAGAGCAGACGACAAAGGTCGTTGGTGAGGCTATGCATCTTATTCAGGACAGCAGGAAATCAATTCCGTCCTCGTTGCTCTCATCACTGATTAGCAGCGCCAATGGCAATTGCACAGAGGTTGTGGCGGCGTTTCAACCTGCCATTCAACTCCCTACCGGTTCTTGTCTTGCTGACTCAGCTGCCAAAGAAGTTCGGCAGGTTCAGATGGTTCCACGGCAGGGCTCGGAGCTGCAGGCTGTTGTCAGTGCGGTGTTGGCTGGTCCTGCACTGGTCGGGGGTGCTCCAGGCCTTGCCACGGCCAAGTCCTGCGTTGCAGTGAAGCCTGCTGCTATTCCTGTCGTGGCAGCCAGGAGGGCTGCCGGGCAGGACTTAGATGCCTGCTCCTCCAAGTCCTCTACTGCGGCAGTTTTGATGGCTGGGCAGCAAGGAGTTAATTCATGTTCTGTGACAGCTTCAGTTCAGGCCCTGGCGGTGCTTCCCAATGTTCGAGTGGGTGCGACGACGGCTCCAGTTGGCACGGCAGCTCCTTCAGCAAGCTTAGCTACTGCACCGGGGTCTTCTCAGGCTGCGGCTGGGAGGGAGTTCTTCTTGGCATCACCTATGCCGAGGAGGAGCGAGCGTTTGGCTCAGGACGCTGATCTTCACGTGATGCATAAAGCTATTCGGCGGACCGAATGCAGGAACCTCGAAACAGCCCCTGGTATGTCTAAGCAAACGTCTTTTCTTTCGGTTTCATATGCTCAAATTGTTTCCAATATTAAAGATTTGGGTGTGTCTTTGGGATCTAGTAGCTGTGAAGTTTTAAATTCAGTTAAGACTTTACAAGGCATGGAATTGAATAGGATAGCCATTTACATGGATAGTTCTACTATTGTTCAAGCCGATGAGTTAGATGATGACCCTGACTTTTTAGAGGTTAAGGAGCTCAATGGTTTGTGTGAGGATTTGCGCGAAGAATATGTGGATGAAGCGGATAATCATGATTTCAAAGAGGTTTCTCGCCAACGCAAACCCAACTCTTCTTTTCCCAAAAAGAAAGCCAATGTTGTTCTAACTGGCTCAAAGAGTGAGTCTTCTAAATCTAATTAAAAAAGGTGTCTCCATGAGAGGGATATTTTGGAATAGCAGAGGTTTTGCAAACCTGGCTAAACATCAACATCTCGTGGATCTGTCCCGTGAACATTATTTTGATTTTATTGCGGTCATTGAGACGCAACGAGCTGATTTTTCAGATTCTTTTCTTCGGCGATTGCGTGGGGGATTGGATTACATTTGGCACCACACCCCACCCAATGGGAGATTGGGGGCATTTTATTGGGTGCAAACAAGGCTATTCTCGAGGGAGGGAATATCCAATTTGGTGGTTTCATCTTTGCTGTTTGGAAGATAATTTTCAGTGGTGGCTTATGGCGGTTTACGGGGCTGCTCAACACCAACAAAAAGAGGAGCTTCTCACGGAATTGGCAAATGTTAGTTCTAAGATAAAAATTCCTTTGTTAATTGGGGGAGGGGGGCTTTAATATTATTAGACGTCAAGATGAGAAAAACAATGCCAATTTTGATCCCCGTTGGCCCTTCATGTTTAATGCTGTCATTGAAAGTTTCGAACTAGGGAAATTCATATGTCCGATAGAAATTTTACTTGGGCTAATTCTCTTGAGACTCCTACTTTCCAAAAGTTAGATCGGGTCTTTATGTCACCTAACTGGGAGGACAAGTTTCCTTTAGCATCGGTTCATGCTCTTGCAAGAGTTTTGTCGGACCATACGCCTCTTATAGTTAACATTGGGACGACAACCCGGGTTGGTTGTCAACCACCTTTTAAGTTTGAACTGGGCTGGTTGACGTGGGATGGTTTTTATCCTATGGTCAAGGATATCTGGTTGTGGGAGCAGCGAGGTAACACGGCTCTTGAGCGCTGGCAGTTCAGGATCCACTCGCTCCGGCAACACTTGAGAGGCTGGGCTAAGTACACAACAGGCACTTATAGGAAAGAAAAACAGAAGCTATGCCTTATTGTTGATCGGCTAGATAAAAAAGCAGAGGTGAGTCCGCTTTCTGATGCTGAATTACAACTCAAAAACCAGTCAAATCACCGTCTAATTCAGTTATTAAGAGAAGAAGAGTTGAAGTGGTTCCAACGTGCTAAAACCAAATATCTTTTGGAAGGAGACAATAATACTAGATATTTTCATATGGTAGCTAACGGTAAACACCGAAAGAAGCGGATTTTCCAGTTGGACCACGATGGGGGGGGGGTGATATCAGGGGATACTCGTCTTGAGGAGTATATCACTGATTATTACAAAGGTATTTTTGGACCTTCCGATAGGAGTCATTTTATTATGGAGGAATCAGTCTGTCATGACATTCCTCAAGTTTTCTGTGAGGAGAATGATATGCGGCACCCTTCTCGGAGTAGGAAGTGTATCATGCTCTTTTTCAGATGGATCACAATAAGGCATCCGGCCCTGATGGTTTCCTCGCCGAATTCTACCAAGTTTTCTGGGACGTCATCAAGGCCGATTTGTTGGCCATGTTTGTTGACTTTCATTCGGCCAACTTGCCTCCTCATAGGTTAAATTTTGGTGCCATTACTCTCCTTCCTAAGAATAAAGATGCGCATAGTATACATCAATATCGGCTGATTTGTCTTCTGAATGTGAGTTTCAAAATTTTCAATCGCTAATAAAATTATCCGACCAACTCAAACGGCCTTTATGTCGGGTTGTAATATCTTGGAAGGGGTAGTGATCCTCCATGAGACTGTCCATTCATTGCATAAGGACAAGCTCGACGGGGTGGTCTTTAAGATCGATTTTGAGAAAGCCTATGGTAAAGTAAACTGGGATTTCTTAAAACAGGCACTTTGAATGAAAGGGTTTTCCCTGCTGTGGCGTACGTGGATTCAAAACTTTGTAGAAGGGGGTAGTGTCGCTATCAAAGTTAACGATGATTTGGGCCCTTTTTTCAAACTCATAAAGGCTTACGTCAAGGGGATCCTTTATCACCGATTTTATTTAACATCGTTGCAGATATGTTAGTGCTTTTAATTGCTCGGGCTCGAAATGCTGGGCAAATAACGGGGCTTATCCCCAACTTGGTTGAAAATGGTTTATCTATTTTGCAATATGCGGATGACACCATTCTTTTTATGGCTCACGACCTGGAGCAGGCAAAATGCATGAAGTTAATTTTATCCACCTTTGAACTCCTTTCCGATCTTAAGATTAATTTTCACAAAATTCATTTATATTGTTTTGGTCAAGCTAAAGAATGTAAGAGTCTGTATAAGCAGATTTTCAGGTGTGAACAAGGGACTTTCCCTATTCGTTATCTCGGTATCCCTATTCACTATCGTAAGCTTAGAAACATGGAATGGAAGGGGGGTTGAGGATTGTTTTGAAAAGAAACTCAACATGTGGAAAGGAAAATCCATGTCGATGGGGGGTCGTCTTACCCTTATTAACATAGTCCTTAGTAGCTTTCCCATGTATATGCTTTCTTTTTTTTTATTATCCTAAAGGGGGTTTTAAAACGACTTGATTTCTATCGCTCACGTTTTTTGTGGCAAAACGATCATCATAAACGAAAGACAGACTTGCTCGCTGGAACATAATGTGCAGGCCCAAGGCACAAGGAGGTTTAGGGGTTCCAGATTTAGAGGTGTAGAACATTAGTTTGTTGAGCAAATGGTTCTTTAAATTGCTCAACGAAGAAGGTCTTTGGCAAGAACTCATTTTTAACAAATATCTTTTTGCAAAAACGCTTTCCCAAGTTCACGGCAAACAAGGGGACTCGCCTTTCTGGGCAGATCTTATGAAAATCAAGTCGACATTTTCTCGGTACATCTCGTACCAAGTAGGGGTGGGACGATGGTCAGCTTTTGGTATGACACATGGCTTGGGGATCGGCCCCTTTATCAACAATATCCCGCTTTGTTTCACATAGTAAGAATAAGAACGCCTCGGTTTCTATGGTGTTAAGTTCGACCCCTCTCACCTTAAGTTTCCGACGGGCAATTATTGGGCGACACCTAGTTTTTTTGAACCAGTTGAATGGTCGAAGTGTTGACTGTGGCATTACAGGAGGATGTCAAGGATAAACTCTTGTGGGATCCCCAAACCAATAAGCGGTTTTCGGTTCATTCAATGTATACAACGTTATCTAACTGTAACATTAGATTTCGGCACACGGGGTTATGAAAGTTAAGAATTCCTCTAAAGATTAAAATCTTTCTTTGGTATTTATGTCGCGGCGTTATCCTTACAAAAGATAATCTCATTAAGCGGCGATGGCGTGGTAGTGCTCTTTGCTCCTTTTGCCATAAAAATGAGTCCATACAATACCTGTTTTTTGATTGTCAAGTAGCTGTGTTTGTATGGCGGGTTGTTCAAATTGCTTTTGCTATACCGAAACCGTAGAACATCGCCCATATGATGGGCACTTGGACCGCAGTTGTTTCTACTCATTTTGCTAACCTAATTCGTGTTGGTGCGGCAGCTATATGTTGGTCTATTTGGTTTTGTCGTAATGATATTGCATTTGATAATAAAAAGATGTCTAACCATCCTTTACAGGCCATTTTTCTGGCTATTAGTTGGCTACGAGCTTGGGCAACGTTGCAGCGGGGTGGGCGCATAGAGCTCATATTGGCGGGGTGCCAAACTATGGAGCGTGTTATCCGCGAGCTTTTTACCCTGCATGGGTGGCGGTCTACTAGAAGGATTGCTGCTACATGATGCTTTTTCATTTCTCGGGCTTTATAATCTGTTTTTATCCTTTGGTTGAACTCGTTAACTTTGTATTTGTTGGTTGTGTGCATCCTGGTGTAGAGACCGAAAGAGTTATCTCTTTCATTATCTAAAATATACAAGCTGACACCAAGCGGCCATGGGTGGCACAACAGTGGCAGCAAGCCACACAGATATCTTATTTTGAAACGAAGGCCAAAGCTTTGTGACCGCTACAATAGAGAGGTACAGTTTATTAACTTATTCTGATGCGTGGACTCATTCTCTCAATAAATAAAAAAACTAAGTGTTCTGAATTGTTCACTGTCGAGAGGCTCAGCTTGCTTCTACTTATTGTGAGGTTTATACAATGATCAGTAAAATACCAGCTTCATGGCCTGGGAGTAAAGCATGAGTGATCAGTAACGAGGTATAGCAAGAACCTTGGCACACCTCGAGATCACTACCACCAGACCATATATATGTCCCAACACATTTCCTGGAATTCAGCAAAACTCGAGTAGGGACCTGCTGGATTTAGGAGATCGAGAAGATACATGTTCATATACCTGAAAATCTTGCTTTGATTTTTCTCTTCTCAACTTCAGAGTTCCGTATCTTCAGATAACCGGTACGTTGCTCTCGTGTTTTACGGGTAGTTGGGGATTTGGCTTGATACAACGAATATCTAATCAAACCATTATTTGATCTAAACAAAATACTAGCAGCTACGGGAAAAATCTGTCTGTTGCATGCTGGGAGCTGCGAGCTAGCTAGGCAAGATTAAGCAGGATCTCCTCGGGTGCAACAGGATGACGTCAGAGAGTGCATGAACACCGACAAGGGCGAGTGGCGAGGGACAATGCTGTCCACGAGATCCGCCATTCCGCCATGTCCTGGGGACACGCCAGGTACGGCAGTTTCCGTCTCCCTTCTCCTCCAAGCCGCTGCTGCTTTGCTAGTGCTAGTGCGTCTCGGCAGCTCGATTATTAGTACTGGAAAATATGCCATTTATGCCTATGTACACGAGAAAGTGTTTGTTTGTTTATGCCGCGTCATTGGGAGCGGCGTAAGTAGCGGATGGAGACGAACATCTCGTGCTAGGAAAATGTGTTTGAATAATGTCCGATTGGTCGAGGTGGCGAGCTAGCTAGTCATGGTTTAGATGATTATTGTAACGTGGCTGTCGAATGAACAAACCCTAGATAGTGGTTTTCCTGATTTATTCAATATCAGTAATGATGAAGGTGTTACTGTTAGAGAGATGTGACTAAAGAGCTGGCGGTTAAGCTTTCGAAGATAGTTGAATGAGGAACTCAAGGGGGGATAATAAGTTAAGAAACCTGCTAGCTGGGCTGGCGCCTAACAATGATCCTGATGCTCCAAAGTGGAGTCTAGACCGGGCAGATTTAATGTTGAGTTTGTGTATAAACAACTAAATCAATTCGGGCCTACTAGATCTTTTGCATATTTGTGGAGAGCTAAGTTGGCTTTCGAGATCAAAGTGTGGTTATGGCTCCTTCGACACAATGCTATTGTAACTAAGGATAACATGAAGAAGAGAAATTGGGAGGGTGACTTTACATGCCATTTCTGTGATGAATTGGAAACCATTCACTATCTGTTTTTTTATCTGTGTGGTTGCTAAATATCTTTGGGGTGTTGTGGGCTTGGCTGTGGGAGCTAATTGTCGTCCTGGATGCTTTACTCAATATTTTGAGTGGCTTCTCACTTATTTGCCTGTCAGTGCTAATATCTAGATTGTGGGGGTTGGCAGCTGTGTACGGGGCAATATGGAAGAGCCGCAAACCGATTCGCTCGCCTGCTGAAGTTGCTTGCTATACATGTTCATTTCTAAAATTTTGGGCAGGCTTACGATCAGAAGATGATTGTATGATTCTGGAGGAGGGGGCGACAAGACTGCAAGAGGCGGCTCTCCGTCAACATGTTGATGCTGCCGCAGCTACGGAGGATGTACTGGACATCTCTTGGGTAATGTAGATGATAGCATGTGATCGTTTTCGTTCGCAGCCCGAGTGTTGTTGTAATGCCTGTTACTAATTTCTATCTTGCGTTCTGACGGAGTGGGAGTCTTGCTGCAATCGGCAGGGACGGCATTGGGTGTGCTTTATTCCTGAGGTTGGGCAAGATGACAGGTGCTCTTTCTGTTTGACTTTTTTTTTAGACTGCTGGAACTGCTAGTAGTAGTCCTAACTTTTGTGGGTGCCGTATTTCGTTATCAATGATAGTGGAACCGGGGGCGTGGCCTTCCATTTTTTAAAAATGTCTCTCAGCGATTCAACAGTGCAACAAGCGAGTCAAATTGAAACTTGGAAGCTCAAACTCACACAGCAGGAAACATTGACAACAAACTCGCGGAGGCGGAGCTAGCAACATCGGTTTGTCCGTTTGCCTCGAAACCTTGACTTGATGGAGGGCCTGCATGCCCGGCGCGCCACATGGGTGACGACGGCTCACAGGAAACAACCACCGCCACCTGCGGGGAGGCCGCACGCCCGCACGCCGACCGCGGCCGGTTTCCACGGTGACCAAGCCATGCTCACGGCCACGGTACGAGTAGCCGGTGGCGGGCTCACCATTCTGCCCTGCCGCTGCCAATGTCACCTCACCTGCAGCATGCAGGTAACTTTCAGTAACAGCAGAAGTACAGTGTCAGACTAGCCAGCGCACTTGTACTCAGTTCTCTACTCACACGGGCTACTACTGATCGATCAATTCTGCCGTTGGTTTACGCCGCATGCAGGAACCGAAATTGAAACTGATATTTGACAGAACCTACATGGGAAGAAGGAAAATAAAAATAAAGGAAAGTCACGGCAGGTTTCAGGGGATTAGCCTTTAGAACACGCAAAATTAAAGGGCCAGTCTTGTCGGTACGCTACAAAGAAATCAAAGCAAAGCAAAGCAGCGGACTCCATCAACAGGCAGGCAGGCAGACAGCTTGCCCGCCTCTGGGTCCCCTGCAACCCCGACACCCTGCCCCCCGATTCTCCCGGATCCGCTCCCGCTGATAGATATATATACACCGGCATCTCATTCTTCCTCACGAATCCATCATCAGTCCAAAGTTATTCTCTCCGTCTCCGGTCTGTGCAAGATCAGCACGACGCAATCACCGTTCACGATTTAGCTGGCGAGAAAGCTAGAGGGATCGATCCATTGATACGGTCGATATGGAGCTGGAACTTGGGCTGGCGCTACCGAACACCCACCATCTCGTCGTGGGACGCCTCGACGAGCTCAGCAGCACGGCGGGTTCTGCCGGCTGCGGGAAGAAGAGAGGCTTCGGTGAAGCGTGGGGGGAGAAGGAGAAGGAGATGACGGCGGCAACCACGCTGCCGCTCTTCGACGACGGCAGCAGCAGCTGCAGCAAGTGAGTGCGAATGCAGTCAAGTTCTCCGAGTCATTAATCGAGTTCGTGTCAATTCTCTTTCGTGGTTGAGCTGAACGTGTTCGCGTGTTGTTTTCGTGGCGATTGCAGGAAGAAGAAGCCGCTGGTGGGGTGGCCGCCGGTGAGCTCTGCGCGCAGGCCGTGCGGCGGCGCCAACCACGTGAAGGTGAAGAAGGAGGGCGTGGCCATCGGGAGGAAGGTGGACCTGTCTCTCCACGTCTCCTACGACGAGCTACTCGCCACGCTCGGCCGCATGTTCCCCGCGGCTACCAACAGCCAAGGTGTGTGCACGACCATCGATCATTTGATCAGAAAGGAAGGAAGCAACATCAAAACACAGTTCATCATTATTCTGACCCCATTTTGGTTATCCTGGCACAGACGAGAAGGAGATAGGGAATGACGACCATGGCTGCCACCGCACCGCCGGCCATGTGGTCACATACGAGGACGGAGATGGGGATTGGATGCTGGTCGGAGACGTGCCGTGGGAGTAAGTTAATCTCCCGTTTCCATTTCAAAACTAAAATCCTAGTACTACATATGGACTGCAGTTTCATTGTTCCTGATTGGTAACTGACAACCTGCTGTGATTATTGTTGCAGTGATTTTGCACGGTCTGTGAAACGTCTGAAGATTTTGCTTTGATAACCCAAGGACACAAGCGAGCTGACCGAGCTCTGGATGCGCGCGCGCGCTCATCTGAGCGTGGCTACACTGATGTACATGTTTCCAATCGGGATTTTTGGATGAGAGCGCGCGCCTGGCCAATACTAGTTTAGCAGTACCTCCTGTGACCATACATGTGTAGGTTTTGAGAATGTTTTCTGTGAGATTTGCCCGTGCATCTTCACTGCTCATGTTTCAACCGATCTTGTACTATAATACGAACTTTTCTTTTCTTGCGATACAGAGCGTGTAAACTTATGCCTCTGTTTTTTCTTTTCTGCAAGTAAATGATGTTTCAGTTGTCAATCAGGATACATAAAACACTTCCGTAGCAACAAGGGGTGCAACAGGGAACTATGTGTTTTGTCACGAAGTGGTGAGAGATGCGATGGATGAGAGGAAGAGAGAAATCAGAGTAGCGGAAGAAACGCGGCAATCAAGAACACAATATGAGTTGCAAGCAAAACACACACATACACATAATCCAAGACACAAGAGAGTTTTACGTGAAAACCTTAGAAATGATGAAAACCACGGATGCTCGAAGACGTCAACTTCACTATGATGAATGAAGTCCTAACCCGTTAGGCATTTACAATGCTTGGCTTATCCCATAATGACTACAAGGTAAGGTATATATAGTAACAGGTGGCTGAAAGGGTATCTGGGTTTACTACCTGTGACACAACTGAGTGAGACAAGCAGTAACTTTACATGCTAGCACCTGACTCAGGTGAGTGAACCCTAAGCTATTTGTGTTAACTTACCTGTGTCACTGGTGATGGACATCACCTGTGACACAGTTGGCTGACACAGCTGTCTGGCACCGATAACGCAGAACGTCTTCTGCAAAGAGGTGATAGGAATTTGAAGCAAACTCCACCTCGAGACAAATTTCTTCCTTCCTTGTAACGCTGAGAATAACAAATTCAACTGATTGAACAGTTCATCACGCACCATGCGCCAATAGTCACTTGGGACTATCTTAGCCGCAGGAACTGGCTTTGTCATCATATCAGCAGCATTATCATGTGTACTGATCTTGGTCACTTTGACATCACCCTTGGCAAGCACATCTCTGATGAAATAAAATCTGACATCAATGTGCTTAGTTCTCTCATGGAACATGGAATCCTTTGTAAGGCAGATTGCACTTTGACTGTCACAGAAGATGGTGGTGCAGGATGAATCTCCACAAAGCTCAGAATATAATCCTCTCAACCATGTAGCCTCTTTGCATGCGTCAGCAACAGCCATGTATTTGGCCTCAGTAGTAGACAATGCAACAATAGACTACAAGGTTGCCTTCCAACTCACGGCAAAGCCACCAATGGTGAACACATAGCTTGTGAGTGATCTTCTCTTGTCCAAATCGCCAGCAAAGTCGGAATCAACATATCCAATAATTTCATCTCTAGATTTTCCAAAATGCAAACAAGCATTAGATGTACCCCGAAGATACCTGAATATCCGTTGGACTGCTTTCCAATGCTCCTTTCTAAGGTTAGCCATGAATCTGCTCACAACGCTCAAGGCATGAGCTAAATCAGGACGGGAGCAGACCATGGCATACATGGGAGAGCCAACAGCACTCGAATAAGGAATTCTAGACATGTACTTACCATCTTTTTCTGATTTTGAACAACAGCTTGATGATAATCTGAAATGTGCAGCTAACGGTGTGGAAACCGGTTTGACATCTTAAAAATTGAATCGGTGAAGCACTTTGTCAATGTACCCTCTCTGACTGAGGTACAATTTTTCAGCAGATCTGTCTCTGGAAATCTCCATGCCAAGAATCTTCTTTGCAGCACCCAAATTCTTCATATCAAATTCAAAACTCAACTGTTCTTTCAATTTATCAACATCTGTTTTATCCTTAGCAGCAATCAGCATGTCATCGACATACAATAACAAATAAATAATAGAGTCATCAGCAGATCTCAAGTAGACACATCTATCATAATCAGATATTTGAAAACATTGAGAAATCATGGATGTGTCAAACCTCTTGTACCACTGCCTAGAAGATTGCTTCAATCCATACAGTGACTTTTTCAATTTGCAGACAAACTTCTCTTTACCAGGAACAGTGAAGCCTTCGGGTTGATTCATATAGATGTCTTCATCCAACTCCTCATAAAGAAATGCAGTTTTGACATCTAATTGCTGTACCTCATAGTCATGCATTGCAACAATGCTAAGAAGTGTACGAATTGAGCAGTGCTTCACAACTGGGGAGAACACTTCATTGAAATCAATACCTGGAATCTGGTTGTAGCTTTTTGCAACTAGCCTTGCCTTATATCTTGCCCCATCATTAGGAGTAATACCCTTCTTGCACTTGAAGACCCATTTACAGCTTATCGGTCTTTTGTTACTGGGCAGTTTGACTAAATCCCATGTGCCATTATTGTCAAGAGACTCAATTTCATCATGCATTGTAGTCATCCATTTGCTTGCATCAGTAGAAATAATGGCTTCTGAATAAGAACAAGGTTCGGTAGATCTTTCAATTTCTTCTGCGACGCTGAAAGTATAAGCAACCATGTTTGCTTCTTCAATTAACCTCCTGACAGGTTTAGGATCCCTCCTGGGCCTATCAACTACAATAGAATGATGTGGAATGTTCACAGCAGCAGGTATATGACCACCTGCGTCACCTGCCTGTGGCACAGCTGGTTGACTTAGAGCTGGCTGTGGCACAGCTGTTACCTCTGGCACAGGTGCAATCACCTGTGGGACAGGTGTATGAGAATCACTGAACTTAACTGAATGCTCCACCTCAGAGTTGGACTTCTGTCCATTGTCTTTAGAATCTCTGGGCTGATCATCTGGAACATTATTGCTGCGCAGCATAGCAGCTTCATTGAAGACAACACTTCGGCTGACTATCATCTTCTTGGTTTCAGGATTCCATAGCTTAAAGCCTTTCATATCAGACTTATAGCCAACAAATATACATTTAACGGCCCTGAGTTCAAGCTTCTCATTGTCAACATGAGCATAAGCAGGGCACCCAAATGCTCTCAGACTAGAATAGTCTGCAGGAGAACCAAACCAAACCTCAATAGGAATTTTCTTATCAATGACTGTGGAAGGTGACCTATTGATAAGATGACAGGCAGTGGAGACAGCTTCAGCCCAGAAATGTATGTTCAAATCTGTATTGGACAACATTCAACGGGCCTTTGAGATAATGGTCCTATTCATACGCTTAGCTACACCATTCTGTTGAGGAGTGCCAGGGACAGTGTAGTGTCTCACAATGCTATGAGACTTGCAGTATGAGTTGAACTGTTTGGAGCAGAATTCCATACCATTATCAGTTCGAAGTTGCTTGATTTTCCTTTCAGTTTGGTTTTCAACCATTGTCTTTCACTCTTTGAAGGCAGAGAATGCTTATGACTTGTGTTTGAGGAAATATGGCCAAATCTTTCTTGAGTAATCATCAATAATGGTCATCATGTAACGGGATCCACCAAAAGATGGCTTTCTGGACGGCCCCCACAAATCAGAATGCACATAATCAAGAATTCCTTCAGTTGTGTGAGTTGAGGTGATGAACTTCACCCTTTTGTGCTTGCCGAAAATACAGTGCTCACAGAACCTCAGACTTCCACTATATCCTTCAAGTAATCCACGCTTACTCAGCTCTTCCAGACCAGGCTTGCTCATATGCCTGAGACGCATATGCCAAAGGTTTGAAGCATCAGAACCAGAAACATCTTGAGGGATTACAGGAGCGGCATTGCCTGAGATTGTACTGCCACGGAGATAGTAGAGTCCACTGGACTTCCTCAGGTCTGCCTTCATCACCACAAGAGATCCTTTGGTGATCTTCAAACAACTATCTCCACCTGAATAATGATACCCCTTACCATCAAAATAGCTTAATGAGATAAGATTTCTCTTCATCTCTAGAATGAATCTGACATCTGTCAGTGTTCTGATCATGCCATCATACATCTTGATCTGAACTGAGCCAATACCTTCTATCTTACAAGGTGAGTCATCATAGCCAAGAACTGATCCATCATTGCTTAATGGCTCAAAGAAACTGAACCAATCTCTGTGAGGGCACATGTGATATGTGCAAGCAGTGTCAAGAATCCACTCATCGGTGGCAGCTCTCTGTCCAGTAGAACTGGCAACAACATTCAAAAGTCTAATACCTGTGTTAGCATCTGTGTCACAGGTAGCTTCATGATCTGTGTCACAGCTGCTGGCACAGCTGAGATGATGACCTGTGTCACAGCTAGGTGTGACACAGCTGAGACCAGTGGCAGAACTTCCAGCAATTATAACCAAAGACTCGACATTTGAGTTAGCAGAACAGTTGGCAGCGGCATCAACCTTATCTTTTGGCTTTGTGCCTTTTCCTGTTCTCCTTGTTCTTCAACTTGTAACACTCAGAAATGTCGTGTCCATCATGTTTGCAGTATCTGCCTTGCCATTTCCTCTGGACTTTGATATGCCTCTCTGACCTGTAGCACAGGTAGAGCTTCTACCACGAGATCCATGATTGGGGTTCTTCTTCTCAGATCTACCTCGAACAGACAAACACTCAACATGTGAACCACTTGAATCATCTGATACCATCTATCTCATCTTCTCCTTGGAATACAAGACCTCATACACCTCATGAAATGTGAGGGTATCTCTGCTATATAACATGGTGTCTCTAAAACCAGAATATCAACTAGGCAGCGAACACAGGAGAATCAAACCCAAATCTTCTTCATCATAACTAACATCTAATGATGCTAAATCAGCAACGATCTCTTTGAAATTAGAGATGTGATCAAGCAAATTATCTCCTTCTTGCATCTTGTGCAGGAATAACTTTTGCTTGAGATACATCTTGCTACTCAGATCCTTGGTCATGCAGATCTCTTCAAGCTTCAGCCATAGCGAAGCAGCATGTGTCTCCTGGAGAACCTTCTGCAGGATGTTGTTGTGCAGATAGAGTTGAATTTGGGAAACGGCCTTGCGATCCTTCTTCTTTTCATCATCGGACCACACAGCAACGGCCTTCTCTCCAAAAGAGTCCAAAGCATCCTTATAATCGGTCTAAGCCAATAGAGCACGCATCTTAACTTGCCACAATGAAAATCGAGTATCTCGATCAAGAAGAGGAAGATCAAACTTCATGGACGTCGTCTCAAGAATGAGCAACCAAAACTCTGATACCACTTATCAGGAAGTGGTGAGAGATGCGATGGACCAAAGAAAGAGAGAAATCAGAGTAGCAGAAGAAATGCGGCAATCAAGAACACAATGTGAGGAGCAAGCAAAACACACACATACACACAATCCAAGACACAAGAGAGTTTTACGTGAAAACCTTAGAAATGGTGAAAACCACGGACGCTCGAAGACGTCAACTTCACTATGATGAATGAAGTCCTAACCCATTAGGCATTTACAATGCTTAGCTTATCCTATAACGACTACAGGGTATGGTATATATAGTAACAGATGGCTGAAAGGGTATCTGGGTTTACTACTTGTGACACAGCTGAGTGAGACATGCAGTAACTTTACATGCTAGCACCTGACTCAGGTGAGTGAACCCTAAGCTATCTGTGTTAGCTTACCTATGTCATCGATGATGGACATCACCTGTAACACAGCTGGCTGACACAGCTGTCTGACACCGATAACGCAGAACGTCTTCTATAAAGAGTTGGCAAGAACGCAACATGTTTCATATGGACAAAACGCAACTCTGTTATGTTCAATGCTCTGTCAGATTATCCACGAATGCCATTTATTCATAAAAAAAGATTGAACACGAATGCGTCCTCGTAAGTTCACATGAGAATGTTTCCTCAGAAAGAAGAACTAGGTGTAGCGTAGCGGCAACAAAACTCACTTGTATTGACAGCATTGGATTCGGGAGAAAGCTTCGTTTGTTAGAATTAATGGGCCTAAAGCCCAGGTTCCAATTAATTCCTGGAAAATCTCAAAGGCCCATTTGGTTGGATGGCATGAGTGGAAGTTTAGTCCCATATTGCTAGTGGAGGTGGGGGGGAGACCAACTTATAAGGAGTTGTGTTGCCCACCTCCTTGAGGCTTGAGAAGAGGACTAGTTCACGCACACTCCTCCTCCGCCGCCCGCCTCGCCACGCCACGTCGCGCGGGCGTCGTGTTTCGTGATCGAACCGAGCCGAGCTAAATCTGTGCGTGAATTTTTTGCCACTCGGGACAGAGTTTTTGCATGAGTTGTTAACGGACGCGTTACCCGTGCTTATCGGATCGTGGGACTGTTACCGACTCGAACGTGGAGTCGTGTGTCCCACGTCCTAACCCCGAGCGGCTATATGAGGAGGAGCTGCAACCCTAGCCGTCGCGCTCAGATTGCATCTGCTTCCTCGTGCACACTTTCCACAGCCGCCGTCTCCGTTCCTTTTGCTGCCGCTGTTTACAGGTCCTCTCCCATCCCGGCGACCGCGTACACGGCCGCACGGGAGAACAGGCCTCCGGAACCCCGCCTCTCGAGAACCTGTACCGGGTGAGGGGTGATAAGGTTTTTGGGGAGCGTCTCGGCGCGACTGCTCACGATCTGCTTCCTCGTCTACGTCGGCGACCGCACGGCTATCTCGACCGGTTTGCTTCCTCGACGACCGCACGGCTGCTTCGACTACTTCCTCGTCGTCGGACGACTACTTCGACTACGAGGGCTTCATCACCATGGCTTCTGACGCCAACACTGCATCGTACGCCGCGGCTATCCCGACGTACGTTTTTTTGAGTTTATGCTTTGCTTTTGATGCAAATGAGATAGGGGTTTTAGCCTCCTGTTTACCTCTGAGTAGCGTATCTAGTGCGCCTGAGTTGGCTCATTCTGTTTATGGCTATGTCATGATATGTTTCTGCATTAGGTTAATTCGAAATTGCTAATTATTTCAACAATCCAAAAACCTTATTTGTTTAGGCAATTTTCGACTGCTGGTTTCGCTGCGTCACTGAAACCGAACCCATTTACGGGTGTGCATTTTAAGAGATGGCAGACTAAAACCATCTTGTGGCTCACCGCTATGAACGTCTACTGGGTGGCCAGTGGCAAACCTGAAGGCCTTACTCCTGAACAGGAAAAGGCATTCAAGGATGCCACTGTCCTCTTTGTGGGTGGCGTTATAAGCGTGATCGGAGACAAGTTAGTAGACGCGTATTTACATATACGTGATGCCAAAGAACTGTGGGATGCGCTCGAAGCTAAGTTCGGCGCAACAGATGCTGGCAGTGAATTGTATGCCATGGAGCAATTTCATGACTACAAGATGGTTGAGAACCGTTCTGTAGTCGAGCAGGCTCATGAGATACAGTGCATTGCAAAGGAGCTCGAACTTCTCAAGTGTGTTTTACCCGACAGGTTTGTTGCGGGGTGTATTATTGCTAAGCTTCCTCAGTCTTGGAGGAACTTTGCCACTTCACTGAAACACCAGAGGCAGGAGATTTCTGTTGAGAATCTCGTGGGGTCTCTGGATGTGGAAGAGAAGGCGAGGGCAAAAGACACACACACTAAGGGAACCGAGGGACAGTCCAGCGCCAACATGGTGCAAAAGAATGCCCACAAGTTCAAGGGAAAGTTCAAAGCCTCTCAGACTGCCAACTTCAAGAAGAAGAAGCCAGACAAGGACAACAAGCCTTGCTATGTGTGCGGTGAGGTTGGTCACTGGGCAAGTCAGTGCAAACACCGCAAAGGCAAGAAAGGCCCTCAAGGACAGAACTCTAAGTCTGTCAATGTGACTGTCAGCAACAATGAAGCTGGAGCAACCGGGTATGGTAATTTACCTACTGTACTCTCTGTGAGTCATTCCACTGATTGGTGGATTGATACCGGTGCTAATATTCATGTATGTGCTGACATATCCTTGTTCTCTTCTTACCAGGCCGCTCGGGATTCCACCGTCCTAATGGGGAATGGGTCACATGCTTCTGTTCGTGGTGTTGGCACGGTAGATCTGAAGTTTACTTCGGGGAAGATCGTGCAGCTGAAGAACGTGCAGCATGTCCCTTCGATGAATAAGAATCTCGTTAGTGGTTCCCTTCTCTGTAAAGAAGGGTTTAAGTTGGTGTTTGAGTCCAATAAAGTTGTCGTGTCTAAGTATGGACTTTTTGTTGGTAAAGGTTATGAGTGCGGAGGTCTGTTCCGCCTTTCTCTATCAGATTTCTGTAATAAGGTCGTGAACCATGTTTGCTCTAGTGTTAATGAAACTGGTGTTTGGCATTCACGACTTTGTCACATTAATTTTGGTTGTATGACGCGGCTTGCTAGCTTGAATTTAATTCCGAAATTCACCTCAGTCAAAGGCTCTAAGTGTCAAGCTTGTGTGCAAGCTAAGCAGCCTCGTAAGCCTCATAAGGCCGCGGTGGAAAGAAACTTGGCACCTTTGGAGCTCATACATTCAGACCTTTGTGAGATGAATGGTGTGTTGACTAAAGGTGGAAAGAAATATTTCATGACATTGATCGATGATTCCACTAGATTTTGTTATATATATCTCTTGAAAACCAAAGATGAGGCTCTACACTACTTTAAAATCTATAAGGCAGAAGTTGAAACTCAACTTGAAAGAAAAATCAAAAGGCTTCGGTCAGATCGTGGTGGAGAGTACTTTTCGAATGAGTTCAACCTATTCTGTGAGGAACATGGTATAATCCATGAGAGGACGCCTCCCCATTCACCTCAGTCAAATGGGGTTGCTGAGAGGAAAAACCGCACTCTAACTGATTTGGTTAATGCCATGTTAGACACTGCGGGTTTATCCAAGGCATGGTGGGGGGAGGCGATTTTGACTTCATGTCATGTCCTAAATAGAGTTCCTACAAAGAATAAGGAGATTACTCCTTTTGAACAGTGGGAAAAGAAAAGATTAACACTCTCTTACCTACGCACTTGGGGTTGCTTGGCCAAAGTAAATGTGCCAATAACCAAGAAGCGTAAGCTTGGACCTAAAACCGTTGATTGTGTCTTTCTGGGCTATGTTCATCATGGCATCGGTTATAGATTTCTAGTAGTGAAATCTGAAATACCTGACATGAGAGTCGGTACCATCATGGAGTCTAGAGATGCCACATTCTTTGAGGATATTTTTCCTATGAGAGATATGTCTAGCACTTCTAGTCAGGAATCTGAGTTAACTCCGGCACCTTCCATTCCAATGGAATATCTTGAACATACACATGATGAAAACTATGAGAAGATAGACAATGAAGCTCCTACAAGGAGCAAGAGACAAAGGACTTCAAAGTCTTTTGGTGATGATTTCATTGTATATCTTGTGGATGACACTCCCAATACGATTTCAGAAGCTTATGCATCTCCTAATGCAGACTACTGGAAGGAAGCAGTCCGCAGCGAGATGGATTCCATCATGGCTAATGGGACATGGGAGATCACTGATCGTCCTTATGGTTGTAAACCTGTAGGATGTAAGTGGGTGTTTAAGAAAAAGCTTAGGCCTGATGGTACAATTAAAAGTACAAGGCACGGCTTGTGGCCAAGGGTTATACCCAAAAGGAAGGCGAAGATTTCTTTGATACTTACTCACCTGTGGCCAGACTGACCACCATTAGAGTACTACTTTCGCTGGCTGCCTCACACGGTCTTCTCGTTCATCAAATGGACGTTAAGACGGCTTTCCTAAATGGAGAGTTGGACGAGGAAATTTATATGGAACAACCAGATGGATTCGTAGTAGATGGTCAAAATGAAAAAGTGTGTAACCTATTGAAATCTTTGTATGGCCTGAAACAAGCACCCAAGCAATGGCATGAGAAGTTCGACAAGACTTTAACGTCCGCTGGGTTCGTTGTTAATGAAGCTGACAAATGTGTGTACTATCGCTATGGTGGGGGCGAAGAGTTATTCTGTGCTTGTATGTCGACGACATACTGATTTTCGGAACCAACCTCAAGGTGATTGAGGAGGTTAAGACCTTCTTATCTCAGAGTTTTGAGATGAAAGATCTTGGAGTAGCTGATGTTATCTTGAACATCAAGCTGTTGAGAGATGATGATGGTGGAATTACACTGCTGCAATCCCACTATGTGGAAAAGGTTTTGAGTCGCTTTGGCTATTCAGATTGCAAACCTTCTCCAATACCTTATGATCCTAGTTTGATTCTTCGAAAGAACAAAAGAATAACTAGAGATCAGCTGAGATACTCTCAAATTATTGGTTCGCTTATGTACTTAGCTAGCGCAACCAGGCCTGACATCTCGTTTGCTGTGAGCAAACTAAGCCGTTTTGTTTCCAATCCGGGAGATGATCACTGGCGTGCTCTTGAGAGAGTAATGCCCTATCTAAAAGGCACTGCGAGCTATGGTCTTCACTATACCGGGTATCCAAGGGTACTGGAGGGATATAGTGATTCAAATTGGATTTCTGATGCTGATGAGATCAAGGCCACGAGTGGATATATGTTCACTCATGGAGGTGGCGCTGTTTCATGGAAGTCTTGCAAGCAGACCATCTTAACGAGGTCAACAATGGAAGCAGAACTCACAGCACTGGATACGGCCACTGTCGAAACAGAATGGCTTCGTGAGCTCCTAATGGACTTGCCGGTGGTTGAAAAACCAATACCGGCGATTCTTATGAACTGTGATAATCAAACTGTGATTGTTAAAGTGAGCAGTTCGAAGGATAACGCGAAGTCTTCCAGACATGTAAAGAGAAGATTGAAATCTGTTAGGAAATTGAGAAACTCCGGGGTGATAGCTTTGGATTATGTCCAAACAGCTAAGAATCTGGCAGATCCTTTTACAAAAGGGCTATCAAGAAATGTGATAGACACTGCATCTAGGGAGATGGGTATGAGACCCACGTGAGTTACCATGGTGGTAACCCAACCTATGTGATCGGAGATCCCGTGAATTAGGACCCGGGAAAACAAGCTATTGGTTAACTGGAGGAGAGTGACCTACTAACCTACTCCGTTGATGATGCAACACTCTCGCAATCTGTATGGCAGGTTGATTTTTATCTTAATATGTTCTGTGGCTTTTACAAGCAAAAGACGCTGTCCTACAGAGCAGTCTTAAAAAGAACGCACCTATGTGAGCCCGACTGCTGGTCACAGTCTATGAGATGAGGGTGATCTCTAGCAAGCTCATGAATAGGCCAGGAGTGAGACTTATATGCTCCATCCGCGGGATAGCCTACGACAGCCTAGTACTGGTAGGACATTAGGTGAAACTTGTTCACGCAAAACTGACAATTCAAGGCATAGTCCATTGTTCAGTTGTGAGCAAGCGTATCTTCATGTTCTAGGTGGATGTTCAACCTTAATCGGTCTCCACTGAAAACACTGGTATATCAAAGCAGTGTATTGGAACAAAAGGCAATCAAATGTGCCTCCGAGATCTGGTGGGGGATTGTTAGAATTAATGGGCCTAAAACCCAGGTTCCAATTAATTCGTGGAAAATCTCAAAGGCCCATTTGGTTGGATGGCATGAGTGGAAGTTTAGTCCCATATTGCTAGTGGAGGTGGGGGGAGACCAACTTATAAGGAGTTGTGTTGCCCACCTCCTTGAGGCTTGAGAAGAGGACTAGTTCACGCGCACTCCTCCTCCGCCGCCCGCCACGTCGCGCGCGGCGTCGTGTTTCGTGATCGAGCCGAGCCGAGCTAAATCTGTGCGTGAATTTTTTGCCACTCGGGACAAAGTTTTTGCATGAGTTGTTAACGGACGCGTTACCCGTGCTTATCGGATCGTGGGACTGTTACCGACTCGAACGTGGAGTCGTGTGTCCCACGTCCTAACCCCGATGAGGAGGAGCTGCAACCCTAGCCGTCGCGCTCAGATTGCATCTGCTTCCTCGTGCACACTTTCCACAGCCGCCGTCCCCGTTCCTTTTGCTGCCGCTGTTTACAGGTCCTCTCCCATCCCGGCGACCGCGTACACGGCCGCACGGGAGAGCAGGCCTCCGGAACCCCGCCTCTCGAGAACCTGTACCGGGTGAGGGGCGATAAGGTTTTTGGGGAGCGTCTCGGCGCGACTGCTCACGATCTGCTTCCTCGTCTACGTCGGCGACCGCACGGCTATCTCGACCGGTTTGCTTCCTCGACGACCGCACGGCTGCTTCGACTACTTCCTCGTCGTCGGACGACTACTTCGACTACGAGGGCTTCATCACCATGGCTTCTGACGCCAACACTGCATCGTACGCCGCGGCTATCCCGACGTACGTTTTTTTGAGTTTATGCTTTGCTTTTGATGCAAATGAGATATGGGTTTTAGTCTCCTGTTTACCTCTGAGTAGCGTATCTAGTGCGCCTGAGTTGGCTCATTCTGTTTATGGCTATGTCATGATATATTTCTGCATTAGGTTAATTCGAAAATTGCTAATTATTTCAACATCGTTCTTGCGAATCTACACGAAGAGTCACTTGCCAAGCGGAATCGCAGATGCCGATCGCACGTTTGGAAGCTGCACGACGGCGCCCCGAAGCCGAAGCGCCGCAACCTGTTGGCCGGCGGCGGCGTGTAGCACGACGGACGAAACAGCGCGCGGGGCCGGCACATCGAGAGCAGACGCGCGCAGCCCATAGTGGTGTGCCTGCCTGCCTCCCAACCTATGCAGCCCGATGCGCGCGACCGCGCGGATCGGAAGCGTGCGCGCCGCCCGCCGTCCGCCGCAGCTCACTGCGACGCTCGAGCGTAGCGCAGCGCAACCAGTGACGTTCCGGCCCGAGAAGAAAGCCCATTCAGCCGAGTTCGCTTTCGATTTAACACTGGCCTGTAAGCTGTGTAACCCAAGTTTTTAATCCAGATGTTGGATCGAGCGTATAGACGGTCAGGATCAAACTCTATTAGTCGAATTACTTCCAGATGCGTGCGTTCAAAGTCGTAGTTTCATTTTTCTGTGGTTACATCGCCGTGCTCTCTATTATCGAATTCCTTGTATGGGACGGAAATTGCTATCCCTCGCAAAAATTCATGTGACTATTTTTGCTCATTCATATGTTCTTTCGTCCATTTTCGTATGGTTTGCATTTTTGCATTTTCACAAACACGGGTGCACAAACGAAATCAAAATCGTTGGAGGGAAAGGCACGAACTGGTAGTGCACGCGTCGAGATGGCGGGAATGCAATTCCATCTCCCGCCGGTTCCCGGAACACCCGCCCTTCCCAAATTTCGCCCAGAAAACCCTACCATCCCCCGTTTCCTCCACTGACATGCGGGACCCTCACCTCCTCGGGACCCACCTGCCAGGTGAATCTTCCGGCGGAAGGGAGCGGGAAATATTTCATGGCGGCGGCGGCGGTTTCCCCCAATTTCTCCCTCCCATTTTTCCACTTGGCGTCCCCCAAATGCTTCCCTATTAATCTCCCCCCTTCCCCTCTCCACCCAAACCCCCATCTATCCCCTTCCAAAATCCTAGGGTTTCTTCGATCCCCCACCCTCTCCGCCGCCGACGAGGAGAAGAAGCGCCGCCTCCCGACCTCGAAGATGTTGGAGCTGCGGCTGGTGCAGGGGAGCCTCCTGAAGAAGGTCCTGGAGGCGATCCGGGAGCTCGTGACGGATGCCAACTTCGACTGCTCCGGAACGGGGTTCTCGCTGCAGGCCATGGACTCCTCCCACGTCGCGCTGGTGGCGCTGCTCCTCCGCTCCGAGGGCTTCGAGCACTACCGCTGCGACCGCAACCTCTCTATGGGGATGAACCTCAACAACATGGCCAAGATGCTCCGCTGCGCCGGCAACGACGACATCATCACCATCAAGGCCGACGACGGCTCCGACACCGTTACCTTCATGTTCGAGTCGCCCAGTAAGTGGCCATCAATCGCATCTCTACCCCTTCTCAGTGGCTGTCGATGGTGACCGTGGTTTGTGTTTGTGTTTGTGTGGATGAATAAACAGATCAGGATAAGATTGCGGATTTCGAGATGAAGCTGATGGACATCGACAGCGAGCACCTCGGCATCCCTGACTCCGAGTACCAGGCCATCGTTCGCATGCCGTCCTCTGAGTTCTCGAGGATCTGCAAGGACCTCAGCAGCATCGGGGACACTGGTATGTTGGAACCTTTGTTTTTTTCCTGCAGTACGCTTATTGCTACTGTTTCCTGGGCCTGTTCTTACATCTTGGACGGCTGCTACTTTGCATTGTAGTTATCATCTCGGTTACCAAAGAGGGCGTCAAGTTCTCCACTGCTGGAGACATCGGGACTGCCAATATTGTCTGCAGGCAGAACAAGACTGTTGATAAGGTATTTTATCTCTGTTACTGCCTCTAATTAGCATGAATCTTGGCCCATCCTGTGCATTTATATTGTGGACTTTTGGATATAGTTCATACATAGTGCTGGGAAGTGCGATAGGGAATATTTTACCAACGCCTAAATTGTAGCAAATATGTATGGTTTCCTCGTTCTCAGTTCCCTTCCAAAAAGTTACTCTCTCTCTCTCTCCACAAATGTGAGGCGTGTATGAAATTTTAGGTTTAATTTTGACCAACAATTAAATCAATATTATTGAATTATATGATATAGTAGTGGTATCATTAGATTCATATTTAAATGTATTTTCAAATGGTATCACTTTTGTATTATATAATTTAATATTATTGGCTTAATTGTTGGTCAAAGTTGAATCTAAAATTTTGTGCATGACTTACATTTGTGGATGGAGGGAGTACATCACTTCCTAGTTTGTAGTACTTAGTAGGAGTAGTAGTTACTGTTCATATTGGTAGTTCAAGTATGACAAATTAGCCCACAATGTCACCCTACGCCCTATTGTTTTCTCCCTAAAAGAGAATCTGCAGTTTGATATTAGTAGTTCCAACTATGACAAATTAGCCCAAAATGTCACCTTGCAACCCTATTGTTTTCTCACTAAAAATAGAATCTGGAGTCTATTCAACTTACATCTTTTGTTCCAACTCATTATTTTGCTTACAACTGTTTCTATTCAACTACATCTTTTGATGTCTATAATATGGTGTCTATTTGAACACTACAGAGTCATTGTGATGAACCCTATACATTTAGCACATGAGCTGTTTGAGCCTGTCAACTGAAGTAATATTTGCTTGAAAGAATAATGGTTTTGATTATTACCTAGTATAACACTAGCTCCATAAGGTCCAAGTTGCATGTGCTCTTATTATTTGGTACTCTTCTGTTTTTGTTCAATAGTGGAACTTCTAGGCATGAATGAATGGCTTGGCTTATTAGACATGTCAATGTAATCGTGTGTTTATGACGTTAGTTCCAAGTGCTTCTGTCTTTTATCTCTTCAGTTTCCCTATTACCATTTAGGGACATTTGGAATCAGTCTAATCGTCGCCTTGTATCAATGCAGCCAGAAGAATCTACTATCATAGAGATGCAAGAACCTGTGTCATTAACCTTTGCCCTGAGGTATATGAACTCCTTCACCAAGGCAAGCCCACTGTCAGACCAAGTCACTATCAGCCTTTCATCTGAACTCCCTGTGGTGGTTGAGTACAAGATTGGAGAGATGGGCTACATTAGGTTTTATCTGGCACCAAAGATCGAAGAAGACGAGGATATGAAGTCATGAGTGCATCACAGGGATACCCTTATGTTGCCTATGTTTCCAGGTGTTTCAAACCATCGTTTGCTTAACTATTGTTTGTAAGCAAAAAGGATGTTATGCTTGCTTTAGCTACTTGTATCTGTGACTGCTCTGTGGATCCATGGATTTACAGTGATGAATGTTAGATTAGTGATATGTGCTTGTCTATGTTACTGCTGCTATTTGCTTGTACGATTCGGTTTTGATTCTTCGTTGGGAAAATCTGAGTGCAGAACAAGCAAAAAGACAATTCCCAACAGCTTTTGCTGGTAGTAATGTGCCTCTCGTGCGTTTATCATTCATGTTCCTCGTCCAGTGCCTGTGGGCCTATGTGTTGGCTTAGCTTCTCCACTAGATTCATCTCTGTAGGACCGAGTATAGGCCTGGAACTGATGATCATTCTGAAGTTAAGCTCGCGAATGCCTCATTTTCCGTTTTAGAAGCATGTGTCTGCGAGAAACCAGTCGAAATGCAGCTTCTCCCTTCTCCTTTTCCAAAAGAAAGTGTCTAGTAGCCTCAGACAATTTGGAAAGTACAAACTATGCAAAGTATGAGTCATGACCCCTTTGTCACAAATTAGCAAACCAATTCATCGATGGAGTTTAAGTTAGCCGTATGAGCTACTGATCTCCATCCAGAAGTACTCACAAATGCTGGCATTTTGAGCTGGGCATGACGCAGAGGGGAGTGTGCAACAGCGGGGATTGGGGAAAAAAGGTGCAGCACAACGAAGAAGCTCAGCGCACCGTGCATCCCCGGGAAGCTCCAAATTTGTCCTTAAATTAATCACTGACACTACATGATAGCTTCACCAAGTACTGTAAACTGTAGTACTAGTAGCTATTTTGAGTTGTGGGATCGGAGATGGCCTTGTGATCCAGTCTTCCAATTCCTACTATGATACGGCGACCCCTATGGCCTTAAACACTACTATTCACATGATTGACAGCACCCTATCTCGTAGCTTGCAGATTGAGCTGCCGCTTTGCGTAGCATTTCATCATATCATAGTACAATCTGGCTGATTTAACTGGTAACTACTAGTATTAGACAAGGTGCATCTGATGATCACAGTTACTGTACTTTCCTGGTGTTATAGCCTGCTCTGCACTACCAAAATGAAGCACCCCCAATGGCCAAACTATCCAGAAAGCTCAGCTGTTAATTTTATTTGTGAAGTTACTTCGATCCCGCCCTCAGACCTGCTTCAGTGTCACCGCTCTGAAATCTGTCCAGGATTGGGAAGAGAAGAACTGTCAATTCTTGATCAGTATATCTTAAGAAGTAAGGCATCAAAGTCCTGGAGAACAGCACTGAGCATATCACATACTAATTTGATTAGAGAGCAAGGATGTTGTATTATATCTGAATACTGGTTTGCGTAACTTAAAGAAACCTAAGTAGACTGTTCCATGAAAAGTGGCGACTCGAAGATGGTTGTGAAATAGCTTAATCGATATCACATAATTAGGATAGAATTTGCTAGTATAATCTAATGAGCTTACGAGTAGTCAGATCAAATCAATAACTTCAACCTAAGCTTCAGGGAGCCCTTCAAACAGGCATATATAATGCCTTCTCCGAGTTTTATCAGAATATGAGAAAGTCTAGATCGAACCAAGAAACCCTGATGCTACTGAAGTAGAAATTATACCAGTCAGGCAGATCATAATTCAAGTCTTCGACCACTAGTTTCGTAAAAAAATGCTTATAATCAAAAGGGAGGAATTATAACATAAAAAAGACCATCTCCCATCTTAAAGGAATACATGCAAAAAGGTAAATTACCTATGCAAGTGTGGCATAAACAGAACACTATCTGTATTTTTTGGCGTCATATCTTGTGATTGTTTTTTCCAGATTGAACATCTATCAAGATGATCAGCCCTCACAACAGGTGTTTCCTGCCTAACAGGCTTCATGTCATGTCCTATTGAAGGAACAAAGGGAATGTCAATAAGATGACAAATATGTTCACCAAAATGCCAAAGATGATAAGAGACATGGCACTTACGAACAGTAGTGCCACATGCCAACTAACGGTTATTCAAATGTATTATGATATCTAACCTAGCACGGAAGTGGTCTCATGAGTTGAACTCGGGTGATGCTTTAACATTACATCCTCCTGAAGGATCATCTGTTATGGACAATGAGAAAACAAGTGACAAACTGTATATGTGAAGTGTTGATAATTTGCCACTGTATTTGCAGACAAAGGAGTCCATGTCAAGCTTATGCTCTGCACCCAACAAAAGGATTACCTCGGCGGATACAGTCGACTGAAAGGATTGAAGGTCGGGCTGTGATGACTCCAAAAGGAACCGAGGCTCCGGAGTGGTTCTACTAGGAAGACTTGGTAGCACAAGAGGCTCATGATGCCGTGGGTCATGATTCAGAGGATCAAATGAATGTTGACCTCCGGAAATTTGGTTCACAGGCAGCAAGACAACTGGAGGGTTTGATGCTTCGACACTATTCTGGTTAAGTGCGGCACACATTTGCGATGCTTCGACACCATGCCGGTTAGGTGCTCCTGGTAAGTTCACTGGCGGCAGATACAGACCATTCCTCATAGACAACATCTGGAACAGAACTTTAGCAATCAAACACAAATGGAACTGCAGAAACAGGGATGCATAAATGATTTCCTGATGCAATTCCATTGTCAGCAGGGATGCAGAAATGGGCATTAGAATGGTTGACGTAATTTCTGACCTACTTGATTAAAGAAGGAAAAATACAAAAAAAGCAACCTCATATTTTGTTTCTTATATTCAAGGGAACCAAAATGTCAAAACAAATTATTCCCTGTTCAACTTCAAACTACTGATGCAACAGCCTAGCCAAACCTACATTCTAGCACTACACGTTCTGTCCAGCTTCTTGTTTATTGCCAAATAAGGGCATTAAACCTAGGCAGCTACCTGCACTACATTCACAACATTGTGATTCAGTAGCAGCGTTCAGCAGCACATATGAAACTCCCACTGGGAATCAATGAATAGCCTAAATGCAGCAGCATTTCGCTCACCTGCACTTGGAGCTGAAGCTGCTTGAGATACTCAATGGCGTCGTCGAGCATGGAGGCTTTTGTCCGTCTGCAACCCCGCCCAAAAGCAACACCTCGATTAGCTTTCCAACAACACAGCATTAACTCACCCAATAGCAAAAATGGTGTAATAATTTTATTTTCTGAAATCATCTTCATGAAACTGATAAACAGCTCAGGTTCAGTACAAAATGGTGCAAGAATTAATCAAGGAAATGGGTAGGATTTTTTTATGACCTTGCTGGAGTTGGGTATGAGGCTCTGCAGCGCCTTCATCTTCTCGTTGATCCTACACCTCCTCCTCTGCACGCACCAACGTAATCAGTCTCGGAAAAATCAAGGAACCGATAACTGGTTTGTGAAAGAGCTAACGGAGAACGGCAGCCACACCACCTTCTCGGAGAGGTTGTGCACCTCGGCGGCGCGGGTCCTCTTGCCGCGCTGCCGCGCCGGCGGCTTGCCCCCGGGCTCCGACTCCGACGACCCCAACGCCTCCTGCAACAACCAGCCAATCAACCACCAAGAACCGTTAACGAATTACTATTCCCCCAAATCAACAGCCAATCACCAGAGAAAACGAAGGCGAAAGCAGCAGGACACGAACGCACCTCGCTCTCGCAGCGGCCGAGCTCCATCCCCATCCCCATCCCCATGCCCCGATGGCGCATGATCAGATCCAGATGCTGCTGGTTGCGCCCATCCATCATGGCACCGTACCAGTGTACAACCACCACACCACGAATCAAGAGTCTAGCTAGAGAAATCAGGAGAAGAGCGCCGCTGCTGCAGCTCGTGGCTTGTCTTGGTTGCCCTTCTTCTCTCTCTCCTCTAATCTCTCGCCTTTTGTCTTGGTTTTTCCTTGGGACTTGGTCTGAGAAAGCTGCTGCAGCAGAACAGAGCTTTTCGTGCACTCGGCGTTGCCTGGCTGCTTCTCCTCGGCTACCTCGCCACGTCCGCGTCAGCGTCGGCGTCGGCAGTGAGAGCATGACGTCGTCGTCGCAAATGTGTGTATTTATTTTGGCTGGTTTGCTAGCTAGCTTCGGCTCTGCAACCACGTCTACGTCGACGCTGCATTTACGCGCGCCTTTAATGGCGTGGCGTGTTCACCTCGTTCAGCTCACCTCAGCTTTCAAAGCGCAACAGTTCGGCCGCCTGTGACCTTGCGCTGCTGCAGCCAGAACAGCGCAGTGCAGCATCAATGGTAGCACACACGCGCGAACGAACGACAGAGTGAAGCAGCCTCGACCGCGTAGTCGCGTTCATATCAGCAGACTTGCCTTCCCGGTACAGTGTCAATGATGTGACGCAGGAGTGGATCAGTACATGTGAACGGTAGGGAAGGCCCATACGGTCGTACCCATGCGTGCTGAATCGTCTATTTGCCCGAAAGTTTCTTAGATCTAAATCACCTTTTTAAATATCGAATTAAATCTCATTTTATATATAAACTTACAGATAAAAGATATAGTAATATATTATTAAAAACCGTAAATTTTAAGACTGTAATTTTGGACTTACTGAAGTGTAATTTTAGGTGACTAAGATTTAGCAAAAACGTAAGAAATTATATGTCTAAATTATCTTAAATTTTCTTAGATCTTAATTACGTTTCTACACTTTAGACCAATATTTGACCATCCTTATCCCCATCTCACTCGTATGTTCTAGAAGCAACACTATCGATAATATCATGTGCAGGCGTGGTTACACAAGATATATATAATCTTGTGGATTCACTTCTTACAATAGATTCTAAAAACTGTGATTAGCATTTCCTTAAGATTCCAGTATACCTATATTATCTCCTTTTGTTCCTTTGGGAACAATATGAGTGATGTGTCACACGGGTAATGCATATTATTAATGTGCAATCGTAATCAAACTCAGTTGTGCAATGTTAGTTGTCATCTTCAATGAATAACATTTAGGGGTCAAGATAGATGAATATATTACGTAAAGCTTCGGGCCTTTCCACATAGTCCCAGACCACATTGCACTCCCAGATAGTCCAGATCTCCAGAGTATTCGAGAAATTTTCAGATACTTTGGGCCCGAGACAGAAGACTATTAAAAATGATTGCACTCCTGGAGAGAGACTCAAACAGTTCGGACCCCCCTTCCTCGGGAGTATTTGAGAAAAGTTCGGATACTATTGTTTGAGATAGAAGACCCCCTAGAACCCTTTGCATGCCGGTAGACTCGTTCAGAGTATTCAGACCAACACTTAGTAGAAAGGATGCTCCGCATCCGAGACTCCGGACTAAAATCCGAACACTCCGGATGTCAAACAGACTAGAGAAAGCTTGGATAACTCTGGGGATCTTTTCGAGGCTAAAGATATGGTTGAACATTTTGAGCACTAAGTCACTATTCCAACTCCTTAAGCACATCCTTCTTTATAGTACGGATTTTTCTGTACTCTATGATTTATCAAATCACTAAAACCTAGGAAATGAGGTCTAAAGCAACTAGAGCCTCGTCGTCCTTTAAAAAAAATCTTTTTAGAGGTCACCACTATTGGTCGGACTCCACATGTGCAGTAGACCTGCTTACGCACTCAAAATTCACATTAGTCCCCTTAATGATTTGTGATTAATTACCAAAATCCACTTGGGGGCCTATATGCACTTTTAGACTCTCTATCTTTTTTTTTCTCCTCGTTCTTCTGACGGAAAGCTTTAGTGATATGTTTTGGAGCACGACATATCTTGGGCCAATGTCTCCAGGTGCCACATCCGAAGCAAGTCTAGTCCCGTTGACCATATGGCTTCTCGCCTCTACTGGCCTTCCCATTTCTCTTCTAGCTTTGAGGATGGGAATTCACCTTATGAGCAATTATTTTTCTTCCCTTTCCCACCCTTTTTTTCATTCTGCTTGAAGTTAGGCTTCCTACTTGGTATCCAACAACATGAGCTTCATGCCTAGCAATGGTACCATGGGACGGGAGTGATGATTCGTCACCATGATGTCATCCAGCTGCTTTGCAACTTGCATGATATCAATCAAGTCAGAGTACTTCTTGTACTTGTCATGACGATACTATCGCTACAGTCTCACATTGGCGCTGTGAAATATGGAGAGTCTTTTCAATCTTTTGCTCATCTATGATCTCCTTGCCACGGTGCTTAAGGTCAGTACAAATCTTATGCACAACATAATTGTACTCAGCCACAAACTTGTAGTCCTGGAAGCGAAGGCTTAGCCATGTGTCCTCTACTCTAGGGAGGAGCACGTACTTGAGCTTTGCGAAGAAGGTCCACAATGTCATGGGGTCCTTCTCTGCCAAGAACTCATCCTTCAAGGTTGGTGAGAGGTGATGGCGGCGAAAGTGCAATGCTTGGCTCCTATACGAAGGTGGGGACAGGGCTAATGCCCTTACCAATGACTGTTCCTAAGTCCTTTGCCTCAAAAATGATTTTCCACATCAGACTTCAATGTTAGGTATTTCTAGCCATGTGGGAAAAGCTCAGCAAACTCCTTGTTCACAAGCCAGACATCCTATATTTTCATTCAAAGTATACGTAAGTCATACTTCATGTAAAGGCATATGAGTGGTATCCATAAATAATGGTATCTTTAAGCATTTTTAGTATCCTCCTCAACAATTATATTGAATAACAACAAAGGATTTACATAATAATTCAAACATATAAACTATGTAAAAATAAATACTGCAAACTAACGGGGGTGTTTAAAGCAAGATTTCCAATACAGGAAAATTATCTGTGTGATTTTCCAAATGCCCAGTCCAAAAGGGACTAGACGCGCGTGCGTGCTGCAACCTCCTCGGCCTTCGTAGTGCAGTCCGCTTCGATGGTCAAGGCTCGCCTTGCACGTGGCCCGGCTGAGTGCCCTGCTCAGCACGGCGTTGCGGCGTGCCTAGCACGACCTGGTTCGGTGCATTGCTCGCCAGGCGTGGCCCGCTTGCTCGCGGCCTGCTATCTCGTGGCTTGCCTTGGCCCACCTAGTGTGGGGCCTTCCCGGGCGGCCTGCTGCTTGCGTGGCCCGCCTGTGCGGTCTGCCCTACCTGTCGTGAGGCCATGGCCTGTTAAGGTGTGGCCTACCGGGCGCTCGATGTCTAGCCGGCTTAGTCCGCCGGGTGGCTCGGCCTGCCCGGTGCGCAGGCATAGCACTTGGCTGACGTGTGCGCCGTCCAGTGCTGCTTGCATCGAGGTCATGGCGGCTGGTGTTGGTGCTGCTCCGTGCAGTGTCGCAGTCAACGCCACTCTATGCGACGCATGCGAGCTTGAGCCTAGAGGCGCGTTCGATGACGGGTGCCGCTCCGTGCGGTGTGTGTCGTGTGCGCCTTTGAGGTTAGTGCCACCGCTTGTGCTGGATGCGGTCAGCCAGGTCGACGGCGTGACAACGGCGGAGGCCGCTTCGTGTGCTGGTGCCAAAGGTTGTCGCTGGTGGTGACGTGATCGTCGTGGTGCCGATGCCGCAACATGCGATTGTCGGTGCTGCGTCGCATCATCTTGCGGCGTGCAGCCAGGACGTGCCGCTCCCTACGGTGCCTCTTGCGTGCGCGCTCGTTGGCCGCTCCGTGCTGCATGTTAGCAATGCGGTACGGACGCGTGTCACGGTGGTGGCTCCACTTCATGTGGCAGTTCGGCTGACCACATAGCATCGTGTGTCGTCCGGTCAGTGCGATGGCGAACTCAGCCTACCAGTAGCTCGTGCGCGTGGTTTGTTTTGTAGCCTGTACTAGTTCTGTACTGGTCCCATGTTGGCTTTTGCCGATTTTGATTCCGTATTGGATCGGTGATCGTTTTAATCAACTCCCTGTTGATATCATATTTGCTCGTTAGGACAGATCATATTGATCTCCAAATTATCAAGAGCATATATAGATGGAAAAGTCAATGTAGAAAGCTAGATGCGATGGAGATAAAAGAAGTCTAAATATTGAATCTAATCTACTAAATAATTGACGGTCATCAATTTAATGGTTTACCTCGAGAACGATGTGAAGTTAGCCTATTCTGTAGGCTGGCAGAGCGCGTCGTAACTGATAATGTGTTATCAAACCAATGTTGTGAGGAGTGATCCGATGGCTGACAACATATAGTAGATCAACACAAGCACACACGATAGAAAAGTAAATTGATACGAGAATGTAGAGATGATATACTTTCTTTTTATTAAATTCGATCTAAGTAGGATACCTTAAACTATGTAAATAAACAATAATTACGTCTTCTACTTACAAATCTTCTACCTAGAAGCTATTCAATAAGTATCTACATAGGTTTCTAGGGGACACGGCGCATCGGGCGGCACCTAAGAGCCTAACAAAAACATCAGGATAAGCCACGTTTACCTTTGGCATTACACGTTGGACATCATCAGGATCAACCACCAACCAAGTTTAGCAATGGCATTGCTAAAGGTAGACGTTAGGATATGCCACTAGCCATGTTTGGCAGTGGAATTAAAGCTAAACGTTTGGATAAGTCACTAGCCTTGTCAAGCATTAATCTCACCAAATAATCCTTCCAGTATTTGTGCTATAAATATATACCATGGACCAAGCAGTTGATACTCATCAGTCACCAGTCACAGTCAGACGAATAGGACATACTAACTCATCAATCACGATGGCGAAGCTCATGAAGCACACCGTCCAAGGTTTCTTGCTACTTTCCTTTGTTATTCTCGTGTGTTCTGCAGGTCCTGGACGCATACGCGGTAATTAACGAATCAAAGTTCATATTCTGGAGGAATATTGTTGTTGTTGTGTTGTTGAGAGGGTATATGTTTTCTTTTGATCCTTTTATTAGACGTGTTTCTTTTGATCTTAGGTCAAAGCATCGATGGCAAGGGGAGCAACACGATGATGGGAGTAAACAACATAATCAACGACGGAGAACTTAAAGATTGTTATCACAACCCGAACGACCATGATAATAGCAACAACTTCTGCTGTAAAAAGGATGGCATGTGCTGGTCAGATATCCAAGTATGCATCAGAAACTGTCCGTGTGTTGAAAATTGCGGAGGACGCAAAGGCTAAGCGTTCCCAGATCCGCTATCGTGCGTACATTTAGAAATGTTAGATCATAAGGATCTGATTTTAGTAATAACCATGTACCCAACAACTGGAATAAGAAGTTTACCCGTGATTGTGTTTTCTATAAATAGATTGGAGCGTACCTGATTTGCTAATCATGAAAGTATTGTTGTTATCCTTGACTTCCAGTTTATTATCTATGTGGTATAAGTAGATCCAGACTCAAAACTTTACATAATGGAGTATCGTTTTTTTAGATAATAGAAGAGCTTTATTGACATCTTCTACCCTCATCTGAAGACGCACGCAGTCAAAACTGTTACAAAGTCAAGCGTCACTAGACGCACAAGGTAAAATAATGCAAAAGGCTACATAGAAAACAAGAAATCTTCATATGCTACATGGCCTACTAAGCAATCGCCACTCATCGTGCAGAATGGAGTATTGCTAAGTTTGAGACCCAAAACTGCTAGTCCTAACATGTTTGTACTATCTCAAGCTAGATTTGTTTTTGTTATTTGTTGGCAGACACAATTGGTCTAAATTATTGTTCGACTTCATGAGTATCATGAATTGATTGATTCAGTTTAACTTACTCTAAGACCATTAGTTTATTCCATCTTTTTATCAGCAATCTGACCCACTTGGCCCAAGCACCCATGTTGGGCCAAACCCAAACCTAGCTTGGCAACCAATGTGCAACAAATGGCTTTACCTTGGTCTAGCCCAAGCCCATGCTGAAGCCGAAATTAACCAATATGCGTGTTACTGTTATACGGAGTGATAAACGACATTGGAAACTAAAAGCCAATTGTAAATGGTATACAACGGGGAAAAATTCGGTGCAAAAATATCTCCAAATCGAACAAATACATACATGTATTTCGGAACAAAATTTGAAGGAGAGAATTTCATGAATCTAGGGAAGCGCTTCCATGCTCTTCCAAAGAAGTGAACATCACCATACATATATCTCTTTATGCAAGCTGCGCAAGCACGCCGTGCTCAGCATTCATGATCCGCGTTATGTGGTGATTAGCAACGCCCTCGTGAACAAACAATTGGGTTATCAAATGATCTTCTTAGAGCAACTCCAGCAACTGATCTATCCCACCCGCCATTTGTAAAATAGCTTCTCCCGAGCAAAAAAAGCCCTCCAGCAGAGACGCTATCAGGGACGCCATTTTTAGCGGCCCTCCATCCCGGCCAAGCCCGACGCCATATTTGGCATGAGCCTCGGATACGCCATCTCGCTAACTGCTCCTCCGGACACTTCCCTCCCGCCATCTCCTCCATCCGCGCCGCTGTCCCGTCGAGGTGAGCTCCGCTCCGCTGCGCACTGGTCCCTCCCGCCTCCCGCCTCCCGCCCCCGCTGGCCGCGACCAATCCGCCATGCGCCGGCGGCAATGCTCCACCGCCACCGCTCCAGCAGAGCCAGGTAGGCGCCGCCAGCGTGCCGGCAGCCTACTGGCAGCCTGCCTGCCGCGCCGCCCGGCCATAGGCCCATCTCCCACAGCCCGGCCCGGTCCAGATCTGGGAGCGGTGGTGTCGGTGAGCCCACTCCCTGCCCTCCCCTCGGGCCGACGAGTGTGGCGGCGCCGCGCGATGCTGCGGAGGTGCGTCGGTCGGCTGGGAGGGGAAGAAGGTGCGCTGGGGAGGTGGGAGGGGAGGGGAGGGGGCGGGGTGGGGAGAGGAAGGTGCTCACCGGCCGGCGAGTACTGACGATCGCACCGAGGCGTGGCCCACGACGCACGGGGCAGCGCGGGGCGGATTGGGAGCTGGAGAAGGGCGTGAGGGAAGAGGCCGGCGGAGGGGCGCGGGGTAGAGAGAGCCGCGCCGGCGTTGGCGGCCGAGGGTGGCGGCGGCTTTGCGGAGAGCGGAGGCGGCGGGGAGCCCAGGAGGGAGAGGGGGAGCAGCCAGGAGGCAGAGGGGAGGGAGCGGCGCTCTGGGGAGGTGGGAGGGGAGGGGAGGGAGCGGGTTGGGGAGAGGAAGCTCCGCGGGTGCGCCGGTGCAGTGGGGAGAGGAGGGAACGGCGGGGAGAGGGAGATGCGCCGCCCGGGTAGTAGGGGAGGGGAGGGAGCAGCTGGACAGGGGAGGTGTCGGTGAAGATTTGAGAAGATGAACATTATTTAAGGGTGATGAGGGATTAAAAGGGGGTGATTTGGGGAGGGTTTTGAGGCATAGTATTTGTAGTTTATTTTTTTGCATTGGAAATCTATAGTAGTATTTACAAATTATGCTAACAAATGGCTTTGTGTATGCTATTGTTACCTCAGGTTGAGATACGCCATTAGAAATCTTTGACTTTGGAAAAGTTTGGCCCCAAATTATAAGGTAGTTTTCAAGCCTTGTCTATATGCTTTAAGTACAAACATTGTGTTGTATATGCCCACAAAATTATATTTTGTTCAACCACTATCTATATGTTGTATACAAGTGATAGAAACATGCATAGTTCCAATACTAGCAGCACATATTTATAAAATTTCCAATACTAGCAGCATGCTTCTAGTTCTTATGTTGGTTTTTTGTTAGACTAGTGATGGACAAGGATGCACGAAAAATTAGTGAAGGTTGGGCCTGGACCATCCGAGAACTAGAGGTGATCTCAAGCGAGTGTAAAAAACTTGCGAATGATAGCTTTTCTCCTATGTCACGTATCATCGACAATGATCTCAACTATATCCTAGTTCAAATTGACCAACTATCACGAAGCATTGAGCGGCTCTCCGTAGAATCAATAGCTTTGCTTAAAAAAGATGGAGTAGTTCCTGCCGAAGAGGACCCCGAGCCCGAGAAGGGTGTCCCCCCCCCAGAAGATCGTATCTCTTGCGATTACGTGAGTGATGATAGTGGTAAACGGGATTATTGGGACTATTGTGAGGAAGAGGGTATCAATTCATCTCCTCATGATTATGGGTACGATGATATTTTGTATGATGACTGATGGCTTGTGATGAGTGGTTCTAGATGTTTGTATCTTGTGGAGTACTTGTATGGAACAATTTATTACCTATATGTACTGAACCATGTACTAGTTTTAGATGTGGTAGACTTTATTACGTATTTGTATGTTATGGACTATGTGTATTGAACAATTTACTAGTTTTGAATGTGTAGACTCTATTAGGGATGTTGTATCTTATGGACTATATGTATCGAACAATTTACTAGCTTTGGATGTGATATATATGTATATTGTCACTTGTTAAAACAGGGTGGTCCAATGGAGGATGGTTTTTATTCTAACTTGTTGAGTGGTGGAATCAATGGAGCTACATGGAAAGATAGTCAGGAATTTAACCCTATTGGAGAGCAACCTTTGCCAGTAGATGAACCTACCATGTCCTGTAGACCCAACAATAAGAGATCCAAAAATTTCACCGAGCAAGAAGACAACTTGTTGGTACAGGCATGGCTAAATACAGTTTGGATGCAAGTATTGGTAATGAACAATCTCGTGATTTTTATTGGGCAAGGATTCATCAATACTATCACGACAACATGAAATTTGACTCATTGCGCAACCAAAATTCACTCACTAACCGGTGGGGTACTATTCAAGAACAGGTTAACAAGTTTTGTGGCTGTTATGACTGGACTCAGAATAGGAGGCAAAGAGGGATGACAACACAAGACAGGGTATACAACTATCTCTTTACTAGGTTTGTATTTTGCTTATGTTCTGGACTAGCAAAGTAACTTATATTGATTTGTAGATTGTTCAGGCATGTAGTTTGTTCCAATTAGAAGATACTAAAAGGAGATCATTCGGATTACTGCATTGCTGGAGAATCTTAGTGCACCATCTGAAGTGGACTTCTCGGTTATCTAAAAAAAAAGACGGCATCGAATGCTAGTCCGGGTAGTTCTTCTCCAAGTACTACCTCCAATGATGAAGTTGGGGCTTCTACTCCTGAGCACGATCCCTTGAGAAGACCCACCAGTAAGAAGGCTGAGAAAGAGCGATTACGAAGAGGTAAATCTTCTGGCACTTCAAATACTAGTACTGTGATGTTAGCATTTGATCATGTTTGGTCGAAGAAGGTAGTAAGGGATGATAAGAAAGATGCCAGTAAAGTAGCTCGATATGAACGTGCAATTGCAATGGAAGAAAAGATGATGGCACTTGAGGAAAGTAAGCAGGAAATTGAAAGAAATAGGTTAG
This sequence comes from Stipa capillata, assembly GCA_019208055.1. Taxonomy (NCBI): domain Eukaryota; kingdom Viridiplantae; phylum Streptophyta; class Magnoliopsida; order Poales; family Poaceae; genus Stipa; species Stipa capillata. The sequence continues at coordinate 174,976 of JAGXJF010004340.1, forward strand.
CTATAGAACAACAAAAGTTAGATCGACAGACAAGAAGTGACGAGGAAAGAATTATGAGCATGGACATTAGCGCTATGACTGGGCCACAATAACAGTACTACCTGAGCTTGCAGGGTGAGATCATCGCTCGACGGTATAACAATACTTCATGAGCTACTAGTTGTGTGATCTATTCATGGTGCGAACTATTTGTGACCTACTATTTGTTGTATGACCTACTATTTGTGTGAACTAATCGTTGTATGAGCTACTATTTGTGCGAACTATTTGTTGTATGAGCCACTATTTGTGCGAACTATTTGTTGTATACTTTTATGAAAGAGGTGCACAACTATATTAAGAAAGTAGATGCATACATTAAGGGTTTGTTTGGTTCCTAGCCACAATTTGCCAAGCCAAAAGTGTGGTGATTGCCACACTTATGGCTTGCCACATTTTTTGGCAATAGAAGAGCGTTTGGTTGGCAACTCAGTTGTGGCAAAAAATTTCTGACAAGTGTTTGGTTTGCTACCACAAATGTTTGGCAAAACACATTGGTAATTGTTTGGTTTGGTGCTGTGAGTCATGTGAGGACTTGACAATATTTGTGATGAATATTTTGCCACCTTATGTGGAGTAGATTCTTTTGGTTGCATGAATTTGAGGTTTGAATTACTTATTGTGTGTTTGATAAGTTTGAGTTTCTCAATTTGTCTCAAGGAAAAATTAAGTGGATGAATGATTTTTCTCGACTGACTTGGGTCAAGTTGAAGACTTGTGCTCACAACGCTTTGCTTGGTCTATTGTGTGCAGGTGCGAGTTGGGTGCGACGATGGTTCGGCCATATGGATCGGCATGAGACTTGGAGGGCTGAGATGCGGTCAAGTAGGTGGCGACGACATCATGCGACTTAAAAGCATGTACGCGGAGGACAAGAAAGCGGGTCGAGACGAGACGTGAGGACCAAGTCAGTGCGATGGCGTTTTGGTAAAAACGTGAAATCTACCGAACCATAACCAAGAAACTGCGGCGAAGGCCGGGAAGCGGTTTAGGGTTAGATGCTTAGGGTAGAAGGAGAGGGTGGATGGCGGATGAGTCACTTAGACGCTTTGTGATGCGTGCTAAGTGCTCATGCCATCTAAATGGGCTTTGAGGCCCAAGTGGAGAGGGGGATGCCCCCTTCACTATAAATAGGTGGAAGAGGGTTTCTTAACTTTCAACCCTTTTGATTAGCTTTTGAGAGCTGCACTTTGTGAAGTGCTTTGCCTAGATGAGAGGCTTGTAAACTCTAAAGAAAACCCATGAAAATCCAATACAAAAAGATTTCTTCAATCCCTATGTGTTCTTGAGCCATTCATTCTTCGAATCTTTTTTATTTTTGTTTTCTTGCCTTCTTTGTGGTGTGATTCATGGTATGGCAAGTAAGTGATGGGGAGATCACCTCTGGACTGATCTCATCCAAGCATATCCAAGGATCAATCCTTTTCCTTCTTGATTTTGAGTTTTCTTGAAGAAAAAGGCAAGAAATGGGGGTTTTGTGATTGAGTCATGAAGAGGTCTTGATTCTGTGATTTGGGGCTTGGAATAGGTTGCTGGGACATGTGAGATGATGCCATATTGATCTGAGATCAAGATTCCTCACGAGTTTTCTTTCCCCTCAAAATTTCTCTTTTCTTCGTTTGTAGAGCTGATTGAAGAAAAAGGGTAAAAGGTCTTGACTTGAGAAGTTTTTATGAAGATCAACACTTGATCTAGATTCGCAAGACCTTCCTACACATATCTGCAAATTTTGGTTTGATTTGGTTGGGTAGATTTTGAATTAGCCAAAAAGTTGGATCAAAAAACTCAGTTCTGGAACCTGGCTGTTCTTCTGCTGAATTCTTTGAAAGTCTTCAGTTTCTTCAGAAATCTCGGTGCATCCGATTCTTCAATCTCGGAACTACCGAGATTCACTTCTGTTTTGCTTGCTGAGTTCTTCAGTTTCTTCAGAAATCTCGGTGCATCCGATTCTTCAATCTCGGAACAACCGAGATTCACTTCTGTTCTTGCCTGCTGAAAACAGAACCAAAAATCGGTTCAACCGGAAAAATTCCCGGTACTTCCGGAATTCTTCAAATTCTTCAGGCTGAAATTCTTCACTGAGAACAGAACCAAAAATCGGTACAATCGGAAAAATTCCCGGTACTTCCGGAATTCCCAGTTTCTTGAGGCTGAGTAGTTTTACTGTTTCGGCCATAACTTTTGCATTCGAATTCAGAATTTGGTGATCTTGGACTAGTTTTGAAGCTATCGACGAGCTCCACGTCACCAAGGGCTTTTGGGTGTATTTCCATTGCATTTTCACTCAGATCATACTAGTTCTTTAAAATGACTATGTATGTGAAGAATTTGTGAAAGAAATTTAAAATTCGACATTCACCCCCCCTGTCGGAGGCCACCGATCCAACAGGTGCCACATTTTGGTTTAATATAGAAAAAAATTACCAACATCTATATTGATATCATCAAATCTATGATGAAATATTACTTTCATAATGTACACTATTTCCACTTGTGCAATCGGCCAAGATTGCAAATTATTTATTTACAACACATTATTTTTCAGCCTTTTCTCTTGCTTGTATATATGAAATCTGCATCAATTGTTCTTTTCCTGGGAAATTCAAGCTCCATGTGCACTATAATTCCTGAGTAGGATTCTTTCTAGATGATCAATAACAAATAAATGCATCCAGTTTCCTGAGAAAGTCATGATTCCCAGCATCAAGCCATTGTCGGAACATTTCAGACCCGATGAACTGATTCGTGGGGTAAAAAGGTTATTAACTAGGTATAAATAGACCCTCAACTCACATCATATTCTTCAGATAAATCTCTTAACGGTGAACTCGCGCTGCGATATGACTGCTTCTTTCTGGTACAAAAAGAACGTAGGAAAATGGAAGCTCCGGTGAGCAAACAACAGATGAAACCCAATCCCCTCTCATTGGCTCTTTCAACGCTAGAAGGCACCTTGTTTAGGCAGAGAGTACAAGCTCTAATTTTATAGAGTACTCCAGTAACTCAGTAAGGAGTAAAAGTTACTAGTATTACCAGTAGGGCAGTAGAACAGCTTGTTCTTTCATTGACGATGTCACTTGGATCTGTTGGTGTTTCGCTGTCCCCATTTACTTGCTAGCTGGTACCAGTTGAATCCCTTCCGGCTCTATTTTTGGGGACCAAGAATACCAGAATATCCGCTAACAGTATCAGTTTGAACTAGATGCCGTCACAATACATGAACCGAATAAGTGTAAAGAGTACAAGTGATGGTAAACAAGATTTAGTATGCAAACGCCAAAGAAAAACGCAACTAAAACATCTTTACGAAGGCAAGCAGATAACCACACATGCAATCCCCATTGTAAAGAGTACTATTCTGAAGCACAAGTTTAAGCAACCATCTGAACATAACACGATGGTAATATCTTTTTCTTCCATTCCACACATATATTGCATTTTGAGGTTTTCATACTCTACGACACCTTAGTAGCACAACAGCTAGCGCGGTAGCTCTTTGGCAGCAGTAGCAGAATTAGCAGCGGCAGCAGGGCTGGGCACTCAAGATTGAGGAAACAAGGAGTACCCAATTGTTAAAGAGAGCTAATAGCACTTCAAATTAAATCTAAAAATAAATAAATAATGAGAACGATGTGTATCCAAGTTTGCGTTCAATAAAGGCGCAATCACCATGTCAGACACTAATTGATATGTCAATCAAATGTTATATAGTAGTGCACGTATGGCCATTTGCTATATAGGCATGAAAATTTCTGATGACTGTTATCAAAGCATGCATTTTTAAGCTGTTAGAGCATACCATAATTATTTTGAGGCTGCAAAGAGTGATACAAATATAAAATTATATTGTTTGTTAGATTACATGGACAACTATAATACTTGAAAGAATTTTGACCATAATTGAATAATCCGTTTATAAAAAAAAACTTCGAAGAGTAATTTGAGGGAGGAGGAAATGCAGGATGCCAGGAGCAGAACATATCATAGGCCATTTCCCCAGACATATCATCCTGCAGCTGCAGGCCCAACCCCCAAGAACTAACATAATTTTTTGAAACACCACACGTCAAACATATAAGTTAGAACAGGTCATTTTTCATTGTTGTGGAGTTCATGCATCTAAGAGCAACACTAATGGAGGAGCTTATCCGGCTAAGGAATAGAATTGATCATATAAAATTCAAGGACATCTGATGTGGAACCAAAGACAACAAAATGATCCCATGGTAGAACATTAGAACAGTACATGTTAGCGTAGCCAAATGACAGGAGCTTCTGGTGGACAGAATTTGCAATACTAGAGAACAAAACATTTATAACATTGCCGCACCTGTTTTGCATGGACAAAGAGGTGTATTCCATGGTGAAAATTCTGTACATACATGCTAGCTTACTCAAATGACATGAGCATTTGACAAACAAAACTTGGCAATCTTAAAAAAAATTGTTCCACCTGTTTTAAATGGACAAAATGTCTAGGAGGAATTAAGATTAATGTTAGTTTGTGAACTACCAAAAAGGCGACTAAGAGAACCCATATATAAGTTATGCCGAATTAACAACAACAAAATGAACAAGCATTATATGCTATGAGACAACAAGGAAAAAAATGATAATACAATGATTCTCTACCATTCATGTAAAACTCAACAATTTAATCCAGTCTAGTAAGTACCACAATAACGAGGATCAGCAAGAAGGCTCACAAAAGATATGTAAACATCATATGCTCTCTTTTTCCCTTCCTGCTCTTCTATTAGAGAATAGGCGATCTGCACATGGAAGTGATAACTGAATGCTTATCTTACAATGAGCACCATATCTATAGCTATTGTAATAAATAAATACCATGTCTATTTCTGTAAAGGAGGAGGATCATGTAATTCTTATATAGGGTTAATGGTCCCAAGCTCAAGATAATGGTTCAATGTTAAAGAACTTCACTGAGAAAGCAGCAGACACAATTTTACTCATACACTAGTGGGAAATTACTGATTTTCTTATAAAGTTAGTTAGCACATACGCATGGTGATTACCTGTGTATCCATCACATTATGCAATTTGATGCCAAACTGAAAATACAAATCCTGTAAACAATAAGTCTCAATCAGTTAGTCAGAGGCCAAATTTTGTTGAACAGATTTTTTAGTACACCATCTGAAACCTGACTGAAAAGAACTTCCATTGCTTTGTTTATGCATTGCTTTCCCGTAAAGGCATCAGCACATGGAGTAGACGGATATGCCATGAACTTGCAAGTGAGATTGGCTTGTAAGCGAAGTTGCTCGCGTACATTACATGGTGATAATTAGAAATGCAGTGATTCCTAGGTTAGATGCAGAGAGTAAACACTAACACTGCATATGTTAATGCATTTTTCCTTTACAAATTATGCTCACTTATGCTCCTCAAAAGACAATTATCTGGTTCTGGACAACTGTTATACTAGTTCAAATAGAAGAACACGAAGAATACAGTAACGCTGGTACCTCGAGCTGCAAGGTCCCAGCCAGCAATTTCAGGCTTGTGATCCTCCAAAGCATTTGTCAAGTCACAGATCTCTTTATTGTTTGCTGAAAAAAAACAAGGAAACAAGCAATTGCAAACTCATAGCAAGATATCAGCTAGGCAAATTTTAGAATCCTACCTTCAGCTCATTGCTTTCAGTTCCAGGACACTGCATACACATGTATGCTTACAAGACAGACACACATACAATACTTCACATATCTGATATTCCCATTAGATTAACAAAATAGACCATACTAGCGGACAACATCCAAAATGATTGCGTAGCTACTACTAGAGAACTTCTAGCCAACATTCATAAGCACATAGCTAAACTTCAGAGGTTAAGACCTTCTTTGTCGCATAAGAACTTGAACACCCAGGCATGCAAGGTATCATCGCGAGTGTTGCACAACCAGCCACGCTTACTTACATTCTCGTTGGAAGACATGTGCTCTCCGATAAGAATTCGCTGATCTGGTGTCATTGGGATAGCCTCTAGTCTCTGCCACAAAGATGCATGAGGATCAGTAAGCTGTGGCATTTGGGGAGGAGCAGTGGCAGCAAGCGTGCCACGAAGTGATTTCAGCGTATCTTTGATTTCATCATTGCACTCCGCAAGACGACTCTTGTTCCTTGATGGCTTCTTAGTTGGTAGATCGTTGTTGCCTCTTGGACGCTTCTTACCAGTTCAACTATTGTTGGAGGAGCAGCTATTATCACCAGTTGGATGCTTGTTTGAAGCTGGCAAAGTGTCAGAATCCTCACCAAGTGTGTCTTCAGGTTGTGTGTAGCCGTTGAGGTCAATTAGCTCTCTTGAATCGTCACTATCTGAAGCATCACTAACATCCATGCAAGTGTTCTGGTCCATAGCCAAGGAACCATCAGCGCTACATCCTGTAAATAGCTCCTGCATCTCCTTGAAGAACTTGATGGGCTTGGAGAGCAAGCGTCTTGCTCTGTCCTGCATCGCAACGTAAATGGAAATCCAACATTTCAAGAACTGCATATATGCAACAGATGCAACAAAGGGCTGCTATCATATATAAAACATGCTGATCAGAACACGAAAAGAATGAGACCGTGTAAAAGAATTGCATACTTTGTCAAAATTTTAGTGACAGGTCCAGTTTAGGTGTATGAACCCTAAACCTCCAACTCATGCAAACTGAATTGAGTGCAAACAACTTACACATAGGTTTGCCTTTTCAGATTCAGAAATAGTCAGCAAACATCTGGATTGGTCAAGTGAATTGCCACTTTTGCTCAATGCTGCTGCAACGAACTTCCAATTTTCTTTGTTGTGCCTGTATTGAGGGTCCACTTGATCAACAGTCACCCCCCATTGCAAACTTCTTGTTCAAAGTATCAGCACACAACATGTGATGTTGCTTCTTGAACTTAAAGCCTGCATATTGTCTTTTCATGTACTCGATGTACCACTCTAGCATGAATTGCTTCTGATCCTCATGCCAGGTCACGGTCCTCTCACGAGAGGATGCAACCTTATCAACCTTCAGCTTTCTCTTGCTCATTGCTGTTTTCCAAGACAAGGGACATTTCAAATTAAAAAATGTGAGGTAAGTCAACAATAAACTACCAGGAATAAAGCACCACACTCATATGTTCCATACAAATAAGTAAATGGTTGCACTCAAATGTTCCATACAATGAAATAATAAATCAGCACACTCATATGTTCCATACAATGAAATAATAATAAATCATTGCACTCATATGTTCCATCTAAGCTACAGCTGGTCCTACTTTATCTTCCCACATCTTTCGAGCCATCTCTTCTCTTTTGTTTGCCCATGCCACATTCTCCTGGTGCATATCACTACGGTTTCTTACACTCCGTGGCAGGGCTGCGTACCAAGCAAGATCATCGTACACATACTTGTCGGGACCGTCCTCCAAGATCCAGTTATGCAGCGCACAACAAGCCATCACAATTTTCACTTGTGTTTTCAAAGAGAAGAATGGCTGACTTGCAAAGATTTTGAAACGGTTCTTCAAGGAACCAAATGCTCATTCGACAGTTGTCCTAAGTTGTGAATGGCGAAGGTTGAATAACTCTCTTGGGCTCTCTGGTTCCCTAGTGCCCCTATACTCTTTTAGGTGATACCGAACACCACGGTATGGGGGTAATACACCAGGTCTTGCTGCATATCCAGCGTTAGCAAGGAAATATTTACCTACATCATTATTTCTTGCAGATTAGTTAGGTAACAACTAATAAATGGAAGTTTTAGACTGGAGCTATTGGTTTAGAATCCTACCTTCTGGTATTTTAAGGCCATTTGGATGTGATAGAGCATCTTGAAGCACGTAAGAATCGTGAGCTGAGCCCTCCCATCCAGCAAGAACATATATGAACCTTAGGTCAAAATCAACCGCTGCTAGCACATTTTGGGTGGTATAGGATTTTCTACCCCTAAATCGATCTTGCATATGGATAGGTACACACGCTGGTATATGTGTACCATCCAGGACACCTATGCATCCCTACGAAAATAGAAAGTTTGTTTTGTCAATTAGATGAACATGACATTTGTAGTGTACTTGAAATAGTGATTATCAATTTTGGATGTACCTCGAAGTAAGGGTGAAATCTGCCAGTCGAATTTGTTATCTTTGAGTGCGTGTCAACTGATCTGATGCATATGAGATCACGGGCGAGGATACAAAAGGCATCTAAAACAAGATGGAAATACCTACTAACAGTCTCACTTGATCTGATGAACTCAAAGGCAATTGATCTGGTTGTCCAGTTTAGACCCACAACATGAATAAACATGGTGACTTGTTCCTCTATTGTGACATGAAAGGTCTCCTCTAACAGGGCACGTGATCTAAGCTCAGCGCACAGCTTATGGAAGACAGCTTTCCTCATACGCAGCTCACTTATGCAGTGGGCATCAGTTCCGTGGTACAAACGATTTAAACGTCTCAATCTTTCCACATCTCTATCAAGCATGGGAGCATATGTTATTCTTTTCCTTTTTCGTGTATTAATCATATACCAGTACATGGCTACACACACAATGATACCAGCAATCATTCTTCTCCTCCATATGTAATGGCAGTAGTCCAAGTAGTACTGTAAATATAATTTCATTTGATCCATCTAAAACATATTTTAAGAAATAGGATGGAATCAGTAAAAGAATGCACAATTAAGCAAAGCTGTTACGAATAACTGTCAAACTACCAATGATTCGAAAACAAAGTACGATTCATCATGCGCATGGTCTGAAAAATAAAAGAAGATTAATCATGCGTGTGCCTGCCCACCCATGATTCGATATTTGTAACAATTTGTCAAAATTCTGCTCATAAGCTTAACAATCATCAAAATCCACGAATTGAAGCCTTGAAGGATCGAAAGGTAGTGATAAAAACATAATCTTGTTTTCACTCTCAGAGAAATTTCTGTGCAGGTACTCACTTTCCTTGGCATGCAAGACACTAACTCAAAATAAATGGCATAGCGCGTGCTATCAAGTAAGCTACAGGGAACAACAATCTGTCGAGATATTTGCCTAGGTTTACATCAAGGGCAACCAAAACCAACATAAGGACATTTGGGAAATAAATATATGCATAGCCATGTTTCACAAAAGATGAAAGTGAAAGCAGCGCGATAGTCTAAATTTTAACCATTGCAGCAGAAATCTAGAGGATGAAACATAGTTAAGGAGCAAATCGCTGCATAGAGGAGCACAAAAGAATGGCAAGGCAGTAGACTATACCCTAATGCGTGACTTTATCGGTTAAGAAAAGGATCAAGCAAAGCTTTAGAATAAAAGTTAAGCATATGTTTTTTGTGTTGGTTCATAGCCTTGCATTCTGTAGTCAGCACAGCACAGGTGGTCAACAAGCATCCTAAGATTTTGAGAGATTTTTGGTTGAGCTACGGGGAAAAAGATGGTATTTTTCTGCCAAATTAAGCTACCACTTTACCTTCGTATGAACTGGAATAATTCTTCTTTGACTTTACCAGCAGCAACAGTTGCCGCAGCCTTCTTGTGAGACTCAACCTGAGCATAACAGTTCAGAAAAGAGCAATAAGCTTGGTAGCTAGCTTGACAAGTGAGTGATAGTTTAGAGGGGGTGGTGGTTGGTGCGTGCAGGAGGCGGCCATGAGCAGGACGTACCGGAGGAGAGAAAGAGGAGGTAGACGGCGGCGTGGACCAAGGCTACGGCGGAGAAGTCATCGTCGGAGGCGGCGAGCGCCTGGCGGACCCACCCAACGGGACTCCTCGTGCCGGAGGAGATGGTCGGGGCGGCGGCCGTGACCCTCCGGAGGCCGGTGGTGTGGTGGAGTCGCGCTGAGACGACGGACTAGCGGAAGCGGCGGCGGATCTGGAGATGCGCCCTCCAGAGGCCGGCGGCGTGGTGGGCTACGGCGGAGACAAAAGTGTGCCGATCTGATGGTTAGGGGCGGGATGGTGGTGATGCGATTGTCTCTCCGGCCGCACGGACTAGCTGCTCCTCAACACCTCCAGATCAAGGCCTCCCTCTGCTTCCGCTTCCGCCGCCACTCTCGCTTCCGATCTGCACGGGATATCTCAGCAGATGGTGGTGGTGTGAAGAGATGAGCAGCTGAGCAACTGATGGGAGAGAGGTGGCGGCAGCGAGCTCAGCGAGCACGACGGCACGGAAGGGGAGTAGCCATGGAGAGCGGAGGAGGTGTGGAGATACCGGCAACTTGCAGTAAGGATAGAGAGGGACTTGTGGCGCGCCACCGGGCGGTGTGGCGGGGAAAAAGCCCGCCACATTTTTGGTGGGAAAGGCTGTGGCGGAACGGATTTTGGACTGTGGCGAGCCAAAACTCTGGTGGACAACCAAACATCTGCCAAAGGGATGATGGCACGCCTAAATTTGGCTTGGCAATTTCTGGCCAGCAACCAAACAGCCTCTAATTAAGACAAAACTGCGTACAAGAACTCATACATAATTTGGAAACACTACACCCCAGCATAATTTAAACACTACTTGATAGCTACGACTACATTATTGGAATTGCATAAATTATTAGAACTACGACTTTGCGTACAAGTGCCACATGTGCTTGACTAGATCGTCTTGAAGCTGAGAGTGAGCAGCTCTGTTTCTTATATCATGATTACTTTGAAGAAACTCCATGAACTGAGAAAGTTGAGGGGTGGGCTCATGAGAAACTGTTACCCTATCTCCCACATGATCGTAATTGAAGTCTTCTGGTCCATCCCGCTCATCTTTCACTATCATGTTATGCATGATGACACAAGCTGTCATGATTTGTCCGAGTGTCTCTTGATCCCAGAACCTTGCAGGACCACGAACAATGGCAAAGCAAGCTTGCAGAACTCCAAATGCTCGTTCCATATCCTTCCGAGCAGCTTCTTGGCCTTGGGAGAAAAGTTTTTTCTTGTTCCCTCGCGGAGATGGTATTGTCTTCACAAATGTTGCCCATAGTGGATATATGCCATCTGCAAGGTAATAGCCCATTGTGTAGTTGTGACCATTGATGGTGTAATTTACTTCCGGAGCTTGTCCTTCAGCAAGCTTTGCAAATAGATGGGACCGGTGAAGGACATTATATCATTGTGGGAACCCGGTAAACCAAAGAATGCGTGCCAAATCCAAAGATCCTGGGAAACAATGGCTTCCAGAATAATTGTGGGTTCATGCACATGGCCCGTATACATTCCTTGCCATGCTGCCGGGTAATTTTTTCACTTCCAATGCATGCAATCTATGCTCCCTAACATTCCACGTAAACATCTTGCTTCTCCTATTGCAAGTAATCTAGTAGTATCAACATTATTTGGGGACCTCAGATACTCATCTCCGAAGACTTCCACAATAGCTTTAACGAACCTTCGAAGACTCTCTAGGACAGTACCTTCTCCGATCCTAATAAATTCATTAGTAGCATCGGCTGGTACTCCATAGGTTAGCATTCTAAATGCGGCGGTACTCTTCTGCAAATGAGATAACCCTAGAACCTCGGCATTATTTCTTTTTTGCACAAAATAGCTATCGTGTTGCACTACAGCTTGCACTATACGGACAAACAGAGAACGAGCCATTCTAAACCTGCCAAGATATGAAGAAAGAATTGAGACGGGAGAATGAACAAGAATGGCCAAACAAAACATATTCACTAATTTCAAACCTGCGCCGAAAGATAGTTGGGCCGTACGTAGGAGTCTCTGAAAAGTAGTCTTGGTATAGTCTAGCATGTCCGGCTTGTCTGTCGCGATTAATTACCCGACGTCCTAGCACCGAACCGCCATGGCGTCGAGTATTCAACCGCTCATCTTCGTCGTGCACTATAAATGATGTAACAACTATGAGTTCGTCATCGTCCGATGAGGACGATGATGAATCCACAAGCATTTGCTTAACAACGTTGTGACGCCTCATTGCGCTAGGGGAGAGGAGAGAAATATGTGTGGGAGGGGAGACAAAGATATGGGAGAGCACACACTGCCAAGAGTGGCAAATGGGCTTGCATATATAGAGTTGGAAATATAGCCGTTGGAAAAGTAGCCATTCGAAATATAGCCGTTGGAAAAGTCGTCGTTCGAAATATAGCCATCCGAAAAGTTGCCGTTCGAAATGTAACCGTTCGAAAAGTCGCCGTTCGGAATATAGCCGTTGAAAATTTAGCGGTTCGAAAAGTAGCTGTTCAGAAAAATAGCCGTTGAAAATATAGTCGTTGCAAGAAAGTCGTTACAAAATAACATCTCGTAAAAATCACTGTTAAACAGCTGGCCGTTCGAACTATATCCGTTGTGGATATAGCAAATTGAAATATGTTAATAGTTATAGGATATTATTAAAATATATGAAAGAGAATATGGAGGGTGAGATATGGATGTTCTGCTAGAGGGGTTGGATAATATGGAGGAGGAATCTTTATGAATGACAATCCATATAAAAATATGGAGTATGAGTTATAGATCAGCTGCTGGAGCTGCTCTTAGGGAGGAGTGAATCTAGGACGCATTTTTGGCTTGCTTGGCAGAGCAGCCTTGTTGGGTTAGCTATCGCTATGTGCCGCATCCGTCGTGGCAAACCACGCTACTTTTTTTCTTTTGTTTTGAGATCGGCCAACCACACTTCCTGTGACTCGTGAGCCGAGAGACTAATTTAGACAAACGGCCGCACATGAAAACATTTCTATTATGCGGTGAAATATCTTTTTAATATATATAATAATATTTCTAAAACTAATACAACATAATATTTTTATATTATAATTATTTTATGATGAAAATATTTTTTCTGTAACGGCCTATGAAAACTCGTTTTAAGAAAAGTAAAAAATCAAACCACGAATGTATTACTATTTTCCATGAACAACAGAAATCAACTCATCAACAAAACAGCCGAGATCTGCCCAACACCCACCGGTGAGTACAACAGCAAACAGATAGCTCGAGCACCTGTCCCTGTTTCGTACCGTCTTGTACGATAACGCCGTCTTATTTTATTTTTTTATAGCGCCATTGTTCGTTCCAGCAAGAAGACAAGCTGTAGCAGCCTGACAGATTCGACGGCATGGCCGGAGTTTCCAATGAACACCTTCCCTATGCATCGCTTCGATCCGTCCGTCCGCCATGGAAGCATCCCAATGCTCTCTCACTCTCTACAAATAGATGCGATGTGTCCTCCTTGCAAAACTCCCCCGGCTGCAGCGTTGGTTTTACTTGATGAACAGCACGAGAACAAGAAGCCACTAGTTGGTAAGGTATACCTGGTGCAAGTGCAAGAGTGCAAGACCATGGGCTCCTTGCAAGGCGATGTTGCCACCTCGCCGTCGCTGTCCAGCACCGGGAGCAGTGGCAGCGGCAACGGCAACGACGGGGAACGCGGCGGCGGCGGGAGCGTCAGGATATACGCGTGCTTCGCGCACGGCGGGTCGAACAGCCTCGAGTGCTACGAGCCCGGCGCCAACACGTGGCGCCGCGTGGGCGGCCTCCCCGGCGTCCCCGACGGCCACCTGCTGAAGGGCTTCGCCGTGGTCGCGCTCGGCGAGTCCGTCTTCGTGATCGGCGGCCGGCTGTGCCGGAGGGACCGTGGCGCCGCGGATGGCGACGGCGACGGCGAGCGCTACCGCGACACGGACGTAGCCGTGCGGGCCGACGTGCTTCGGTACGACGTGCGCCGTGGGGAGTGGCGGAGCTGCGCGCCGCTCCTCGTCCCGCGCTTCGACTTCGCGTGCGCGCCGTGCCGGGGAAAAATCTGCGTCGCCGGCGGGCTATGCTCGCTGTCTGGCGCCCGGGGCACGGCCGCCGCCGAGGTATACGACGCGGAGAGGGGCCAGTGGTCGCCTCTCCCCGACATGAGCACGCTACGCTACAAGTGCGTCGGCGTGACGTGGCGAGGCGGCTTCCACGTCGTGGGTGGCTTCGCGGAGAGCACAGCGTCGGCCGGCGACACCCACCTGGCACCGCCGGGAACGGCCGTGCCGCAGTCCTCGGCGCTGGAGCGGAGCTCGGCGGAGGTGTTCGACTGCGCGAGGGGCGTGTGGGAGATCATCCCGGGGATGTGGCAGCTCGACGTGCCGCCGAACCAGATCGTGGCGGTGACCGGCCGGCTGTTCAGCTCCGGCGACTGCCTCAACAGCTGGAAGGGCCACGTCGAGGTCTACGACGGCGAGCTCAACATCTGGAGCATCATGGACCACTCGGCCCTGCCGGACCTGTCGCTGCTCGCCAGCCTCCCGCCGTCGGCACAGCAGCTGTACCTCACCATGGCCGTCGTCGGCACGCAGCTCTTCTTCCTCGCCGGGTACGAGGTGGCCGACGACGACAGCGATGGCAGCTTCAGGACAGTTTCCATGGTGCACAGCTTCGACACCAGTGCTATCCCAGGGTTGGTGCCGGCATGGAGCAGCTTCCAGCCCAAGATGGATCAGGAGGACGTCGAGGATGGCAGCAAGGAGCTTTTCAGCCAGTGCTGCACCGTGCAGCTCTCCAGCTAATTACACATTTACAGTACAGTACAGTACAGTCCACACAATATGTATCATGGTTTTAATCATAGAAAATTGCTATTATTTGTGCTGTTGTGGTGAATGCGTGTGACTATATAACATAAGGCTGTATGAAAAAGAAGTGTGTGTCTTTTCTTTGTGGAATGGACTTTATATATATGGCGTGGTAATTTGTATGAAAGCAGGGCAAGCATATGGAATATGAGAAGAACTGAAAGCATAACTAATGTACAGGGCAAATATTGGCAGCCAATACACCATGTGATCATTAAATCAATTAATCAAAGGTTCATACATTTGAGTAGTCACACTCAGCAAATGGTGCTGCGCAGTTGCAGATGACTGATTTAATCGATGCTGCGACCCCTTTATGCCCAAGAGGACGTGGAACGATAGTAATCATCAAATCAGCTGGTAAACACCTGTACAGATGTTCTTGATGAACATATGCCGGTATTCGTCAATCTCATTCCGCAACTTGTTTATGAACAGACAAGCTATCATGCTACATGCTGCACTATTTCAGGGTGAAATGAATGCTTAGAAACTAATTCTCCGAACCAAAAAGAGTTGAGTTACCTGTAAATAGACATCAGAAAGTAAGAAGACATAACAAAAATTGATGAGAGGGTTAAACTTTTTTTTTAAACTCACCCTTGCATACTGTGACTGATCGTCAGGCCATCTGACTGTGTTGTTTGCGTTACAGTGTTGATGAGTTCCAGCTTGCATCAACAGCCTCTAAAATTCTCTGATGAAGCAATGCTCCAGAACAAGCTATTATGCCTCTATCCAAACCCTCCAAGTAAACACCCCTAGAGAAGTCCAACGGGCAACCTCCAGCGTCTGTGATCACTCCACCAGCCTCTTGAATGATGACCACCCCTGCAGCATGATCCCATATCTTCTCCTTGTATCCAGCTCTAGCAAATTTCATGAAGATCTCTGCATCGCCTCGTGCTATAGCAGCATATTTCACCATGCTGTACACACGCAGAGGTTGCTTCCTGTAAGGCAAACAGATATCAATAAACAGCGCACCCAAAAAGCCAAAACTTGCAATCGGCATACTACTGCAGAAGACATGGAACCAGCACCATTTCGTTCTAGTAGCAATGTAAAGTCAGTATCCTATTCAGGAAATACCAGAGACCAATTACCAGATACTAGATTTAAATCTATAAAATGATTTTCACAGTAGTACAATAATATCGGGACAAATATTTGAGATTAGCTAGAGATTTCTTGGAAAATTACCAGCAAGGTTAGGAATACCGCATAGACAATGAAATTAAGAACTGACCTTAAGCCTACACTATGAGCAAGTCCTGCAGTGAAGGAATGGCTCGAGTTGGCTTTCTCAACAGGTTCACAGAATGTTGCTGAAACTGGATCACTGACGGATGATACTTGAATCTCCCTTGAGTTATGCCAACCAAGTTTACCAAAGTCATGAACCAATGGCTGCATCCAAGCTTGGCCACATCCTTTGTTAGCATACATCACACAACCCTTATTCCAGGATCCTGATGTAGGGGGAGCAACCTTAGACATCAGTCTGTAATATCTTTGGTGATAGCTGAGCCATTCCTTCTTCATTGGATAATTTGGGCACCCAAGTACACCAAGTACAACTTCCCCATCTTCAATTAGGGCAAGAGCAATAGTGTATTGGTCCCCGCGCACAAACCCAAGCGTGCCATCCACGGGATCAAGCACCCAAAATCTTCCTTTTGGGCCTCCGGTAGAGCTGCATTTCCGTATAGCTTGAAGAACATCTTGAGCCCTGAGCTCTTTCTCCGGGGATCTCAGCCCATAGTTTGGAGCTTCAACCAGGCAACCATTGACAGCAGCCACGACGGACTCAAGCAAAGCCGTGCCATTGCTAGTAGACAATGTCTGATCATCTTCTTCAGCTAAAATCGACACGCTTTCATCATGAAAGCAATCTGAGAGTAACCAGCTTACTATCGCTTGCACGCCCCAATCTGGCATAAGGAGCAAAGGGAAATTTATTAGGTTCTAGTAACCACAAAGGCACCATTTATTGCATCTAAACATTAGACAAAGTTTCTCCTGTACTCATGGGGTAATGATTAAACTGGGTTTTGTCGCATCATATTCATATATGAGCAACTACTGGTATGTTAGAAACTGGAACTGCATTTGCAGTCCAGCAATAGTGTTGTAACAGGCCAACCGGTATAAGTTAGTGTAAATACTTAATCTTCTTCGTCAAATGGCAGAAAAAATAGTACCATACATATACCCCGCAATTTGGAAGTCAACAACAATAATTTAATTAAGCAGCATCCCATTTAGGCATTGAGACTCGGCTAACATAATTTTTCAGTACACTTCTAGTTTTCTAATACGGTACAGTTATAGTTTGACTAATCTCGTTGTTAATTGTGTTTGAGGTGTGCAATGATGTTGTGAACACTAATAGGAAAAAAAAAGAGAAACTAAGAGTGACAGTGCGAACCTGCGACGGTGACCGGAGAGCGGTCGAGCTTGGAGTGGACGCCGCCGGCACCGGAGCCGGTGTCGGAGACGAGGAGCGCATCCTGCACGCGCTGGCACAGAGTGCAGGCCACCTGCACCACGCGCACCGCCGCCTCCATCTCCCTGGCGTAATCCTTCCTGCCCCCTCCTCCTCCTCCGCGGCAATCCCACAGCCACTCGTGCTCCATCCCGACCCGCAGCCGGCCGCTCGCGTCTAGGGAAGGCGCCGGCGCCGGTGACGCCGACGGCGGGGACGACGGCGCGCAGCGGCTGCGGCTCCCGCGCCCCCCGCGCCGCCAGCCAGACGGCGACGGTGGGAAGCCTCGCGAGGCGGAGGACGCGGCCGCCCAGGCGGAGAGGCGGAGGCTGCCCATGGCTCCGATAGAAATCCGAAACAAAACGACGCAGATCAATCCAAACCTACCCTTGAGAAATTCGGAATTCCTCTTCTGCTGCTTCGATCCGGCATATACTAGCCGGAATCTGGTCGCTCCGAGATGCCTCTCCTCCCGCTTTCCGTTAGCCGCCGCCTGCGGTAGCTGAGCAGGGCAGCCCCCGTGGCGATGCCGTGGGTGGTGACGAACTCCATGCCACCCTCTTTCCCGTGTTGCTGTTCCCACCACTGCCAACACAACACAACAGAAATAGAGCACCAGCATTTATGGAATCATTTTATTTGCCTCATACAGTATTGGACTGAGATACATACGTATACTTTAGGGGATGGATACAGTGTATACCTTATTTTAATAGTACAAGCGGCATTTCACACTCACGTTAGAAGTGTACATCCACCGTACCTTCCTCTATTTGAGAGTGATAAACCCAGAATACCGAGACATTTGGTGGATTTCACAAATATTTCACACAGGATATATAAAGACCGCTCGTGAAATTTCTGTGTTTTAGTGCATTTACATAGCTAGAGTTAATCATGATTTTTTTATCCCACCATGTCATTTAGAGTTGATATAAAAAATAACTCATACAACTTTGTCTCTAAACAACTACACGAACAGTTAGCATATTGTGTAGCAACATAGAAAGTCAATCGTGTCGATTTTAGAGCTTTCATTATTTATGGTCTGACTCTTTACGATCACAAGAAAGTGATTTTTGATATAAATCAAATGATATAAATTTTTTGGGACATAATTTATATATTATTGTTTAATTTATTGATTAAAATGTGAAATTAGATATTCAGAAAACATCCTACATTTTAAAACGAAGGTATAACACACGCTGATTCATACAAAAAAAAAGGTACGCAAGGACGTACACCGCACGTGCATCACGTTCGCTGATTCAGGCGATGCCATTGCCACACACGGGTGCACATACACTGTACCAAGACCTTTTTTTGGACTGATAAATCAGCTACCGATCTCGCACAAAAAAGCCACCTGAATTCCATATTCCAAATGGGGTGTAAGATTACGTAGGACAACACGACCATACAACCGGATTACATGTGCAGTCAAGTCATCAGTCTTCACACACTACGTAGTCCAATCATTAGCCACATATTGTTTTTATTTTCCTTTTCCTTATATTGCTTAATGCGTCAACTATAACGACTGCCCAAAAAAGCAGTGACATGTTCTTATAGGGTTTTCTTAAGTTTTCCATGATAACCGGCTTCTCTTTCTTTTATAAAATTCATCCGTCGTAGTTATTTTTGTTAAAGAAAACGCTATTTTTCTGAGAGAAAAAAAGGACCAGATGCTCAAAAGAGAAGCCAACCGGAGCGGTTTATTCCAATTTTGCTTGACCCGGGCCCGGCCCATATACGGGCAGGAGAGCCGTAGCACAATTTGGTTGGAGACGTGGAGTTATCGAGTGGGGCAAGCAACAACTGCGCAAGGGAACAAGCGGAGTGCGCCGAGGAGTGAGCGGCGACGGTGAGATCGATGAGGGCTGTGGCGATCGCTCGCCCTGGCGGGCCGGAGGTGCTCGAGGAGCGCGACGTGGATGACCTCCCGGCGCCTGGGGACGGCGAGGTGCTCGTCAAGGTGGCCGCCGCCGGCGTCAACCGCGCGGACACGGTCCAGCGGCAGGGCCGCTACCCGCCGCCGCCCGGGGCCTCCCCGTACCCGGGGCTCGAGTGCTCCGGCACCATCCTCGCGCTCGGGCCCGGCGTCCCCTCGCGCTGGGCCGTTGGTGACCAGGTGAGGTTACCCCTGCCCCTGCGTGTCCATGTGGTGATTGCTGCTGCTGCTGCTGTGATGCTTAGTTTTGTGCATCTGCTGTTGCCTTGTGCGCAGGTGTGCGCGCTGCTTACCGGTGGCGGATACGCGGAGAAGGTCGTGGTGCCGGCAGGGCAGCTCCTCCCGGTGCCGGAGGGGGTGTCGCTGACGGACGCGGCCGGCTTGCCCGAGGTGGCCTGCACCGTCTGGTCAACCGTCTTCATGACCAGCCACCTCTCCCCTGGCGAATCATTCCTTGTAAGAAAGCTCTCTTGCTTGTCCTCCATGGGATGATTCCAAACGGCACAGCAATTCACTAGACTTGCTTTCTCGTGGGAATGGGATTGCCTGTGAAAAATCTACACATGCCTGATCAATCAGTCTGAGTCACTCACAACCACATATGATTTCTTAGAGCTGCGCATTGAGCTGGATATCTTTTGCCACCAGAAATTGGCTTGCCATGACTAACTGAAAAACAGCAAAGCAATTTAGCAATGACTTATATGCAAGAAAAGGTGCACAGTTGGTGTTGTGAGCATTGGGACTACAGGTGGATTTTCCTGGCTACGTTTGTTCCTGATGATTGGGTATGTCTAATTTATGCAGATCCATGGTGGATCAAGTGGAATCGGTACATTTGCTATACAGATTGCAAAGCACCTTGGAGTTAAGGTTTTTGTTACTGCAGGTTTGTTAGTTGTAATAGAAACAAGATACAGTAAGATGTTTCTGAAATTGTGCTAGTAACTCTGTTATGCCATTCTAGGAAACGAAGAAAAACTAGCTGCTTGCAAAGATTTGGGTGCAGATGTATGCATAAACTACAAAACTGAAGACTTTGTAGCTCGTATCAAAGAAGAAACCAATGGAAAGGGTATATCCTGCTCCCCTTTTGTAATGCTTGATACTCCAATGTGATCTTTTTTGTTGGCAGCACCTAGTGGTGTACCAAGTCATACCTGTCAAGTTTATATACATTCTAATTGTAATATGAGAATACCTCTACCAGGTGTTGATGTCATCCTGGACAATATCGGCGGATCTTATCTCCAGCGCAATCTGAACAGCCTAGGTGTTGATGGTAGACTTTTCATTATTGGTTTCATGGGAGGCACTGTAACTGAAGTGAACATGCAGGCTATGCTTGCCCGAAGATTGACTATACAAGGTTGCACCATAATTTTATGTCAATATTTGCTCCATTGCATTACGTGATTGTACTCGTCAATGATTTTAGCACTTGGTTAATTCCCATGACCTTATGCAGCTGCTGGACTGCGGAACAGAAGCCTTGCTAATAAAGCTCAGATTGTCAGTGAAGTGGAGAAAAATGTATGGCCTGCCGTTGTGGAAGGCAAGGTGAAGCCAGTTATTTACAAGATGTTCCCTCTATCTGAAGCAGCTGAAGCTCACAAGTTGATGGAATCAAGTTCCCACATCGGCAAGATACTGTTGGTTCCATGATTGGATATCATGTGCATGTCCGATCTCTCACTTTCGGAGCCACCTCAAGCACCACTTGTGTAGTGAACTATGTATTGGCATGGGAAATGCCATAGTGGTCTCGTATTGGCATGTCTTAGTTATCTTGTAAGTTGGTCATTGAAGTGCTGATGAAAGTGGGCATATGTGTTCAAAATTATCTGTTACAATAAATATTGGAACTTGGAAATCATGCTCTCTCATCTAATGGCCGATTTGAGTACAAATAATTGCTGGATGAGGCCCCTGGAGTAGTGTTATTGATGATGATATTATTAGATCAGATTTTACTAAGTGGAATTAGAATCGGATGATGATGCATAATCTTTTCACTATTATCACTTCAGGCATTTGAATAGGTTGCTGGAGCACTAGATGTTGGCTTGGCCAGTTGTAGACACAAACCGAACACACCCTATATTTCACCATGATAAGGGAAATGTAACAGAATTTGACACTAACACGCTTGCTCGTTCAGCGACAAGAGACAAGATGGGTACGAAATACTACAGGAAAACACCTGTAAATTTTCATTCAGAAATAAGGGCTCTGAATTCATTTGATCCGTCAAAAGAGAATGCACAAACAGTCCTAATATGCTGCCTTTAGTCCCACCCTTTGTACAGATGGATTAGCAAGGTTCAGTGAAAATTTCTACATCTGGGGAAAGAGCCAAAAAACTGCAGTTTGCATTGCTACTCATGAGTGACCACTTCAAATATCGTGTAAGTGTATAGCTCATTAACAATTGCACACATTTTTTTAATTGCAGTAGGCATTTCTCCTATTTTATACTACCACATTCTATTCAACTCATATCACAAATTGAAAGGAAGATGAGTGCTAATCTGCCAAAGAAGCCTGAGACTCCAGCATTGTCCTTATTCACGTGTAAGCTTCAATGGAACAGTGCAATTGCACTGCAGTTTCATGGATTCAATCTGCCTCTTCAACATCTTATTATCCTGCAGTGACGAAAATGAGCATAAGCAAGGCATACGCATGATAGAGTGAAAATAAATAGAGAAGAAGCATAAGCTCAGATTATAGAGTCGTCACGGAGCCAAGATTGTGATACAATGAGAAGCACTGAAGTTTGCCCCAAAATTACCTTCTGCAACAAGTCAAATCTCTTGGTCGAAGCAGTCAGTGAGGCCTTAACCTGTGAATAAAGTTTATCACATGAGCACTACAGTTGCAAACTGAGGGAGCATAACAGTGTACAAGTACATATACTGAAAATAGAACAGACCTTTAAAAGTTCATCTTGCAGCTGTCTGTTTTTCCCAAATTCCGTGTCATATTTCAGTCTCCATTCAGCAGATTCATCCATTGCTTCTAGGTTGGCGTGTTCGAATTGCCTCCTGTAAAGATTGGCGCAGCAAAAGAAAACCATTGAAACAATTAGCCATCTCTGCCGAAACATCACGATAACATGAATAAACATAGAAGAATTGGATTGGATAGGCCTGGCTCAAAATTTCACCACAAACAAACAACCGTTATGGAAATCCCCTTGAATACTTTGATGAAGCCATCAACATCGCCATGTTCATCCTGAAACCATCTAGGCTGATTACAGCTAGTCAAGAAAACTAGAAAAAAAATGCACGTCTAGAACCATCCCTACTGTGGAGGATGATGATGCGAATTCTTTCACAGAAAATGCCATGCACGACTGCAGTGGATCCATGATTTATCACATGCAAACGGAAATAGCAGGACTCGGCGGAGACGCAGGTCCACTAAAATTTGCTCCTTGGAATTCATTCTACCGAAGAAAGGTGACCTGAATTTCCTCCTAGCCATGATCCATTCGTCAAACAGAATGGCCAGAGCCTCAGGATTCGTCGGTGGAAGGAAGGGAGATCGAGAGGGAGGGAGGGCGGGCGAACCGGAGCTCCTCGCGGTCGTCGGTGGTGAAGGAGGGGTCGTCGGACTGGCGCGCCCAGATGCGAAAGTAGACGGCGGTGCCCATCAGCAGCGCCACCGCGAACGCCACCATCAGAGCCTGCCTCTCCTGCCTCCGTCCTCCTCCTCCTCCGCCTCGTCCCCCAACCATCCTCCTCCAGTCCTAAGCTTCCTCCTTCCTCCTGCCCTGATACGCACCACCACCGCCTCCTCTCTTCAGGACACTCGACAAGATTCAACAGGCAACTTCCTGTTTGCCGGTGCCGGAACACCGCACAGGCGCCGTGCTGTTCTTGGCCCAAAAGGCCAACTGGGCTGAGATATTCCAGCCCAGCACATTGTTACGTCTTTTTTCTATTTGAGTACAGTGCACCGTGGGTACCTGAATTTGCAAGGTGCATGCATGTAAGTCCGTTAATTTAGGATGTGTTTGGTTGGGAGGATAGAGGTGGGATGGAAGATGGCCATCTAATTTTTTGAGGGATAAGGTGTGTTTAGTTGGTTGGATGGGGTGGATAGGGATATCCATCCCAGAGGAATATTCCTCTAATATGCTGGATAGAGAGGTTCAGCTAATTTTTTCGGATGGGCTCATCCAAATTTCCTCTAATCGTGCTTAACCTTCTAATCGCAGTTAATTAACCTTTTAATCACGCTTAACTTTTTTTTTCTGGCCACAGCCCCCCGCCGGCCGCTCCCTGCCCCCGTCCCCCGCCGGCCGCTCCCCGCCCGAGCTCGGCCCGCCTCCCACGCGAGCCTCGCCGGCCGCCCCGAGATCGGCCCGCCGCTCCCCGCCCCGAGCGCCGGCCCGCCGGCCCGCCGGCCCCCGCCGAGCTCCGCCCAGCCAGCCCCCGCCCGTGCTCCGCCCCCAGCTCCGTCCGCCGCCCGCGCGAGCTCGGCCCCGCCGCTCCCCGGCCCGAGCTCCGGCTGCTGCGCCCCGAGCTCCGGCTGCTCCGGCCCCTGAGCTCCGGGAGGATGGAGAGAGAGAGAGAGAGAGAGAGAGAGAGAGAGAGAGGGAGGATTAGGGGAAAAGATGGAGATAGTCAATGACGTATGGGGCCCGCATGTCAGTGGCTCATCCCATCCAATTCATCCAATTTTTGCCAAACAAAAAATTGGTCCATCCAATCCACTTCAATCCGCTGAACCAAACAAAAAATGGTTCACCCCATCCCAAACAAATTGGATGGGCTCATCCCATCCCACCTCGCCCTCCAACCAAACACACCCTTAAAAAACTAGACATCTATACTGTCACACCCTGTTTTTCTAATCGGGTTTTCCCGAGAACCCAAAACCCTAAGCGCGTGTGTGCGTATATGCTCTTAAGCTAAAAGGCCATGCATATTGGATCTTGAGTTTATCATCGCATATCATCTCATGGGGAGCACACGAGTTACGTTGCACCATCACGCAACGAACCCGGGTTGACACCCGTCATCACATGTGCATTCATAAAACCTAACCCTAATCGGACACACGCACTATTTATGCACGACGCCCTAAAACCCTAACCCTAAGTGGCAACCTGCCCAAATTTGTTTTCGACCACCCAAACATGTTACCTAACCATCCCCACACCCTACCACAGACTTGCTGTCGTTCGAAACCCTAAAATCCCTCATGTCGACCCAAACCCTAATTAGGTTTTCTCGCATCCAGAAAAAAAGTGTTATCGCATGCATTTTAACTTCTCCAAAATGTCTAGAAAAACACCAGTAGCTTCTTGAGTCTTTTCTTCACCAAGTTATAAAATAAAATTTGAAAGTCCAGTTCAAAACTTTTGAATTACATTCAAAATTCAATTTAGGTCAAAACTCCCGTTTGAACTGCAACCCTTTTATTTCTTGCTCAGAAAATTTCAGAAAAATTCCTCAATGCTCATCTCAGTAACCTTGTTCCAAATATGTAAAAATCTTTCTACCTCCAGTACAATTATTTGCTAGGGCAGCCATCGAACACTTTGCAGAAATTGCTTTTCTCCCATAAATTCAAACCTATCTGCCAACTAGCTCACTCCAGGAGCTGGCCAGCCACCCCACTTCAGCTCAGAACCTTGTTACACTATTCTCCATCAATGCCAAGCTCTAATCCACAGGGTTCAACTCAAACATCAACCCATGCCAGCAATGGCAAGCCCAAGCCAACCACTCCTCTGCTTGACTCTGAGCCAACACCTCACCTCACCATCTTATCCAGGTGCATATTCATCGTTGACATGGTTAGACTCACTGACACCCACCGCAGAAGCCAGGACACGCGTGGCATGCCGGTGCACGCGCTCTGGGCGCGGCCATGCCGATGCCAGGCACCCACGCGCACACCCGAGCTCTGCACCTCTCTGCCCTCTGCCTCGCCTGAGCCAAGACCGCGTCGCAGGTGTCCTTAGCGCCTCCTGAGCAGACCACGACTCCTGGCGAAGTCGCCGAGCGGCTGTTGCAAGGTCCACGGCAAGGACAGCGGCCGAGCAGCCCGCGCTCAACCTCCTCCTTCACCTCGTCTATTTAAAGAGCTCCAGAACTCGCTAACTTCACACAAACCTTCTCTGGAAACTTAAGCTTCCCCGAGCTCACCCTTGCCTCCTGTCTTCCTCCCCGACGACGGCATCCGCCATTGCTCCGAGGAGAAATTCCTCAACTCCAGTGAAGGATTCCTCCTCTTGTCCTCTCCCTAAGCTTTCTGGAACTCCCCTTAACCTCCCCGATCATTCCATTGCAGCTCGTGGTCTCTGGAACGCTGGATCCGCAGTCGCCCCCGCCGTCCCTATTCTGAACACCGACGAGCCCCGCCTCTAGCAAGCGCGCGAACCCATTAACCACAAAAACGAGACCCTCTGACCTTCCTGACTCCAGGGGTAGCTGCCGCTCCCTCTAATTCCCTTTGTAGCCACCGCAATCGCTCGCCGTAGTTCTCACCGGAGCTTCGCCGGAGTCAGAGGATTCCTCACCGGAACCCTACCGCGCGCGCCCTCTCTCTATTCCCTCTGTTTCTGACCCGTGGGCCACCCTAGCCGAAGCGGTATGCCGCCCCTCAGTCGCCGCCAGTGGGCCTTACTCACCGACCGGGCCCGCTGTCAGGTTTAATGAAACCGGCGCCGATTTCCCTCCACGTCACCCCTTGGTTTAAACCAGCCGGTTTACCTCTGAACCAGCTTTCCTTCTCTGGTTCGGCCGGTTCACCCAGATCCGAGCCGATTCTCAGAAAACTTCCCAAATAAAAGTTGTTCCAAATTTAATTTCCTACCTTTTCTATATAGACCACTTTTTGAAAATCCCATTATTTCTCTCTGTACAGCCCCAGTTCAGTATCCAACTCTAATTCAAATATGTGTTTAAATTCTTTTGAATATGTGATCCGCTCTAGGGTTTCCAGCATGTAAACAATAACATTTTGGAACCTTCCTCAAAGTCTCATGCACATAATCATGATGCATCCTCCGAAAGGCTAGTGCACGCATTAAAACCCTAGAAACCCTAATGTCGGTTTCGTGAATGAGTATATATCCTTCCAAGGTCACCACCCTCTTGTTAAGTTTTCAAAATATGTTAGGGTCCAGAGCATGCATAAGTAGGCTTCCATCCACAGGTTGCATAGTTTGCGGATGAAAGGTTGTAGTTATAGCAAAACCCTAATCGACATTTCATGCATATATATGTGTTCTTCTTAGTGTTATCTCCATCATGTTAAACTCTTCAAGAAAATGTTAGGACCCAGCATGCGTACATGCTGACCTTTATTAATTGCTTCTTGCGATGCTTGGTCCTTATTCGAAGTTTTTTCCGAACGTGTAGTTGACGGTGTGAGGTACGTGCGCCAGGAAGAACTCGAAGCATCCCCGCGTCCGGAACCGAGCCAAGACCTGCCAGGCAAGCTCTCCGCCCTTGATCATGTTGTAACCCAAGTTTACGAAATGTTATTTTGATTTCGAAACATGCATGCTATATTCGATTACCGTTATTTTATGTAGCATAGTTATACCGATGTGTAGAAAACCCTAGTCCGACCCTGAATCCCTTGTCGCCCTAAGGACTATGTATTCCGAAAATTTTAGTGGAAAACTTAGGGTAGTGTATATACATATATTCATGCTTAGCCCTACCGTAGTAAAATTAGGGTTTTAGAAAAAGGAAAATAGCAACACCCCATATTTTATGTGGTGAACTTTTGAGAAGCGGACCGTCGTGTCCGGAGGTGTATGAAGGTAGCATAGCCATGGGTTGGTATGTTTTACCGGAAATGGTTCTGTGGAACCGAGCTAAAAAGGGAGAAGATTTTGATCCGGGTCAGTAATGAAGGGTGATTGTAGGGAGTTGTTAAAGAGCGAGGTAAGACCCGCCGTGGTTCTCGCTGCCCTTTTACTTGGAGTGGTGTGGAGTCCTTCTCGGATCATTTAAGGACCGATCTTAAGTGTCGTTTGGCCAAGTATTACCGTGCGGCCACATGTCATTTGTGGGAAGGACTTGACATAGTACCCGGCCTGAACTAGCATGAACCCGTGGGCAGTTAGTAGTGTGCAGATGGGGTGGTGTAACCCCTGTAGAGAACAAAGACAGCAGTTTAGCGAGGTATTGTTCGCCACAAAGTTGGAACACCAACCTGCTTGTAGCGATGTTACTGACTCAAGTTAGGTTTGGGACATGTCCTTCGGACGGGTTCATGGCTGGGTTCACACCGGCGAAGAGTCTCGTTGTACTAGCTCTGGTAGTATGCAGTGCACGGTATGCCCAGGGTGACCTACATCGTGTGGGTAAAGCCGTACCACCTCTGCAGAGGGTTAAAAACTATTCGAATAGCCGCGTCCGCGGTCATGGACGAACTTGGTTAGGCCACACTAAAGTAGTCTGGCTTTCTGAGCCCCAAAAAGGTTTCTGGGTTATGGGTTTAAGGACGCGAACCGTCGTGTTCGCAGGGCAGTTTGCCAAGTTCCCGTTGTAGCGGGAAGTGTGAAGAAGGGTTTCCCCATGGACTCGGGCAAACCCTAGAATCCCCGTAAGTACGAGGTGAGCTGTGTCTCCCTGAGGAACCTGGCGATTGGTAACCCCGTAAGTACAAGGTGAGCAGCGTCTCCCAGTGGAACCGGACGAGTACCGTGCTTTGCCGTTGTAGCGGTAAGCACAAAATTGAACTCCCCGTTGTAGCGGGTTGAGTGATTTGAGCAAATACTTTTGATGATGCGTAGTACAGTATCCCGTGTATTCGGGGTACCCGTACGTAGTTCCCTGAGGCTTTAGGAAGGTACCACGTACCCGATAAGGGTCCTCGGACGATAAGGCAATTCCTCTAAGGGAAGACGACTCCCCTTAAACTAGGAAAGTCAATCCCGACGTTTAAGGAGGCCAGAGTCCTACTCGGGCGTAAGTCCACGTCCAGTACGACCCTGGGCACCCCCCCTATATAAGGATCAGTAATCCCATCGGGGAAGGGGGAGGGATTGTGGCGTCCCCGGTTTTTAAGCCGGGAACTCCCTCGTGATTATTGTATCGGTCCCTGGATCAGTAGCCGATACACACGAGTTAACCTGTATATCATTGACATACATGCGTAAATAATTAAATAGACCGTTAAGGTCGATAAACTGATACCTGTAGCCCAGCGGCTATAAACTTGCAGCGGAAAACATTCGTTGAGGTGGCCCATCAATATGCCATACCCGACAGGCAACTGACTGGGGTTACGCCCTAGCGTTCACGTTCGTATTCGCATCTTCGGTATTGAGGGCTCCTTCGTCTGGCCAATTCAACAAGCCAGGTGAGTACATTGAATGTACTCGCAAGCTATTCCCACCGGGGAGAATATACGACGATATTTCATGCAGGGGATAGCAATGTAAACAGCTCTAGTCTAGTTTAATAGTTGTGCGGAAAAGTAAGCTCTTATGTAAATACAGATATAATAGATTCGAAAGCGGCTTTGTAAAGCTCATTATAAAATTAAAGAGTTTTGCTCATCTACTGTCGAGACCGCTCAGTCCATACTACCCCGTGCAGCATGACTAGCGTCTCGATTCACTGCTCAGCCCGCACGTTCCCGAATAGTGCAGCTAGCGTCCTTAGAACGGTGCTCAGCCTCTGTTATCCCGACAACATGGCTAGCTCCCGCTTGACTCACGGCTCGGCCCATACTGCTCCGGACAGTACGGCTAGCCTTTCCTCCTGCAATTCCTTGCTACCAGCCTGTAGCGTAAATTGCACACTGTGGGCACATCGTGCCCACGTCCTTAATCCCATTCCCATGCTTTCGTAAACAAAACTCAGTCTAACCAGTGTGTGGCCTTGCCAGTTCATGTCCATGACCGAGGACGCGGCTATTCGAATAGTTTTTAACACTCTGCAGAGGTTGTACGACTTTACCCACAAGATGTAAGTTCACCCTTGTTGCCGAACGTTACTGGTACACTTCACGAGGTGTACTGGCAGGGTGGTTACAACGAGACCGTCGCCCGCTTCCATACTAGAGTTGGACCCGCTAGGTGAATACCCAAGTTTGCGTGCCTCGGATACCGAATTCCGGACACCAAATTGGGGCTCTCCACCTTTGTGTCGATCAACACCCAAACGCTACGCGGCAGTGGATCTCTAGGACTTTTAAGCACCTAGCCACGACTCCTAACTTCCTACGGGTCCAAACCCTAATACTTGCCGGGGTACCAAGTCAAGTCCTTCCCATAAAGGACATGTGGACGCACGGTGGTGGAACTGGTTTAGCGGCACTTTAGGCTCGGTCCTTAACTGATCCGAACAAGACTCCATTCCACAACTCACGATCGTCCTCGACGATGTGCCATTATCAATTCCTCTACAGCCTCCGGCTGCTCCTAACATTCTCGCCCGGATCCAAGACATCTCCGATTTTCGTTTAGGGTCTCGCCAGACCCTTCTTTCAAAAGTCACCCCGGATATCCCAGTATATCCGAGGGTTTTATTTCTTGTACCAAAATAGGGTTTTCGAAGTTTTGTTCAAAACTTGAATTATCTATAGCAGGGCTAAGCGGGGCTTACTGCCTATAATCCTATTATTCTCGTCGACCTGGAAACGGTCGGCTAATATTCCTAGGGCTTCAAGGATAGGGAGCTCGGACCTAAGGACAGTGCATCTACTGGGAGTAACTAATACTACATAAAATATAGTGATAATAATATAGCATGCAGGATTTGCAAATGAAATAATAAAGTTCGCAAATATAGGATTCGGCATGATCAAGGTGGGAATGCTTGCCTGGCAGTATTATCCGAGTCCTGATCTTGAACTTGGTACAGTAATCGTTCGAATCCTTTGCGCGATATCTCGAAGCGTCGTATCTACACGTCGGAAGGCATCGAATAAGAAATGGAGCGAGAAAGAACCAAGAACGAACGTAGAACCGAAAGAGTCAACACGTGAAATCATAATGCGTTTATACCTCTATTTGGTTTTAAGAATCTTTACACTGTTAGAAATGGATGCTTTAGGTTACCACAACAAAGGGTTTCAATCTTAGAGCTCTCCGTCGAACTAGGGTTTCTGAGGATTTTCCTTGAGTTAGAGTGAACACGTTTTATGGTTTCCTTTTCGTTGGAAACAGGGAGGTGGTAATGGCGGGAACTGGGAGGTTCTAAAACCTAGAGTAGCAGCTTTAAAGCTCATAGCAAAATCTTGATTTTCCTTATCGGATACTAGCATATTAGGGTTTATTCAAGACTCTTTGGGATACTAGCGGATATTGCATGTCCCGTAGCTTTTCAATGGGGTTACTGGAATTCCAAAGTACATTTGAGTACAGAGAAGGAAAGATAGTTTGGACATATTGGTGGATTAACGGAAATGCTCTGGTAACACATGCAAGAATACTATAAACCCTACTTCGAGATCTTTGGCCACGGGCTTATATCAGATGCTCCTTGCTTTTCGAAGAAAAGCACTTTGGACTTCCTTATAATTGGAACCAGAGGTGGTACATGGGTTTGAAATACGTTGGTAAAGGCAATGTATGTTTTTATTTATTTTAGCATCGACAAGGTTTAGTTTCAGAACACTATCAGACTCGGGATGACGGACTTTATATTGCCGCGTACATGTCAGCATCCACAAGCTTTAGACTCTCAGGTATTAGTTAGGTCTAGGAGAGGTTAATTATGTCGAAAGATCGTATAGGTTTGATGGAAGGCTCTCGGAACAAGGTAATTTGTTCAAGTGTATATATATGTTCACAAAAGCTGCATTGCTTTGAATCACCTGCAAATCTTCTGCTGCTTTGCTATAAGAAGTTTAAAGCAACCAAGGTCCTTAGGGTCAACACAGTGTATGAGATTGCATGCAAAAGAAATTTTAAACATGTCAAGAGGTGCTTATAGAACCTATATATAACACTTTTACCTATGACTTAATTTCACCTGATAAAATCTAACGCGTAGGTCCGGCTTGACAGTGGGGCTTGCGGCATAAGCTGTGCTCTTCGTGCTCGCTTAGGAGGAAAGGAAAGAGGCAGGGGGCAACGACAGAAGAGCCACGGTGGCGTGAAGGGTCCTTGCCGGCGGTAATGGGAAAGGGAGGTAGCACGCTGGAGCAGGCGGCGACCGGGGAAGACTGCAGCAAGGGAAGTGTTTCCCTCAGCTGGCTCTCCGGCGGCGGCAACCGGAGGGGGAGCACCAGTGGATCCGAAACTCCAAGGTGGCGGCGGCGTTGTTCCCCGGCAGTGAGCGGTGGCTAGTGAGGGGGTAGGCCGGCGCGGTAGCTTCAGCGCGCGGCGGCGCCGTGATCGGTTGGCTCGGGGACGGGCTAGGAGCAGAGCCGGTAGGTGCGGCCAATGCCGGGTGAGGTGGTCACGGGAGCCGCGGCGGGGAGGAGGGAGCCGAGGCGCGGCGGCCTGGATCCGGTCGGCGGCGGCGTCAGTTCGGAGGTCTCTCCGGCATCCAGCGGCGAGTGGTGCTGCGGCTGGCAACCGGCGGTGACCGGGGGCACGACGGCTGGATCTGGTGGGGGGGGAGGGCTCGGGACAGGCGACGAATGGAGGCTCATGGCAGCCCGGCTGGCGGGCCGGTGCTTGAGCAGAGGAGCTGGTGCTGTTGTGGGGGAGAAAAGGGATAGAGGGGAGGAAGTGAGCTCGGGGTTGTGGGGAGATTGGAGCAGCGCTCGGGGAAGAGTTGTAGAGGAGTAGTGAGGAGAATGTTCAGCTGTGGGGAGTAAGAAGGATTGACTCGGGTGAGCAGCTCGAGCTGGTGCTATATGGCAGAGGTGGAGGGGCTGGTTCCAGCTGGTGCTCAGCAGCTCGGTTGAGTAATGGAGATGGGGTCATCATCAGAAAGAAGTAGGCGCCGAATGCTGTTGGATGGATGGGAGGTGGCTGGGTTGAGCAGTTGACGTGCAGGGGAGACGAGGTGAGGTGTCCAGGAGCTACACAAAAATTAGGCACCGACTTGTACTCTGCCTAGTGTATATTGTGAATGCTGGGGAGAAATTTACCAGGGGAGGCGCTAGGAATTAATGCTGCTGCTGGTATCGTCTGTTGATTCAGTTGCTGATGGAAAAGAAAAGACAGGGAGAAGAGATAGACAGCTCACGTAATTAGAGTGAGCTCTGCTGCTGCATGGGAAATTAGATACTAGGGAGGTGGTGCAACGGGGAAAAGATGACATGACAGAAGGGGAGGAGTTAAGGAGGTAGGTGCATATAGCTGTTGCAAGGAAGTGAACTGGTAGTAAAATAAATCGGTTAGCTGCTGTTGATCACTACTGGAATTTATGGCACGCAGCAGATGTGGCGATAAGGAGCAGTTTGTTCTAGTGACAGACAAGGGAAGCTCGGTTTGATTTAATGCCGTGATGAGACAGGAGGGGAAACAGGACGGCGCAGAGCTGATTAGAAAGTTCAGGGAGACCATGTGTTCAGGATGATAGGAAAATAAAATGTCCGCGCGATGAGCCTGAACAGCTTCGGCAGAGATATTAACGTGATTTCATGTGGGACAAATGTTATGGGGAAAGTGTTCGGAAAATACCACCGGTATGCTCGTATATGCACAGGACTGCAACAGGGATGGTTTATGTGCGTATATATTCTAGGAGAGAGAAAAGATGGTAAGAATTCAAATGAACACGTGCAGCGATAAGATGAGGATTCCAAGGTGTATGTGCCCATATACACTTGAGGGAATATTGCCGGTGTGCTCACACATATGCTTAGGACTGTGGCTGAGTTAACGACAGGTTAGGGTTTATAAGGGGGAAGGGTCGGGAGCTCGGTACTGGGTTTTCCGAGCACGGTAAGGTGGGGCAGGGACACGGAACTCGAGATGAGACCTTTGTGTTGGCTTAGGACATGCTGGCAGTGAGATACCGTCGATACGGTGGCGTATACGGCGCGTATAATGCGTTAGGGTTTTGCCCCTTTTGCCGAATCAGAGAGGAGGGAATTAGGGTTTCGAGAGGGGATTCGGGATTAAATCGGTAGATGGGAATCGGGGCGTGGCACCAGGGTTCCGGAGGGTGGCACTGATCAGATTGAGGGGAGGAATGCCGGAAGTATGTTCGTGGTAGGGAGGACGGCTGTTGCGGCAAAGAAACTGTTGTCGCGGTACTGTCGCGGTAGGGGAAAGGACTTGTCGCGGCAGAGATCGGTTGTCGCGGCGGGAAGGAACAGCGGCGCGACATTGCCGCGGCGGGGAAAGGGTTGCCGTGGCGGAGGCATGGCAGCGACGGTAGCTGCTGTGGGATGCCGTGGCAGGGAACTGGTGGCGTAGCAGAGGCTTGTCGCGGCAAGGGTGGCTTGCTGCGGCAAAGGAAGGTAACAACGGCGGCGGCAGGGGCCTTGCCGTGGCAGAGGAAAGGGGCAACGGCAGTTGCTGTGGCAAGAGCGCGGCAGCGGCAACGGCTGCCATGGGCTGTCGTGGCGGGGTTGCCAGGACGAGTGGTCCCGCATGGAGACACTGGAATGCCCGGTTTGGAAGCGTTTGCCGGATGGAGTTTCAACAGAGCGGAGGTCAACGGAACAAGAACAGAGGGGAAAGGTTTTGGTTGACTCACTTTAGGGTTTTAATAGGAGCGTGATTTGAGGTGAATGTTTTAATTGGGTGCATTTTAATTCGTTTTGTTATCAAAAAGTTTTTGTTAGCCCTAAATTTTGGGTTTCGGAAAATTAGGGTGTTACAAATCTACCCCCCTTAAAAGGAATCTCGTCCTCGAGATTCGGATAGATTAGGGGTTAGGGATTAGAGACAGGACCGCATGGTCTTCTGCGGCGAATGGCCTTCGTCGTTTCAGCGCAGGTTCTGCTTCCGTTATCGGTGTAGAAAAGAGGGAAAATAGCAGGGGATGAGAGGGAAATCCCAGGTTTTTAATTATTGCACAAACAAAATGACCAACAATCGATTTCATTACTGGGATCGGAAGATCCACTGAAAACACCAATAAAATATTAAAAAGACTAACATGACACGCAGCCATGCGTCTACAAGAACATCGAACAGGGTCGCCTGAGTGCTGGGAGGCACTAGGACAAACCCAACTGCAAAGAGCAATG
This sequence comes from Stipa capillata, assembly GCA_019208055.1. Classification (NCBI taxonomy): domain Eukaryota; kingdom Viridiplantae; phylum Streptophyta; class Magnoliopsida; order Poales; family Poaceae; genus Stipa; species Stipa capillata. The sequence continues at coordinate 209,101 of JAGXJF010004340.1, forward strand.
CAACACACGCACACAAACATCCGAATGAACCGAGCTGGACAATCCACACTCGACGTGCATCGACGACTTGATCCGTCTCTGGGTTAGGGACTTGTGGAGCTGGAATGGGTAGGAAAGCGGCATCACGCCGACGGCGGCGGGTGCCTTCTTCAGCGATTGGTGCTTCTGGCAAAGGAATCTCGCCTATCTCAGGACCATAGGCGGATGTTGACGAAGAGCTGCTAGAAGCAGACGGTGAACGCAGAGGAGCGGAGCTCCGTTGCGTCAAGATCCAGAACTCCATCATCAGATTGAGTAGGTCGTGCTGAGCGACCAGATAATGGAAGAGGTGAGTTACCGCAGCGTCTTCGCCTAGCGGTGGGTTGACAAATCTTGTGCCCATCCCAGGGGCACGGTGGGGGTAGAGAAAGAAAGCTCTCTGGTTCATACCAGGAACACGGTGGCGAAGAAATGCGATGGTCTCCCACGCGGCCATCTGGATAGCCATGGTTGGGGTAGGCATAGCTCGTCCGTAGACTCTGAATGGTGCACTTGGATCTGTGCCGGCTGGGAAGACATGAACGTCAGCCCAAAATTCTTGCATGGTGCCGGGAACTGGGCTTCGGTAGACTTCATACTCTGGCCTTCGGGTTGCTCTGAGAACTTGCCGGACTGCAGTCCATAGGACGTTGGTGAATCCGACGAGATCTTCTGCAGTTGTCTCTTGGAACGGGATGCCTGGGGTCGCCATATTTGCAGAAGGGAAGAGGAAAAGCACTGAGGGAAAGGGTTCCTTTGGCCAAGGAGAAATCTGGCGAGGGAAGAGGGAGACACGGGGCGAGGGGCAAGGATAGGGCAGGCATCATATAGCCGTTTGGCACCTCGGGAGTGGGCGCGTGGCGTACTGCCCTTGTTTGGGACACACCGTCCCCGTCTGATCGGTAGCCGTTGGGGAAAGAACCAAGGCGATTAAATGAGGATAGGCAGGTGGCCGACAGTAAGGAGAGACTATCGGAGGGCAATAAAGAAGGTAGTTTGAATAAGGGTAAAGGGTTGCCGTCAATACAGGAAGGTATTGGGGCGAGACAAGCAGGGTGGATCACGAGAGGGGGACTGATATAGCATTCCTTAGATCGGAAACACGGTAGGACTTTTTATTCATGACATGGGTGTGGCTGCCACACGCATCCAAAGACGGGTGTGTAGCTCACACCATGCATAACTAGGGAATGCGAACAACATTACAAGAGCCGAAGGGCCCGATCAGAAAGAAAGTAAAATGACGAGAAGACCAACATGAAACCTATCCGTACGCCTAAGAGCGTATCGAACAGGTGTGCCTTAGTGTCGAGGGGCAGGAAATAAATTGCTAGGACAAACACCAAAACAACGAACATACACACCAGACTAGCGACACGGAGGGGGCTATTCCAGCCTCGGGGTGCCTCGACTAGTCGATCTATAACTAGGCGGGCAGCTTGAGATGGAGTCATCCTGCTACGAGATCTTGCATCCCCTGAAGACGGGAGGGTTCTCGGTGAGGTGACGGCGTTCTTGCGACGACGGATGCTCTGTCCGATCGATGCTGACATTGGAAGAAGCTGCTCATTGTCTTCAGGGCCGCCTACGGGCGTTGCTGAGGAGTCGCCGGAGTCCGACAGGGATTCGAGAGGTTTGAGCGGCACGATCCATGTTTCTGCCAGCTGGACGAGCAAGTTGTGCTGGGCGGCGATATAGTGGTTAGCGTGGACCACTGCCGCGTCTTCTTCTTGACGAGTGTCTGCAAGCACGGCATTTCCTTCAATGGTGCACCTAGGATAGAGGAAGAAGGCACGTTGGTTCGCGCCGGGAACCAGATGGAGAAGACGGGAGATGGCTTCCCACGCGGCTATTTGGATAGCCATCGTTGAATTAGGCATGACCTTCCCGATGAAAGGGAGGGAAAAACCTTGATCGACTTCGGCTGGGTAGACACGAATTGTCGCCCAAAATTCGTTCGAAGAACAGAAAGCACTCCCTAAGTACACAGAATACTTAGGGCGTTGCGTTGCTCTGTGGGTTTGCCGAACTACGGTCCACAGAATGCTGGGGAATCCAGTGAGCTCTTCAGCCGTGGTTTCCTGGTGAAGGGTGCCAGGAGGCATGGTGTCCATTGCGAAAAAGGTGGAATGGAAGAATGGGCGCTAGAGGCTAAGAACTCTTCTGGCTGAGGAAGGAGTTTGGACAAGGGGAAAGAAGCGCTGGTGTGCATCATAAGAGGGAGGATAGGGCTTTAAATAGCGGCTCGGCGACGTGGAGGTCAACGAGGGTTCCAAGGAGGATCACCTCGGGATAGGATGGAGGCTCACGTCCTGTCCGGTCGGTGGCTTATGGACGAAGCAAAGTCAAGGTCGTCAGAAAGATTCGACATAAGGCTGACAAAGGGAGGCGACAACGGAAAGGATTCAGGAAAAAAAAAGGTTTGACGGATGGTACGGCAAGGCTTGTTTAGCTAGAAGATGAGGTGAGGCCTATTGACTACCCAACAGTGGATGTGACTGCTACACGCGTCGGAAGACATATGTGCAGGTCACATATTTCAATCAAACAAGAAAACCTGAAACAGCGAATGCGTCACAAGGAACATCGTAGGGAATTATATATACATATATATCGCAAGGGCGTCTAGAACTCGAACTAGGGAGGGGTACCTATCTCGCTACTCACAGTCAGCGAGATCTAATATCCTAACCCTATAGGTTTAGTCTACTCGGTCGATGCTCGGGGTCGCTGTCCTTGGCGGGGCATCAATGCCGACGAGTCTCTTCCACTTAATGTGATGTTTCCTTCGCGAACTCCCACGCTCTTGACGTCATGAGTCGGAAGGGTTGAAGTGTGGGTATCGACCCATTGGGGCGAGTCTCGATGAGTATCCCGGATGACGTGATGACGCAATTCTTCTTGATCTTCGATAGGGTTGACACTTTCTTGCTTCGGCGGTATAGGTCTCGTTGCTTACTTTGCTAGTATAGTCTAAATGTTTGAAGTAGATGAGAATGTAGGGAAATCTCTGTGTTTCTCTAGAGTAACATAGGTAAGAGGGGAAGCTAAGGAGGGTAAGAGAATAGAACCCATGCTTATAGTAAGCTTAGGTATATTTTCTGAAAATATTGTTTTCACCTAGGGTTTATATCTAACGTCCATGCTAACTAGGGTTAACCTACAGTCAGTATGGCTCTGATACCAAGCTGTGGCGTCCCCGGTTTTTAAGCCGGGAACTCCCTCGTGATTATTGTATCGGTCCCTGGATCAGTAGCCGATACACACGAGTTAACCTGTATATCATTGACATACATGCGTAAATAATTAAATAGACCGTTAAGGTCGATAAACTGATACCTGTAGCCCAGCGGCTATAAACTTGCAGCGGAAAACATTCGTTGAGGTGGCCCATCAATATGCCATACCCGACAGGCAACTGACTGGGGTTACGCCCTAGCGTTCACGTTCGTATTCGCATCTTCGGTATTGAGGGCTCCTTCGTCTGGCCAATTCAACAAGCCAGGTGAGTACATTGAATGTACTCGCAAGCTATTCCCACCGGGGAGAATATACGACGATATTTCATGCAGGGGATAGCAATGTAAACAGCTCTAGTCTAGTTTAATAGTTGTGCGGAAAAGTAAGCTCTTATGTAAATACAGATATAATAGATTCGAAAGCGGCTTTGTAAAGCTCATTATAAAATTAAAGAGTTTTGCTCATCTACTGTCGAGACCGCTCAGTCCATACTACCCCGTGCAGCATGACTAGCGTCTCGATTCACTGCTCAGCCCGCACGTTCCCGAATAGTGCAGCTAGCGTCCTTAGAACGGTGCTCAGCCTCTGTTATCCCGACAACATGGCTAGCTCCCGCTTGACTCACGGCTCGGCCCATACTGCTCCGGACAGTACGGCTAGCCTTTCCTCCTGCAATTCCTTGCTACCAGCCTGTAGCGTAAATTGCACACTGTGGGCACATCGTGCCCACGTCCTTAATCCCATTCCCATGCTTTCGTAAACAAAACTCAGTCTAACCAGTGTGTGGCCTTGCCAGTTCATGTCCATGACCGAGGACGCGGCTATTCGAATAGTTTTAACACTCTGCAGAGGTTGTACGACTTTACCCACAAGATGTAAGTTCACCCTTGTTGCCGAACGTTACTGGTACACTTCACGAGGTGTACTGGCAGGGTGGTTACAACGAGACCGTCGCCCGCTTCCATACTAGAGTTGGACCCGCTAGGTGAATACCCAAGTTTGCGTGCCTCGGATACCGAATTCCGGACACCAAATTGGGGCTCTCCACCTTTGTGTCGATCAACACCCAAACGCTACGCGGCAGTGGATCTCTAGGACTTTTAAGCACCTAGCCACGACTCCTAACTTCCTACGGGTCCAAACCCTAATACTTGCCGGGGTACCAAGTCAAGTCCTTCCCATAAAGGACATGTGGACGCACGGTGGTGGAACTGGTTTAGCGGCACTTTAGGCTCGGTCCTTAACTGATCCGAACAAGACTCCATTCCACAACTCACGATCGTCCTCGACGATGTGCCATTATCAATTCCTCTACAGCCTCCGGCTGCTCCTAACATTCTCGCCCGGATCCAAGACATCTCCGATTTTCGTTTAGGGTCTCGCCAGACCCTTCTTTCAAAAGTCACCCCGGATATCCCAGTATATCCGAGGGTTTTATTTCTTGTACCAAAATAGGGTTTTCGAAGTTTTGTTCAAAACTTGAATTATCTATAGCAGGGCTAAGCGGGGCTTACTGCCTATAATCCTATTATTCTCGTCGACCTGGAAACGGTCGGCTAATATTCCTAGGGCTTCAAGGATAGGGAGCTCGGACCTAAGGACAGTGCATCTACTGGGAGTAACTAATACTACATAAAATATAGTGATAATAATATAGCATGCAGGATTTGCAAATGAAATAATAAAGTTCGCAAATATAGGATTCGGCATGATCAAGGTGGGAATGCTTGCCTGGCAGTATTATCCGAGTCCTGATCTTGAACTTGGTACAGTAATCGTTCGAATCCTTTGCGCGATATCTCGAAGCGTCGTATCTACACGTCGGAAGGCATCGAATAAGAAATGGAGCGAGAAAGAACCAAGAACGAACGTAGAACCGAAAGAGTCAACACGTGAAATCATAATGCGTTTATACCTCTATTTGGTTTTAAGAATCTTTACACTGTTAGAAATGGATGCTTTAGGTTACCACAACAAAGGGTTTCAATCTTAGAGCTCTCCGTCGAACTAGGGTTTCTGAGGATTTTCCTTGAGTTAGAGTGAACACGTTTTATGGTTTCCTTTTCGTTGGAAACAGGGAGGTGGTAATGGCGGGAACTGGGAGGTTCTAAAACCTAGAGTAGCAGCTTTAAAGCTCATAGCAAAATCTTGATTTTCCTTATCGGATACTAGCATATTAGGGTTTATTCAAGACTCTTTGGGATACTAGCGGATATTGCATGTCCCGTAGCTTTTCAATGGGGTTACTGGAATTCCAAAGTACATTTGAGTACAGAGAAGGAAAGATAGTTTGGACATATTGGTGGATTAACGGAAATGCTCTGGTAACACATGCAAGAATACTATAAACCCTACTTCGAGATCTTTGGCCACGGGCTTATATCAGATGCTCCTTGCTTTTCGAAGAAAAGCACTTTGGACTTCCTTATAATTGGAACCAGAGGTGGTACATGGGTTTGAAATACGTTGGTAAAGGCAATGTATGTTTTTATTTATTTTAGCATCGACAAGGTTTAGTTTCAGAACACTATCAGACTCGGGATGACGGACTTTATATTGCCGCGTACATGTCAGCATCCACAAGCTTTAGACTCTCAGGTATTAGTTAGGTCTAGGAGAGGTTAATTATGTCGAAAGATCGTATAGGTTTGATGGAAGGCTCTCGGAACAAGGTAATTTGTTCAAGTGTATATATATGTTCACAAAAGCTGCATTGCTTTGAATCACCTGCAAATCTTCTGCTGCTTTGCTATAAGAAGTTTAAAGCAACCAAGGTCCTTAGGGTCAACACAGTGTATGAGATTGCATGCAAAAGAAATTTTAAACATGTCAAGAGGTGCTTATAGAACCTATATATAACACTTTTACCTATGACTTAATTTCACCTGATAAAATCTAACGCGTAGGTCCGGCTTGACAGTGGGGCTTGCGGCATAAGCTGTGCTCTTCGTGCTCGCTTAGGAGGAAAGGAAAGAGGCAGGGGGCAACGACAGAAGAGCCACGGTGGCGTGAAGGGTCCTTGCCGGCGGTAATGGGAAAGGGAGGTAGCACGCTGGAGCAGGCGGCGACCGGGGAAGACTGCAGCAAGGGAAGTGTTTCCCTCAGCTGGCTCTCCGGCGGCGGCAACCGGAGGGGAGCACCAGTGGATCCGAAACTCCAAGGTGGCGGCGGCGTTGTTCCCCGGCAGTGAGCGGTGGCTAGTGAGGGGGTAGGCCGGCGCGGTAGCTTCAGCGCGCGGCGGCGCCGTGATCGGTTGGCTCGGGGACGGGCTAGGAGCAGAGCCGGTAGGTGCGGCCAATGCCGGGTGAGGTGGTCACGGGAGCCGCGGCGGGGAGGAGGGAGCCGAGGCGCGGCGGCCTGGATCCGGTCGGCGGCGGCGTCAGTTCGGAGGTCTCTCCGGCATCCAGCGGCGAGTGGTGCTGCGGCTGGCAACCGGCGGTGACCGGGGCACGACGGCTGGATCTGGTGGGGGGGAGGGCTCGGGACAGGCGACGAATGGAGGCTCATGGCAGCCCGGCTGGCGGGCCGGTGCTTGAGCAGAGGAGCTGGTGCTGTTGTGGGGGAGAAAAGGGATAGAGGGGAGGAAGTGAGCTCGGGGTTGTGGGGAGATTGGAGCAGCGCTCGGGGAAGAGTTGTAGAGGAGTAGTGAGGAGAATGTTCAGCTGTGGGGAGTAAGAAGGATTGACTCGGGTGAGCAGCTCGAGCTGGTGCTATATGGCAGAGGTGGAGGGGCTGGTTCCAGCTGGTGCTCAGCAGCTCGGTTGAGTAATGGAGATGGGGTCATCATCAGAAAGAAGTAGGCGCCGAATGCTGTTGGATGGATGGGAGGTGGCTGGGTTGAGCAGTTGACGTGCAGGGGAGACGAGGTGAGGTGTCCAGGAGCTACACAAAAATTAGGCACCGACTTGTACTCTGCCTAGTGTATATTGTGAATGCTGGGGAGAAATTTACCAGGGGAGGCGCTAGGAATTAATGCTGCTGCTGGTATCGTCTGTTGATTCAGTTGCTGATGGAAAAGAAAAGACAGGGAGAAGAGATAGACAGCTCACGTAATTAGAGTGAGCTCTGCTGCTGCATGGGAAATTAGATACTAGGGAGGTGGTGCAACGGGGAAAAGATGACATGACAGAAGGGGAGGAGTTAAGGAGGTAGGTGCATATAGCTGTTGCAAGGAAGTGAACTGGTAGTAAAATAAATCGGTTAGCTGCTGTTGATCACTACTGGAATTTATGGCACGCAGCAGATGTGGCGATAAGGAGCAGTTTGTTCTAGTGACAGACAAGGGAAGCTCGGTTTGATTTAATGCCGTGATGAGACAGGAGGGGAAACAGGACGGCGCAGAGCTGATTAGAAAGTTCAGGGAGACCATGTGTTCAGGATGATAGGAAAATAAAATGTCCGCGCGATGAGCCTGAACAGCTTCGGCAGAGATATTAACGTGATTTCATGTGGGACAAATGTTATGGGGAAAGTGTTCGGAAAATACCACCGGTATGCTCGTATATGCACAGGACTGCAACAGGGATGGTTTATGTGCGTATATATTCTAGGAGAGAGAAAAGATGGTAAGAATTCAAATGAACACGTGCAGCGATAAGATGAGGATTCCAAGGTGTATGTGCCCATATACACTTGAGGGAATATTGCCGGTGTGCTCACACATATGCTTAGGACTGTGGCTGAGTTAACGACAGGTTAGGGTTTATAAGGGGGAAGGGTCGGGAGCTCGGTACTGGGTTTTCCGAGCACGGTAAGGTGGGGCAGGGACACGGAACTCGAGATGAGACCTTTGTGTTGGCTTAGGACATGCTGGCAGTGAGATACCGTCGATACGGTGGCGTATACGGCGCGTATAATGCGTTAGGGTTTTGCCCCTTTTGCCGAATCAGAGAGGAGGGAATTAGGGTTTCGAGAGGGGATTCGGGATAAATCGGTAGATGGGAATCGGGGCGTGGCACCAGGGTTCCGGAGGGTGGCACTGATCAGATTGAGGGGAGGAATGCCGGAAGTATGTTCGTGGTAGGGAGGACGGCTGTTGCGGCAAAGAAACTGTTGTCGCGGTACTGTCGCGGTAGGGGAAAGGACTTGTCGCGGCAGAGATCGGTTGTCGCGGCGGGAAGGAACAGCGGCGCGACATTGCCGCGGCGGGGAAAGGGTTGCCGTGGCGGAGGCATGGCAGCGACGGTAGCTGCTGTGGGATGCCGTGGCAGGGAACTGGTGGCGTAGCAGAGGCTTGTCGCGGCAAGGGTGGCTTGCTGCGGCAAAGGAAGGTAACAACGGCGGCGGCAGGGGCCTTGCCGTGGCAGAGGAAAGGGGCAACGGCAGTTGCTGTGGCAAGAGCGCGGCAGCGGCAACGGCTGCCATGGGCTGTCGTGGCGGGGTTGCCAGGACGAGTGGTCCCGCATGGAGACACTGGAATGCCCGGTTTGGAAGCGTTTGCCGGATGGAGTTTCAACAGAGCGGAGGTCAACGGAACAAGAACAGAGGGGAAAGGTTTTTGGTTGACTCACTTTAGGGTTTTAATAGGAGCGTGATTTGAGGTGAATGTTTTAATTGGGTGCATTTTAATTCGTTTTGTTATCAAAAAGTTTTTGTTAGCCCTAAATTTTGGGTTTCGGAAAATTAGGGTGTTACAGGGATGGAGATCAGAAGAGGAGATAACCAGTAGCCAGAAGTCAATCTAGGTCAAGTCAGGAGGCGAAGCTCTAGAAGACCCGCAGTCTCGAAGGAGTCGAGCCCGGAGGATTAGCTAGGATTAGTCTACGACCAGGCCTAGGATAGCCACTAACATACACCCCCTTTTTGTAAAGCGTGTTCCCGATCAATATACAGCAACAGGACGTAGGGTTATTATCCTGAGGGAGGCCCGAACCTGTATAAAAACGGCTGTTCCCTGCTGTCAGAACTCCTGGCGATTGGCCTCTAGAGGTCCCTACCCCCCAGTAATCATCATCTTGCGAGTACCGTAAGATCGCCGGTTTACCAATCGTCGACAGATGGCGCCGACCGTGGGGACCTCTCCGGACCAAGCCGTCCAGGAAGATTCAAAGTCGGCAGGACGCGCAACTAGGCACGATCAGATCCCAGCGCCGTTCGCACAGCCCTCCTCGGCCTCGTCCGAGGAGGAAGTAGCAAGCACGGTAGGAAAACCGATCGCAATCTCGCCCCGTACTGGGTACTCGGACCGGGGTTTTTACGACAACTTTGGCCCTATGGACCCATACCCGGTAACGGATCGAGTTGACTTCGGAGAATACGCCCCTGGAGAGGACTCGGATTGCGAGGCTGACCACTTCAGAACCGAGTGCGCCAGGGCCTTCAGCGGGAAGTTGGTCTTGAACGACGACTCCCCGGCGGGAATGACCAGTCCCATGGCTGGGATTTCTCCCGCTAATTCTGATCGTGAGAACGATCAAGACTTTACCCGCGTTGTGTCCGATGAGGACCACGCGATGGAGTACGAGTACACATCGTCCAGTCAAGGACCTCGGATGGTATTCGCGATCAACAATGGTCGAGAAGATCCCGTAGATCCAGATTTGCCCGGGGGCTCACAGCCACGTAACACGCTGGATGCCTCTCACGTGGACGGAGGATTACCCGCTGACGGGGAGAAAACTCCTCGTCGGAACGGAGATTTACCCGCTGCTGGAGAGAGATTTCCCCCGGGAACGAGGGGAGTACGTGTCCCGAACTGCTCGAAGACTTGCGGAAGTGCGCAATCTGCTGTCACAGCCTCCCGCGGCAGATCTATCTACACCCGCGGGCGTACAGTGGCTACAACGGCTGGGGGCTGACCTCCGAGAGGCTCAAAACCAGGCCGAGTCTTCTCGAGCTAGATCGGTGACCAACAGCTCTGCTCGGGTGCACACCCCTCCTCCGTTGGAAAAACGAGATCAGGAGGGACGACACCCCAGAAACCGGTCTCCTCAGGAGGAGCGACCGGTGGACCTCCGAGAACAGCTCGAGCGGCGCCACCGCCAAAGGCGCCAACAGGAGCAACAACCTTCTCGGAGAGACCACACACACAACACCCGTGCTCGGGGCCGATCCTCGACCCCGAATAGCGACGAAAACGTGCCTTATCGGGGATCCATCAGCGGATGTCAAGCGCTGTCTCAGGAACTCCGACAAGTGCGATGGCCTTCTCGTTTCAAGCCAGGCCCGCTCGAATCGTACGACGAAAACCACGAATCCTGTGGAGTTCCTCCAGATCTACACCACCGCGATCGAGGCAGCCGGCGGCGACGAGAAGGTGATGGCCAACTACCTCCCTACTGCCTTCAGAGGAGCCGCTAGGACGTGGTTGACGAACCTCCCCCCAGGAACAATCCGTTCCTGGGGTCAGCTGTGCGACATGCTACTCGGGAACTTCCAAGGTACCTTCCCGAGGCCTGGTCGGGTCGACGACCTGTTCCTCGTCATCCAACGACCAGATGAGACGTTCCGGAAGTTCACGAAGAGGTTTAGCGCTGTCCGCAACACTATACCCGAAATAATGGACTCGGATGTCATCCGCGCCTTCACTCGGGGCAGTCGAAACGAGGTGTGTACGCACGATCTGATCATGCGACCACCGAGAACCACCAGGCAGCTTATGGACCTGGCCGAGAAGGCCGCCTGCGCGGAAGAAACCCTGCGCTACACTAAGCAGCAGCGGGGCGAGTCCACCAGTTCCCCCCTCCAACCGAGAAGCGATTCGCGCAAAACCAAGCGCAAAAAGAAGCCCTCTGGAGGGAACAAGGAGAAAAGGACCAGAACCGACGAGGTGATGGCCGATGTTTCCGAGAAGCGTACCTGGAAGCCACGCTCCTAGGATAAGCCTACAACACCCTCCGACAAGGCGTCCAAGCCCTGGTGTGACTTCCACCAGACGGACTCGCATGATCTGCGACAATGTCGCATCCTCAAGAAGTATCTTCGGGAAGAGCGAGAGAGGTTCCGCAAGGAAAACCCTCAGGTCGCCAACAACAGCCGGGAGACATCTTACGAAAACAGTGATTCCACCCCTGAGCTTTTCCAGGGGCACGTCAGAGCGATAGAGCACATATTCGGGGGCTCGACCTCTTATGGGTCCAAGAGGCAGTACAAGGCGATCGCCCGGGAAGTCCTCGCGAGTGTTCCGCGAGTCCCTCGAGCGATCAAATGGTCCGAGGTGGCAATCTCATTCGACCAGGCTGATTGCCCCGAAAACTGTGCTCGACCAGGACGGTACCCGATCGTGGTTGAACCCACTATTAACAATTGCCGAGTAGGCCGTGTGCTGATAGATGGAGGGAGCTCCCTCAACATCCTATTCGCCAACGCCCTCGACGCCATGCAAGTACCACGATCATCCGTCCAGACGGTGACGCACGCTTTCCACGGCATCGTCCCTGGCTCGTCGGCCACGCCGATTGGGCAAATCACTCTCCCGGTTACCTTCGGTACACCGGAGAATTTCCGAACAGAGAAAATCCTGTTCGACGTAGTCGACTTCAAGACAGCCTACAATGCTATTTTAGGGCGACCTACCCTGGCCAAGTTCATGGCAGCTGCGCACTATGCATACCAGTGCATGAAGATGCCCGGCCCAAAAGGCGTACTTACGATAAGGAGCTCCCCCAGAGAAGCACTCCTCTGCGACAAGCGGAGCCTCGACCACGTGCTTTCGGGGAGCGGAGAGCTTATACCCTCAAAAACCCACGCGGCCGTGAGAACCCATGGCGAAGTGAAAGTAGTCCTTCTGGATCCATCAGAGCCCTCCAAGACAGTTCGGATCGGGTCGACACTCGACTCAGATTTAGAGTCGTCTCTCACTACATTCCTCCGCGATAATTCAGACGTGTTCGCATGGCAACCATCCGACATGCCCGGAATCCCTAGAGAGGTGATTGAGCACAGGCTGGCTGTCCGTCAAGACGCCACACCTGTGAAGCAAAAGCTACGACGATTCGCCCCGGATCGAAAGGAAGCCATCAAAGTGGAAATCGAAAAGCTCCTAAAGGCCGGTTTCATCCGGGAAGTAGAGCACCCCAAATGGCTTGCGAATCCAGTCATGGTTAAAAAGGCCAACGGGAAGTGGCGGATGTGTGTCGATTTCACAGATCTTAACAAGGCTTGCCCCAAGGATGCTTTCCCCCTACCCAGAATAGACCAGATAGTGGATTCAACGTCGGGGTGTGACTACCTAAGCCTTCTCGACGCTTATTCAGGCTACCACCAAATAAGCATGTGCCGGGAGGATGAGGAGAAAACCTCCTTCGTAACTCCATTCGGAGTCTTCTGCTACTCGAAAATGCCCTTTGGACTAAAGAACGCGGGAGCAACGTATCAACGCGGAATGCAGCTCGCCCTCCACAGCCAAATTGGTCGAAACGTCGAAGCATACGTCGACGACCTCGTCGTGAAAACAAAGAAGAAAGAAGACCTAATCTCGGACCTGTTGGAAATATTCACCAACCTCCGAAGAAACAGAATCATGCTGAACCCAGAAAAGTGCACCTTCGGAGTCTGCGCCGGAAAACTACTCGGTTTTCTGGTATCACACCGAGGGATCGAGGCGAACCCCGATAAAATACGGGCGATCGCTGAAATGAAGTCTCCAAGAACAGTCCAAGACGTCCAAAGACTCACGGGCTGCATGGCGGCCATGAGCCGGTTCATCTCCCGATTAGGGGACCGTGGGATCCCATTTTTCAAACATTTGCGACAACACGACAGCTTCGAATGGACAGCGGAGTCTGAAGCGGCATTCCAAGAACTCAAAGAGTACCTGACAACCCCTCCGGTATTGGTCGCGCCCAATCCCGAAGAAACGTTACTACTTTATATCGCAGCCGGACCGGCCGCGGTCAGCGGAGTACTGACAGTAGAACGCGGAACTCCTGAGCACCGTGAGAAAATCCAGAAAACCAGTATACTACATCAGCGAGATTCTACACGGGCCTAAGGAGCGCTATCCTCAAGTTCAAAAACTCCTATACGCGGTCCTCACTACATCTCGCAAGCTTCGACACTATTTCCAAGCCCACACGATCATGGTTCCGACCACCTATCCTCTGGGAGAAATCCTCCACAACCGCGAAGCCATTGGCAGAATCGCCAAATGGGCTGTCGAGCTCGGAGAATTCGACATCCACTTCGTCCGGCGTACGGCCATGAAGTCGCAAGTCCTCGCTGACTTCATCACCGAATGGACGGAACCCGACAACTCGGCATCACTAGCAGCAAAGGACGACATCTAGACGTTGCACTTCGATGGTTCGTTAACCATCGAAGGTGCGGGGGCCGGAATAGTCTTGACCTCTCCGACTGGAGAACGCCTGCAGTACATACTGCAGATTGACTTCCCGGCTACGAATAACGTGGCCGAGTACGAAGGTTTGCTAGCCGGTCTCCGGGTCGCCTCTGCCCTTGGGATTCGCCGCCTCCTTGTGAATGGAGATTCGCAGTTGGTGGCAAGGCAAGTGTCCAAGGAGTACCAGACCACAGACCCGAATATGGCTGCCTACCTCGCGGAGGTGAGAAAGCTAGAAAGGAAGTTCGTTGGTTTTGAAGTACGGTATATCCCTCGGAAGGATAACTGCCAAGCCGACAGTCTTGCCCGCCTAGGCTCCTCGCGGTCTCCATGCCCACCCGGGGCCTTTGTAGAAAGGATCTCGACGCCGTCCGTAAGTTCTTTGGAACCCGAGGACGAAGGAGTGGTAGATAGGCACCACTCAAGGGTGTCACCAGGTATTGACGCTCCGAGGGGAGTGGCGGGTCACCTCGTCGCTCCCCTCGATCTCGAAGAGTCGTGGATAGAGTCCATCCGCAAGTACCTTCTCGATCGAACTATCCCTGAGGACGATACACTTTCCGAGCAAATTGCCCGGCGCGCCAAGATGTATTCCTTGGTCGATGGGGCCCTCTACCGACGAGGGGCGCACGGAGTGCTCATGCGGTGTATCCCTCAGACGCAGGGTATAAGACTACTCGAAGAGATCCATGGAGGGGTGTGCGGGGCACATGCATCTTTCCGAACCCTGGTCGGAAAGGTCTTTAGACAAGGTTTCTATTGGCCGACAGCCCTACATGACGCGAGCGAGTTAGTGAAGCGATGCCGTCAGTGTCAATTCCACCGCAGACGCACTCACCAGCCCGCCCAGGCACTACAAACTATTCCCTTGTCATGGCCATTTGCCGCGTGGGGTCTCGATATCCTAGGACCATTCCCGGTGGCACCTGGGGGCTATAAGTTCCTCTTCGTCGCAATCGATACATTCACCAAATGGATCGAAGCTGAACCTGTCGTGCAGATCACATCAGAAGCAGCCAAACGGTTCATAATGCGAAACGTTATGACCAGATTTGGCGTCCCGAGCAGAATCATAACCGATAACGGTACCCAGTTTTCCAGCTCTGACTTCATTGAATACTGTACCGAGCTCGGCACCAAGATATGCTATGCCTCGGTTACACACCCACAGAGCAACGGACAGGTCGAGCGCGCCAACGGACTTATACTTCAGGGGATGAAGACTCGCGTCTTCGACAGACTCTCCGCCCACGCCAAAGCGTGGGTTCGCGAGTTGCCCTCCGTACTCTGGGCCTTACGGACAACCCCTAATCGGGCCACCGGAGAAACTCCGTTTGGTTTGGTATATGGGGCCGAGGCCATGCTGCCATGTGAACTTATCCTAAAATCGCCACGGGTGAAGCTATATTCCGACAAGGAAGAAATCCCTCGAAGAGAGGACGACCTCAACTTCATCGAGGAGAAACGGACCCAAGCCCTGCTGCGGGCCACCCAATATCAGCAAAAGCTCCGTCGCTATTACGACAGGCATGTCCGACAACGTTCATTGCAGGTCGGGGACCTCGTCCTACGACTCGTACAAAACAGAAGCAACAGTAATAAGCTTTCTCCCAAATGGGAAGGTCCATACACGATAGTCGAAGCCACCCGACCAGGATCTTTCCGACTAGCAATGGAAGACGGCCGAGTCCTAACGAATTCCTGGAACATCGACCAACTCCAGAAGTTCTACGTTTGAGGCTAGTCGATTGTCCACTCGAGAATGTCTCTCGAATGAACAATCGGGGGCTGGTCCTGGGATTCGGTTAAAAAAGTCCTGGGATTCGGCCAAAAAAGTGATTTACTGAAGAAAAGTTGTACATATCTGATGCGCAAGGGCTACGCAGTTACAAGTCGGGTAGACGAAAGCGCCCGGACAATTCCTGGGCCACGCGATCCAGTTCCGCCAGACGATCAGGAAAGCCTTCGGTGGATCGGACAGACGCGCCGACTGTAGTAAGCACCTGCTCTAGGAGGTCCGCCACCTTCGACAATCTCTCCTCGGCGGTCGAAGCTCTCACCTGCTCCCGAGAAAGAGATTCGGAAAGTTGGGCCGACTGGTCTCGAAGTATGCCGTTTTCACCGCAAGGCGAGTGGACCTCACCGCGGAGCGAGTTGACTTCGCTGCGAAGTGAGTGGACCTCGCCGCGAGTAGAGTCCCACTTAGCGCGGGCGCGCTGAAAGGAAGGCACCCGGGTCAGCCAGGATGGCAGGATCGGTCGACGGAACCATTAAGGAGCGGGAGTCTTTCTTACCTCCATCAAGGGTCCGAGTAGCGCCATAGGGTCCTCTTCGGCCAAAGCTTCCCCGCTAGAAAGTTCAGACGTCGGCCGGTCCTTGGCAGGCAAGGAGGAGGGTGCCCCGCCCGCCGAGCCCCGACCAGGACGTAACCTGATGGATGGTTTCCTCTGCAGAGCAGCGGCAGGCGCGGGGGCTGACGGAGAAGTGTCCCTGTGGATCGCATATCAGAAGAAGAGATCGATAAGCTTGATAAAACAGGAAGCAAGAAGGTGGTACCTTGCCCTCTTCAGTGAATTGAAGCGCCTTCGTCGATCTGAAGAATCCACTGCTTTACGGAGACAAGGCGGCGGTACGGGGCTTATCTCGCCTCGTGTAGCTCCTTCCGTCTTCTCGGCCGGATTAGCGTTCCCGCGGCCCGGGACGTCAACCGCGGTCGAGTCTCGATTAGGGATGGAGGGCCCAGCTTCCGGATCGTCTACCGCGCGTCCTTCTTGCTGCAGAGGGGGTTTTTCCCGCCAGACCAATGTGAGTTGGGCGTGAGGAATCAGAGACCGTATAGAAAAAAGGATTACCGCTAGAACCTCTTCCTTCTCGTTGGGAGGTCGAAGGGGTAGCGATGTAGGGACCATCGGACGGTCAGGAGAAGGTACATGCGTGAAGAGAGCAGGAGTGCTAAGAGGCAGGAATGCAATGTGGGCAAAACCCCAATTCTTGGACTCCTAAAGGATTTGAACGATCGCCGGGCGCGGTTCACGGCGCGATCAGATCAATCGCATTTCATGCGGATAGTTGCTTTTTTCGCGCACAGAGCACGTCGCGGGAAAAAGAGGGTCTGACAACCCACGACCCAAGAGATGGGCCAGAGAGAGAAAAGATTCTTCATCACCACGCGAATTTTCCGCCACGATGGTTCCGTTTTCTAGAAATACGCCAGGCGAACGCGTGTCCGTGATCAACGGATCGGATCAGATTAGAAAAACGTTCTGGATTTTTTCCAAGAAGTTATTCCGATAAGATTCTTGCGACCATTCGGAAGAGATTGAATCTACTCGGAGAAGTCATCGACAAGGACTAATCTGGTCGCCTACTCGGGGCTGCTCCCCGACAAGGGCAGATTTCCAACCAAACCATCTTGACCTCATTTCACGTATTGATGGGGGGCTTGATGATGCGTAGTACAGTATCCCGTGTATTCGGGGTACCCGTACGTAGTTCCCTGAGGCTTTAGGAAGGTACCACGTACCCGATAAGGGTC
Organism: Stipa capillata; assembly: GCA_019208055.1. Taxonomy (NCBI): domain Eukaryota; kingdom Viridiplantae; phylum Streptophyta; class Magnoliopsida; order Poales; family Poaceae; genus Stipa; species Stipa capillata. Next base: position 226,173 of record JAGXJF010004340.1, read on the forward strand.
CTCGGACGATAAGGCAATTCCTCTAAGGGAAGACGACTCCCCTTAAACTAGGAAAGTCAATCCCGACGTTTAAGGAGGCCAGAGTCCTACTCGGGCGTAAGTCCACGTCCAGTACGACCCTGGGCACCCCCCCTATATAAGGATCAGTAATCCCATCGGGGAAGGGGGAGGGATGGAGATCAGAAGAGGAGATAACCAGTAGCCAGAAGTCAATCTAGGTCAAGTCAGGAGGCGAAGCTCTAGAAGACCCGCAGTCTCGAAGGAGTCGAGCCCGGAGGATTAGCTAGGACTAGTCTACGACCAGGCCTAGGATAGCCACTAACATACACCCCCTTTTTGTAAAGCGTGTTCCCGATCAATATACAACAACAAGACGTAGGGTTATTATCCTGAGGGAGGCCCGAATCTGTATAAAAACGGCTGTTCCCTGCTGTCAGAACTCCTGGCGATTGGCCCCTAGAGGTCCCTACCCCCCAGTAATCATCATCTCGCGAGTACCGTAAGATCGCCGGTTTACCAATCGTCGACAACTTTGTCTCGCTGCGTCGAGATGTTTTTGATAAAATCGCTTTTATATCTATGTAGTTATTTCCAAATGCAAACTTACTTTCTCGCACAACATGAAACTTAGGATAGAGCCATGTTATTGATAAATTCCAAGCATGTTCATATCCGTATTAAACTCCCGGCGGAATGCTTGCGAGTACATTCAATGTACTCACCTGGCTTGTTATGTGGCCAGACGAAGAGGAGGATTACCAGTCTGGCGATAGCGACAGCGACTTCGAGGCGTAGGGTTTCTCCCCAGTCTGTTGCCTGTGGTTCGGCATATCGATGGGCTATCCACCGTATTTTATTCCGCTGCTGTTTAATTCGGCCAATAGGCCCGGTTTGTATGAACTAAAGACCAAGTATGGCTAATGTTTGTAATAAACGATGTATGGCATGGTTATGTTATCAAGTACTTGTGTGTATCGACTATTGATCCAGGGATCGATACAGTGAACACAAGGGTTTATCCGGCCTTAAAACCGGGTACTCCACATATACCCACAAACTTGTATAAGTGGTTCAAAAAACAAAAGCTCCTATCTCCACTGAGTGCGTTCGCACCCTGTATTTAATATGTAATTTCCTCGCTCCAAAAATTTATGAATATAATTTCAAAAAATCTTGCATGAACATTGTACAATAACAAGTATGTTTGTAAAATTTAGTGCAATGTACACTGTGCGAAAAAACAAATTACTACAATTTGATAGCATATTATTCACTATTCAAGTTGCACCAATTTATAATTTTGTGTCGAACACATTTTTCCAAAATTTAATGTATATGCATCATGTTAAAACATGTGCACCTGTAAAAAGTTATATAAAAATATGATCAAATGTGCGCATAAAGAAGTCAAAATGTTCAACCTTTTTTGAACGGTGTGGCTACAACCTCATCTTTTTTTGTGTGGAGGGCATACTTGATCATATTTTTGTATGAATTTGTAAAGGTGCACGTGTTCTAACATGATGCACATCTATGAAATTTTTTGAGAAATTTCCGAGATGCACAAGTACTGAAACCCTAAACTCAACCACCCACCCTTGCATGTACATTTGCTTTTTCCAAACGCATATGGTCATATTTTTACACCAAATTATATTGGTGTATATGGCATACCATGGTACCTAGCCATAATTTTTTTCAAAATATTTCACAACTTTTAAAAGTAGGAAAAATAAATTTCGAATATAGGGTGCAAACGCACCTGGATGGACAAAATTTGCTTTAGTTCGAAAAGGTCCAAAGATGGTTTTGTCTCGCTGACTCGTGATCCATGTCGGACTAGGTGCTGACGTGGCAATTCACATGGCATTAGATGTTGATGTCGCACCTCACCTCTGTGCACACAGGCGTTTTCTCGAGCATGCTGTGCACATGCCAACAACACGCACTATACCCGCGGCGTTAATTCCCGCAGAGAGGTCCGGCCGGCCGGCCGCCGGCAAGGCGACAATGACAGGACTACACGAGCAGCCATGCGATGTATCATGTTCTTGTTTGGAACGCAATGCCCAGACTCGTAATTCATTGCTATCACCAAGCTCGCGATAAGCTGCGTGCGCACATCATGTTCTAGTTTGGTCCTTCCGCACTTCCGCTAGTGGCCCGGCGACGAGCGCGCCGGCGTTCCCCTCAACAACCGTCTACTCCACCCACATCACCGCCGCGTGCCGCTGCCTCCAGTTTGCCAAGGCCGTCGAGTGGTTCGACCGCATGCAGGCCGCCGACGGCATCCTCCCGGATGAATGAGCTAACTGGACGTGGGTATATGCACATGTCAGAGCAGAATGTAGTGAGGTTATTGGTCGTGGGAAGGATCAACCTCATGGAAGACACTGAAGGATCTGATACGTCGAGACGGGCGATTGTGTCAGGTGGAGCTCGCTCGAGCGACGCGACCCGTGCGCCATTGCTGTCCCAGTTCGACTTGGCGCCACGACGAGCACTCTGAACGACAAGCGTGGTCGGACGGCGGGCGCAAGCCCAAGGTAAGTTTCCTTTTTCATGCTTCTGTCCATTTCTTCGACTAATGCAGGCTCCCGGCGACTTTGCGGCCGACATGGACAGTGGGTAAGAGCCAACAGGACAACACAGCAGAAAGGAGGAGCCACTTACCGATGGCAGACAGATTTCGATGCGACGGCGAATTGGAGCTGCAAGAAACTCATTCCACACGGCGCCGCTTCTGTCTTTGTAGAGATTCGGGCACTAATATTTTTCTACGGACATGCACGCAAGGTGTTCGAGAAAATGCCTCTACGGGGGAAGATCGAGGTAAGGTGCCACGTCAACATCTATTGTCATGCGAATGTGTGCCACATCAGCACCTGAACCGAGGTAGATGACATGTCAGCGATACAAAACCAGATTTAGATCTTTTTAAACCACTTATAACAAGTTTGTGGATGTAGATATCTAGTTTTTAAATTCATGGACTCACATGCACCTACCTTGCAAGTTTAGAGACCCATGATTTATTTTCTTCGGAACGAATTTTCCTTATTGACACCTAGGGTTTAGCAAAACAAATCCAGTTTTCTTTTCGCGAGAGATGGCCAAGGTGCTAATTTTACTGCATGCCTGTTTGATTGTACACGGGTGTTTCAAATGCTCATGCACATAGTTGGCACTAATTAATAAATAATAAAATCACCCCTTCCAAAAAAAGAAGCAGCATGAAAGCACCTTTCAAGATAAGTTTGCACTGGAGTAGACGAAGCTTACGTATGTGCTCACTCAACGATGTGGCTAGATTTACATACCCTGACAACTCAAGATAATAAGTACCACCAGAACATAATGAAGAGTAGGGCAAACAAATGACGAATAGCTAGGGGAAAACAAAAATTGTAATACGCATAAATTAGCTATAAAATGGATGGTTGATACTGACATGATGTATATACATGTGCAACCAAGTATCTTCTTCATGTACTCGCCCTGGTTGCTGCTCTTTTATAAACTCTGAAGCTGAACTAGCCGCGGCGAAGGCACAGTCGGTGGCAACGCAGGCAAGTATTGCTCCGACAAGAGAACGATGAACCGGTGCGCACCAATCGCAGCGGATACGACCGAGACAACGAGCATGCTCCAGCTCACCCTGACCATAATGACGGGCTCCTCCCTTAGATCCCTGAGAAACTTGGAGAATATGACCTTCAGTCTTCGGTCTCTCGCGGCCTCCTGCAACAATACCTGGGTCAAAGTTGATGCTTCTTTGGACAGCCCCAGGTCTCCTCTGTTCTCTTTTGCAGTCACGTGTGAATCAAGCTCGAGCTGCCTGACTCGTTTTAATCCAGTCACCTTCACCATCCACTGGCAGACAATGTCGGCAAGAGCCCGGCTCAGGAGCACCCGGAAAATCGATGCATCTTTGGAGATCAGGTCGCGGGCAAGAGACTTTACGTTCTGCAGAACCGGACACAAGTGAGCTAATAGGTAGTTTAGTTTGACGTGCTCTATGCATTCAGAGAAGCCAGACCAGAGAGCCGGCTAATTCAGGAGACGGGGTGCCCGAAAACAAGGGACGATACGTACCGCTGTCATTAGAAGCCTCCTTATCACAATGCTATCCCGTGATAATAAAAGCCTGAGACAAAGGTTTACAGTATGCAATGCCCTTTCTGGTGTAGCGCAACCAAGGGAAGAGGCATCACTGATCTCTGCAAGGCTTGCGACATTCACGCCCTTTGTCTCAGGCAAAACTCCAGTATTTTGCCTGAAGTTACCCCTTCACATATTAGAATAACGTCAGCAGGCATACACATCATCAGCAAAAACTGATTACTTGTATGATTCTGAAGTACTGAAAACTAAGCATCATAATAGAAGGTTCCAGACCATTCTGAAAAGCAACTACGTTTACTTAGTTTTCTGAAATAAACAAGTCCAGAACTACAGGTATATCCATGACTAATAAAGAAGGTAATTTTATGCTGACAGAACCTAGTATAATTTATACATGGTTGATAATTTGAGGACCTCAAATGAGACATGGAAAAACTGGCACACTAGAATCAGAAGATTTGCTCAGTGTACTCCATTACTACCAGGCCTATACAATCTCAAGGAAAATTCTCTCCAAGTTACCAAATTCTACAGAATATTAAGGGCATAATAAAGATTTAAACTAAAGACATGCATAAGTAATCAAGCATCATAAAATTTCAAATTTGGGTCTTTAGGTAGGTCAATATCAGATGCGGAACTGTCATGCTGCTCGACACCTTACGTTTCCATTAGGAGGTTACTCATTTGTAATTCACTAAGCAAAACACAGTTTATAAAATTCGAATATGAATATTCAAAGAGTCGATATAGTAAGAAAAGAACTATGAAGTCAACCTTAGAATATTGAAAGATTTGATATAGACAGAAAAGAACTATGAAATTGACCTTGCTGATGCTAGCTTTAGAAATACTGCAATTTTGTGCCATTGGAACTCTTTCCTTCTGTTAAAGATCACCTGTATTGCATATTATTGGTGTAAGATATACAGTAATGCCCCTGCTTTAGTGTGGGTCATGTTGCTAGCTCAGTATTTGAGGTAAGGATTTTTCGCTGAAATCTTCTTAGAATAGCAAAAACTAAAGAGTGCAAATATGTAAGTCTATTGCTGAGTGGTACCTATTAGTTGACAACTAGTCATTTTTATTGCAGGAGTCCTACTATGTTCAGATAAAACAGGGCTCGGATGATGTCATCTGTTTCAAAGTCTAACTTTAGTTAACTAAAGGAAGACACAGAAAAGTGAATCTATCAATTATATAAACTTAACTATCCATGCCATTCTGGAAAGCAACTGAGATAAAAGGAGTACCTGATACAAGACCCTCCTTGTCTCAAGTGAATTATCAGACAGAAGCTTCCTAACAACATATGGGTATGCTGCCTGAAATGTTTTAAAAGTTTCATCTGCTGCTATGGCCAGTCCTATCAATTACAAAAGAAGGATATACATAAACCTCTGAAGAAACAAATCACAATCAAAACAGAAAAACCTGGAATAAACAATTCATATATACGTATTATCGAGCCAGTTCTGTAACATGACTTCAGATGAACAAGCTAACCTTCCAAAGAGGCAAGTGACCGCAGGACCAGTGTGTAGTATGGTGGCATACGGAAGTGATATTTAAGTGCTACAGACCAAATTTTGCCAAGCACCTAAAAGATGTTTGTAGCAGTTCAAGAAGCACAGCAGCAAAAAATAATTTCATTAGGTAAGGTACCCAGTTCGAAATAGAAGATAGGGATGAAGATATCAGACCAACAGAATACTGAATTGAACCTAAAGAGAGAGATGGCTACCCACCCTGCTAAACTTGATGTCTGGAATTCCATCTTCAAAGGTTACCTCGCCCAATGTATCCTCTAAGTCCTAAAATATCAAAGATACTATTGTGAGAACTAATTACAGATATAAATAAAATTAAGCTAATAGCACATTAAATCACAGCATCTACATTTATTAATAACCCCTTCTCTATATCCAACTCGTAATGGCAGAGGCAAGTAGATAGTTGTGTGGTCAATGAATTCCGCAACATCTTTTGGGAAAAAAACATATCATATATAAATTATAAAATGCTCTGAAGGAAGTATAAAGCTTAAAAGAAATTGACCCCACTTGTAAAGAAGTCAGGATCCACCACTGAGAACTACATGACTTTACCAGAAAATCATTTAGCTCTTGTCAATCCATTCCAAGAATACAATCAAGCTCTAATTAACTAGTTCTATTTCCGTTCCAAATTTTATTTAATGATTTGACTTGTGTTCAACCATTTTAGCTAGCCATTACATCATGTAAATGACAATTTCCAACAATCTAAAAGGCTAAAATACATGATGCCACTCAGCACGAAGAGCGAGACTGATCACCCCCACGCACACAAAAAACATGTTCTGCTCAATGAATTACCATTGTCACTCGGCGTAGATTAGTTCTTGGTGGAACAACATCCATTTCAGTCAAATCATAAACAAGGGAAGCCCAGTCTCCATTTACTATGTGCACGATGCTTGCAAGCATAGCACGCTGATGTTTCTTCTCCATCACGCAGAGCAAACCAAAGTCAAGAAACCTAACATATTTAGGAAGCTGTTACCATAGCTCAACAAATATTTCATCACAAAAGCTTCATCCCCAGTATAATTTCACTAAACGAACTAAATCATGAGCCTATCCAGCATATGAATATATTACTCATTTACTCGTAGAGAATGCATCTGAAGATTATTGGCCCTTACCCAACACGGCCGTCTGGTGTATAACGCAAGTTCCCAGCATGAGGATCAGCGTGCAACAAGCCTGTCTCGAGGAGCTGCACTAGTGATGCCTCGACACCTTTATTGACCTTATTATCAGAGCGCATAACAAAATGTTAAAACATATTACCCAGTAAGCTCAAATTGAATCTTGAAATGTACAAATTATTGGTAAACCTGTTATACTAAAGCATACTCTTCGCGATTCAAGATATAGATATTTTAAGTTGCATAATTCTCAAACAAGCACAAGGTGGTACAGGAATACCTAAATTGCAACTTTTAAATGATAAGAAGCCCTTAGCAATGAACATAACTTCAATTCCAAATAGTTGCTACCAAGAACTACTGCACGTCAGTAATAAATTTATTATGGCACCCATCTTATGTCAACTGAGACAAATAATTAAGGAATTACTTATGCAAACTATTAGTAAGTACCAGGTCAAGAAGGCGTGCTTTTGATTCCAACTTCTGCTTCTCTGACGATTCACTAATGTTATCAGAAATTCCTTTAGACAAAGAAAGCAACTCCCTAGGGTTTTCACCAGCCACCCACTCCATTGTCAAAACCCTCTTCCTAGTAAGTTGTTTGAGAACCTTCGGAATCAGTATAAATGAATATCTGGAGTGACATTCCTGCAAGAGGAGTGGAAATCATGAGCTAAAACAAAACCTAGAGAGGACATATGTTAGCAAAGGGCGGGTGGGAGACAAGACCAAAGAAGCACCAGAATTTAGTAGCATTAGCAGCTTCAGTATTGTAGTCCAACTCGCCAACAAAACCTCTACCCAACTCATCAGCATAGAGGGCAATGTTACTTCTTCGCTTTGCTACCTTCCTCACAAAAGCAAGCTGCAACAAATGGTAGAAATTAAACAACTGAAGAAAAAAAGGCATGACACGAGTGCGACTACAATAATAGAAAATGCTGCAATGCTGCAGTCATTGGTTCACCAAACAAAGAGCTAAAGGATGTTCAAGAACAGGGAAGCTAAACACACATTACTAGGATCAGATAAAAGCTATCCATATAGGACGAAACTATCTGTGTAGTGTTTCTTGTGTCAGGCCAGGTTCCGATAGTTACACTGTCACTTTAAATCACAATATTTGGAGGAAAAAAAGTAAAGATTGTTGGCACTGCAAAAATGAAGACTACCACGAACTGGTCAACGTAAACAATAGACCACTCATAGCATGTTGAGAAAGGGTAGAATAAAAGCACCAGCGACTACGCCGATGCTCCGGACCATACGGTGATGAAGGAAACATGTAAAGAGTGTCAAGAGCACAGGAAAAATAACTTGTGAAAGAACTTATAGATTCAGAGATAGGGCCATGACTTGGCATTGGAAATTTACAGACCCCAAGGCGTAGAATATAGATGTCCCTCAATACAGAAGGAAGAAGGTTTGGCCGCTGGACCTTTATGGCCACAAGAGCACCATCAACTGTACGTCCCTGATAAACCTGAAGGAGATGGTACAAAAACATCAAAAAGAATACATCAGCAATTCCAAACAATTTGTCTCTCTTTCCCCATAAAGGACAATTTGTCTCTAAGATATCAGAAGCAGGGGGGGAAGATCTTGAAGAAACAATTACCTGTCCAAAGGAAGCCGAGGCAACAGGTTCATCAGAAATGTAACTGAAAACATGCGAAACAGGGCGCTCAAATTCTCCCTCGATGATCTTCATTGCATCCTCTCTTGGGTAAGGAGGAACTCTTTCATGCAACTCGGCAAGTGCCTAAAATTGAGGTGCTATGGCGAGTTAATTTCTAGTGAAATAATATGAGCACTACTTAACTATCAAGCAAATGCCTAAGAAGATGAAGCAATGAAAATCCAAAATGTGGTGGTATCCTGGAGTAATTTTACCTAACCTCAGAAATCTCCGAGCCTATGATATCAGGCCTCGTTGATAGGGATTGTCCGACTGCACAAATAATATATGATAGGCATGTTAGGAGTAATATGAGCTGGATGATCACTACCATGGCTTGAAGCTATCAAACATGAATACCAGACCTTTAACAAAAGTAGGTCCAAGGTCAAGAAACGTATCCTTGAGAATCTGTCCAACCATGTACTGTGAAGCATTGAAACCTTTGCTGCTGATGCTACTGCTGTAGGCAGCATTTGTGGTCAGGTTGGCTCTTTTAAACATTTGTACCTTTACCGCAGCCAAGACAAATGCGAATAGTATCTACAGAGTAGATATGCATATCGCATCAAACCATTATATAGATCAGCAGAAGCAAGTAAGCTAAGTAAAAGCAAAGGGGATGGTCAACTGTAGTTTACTTGAGCTGTGCGAAATGCAAGGATATGAGGACGCGAGATGAAGTACTGCGCGAGGAGATCCGGGTCGTAATGCTGGGGCAGAGGAGTGGTGAGAATGGCCGAGAAGTAGTTGATGTACAACTTGAGGGCTTCCAGATCCGCCATCATCAGCTCCATACAAGACAGCCCTACCAAATTCAGAAGAAAAAAAAGTTAACAGTGTGATCGCTGATCAGTGAAGCTTAATTGATATCTAATCTCGCTGTGTAGAGTGAGGAACCTGGTGGGTAGGAATGGGGAGGGAAGGCCGAGGGTTGAAGCGGCGGCGGCTGCTGCTGCTGCTCTTTCTGTTGTTTCTGGGGTTTGGGTTTAGTAGATTGTTGTTGAGATTGAGGTTGCTGCTTGCTTCCGAGGAACCGGAGCGCGAATTCGTGCTTTGAGGAGTTGACGTACAGCTTGAGGGCTTGGAGATCAGCCATCATCAGCTCCACGCAAGATAACCCTACCAAAATTGGGACAAATGTGGTCAGCAACAAGTCAGTGTGAGCTTAATCAAGATGTGCTCTCGCGGCCGGTGAGGAACCTGGCGGGTAGGAAGGGAACGCTGGGGCTTGACGAGGCGGCGCCTCCTCCTCCTCCTGCTGCTGTTTAGGCTTAGGTTTCGGTTGCTTCCTCTGCTGCCGCTGCTTCTCGAGGAAGCGGAGCCAGACGATGTTGCGGAGCGGGCCGCCGGTGGCGGCCTGCAGGAACTCGCCGTCGCGGCGGAGCACGCCGAGCACCTGGTCCAGGGCTCCGCCGCCCCCGCCTCCTCGCCCCCCGTTTCCGCCCGACTGCCGCGGTTGGTGCGGGAAGCTCTGCTTACTCCTCCCCCACCACGACCGCTGCTGCCGCGGCGTCCACTTGTCGTTGCCGCTGCCTCCGCCGCTCGTCACGGCACACACAGGCAGCACAGCGGGCCTCACCAGCGCCGCCATCGCATCGGCTCCAGGTTCTGGAAGCTTCCAGGAGGAGAAAGGGGAGTGCGAGTGGGGGCGTGGTGGTGGTGGTGGTGCAGGTGGTACACTGGTACGGCGGCAAAAGTGTGCAAGAGAAGAGGAGACTACTGGTCACGTGTGCGACACGTCATCGGCTCATCACCCTTTTCAGCAAATGGCAAACGAACAAATCCGATCCGCTCTGGAATAATCATCGTCGCTTGTCGCTGAAGGCCCACGGCCCGGCCCAGCAGAACAAAATTACCGGGCCGACCCAAACTTCTTGGGCCCACTACCATCTGAATTCTTACTGCACTCAGCCGTGTTGCCATCTGAGCGACATTCCAGGAACAGCATTTCATACATATATCATCCAAGGCAGCAAAAAGGCAAGAACTTGCACGTGCGGAAGACATGGATATTATAACACCTCACGGAGGATGTAACATTTGTTGCATTAAAGATTACAGATACCAACAGAAGAGGACATGGGGAGACGAAAAGCCATGTCGTTGCGGACTTCAGTTAACAACAACCAACGCCCTTCCATGGTCTATACACATCAAGGGTGCACGAGTTGATGTTTTGTCAGTCTCCTAGGTATGTAGAAAGGAAGCTTCCATGGACTGTAGGATACTTCCTGTATCAAATCTGAAGCTTCTGAAGCTTCTACCAGGGCGGTTGTCAACATGTTGTGGGTCGGATCCTGCTCTCGTAATAACATGGTTCTCGACAGGTATGAAAACACCCGAGGGGTTCTTCGCTTTCCACACGGTACCTGTGAAGTGATGTTACTGTAGATGTTATAACAAGATTTTCGGCCATATAGGAAGACAGTAAATATCCCAGCAGGTTCACCATGGGTATCTCTATACAGTAAGCACTCTAAGTTGCTCGTAAAGATAGCCATGACTACTCTGGGCTCAAATCTGTTTTATTTGTGTACTAGCTCGTATTGGTTCACATCAGAAAGACCTATGGCAGAATTAAGTTTTGAGAGCAGGACTTGGTAAATTTGAAGCAAAACATTCATTCTGATCACAATGGGTACACGAGGGAGCAGAAGAAACCTCTAGCAGATGTATCCGTCTTCTGATACGGAGGAGGATGTGCGGCTATCCAAGCTTTTAGGCCCCTGGAAAAAGAAGGAAAATGAGGCACCAAATAATGTGGAATCAACAAATTGACATTAAGGAAATGTACAGGCAGATTAAGAAGCAGAACCGAAGAAACATGTTCAGATTTTAACAGCCACCATCGCGCTAATGCATATAACAACGTATGCACAAAGAAATGATACAAAATGTGGGTGAAAAAGATACTGACGTCAAAAATGGTGCAACCATATAGAGCTTCAGCCCATTCACTCCACGAGATATTGCATCATCACTAGCAGGTAGAAGATCATCAATTCTGTGCCACGAGATCTCCTGCCAAATTCGCAGAGGGCTATAGCTTAGCGGTGGTCATTTCACTTATTATAACCAAAAAAGGCTCAAAACAAAAAGGGAATAGTAAAGGAAAAATAACTAATGCAAACAACAATAGCTTCAAATTTCAAGCAGACACAAAAAATTAGTGAACACAAAGTTATAGCTGGTATTGGGGATAATAACAAGAAATTGTGAGTAGTTTGGACATGTGACTGCAATGTGCAAACCAAACAAATAAAGCATATAGTCATCCAACAGTTGTAATAATAATAACATGTGATTACATAGTGCCACTTCTCAGCTGGATTACAATGTTGCAGAACATTATGATCATTAAATCACAACCTGTTATTCAGCAAAGAGAATTTACATACTAAACAAACATGAAGGTTTTATTGATCAAGAAAACATGTCATATCATACTTTTTATTTTGAGATAACAAGAGTTTTGAACAAAATCTCTTTATAACATGTTCTACATATAATCAAGAAGAACAGCAATGAAGGTGCAAAAACAAAAATTGCATTTGACCCAATAGAAAGATGAGAAAAGACTTAGAAAATTTGCATACACTGATCTCTTTCTTAGTTTGAGGTGCAAAAACAGTATCTTCCCTAACCCCAGTTATGATATAGAGCCGAACTCTTTGTTGATAAATTGAAACTTCAATGTGATCGTCCATTTTCAACAGCTTAGAAACATCACACCCAGTTTCCTCCAGAACCTGCATTGTTATGCAAATAAATGTCACTTTGGGAAGTGCAGCATATGGACAAGACAAGCTCCAAACTGGACAAAAGCCAAACAACGATCTTCAAGTAATTTATGCAGATGCTAATGGGCAATAACACAGCTAACTGATGCTAAATTGTTCAATCTCTTTTTGGAAGGCAGACCAAATCGGGAGCTTGACACTCCCACTCACCAAAGAACTCTTTGTAAAATATAACCGAGCCTAACAATAAAATATACATCAAAGAAGAAAATGATAGCTCAAACATAGCATAAATTAAAGGAGAAAGAGTTTCTTTTTTGTATACATAAACTCTTTCTCCTTTAGTTGATTGGTAGAGTCTCCCCCCCCCCAACCCCCCACCCAAAAAAAGGAAACACCATTTGCTTGTAACATGGCACAAACAGGAGATTCACTTGTTATCTTTGACATTCTGATATCTTGCTAAAAAGGAACATTAACTACAACAATGTTGTTCATTATTGGAGGTTATGTTAAAATGGCCTAAGGAGACACCCATACGACACCCATACGCAATACAGAAAAGATTCAAACGTTAACTCAAGATTGTGAAGTGTTGGGTGCGGTAGAAAATCTAGAGCTTTGAAATTTGAATTGTAGAAACTACTTTGTAGAAGTCAGGGGACTTCCATTGTTCAGCGAACCAGAAAAATGACTGTTCGGCAATATCTAAGAACTTTACTGCTTTGCTACAAGTGCGATGTGATTGACGGAAACTGCAAAGCACAACATGGATCCGGCAAAGAAGTTTACTTCTCTAACAGCGCAAGTATGATCTTCTTCATCTTTGCTCCTCTTTCCACGAGGGAAGCTCCAGCTGGCACTAGACTTCCACCCCTTCACAAGTAAGCACTGCAGAGAAGGGGACAAGTCAACAAACATTGAGGTTCAACAGAACTCCTGAGCAAATTGAGGGCTACAAGGGTCAAGAAACCAAAGCTGGATTTATGTATAGTGCAGAATAGAGTGTAAACTGTATGTGTTGAGATTTGAGGCAACTATGTGATAGACCATCTATAAGAGGCTAACAATGAAAATAGCACATAATAGAATTTAAGTTGCGACTTTCCAAGCAGGGTGGTTGATTTCAGACATGCTCATTTTCAATCTTTCGTATAGCAAGATCTTGCTGTTGCAACCAAGCAGCCTACTTCCAATTCCTAAACCTCATTTACGGAGAGGGAGGCAGTAATATGGTCTAGGATGGGAGTTAAAAAAGAAGAATGAATTACCCTCTCATAGGTGTCATCGAGGATGATGGCGCCAGAGACGGGGACGCGGAACTTGTAGTGGGTGAAGTCCTTGTAGATGTCATCTAGGTGCGCGCGGTAGGGTCTGAGAGCAGCACAGCTGTTGAACACTACGTACATACATAACGACGGCGATGGCCGATGGCAGAATTAGCGACCAAACCAATGATGGCACCAAGAATCTTTGATGGGGTTAAGGGTCCTGAATCACAACGGAATTAGAGAGATTATAGAGAAAGAAGCAAGCAGGCTTACTGAGTGAGGTGAAGTCCTTGAAGGAGAGGGACTTGAGGGAGGGGTTGTGCTCGACGGAGTTGTCCTCGTAGAACCAGTGTGCCTGCTCCAGCAGGAACAGGATCCGCTCGAACGACTCCAAATCCTCCTTGGGCACGTTCAGCACGAAGCGGCTGCGGGCAAATTGGATCCGGTTTTGGGTTTGGATTGATCGGAGCGAAGCCACGAACTTGCGGAGAGAGATGGGATCGGGGGTGGGTTAGGGCTACATACCTGCAGAGATCGTCGAGCAGCTCCTGCGGCGGCAGCTGCCCTCTCGACGACGACCGGTTCAGTCCCCCGCCGCCCGCCATCGCCATCCACCAGCCGCAGCCGCCGCCGCGCCCACTCGCACTCGCGCTCGCCCGCCCCTCCTCTCTCTCGCTCACCGCAGGCCGGACTCGAGCGAGAAACTACAGCAACTACAGGGTTGTTACTCCAGCCCAAAAGGCGTATTCTAAGTTTTACGTAAATAGAGCAATAAGGCATATAAAACTTGTTTACGTAAAGTACCTTACGACACGGCACAGTTTACGTAAAGTCGCGTGCGAAGGGTTATTGCGGTGGGCTTGCGCCGAACAGTAGATTAAAAAAATCGGTGGAGACAACCAAGGAGCGGAGGAGGCGAGGCGGAGCTCGTCGGAGGAGGACATGATGCCGCCGGCGCTCCTAAGCTTGCCGCGCTCCTTGTCGTCGTCGTCGGTCTCCTCTTCTCCTCTCTGTCCCGGACGCCGATCCGCCGCCGCCGTCCGGCGCCACCGCCCATCCTTCCCCTACGAACCCGCCGCAGGTCCCTCCACCTTCCCGTTCCGATTGAAATTATCTGTACGATTGGGGGCACTGGGTTAACCCGAACCGAGTTAATTTGACACCACATAATTCGACATGCATAATTCTGTATTTGTGTCTCCTGATTCAGAATGGAAATTGTGTAGCTAGGTCGGCTCAATTGGGCATTCGGCGTTGTAGCGGGGTCTTTGCCAAGCCCCTCTTCCACCGTAAAATGAACCAAATTCGACGAATTAAACCTAGTTCGTTTGCGCATTTAGCGTGTTATATATTGTTCACATTCGATGCCACGGCAAATTAACTTCTGCCGGGGGCATTTTTGTTTCTGAACATCACTACAGACCTTATCTTTCTGTTCTGTGGTCATTTCCCTTGACATTTTTGGCTTCCATGGTTATTTACAGGAATATGCTATGCTAGTCAAGCGGTTGAATTGTTGCCGTCTTTGTACCCAGATATTGTCGTTCGGGATGCACGGCTAGAGGACTGCTGGGAAGTAGCTGACACTCACTGCAGCTCTTTCTTTCCGGGTTACAAATTCCCGTTAGACCTTGTTCTACGGATTGACCGTTACATTGCCCTCCTATCCGGTTTTTCAGTTCCACCTGGCTGCACGAGAACTTGCCTTGTTGCGGTTAACCCTACTGCAGTTAACAACACTATCAGTATTGAATGTGGAGATCTAAGAGATGCCAAATTTCAAGGGAAATACGGTCTCACCAAAGGCTCCATAGCTGGCATTCTTACCATTGACACAGTGGCAGACTATCTTCCGAGAAGGGGACCTCTCAAGCAGAGAAGGTACAATATTATTTGTTTGAGACTTAAATAAGTAAGTTTTTCTCTAGTTTCTGGATGCTTAAATTGTTAAGACAAATAGGTACAACTGCAAGCTATACATGTTCCTATAGCACCCATGTCACTCATTGATGTCATCTGCTTATCCCTTGCAGCTTCAGTGCTTTCACTTATTTTTTCAAGGCTTACCTGTTTTATCATATCTAGGTATATGTGTTTACTCCTACCTTGTCTTGAAATTGATGTTCCATATATTTGATAACCTCAACCCAAGTCATTACTTATACAATGTATGAATCAACTTATGAAGTACCAACAGGCATATCAAGCTCCTAGCTTAAAAACAAACGAACAATGAATACTTGACTAAAAATATAATAATGGTAGTTTTGTTTCTCCTTGCTTAAATAGAAACAGATAAAAAAATTTGAATATGTACTATTTTTTCTTCCCAAAATAGAAACAGGCTGGGGAGGCAGCATCGAGGGTTTTACTCAGAACAGACCGAAGTTAGATTTCCTTTCTTTCTTAATAAAGACAAGGTAAAAGCTCCTTGCCTCAAAATATTGACTCAAGGCAACCATTTTGTTTAACCCACTGGAGGCAAGGAAAATATGCCAATATAATGTCAGTTAAGGCACTGTTGCAATTGCATTTTGAAAACTATTTCTTTAAATAAAATAAATACTATAATCAAGATATAAAATCGTTACTGATTGTAATCTAACTTGGGATGCAAAGTCCAACATTCTTAAGGACAAGCAAAACTAGATGTGTATAGAACTCATTACCTCCATCTTTGAATAATGCCTCTCCCTTGGGATAAAGAATGTTACTCTGCCATGCTAATAGCAAGAATGGACAAAGTTGACGTGGCCACATTGCTATTTTGCTAGTGCACGTCGCCAGCTTTGCACAAAGAACTGTCATCATCTTCTCACTGTCTCAGTCTTCTGGAAACCCATCTGATGAACTCCCCAGATAGCATAAACCTATACAACCCATAGATTAGATCAATCACGAACAATTACAATGTTTGTGTTCCTGTAATTGTTTGTGTTCCAGGATTGATAGTTGATTTAGTCATATGTTGTAATATAACAGGATTTACACCTCATAGCACTACAGTGAGCTGTCACGTGGTTTCCTCTAAACCATGTTACCTTGTAATTACGCATCCTATTTTTTCTGTAGTTCTCATGGCTCATGTCGTTCTCAACTAACTAATGCATTTCAGTTTCTCAAAAACAAATCATACCCGGATGCTTTTATATGACTTGTTCTGCTTCCTTTTGTACTTATGGATTGGTGTGGGGTTTGGGGATCCCATACCCTTTTTGTGCCTGACTTAGAACCAAAAGGTGATATAGTCATCTAGGGCTAGACAAACACAACTTCATATGCACCCTCCTTTCCTGTGTTGGCAGTCCAGTATGGCTACCAACAACATGGATGCCAAATTGAATGTTATTTTTCAGATGACCCGTTTCTTCAGATGGCCCTTTTCTTTACTGCAAATAAACAACATGATTTGAGTAGAATCTGAACCTGTAGGTTTCACCCAGTTTTACCTGTACAAAATGAAAACATTGTCACAAGTATAAGATGAGAGAACTCAACTGACCTACAGGTTTTAAAATAAAATGCAATATCAAACCAATTTAGTGGCAAATGGATCAAGACATTACAAGTTCATCGTGTCTTATTTCAAGACATTCCTTCTAAACAGTGCTGAAATTTGAAGTTCAGCTCAATTAGGATGAGAGGCAAAAACTTGTGCCTTTGATCTTTCCGGAGAACAAAATATATTGAAGAAACTAACAGGTAGAAGAGTAGACATTCACTTCATGATGTTTAGCATAGTTGGAGATTCACTTATTTCCAGTGCAGCCTTTAATTTCACTGGAAGTCTATTCAAGACGATGAGAAATTCATTTCTGTTCCACAGCTTGTCAATCCTTGTTTACCCCTCTGACTAGACAATAGATCATAGTTTCCATCACCCACCCACAACACACACACACACAGAGACCCGTTTGAACTAATACTAAGTCATAGTGAGGTTTCATTGAGATATCAATTTCCTAATATGTACTTTATGGCTGCTGATAGGAAGTATAGGCTCCTGTCCAGCATAAAGTGGGAGAAATATGAAATAATAGGGGGATCATGTGCGTCCTTTGCATCGTCAAGGAAGTCCAAGGGCATGGAGCCTCTTCTGACATCCATCTGAGAATCTGACACAATTACATGAGTCACCTCACATTATATTTGGTTGAATACATTGCATGTGTGCCACTGGTTATGCTATTTTCAGTTTGCATGAAGTGCTCATGTGCAAAGCCTTCTAACAAGCACATCACTTTGTATGAGATATTGAACATTTGCCATTATTGTATTTCAAGGGAGTTCTAAATACGTACATGCACAGGTAGTTTCTTCCCCTTCAAAGTCATCCAAGTTTCTTCCAAATTTATGCAGAACAGGTATTGCATATATAGCAAATGTTGCTGTCCGAAAAGAGGAACGTCGAAAAGGAATTGCCAAAATGCTTGTCGCGGAAGCTGAGGCACGAGCAAAGAGTTGGGGATGCCGGTCCATGGCCTTGCACTGTGATGTAAGTAACCTTGCCGCACTGCAGCTGTACAAAAGCCAAGGCTACAAATGCATCCGTGTACCAGAAGATGCTAAGTGGCCAGCACCTAAGATAGCTCAAGGAGTGCGATACAACTTCATGATGAAGTTAGTGCCCAAGATTTAAGCTGTACATGTTCAGACCAGTAAAATTGAGATATGTAGATACTACAGAGGTGCCACCACAGTCATGGCCCTTCTCATGTATAGCAGTTGTTGTATATTGGAGGCTACATTGTATATCATATAAGACGTATTGTTTCAAAAGGTAGTAAGGATGTCATTATTTCTTCAGATGAACTGACCCAGTACTCCTGACAAGTAGCCTGGAGAGCCAAAGAAAATTCTTACGACTCCCATAGTTCTTCATTGCCGTCACATATATACAAGTTCTTTGTTTTTCAGCAGAGTTTATTCAGTTACGCACATTTTTCTTCTTTGCCTCACTTTTAACTTGCAATATTATGAAGATTGTGCCCAGAATTCAGAATGCAATGCCATGGTCTCACTGTGCTGGTTCAAATAAATTGCTCTGCTGCTTTGCACCATGGAACTGTAAGGTATGATTCACGTCAGCTCGATGAACCGTACATGTGTTCCGCATAAATCATCAGCTTCTTAGTTGATTTTGCTCATGCAGTCATACAATGCTTGAATCCGAAATAATGCACCCTGAGTCTGATGCATGTCAACAAAGAGGGTGGCAGTACTATCACTACGGGGTGTGGTCTTTATGATGTTTTTTTGACACCAACCAGGTAACGCCCTTTCTGAACTGTATGGTTGTTGGAGCATTGCTGGTGATGTTTCTGTAGAGCCTGCTGATTCCGTTGGGGAAATGGGAGAGATTTTGCTGTTGGGTGGGTGGGGTGGGGGAGACCTGGGGGAAGTGGGGAGACGGAGCTGAAGAACATGTCACATGGGACGCGTGCATGCATTGTCCTGTGAAACCCTCGTCGTCTCCACACCAGCAGGTTAGATCGTTAGATCTATGCATAATGCATGTGACTCAACGAATTTTAGCACCATTTATATGTCTCCCTTTTGCTCGCGCCCAGCATCATGCACTACACGTACATGCATTGCACATCGCCTTCCAGATTCAGATCGGCTAGAAAAAATTGTTTTAGATAATAATACTCGCACATGCATAGTGCTAGCTCAATGAAGAAAATGACATTTGAGATCGAGTGTGAAAATCTATTGCCTCTTTACCCGCCCTTAATCTCGAATGTTGAATCTTTTAAATCTCGTTTACATCGTTGGAGGCCTTTCAGGCTCCGTTTGGAACATGGGAAAAAAAATTCTGCTTTATGGGAAATTTCTATGATCCAAGTTGTATCGCCCTTCGTCATCATCTTCTTGCTTAACTTCTCATGTATTACGTACTGGCATGGGTAGAGAACAGAGTTAAGTTCCTGTTTTACTTGCTCGATCATTGCTATATACTCTGAGCCACGTACTGGTATCTAATCTAAGATTTATCAGCGACTAAAATAAAATAACAACTCTCTTAACATGGTTGGGTAGGGTAATTTGACCGGGACATTTGACATCTCTGCTCCGGTGGAAATCCCGAGGCAAATAAAATAGTAACAAATCATCGTAATAAAACGCGGACCAATTCATTAATATGAGGGGCTATCTCACCGGCGATCGCCGGTGCTCGTTACGGGCAACAGGCGGTACAGTCGCCGTGTCGGTGGCCGACGCTCCGGCTAGCTGCATCGGTTCTCGGAAACATCGGTATCTGTGCGTCACCAACACCTGGTGAGCTGGGCCGCAAAATTTTCTGTACGGTGGTAGCTTGTGTAGTTTATACTTCTGCCATCCCCCACATGAGCCAACCGACGCTAGGCTCACTCCTTTCCCTTTCCCATCTCTTCCTCTTCTCTCATACTTTCACGTTCCGTAGTGATCACTATGCAAGGACCGTACCAGTAGTAGTGTGCTTGGCCGGTTTTATTTATCGATTTATGATATTCTCGAAAAAAATCTACAAGAAAAAATAAATGAAGTTCTATGTACGGCTAGGCATTTTACATAAGCATAACGTCAGTCGACTCTTCTTCTACTATAAAGGATAATTATTGATATAGATGAGAAAGAAGGAAAAAGAGAATAAAATAATTCTTAGTGAGGAGTCAAGGGCTACGGAAAAATAGAAGCTCTAGAATTGACATAATTGTCTTTGTACTTTGTCGCATTTAACACTAACTATTTGTGTAGAAATAGTAAGACACAATTTATTATATATTTTATTTTTAACATCGATTCCAAATCAAAAATCAACAACTAACTTTGTCTTTGTAAATGCCTTATGCTTCTATGAAAAATGACTGGACAAGGAAGTGTACTGTCTTCGTATAATTCACCTAAAAATTCTGTGTCAATGGACCCGCATGTCAGTGATAGTTTTCGCATGCGTAGTAGCGCTGACAAAGTTTCATTAGTTAAATCGATGCTATATCAAATTTCCTTTCATTTTTTCAAAGTGATAAAACAAATCAAAAGATTGTAAGATTCTCCCTTTCTTTATACGCGCATAACCTAAGCAATAGATTAATTAGTCGGTCACTCGGTCTGAATTATGGAGTCATGGTGCACATGCAACCGTTGTGATCCCATGTTTTCCATTTCTTATCTTTTCCTTTCCCTGTTCCTTTTTATTTTTAAAATCATTTCTTTTATGGTTGAGCATGCAGTCCCAGATATCCCTTGACCAAATTCCTCACCTAATAGCTACCAACCCAAATGGTATTTTTGACAACAATGATGCAACCTAGGAGTATCTTAGAAGCAATACCATCACAAGTACGAGCAAAAGGTACAAGCATGCCCAATATAAGTATTAGGCTTTCTTGATATTTTTTAGTTTCTATATGGCACTTAATAACAGGCTAGCTAGCACTTAGTTATGGAGTAGTACTCCAATCGCAAGAGCGTACCTACGTGATTAAGAAGTTGCAACGGCAGTTGTGACTAAACAAACACCACAAGCTAGCCTCCGGTCTGGTGTTCATCCGACGTGGCGACGGTGACAACTTGTCAGCTTGTACCAGCTATAAAGCTGCCAGTGGCACGTCGGATTCAGGGGCGATGCCAGGTCAGTATTACAGGAGGTCACAACTTACAGATTAATTAAGCCGAGTACTGTGCAGGTACTGCTAACCTAAGTAACATGCGTGCGTTCCATGTAGTCGTAGTCATGTAACGATACAACTGTACATCAGTGCAGCACAGCAGATTAGTGGAATAAATGGAATTAGCGGAATGGAGTGGAAATAAACAAATTCACCAAATATATAACTTTTTATTTTCCCGAGTTTTCAGTCCAAGACTTTGACAATGCCATAGTGATGTCCTGTTGTATTTCTATTTCCGAGCTTCTTAACCCTACCGCCAAGCTCTAGCTTCCTTTTCTTTTTCGATGTTTGTATCTGTAGTTCTCAGTCGGGATCTTTTCGACTATCTTTGACAATAAATAGTCTACTGAGGTCTTATCATTAAAAAAAGTTCAAGACTTTGACAGTGGTTTTTTTTGTCATTATATACTGGTAAAACAAAGAAAATTATATGTGCCACGAAAGTATTTTGTAAGACAACGTCAATAAGCTAGATTGTTTTTATGCAGTCAACCTGTATAATAATGGCCAGAATTTCAAAAGAAAAATTGAGCGCATATATGAATGCCATGACTAAATGTACTACCTTTGTTTGGAACTAGGTAACATTTTAGAAAACGTGCAGTCAAATTTTTCTAATTTCGATTACTAATAGATTAAAATATATTTAGACTGGTGATAAAAGTAGTATCATTTGATTTTTTATGAAAAATATTTTTAAAATATAAATTTTTATTAACATGTAATCGATCAAAGTGTTAATATTTAAGATAGACAGCTATTAACGATCGGACGAAGTATTTTTTTTATTCAGTGACAAAGGGAGCACTATGCAGATGCCATGGTCAGAGTTTGGTTAAGTCAGCTGTGGCAGTGCCCGTCGCCATCGGCAGCCATCAGAGGAAGCTAGCGTCCAAAACGCGCTACCTAACTGCCATGCCATGACCTCCTCCGCTGAGTTCGATCCGTCAGCGGCTCAGCGCTAATTAAGCCTGATCGATCATTTCATGGTATTTGCATCACCTAACTTCATTTTAATCCACCGTGAAAGAGACAGATCAAATGAGCAATATATTTGCCAGCTACGTATACCTCTACGCGTCCATCTATATATCTCTCCAAATACATTGCACTGTTGTGCATGAAAGCTGTTGTACAGGGAGAGGGGATGGGCGCCATCACCTGATCGATCGTCTCATCTGAACGTGAATAAGTCCAGAAAGCATAATGATTCACGGATTATTTAGTTTTTTATTTTCTTGCCTTACTTCTAAGCCAATGCTTGTAGCTAGCGATGACTGCCGTGTACGTGGGGCCCCAGCATGCACGATAGCTCCGGATCCTGTCATTCGCTTTGCCTCATGCATGTCTCTTTGTCAATAGGAGTATTATTGAAGAGACCTCGAAACTGAAAATGAGTTGACACTGCGCGCTCAAGTTGTTGCGCTCAGTGCATGCAACTAGGCAAGTGGAGTGATGAGAGTCAGTTTCAAGAATTTCTCGGGAACTAGGCCATTCCTTGAAAA
This sequence comes from Stipa capillata, assembly GCA_019208055.1. Classification (NCBI taxonomy): domain Eukaryota; kingdom Viridiplantae; phylum Streptophyta; class Magnoliopsida; order Poales; family Poaceae; genus Stipa; species Stipa capillata. The sequence continues at coordinate 248,848 of JAGXJF010004340.1, forward strand.
CAGAAAGACTTCCCGAGTTAGATACCAGGCCTAAATTCTAAATTTTGTTTCAGGAAAAAAATGAGCTCGTTGGAAAGTATAAAAGATATTAATATTGTACAAAGGAGGGCACACGGTCCGAAAAGCTACTCTAGAAACCGATAACTACAAAGAAACTGTTCAGAACGTACGAGTTATCCTCAGATTTCACGAGGATAAAGACCTTTCTCATGAAATTCTTTGGAATAGAGTATTGTGTATTCTAAGTCCTCAAACTATTTTAGAGGTGTCACGTAGGTCCTCGAATTATGAAAATCGTCATCTAGGTTCTCGAAGTTCAGTAAGTGTTCCATCTAGGTTCAAAACATGCTCAACCCCGTCTAACCGGCCATCTGGCACCGTTGAGCGTTGCCACGTCGGACAGGGGGGCTCACCATTATCATCAACAACTACCGGTTAGACAGGGTTGAGCATGTTTTAGACCTGGATGGAACACTTACTGAACTTCGAAGATCTAGATGACGATTTTTATAGTTCAAGAACCTATGTGACACCTCTAAAATAGTTTAAGAACCTAGAATACATAATACTCGTTCCAAACGGACCCTAGGTTCAATCCTTACAAGGGAATCTCACTTGAATGTTGAACTCAACACTTGGACCACTTATCAAGGAGAAATCATCGCATTTGATTTTGGACAGGAGAAGGAAGGAAACCCTACTCCACTTTGACTACAAAAACTGGGGATGTCAAATCATGTCCTCCATGATTTGATCGATGCCTCACCGCGTCGAGGCAGCACGAGTCCACGCGCCGACGCGCGATTCCCGCACGGAATTCTCTCTGCTTCCGCGCCCGCCAATCCCCGCCCATCGGATCCGCGACCAACGGCAGCGATGGTACGGAGAGCCCGGGGAGGGGGATCGAGCACATGGGCGAGGGATTATGGCCGCCCCACCGCGTTGCGCCCCGCCTGCGTGAGCTGTTCCCCGCCTCCGATCCTGTTCTGTTCTGCGTCCCACGGGTTCGTGATCGCTGCGTGCTGCCGCACCACTCACTCACTCACTCACTCACTCATGTGTCATCTTCCCAGTGGGGCCCAGCTGCAGCCACAGACGAATAATACTAATCAGTTGGATGGATCGGGTACGGCTAATATAGTAACTGATTCTGATCCTGCCTCTCTTTTTAAGTAGTTGATCCGAAACTAGAAGCATATTATGCGTTTGGGGGGGTAACGTGCAGGCGTCGGTAACACACTAAGTGGCCATGTATTTGCGCCCACGTTGTGCTTCTCTCCCCTGTTTTTCTTTTCCTTTCTTTCTTTTCGAGGTGCCCTCCTTCTCTGTTTCGTACTGCTCTCCCTCTCAAATGGCCAATGGCTTTTGCACTTTCTGGTCTCCATCTCTTCTGCCCCTTTTTCTGAGAGGCATGTACTTGCGCTCGCTGTAACCAGCACGGCCGCTGTTTGCGCCACCGTCATGTACCACATGCGCTTTTCCCCTTTCCTCTCTCATGCATCGGTCGTCGCATCCGGTTTTGGAAAACAGTTCCCCGGTCAGCTGTCTGCCTGCGGCTGCTCCATCTTCCAGAAATACAAACGGCTGAGATTTCATCAAGGGATTGACCTTTAAGCGTTGCACCGTTGGAACAAATCTGTACACGGTTGGTAATATGAAATACAGTGGTTAAAAGTTAATTGCAGCTGTGCAGTCGTGTGTAATGGATTCGCGAGTTCGATTCTCATTGAAGAGAGAATTTTCTTTGGTGATGTGTTTGTCTTTTTTTTTGTGAGAGTCCTAATAGACGTCCGTTAAAAAAAGTTATAGTAGACTTGTATGTTCAGGAAGAAAATTGGATATTAGTCGCTCTCGAAAAATGACACCATTACTTATGTCTCAGGATATGTATAATGTAATGACATCAGTCATTTCTAGCATAAGTTACATAAGATATTTGATATGAATGAGGCTCCCTTAGAGATGGCTTATGGACTCTCTTATAGATCCAAATACTCCTAAGTCATAAGCTATTCATAAGAAAAGACTCATAGGTGGTTGTTATGAAGAGCCAACTGATTCATGTGTATACCAAGAAGCCTCAAACGGCAAACTTCTCGAGCTTCTCTGCACCCCCACCTCTTCACTCTTAGAATATGCCCTTAAGTTTGATGAAAATTACTGAAAAAATGCCACTAGGTATATAGCCAATAAACACATGCATTTTTCCTGCCTCCGCTGAGCGCCTCGCCACCCCCTCGCATCGACGCCTCCCTCGAGCTCCCTGCATGCCTCTGCCGCCCCTCTACCTTCGTCGTCAAGCCGCCTCCACCTCCACCTTTGTCCAAAACCGCTGGCCCTCCCTCTCTCCCTCTCACCGCCCAGATTTGCCGTCTCCTACCACCCAGATCCGCCGCCCTAGCTCGAGTTGCCTCCTCCAGATCCCTCATCAGCGAGCAGCGCCAACGCTGCTTCCCCTCCGACCAACTCTCCACTAAGCTCCTGTCGAACCCACCTCCCTCCATCTCTCAGCGAGTACTGAGCTCCCACTGCGCAACTCTGATCCCCCTCACCGCCGCCAAGATCTCGCTCCGTCATTTCCCACCAACGCCAGCGGCCGTAGAGGTGGACCACGAGCTGGGACAGCCATCACGAGCACCAACACAGCACGAACCATACCACACGGAGCCACTCGTGGGAGACCTGCGCCATGGCAGCAAGGGTGGCCACCAACACGTCTTCCACCACCAACCCGAGCACGTCCCGTAAGGGTACAACGCGGTGAGCAATGGGGACTCCACGTTGTCGCTGTTGCCGTCAGTCTCACGGGCTTCTTCTTGGTGGTGGTGCCGCTAGTGCTTCAGCTCTTGAATTCTTTTTGGCATTTGTGTTAAGATCTATAGCATGCATATGTATGGATGTTTGGAAATAGATGGTAAATGTATGTATGCTTTTTCTCATTCATGCCGTAGGCCTGAGACCGATTATAGCTTGTGCGATAATCTTACTATGGTAGTAAAGATGAGTTGAGCACTTGGTTGCAATGGCGAAATGTTTTGCTTGCTATTGGTTGTAGTATGATTGCAATATAGTTCATGTGTGTGCAGATTTTTGGAACTTGAGATATATTGCTTGATAATAATTGTGTCCAGATGTAGTCATGTGATCTATATGCACATATTTTTGATGGAATTATGTGACCATGAGTGTTATGCGAATTGAAAGAGCAGAATGTTCAGATTACTCAATTTCTATCAAAATTGAAGGAGCACAACTGTCATTTGCTTCAATAAGTTCATATTTGAAGAATTGTAGCATGTATATTTCTTGTTGTCCAACTTGCAACCTATTTTGATGGCAAAAAACCTTGTAAACTTGTAAAGTTGTCATCAAAAATAGGTTGCACTATGGCAAGGAAAATTATTGTGGTCTTTATCTTTCAAATTAGTTTTCCTGACAACTTGTGCAATTAAACTCCCAAAACAAGATTCCATCAATTAAACATAAACAAACGACTCTAAGGGATTCAGACTTTGCACTCTTCACCATAGACAATAAGCTCAATCTATAAGCCGTTCATAATAGTTAGTTACAAATATGGCAGACTTATTTCCACTATAGCTTATAGAGAGTTTATGTGGACAACCGGCTTATGCATTAGCTTAAACCATCCCAAGGGCACTTGAGAGAGATACATATAATGAGGAGAGATGAAGAAATTGTCCAGCATGTAATAAACAATTCATAAGGCCCTTACTTCTTTTAGTTAATGGAAGTCACTTCTGGGCTTCCGGCCTCTGCAGCTAGATGTGCACACAACAATGTCGATTATTGCAAACCGGTAAAAGCAAGAGTTACTAAATAGTTTGCCTTGATGAAACAAGAAGCAAACCAACTAACATCAGTTCAAGATAAAAGCGATAGTCCACCAAGGCAATTCAAAAAAGTTGAGTAGTGCTCAATTCGACAAAATGGAATAATGCTCAGTCAAGAGGCACATAAACGATCACTAGATATCCAACTCCGTGCAGAGAAGAGTTTGATCACGACGGCCTCAAGATCTTGCATGCAACTACCATGGACTCCTTGACTTTCGACTTTTGTAGCGTCGACTAGGAGCATAAATGATTGGCGTCATAGAGGACCACCTAATTTAGATGATAATTTTTTTTTGTCAAAAATAACATAATTATAGTTTAACCGAATAGCCGAACATAATACCACAGCTTCCCTAAGATTTTGCAGCTATAGGTGTAACCTCATCGGTAAAATAAAAGTGACTTGAACAAATCACCGGATATAAGAAGTTATTTGGTAGTCGACGGTCCTAGAGGTGGCAATCCTCGCAAAGGAAGCTATCAACCAAAGAAAGAGGGCTTTTGGCCCCCTCCCCTAAGTGCTTGCTTGTTTTATTCTTCTTTGCGGCTCTTTTTCAACTTTTTTTCTTCGAAGGGGTAGTGCTCTGTACATAAACTCTATTTATCTTTAATGGATGAATAGTGCTCCTGTCTGTTCAAAAAAAAATTACAGGATCTGCCTTCCGGCCGATAATCTAACCATAAGGTGACCAAGAAATGAGCATTCTTCTGATCTCTTTTTACATTTTCCCGAGTTGGTTAGTCCAGTGCAATTAGTTACGCACGCAGCAAAGTTAAAATTAGGGCCTGTTTGGTTGGGCTGTGGCTGTTGACAAAGCTGCTGTTGGCTGGCTGTTTGAAAAAGTTGCTGTGGCCGTGGGAAAGTGACCATATGGCTTTTGGTTGATCCAAACCACTACAGTATTTTAGAAAATGAACACTGAAGCTTCAGCACATTGCAAAAAGCTGGCAGAAGGCAGCTTTTCCAGCTGAATTTACACTATAAAGCCCACAGTTACCGTTGTCAAAAGCTGCTGAAAAGCTGGCCGATTTGGTTGGGCTGTAGCTTTTTCCAGTGAAAAGCTGCTGAAAAGCCTAACCAAACACCCCCCCCCTTAGATCAATTAAAAATTCATGACCTGGCTTGCCCAAAAGCGCCTGGGTATTTCAAACTCGAAAAAAAAATACACTTAAAAAAACTCGAAAGAATGAAATAAAAAGGGGTCAGCATTAAAGAACTACGATCCACTTGACGTGCCTGCATCACGGACAGGCTCACGAGTCACGACTTATATCCCAATCTCCCATCTTATCCATGATCTCACTGCAGATAGGAAGCTGCAACGCGCAAATTACCTCTTCAACATTTTTGACGGAGTATACAAGTGAAAAATATGGTCCAGTCGTTTTCATTTGCTACCTTGGTCAAACCCCAACACCTATAGTAAACACAGAGTGACGCCAGGATAATTACAGGGTCAAATTTAACCCCTTCGCGCGGTAAAAATAATCACAAGGTGACCTATAGTTGTACATTTTTCTTGCGTTCGTTCGTCCGAGGCAATTGATTAATTATGCACGAAGCAATCAGGCTCCGGTCAATGCAACGAATAGGTAACAAGAAGTAGCTAGCACTACTGTTAGCGTATAATAGAGGATTGGGGAAGCAAGCACATGCCATGATCGCCTTTGAATTGGACTGTATCAATGTTGTGCAGCAGCATGCGTACACGCGCTGACCGGGGACGGCAACATGGGGCTGAGGTGGTGAGATGGATCAGCATCCATGCACGCACCCTGCATGTCGACCGGGCAACCAACCATGCACGGCGCCAACGCTGAGCTTGCACCCACATGTTGGGGCATCGATCCACCACACCGCGCTCATCTCACCAGTATAATTCATTTTTTTTTGCGAGAAAGTATAATTCTATTAATAGCTCTAATAGTCTAATTCATTAACTCTAATTCTTGACTAGGAACTACATATCGATCCATCCATCCATCCAGTGTCAAAGGTGATTAGTGTTACTCCGATCCACCAGTAGGGGTTGATCCATCCATCTGCTCCATTTTTTCTATTATTTTCTTATGTCTGTTCATTCAAGTTAAAGCGCGATTGGGTGATCTAAGTATCTAACCATGATACATTTGGGCCGGCCGGTTTGTCTTTAATCTTCTGCCATGTGCAGGGCATGCTTTGTATGAAACTTCCTTTTTATCTGTCTCGTAACCAATTTTTTCTGGTTGTACAATGAAATTAGAGAAAAAGGCTAAGTTGTTACGTCTCTTATCTCAGTAGTTATGATTTAACATTTAATTTTCTTCTTTTGAAGGTTTAGGGCCCCTTTGGATCATAGAATTGAAGTCCTTAAATTCCTATGGACTTTTATACCCTCAATTTCGTAGGAAAATCAACACGAGCTTAATCCTTTTTTTTTCCGTGTTTATACTCTTAGTTACACTCACAAAATAAAAATTTGATGTGACAGTGACCTCCAGTAGATTAGCTTTTGAGATGCCCCTGAGAAATGATATTCATTTCTGCGTTTATACTCTTACACTGGCAACGAAAAACTGATGTAACACTGACCTCCGTCCGGTATATTAACTTTTGAGATGCCCTGATATGCGTTTTTGAATGCGTATAATGATATGGAAAGCTAGCTACCGATGCAGTCATAAAATATTGCCCGATCCAGTGAGCTAGCAGCGAGATGCGTAACATGATGCCGGATGCGTGTTTGTTCCTGCGCTCATCGCCATTCACGGCAGATGAGGAAGCGGCCATGAGAGAACACGTTAGTTACTAGCTAATCCCATGTTACTCGATCCCAGCTCTATCAGCGAACGCTCCTCCCCTGCTCCTCGTACGTACGGTCTTACCCGGTGGTTGGATCGTTGATTGCTTCACAGCATGCACCACCGTATCATGTGGACACATGGCCCTGCCTTACACCGATCAGTGGATACAACAGTATTCCATTCCGTTTATGAGATAAATACTTCGCAATTTGCACATCCAAAACATTTACTTCCTCTCATTTTGGCTCTATTGATTATTTGTGCTCCTAAACCAGTCTCACATAGTATTTGTTAATTACGAGGGTGCATGTCTTCGTAATCCACTCAAAAATCGAATGCCGAAGTATCCGTGCACTACTAACAAAGTTCCACGTACGGCGAAACGGAGGTACTAGTACTTACATTTTCTCTGCCTAGAATGCTTTTGCTTAGAAGGGAGAATCTTCCGGTGATCCATCAGAAAGACTAGCTAAAATTTGAGCAGTACATTGAATGATTGGCCTGCTGTAGTCACTTTATTAGTTAAACTGCACAGCACAAGAGGGGCATGTTCAGCAATCATAATTCTCCGACCTAGCGATCGATGCAGGGACTTGTATATCCCAGGATTGTCAGAGATCGGCTGCTCCTTGTCGTTTCTCCCACTGATTATTACCCAAATGCTGCAACACGCATCCTGCTAATAATCCAAGCCATTCTGCTCACTTACTTACCTGGCTAAGTAGTAGTAATACAGCTCTGACGACTCTACGAGTTCCCCTGCGCAGAGAACAGCACAGAGGACAGGATGCATCGATCACGCATGTGTCTCGATCCAGTGGCCATGAGAAAACGTACCACTTTGTTTGTTAGCTGCTAATGCTACGCACCAAACGGGTACTTAACGACTATTCCTGGCCCCTGCCACGATCGAGCTGGTCCGGTAAGCTGCTGGTGCGCGCGCCTGGGACCGATTGCCCGGCCGCACTAACCTTAATAATCAATCAATCCATCCCTGTGCTGTCTACCCCGAACGCAGACGCGGATGCTGGAGCTTGCGATCGAGGCGAGACAACCTGTGTACGTCGTACTGCTACCAACAATGTACACCACTGGTACAGCTGATTAGCTGACTATTTCATATTCATTTCATCTCGTATGTGCAAGAGATCATTCTAGAAACCGAAGAAACGAGAGAGGGAATTGTTGCTTGTTAGCAATGCAACTGACCGGTAGACGAGAGAGGGAATTGAGAAGAGATCGACTGTGACAGGCACCCGATCAACGAACGAACGACGGGTTGGTGCCGCTTGATGTTAACAAGCTAAGGGTCTATTTGGTTGGGTGTGACTGTTGACAAAGCTACTGTTGACTGGCTGTTTGGAAAAACTGTTGTGGCTGTGGGAAAGTGACCATATGGCTTTTGGTCGATCCAAACTATCTATAGTATTTTAGAAAATGAGCGCTGAAACTTCAGCACATTGCAAAAAGCTGGTAGAAGGTAGCTTTTTTAAATAGCTAAATTTACATTGCAAAGCCCACAGCTACCGTTAGCAAAAACTGCTAAAAAGCTAGCCGTTTGATTGGGCTGCAGCTTTTTCCAGTGAAAAGCTATTGAAAAACCCAACCAAACACCCCCTAAATCGAGCCATCTTATTCTCACCACCCCTTTTGCTGGGCAGAAAACCGCTCGCGCAGTGCTCGCTACGGCCCGGGCCGTCGGTGGCCAGTAACTCACGCACGCAATTCTGCCGGTTACCGCATGCAGCGAAGGAAAAAGAATAAGTCCACGATTTTTAGGCTCGATCCAGCCTGCAGCTGCCGAAAACGGCAATGGCAAACCGCAACTACTGAGGGAAGAAAAACACGACGTCTTTTACAAGGAAAAAAGATTGTACGTATGTGATGTACACTTGCTCGCTGCCTTTTTGATGCTGCCGTGGATCCTGATCCTGGGCCCTGCTCTGAGCTCTAGCGAGTGAGTGAAAGGGAGAGTAAAGCTGAAGGCATGGATGCAAGGAGTGCAACCCAAGTTAGTTATGCAGCAGCGGCAGAGGAGGAGTTGAGATCAAATGGGGGAAAAAAAAAGGGGGGCGATCGAGAGCAGTAGTGGCGTGGGTCCGTCATATGATTTGCGGGCAGTGAGGCCCGAACAACCATCGGTTGTGCGGTCACTTTACTCTTCCCCTTTTCTTTCTTCTTTCCCTCCCTTTTTCTCGATTAATTTTCTCCTCCTCCCACCACATTTAATCCTTGTTTTTCCGTGCGATTAAATCGCATGTGCAGGACGAGTTTTTATTTAGCGTCCACCTGCGTGCATGAATAATACTACTCAGATCGACTCGAGACCCACTTGATGCGATCGCTCATGTGCTGCGGGTGGGAGATTGTCAGTATAAGATTAGATTAGGGGAGGCCCTTACTTAGCTATTACCACTAGCTTAATTATTATAAGTTTCCTACGCCTTAGGTAGTTCGGTAAGAATGGACCGATCCATGATGGATCAGTTGAGATGAACTGTGCAGCTAGCCATGGATGGGTTGGGCGAGATACCAGAAACTCCAGACGAGTTAGGCAACGAAGCACAGGTACGCGTAGACAGAAAAAATGAACTGAGTTAGATAAAAAAGTTTGAATCCAGCGTACGCTGGTCCACGGGTCGTCCTTCGAACCGGGAAAACGAGCACGAGAGAGCGGGTTAGCGTCCCTCTCATCAGGAGCCAATTCCGCAGCGTCTCAAGACTGTGGCCGGCCGGCCGAGCGGCGACCGAGCCGGAGAGCCGGAGAGCCCGAGACACGTCCTCGGGCGCCTCGCGGTATCGCATTCGTAAGCTGCGGCTGCGCGGCGGATACGAACAGCATACGAGTCAGCGTTTCCACGCGCGCGCGCGCGTGCCAGTTGTTGCCACGGTCAATGCGCGGGGGCGGGCGCGGCCGTGGACGCGGCCGTGGTGGTGCCGATTTTTAGGCAGCCGGAGCGGATGACGGATGGTTCCGTGGTGCTGCCACTAACCGCAACGCGTCTGGATGGTAGCAGCGGCGTTCTACTCCTAGTCGCGGTGTGCTGCTGCTACGGCTACCCGCCGGACGCAGAGGATCCGATGAGGAAGGGAGCGGTGGCTGTCGGTTTAAACAGTGTTGGAAGGGAGCAGAAAAGTTGTGACAGAGAGATCCAATCCCATGGTGGTGGTGCGCCGCGGCAGTGCCCTCACTCGTCTCATCCGCCCATGCATGTGTCTAAACGCGCCATGTGTACAGGAGTATACAGAGATAATGGAGAAGAAAAAAGATAATCTCAGGGTCGTGTTCCCCATTTTCTTTTACTTTTCATTTAGTTCTTAAAGAGATTTTGTTCGTGGGTTGAAGCAAAGAAGAGAGAGAAAGAGAGAGGAAACTTCAACGTCACGACAGCAAAGGAGGGAGGACAGCTAGCAGTGAGGGAAGAAGGCTCACCTACCGTCATCTCTCCCCTGTAGCACTTACTACCAGCCAGCGCCTATTTGTGGTTGCTTGCTGCTGGCTAATTACTTACCAGTTACCATTACCAATCATAATTCGTAATTTGTGACTGTAATCTGGTGGACTAGTAGTAGTAGAGCCCGGTCCGGTAAATACTCCCAGTTGCTGGGTCTCTGGCAGGACTAGCTGTCTGCACCTAGCTCGTCGATCCGTTCCAGCTCGACCACATACCCTACTACGTCTCTTTCTTCCTCCATCCCCGCGTGTGTGCCGAGAAGTCAGCCGTGTCTCGTGTGTAAGTAGAATTGGGGAGTCGATCTCCACTCCATTGCTGCCTGCCTTCGAATCAACCTGCCTGCCTGTCCTCGATCCAGCGTCGTTCAAAATCAAAACCCAGAGCTTAGCAAAGCAACAGGCACACACACATACACACAGAGAACACCTAGCTAGCATAGCCAGACAACTCTTTTTTCTTTTCTTTTCTCGTTCTTCCTCTCGTGCCAAAGCTGTAGCCTGCTCGTTTACCTCCCCTCACGTTCTCCACCAATATTTAATCTCAACACCCCTCCTCCAGCCTGCTTGCCTGTATAATATACTCCTCCCAATCTTGTTCTTTCTCTCTCTGTCTCTGTGACTCTCTGCCCTGGGCTTCTTCCTCTTCCTCCTCTGAGCTCAGCTGCTTTTAAGAGAGAGATAGAGGGAGGGACGGAGGGAGTTCAGATTGAATTGAATTCCACCGACCCACGCACCTCTCACTCACCCCCTTTCCATTTACCTCCACCTATATAGCTCCCCATATTTCCATCCCCGCCTCTCTCTCCATCTTAGGAGTTAGGAGTACGGCGCAGCGCAGTGCTATCTCTCCATATAATTCGAGTGGTGCAAGACCAGGCAGCAACTTTCTCTTTCTCCCTCCCTCTCGGAGCCACTCAGCCATGCACGAGGAGTTCTACTAGCTACCTAGAGTTAGTTCGCAGCTGTTGTTCCTTGTTTACATAGCTAGCTAGCTTCTTGATCAGCAACAGCAGATAGATAGAGTGCAAAAGCTAGCTAGAAAGAGGAAAATTAAAGGAGTTCTTTCTGAACACCAAGCAAGCCAAGAAGAAGAGACACCGGTGATCGATTGCAACAAACAGAGGAATTCGCAGGTGAGTCAATCGCAGACGGTGCATATCATATTCACATTCCAGTTCTCTGCACATCAGCCATTTCTTCTCATCCAAAATGGCAAAAAGGGAACAAAAAGAAGAGCCGATCAAAATTCAAAACAAGAAGCATCTCTGCACCGCCTTTGGTTTATTCTGGCCATTTTGCATTTGCAATTGCCATTTTTTGGTGCCATCCTGGCGCGCGGCCCGTGTGTCGTGTCGCCAGCTTCATTGCCATATTCGATCCATTCCACGCACGCCTTGCATAATTGCACCAGTTCATTCATCTTCCTGGAAAAGAAGAAAAATGGGTGGAAAAAACTGCACCAAATTTTGGGCACCTATTTCTATAAATTTGAAGGTTTCCAATCCAGTTGCTCTTGGGATTTTGAGGAAAGGGAAGGTTCCAATCACAACGTCACGGCGGGCTACTAGATGGATAGACACGTAGGAATTGAATGGCCGAACGGATTCCGTTCCGTTCCGTTCCATCGTGGACAGCCAGCTTTTTCCACAGCGTCCCTGTTTTTGTACTTTTGCACCTCTTTCCAGTCTGGACTCTCTGGAGCATAGAGGGGGAGAGACAGGAAGAGAGAGAGAGAGAGAGAGAGAGAAATGCGCAAATTTGGTGTGAAAAAATGCGTAGGCTGCAGTAAAAAACCGAAAAGATTCCTTCAATTTAGGAGCACTGCTATCACAAGATTCTCTGTATGATCCGTACCAAGTAAACGTGATCAGATCAATTCCTCGGTGTTTTCACCCGAGGAGGAGTCGATAATAATAAGCTGCTTTACCCGGCGGCTTCCAATTGAAGCAGGCCAAGCCGGCGACATGGCACCACGTGTCCGGACCAATGGCGTTCCCCCACGTCAGCGCGTCCCCCCTTTTGACAAATTCCTTGTGCTGGCCGCTGTTGACTTTACCTTGGTGGTGAATCAATCAACCCAACGAATGGTCTCTGATTTTTATTTCCTTCACCTTTTTTCTTCTGTATTTTACTAGTAATACGCCATGTGTGTGCTACCCCTTTGCTTCAGAATAAAGAAAGCGCGAGAAAATACACACGTCACATGGCGACGTGGGCCCCACGCGGCCCCGCACCATGATGCAACGCATACATGTTTAGGCCCCCCGCCGTGCCGTCACTTTGAAAAAAGGAATTCGATATCTCGCGTCCGTTTTTATACAGCTCACAAGAGATTGCGTTTTTTGGTTTTTTTCAAATTAGTCAGGTCTTGTGATCTTGTCCGTTGCGAACCCCTCGGTCCATATACGCGGGGGAAAAGCAAATCTTTAGAAGCAATAAATTAGTATGCGCGTTTTCTTAATTTGCTTCCAAAATTTTTTTTACCGTGGATGACGATTTATGGATGCATATCCGGAAATACGATCTCTTTTCCGTGTACTTATATGCGCGATATTGGTGTTATGCAGGCAGAGGCAGAGAGAGATTTGGTGTTGAGATTGAGACGAGGAGATGGCGAGCGGGCGGTTCATGGAGGAGATGATGAGGGAGCACGAGCAGAGCCTCCTGGAGGCGACGTGCGGGGGCCTCTTCGACCACATTGACGACCTGCTCGACTTCCCCAAGGAGGACTCCGCCGCCGACGTGCTCCTCCTCGACGCACCCGCGCCCGGCAGCCCGCTCTCCGCGCGCATCATCGACGTCCCGCAGCCGCCGCGGTCGCTGGAGGCGCCCTCCACTGATGGCGGTGCCCCCACCGCCGGCGGCGGCGCGGGACGACGCGGCGTTCCTGGGCGCGCTCGAGGCGTTCGACGGCAAGGACGGCCACATTGGCGCGGTGAGTTCTTTTGGTAGGGGTGGTTGAGACCTGCCCGTACGGCTGATTTTAAGGAGGAAAACATGGCCGAATCCGACGAATCACCCAGCTCCCGTGGCCGGGCATTGCCCCTGTTGGTCGGGCAACGCAGTTTCAAAAAAGATCTCTTTTCTTCCTCCTGCTCCTCCTATCTCTCCAGAGAGTTCAAGTTCAAAACAGCTAGGCGCGAATGAAGCCAGCACCCACCCACGCACCGCGCGCACACAAGAAAACACGTATCAGTCACGACTCACGACGAGGTGACTTCACCACCTGTGACCTCGTCTGTGGATGCGAGCGGGAATAATAAAAAAGATCGGTCACCACCCTGCCGGAGTGAATGGTTGGGGTGGTTGGGTCATGGGCGGATGGCAGGGCAGGAGAGGTGTCGGTGCACGTCGTGAGATCGTGATCAGAGTTACGCACCGGTTCGGTTGGATTTTTCTTAGGAGGAGGAGCAGTACCGCTAGTAAATTTTACTAGTGCTAGGGGCCCATCGCTTTCGGTGGTTAGCTAGCCAGCCCAACAACTACGCCAGTGTAGTAGTACCAGTCCTACCAGTAGCTTTTTCTCTCCTTTAAGCAAACACAAACTAAACCCTTCTGGGGCCCTTTCCGTTCTCCTCTCACATCCCATGCGACGCAAATGAGCGTGATTTTTTGTTTGAATATGGACTAGTAGGGTAGCGGAATGATGTCATGGACTCATGGTTGTAGCAACTACTGAACTAACGACAAAACAAACTGCAGTAAAGCTGCAGTGAACTAGCAGTGTGTTGTTGCTGTACTGGAACTGGCATTGCGGCTGGTTTCTGACATGAGGTTCTTGCTTTGATTGCAGTGTGACGAGCTGGACATGGACATGGCGCAGCTGGAGTGGCTGTCTGGATTGTTCGACGACGCCTCCATCCCGCACGAGCCGGCGTTCCCGGGCTCCAACTGCGCCGCGCCGATCAAGGCCTCCGCGCTGGGCGCCAACGCCGGCGTCGTGCTGCCGGACAAGATGGAGGACGCGCTCTTTCGCAGCTCCAGCCCCACCTCCGTGCTTGAGGACAACAGCTTCAACGTCGGCGCCAACAACGGGGGCTCCTCCGCCTCCTCGTCCTCCTCATCGGCGTCGTCGTCCTCGGAGTCCTTCTCCGGGAGCGGCCGCGCGTGGTCGGCGCCCGTGTCGCCGCGCCCGGAGCCACCGGTCCTTGTTATCCCCGGCGCGCGCGCGCAGCAAGCGCTCCCGCCTCTCCGCGTTTCCCCGCCGCCGTCCGTGCCGCTGCGCCTGCCCCGGAGACTCCCATCCTCGTGCCGACGCCAATGTACTCGTCCACCTCCTCGCACTCGGATCCGGAGAGCATCGCGGAGTCCAACTCGCAGCCGCCGCCCATGAAGAAGAAGAAGAAGGCCAAGAAGCCGGCCCCTCCGGTGACCTCTGACGCCGAGGGCGACGCCGACGCTGACTACGAGGAAGGCGGCGGGTCCGCGCTCCCGCCGGGCACCGTGCGGAGGTGCACGCATTGCCAGATCGAGAAGACGCCGCAGTGGCGCGCGGGGCCTCTGGGGCCCAAGACGCTCTGCAACGCCTGCGGCGTGCGCTACAAGTCCGGCCGCCTCTTCCCGGAGTACCGCCCGGCGGCCAGCCCCACCTTCGTGCCGTCCATCCATTCCAACTCCCACAAGAAGGTGGTCGAGATGCGCCAGAAGGTCGCCCCTAAGGGCGACGATCTCCTGCAGTACATCCGCCGCCGGGATTGATCTCCCGGCGGCGACATGCGCCGTCGTCGGACGGTCGGTCTCGTCTCCCTTAGCTACTATATATGTATACATGTTAGTATGTATGCATGCTTGCTTGCTTCAAGTCGTCAGTCATCATCGTCATCGTTGTCATCGTCGCCATGGACATGGACAGCACTCAGCATTGCCTCCATGAATCCATCATCTGCATTGGTTTCTGTCCATCCATCCATCCATCATCGCCGGTCACAGTGGCGTTTAGTTCAATAGGGCTTTTCTTTTGGGTTTATTTCTCCTTTTTTTTTGTCTATTGATTAATTGGTTCCCCCTAAAATGATTTTTTTTGTTTGTATAGAGGAGGGTGAGGAGGGCAGGAAAAATAGATGAATCAATCACTGTGGTTGTTGCATTGCAGTTGCTTGCAAATTAGGTAGATGAGAAGGAGAGCTAAACCAGCAGCAGCAGCAGAGGGAGACAGATTTAGGGAGGAAACTTTGCAGCTAGTCAGTCAATTAGAAAAGAGGGTGTGTTTTAAGGAAAAGTGAGAGATGGAAGGTGAATTTGTTGGTTTGCTAAGTTAGAAATTTGTGTCAAGTAGCCATCAGGAGGTTGAAGGAGGGGGGCATCCATCAGTCATAGTTTATATTGGAGCTTGGTGTACTGAACTCTGAATATTCTTTTTGCAGTTCATCTGTGTTTAGGGATTTATATGTGTCGTTTGGTTTCTATACTAGTGTTTACTTTATTAGCCTTTAATTATAATTCCCTTTTTTTTCCTCATGCCTTGTCGCCTCTGTACAAGTTGTGATCATCCAATCTGAGGAATTATAATCCTTGAGCTCTTCACTTGTTTGTCTTGTGAGCTACCTCCACGTAAAACCGTGCACTACTACTTGCTAGTGACTATTAATGTGCCGGATCAGTATAATAAAACAAGAAAAACGCACAGAATGCAAAGTAATGCTGAAAATGAGGAGATGTAGAATGGAATAGAGACAATGCACATGGTCAAGGTCCTGGTCCTGGAGCACACTGATGGTACGTGGCCTGTCCATCTATAATGAATTGGTGATTGATGGCAATGAACATTCCCCTGCCCCACCCCAAGATGGGCAGATGCTGGAACGCATACATTGACCATGTGCGCTAGCTCTACAACTCATCAGTGTGACAGCGTATAGATCTTCTTCGACAACATCCATGTCATAAGAGCACGAGTCATGGTGTGTCGTGAGGCTGGACTGCTTGAGAAGGAACCAGACGAAGCATAGAGCGCACTTGAAAACAGAGGATGGATGAAGTCCTCTTCAGATAGTGGGTGTGGCCGGCCTGCTAGGCTGCTAATACTGGGCCTTTCGAAGCAAAGCGTGAAACATAAAAACAGAACACGGCTTTTGGGTAGCAAAATGCTATCAATTCTTCATGAGTGAAACGGTTACTTCAGCATGTGCACCTCCTTTGTATTATTTTCTAGACTAGAACCCAGGGCAAAGTCCCAGTCCCATTTTTCACAAATAAAACCGGGACAATCTCTGCATTATTTTGTCTGAAGGAAAAAGGATTTGAACAGCTCTTAGAGCATTACTCCAAGCTGAATGCTATAAATGAGTATCAACCGGATGCTGATCATAGTTGCGTTTGGCAGACAGATATAAGACCATCACATAACATGGAGGATCAGTGGTGCCTTGGCACCGCCATGACAAGACTCTAGTTATCGAACAAGATACCACTAACAATGCAGTTTGACAAAGGGGCGGAATAGGGTGGATGTTGCGTTTCCTGTATCCTGTGCCATATGTTCTTTCTGGAGTTGGAGCCGGATGCGGGCAAGCAGTATAACAATTCAGATCTGGATTACTCGGGATACGGACACTGGCCGGAGTAAGGCCAGAACCGCGCAAAGAAAAGGTGTAAACTCACTAAGGAAGAGGTAACTATATAGTAAGTTAGGTATCATTATTAACTACTCAATATAATGCATGTAACGAATTGTGAAAATTCATATTATGATGAGTAAATAACAATAAATCATAGAGAATATTAAAGGATATTAATGTTGCCCATATTCTTTTTCTGCGGGAAAATGTTTCTGAATTCATTTTGATGTGTCATTTGGCATCCATTTAGCTAATCTCACGGATATTCCCATTGGATACAAATACGAACCATATATTGCTCTTCCCGTATCCTATTAGCCCATCTTTTGAGTCTTAGTGGATATGAGCATCAATGTATGGCACACCGCCGCAGATCTAAAAGATGACAATCCGTGTAGATACTTTCTTGATACGCTATCTGAAGGGATGGCAATTATCTCGCCCTCTTTCCACCCCTAACTAACATGGGTGGGCATAGAGAGCAGACGAGTCAAAGACTATACATAGTTCGAACGTGCCTTATTGAATTATAGTATTAGATTTGAAATTTCATGTTCACTTGAAATTTCCGTAACCCGTGATACACTCTGCCATCAGATGTCTGAAGCGATGGCAACAAAGCTGGAGAACAAGAGGGGCGTCGTCGTGGAGATCGCTAGTGTCGACGATTGGTAAACCGTCGATCTTACGGTAGTCGTGATCAGAAAGATTTGTTGAAGGGTAGGAACCCCTAGGGCTGTCAATCAATCAGCACTGGCTCACAGAAGACGAAGATTTTATACAGGTTCAGACCTCCCTCAGGATAATAACCCTACATCCTGTTGGTATATATTGAATATCGAGTAGAATACAATGACTTGTTAGTGTGTAGCCTAGATGGGATCTAAATCTGGTCGGGAGTCTCCTTGGGTTGATCTGCTGGAACTCGACTTCCTTGAGGTGATGAATCTTCTCTAGATGTCAGGTTTTGAATATCGAGTAGAATACAATGACTTATTAGTGTGTAGCCTAGATGGGATCTAAATCTGGTCGGGAGTCTACTTGGGTTGATCTGCTGAAACTCGACTTCCTTGAGGTGTTGAATCTTCTCTAGATGTCAGGTGGCAGATTGAGGCTCTGGAATGGCTAAGGCTCAATCTGCTAAAGGCTTTGGCTTCTTTTTGTTGTTTCAAGCTTGCTTCTTGCCCCCCTCTTCGTAGGGCTATCGAGTCCTTTTATAGGGGGCACTTCGTATCTGATACAAAGTCATCTTCGACCAGGACTCGATCATCTTTAAATATAGGGATAAACTTCCTAGTTTAAGGGGTATCCTGATATCATACGAGTGGTCTCCTTATCTCCTAGAATCCTCGGCGGATACGTCAGCTGCTCCAGATATCCAAGGTATTGTATACGGAATACTCCTTTCCATACAGTATGGGTATACTACTCATCATCAGCTAGAGAAGAGGAAGAAGGGCTGCGGCACGGAAAAGAGAAGAGCGGTGGCAATGCCAAGGCAGGCGCAAGCGGATCTCGCCAGTGCCTCCTATAAGTAGGATGAGCGAGAACAATAAAGATGACGGTGGGAGGGGATCATAGTTAGGGGTGCGAGAATGGGGGCTTTACATGAGATTGGAGAGATGATAGGGATGGTTGGATCTAGGTCCAATGTCTAGAAAACATGACCATTTTTATATGAGATAGGCAAATGATGGATCTAGGTTCGACGTCTGGAAAACATGTTGAGATCTAGAAAAATTTCAATTTGTTGTACGACAAACAACCCCCTTATTGTAGTTTTTAAAAAGTTAACCCATGTATTCTTCATTAAATCTACTGTTCAAATTAAGAATGAGCCAATTTTGGTTGCATCTTTGTAGATCATCCCACACCGTGCAAAAAACACACTGAGTGTGGCTCCATGTAATTGGATATTTGCTTTCCTAATCTCCAGGATATTCCACTAGATACAAATACCGAGCAGATATTGCTCTTACATATTCTATGAGTCTTTTTAGATGCGAACATGAATATACGGGAATGGCCATAGATCTAAAAGATGGCAACCCGTTCATATACTTTCTAAATATGCCATCGGGTCAGATAGAAATTGTCCCCACCCTGTTTCCAATAAACATGAATGGACATAAGAGTGGAGAAGAATTGAAGACTATACATAGTTAGAAAATTGCCTTGTTGAGTCATTGTATTGGATTTGAATATGCATATTCACCTGGAAAATTTGCAACTTTCAATCAATTTCACCGATTTAGCTATGCAGAGCCACACTATTCACCTCGTTTTTCTGCTTCAATGCCCATGCTGCACTCTACCACCCATCGTCGAACGTCGCGGCAAGGACACCGAAGAAGAAGGACAAGGACGTGGAGATCGCTGGAGAAGAGAAAGAAGGGCTGCGGCGTGGAGAAGACAAGAGTAGCGTCAATGCTGAGGCGGGGGCAAGCAGATCTCAGTAATGCACTATGTGAGCAGGGGGAGGGGCGGCGGCAACGATGGGAGTGCGAAGGGATCAGGGTTAGGGGTGCGGAGGTGTGGTTTTTATATGTGGCAAAGAAATGATAGAGGTCATTGGATCTAGGTCCAATGTTTAGAAAACGTGACGGTGTTTATATGAGGTGAGGAAATGATGGATATAGGTCCAACGTATAGAAAATGATGTAGAAAATTTACAATTAATTGTGTGATGGACAGCCGATTATTATAGTTGTAGAAAGCAACACCTTATTGTAATTTTCAAAAAGAAGAAAAAGACAACATCTTATTTATTCTTCATGAATCTGGCGTCCGAATTAAGACAGTAAAGATAAACCACTTTTGGCTATATCTTTATAGATAATCCCACACAGTGCAAAAACACGCTCAGTGTGGCTCTATCTATTTTCACTTTCTACAAAGTGGAGGGTGCTTCAATCACGCGGCTTTGCTAGATGGATGTAGAATAGTTGGATGGAGTCTCGCTCAGTCAATTAGTCTAGCCTCCCTTCCGAGTAAGGTTTTTTCCAGAATTCTCTCTTGTCAAGTGAAAATGGAGATTAAAAATGGTTGTAACTATTTGAACACGACGTTTTTTGGAGAGTCGGCATCCATTATGTGGAAGTTGGGTCACATCGTGGATGTACATAATAGGAGATTGATCTCTTACTCTTTCACCTCGAAAACCTTCTCTCCAGCTCAAGATCACTTTCTTCTTTTTCTTGAAATAAGTAGATCCTTTCACTTTCATGACAACTGACTTTAAACGCATCTTTCTGGCGGATCGCCCGGCATGTTCCGCTGTTGCTTCAGCAGCATATCGAGAAAGACGAGACCGCCCTTTTCTTTCCTCCAAACAACCAGCGGAGGCCCCAGTCTTAGTACTAAATGGTACAACGAAAAGGAGAGAACGGAATATATGGCAAAATCACAACTAAGTACATTGTAGAGCGCATGAAGCAAAGAATAGATCATGTGCAGCACACACAGTTAGCGTGCAGATCGAATGAAAAAAGAAAAAAGAAACATATGGAGATCCGATTACCATGCACGCATGCAAATTGCAAATGCGATGCAGCCCGGCCCGTAGTTTATGCAATGCAATCAACGTCAGAGCCGAGGAGCTCAGAACGCGGTGCAGTTCTTGGGCAACCCCGTGACGTGGTCGACGGAGACGAGCTGCGTGGCGACGCATTCGATGACGTCCTGCCGGAGCTTGGCCCCCGCGGCCTTGAGCCCCTTCATGGACACGGCCTGGTTGAATAGGTTGAGCACGGGCAGCTTTGACGCCGCCGGCATCTTCCCGGACGGCAGCAGCGGCGCGAAGTCGTCCGTGACGAGCGGCACCTCGAAGTCGCCCTTGTCGTGCTTGAGCACGTTGTCCTTGGCGCTGATGTGCGCGCCGGGCTCCATGTGGTTGGTGGAGAAGCTCGTCTGGTTGGGGAAGTTTGGGTAGAGGCTCACGTACCCTCGCAGGTACATCATGTCGATGAGGAACTTCTTCCACGACGCCTGCCACCCGTTTGGTGCGCGACCGCGGGATCTGCACGGGGTTCGTCTTGGCGTCCTCCGTGAACCGCGCCGCCATGTAGGCATAGAACTCGCGCCAGTGCTTGGGGAAGAAGACGGCGCCCCAGCTGCAGGGGAGCTGGTGGAGGTAGGGGGTGTTGGGGTGGATGCGGCGGAAGAATGCGGTGGCGTTCCACCGTGGCCGCTCCTTGGTGACCTCGACGAGCCGGGGCGTGTAGAGAGAGATGGAGGAGAGCTCCGGGAGGGAGACGGTCGGGTCGTAGCGGTAGGCGAGGAGCGCGTACTTGACCCAGAGGTAGTAGTATGGGGACACCTCGATGTCGTCCTCGAGGAGGAGGCCGTAGTCGTCGTCGGAGGCCGGGTACCAGCTCTCGCTCACGGCGCGGATCAGGCCGCCCTGGATGATGCGGCGCCGGAGCGTCTTGGGTCCGTGCGGCCAGTCGAAAGAGCTCACCACGTTGAGCGTCGCCGCGTCCACCTTGCTGTCCATGTTGAAGCTGATGGGCACCTCGTCCCCCACGTAGTAGGCGCTCCGCAGCGACGCCAGCAGCCGCCGCAGCGACGCCGCCCGCGTCTGCGTGATGATGTTCACCGAGATCCGCATCTTGTTCCAGTCTGCAAATCACACACAAATGTGCAAATCCATCACGACTTGATCGATGCAAATAAATATGCAATGCATCATGTAGAAGAAGATGATGATCACACAGAAACAAGTTAATTATCTTACTTGGGAGTGAGGCGGGGCGGAGGGTGGCCATCCAGAGCACCTTGGAGATGGAGCTTCTGGGGAGGAGGACGAGCGCGGTGCGGTTGACGGCGGCGTCGGCGGCCATGCGGAGCGCGTCCTTAACCTTGCCGTCGATGTCGGCGACGGCGACGACCACGCTGGGATTGTGCATCCGGACGAGGCCGCGCATGCTGGAGTAGACGGCCTGCAGGACGGGCACCTCCGACTGGGACGGGCCGGAGAGCGCACCGAAAGCGAGGTCGAACACCTTGAACCGCCTCTCCTTGCACACCACCTTGGGCCACTTGAGCACCGTGGCGGCCTCCTCACAGGGGCAGTGCCTGCCGCCGGACACGACGAGGTAGGCCTTCCGCCCCGCTGTGGTGCGGAACTTCTCGAGCAGCGGGGCCAGCGCCCTGACCTCGCCGAGGGAGTGCGCATAGAAGAGCGCGTCCACCTTCTGCGGGTGCATGGCCGCCCACTGCGTGACGTAGCCGGAGGTGAGCGCGCGCCACCACTGCTCGTCCCGCACCTGCACGATGTCCTTGAAGATCACCGTCGTCTCGGAGACGTAGGCTAGGCGGTGCTCGCTGTCCCCCCCACGTCTCCTTGTCGCCGGCGTCGACGGGGAGCACGAAGGAGCCGGCGCCCATGTACTTCTGCAGCTGGTAGCTCAGGTGCAGGTCCTCGCCAGTCATGAAGGTGAAGGGCGTCTCGATGAAGAGCGTCTTGACGAGCTCCGTCGGGAGGAACCACGAGCTCGATAAAAAGTCCACCTGCACGATCCTGTCGACGGTGATGTCATAGGCCGGGTCCGGCAGGTAAAGACCGGCCTCCCGGGACCGAAACTTGCGGTAGCTTGGGAAGGTGAAGTCCTTCTGCCGGAACGGCAGGATCCGGCCGATGCTGCCGAGCACGGCGTTGCGGTACTTGTCGGTGCCGCCGACGTGGGAGAGGATCTCGAGCATGCGTGTCCCCGGGATCATGTCGTCGTCGAGGACGTAGACGAAGTCGGACTCCGCCTGCAGCGCCATCTGGAAGCGGCCATAGTACTTGAAGTCGTAGCCGGATGAGACGAAGCTGACGCGGGAGTCGTTGTAGCTCTCCACGATGCGGCGGAGCGACTCCTCGTTGGGGCTGCCGAACGCGAGCACCCACGCGCGGTGGAACGGCAGTGTCTGCCGCCGGAGCGTATCCAGCTGCGCGCACAGCGTCCGCCGCTTGAAGTGGTTCAGGATCACCGTCACGCGCGGCCTCGACGCCGACTCCGGCGATGCGCTCCACCGCGACCGCATCCGGAGAAGCTCCGGGAGCGTCTCGGCTCCGAAGGCCCGGTGCTGGAAGGCGAGCACCTCGTCGTAGAGCTCCCGCTTGAGGCGGATCATGAGTGCGTCCGTGGACTTCTTCTGCTCGAACTCGATGCTCTCGTGCTCGCAGACCTCGAGGGGGGAGAGCGCCACCGAGTAGTCGTCCTGGCCGCCGCCGCCGGGCTGGTGCGCCATGAGGTGCTTCCACTGCTGCGCGATGCGGGTGGCCCAGGCGAAGTCCGGCTTGGCGCGGAGGTCCACGGCGGGGCTCATGTAGTAGAGGAGGAAGGTGGCGTAGATGGCGAAGGCGAGCTGGAGGCAGGTCAGCGCCGCCACGAGGCGGGACGAGTGCCTCGGCGCGCGTGCGCCCTTGCCGCCGCCACCGGCCGGCTTGCCGCGACGTAGTCGCCGAGCCTGTCCTCCAGGGAGTCATTCTTCACTATGTGTGCGCGGGTGATTCCCATGGCGGGAACGTGCGAGCCTGCTGATTTTTGAAAACTAGTGAGCACTGACTTGACTTATGCTACTCACTTGCTTAATTAGCATGCAACTGTGAAACGACAGGAGATACAAATCTAACTACAAACTACTTTAAACTGTACACAAGCTACGTACGATGAATTGCTTAACTAGTCAGCATCCAAGTGATCGACGCAGTAGTAATTCAACAAAGCGAACAGCGGTTCAGCAAAGAACAAGCAACATAAGTTTTTCGAAAAAAAAAGAAGCAGCAACATTTGACTTTTTTTAAGCTAACAAGCAACATATATATGAATTTTTTGTAGGAAATATTAATTACCTTAGATGAAGATGAAATGCCAGCAAGAACGCTCTTCACAGGGACATATATTTCGCGACGCAGATTAAAACTGACATGCAAAAACAGCAGTTTTTTTTTCTTTTGGCAGGAGCAGAATCAGCAGGAGTTACTGATCAAGCTGCAGCAGGGAATCAAAGACAAATCCTCTGATGGATCACAGGGAAAAGAAATAAAAGTAGAAAGATACAGGAGATCAAGTCGACCACAGAGGACTACTCTAGGTTGAGATCATGCATGCTGCATGCACTTGACTCTAGGTTGCAATGTATCATGTGATCACCCTTTTATAAGCCAATAATGGCAATGTGGCGTTGCACAGATCAGCAAGCTGCACATCAAGTCACTTGGTATTGCAGCAAAATTAAGCTTAGTGGCTAGCTAGGTGGTGGGAACACTACGCACACGACGACGGGGAGTGTGGAGGAAGCGAGCTCAGCTCAGCTCAGGCGAGAGCTGCACAAATGGCCGACTCACGTAGTCACATGGAAAGATGAACACAGAGCTAAGCTAGCACAGCATGCATGCGTACGTTACCACCTCGGCATCCCGTCATGCCAAGCCCCGCTAGTTAAAACAAAAACATCACATTTGCGTACATGGTCTGTGGCAGCAAAACTTGAATTTTCGTGTCAATCCTCAAAACGGGCTCTGGTTCGTTAGGCACTGCGCCAGTTCTTCAGTAATCACCTCTGTTTCCTTCTTAATTTCATGCGAGGAGAAGCATTCCCGGCCTTTCGAAAGAAAGAAGAGAAACGTTGCCAAGAAGCTAGAGTGTCGTTGTAGTAATGGCAAGGTGACAAAACACAAAGATTCCCTCTACCAGCTAGCAATACCACTCTAGTAGTACTGTAGTATTTTTTTTTGAGAGAGAAATACTCCCTTCGTATCAGTAAGACTATTTTATTTAGTTAAGATAATATTTTAACTAATATTACTCTATTAATATATGGTAAATCTAATGACATAATTATATATTTATATAAACTATATATTAATAGAGTAATTACTGATTAAAATTTTGCTTTAATCAAATAAAATATGCCTTACATTGTAGGACAGAAGGAGTACTTGAAAAACAAAAGGAACTCGCTACCCAGAAGGGAACTCGGTTCCCGAGAAGGGAATGATGCACGCGAAATGTCAAACACGTAGCGTGAATCCTAGTTAAACCGAGGTACGAGATGCCATGTTACGAGTTAAAATTTCATGGAAAAAAAAGACATTACATGCGAGTGGTGGCGAGGGAGTGTCGGCTCAGGGAGGCGAAGGGACGAAGGAAAGGGAGAAAAGCGCAGCGTGCATGCAGCTAATCCAAGGGATCGCTGGAGGGGCACCGCCACTCGTGGATCTCGCGACATCGAGGAACACCGGGATATCGCATAATGTACGCGACCGCTGCGATCGAGTTTGCTGCAGTTTGAGGGCAAAGATGCTAGTTTTGCTTGGAGAAACCCAACCTTTTTTCTTGTTCTCTGTACCCAGACAATGGGTAAGTCGTAGTGCTAACCGAAGTGACAGTGACAGACAAACAGCTCATTTTGAGAAGAGAAAAAGTTGATGACACGGAGGAATAGGACTCCTCACTTGGTATCAAGGTAGAAATGAGGCTTGATTCTGGCTGGGTGAAATTGCAACCTTATGGGCCTAGTGCTGCTAGGCCACATGAGAGTGCTTGATGTCCTCATTTTGGCCTGCAAAACACAACTTTCCAGAGGTGGCAGTGTGTCCTGCAGGCAGGAGGGAGTTCTGAACCTGTCACAACGATGCAATGTGATAATCAACTCGGAGACTGTAGAGTTCGACTAGAGTTGATGTGCACTGACTGGGCCAGAAAAAACGGCAGTTTCAGTTAAAAGGTTACAGCCTGTCATTAGTACCAGGGACTGTTTGGTCTACAGGTTGGAGGTTTCCAAAAGAAACAAAAGGGAGTTTGGTTAAAGGACAGCAGGTGCCTTTCTCTTAACATGTGAGCTGGACCCCTCCTGGTTAATTCATTTTTCTGTGTCCTTCAACAACTACATTTTGTTCATGTCTTGACTGGTCAGAGCACCTAAAAAGACATATTTTGAGTCCACATACCGTTTGTAATCATCTCGTGATCTTTTTCTGCTCGAAGCAAGGAACCCTGAAAAGCTGGTGTCAGGTGAAACTTACTACATCGCAAATATGGATTTTTTTTTGGGGAATCAGCAAATATGGAATTGTAAACACCAATCATGGGATTACTGAGTGATTGTCCCAAGGAAGAAGCTACCAGTGTATTTTTAAAGCTTGGCACATCCAGGATGCAGGGTCGGTTTTTGGCTTGGAGCAGATCACTGACCTGTACTCGTTAATATGGCACGCTCTGCCATGCTCATGTTATCGCACTCACAGTATGTGTACTGTTAGTAGCATATGTATAATGCATTAGCGTACAAGCATAAGCCTACTTTTCAGTTTAGTGATAACTAGCGTGTTGACTTTGGGAGGCGTGGACTTGTGGTGACCGCGGGATCGATTCTCAAAAAGGAGAAAACACGCGGCGACGAGACTGAGCTAGGACGCCAAAACGCAGGGAGTCAAAAGGCTATCAGAATACGTGAGTACCGCGTGCGCCGATGCATGCATGCTTGATGGATGCTACCGCCTCAACTGCGCGAGCTCAACCTGACAAATCGGTTTCTGAAACCCAGATTCATTCTGATTGCTAGCTGCCCTCTTTTGCAGCAATTTCAACAAACAATACAAAATACTTGATTTTTTTGTTTAGAGAAAAAAAATCTCCATTTCAAACAGGACATAACATAATTTGGTCATATGCAAAAAGACTGCTCTTTTATGTTCAGCCGGGGTGACCGTGTTTTTACATCCAACAAAAGAGAAAAGGCAGGAAAACAGAGCATAGAGATGAACCATCCGTGTAGTTCAACTTAAGGCGACATACACCATTTAGTAATGTACTACGTCAATGATATCAAAAAACAGCTCATCCTAGAATTACTTCAGATGAAGAGATAGAATGGTTGGTTCTGGCTAACACGATGTTGTGTAACTCAAATTGGGGTGCCAGACAAGATCAACAGTGGACGCCAACAAAAAGTAAAGATACAGATTCAACAAAATGGTATAGATCTTTATTGTCCATCCAGCAAGAATGCTGAAACAAATAATATATGTTTACTGAAAAAAGTAGCCTATAGAGAATTATACAACTACATCCAAGCTTGTAACATCATGGCTTTGCATCCAACACAACGCGGCAGCTGTGATTGCCCGGGTTCGCATGTCATACATTTAGTTGATACAGTATCCAACATGGATAAAGAAAGAATCGTGATGAAAATTGTAACACACACCCCCACAAAAAACAAACGAAATCATACATAAAGGAAAACCAGGTGAGGAAAATCCAAATGCTGCTAAACTGTTTCTCAACCCCTCGCTGCGCAATCCACAGTACAGTATAATCTCACCTGTACCCACCGTATGGCTGCTGCCCACCGTATCCAGTACCCATTGGATTGTAGCCAGCGCCAGGCATTCCACCTGGGCTCATTCCCATAGGAGGCCGCATCAGCATCCCCTGGTTCATCCCCATGCCCATGTTCATACCCATCTGTTGTTGGTTCATCCCCATGCCCATTCCCATGGGTTGTTGGTTCATTCCCATGGGTTGCTGGTTCATCCCCATCCCCATTCCCATGGGTTGTTGGTTCATTCCCATTCCCATCCCCATTGGCCGGTTCATTCCCATTCCGCCACCATAACCAGCACCAGCACCCATACCAACACCCCTGCCTGCACCCATTTGGTTGGAAGGAGGTGCTATGGCACTCGCACCAGCTCGGCCAATGCCAGAACCAGAGCCCATGGCTTTACCCATGGTGATCGTAGATACTACAGGTGCTTGAGAGGTTTTCTTTTCTTGCCTTTTCTCCTTGCGATTGATTGAATCAAAGTCAACTCCAATATCTGCATGTGGATTGGTTTTTGCTGTAAAACAGACATACAATTAGGTCAGATCACAGAAAAGTAGATTGTTGGCACTGGATAAAAAGACAACCAGGGTCCAGAGAAAAGCCACTTACGTCCTGAAATGTTAAAATTGACAAGACCTCGGGTCAATGTATCGGACCAAACTGTAGATTTGGGCTCGAATTTCTTCACTGGCTCAGTCTGACTAACTTGCAAGGCTGAAATGATTGTTTCTGGGGGAGCTGATGAACTTGACTGCAACGGAAAGTTGGCACCAGAAGGCACTGAATTTGGAACAACAAAAGGCTGAGATGCCCCACGAGAAATTGATGCTGACTGTGGCGTTGATGTAGCAGTTTGTGGTAGGAAATTTTGCTGAGATGGATGCAGATTCGCCGGAGCTGCAAACTGAGAAGACTGTGGAGGCATATAGGATGGTGCTCCATTCTGTGAATGAACCCCAGACAGGTGACCAACACCAGTCCCTGAAGCCGATTGCATAAAAAAGTTTGATGGGCCTGACGGTTGATTGGGTGCTGCAGGTTGAGGAGGAGCAAATGAGGTCGCACCAGCCTGAGGAAATGAAGACGGGTTGGTGGCCGCAGGATGCGGTGCTTGCGAATGAGCAAACGTGGCAGCAGCATGAGGATTGGGCGCCACTGCTTGAGGTGCTTGAGAAGGAGCAACATGAGTAGCAGGCGATGGGCCAGCAACTGCAGGCTGAGGTGTCTGGGAGGGAACAAAAGATGGAACTGCCTGTTGGGGCAATGCAGATGGATTTGCAGGTGATACCCCTGAAGGCAAGGAGGTGGTGTTCGCAAAAATATCTTGCTGTCCAGCTACAGCGTTGGGTGCAAAAGTGAGATCACCAAGAGCATCTCCAAAACCAAAGCTTGCAGCTGAAGCATGCTGGAAAGGATTTGCATCTACACCAGGTCCCGTTGCCTGGAAAGAACCAGCCGATGCAGCATTTGCCTGAGAAACTGCATGATTTTCTTCATGAACTGCCTTGAAAGGAGTAGGATCCCCAAAGGATTTGTAGCATCAATCGGCTGCAAGGTTAAAAGACAAAAGGAAAAGCTGAATGTATGCTTGGATTTAACTATTACGACTAGATTACAAGAGAACACAACAGCCATTCCATGACCATAGAAGTCACTTGACCTTTAATGCAAAACAATTCTACTGACCGAAATTCACTTAACACTACTACTGATGCATGAAGGCTAAATACATTTTTAAAGAACAACTACTTTAATAAGGTCTTGTCCTTAATAGTGCTTAACTTATCCAGTCTGTCAAAATCCATAGAATTATAGGGCTATTTACATTATTTACAGTAGACCAGCGACAAGCGAAGTCAAGAAACCATCCAGTGTAAAATTGCATCATAACCCCCATTACAATTGATGCTAATTCATGGGAATGGCAGTTAAGTTTTGCCGATTCATACCTCGTTGAATCCAGTAGAAGCCGGTGGCATACCCATGAAATTATTTGTCTCGAAACCTGAATTTGCCGGTGGCTCAACGTTTGGGGTGGTAGTCGGCTGAGGCACAGAAACCAAAGCCAACGAATTAATAGGATCTGACCCAAATAAATCCATCTCCAAGCTATTCACTGCGGGTGAGGGGTTCACTGGAGTGAGGCATCTGAAAGGATACAGATCAGCAAAAGAGAATGATTAGTACTTATTTACCACCAAAAGAAATTGATAACGGCAACATGCCAGGTTAGTCAAAATTCCTCTATACAGCTGTTATGATGTATAAACAAACAAACATAAGAACTCACATAACGATATTTTCTGTTACTTTGGTTTACTCATGAACGCATTGACTGCCAAAAGAGTACAAACAATACCTGGCACTGATCCACGTGGATCAAACTCATCAAAACCATTTGGTTCAGTATGGGCAGGTGGTTGTGCAGGTACATCTTCCACGGAATTATCATGAACACCGTTCACCTGTTCTTGGGGCACGATTGATCTAGGAACAGGAGGAGAAGAAACCTTTGGTGCAGCAGCTGGCACGCTCCCTCCATTTCTGAAAACGATAGGTGATTCAGAATCCATTGTGCTATCTACAGAATAAACATTCTTTTTTTTTACTATTTTAGAATAAAATCCTCACCTTTCATCATGAAGATTGTCCTGGGCATCTCTTGTGACATCTTCATAGCTCGGTGGTGAAGCCATCTGCTGGTTAGAAGGCCTCTGCTCTATAGGCCTGTTAAAGCAGGTGACAGAACTTAGGCAGCTAGCTCCACAATAAGAAAAGCTAAAAAGTATGACCTTGATGACTCTCCAATATTACCTCTCATCCTGAGTAGGCACATCAGCGTTGCTGCCGCGGCCACTGCAACAGAAACAGAAGGATATTAAACTGAAGGGGACTATATAGGTGATTTAAAGAAATAACAATCTTGTACACCATTTATAATTATAGACACTCCTATGAACAGCATGTAAGAAATTAAGTAGCAAACAAGCGATGAAACATACCGGGATGAATTAGCCTCATCATCCCCGTAGGAATCCCTTTCTCGTCCGTAGCTCCTGCGACCTGATCCTTCTGCATATTCAGCGTTGCTATGACTACCTCTGTATTCATCTTCTCTGTAGCGTTCATTAGAATCCCTAGAATAACGATCTCCTTCCCGTTGGGTGTATCTCCAGCACCACTGTATCTGTCATCATCTCTATATCCATGTTCTCTTTCCCTCCCATAACCATTTCTGTTGTCATGTCTACCGCCATAGCTGCCTTCATAACGCTCATTGTCATATCCACCTGAACCCCTGTGTGTTCCACTAGTGGCAAATGCACTCCGATACCTATAGATGAACAGAGAAAGTAGTCGGCACAACAATACATGTCCTTAACACACTATGAACCAATCAGACATCTGAAGCAAACATAGTATGAAGTTACACTCACTTGTCTCTGGTAGCAAGTGCTTTCTGCCTAACTTCCTGTATTCTTTCCTTATCATTAACTAAACTAACAAGGCTCTGGGATTTCCGTCGTACATTGCTACCTTGATCTCTCCCACCAGAATCAATATACTGGAAGTCAGCTAGTGCCTGCAATTTCAATCATAGTGTTAGAGCATCAAGCAAGTATGGTACAAAATTCTAGGATGGGACGCTTATACGAAACTTAAAGCAGGCATTGCTTTAAGCATGTGGTAAATAAAGAGGATCGATAGCATTACCGATATCTGATAAGCATGCTCCCTTATGTCATCAATAACTCGTTCAGTGCCATGAGCTACCAGGTAATCCAGGACAATCAATCCCTACATCTCACCAAAATATAGCATCAGATTCAACTGCTCAACACATTGCTGAGATTATTTCTACTCTCCAGTCGTATTTTGCAGAGAAAACCACAGGTCAGAAAAAAAAACAAATATTCAAATCATACCTTGTAAACATGCCGCCAATTTTTACCAGTATCATTGATCCTCTTCCAAACAATATTCATGATCATCTGATACTCATGACTACAAACACGCAAAGCACATTAAAACCAGGAAAATGGGTCCCGTTTGGTGAAACGCCAGTAGGCTAACAAATACCCGAAAAACATACTGGTTATGTGTTGCTTGGGCAATCTCGCCAGGAGTGATCCATGTGGGCCCCACGGCTCGTTGCTTGTAGCATCAAGAATCTGTTTTGGGCCATTGCACGAAATGATGGATTAACAGAGAGCAATCTCATACTAAGACTGTGCTTCATAACAACTGAAAGTAAGAGCAATCTGACGAATTTGGCAATAGCATGCTTAACACATGGTTGTGTGTGAAAGGGCGCCTGAGATCTCACCTTTTGTTCTGTACCAGGCACCTTGAGGACCTTTTTATTCACCTCCCTTTTCCTGCAAAGAGGAAGACAAGAACAAATTAAATACTAGCAAACCAACAAATCTCGAATTGCACATGATATACTATAGGATGGCATGGGAATCACGTACAAGTCCCGGACAGTCTGATCGAATACTTTCTTCATGGCGCCCTTCCGAATCTAGCTTCTCGTACCCAGCTCACTCCTCCTCCTCCTCGGTAGGAGACCTGCGCAGTCCATTGGTAAGATCCAGAGGAGCTATCATCCATCGCTAACATTTCGATTGCGATTCCCAAATGAAGCATATTATCGTAGCATCAAATCCCCGCGCCCCGAAAAGCTAGCCCAAACCTCAAAACAAACAACCGAAACAAGCAGAACAGAGGGAATCCAGCACGAAAAGCGGACACATCCCCAGCAACAAAAAAAACGGCGATGAGATCCCGCGTCGGTCGCAAATTCGCGACATAGCCGTACAGCACGCCCGGCCCAGATCTAGCAGCACCGACAAGCTCGGATATCCCCGGAGAGACCGATCTGGCGTCACCCCAGCCATTCCCCGCCCAGCGCCGACCGCGAGGGAAGCGCGAGGAAGCAAGCGCGGATCCGACGGCGCCACGCGGGGGCCGTTCAAATGAACAGCGCTAGTAGCTCGAGGAGACGACGGACCTGAGGAGGCAGGACGAGCAGCAGATCGAGACGCGGCGGCGCGGCGAGGGGGCGGCGGAGGCGGAGGAGGGAGTCCAAGGGGATTCCACGCGAGGAATGGGGGGCGGCGAGTCTCGTTTCTTCCTGAGTTGTCGCTGCGACCTGCGAAGAGGAAGGGGAAATGGTTTCGGGGGGGTTGGAGAGCATACGCCAGAAAGGAAAGAGAAGGTGCGGGAATAATAATCCCGTTCCTTTTTTCGCTTTGTTCGTTTGGTGCTTGGTTAAGATTAATTCATAATCGATTAATCAACGGGATGGTTTTAAAAATCTAACGGGCTGTTTATGCCCTGGTATTCGTTCATCTTTTTTTGGTTGGTTTTTTTATTTTGTTTTGCTGGAGTTGGGAAAGGGAAAGGACATACATGAACGAGTGTTGAAACAGTTTTCTTTCTTCTGTTTTGTTTTCTTTCTTTCTTGTTCTTCTGAATCGGATCCTTATACTTTCCGTCCCGTGGTTTCTTTGCTTTATTAGTGATTTTCTGCGTCATGGTTTATTCTGGCTGACTGGTGGGCCTCTGGAATAAAGCTCGCATTTTACGACGGCATCGACTGCCAAACATGTCGGTCTCAAAAAGAAAAAAAGAAAACTGCCAACATGTCAACCCAGCGTGTCTTCTAGAAAGGCAAAAACTAGTACTGACACTCTACGTTCTCCATTGCAGAGGCATGGCCGTATGTGCGTTCGTAGCTCTCCATTTTTCTTCTCTGTCAGAATGCACGATTAATTTTGGACGTGTGACTGAAATGATAAGTAGGTGTAGACTCAAAGTGGAAGGGTAAAAAGCTGATTCGCCAGGCCACAGAAACGCCAACACCGAACGAACATG
Source organism: Stipa capillata (assembly GCA_019208055.1). NCBI lineage: Eukaryota > Viridiplantae > Streptophyta > Magnoliopsida > Poales > Poaceae > Stipa > Stipa capillata. The sequence goes on from JAGXJF010004340.1 coordinate 281,703, forward strand.
GAAATGTGGGTGGAACCGAGAACACGGCGGTGCGAGGTGACTGACGACAACCGACAGGCGACCAGCTTTTCTCCTCACGGATCTTAGCTGGCCATGTAACGAAAACCCACACATCCATCTGTTCTGAACCAAAAATAATACACCCAGCAACTGAAGGTTGAAATGGGATCAATCTGTTGGGTTCCGCTGCTTCGTTTTCCTTTCCCAGAAGAGGCCTCAGCTCCTGTTCTCCCTCACCCAGCAGGCCAGCTCCAGCAGGCCGCAGCTACCCTTTTTCTCTTCTGCTTTTATCGGCTGCGTCCCTGTGCCAGTGCACCGACGCAGACGGCACGATTAAATATAGATCCAACTGGTTAGTGGCTCTTGATCTATTGCAAAGCACCGAATGATTGTTTGTTGTGAATCGTACTACTGCCACTACATGGCAATTCGCGGTGGCGGTAGCTGGGCACGTGGCACCTTTTCCTTTCTTACTTTTTCTAATGCGCGCGCAGGCAATCTAATCCACGGAGGTGATGGACGATGATGTGTGTAACGTGATCATTTGCGCTGGTGCTGCCGGGTTACGGGGCTAGTAGTAGTGGTAGGTGGAGGACGAAGACCGGCGACACCAACGAATAAATTTTTTAAATATAATTTTTTTAGATGGATAAAAAATGTATGCTACTCGTGCTGACCAGTATTAGTACTAGATGAATGAAAGAGGTAATATCGGTATATAACAGTATTAAGAGAAGGAGAATACGTGTACGGATACGATCGGGTCCGTCAGGGCGTGGTCGCTGATTCGCTATCGGAGTCGGTGATGCGTAGACCACCGTTGCGGTTGAAGCGTTCCAGTCAGCCCACCAACCCGAACGGACCGTCCGCCTGTCCTTGTCCATCGACGGTTCAACCAGGCCTACCATTAGCCACGGGCTAAACTCACCCAGGCCCAAGCCACACAAGAAGGCCACGTCGGGCCGGCGTCGGGTTCTGTTCGCACGATCACGTTCCCTTGAGCTCACGCGGCTGTTTGGAGTCGCACCCATTTTTCCCCCTCCGGTTCGCTGCTTTCGGCGGCGCCGTGTGACCTTGGTGGCAACCGGCGATGCCCGGCGCACGCCTCCGCCGCCGGCCGCCGGCTTCTGCTCCGTGCCAGCCGTTGCATGGTTCTTCCGGTGCCCAAACAACACCGCGCGTTCTACCGCAGTGCCGCGCCGTCCCACCCTCCGCGCGTCTACCAGCAAGCGCCACCACAAAGGGCAGCAGGTTGGGGCAGCTCCAGATCTAGGGATAGCTTGAAAACATGCAACGCAGGCAGCTGCATTGCATCTCTGTTCTACATTAACAGTCTCCTTGCGCAGCATGGATGTCCGTGACAGCAGGCACTAGCTATCAACACCTCCAAACTAACACTGCTTTCCAGCATTTCTCATCAGGTGAAAAACAGTCAGACAACACAGAGATACCAGGAACAGAGCTTGATTTTTTCAGAAAGAGGGGCAAATTTAACATTGCAAGGATCAGGTATCCATGACCCATCCTCAAGAGTTCAGTTCAATTCAGTTCACAAATGTATACCCTTCTCTTATGTACATCACCACCACACAAAAGAGAAGCTAGTACAATACCGGAGTATACCAAGTAACACCAACACCCTCTCTCTCTTACCCCATTTCCCCAAGACTTATACCACCCTCTCTAAACCCCCTACAGTACAGAATACCTTAACTCTTTCCATTTACCCCCAAACTAATTTACACCGTTGAATCCCCTTATACCACAGAAGCTATACCACCCCCAATCCCATCCTCTCTCCACAAAAACCAAGAATTCAAGTGACACTACTACTTCCACGGAATCTAAATTTAGCTAGTCTTTATTGGCATCGGCAACACCAGAATGCAGATTTACCTAGGCTGTGGGCGCGCCGGGAACGACTTCACATGCCTCATCTGTGGAGTTTGCCGTGGGGTCGACGAGCGGCTCAGTGTCTGAGAAAGCAGCACCATGTCGACCATGGACGAAGTCTGATAGGCCTGGATTAAGCTTTCGCTGTCTGTGGAGTCACCGCGGGCGGTTGCCCTCTGCCATGAGTGTGAGCTCAAGCCCGAGAGGACGTAGGCCCGACCGGATGCCTCGTACCTTTGGCGATTTGCCATCCTCTCCTGCATCTCCTTCAGCTCAGCGTCCAATGATTGGCACAGCCGATCACCGGACTGCCCTGATACTGACCCCATGATCATTCTCCGGCAGTCTTCGAGTAAAGAAACGGCGTGTGTCAGGTCACCACGCTCAGCAGAAAACCTTGCTACAGCCATGACCTCTGCTGCATGAAGACGGTTCTTTTGGCAGTCCACCTGGATCGACACACTTTGTACTGAGACGAATGCCGGCCTGGAGATCTTCACTTGCACATCAGCCATGTTGATGGTCTCCTTCATCAGTGGATCTTTGTAGACACAGCCAACTTTGAGAAGTGCTGTTTCGCCATAGCCTTGGGGAACGTTTACAGACATAAGAAAATCCCTTTCCTCTTCAGCATACAGGTCACCAACATCTATGGACCCATTCCTCTTATCATCAGTAATTCTGCTAGAATAGCTGCCTGATCTGATGGAGCCAAAGTGCACATCAGGGTGGAGGCTCTCCACCTTTACATGTAAATCCTGAGCAACTACACTCAAAAGTCCACCGATACATTGAGCGAATGCATCTTGGATGGCAGCCTCTGTCTCGATGAATGAAAAGGTCCCACCAGAGGTTTGTGAGATTGAATGCAGTGAGACTGCATCATGGTCAGCTCCAAATCCAAAGACATGAACTGGTACCTGTTGACTACCATTAGTAGATGGTAAGAGCGCACAATACTCCGCTGCTGCTTTGTGTGCACCAGTAGTTGGTGAGACTGTATATGTATCTTGCCCGTCTGATAAAAGGATGATGCTGCAGACTGGATTCTTGGCCTGCCGTTCTTCAATCACTTTGGAGCCTTTCCTCAGACCCTCAGCAATATTGGTCCCACCATTTGACGTCAGCGAATTGACTGCTAGCAAGCTTTGCTGACGACCAGATTCGGTCATCCGACGGAGAGGGAAGAGTCTGCGTGCTGATGATGAGAAGGCGATGACAGAAAGCCGATCTGAAGAGCCAAGGTTCTGAATGACAAATCCCATGGCCCTCTTCAACAATGCAAGTTTGGTACCAGCCATGCTACCGCTGACATCAAGCACTGTGATGAGATCAACTGGGGCTCGAGCTGTATTTGGACCATTGCCAGCTCCAAGACTGCCAGGTTTCTGCAAATTCTGAGCAATGGGTGCCTTTAGATGAATTAGAACGGTGAAGTTTCTTTCTGAAGTACTTTCTGGTATTTCAGTGAATTCAGGATATGTCTTTATCTCTACTGTTCTCATACATCCCTGTTGAGGGTCCTCAGCTGCTTCACACAGGTCCAAGGGTTCATCGTCACTGAAAATACTTCGGTCAGTGTCAGGCAACAAAGTGGTCACATGATGAAGCCGACCAGAAGAACGGGCACGAGGGAGTGGCCGCGATAGCGTCGTGTGGCCGCCATTTTGGTGCCCATTAACAGGATTGATCCTTGCAATTCCTTGAGGGAATTCAGCAGGCAAGGGACCTCGAAAAGGAAGTTCCTTCCATTCAGTACGACAAACTGGGCAATTGTTGCTTCCATGCTTAACATTTGCAGCTATACAATGGAAGTGAAAGGTATGTGAGCACTCCGCTGTGAATAGAGCATGGCCTTGACCAGGTTTCATTATGGTCAAGCATATTGCACATGTTTTCTGCACAAAAAAAGGAGTATAAAAAGATTGAGATATAGATTAAGCAGTGGTCAAATATGAATCCTGGAAAATCATATTTCCGTGTATATAGTACTTAAAAGTGATGCTGCAAAAGCAGAGGTAAAGAATGCCAAACAAACATCCATACATTGAAATAATGAATCCGTACACCATGACGATGAATTTATTCATAACCTTTTAATGTTTCAAACGTCCTTATCCTTTAATTTTTCCTAGATAGTTTTGCTGTGATGAATAAGTCATGGATTGTTTGATCCCTAAAGAAATATATTAGCATTGTCAATCATCCTTTAAAATATTGGTCAGACGCCAAAGTTTCAGACTTTCAGTCGAGAAGAAAAAACTTGCTCAAAGAATCGCTAGTCACGTGGCAAGGTCAGGCCCATGGTCAAGCTAATCTACAAATGAGTGAGGTAGCCAGGCCGGTACCTCGATCTGAATAAGTCATTGTTGACTAACCAATACACCTCACCCTATATGACACAAGATTTAAAAGGCTGACCACAAAACATTTCAACCCAATACTAACGACGTCCCACGTGTCTGTTTAGCACGCCATTACACGTCGTAAAAATAGCTAGGATGCTGCAATTTAACAATTGCGAATGGGCATGATCCAATTCCTTTTCCAATTCTGGCCTCTGGGTGCCTGAAAGCGAGACGGTGGTGGGCTCTCGGGAACCCGTACCACCCATCTTCTGTGTTGCAACTTGCAAGCTGGGAGCACCATGAAAGAATGCAGAAGGGGCATCTGAGAACAGTGCCCAAGCTGTTCTGAAAAGGATGCTAGCTATGGCTACGCCACTGCCTCCTCTTTATGCCTCCACAAAAAGAAGTGAAGTGAGAGGGGCTAGGGGAAAAAGGTGAGTGATGAAGAAAAGAGGTGTGGACTAATAACTATGGTGTGGGAGTAGCAGGGGAGGAGGACCCCCATCCTTAAAGAAAGACAAAATCCCCCACTTCATCATGATATTCCTCCTCCACCATTGCCCCCATGTCCTCCTGCATCTCCTTTTTCTTCCTCCTGTGTTCTTCTCCTTTGGTGTGTGTGGGTGTGTGTGATTGAAGCTGCTTGCGTAGTTGCATGCATCATGCGAAGCAAAAGAACGTCACAGGTGTACAACCTAAATCGAAGCTTGCTACCGTAGTTAATTGAAGATGAGTTAACTGAGCACGCACAAATAAATCAAGAAAAAAATCATGATTTACACGGATGGATCTTGGCTGTTTGCTTGCGACTTCAGCAACTTTTGAAGCTCCTTTAATGTTGCATGGAGATGGAGAGATCAGAGATGGATATGGATGCGCGCGGTGGTGGTATACCTTGAAGGATTTGCTGCCGGATTTGGAGAGGCGAAGTCCGGCAGAGGTCGGCGTCGGGGTGGTCGGCATCAGCGCGCCGGCGCCCTTCACCTTGCCGTTGCCCTGGTCCGCCGTGGGGGTAGTGTTGGCGCTGGTGGCAGCGGAGGACGAGGAACCCGCCGGCGACACCAGCGCCGCCGTCGAGGAGCCCGTGAACGGCGAGCCGGCGCCGCCGTCGTCCAGCGTCCGGGGCACGTAGACGCAGAGGTTGAGCCCCAGCGACATCTTGGCCTTCCTCCATCTGCTCTCCATCCGCGCAACCAACTGCAAGTATAGCTCTGCTCCTACTGCTAGTACTACTGCTAATACTAGCTGAGCTGAGCTAAGAGAGCTTCTTGTAGGTATGTGAGTGAGGTCAGAGGTGGAGCTGGCGGCGCTTTTGCTCCGTTGTTGGGTCGCTGGGCGTGGAAGCCATGGGAGGAGAACAGAACAGAGCAGAGCAGCACCCACCAAATAGAGCTGAACTAGCTTGGGAAAATCAAGAAAGGGAGTAAAGATTGAGCAAGAAAGAGAGAGAAAGAGGTGTGTGGATGGCTATTTGACCTCATAAAGCAGCCATGCCAAGGCGCAGAGAGAGAGAGACTGTGCCTGTGTGAGAGAGGGAGAGAGGTGTGACGGAGCAGCCTTTTAACAAAGAGAAAAAGGCAGTGAGCAAAGCAAGCAGCGGCACACACAGGGCGCCTATGGCAGGAAAAAAAATATAGAGTAGAAAGAGGGAAATGATGGCGAAGAGTGAGCGGAGAGCTCAGCTCAAAGCTCAAGCTTTTTTTTGAAGGAAGGCAAAAAAATGGCGAATTATGTGTGATGCCTTGAAGAAAAAAAACGAAGTATTCCATGTAATCTTGGTGTTTCTTTTGTGTGTGTTCTTCTTCCCGACACGCCGAGCTGGGTCTCTGGTTTGCGCCGCAGTTCATTCATTCAGGAGTCGCAAAAAAAATTTCTCTTCTTCTGACCTGTATCTTTTTTTCTTCTTTTTATTGTCCCGATGATAAAAGAGCAAAGGGCACGCCAAATTCTTTTTGTTTTCTTTCGTGTTTAATTGTTGGTGTGCTTCTTTCTGCTTGTCACGGGGTTTCCTCGTGTCGCCGTTGATGGGCACAGGCATTTACGATTTTGGCGAGTTGCTATTACCATGCACGACCGCCACTAGTATACTCTAGCATATTTGTCTGTGGATTTTTCTGCCTACTAGTAGCACTGGTACGATCCAGTTGAACTAAGCATAAGCATTTTCTCAGCAAAAAATTATCCAGTTGAACTAAACATAAGCATTTTCTCAACAAAAAGTTGTCCAGTTGAATTAAACATTTATTTATGGAAGACCTTCACATATTTCATCTAGGGGAAGCAGAGTGACACCTTTCCAGAGCTGAACATAAAACATGTCCCAAAATAGGAACCCAAACCAGGACGGAGCCAGTGCCCACTGGGGAGGAAAAAGCAAGGATGAATAGGAGAGCGAGAAAAACTAAAAATATAATAGTGGTCGTAGAAAAGCAGGAGTCCCCTGGGCCCTGACTTTATAAAGGAGGGAACGAGAGCAAATGCAGGCATGGAGTAGTATTGTATGTGGCCGGCCACTTTTGCCCTGCTGGAGTGTCTGTCCTTGAGTACTGATGAGGTCAACTGCAACTTTGGTCGTAGTACTGGGAAGAAAAGGATAGATATTCAAAAGTTTAAGCTCATTGCATCATTCAAATATAGCATTAGAAAAGCATCATTTGAATCAAGCAACGGACTAGATTAACTTAACCAGAAGAAAGCATAGGTGCCCCTACACTCCAAAATATACGTAGACTGCTTGGATGTCTCTACTATACCTTCTCACGCATAGATGTTCCAAAGTGTCATAAGCTATACATGTCTTTGAAGTGTCTAATGCTCAGTCCACGCTGCAAGTCTTCGGGTCTTGATCCAACGATAACTAAAAAGTTACACATTGCGAAATTAGATCTGACTATATTTCGTACTACCGAGTAATAGCAAATCCTTTTTTATCTGCGCGCGCAGAGGGGGAATATGGGTCTGGACGGAGCACAATCAGCTCACAGACGGAGCCAGCGCAGTCACAGGCTCGCAGTGGCGGGGTAGTAGCACTGCTGCATCCCTCCCCGGCGATGAGAAATGGACAAGCCGTAAAGTCAAAGCCGATGCCCGTGTTGTCAATTCGCTGCACCCCCACACACAGCCGAGCCACTGATCGATTCTACAGAGCAGCAAAGCAGCAGGCAGAATGGTCCAATGGCAGATATCCCACGGGGCCGGGGCACCACACCGCCAGCTGCGCCGGCCGGCCGTCCGGCGCGCCCCGGCCATCCAGCAGCCCCACGCACGGCCGAATCAGTGGTTTTACGTGTCGCCGAGGCAACTCTCCCCAGCGACACACACACACACACACACACACGGTCCCGGACTCCCGATCTCCCCGGTTGCGCGGCGGCCAGCGATCACATGCGAACACGAGCAGGCTTGCGAGCCGCACGACACAGCCGCGCGCGCGCGGGAGCTTGGCGTACGTGGTGGTTGGCTTGCTTGGCGATGCTGCTCGTCCATTAATTATTGGCCGTTGCCATCTCGCGCGCGCACGTCGGTGATCTGATGTCCTCTCGTTCGGTCTCGGGAGGTGAAAACGATCTTTTTACCACGAGACGAGCGAGCGGGTTGTGACCGCCCGCCTGACTGGTGCCTTGTGGTGTGCGCCGGACGTTGGATTGGAGCCTCGTTTGTGGTGGTGGGAGGCGACCTAACCGGATAGATAGATAGACCAGCGTAAGTGCGCAACAAATGCGACTAGATGAACTGGTAGACTGGCCCGTCCACTGCACCGTGTAAAATCTAATGTATCTTTATCTCTACGAATTTATTACTTTTAAGTCGTCCAAAAAATTATTATTTTCTAAGTTGATTAAATTACACATTATTAAATCTAAAGTTGTATGGAAAATTTTGTATAACTTTATATCTAAAAACATGTAACTACATGATTACACGTTTCTATATTTAAAGTTGCACATAGTTTTAAAAATATGTAACTATCTAATTAACCATTAGATAGAAAATCAACGCTCATGATTGTCGACTTAGAAATAATAATTTTTCAATCGACTTGAAAATAGACACTTCATTATCTTTACTCTTTACTATTTTAAAATAGGTGGCTCATCCACATATCTCACTTTTTTTCGACTTTCCTTCAAAAATCTTCCATAAAAACAACAAAACTTAATAAATTAAAACACAGTGAAGCTCTTCACAACAAATGAACTTAAACACCGCTTAAAAAATTTCTAACAAAATCAATCCACTAACAAATTGTAAAACACGGTTATTTTGCTAGTTCACATAACGTTTCACTCAATTATCAGTTTATTCCTACTTAGCAAGTTTACGCGGTCTACAAACTTGAATAAATCATAGTGCTACGTACCTCTTTTCTCTTTTTCTTTAGATCTATGCTCCATCCATGCATCCCGTGCGCTGATTTTAAATTTTATTCTGAGCTGGAATCATGATCTTAATCTCGGAGAGAGTCTTGTTACACGCACCTACTTAGTAAATTACTTGTGCACGTCCGTCCACCGCATTATTTGACTCGGAAATTAGATTAGTTTGTTCCACCGGCACGGCAGCAGGAAGCGGCAAATCCGATGACCATTCTTTGGACGGACGCACGCAGCGAAGAACTCACTCCCAAGTGCCGCTCGTCAGTGCGCGGCATGTGGACTGCACTCAACCTCGGCTAAAATGAGGCGATCCCCACATGTCAATCCTCGTGACAGTGCCGGGATTGTCCTGTTGGGTTCCGTCCGGTCTGTCGCCGCGGGTGAGTGCTATGCTCGTGTCGAGATGCCGATGCCCATCCACTCTATTGAGAAGCGCTTTTCTTTGACCTCGTCATCCATCCATGATGCTTGATGCGTACGACCTCACCCACTCCGACATCACCACGTCTGCCCCCTCCATGCATTTCATTTTATTTGTTTACTTTTAGACGGCATTCATTAATTTTTTTTACGGTCTACTGAGGACATCTTCAATAAAAAGAATAAGAGAGAAATAAAGGTAGATGTGCCAAGCTGTTTCTTAGTTCAGAAATGACCTAACACAAGAACCAACACAAAAAGAGAATATACAAGATTAGTCTTTAGAGAGAAGAGACGAGGAGAAAAGATAAATAATTAAAAGGAGAGAAAAAAGATGACACTAAAATTAAAAGTAGCTTGTATAAACAATTTGTTAGAGATGCTCTAATAAATCGTGTCCCCATCTTCGATCGATTTAAATAAAACAGAAAACGATCGAATAACTGGTGGTAATAGTCTTTTGCACTCGCGGAAACTTTTATCCGGTCGATGCAAGAACTCGTACTAGTAGTAGTCTAGGAGACAGGTAGATGCGCTACTACGCACAGGGTCGAATAATATCCTGGCCCAAAGAGGCGATCTGGCCAGGAGACGGGTCAAAGTTTTTTAGCATCCATAGGCGGACTCCCTTTACTGTTCAACCCCGGCGCATGCATCGCTGAATCGCTTGGTTAGGATAATGGAATATGCATGCATCGACCTAAGCTTCCTTATTTACACGTGCTTTACTGATGTGCTTGCCCGGCCCTGTCTTTGGGACCTGCCTACATTACACTGCTAACGTAGTAGTCTCCTGATCTCAGCTCACTTCGAGAGAGAAAGGTCCATATATGGCGAGTACAATACTATACCATCTCATACGTACTCTTGCCTTTTGCTAAAGAAATTGTAGTTCGGAGTGCATCACACTAGCAAAACATATTCTTTTTGTTCATAAATCATACTCCCTCCGTTTTTTTTTACTCTGCGCATAACTCAAATCACGTATACCAAGGAAAGATAAGGAAGCAAAAATCTGGACGATTTTAGCCAGCTAATTTAATGCGCACTAGCCATTTAATGAACATGCCTCAGACCGCATGCGCAGTGGAGAATTAGGGGCAGTTTTGGAAAGATGAGGGAGAAAAAGCTAGTACGCAGAGTAAAAGGGAAGAAACAAGAAAAACTTAGGCGCAGAGTAAAAGAAAACGGAGGGAGTAGTATAATACAATGAGGTGAGCATGTGTGCAAGCCTTGTTTTGTCCTCCTGCTATGCAATCTCAAATTCTCAATGGCATAAAAAGGCCGGAAGTTTTCTTCTAGCGGTGGATTGGATGAGCCGTCTCTTTCACCACGCCAATCCATCTCCTTGATCTCCTACTTCAGCACCCGGCCCTAATTTAAGCGGACAAACAAGAAACAAACATCAGTAATCCAAGGACGGATATGATTAGCCTTAACCGAGCAACGCTCCGCGTAAACAGCCTCTTTTGCTTCATAGTCGCGAGCAGTCACTGAGAGACGGGTCCTACAAACGGGAACAGCCCAATTTGGACCCACACGTCGGTGATTGTTGGCGACGATTTCATTGAAAGAGTGACACGTACGTGCGTACGCGGAGCATTTAGCGGGAGCATCGCACGCAAGATCTGGGTCGTGTCGCCTTCGTGACAACTGTGCTGGAGCTAGTGAACAAAAGAGGAGTCTCCGTAGTGACCTGCGAAGTCCTATTCCATGATTGGCTGCGATGCAAAGCAATTAAGCTCGGTCGCTGACCCTTGAAAGAGGTGGGATTTTGCCTTTCTTTGCCGCGCATCTTCTCTTATGCTCCCTTTCCCTTCTGGAGTCGTCTGGCTGTGGCAAGCGACGCGACGGTGCGGCAACGACGTTCCCCAGCTTAATTCACCCAACCCTACCCTTCTTAAGAAGAAGAGAAAAGGTTACTCAAGGTGTTGCTGTAACTAATCTGTTACTGATGTCCAACACTCGAGATCTATTATGGCGGTTCTAGGGAGTACTCGTGTTCCAGGATGACTTAGGGCCTGTTTGGTTGGGTTGTGGCTGTTGACAAAACTGCTGTTAGTTGGCTGTTTGAAAAAACTGCTGTGGTCATAGGAAAGTGAACATGTAGCTTTTGGTTGATCCAAATCATCTACAGCATTTTAAAAAATGAGCACAGAATCTTCAGCACATTGCAAAAAGCTGGCAAAAGGCAGCTTTTCTAAACAGCTGAATTTGCACTGCAAAACCCATAGCTACCGTTAGCAAAGTTGCTGAAAAGCTGGCTGTTTGGTTAGGTTGCAGCTTTTTTCAGTAAAAAGTTACTGAAAAGCCCAACCAAACACCCCCTTAGCACATAGTCTTCGAGATGCTCTTTTCTTGTCTTCCACATTCGCCAGTACCTAGCTAGGTGATTGACTGGATATGCTTGCTTGATGTGCACGCTACGAATATGCTGCTCTTATGGGCCGGTTTCCATTGAGTCGTCACGCATAAGGTTAACATTAGGCTCTGACTGTTTATCATATCATATAATACAAAACATTTAGGCTGATCCGAGCTAACTCGTCGCCATCATTATCTACAGTATAAAGCACTAAAATCTTAATTACTACCCTTGAATTTATTGAAATGAAGCGATCGATGTGGCGATAGAGCCAGTTAAACCGTGCTCCCGCTACAATCTGATTACGACAGGTTAATTAATTGCCTCTTGACCAGGCAGTTCAGCTGGTGATGGGTGTCGTTTTGGTAGGATTAAAAGGCGATGAACTTGACTAGATCATGTGAGACGAGACGTCCCTTCAACATTTCCACTGGGCGTACGTGTGGTCGTGTACTCAGGTTAGGTCAGATCGAAACAAGGAGCAAGCATGGCTGGCCGATCGGCCAGGACGCCAATGCCATTTCCTTCAGAAAAGTGCAGGATTTCAGCCTTGTTTGGCCCTTCTTGTGAAGGAATATTTATACATGTATCTCCCGTGGTAGGGAATCCCCCCAGCAGTAGTCATTTGGACGGTTTCAGATTTGCTTCTACGCAAAAAGATATTCGTCTCAGGATTTTGTCATTACTCGGATGATGGCATGTGATGTGATCAGGAATTAATGTATCAGAATAAGCAGGGAAGTTACGCCCAGGTTGAATTACAGGAATTGTACATGAATCTGGTAGAGATTTCACAAGAAACAGTTCAAACACCCGCAGAAATCCGATAACGTTCGCGTTACAGACAAGGCCTTCACGAGTGTAGCCAGCAGCCTCTGTCGATCAGCTTCTTTCCCTGCAGAATCAGAGCAGAGGAAGCTGCAGACTGCATATGCAGCGATCCACTGGATCAATGACACCAGCAAGCTAAAGCTTGAATGATTGCAGCTTGCAGGCAGGCCACATGTCTGGGCGCAGTCAACCTGTTCTCCTGACAAGCTAGCAGCCGAGACGCGCAGGAATAGAATGCTCACCACGTCGCAAATGTTTGCATCTGATTCCCAGTTCCTGTGGACGCATCCATCGCACCATCTTTTCTTTTCCCCAGAAGCAGGTTCTCATCTTTTCTTTTCCTTATCCTTGCACTCCCCTAGCGGGCTATCTGACCTTGGCCTCGCTTCATCGATTCGTTTTGCTCGGCTTACAAAGTGTCGCACCTTCTGCATCATATAGGGTCTAGGAGTACTAGAGTCCAATTCTAAGACCTACTATGCTCCAATACACACATAGATTAGAGTCAATTCTTAACTCTAATTTATCTCAAATTCCAATACGTAACCCTAGACGTATACACATTCCACACAATCTTAACAAACTTTACATTTACGAATATGTCCTCCGCCACCTTGAAGCTGCAATGTGTGAACCTCCATATACTATGGACTTGAGATTTCTCAGTGACCGCCACCACTACTCTATGACTTCTTCGTGACTCTACCTACAACTGAACTCTTTTCTTTCCTTTCATCACAATCAATGTTCTAGCAAAATTGGATTCTTTTCGAGCCCTCGACTTAGGCGCTCCCAACTTTTTGGAGTATCTTGTTCAACGCCATCACACACCAATCTTGAAGTCACCATATACCAACAACACATGTCATCACCTTGGTAGCCTCTTTCCAGATATGTGTGAAAGTGAACGACTCACTTATTAGATGCCACTTATGAGAGTTACCTGAACCCAACATCTTCACCCACGTTGACTGCATGTCTGAAAACTTGAAGGATTCATTTAATTGTTAAACATATGATAGGTGGGCCATGCTTGTCATAGACTCTACAAAATAAAGAAAACAAAATGTAACTCTTGCTAAGTAGGACACGTAGGCCCAAGGGCCACTTTGACCAGTCAGTTCTTGAATAGTCAATGTTGACCCCTGGCTCCACATGTCAGCCAACTGCGTGTAAAAAAATTATGCTCTATTTAAATTCGACGTAAAATCAGGAAAATTTTGAAAAATGCTTTAAAAGACTAAAAATTGTAAAAATCATAGAAAATTCCTACTAACTCCAAATGAGGTGTACTTTATATAAAAATATATGGTTTGACATGTACTATCTGATGTCATCATTTTCATGCATGTTACTATTATCCAAAAAATTAATGTAATTGCTATGTTAATTAACCCTAAACTTGACATATAGAAGTTCAAAATTTCATAACAGTTGATCTGGGACTTCAAGTGAAGTGATGCCAGTTGTATTAGTTTTCTAGTTTTATTTTCCATGTTCTAGGATGCATTTCATTCGTCACTTTGCATTTCATATTCCTGGAATTGATTTATACTCTCTTTTTCGGCTCTTCAATCGGATTTTCGCTTCTTACCGATACAGGCCGACAACGAGGCATCCTTCTCAAGTCCAGCAATTGAAAAACAAGGCAAGCATCCAGCTTGCTAAATTCCATGGTTTTACCTTGCGAGTGTCTTGTCTATGTGACAAGTATGCAACTAGCATGTTTTATGTTGATTATGGTTATTTAGGTGTATGGATAAAAAATTTCTAGCGTGATAGGAGTTGATTGCTGACCAATGAATTGTGACATTAATTTAGACTAATGAAATAGGAAACGTAATAAGTGAGATGTGAGAACCAGGGATTGATGCCAACAGACAGATCGGTCTGTCGTGTGACTGACACGATACTGAACGTGCTGGGTCTTTCTCTTCACCTATGCTTGGGTTGATGCCAACAGACAGATCGGTTTGCTATATGACTGACATGATACTGTCCATGTTGGGTACTTCTCTTCACTTACGATGATGACCTGAAAATTGATGTTTAGATATGAGAATGGATGATTGAGTTGAATTCATGTTGGTGCATGTACTTCTATTATGCTTATGCTATGCCATGCTACTTTGGAAATGAATTATCTGTGTAGTAATTTATTTTTGTCTTATGTTACACTTATGTTAATGGAATGAGCACAAAAAGCATCTTGCAAGTACGAAAGTACTCATTGAAATCGCATTCCTTAAAATGTTGTAGGTGATTCTAGTGCAGGTTTATACTATGACACCAAAAACGTTGAAAATGACGTCTAGTTCATTCGGTTTGCTTGGTTGGAAACTATATGGGTTTTATGTAACTTTAAGTCTTTTTTTTTATCTTTAATGACCTTCGAGTCATATTGACTGTAAATTAATTAACTATCCTATGTGTGAGACGTGGACTATGTATTATGTAAATCTTTCTTTGGGATTTGAGTTGTGATATTTAAGTTGTTACGTGTGACACCCATACAACGTGCTGTACGGTTTGCAGGGTTTCAGAATTTTATCTTAGTTATTCGGGAGATAAATTGTTATTCGGTCTTATGCCAGTTGTGAGCCATACTACGGGTCTATATGTAGTGCTGAATGAGTGAGAGTCATGAGCCACTGTGAGTCAACAATGTCGTTTGTATATAGAGCGTGTTTAATTTGGACCAAAGTTGTTTATTGTGACGTGGAACCAATGTGTTTTATCGGGTAAGCATAAAAGTGAAAGCTAAAAAAATTTCAAAAGTTAACATTATGTATTTCGTTAGCAAAGGAGTTGCATTCCAAAAGTTGTTTCCTTACATCATGCTTCAGAATCAGAAGGAAGTGGTCAGTCAGATTAGATCGACTAGCTTGAGCTGCATGCCAGCATGACATAGCGCTGTGGTATTGGAGTTGGGGAGCAACCACATGCGCTGAACTGAATGGAGTTGGGGGCCAGTAGACGAGCGGAGAGAGCGAGGAGAGAGTGATGACGATGCTTGTCCTCTTGCGGTTTGCCTACTCAAAGGGGGATTGGGTGGGATTATTATTGTGTAATTAAGTGGTGACCTCACGGGTGTGATCAGGGTGCATCACCGATTTTGTCGAGTACAGAAATAACTTTCATGTTCGTGGTCGTGGCAAACAAGCTTCGCGGAGTAGGCAATGTGGCGCATAACTGCACATGGCAAAGGCAAGTGCCCGATTTCCTATGTAATTTTGTTGTCCTTGATTTAGTCCAGACATGGATACATTTATTCAAAAGATAAACTTAAATTTATTCACTATTCATGTCCAACATTTTTTTAGAATGATTTATGTGTGTAATATTACTTTTTAGGGAATTTATGTGTACAATCGTGTACTCGTGTACCAGTTTAACTGTCGTCAACCGATGGATGTCCAGTTTTTGCATTCGTCGGGTACTACCTAAGGCCCATGTTAATAACATGTAATTGGCCCGTATTACGCAGGCCTACCCACTCACGACCCAGTATATCGAACTCAGTAGCTACCTGCTAACTCGGCCCATACGCATCTTCAAGAAGAGACAAGCCAGACGGCTCAGCAAAACTCACGCGAGAAGCGTAGGCCTGTCGATCTTTCGTTTCATTCTTTCCTATACTGCTTATAAAAGTTAGAGTTTGACCTAAATGATCTGATTCATCTACAATATATTGGCCCCCTTCTAGACAGCTTATGGGGTGGCTTATGACCCCAGGAAACCATAAGCTGTCTAGAAGACATAGTTTGGCTTAAGCTTAAAATTTAAGCACCCTAAATTTTATATGTATTGTGAAAAGCTGGGGAAGAGGTGCTTCTCGAGCTTCTCAACACCGACCTTCGGCTACCCTCGAAGTTCGGTTTATTTACCCGCAAATGCCACTACTATAAAAATTGAAACCATAGCTATTTTTTCCTCTTTTCCTCCCATTCTCCCCCATCCCCATCTGCCTCTCCCCATCACGCAACAGGGAGCTCCCATCCCATGGCCATGCCGGCGCTAGCGTCGACCCATCCGAGCCGCACCCACCCTCCCTCCCTCCGCTCGTTCTCCACTCGCCAGCCTCCGCTTGCCTCCGCCCTGGGGTTGCTCGAGCACTGCCTATCGGATCCGCCCAACACCGCCAACTGGATCCGCCCGCCGCTACCAACCGGGATCCGCCCCGACCTCCGCCAACCGCCGACGCCTGCCGCCCTGGACCTCCGCCCCCCACTGACGCCAACCGCTGACGCCCACCGCCCCCGATCCGCCCCGGACTTGCGCCCGCCCGCCACCGCCGGTCCGGGATCCGACCTCCGCCCGCTGTCGCTGCCCCAGGGTTGCCGGACCACGCGGCCAACCTCCGCCCGCCGCCGCCACGCGGGGTTGCTCAGCCCAGAGGTCCCCGCCAGCCCGCAGCCCTTCCTCCCCTCCTCTCCGCCGGCCCGAGCCCGGATCTCCAAGGCGGCCTCCAGCTCACCCGTGGCGGCGTGGCGCAGCGCGGCGACCTCACCGACGACGCCACCAAGCTCCAGGACGCGCTCCTGCCGCCGTCCTCCGGCCCTTCGCCTCCCTTGTGCTGTATTTGTGCATATTTGTGCTGCTGATGACGTATAAGTTTAGGGTTCTTGGCATCCTCTGCTTTGCTCCCAATTGGCATTTGTTTAAGGTTGCAGGAGGAATTGATAGTGCAATTAAGGAGTGATAATCTAATTGTTCATGTATGATAATCTAATTGATGTTCAATTCATTATTTAATTTTAGAGATGGATGTACACTTGTTAGATGGCAATTTCTCATTTAATCTGAGCTGCTTGTTGCTGTGTTTGAATTATCTCATGTGCTTGAAGAATGAGATGTGAGATCCATGAAGATGTTCCTGTTTTTTTTGTTAGGTCCATGAAGATCTGCGTTTGAATTCTCTCATGTGCTTGAAGAACACACCTTCTCCCTCACCGCAAGGGGAGCTTTCTTGCAGAGGGAGCCTAAGATGATTCTGAAGAACACATTAATGAGTTAGAGCAACCAGGATTCCGGAGGATTTTAGCTTGAGTTGTGCTGTAAAATTGTATGCTTGATGTTTGATTAATGCAGTGAGAAATGAATGAGGTTCAGTTTTGTTTTTCTGTACAGTAGCGAATATACTTGCTATATGCAATTCTTGCTATGTGGTTTACATGACCCATTTGCTTAGAATCTAGTACAAATAAAATTCAGTTTGATTGGCTAATTTGCTAAACCTTGCAGTGAATAGTTCAAGCTGTGAAATGAATTTGACAACAGTCCACTCACTGTTAGCTGCTTGTGTGAGGATGTGCGTGTACAAATTTGTTTGATAATTTGTTAACTCAAACTGATAAAGTTTACTCAAATTTGGTACTAGTAGATCTAATCAACAAGAATAAAATGTGTTTTTAAATAAAACTGCTATCACCATCGTAAAAGTTTGCCATTTGTTTGTAAGAACTACTGCCCAAATATATGCATTAGAGCCTGTTTCGATGCATGTTTGTATTTTCGTCTCTGAAAGTAAGTCAAAGGGTATCTCATTTATGTGTTAAACTGCATAAAAAACATATGTAAATAGTGTTAATATCATTCAAATAGCAAACAAACAAGACAAAGGGTATTACAGACTTTTCACAGTCCATCTCTGCCTATAAGCTCAAATCTCAGAAGCCGTCTAGAAGGGAATGATGGAGCTTATCAGGCTTCCCCACACCGCAGCTTCCCCACACTATTAAGCTTAAACCGGTTTATGCACAAGCCGAAGCCGTCTAGAAGGGGGCCATTATATTAGATCCAAGAGCTGACAAGAATAGTTGGAACCTTACCCCTAATCACTCCTGCAGTGATTACCATTTAACAATGTTTAAATTTTCAGATCCAACCATATGAAGAAAACTTCTAATCCACTAATAGCTTGCTTACCTGCATTTAAGCGGTCTCTCGCTTCTCACCTCTAGCGACGCGATGAGAGCCTCTTCCTTGCTACAATCGCAGGCCTCTAGCCAAATTTGAAAGCTTTAGGCATTCTTGTAATTCCAAATTTGGGTGAGATTGTAGTATAATAAATATAGTTTAAACTCTTAGAAGTACATACTTGATTTGACAATAGTAGAACGTACATTATACGTGTACGATTGCTAGTTGTTTTCAGTGGTTTCAGCTTTCATTTCGTAGCAGCAGCCAGATTTTTCTCGTTTCATGATGGGCTTGATTGTTTTCAGTCTAAGCGTGAGCCGGCCCATGTCTTGTGTTTAGCAGATACTATTAAAGTCGACAGCAGGTTGAAAACAATGTGGTGCACGAAAATGACATCTGATGTGCAAACTTTGGCAGAAAGGAAGGAATGGTGATTTCAACTAAGACATCACAACATGTCTACATAATGATGTTGCCCTGCCCAGCAGCCTCACCAATCACCATCCAAAGCAGCAGCAGCAGCGGCAAAGCTTTCCAGGGCGCTGATCGTGAGGACAGGTAGGTTGGTGGCTTAACAGGGAAGCTTTTCACATCCTTCACAGGCAGTGAGCTTTCTCCAGCAATAATCTTACATAGTTGCAAATGTACTACAGCAGCTGCAACTTGCCACAGATGGGCAAGGCAAGGGTTTAGCTTGCTCTCTCTGCAACCATGGAAAAACGAACGAGATCATGAGACACTGCAGGAAAACCGAAGTCATCCTCAAGGCGCTCACGGGAGAGGAAAATTGCTGCTGCAGGAGACGGAGGAGAGCAGTTGCTTTGCGAGCAGGGTGCAGAACGTGACCAAGTATGTATCGGCGTTGCTGATCCGCAGGGCTAGCTGCGGTTGGGCATTGCTTTCTGGCAGATCACACAGCGCAGAATCACCAGCATGCCTGTAAAGTGATGGTGGAGAAAAGAGGGGAGAGAAGCATGATTTAGTGTCTTCAGTTCTTCCTTTTCCAGAAGCAAAAAGTGTTTTCAGTTAAGCACTCGAATAAGATCTCATATACATGATTGATGCATGGTAATTAGAACTCACAAAGTTGCAGAAAGTTCAGACTACAGACCAGCGCAACAACCCACGGATACAGAGTTTGCAAGTTGCAACTTTCTTTTTTGAAAAACCAGGCAACTACTAGTTTCTGAATCTAATCAGTGTCAACAGAAGAGCCACCAAATCTCCAACCCCGTGAGCTCAGAAGAAAGCTTTGCAAATGAAACTATCAGCACAGCATGCAGAGGATACTGAATTAGTGTCCAATGGAAGCAATCACAACCATGGACCTTTTTGGGTAATGAACTGTACTGGGAATTGAAGCACAGAAAATCAATAATGAGCAGTACAACGGAAGCAACACATGAGTGAAATGTACAAAAGCACTCCGAATTTGTTTTGTTCCATTTTGTTCTGAACAAGCCTGTCTACAGTCCATCTGTTCTTCAGAAACAAGACTGTACAAGAACTAAAACACAAGAGCAAACATGACGAACAGGCTCAGGTAGAAGCTCTAAAACTCCAGCTTTACAAGAGATCGCCCTAAAGGATAATAGAACTAGCGCTAGAACTACTAAACTCCGGCACCACCACTACTCTGCCAATCGCCGATTTGCCGGAAACAAGGCAGAAATCGACAGCAAAAGAGTAGTCGTCTCTGAAGAAAATCTATCTACAGACGGAGTGCATGCAGCATGCTGATTGAGTTTAGCCCACCGTCGCATTTCCCCCACGGCTCGCAATCCATGGATGCCCTGCGAAAAGCACCATCCGATCCAGAACGTTAGCAAACACCTCCAGAAACCAACATTCCAGGGGAAGCAGGAACTGCGTGAATCGAAGAAGGATTTGGACTATTGGAAGTGTTGTCGCTTACTTAGGACTTGTTCGGCGGAGAATCTTCGGGAGACGTCCTTGCAGAGCATGCGGCGCATGAGGTCCTTGGCCTCCGGCGAGACGGACGCGAACGCGCGAGGCGGGAACCGGAGGTTGCCGCGGAGAACGGACTCGAAGATCTCCGGCGCTGTGGCGCCGTGGAAGGGCACCGTCCCGGAGAGCATCATGTAGAGCACCACCCCGGCGCTCCACACGTCCACCTTCTCGTTGTACTCCCTCCCGGCCACCACCTCCGGCGCCACGTAGTACGGCGTGCCCACCAGCCCCGACATCGGTCGCCCGTCCCCGAACCACTCCGCGGACCCGAAGTCGGCGAGCTTGAGCATGCCGCTGGCGTCGAAGAGGACGTTGTCCGGCTTGACGTCGCGGTGCGCGACCCCGCGGCGGTGGCACGCGGCGAGTGCGGCGGCCAGCTGCGCCGCGAGGCCCGCCGCCTCGTGCTCCGGGAGGCGGCCGCGCGCGGAGACGAGGGAGAAGAGGTCTCCGCCCGCGCAGAGGTCGAGGACGACGTGGACGGCGTGGGCGTCCTCGAAGGCGGCGCGGAGCGCGACGACGTGCGGGCTTGCGGGGGGCGCGGAGACGAGGAGGTGGACCTTGGGCTCCTGCTCGGCGAGCGCGAGGTCGAGCGGGTCCCCCCGCAGCGGCGCCTTGGCCGTGGACTTGACGGCGAGGGCCTCCCCCGTGGAGGCGTCGTAGCAGCGGCGGACGGTGCCGAAGCGGCCGCGGCCGATCTCGTCGCCGATGACGTACTGCTGCCTCAGCGCCTCTTCGCCGCCGGTGCTCATGCTCTGTTGGGTTGGTTGCGCTGTGCTGGTCTCCATTCTCCGGAGGGCGAAGGATTATAAATGCGGGGAGCCAGGGAGGCAGAGGCGGAAGCGAATATTCTGCTCTGCCTCTTTAGCAAGTCATCATGCGTTTGGGGCTTTTGGGATCTTTCTTTTTTCTTTTTCATTTGTTTTCATTTGATTGCTTAAACCCTAAATATCCTACTATTAGTATAAGACATACTCTACTACTCATTATGTTGGGCGAGCGTTATTAGTTAGTTAATTACTAATGAGTTTGAGCCAAGAAAACCAAGATACGCATTTCATGTGATGAATGATTGCCTTTCCCAATGATTCCGCCGTTTAAAATGTTTGAAATCTCTCGTGACTTTGCTTTTCTAGAAGGAGACTTTCATATTTTTCTTCTAATTAGCGGTTGGGAATGCTCTCGGACTATGATTTTTGACACTTTCCTAACCTGAATTACTAGGTCCAGTGGCATTTCAAGGTCCACAATACCTTGAGCGTGTTGCGCTAAACTTGTTTATACGAGTCTCCCTGAAAACTAGACGTGAAAAAGTGAGAATCATGTTTTATATATTGTTTACGCATGTACTACAAATTTAGGCCGATGCCATCAAATGGTACTTACAAAAACCTATCAATAATTGAGAACAATAAGAAAAGCTCTCCGACTACAATTTTGTATTTGTCTCTTATTTTCTGGGCGTTTGATTTGACGCCACGCTTTAAAAAAAAGGGGGAAGATTAGACAGGACGAGTAGTGGATGAGTTTGGTTTCGTCCAATGGATGGTTTTAGGATAAGAAAATGCAGAGAAGCAGATGCAAACATGGGACAAGCGTCTGCGCTGTGTAGGCAAGCGACGTGGCCTACCTGTAGTATGACGAGGATGCCGGTGCATACTGTGTCTGCATCAGAAATTCTGTAGGCTGGGACTCTTTTTTTTTAAGACAAAGAAGGAAAGAATCTTTTCCAGCCTCTGCAACCATCAATGCATGTAACCCTTAATTTTATTTTGAATAATGTTAAAGATATTAATATTAAATAAATCAGCTTACAAAAGAGAAAAAAACTAAATTATCAAAATGTGGCTAGTTTTGGACTCAACCATAGCAACAAGAAATTTAAGAGTCAAAGCACCTACCACGCTATCAAGATCAAAGCCGGGTCCAACTACTGAAGGCCAAACGAAAGATATTCATCCATCGGAGCAAATCACCACCTTCCACGGCAACGCCTTCAAAAAGGAGATGACGCACGTACGTCCACGTTGTCGGATCCTACTAGTGAAGACTAGATCGAGGGTTTTCACCCTGAAGAGTAGGTATCAATGCACGAGACACCGCACATTCTCGTTGCCGAATCCAACCAGTGCAGGTCAGATCACCAACATCGAAGACAACGCCTTCAAAAAGGGGACGACGCACGTATATCATCGTTGTCGGATTCGACCAATGAAGGTCAGATCAAGGATTTTTCACCCTAGAGAGCATGAACTGGTTCGAGAAGATGCCCAAATATCCTTAACGCCAGATCCAACCAATAAAGGTCAGATCGCCATTCGCACGCCAAGCCTCCCAACCTGTCGTCAAAAACCACCAAGATTTTCTCCCGAGCGCTTTGCCCCACTGCCCAGACACGTCTTGCCGTCCCAGATCCATCGACGTACCACCTGATGTCGTCGTGCCGCTCAACGCCCACATCCCACATCGGAGCAACTAAAGGAAGGGAAGCTGATGAATTAGAGCAAGGGAGGAGCAACCTTGCTGTAGTCGGTGGTCGATGGGTGACCGCCTTCAACAGCAACAGAGATGAGATGAGACGGCAGCTCTTGAGGGGAAACCCTGGTTTCGCCTCTTGAAGCCTGTGGCGTACCAGTTTTTAGACCGGCTAAACCCTTGTGTTTTAGTCGTACTAGTCCCATGATCAGTGGCTAGTACACAATCACTTGATAACATCGTCATACAATACTGAGTTCTTTATTACACAAATAGCCATTATGGTCTTAATTCATACAAATCAGGCCTATTGACCAAATTGAAACCGCAGAGGAAAAGAAGCACGTGGTAGGTCGCCCATCAATATGCCGAACCACAGGCAACTGACTGGGGTAACGCCCTAGCCCTCGTAGTCACTGTCGTCGTCATCGGAGAAATATTCTTCTTCGGCTGGCCATATCAACAAGCCAGGTGAGTACATTGAATGTACTCGCAAGCAGTTCTCACAGGAGAATAATACGGCTATATTTCATGCAAGGAGTAATCCAAAGGATCAGCACTATTCTAAGTTGCATGTTGTGCGAAAAAGTAAGTTTTCAATTTAAATACGAGAGTAGTAGATTCAAAAGCAGTTTTGAAAACTAAAATTTCAAAACATCACTCGAGGTAGACTCCGCTACCTCCATTTCTCGCCTCAAAGTGATAGCTCCGCCTATCACTGCTTAACTCTTGGCTCCAGCCCGCACTACCCCGGGTAGTACAGCTATCCTCTTTCTTCTGCAATTCCTTGCTACCAACCGTGTAGCGTAAATTACACTCTGTGGACACGTCATGCCCACGTCCTTAGTCCCTTTCCCAAGTTTTCACAAACAAAACTCAGTCTAACCAATGTGTGGCCTTACCAGTTCATGTCCATAACCGAGGACACGGTTATTCGAATAGTTTTTAACACTCTGCAGAAGTTGTACGGCTTTACCCACAAGATATAAGTCCCCCTTGTTTCCGAGTGCTAACAGATACACTTCACGAGGTGTATCGGCAGGGTTATTACAACGAGACCTTTCACCCGCTTTCATACTAGAGCCGGACCCGCTAGATGGGTAACCCAACTTTTGCATCCCGTAGACCAAAAATGGGACTCTCCAACTTTGTGTCGAACCTCTATCCACGTACTACGTGGAGCTCACTAAGAAATCTCTACCCACGTAGTCCCGTGGAGATCCTCTAGGGATGTAAATCCACCTAGCACATTCCCCTTACTTCCCACGGGTCCAGACTCTAATACTAGACGGGGTAACAAGCCAAGTCCTTCCCATAAAGGCCATGTGGACGTACGGTGTGGAACTGGTTTAGCAGCACTTAGGCTCGGTCTTTGGTTGATTCGAGCAAGACTCCATATTCGTCCTCGACGACCATGCTACCACCTGCTACTCTAACATCCCCGAACTGCCCTTACCATTCTCACCCGAATCAAAATCATCCTTCATTTTATTTGGGGTTTTAGCAAACATCAATTTCAAATGGTCACCTTAGAAATTATTTGCAATCCGAGGGTTTAATCCCATATCCGAAGGAGTTTGTATAAACCAATCAAAATTTTGGTTTTTAACTTTAGCTGATCTAAGCACGGCTAATGCCTATACCCTTATTATTTTGTCAGGCGTATGACAACCGACTAATTATGTCTAGGGTTACAAGGGTCGGATTTCCAGACTTAGGTCATAAGCATCTACTGGGTATAGCTAGGTCTAACATAAAATATCGTTGTTACTCAAATAGCATGCAAAATTCGCAAACAAAATAATTAAGTTTCACACATATGGGATTCAACATGTTCAAGGTGAGAATGCTTGCCTGGCAGTTCCTGTTCCTGTTCCTGACGTGGGGGTGAGTCCAGGTCTTCCTGGCGCACGTATCTCACCCCGTCAACTACACGCCGGAAAAAACGTCGAATAAGAAGTAAGCAGAGCAAAGCCCCAATGACATGCATGATTAAAAGGGAGACGACGTTGCTATGGTGGGAGATTAAACATCTAGATTTTGTGCATGCCCAGCTAGGGTCACCGGACAACATGCTCTCACTTTATCTCCCGAGTTTCGTAAGCATAAGGCTAAGTCATACCCGTGTCCAGAGAAGGTTGTACTTGGGGATTAAATGGGTGCTAGATTGGTAAGCTATGGTCTTTAGGTAAAAGGAAAAAAATGAATCACTTTCCTGGTCACCTAATTTGCTTCATACGAGGAGGGTTGTCGGCTAGGCACGCATATGCGTTCACTTTACTCTCCTGGTGGTTTGCACCTATAACTCTAACTAAATTAAACTCCTGTGGTCTAGGGAATTCCTAGCTCATGCCCTAAAATTCTAAAAGTAGCATACACAGGGTATATTCTTAAAATCCTAAAGAAAAAGCCCTAACCTTGATCTTTATTATTCTATGGCGTTTGGGATTAAAACTTGGAAATAATTCTAAACTAGAGTTTCTAACTAATTATGAGGCTCCAGAACCGGGGCCAGATTATGAGAAACCAGGCAACATAGGAGTGAACCGGGTGAACCAGTGCCACTAATCTGACTACGACCGAGCTGCCCAACTGTGAGGGGAAAAGACATGGAGAGAGAAGGAGGGAGTTTGAGGAGAAATAGCGTCGGCTGACCTCTTGGAGAATGGAAGGGAGTGAGGCGTGGAGGAAGAGGAGTTCGGCTGCTCTTCTTATAGGGGAAAATGGAGAGGGAGCAGCAATGCCGTTGCTGGACACGACTCGAGCTCGAGATGGGGTTGATTCCAGGTGCACTGGTGCTGAGCAGTGCTCGGGAGAGGTCACAGGGAGGCCGTGGCACGTGGTGGCGCAGCGGCCGGTGCTCTAGACGACGGGCGGCGTGGGTGTGGTTGTTAATGCGCACTGTGGCATGGCCCAGGCTCTGCGGTGCGCGTCCACGAGTGGCATCGGCATGTCTTGGCATGTTCAGAGCGGCATGGCCGTGCCCTCAACGCCAGTAGATGCCCAGCTACATACTCGAGAGCTCCAGGGAAGTTTGGCACCGAAGAGATAGTGTATGGACTCAGTGACTTGAATGCCAATGTGTGCTGCCGGTGCTCTTCCCGAGTGGCATGGGATGTCACAGGCTGTTTTGATGTGACTTGCCATGCATAACCATGTCATAGGGTTTATTGGGGATGTGTTCAAGGTAGCAGAGAAGTTAGGCACTGAAAGGAAACAGAGTTCGCATGTAGAACTTGCATGGCATCGAGTGCCATAAACTAGGGTCCAAAAGGGAAAGGACAAAATGTGGTGCTGCCAATGGGAGTTATGAGAGTAGGTGTAATAAGTGGGCAGTGAAGGAGCTTCCTCAAATTTTCAGGTTTTGTCCACTGAAGTTTGCCTATGTTTTCATGCAAGAAATTGTTTTGCACAAAGGTGTTTGATGAGGACTGCACCAAATTTCTGAACACGATGTACCCATGTTTTTACATATTCGTGCTCCTGTAGATGTGAGGACTATTGTGGAATTTTTTTCAAATTTTCTGATGCTTATTTTTATAGGTTGTAGTTCAACGCGTATTTTTACCCTAAAGTTTATTAATTCTATTTTTAAATATTTTTGTACTGGACGTGTCCATATTTTTGCACATTTGTACTCCTAGATGTGTGAGGACCATGGTGAAATTTTATTGGAATTTTCTGAAATTTATTTCTATGGGTTGTAGTTAAATGTGCATTTCTGCCCTATAGTTGATTATTTTCATAGGTAAATATTTTTGAGCTGGGCATTCCTATTTTATTTTATATCTGAGTAGAAGATAATATTAGGATGTCTCACAAATTTTTTTAGGATTTTTAGAAGGGTCGGAGGGCGTTAGGCCACGCGATTAGGGTATAGAGTTAGGGTTCTGGGGCGTGGCAAGGTGTGGGGAATATATGGGGCACAACGGGGACTCATCCTTCTTAGCTTGGGACTGCTCATCTGCAGGGTGCCGTTGACATATTGGCGTATATGGTATATGCGTCGAGTTAATAGATGTCCTTACATCAGGGTTTATTCCTGTATATGGTGCGTGTGTGTTGTGTGCGTGTATATGGAGTCCATGCATGATCTAAATATTCTAACAATATGCGATGCCATGCTGGTATGCAAAGTTCGAAAATCAGGGTGTGACAAAGCCTCACGCAGGGGCTTAGAAGATGTCTGTCCTCTGATTGTCATCTGCATGGTCAAATTGGCAGGTTTTCATCCGCTCTTTTTTCCATGATCTCGTTTTTGTTTTGCAAGCTGATTAAATCCCTTGGTTTCTTAAACAGTGATCATCAAAATGGATAAATCCCTTTGGTTTTTAGATAAAGCTTTCTATTTTGTAGAACTGCAAAAACGGTACGAACAAATGCTACAGCGCTATGTTCCTGGAATGACCTATGGCGCCGAGGCAATGAGATGCCTAACCCTTGCTAAAGCAAATCATGCATGTCGATGGTTTCTAAGGAAGGGATGTGCCCTTTTTGTTTTATGGCACGGCATTATCATGATCACGATCAAAATGCTAGCTTATCCATGAGACCAATTTTATGACCAGGATCTGTCTGATCATTATCTGCTTTGTGAGACACCTAACACCTGCGCGTAACCAAATCTGCCGTTATCAGTTATTTCCATTCTTATCTTCTCCACTCCCAAAACCTAGATGTACAAACAAAAAACCTGCAACTGGATGGAGGCGGAGCGAAAAAACTCCAGCATAACGATGACACCACGTATATGCCATGGCATATATGCATTTATCCTGATCCCCAATGCATAAGCTATAACATTGCCAAAAAACGTTCGTGAACTTCTTCCCAATCACAATTATGATCCAACCATGTGGATCACTGCTCACAAATGTTATCATACACCATAGAACCCCACGAACACAAAAGAGCTCTCAAAATACGCATACCAAAATGCTACTAGTGTCAGTTTCTTGAGCAAGTAATTCATAAGCGGAAGTGTGTGAACTTCTTTATCTCCTAAAAATCAAATAATCATATATAGTATCTTATGTTTTAATAGAAAGGTAGTGCTCATGTCCATATTATCGGGAAAAAATGCACATACCGTAGGATAAATGAGAATAAAGGTCACAGGATGCTGTTCCAACGTCAAGCCGCCCGTGGAATAAACCGGACTTTCGCTGCTACGTCGAGCGGTTGGCATCAGCAGCGTGCGACACAGCAACAACGTGCGGAAGCGTTGCTGGTTTCTGGTTTGACCACACCGGCGCACCGCGCGCCCATTTGGAAGCGACCGTGCGTGCGGGCGAAGCCGTCGACGGCGACTTCCACGGATCATCAGACCGACGGCTCCAAGTTTCGGAAACTGTGCACGACGACTTCGATCGATCGGTCAATTGGTATATTCTCCACGCACATATTTACTTCTGGAATCTCTGCACCTGCCGATCCAGAGCTGCTGAAACTGACCGACCACTGAGAGTGACACGAGTTTAGTAACAGCGAAAGGTATAATGATTTGTGCATGCATGATTACCTCCTTAATAGTATCCTAGCGATAAAGTAGCCGATGGAAATGGAATGTGAGTTGGACTCGTATGCTTTTCTGTGGTGGGCCTGGTTCTGGTTGGGTGGGTTGACAATTGAAAGACCGGGAGAAGGAAGTGTTATTGGAAAAAAAGTCTATTTTTCAAGTGTGAATTCTTGTCTCAATTTATATTTCAATCTCAAATTTTAAAACAGTCTGATTTAGGATCTCAAACTCATACCGTTCAATTTTTCATCTCTCGCTTGGTTTTGACCATTTTGATTTGGTTTGACCCTGATATTCGTCACATGGCTGCCCATCACACAATAGGGACCCATGTGCCATTTGTTCTCTCTCCCTCCCCACAAGGAACAAGAGAGGAGAGGCACCCTGGCGGACATGGCCGATGAGCTTGCCAGCGCCACAAGAGATAAAAAACATCACTTGACCCTTGGAACCTTTGCCCTCTGTTATGTTAATCTGTTCAATTGCCAAAGTCATTGCTAGCATGAAGCCCAGCGCTATCCATCTTCTTGCCATAGATCTGCCATCGCTGTCCCCTTCCATTGCTATTAAGCTTGCTTATGCTTTCATGATGAGCTAAGGAGGACATATTATCCACAGTTGGGTAGAAAAGAGAGGAGATGTGAGGGAACCAGAGAGGGACGAGGGCTAGGAGGTGTGACAGAGCAGCACGATCGAAGGCAGCAGCGGCGACCTGGATAGGCATGGAGATGAGGGAGAAAACGATCGTTGGCTAGAGGAGATGAGGGAGGTAAGAGGAGACAAGAGAGAATAAATGACATGTGAACTCTTATTGGGTGACGTGGCGTCCAAGTGACGAATACAAGGGTCAACTCCAGTAAAACCATATGGAAGTTGAAAATCAAATGGTATTAAGAGTTCAGGGTATTAAATCGGACCATTCTAGAGTTCGAGAATAAAATATCAACTCCATCAAGGGTATAAGGTTAAAAAATAATTTTTTAAATATTATTCCTAGTTGCATGCTAAAAGGGTCTATCTCCACTCTGTCCTATCAACTAAGGAACAAAATGCTTGCTCGATGCAGCTAAATAATTCGCTGGATATAATTGTTTTCCTTTGTGATAGACACCTTGCACCTAATAGGACTTATTATTTCTAGGCTACTGCACAGAAGGTTAGTATAGTCGCATACAAATTTTCTTTTCGTCGATGATTTCAAGCAAAGAAATGTTTGTGTCTCTGTCGCGCGCGTGATGGAGGCAAACTCCAACGAAACGTTTGCTTCTGCGGTACATGCTGCCAAGTTAGCTAACGATTGCCCGCATGTAGCCTCTGTCACCTATATTGATGAGGTGGGCAATAACCGGATTTAATCATGTTTAGACTCGACGCCGGCCGGTTATAGTGTAAAATTTTCTTGGAGCAGAACAAGTATTTGCAGGAGATCGACTACGCAGTCTACACTACACTAGTTACGTTGTGCAATATGCAACACCAGTGTTTTCTTTTCTGTTGTCACAATCAAGTTGGTGAACCATCTCGACAGGTCAGGAGTGGGGCAGTAACCATCTATCTCTGCGGTGCGTTACAATCAGTGGACGACATCTGGAGGCAGTAACCATCTACCTCTGCCGTGCGTTACAATCAGTGGACGACATCTGGATGCTACCAAGTATATTCTTTCACGCTCCGAGTACACCACAGTATATTGGATGAACCGTGCTGCTGTGTTATGTCATGGATCACGCTGCCTTGTTAAGCAGCAGATAACACCCGGCTAGGCATGCACCCCGGTTAGTTCTTTTATTCGTGTAGCTAGCAATCTCGTTCTCTTCTTTAATTTCATGCAGACACAATTATTATGATTTTTTAGAGCTCTTTTGTGATACCCTCAAGTAAATGTGAATCGACTATTCTCTTTGATCTAATGGTCTAGATCTATGTATACTATCACAAAGGATGAGTAGTATCAGGACAAAACCATTAGTATTAATCACCACAGGGCAAAACTGGAGCTTAGGTTGCTTAATACCCACCGCTCTGTGGGTAGGATGGTAATTTTCCTCGGAGATGGATGGGTGAGGAAAATTTTCTAACCCTAAACCCCATTTCTCCACTCCGCATGTGGCTATGGGAAATAAAAGTTCAGATTACGAGCTAGCCTGCTAGTCGTTGTACTGAGCTGTCTATTTAAATATAGTTATGATGATCTATCGGATGTGATCTGTTTGGATACAGTTATGATGATCTATTGGTTGTTATCTGTTTAGGTACAATTATAAAGATCTATCGGCTGTGATCTGTCTAAGTGCAGTTATAAAGATCTATCGGCTGTGATCTGTTTAGGTGCAGTCATGAAGATCTATCGGCTGTGATCTGTTTAGGTGTAGTTATGAAGATCTATTGATTGTGGTCTGCTAATAATTAAATGGTTCACTAGATTAACGGTCGAATATTTTGTTTTTTTGTGGGAATTTCTAGCCTCTCTATTTTTTCTATTGTATTCTGCTTTTAGTATATAGTAGATTGTGAGGTGCACCTGTATTTTTGACAACTACTTGTAATGAATGTCAGGCTATCAACTGAGAAGGTGGTGTGTGTAATCATGCAAATATTGAATAGAGGAATGTCTCACCTCTCAACTCCATTGTCAGTCGTAAACATATAAATTTCATAATGCTTAGGTATTTCTGATTGCCGCATGGAAACACTTATGTTAATTTTTATGGCTTTGCTATATGCTACATTAACATATCAAGTTCTCACAGTTAACAATGTATTTTGAACTAGTCCGACCAAAAGTAATTTTCAAGAGAACACACATGAAGACAACGGGTAATACACCGTATGATGCAAAATATGGTTATATGAGGAGCATCAATAAGTTGAGATGTAGTTATTTGGCAATCTTTGTGAAGTTGAATAACAAGACATGTATAATGGTTTCAATGGCTTCATCCTATGAAGAATAATGCCAGCAGCTACCTGGTGGCTCTACGCCTTATTCAATTCGAACAAGAGAAAGCACCCTTTCCGTGCATTATTCGGTTCAATCAAAGAGGGAATAGGAGTTTCACACAACTACACTAGCACGCTACTTCTTGTGTATGGCAGCTTTTTAAAGTAAATCTGATACACGTGTGACATCGGTTAAACCCCACGCAACATCATGTTGATTGAAAAATCAAAGGTAGGAAAATTTCTGGCACTTATCGCTGTTGGTTTTAGCTCACATCTACTATCTACTATATACTAAAAGCAGATTATAATAAAAAAATAGAGAGATACTAAAAATTCTCAAAAAATACAAAACATCTGATCGTTAATTTGATAGACCCTTTTATTATTAGTGGACTATAACCAATAAATATTCATAACTATACCTAAATATATCACAACCGATAGATCTTCATAGCTGTACCTAAACAGATCACAGCCGACAGATCTTCATAATTGTACCTAAACAGATCACAGCTGATAAATCTTCATAACTGTACTTAAACAGATCACAGCCGATAGATCTTTATAACTGTATCTAAATAGGTCACAACCAATAAATCATCATAATTGTATCTGAACAAATCGCATTTGATAAATTATCATAACTGTACCTAAATCTTGCGATCTGAACTTTTATTTCCTGTACTAATCTAGTGTCACACGTACGGGTAAACGAATAAAGATAACTAAAAGTGTTTGTCGCGCAATTGTGCGGGACACCGTGCTAGTTTCTTAGAAAAATAGAAAAGTATGCTGAGGCATCTCTTCTGGAAGGATATCATCATCAACTAATTTTTGTTACCGATCTAGTTCATCGGGACAACGATAAAAAGACTGGCGACGAATAAGAAGGACATGCCAATGATACAAGAATGGCGACGGACGGGCGGCTGGTTGTGCAGCGGGGAGCATTGGATGGTCCTCGATGAAGAGCGATGGTCGAGCAGGGAGGAATGGTCATAGAAAAACTGTGACGGTGACGGACAAGTGGCCATGAATACCAACAGTGGAATAAGGGCCAAGACAAAAGACGAGACTGCCCCGATAAAGAAAACAATTTTAGATAAAAGCAGTCCATAACACTCCTACAAATTGACAATCAGATTTAATTCATATGTTGTCGTGCTCTTACTCTCCTGATCTCCTCGACTATCCGTCGTTTGCAGCGAAATAATTCTGGAATTAAAATATGCATGTCTCTCATGCATGCGCTTGGGAGCGTTTGAAAACTAGTGTCATGTGACGCCACGACCCATGCGTACGTGCTAATTACTGGTACCTATGGGCCAGTTCTTTTCGGCTTAAGCTTCTCCAGAAACGGCTTAAGCTTCTCTACCCACAGAAGTCAGCGGTGGAAGTAAGCCCCTGAGAAACTACAGTCCAGTTCTTTTCGGCTTCTGTCGTCTGAGCTTATTGTCTGAGTTGTCTGATAAAAAGTCTGTAATGCCCCTGGATTGAAATTGTGTCCTGACTAACTGACATTGAGTTATTTCGTACTGTTTTGCCACAGATATGAGCACGAAAACGATTTCTGAACAATTATCTCCTATTGCATTAAGAACAATTATCTCCTATTGCATTAAGAACATTCAACATTTCATAGCATCCATTGCATTAAGAACAATTATCTCCTATTGCATTTCACAACATTCAATTATCTCCTATTGAAGAACAATTGTCTTTTGACTGTGCTTTACTTGTTCCCTTATTTTGCCATAAATCAGTGTGTATAGGTGAGCTGGTAAAGCAAATAAGCAATGCAATGGTCGCCAGCAGTAACAAAAGATCTGATTAATTGTCATATACACAGCAGCACTCACTCCCTTCTTTCCAATGCAAGCACAAAAATACACATACATGTATACACAGCACAATTCAAAATCAAAATTTTCACAAACCCAACCTTCGCACAAGCGCTGGAGAAGGCTGGTGCCGGACGTAGCGCGGAGGCGGACTCGTTGGGTGGAGGACCGGGCCGGCAACGGCGGCGACGGGTGGAGGAGCTCACCGGCTGCGTCGGGTCGAGGGCGGCGGAGGGGGCGCGGCGCTGTCGGGTGGAGGAGTGCGGTGGCGGAGGGAGCTC
This sequence comes from Stipa capillata, assembly GCA_019208055.1. Lineage (NCBI taxonomy): Eukaryota > Viridiplantae > Streptophyta > Magnoliopsida > Poales > Poaceae > Stipa > Stipa capillata. The sequence continues at coordinate 314,884 of JAGXJF010004340.1, forward strand.
GGCGGCGGCCTCGGGTAGAGGATCTGGAGCGCGACGGCGAAGGCGGGCGCGTCGGGTGGACGGATCTGGGCAGCGGCGTCTGGTCGACGGATCTCGGCGGGTGGCGTCGGGTGGCATCGGGCGGAGGAAGCTCAGAGGCTGCGCCGGGTGTAGGACGACGAAGGGGCTGCGGCGGCTTCGTCTGGTCGACAAGCACGGCGGGCAGCTGCGTCAGGCGGCGGCGGAGGGTGCGAACCCTAGCACCACGTCGCGAGGGTGAGAGGGAGCAGGGGAAATGGGAGGAGGAAGAGGGCGTGCGCGTTCTGTTCGGGGAGATAGCGAACCGGTACGCGGTGGCAATGCTCGGTAAATAGATGAGTAAGTTAGAGGGCAAATTGCTAACCGGTGAAACAAGAAGCTCGGGAAGCTGCCCTCACATAGCTTTTTTCTACCAACGAGAATTGGGCCTCCGGCTGCTGCGTGAAGCTTCAAAAATTTTGAGTTCTTTTTGGCTTGGGCTTCTATAGACCTATAAGCCACAATAAAAGCTGAAAAGAACTGGCCTATAGCTGCTATGGCTTCTAGATTGTCTCCTGTGCCAGTCTGAGTCTGACACTCTGACCAAGCCGTGTCTGGTGACTTGGGACCTATGATTTCTTCTCTCTCTTTTTCTGAAACGAACGGACCTGTAATTTCTTCATCCCAACGAGACAGAAAATTCCTGAACCAGCACGAGACCAACCTATGAACAATGACCGGTACCGAAGAAAAAGAGAGCACGGGACGAATCAATATTGGCAAGCTGGGGCAAAATCATTGGAAGAGTGGAAGTAGAACAAGGCGCGGTTGAAAAGTGGGTGGTCGTGGTTCAATTCGAACCCTCGACGTGATCTGAAATTGGAGAGGATCATGGGAGCATTTCTCCATGAAACAACGACGACGAAGAATTCAAGCTGGTGTGTCGCCAGTACTCAGCCAGGTTCTCATGAAGTCCGCCGTGAGTCGTGATGGGAAAATAAATAGACGTTGAGCTTTATTTTGTGGCGTTTCTTCGGGACCGCTCGTACGATTTTGTTTAAAGAAAAGGTGATTTCTAATTTCTATTAACAGAAATCATTTACCGTCCGTATAATTTTTTTTAAAGAAAGAGTGACCCCCCATTTCCATCAACAGAAACCATTTACCGCTCGTACGATTTGTGCGGTTTCAGCCCAAGCAAGAAACGGGCTCGTCTTCTACATCCAGCGGCATGACAATTACTCACTAGTTGTGTTCCCCGTGAGGAACTCGAGGCCTGCATCGGCAGCCATTCGCCATCGGGATGCCGTTTCCCTTGTCAGAGCTACCATACCGGTCGTCGATAGGTAGCGATCGTGGAACACACCCAAGAACAGTCCTTGCGTAGGATTCAAAGACAACCAAGGCATCAGAGCGGAGAGCAACGGAGATTAGTTAACCAAAATTTTGACAAGAATTATGAAAAAAATGTGAGAGAAACGGGCAAGTTTTTATGAACAGCTAAAATTTCGACAACCAACTAAGTAAAAACTAAACCATTATAGACTATCAATCTTTGGTAGAGCAAATTTGGACGCAAACTAAACACATCTGAGTCGCGCTGAGACGGGTCCGCGAACGGGGTAGTGACGGAGGCAAGAAAGTCTGCTAACGAACGGCGATGCTCAGAAGGCCGAAGTCGCGTGCACCGCCAGAAGTGGGCCGCGCACTCCTCGTGCTGGGCTGCTCGGTCGGAGCCGTTTCCTCCCATGTAAGCTGTAACAAAAAAAAAGGTCATCTAAAAAAAAACGTGATCCTGTCAAAAAAGGTAAAATCTCCCTCAAAAGTAATCCTCCCGCTTAATCCCAAAATCTGCTGATAAACCTGGCTCGGCCCGCAGTCACAACCGCTCCTCGGCCCTCGCTCACGTCCAACGGCACGCACGCGCTCCTCACCTCCCTCTTCCGCTTCCTTCTATTCTTCTCTCGTCTGATCGGCTTCGCCTCACTACCCAATCGGCGGCGCGTGTAGCGGCGAGCATGCAGAACCCGCCGCCACGTTGCCAGCCCCGCCGCCGCCGCCACCTCGTCCGCTCCGGCACCGCCATCTCCCGCCTCCGCGTGGCGCCAAGCATCGCCTCCCCTTCTCGCGCACGCGCGCCCCTCGAATCGCGTCTCTCGCCCGGTGCTCCTACTCCAGGTACCGATGGTTGCGTTCCACCACACGCGCGCACTCGTTTACTCGAAACATCCCTCGCCATGTCTGTGCGTGCGTGCGGGTTTGTGCCACTGTTGCTTATTCCGTTTGATCCTTCAACTGTGTATCAGGAAAGGGGAAGGCGATTCTCGCGCCGGTAAGCCCCGCGAGGGGAGCTCCAGTATCGTCCGGTGGGTGCCCATGTGTTCCTCTTATCTCTATTTCGATTTGATTTCTAGTGCTTGGCGCAGCGAGCTGTTAATTTTCTGAGTTTGTCTATGCCATTGTGGGGATTCGCAGGCTCGGCATCAAAGGTAACAGCGACCAGGTATGGGTTGTTGGCAGTTTGGCACTGTAACATCTGTATTTGCCTGGTCTTCTGGTTTAGTTAAGAGGACTGTGAATTTGGAGTTGCTGCTGTTACAGGAAACATAACTGGGTGATGAACAACATAAGGGTGGCATCTGGGAGCTCTTCAGCGAGGCTCAACGGAGTAATTAATTATTCTTCCCTTGTTTTACTCGTTTAGTGTTATATTCGTGTCACAACTTAGCAATAGTATCAGTTAATTGTGTTAGTTTGCATCACAAGGTTGGAGCAATTCTCAATTAGAATAAGAGAGTACTCACATCACTTTGTTCTTCGCTAATGAGGAAGTGGTATCCATTTTGGCGGCTCGGGTCTTACAGATATCATGTATCTTCACCAGCAGCGGCTTGTGGCCACGGAGGAGCTGAAGAAACTGCAAGATGAAAATAAATCACTTCTTCAGGAAATAGAAGTACTAGAAATGGAAAAGCAAGGTGGGGTGAAAAACTACCCTATTAGAGAAAATTTTAGTAAAGGAACTGCTAGGTACCGGCCTTAGCAATTCAATGCCACTTGTTGTTGCTATCTTTAGGCGGAAAAGTAAAACATATCTAAAATTTTAGGTCATATGCCTTTCTCTTCCCTTTACATATTTCTTGTTCTCGTGGGACTCTTTTCAGATATTGCCGTCGAAACAGCACAATCATCAAATTTCTGTGAGTTGCTTCTGCGTATAGATACATTGGCCATTTCTGGAATGATTGGCACGTTAGAAGCATCTGATTTGAGAAAGAAAGTTGTCGACAATCAAAGCAAGATACAAAGTGCCTTCTCTGACATCCATCACAAGTCAGATACTGAACTGCTCTTGGAATTGCGGCTCTTTCTTAGTAAACCAATAGAGTATGCTACCACTTAGCTCTATGTCCTCCATCTTTACCGTTCTCGTCTTGTCCTACTGCACTTTACAACCTGCCTACATTGGATATTTTGACATCCACCTGAGTGAGCATGAAGATGCACCTCCACATGTTAATTACACATATTCTTGCCACTCATATTTCGTTCAGTCTCAAACTAGCTGTTTAGTCTGAATTTCTGTTATCCTAATTGGTACTACTGTATTTCACATGGCCTATGTTCGACGGGAAGTCTTGTTTTGCAGGAAATCTCTCCATGTTGTGCACATCTGCAGTGAAATGGATCCCGTAGCATCATGCGGATCATTAGCAACCTATGTTGCAGGTTTATCTTGTGCACTTCAAAGAAAGGGTAACTTTGTGGAGATCATACTACCCAAGTATGCAATTTCCTTGTAACAAGCATGTGTTCACTTGTGGACTAATATATTTACTCCTCTAAATGACTGTCACAATAATGCTAGCGCATGCTTATAAATCAGCTGGCCGCTGAAGGTTTTTATGTTTAACTAGTTCAATAATGCATTGGACATATTAATGGGTGCACTTTTGTGTGGGTTGATTAATGCGGACAATGTTCAACTATGTACCAGCTTATAAGCTTTTAGCTGCAGCCTTGAGTTGTATCATTGTATCTCTTAAACAAACCATTGCATCTCAGGACACGCTTTCACCTACCATTGTATAATGTCTAAGTAGTTAGCTACCAAATAACATAATTTATGGCCCATTCTGCATGGTACACATTGCAAACTAGATCTTCCTACGAAGATTTGAACTTGATGGTCAAATTTTGGTTTCCATGCAACCATCTTTGTTATTTGGTAATTGTAGTATTTATTCCGTTCTAGTTGCCTCTGTTATGAATATGGCTTGATGTATTGCACAGCCCAAAAACGCAAATATATAGTACAAGGAGATTTGGACTACAAGTTAATCTATTAGAGACCTAGACCAATACAATTTACTAGAGACCTAGACCAATAGGAAACCATAATACCCTTAACACCCCCTCCCCCCTCAAATGCAAAGTGTATGCAATAGCATTGCATTTGAAGAGGAATGAGACTAAAACAAATAAACATCCGAAGTCCAAATCTTAATAGCATTGCCGAAGCGTCAAGCCTTGAAAATCATGCCGAGTCAAGTCGAAGAGAAAAGCATGGCGGTAAAAAATCATAGCAGAAGAGACCACATAGATCAAGAGCACGCGATGGCAATAGCTCCGAGGAAAGGAGCGTGTCAATGCGCATCAAGAAGACCACAACCGGCGGCCATACAAAAGAAGCTACACAATCCAAAGAAAAAGGATTGGGACCAGAAACGAAGGCTGACGGACAAAGATTTTGTGGCCTCACATGGCATGGACGGACACGACAGAGCATCAGACTTTGATGGAGGCAGCAGAAGATAATAACTCTAAAAAGAGAAGACGCAAAGATATAAGCAGCAGCGGTGGCGACACATTGGCTACTCCATAACAGACTGCAAGCAGCAACTCGAGAGAGGCCTATACAACCCAGCAGCACCTCAGCCGAAGCATCCCAAAGAAAAGGATCACGTGCAGCCCAGCAGGCCCAATAGAGCAGCAGCACAACACAGCGAACACAAGCAGCAGGTTGCAACTTGCAACCAGAAGAGGAGGCGGCGGCAGGCAAAAGGGGGCGCGGACCGGGGATGTGCTGATGTTGGAGGCCTGTGATGAGCGGCCACAGTGGAGACGAGCTAGCCGCGATCAAGGCGATGATGGGGCCGGCAATGCGAGCTCGCTGGGCGTCAAGGGAAGAGCGGCAAAAGCAGCCAATCGGGCGTACGAGCCGAGCGGGGCAGCCTGGAGAAGCGGAAGACGATTTGATCTTGAGGATGAGCTCGCGGTTCGACTCGATGTCGACCAAAGAACAAGAATGCTTGCAAGACACTGGCTCCTCCTTTCTGCCTTTTGTTTTCTTCATGTTGACGACAATGACCTTGGGGCGTGATGATAAAGATGGCACCGGACCACCCCCCCGGAGAGGAGATCGCCTCCCGGGGGCAACACAGCGGAAGATCGAGGCGGCGGCGGAAAGTTAAAACCCTAGGTTTTGTTCTGATACCATGTTATGAATATGGCTTGATGTATTGCACAACCCAAAGAGGCAAATATATAGTACAAGAAGACTTTTGGACTACAAGTCAATCTACTAGAGATCTAGACCAATAGGAAACCATATTACCCTTAACAGCCTCATCCCAAGAGATTATGTTACTTCACGAACCTGTTGAAATAAGTTTGTATCTTGCGGTAGTATTATATTGGCATATAGTTCTCTGTGTTATCTTCTACTGATCTCTGGTGTGTACATATTTGAGGTGTGCTGTTTTCCCTAAAAATATCTTTTTTGGTATGGGCTTATGGCACATTTATGTCATGAGTGTTGCAACCAAAGCTATCATGTTGATTGCATTTGTATGCCCCAAAAACAGGTACGCCAGCATGAATGTAGATGTAGTTCATGGCCTGAGGAAAGCTGAGACAGAGCATGAATCTTATTTTGGCGGTCGTTGGCACAAAAACAGAATATGGACAGGGTAAATATATAATATCAGTATGCACGGAGATGTGACAAGTCTTATTATCTCGTGCTCGTCTGTTTTTTGTTGACCATCATGCAGATCTTATTGTTGCTGCATGTTCTGTACTTCTCCACCTCTGTGTGTGTTTTCGCTCCTAATATCTCTCTTTTTTGGGGGGTGCAGTATATCAAGTGGTGTTGGTCTTACACTCATAGAGCCAATTCAGCTCTCATATTTTAATCATGATATGTTACGTGGCTATCCTGATGACTTTGAACGGTATGCAGTACTTGGATTACATAAAAACTCAGTATGTTTAAGGTATACACCATGTCGGACCTGCTTTTGAACTGATTAAGTTCTGTACACCTGTTGGTCATTAGTCATAGTTTTTACTGGAAGCTCAATTAGTTGTGTCATGATGTTTATCTGTTGTATGTGATATACGAATGATATGTGTTTGCTATTTTTAACATATGGCCCGCTTCTCAATAAATATTTATGACAGATTTTCCTATTTTTCCGTGCTTCATTGGATTATATTGTAAAAGCTGGAAAGCAGCCGGACATTCTGCACATACATATCTGGGAAACTGCTATAGTGGGCCCGATTTTCTGGGATATTTTTGCTCGCCAGGTTAGTTTTTATGAAGCTTATTTGTTACTCCCTCCGTTCATAATTACATGTCATTTTAGACATGTATACAGTCTCCAACATACAACTTTGACTATAGAATTACTATATTATGAAAGCATATTTCATTACAAATCTAAGGATGTTGTTCTCACCCTACCAATCTAAATAATTTTGTATATATTACTAGTCAAAGTCAAAGTTAGAAAAGTTTGACTGCCCGCTTTCTAAACGTCTCATATTTTTGAACAGAGATAGTAGTTTTTTTAACGTGCAGCTTATTTATTAGTGATCACTAGTATGCTCATCCCTCTCAAAGACACTGTTATTTTAAATATATTCTTCCTTCCTGCTCTTTGATGGTATGAAACTCTGTGCAAATTATTCTCTTCTGCTAACAGCCTATGCCCTTGCTTGCTTCCCCATGTTAAAAGTAGGATAGTGTCTTCTAATAGGGTTTTTGCCTAGTATCACCAATGATACATACTTCCTTCTCAAAACAAAAGATGAAACATGTTTACAGTGTTCTTCATACAGATAAATTGAAGTGATGTATTTTATTTTCTCCATATGGATAAATAGTTGTGCATTTCCACTTTTGAATTGAATGGTTGGTGTTAATAGTACAGCCACTTATTATTATATTCCCACTTGGATATGTGGGGGGGTTTTTTTTTGAAATTATGAGTTCAGCAACAACTGTAAAATATTAGAAATGTGGACGCAGAAAGAAGATTCAATATTTTTTGTATGCTTTAAACACCTGAGCATTGTGTTATTCAAGTCCTTATGTGAAGCTTTGCTTTATTTTCAGGGATTTGGGAAAACTCGGATATTGCTGACATGTCAAGACTTGAATTCACAAGTAAATATTATATGTTTTCTATGGATTGCTGCTAGTAATGATCATATTAAACCCCCTTATTGAAACAAGCTAATCACTGTTGCTGAACAACAGCTATTGTAGTAACAGTTGGACTGATAAAGAAAAAATCCTTCTGATAGCCATATCTTCCTCAAATTTCAGTTGATTTTTATTATTATAGTGTGACAGTGTTTGGTCAGTCCTTTGAATTTGGGGAGGAAATTTAAGTATATAACAACCTTTCATTGTTGGGTGCTACCATGGGAAAGGAACCATCTAGGCGTTGTTTGTTCTTCTTCTTTTTTCTCTTTTTGCTAGTCTAGTTTAGCTCAGTTGTTTTGTTTTGGTTCTTTGTTTTGCATTGCTTGTAAGTTTGGCACCATCTTGGCGTTCTTCTTCTTAATACAAAATGACGCACATTTAGGTGCGTGTTCTAGAAAAAAAAACATGGGAAAGGAACCTATGCCTTATCTGCTTGTTTTCTTTTCTTTTCTGGCAATAGCTAACATTACTAATGGAACTAGCTGATTCACCTTTTAAGTGAGTACCACGGGAAAATGTACATATCATCATGCTCTATGCATTTTTACCATGAACTTCATTTACACTGCTTTCTGCCATTTTATGTTCCTTGCTAAAATTTACCGACGGCACAGTGAAATTCGGACGGACTAGACATTTTTACTTCAAATATCTTCAATGGACACATCACAAGATCGTTCAAATATCTTCAATGGACACATCACACGCACGAAAATATCCTATATGCAGTGCCTAGAGGACCCAAGAAAGCTGGAGCTTTGCGGACTTGATCCTCATCAACTTCATCGCCCTGATCGTCTGCAGGATACTCATAAGACACATCTTGTTAATGTTCTAAAGGTAAGTCTTCTTAAAATTTTAGGAGTTGATACCTGTTTGCTTGACTTCTGTGGCATACAAGTAAACGGCATTGAAGACTGGTTAGTCTAAATATCTATCGTCTCTGGCAACCTATGCCTTTATCGCATGGTACATATCTGTTTCTCAAATTTCAAAGATGTGCTTGAAGAAAAACATTAAAAATCTAGAAAAAAGGTAAAATATTTCACATACCAGATTATAAATGACAAATATGTGAAGCTTGATTTTGGATAAAGCAAGTGCCACGAGGAAAACTTTGCATGGTTGGCATGAACTACTGTGCTTGACATTATGAACTCTGTGATCACACTAATGTAACTGCCGCAAGTGAAAATAATGCTGCCTAATCAGTATTAGTTATGCCCATTCGAAATGTGTCTTAAGCCCTTGATGTCCCCAGGTAAACTTATACCTTTTGATGAGCTTCTGGCCATATATGTTCGCAGGGAGGGATTGGTACTCAAGTTTTAATGTCCTCAACCCATTCAAGGGATGTGCTTATCCAAGGCTTGGAGTATGGGTTGGAAGCAACACTAACTACACATAAGTAATCATTTGATTTCTTGTTTTAGATTTACACAGTTTTTTCCCTGCAGATGCAAGTGCTAAACAATGTTGATCACAGCTGGCAATTGCCTGTTTCTCACGTGCACTTGCTTTCCTTTCCAGGGAGAAGGTATTGGTTGCTTCTCATGGTTTGGATGGAGAACTTTGGGATCCATCCAAAGACATTTATCTTCCTCGACGGTATTCTGCAAATGATATTGAAGGAAAATACTTTTGCAGAGGAGCACTTAGGCGGCACGTTGGCTTTCACAGTGGTCCATCCATTATAGTGTGTACAACACTATTTTACATTTAAGCACTTCTATTCGTTTACCTATTACAGTGAGCATCTCATGAAGTATAAGTCATTTGTCAGGTAGGATGTATCTGTGATGGTGATTCAATTGTTGATAATCTTAGGAAAGCTGCTCATGTTGCTCTGCGAAGAGGTGCTCAGGTTTGTGTTACTAATTTTTAGTTTCCTCTATTTTATGAATAAACATTCAGGTTCTCTATTAACATAGTTGCCAGAGTTTATGCTGTACAGGTCATATTCATGGAGAACAAAGGGTCTGTTGTGAACTCAACTGTGCGGGCATTAAGGGAAGAAATAAAGGTATAACTATTCCATGCTAACATAAGAAAATTGTTTAAGCCTGCCATGTTCATGACATACAATGTGTGTGTTAGTAGCAGGAGTACTGGTGACACTGGTTTTTGGACACTGTTTTTGGGCTGCGATAGATGCAGCTGGTTAGGCTTTTCCCCTTTTTATTTATAGCTGGAAGAAACTAGTACAGAACCACCTTAGAGGCTTTCTTACAGACTAAGACTCTTTGACTTGACTCACCGACTTATAGCCTAAGACAAAACTTCACTAGCTTACCACCTAAGCAAAAGACTTGTCTCTTTGTCTAACTATAGCAAGGATTACTCTAACAATTCTCCCCCTAATCCTTGCAAATTAGACTTGAATCGATTTGGACCATCCCAATCCTAGCACGCAGCTCATGGAATTTCACTCGCCCTAGTGCTTTCGTTAGAATGTCAGCAAGTTGGTCTGTGGTGTTGATGTAGTTGGCACTGACACTCCCATCCTCCAAGCAGTCCCTGATGAAATGGTACTGTAGATCGATATGTTTGCTGCGTTCATGGAAGACCGGATTCTTGGCCAGCGCCAAAGCGGACTTGCTGTCCACCATTAGCTCGACTGCCTCAGCTTCTCTCCCATGGAGTTCACCAAGCAGCCGAGCCAGCCAAAGTCCTTGTGTTGCGGCAGATGTGGCAGCTACATACTCTGCCTCACAGGAGGACAGAGCCACCACTCGCTGCTTGAGAGACTGCCAACTCACCAAGCTGCTACCGCGGAAGAACATCGTGCCACTTGTGCTCTTCCTGGTGTCGATGTCACCGGCAAGGTCACTGTCGCTATAGCCAATCAACCGTGTCTCTCTAGTCTTCCGCCTGTAGTGTAGACTGTAGTGGCTGGTGCCAGCGACATAGCAGAGGATGCGCTTCACTGCCATCATGTGTTCCTCTGTAGGTTGTTCCATGAAACGACTCACGAACCCGATAGCGAATGCCAGGTCTGGTCGTGTGTGGACAAGGTAGCGGAGGCTGCCAACGATCCTCCGATACTCCGTGGCATCCACCTTTTCCGCCGTGCTCTCATGGCTTAGTTTGAGTCGCTCCTCCATCGGAGTGTGAGCTGGGTTGCAACCCTCCATGCCGCCCAGCTGTATGATGCGCGCGGCGTAATGTGCCTAACAGAGGCTGACGCCATCGTTGTCCTGCTGTACCTCAATTCCAAGATAGAATGACAACAATCCGAGGTCACTCATCTGGAATTTGGCCTTCATTTCATCCTTAATGATCTCCACGGCCTTCTTGGACGAGCCAGTGATGATGAGGTCATCTACATAGACCTCGACGAGCAGGATCGTGTTGCTGCTGACGCGCCGATAGATCGCGTGCTCGTGCTCACTCTGCTTGAAACCGATGTCCTTGAGCATGCAGTCGAGCTTCATGTTCCATGCCCATGGCGCCTGGTGTAGGCCAGAGGGTCTTGCGCAGCCATAGGACCTTTCCTTCTTCTCCGACGACGATGAAGCCAAGTGGCTGCTTCACGTAGACCTCCTCCTTCAATTCTCCATCGAGGAAGGCTGATTTTACGTCCATATGGTGGACGGACCACCCCTCCTGGGCAGCCAAAGCGAGCAGCAGCCGGATGGATTCCATACGAGCGACGGGCGCAAAAACTTCATCAAAGTCAATGCCGGCTTGCTGTACAAAGCCGCATGCAACCAGCCGTGCTTTGTGCTTGATCACCTTGCCGGCTTCATTTTTCTTCAATTTATAGACCCATTTTAGGCCTATTGGTCGATGCCCATGTGGTAGATCGACGAGCTCCCATGTCCTGTTTTGCTCCACCGTGTCGATTTCCTCACGCATGGCTGCTTGCCATGCCTTTTCTCGCTCAGCTTCTGCAAACGAGCACGGCTCCCCTACGCTGGACAAGTGTAGCTCGACGTCGGAGTTGCACGGCGCAAGTCCAGGCAGTGGTTCTTCTCCAATCAGATTCTCGACTGTGCGATAGCGAATTGGTGTGTTGCTGTGAGCAGCATCGAGTCGATCATCATCATCCGCTGGTGGTGTGACAAATTCTGGAGTTGCTGGAGCTAGTGCACTGGTTGCAGTTGCCGTTGGAGCAGATGGAGGCGATGGTGGTGCAGTGGCTGAGGCACTTTGAGCCCCATGTCTCGACGATGTAGGTTCATCGTCTTCTGAACTGGGCGCCTGATTGGGCACCCTTACGGCGCGACAACAGGTGTACTGTATGTCGAAGTCGTTGGTGGGGTATGTGTTGGAAATATGCCCTAGAGGCAATAATAAAGTTGTTATTATTCTATTTTCATGTTCATGATTAAGTTTATGTTCTATGCTAAAATTGCATTGGTTCTTGAATATGAGATTCAGAGGAAAACCTAATTGCATGTGTGGAATAATAAACACCATTCAGATCCCTAGTCAGGCCTCTGGACTAGCTCATGTATTGTTGATGATCTTGTTTTCCTGATCATGGGCATTGTTAATGTAACAAGGATGCCGGCAATAATGGGAACACATTGTTAGGGTAACAATGGTGTTGGATAGACCCCTTATGAGATACTGCGAGACCACTTCGTCAATATGTTGTCAGTATCTTCTCATGATGTGTTAACGTTTACTTGCGTCCTTAGACCATGAGAATATCATAGACCCGGATACCGGATGGTTGCTTTGGGGTCATCAAACGTTACGCCGTAACTGGGTAATTATAAAGGTGACTTCCAGGTACACCAGAAAGTATATCGTGGTTCTAGATATGTCAAGACTGGGATTTGCCCATCCGGCGATGGAGAGATACACTCTGGGCCCACTCGGTATTACGGTGTCCAGCATCGCCTGGCCAGGTATTGTGACTAAAAGGTTAGTCACGGGGATACCGGAATACGGAAACGAGAAAAGAGTACAAACCGGTAACGAGGATAACTAGGTATGGTGATCAAGGAGTTGATCACAGGGATACCGTCAAAGTCTCGCCTCGGGTTGTGTAATGTATCGTGAGGCAAAAGGAATTGTATGCGACAATACAAGGTTTGCTCGATAAAGATCTTCGATGATATGTGGGAGTCGTTATGGGTGTCCAGATCCCGCTGACGATTATTGACCGGAATGTATTCCGGACATGTCCACATATACTCGAACCTATAGGGTCACACGCTTAACGTTTTAGCGACATTTAGGAATGCTACGATTTATGGAGAACGAGAGAGAAGGGTTCCGAAAGTGTTTCGGATGATCTCGAAAGTGTTCCGGGAGGTCCCGGATGGTTCCGGTGATGTCCGGAAGTGTTCCGGAAAGTATTGGAAGGTTCTAGAAGGTTCTGGAAGGTTCTGGAAGGTTTTGGAAGGTTCTAGAAGGTTCTAGAAATTCTAGAAGGTTCTAGAAGGTTCTAGTGGAGTTGGACTCCAACTCCAACAGGGTGTCCCTGCTGGAGTAGGACTCCACCTGCCTAGGGAGAGCTGCCCCAACCCCTATATATAGAGGGGCAGGGCACCTCAAAGGGGATCCCAAGCAGCCCCAGAGGCAGCCCTAGTCCCTTGGACTAAACCCTAGGCCGGCCATCTCTAGATTGGCCACAGCCTTCTTTTTCTCTCTCTTCTAGATTGGATCTAGTACAGCTGCCGGCGCGCTGCTGCTTCTCCTTCTCGTAGATCCCCGCTGTTCTTGTGTGCTGGTCCACACATTACCGCGGTGTCGCTGATCCGATACGCGTGGATACCTCGGAGACGTCGTATACTTCGGCGTTTGATCGGGCGAACTATTCACGAGGAGATCGCTCTCGCGGCTGGGAGGTATAACCTAGCTGCGGGAGTCTGCGGACTTCATCGACATCGGTCAACTTCTCCGCTGCATTGACGTGATCGTCGAAGGTATGATATCGTTACCTACACCTCGATAGTGTTTCTTGGTTTGGTTCGTGCGCGGAAAAATTTTGTTTTTCGTAGCGCGTTCCCCAACAGTATGTGCCGCTGTCTGCTGTCCAATCCCAGCCACGTTCTTCATCGAAGATCACGTCGCAGGCGATGCGGATGCACCTTGTTGCAGGGTCCAGCAGCCGGTACGCCTTCACTCCTTCCTCGTAACCGATGAAGACAGCGGGAGAGCTGCGGTCATCGAGCTTGCGCAAGTTCCCTTGTTCCTTGACATACGCCAAACACCCAAAGGTGCGAAGGTAGTGGACCGCCGGCTTGCGGCCGTGCCACGCCTCGTAAAGCGTCTTTCCAGCGAGGGATTTGGTGGAAGCATGGTTGAGCAAGAAGACAGCAGTGCTCACCGCCTCCCCCCAAAATTCAGCCGGCATGCTCCTCTATTTCATCACCACCACTATTTGATTTCGCCGCTCGACGACGCCATTCTGCTGTGGGGCGTAAGGCGCAGAGAAGTGGCGCTTGATGCCTTCATCCGCACAGTAAGCGGCGAACTCCGTCGAGGTAAACTCACGGCCGTTGTCCGTGCGGAATACGCGCAGTTTGCGTCCGCTTTGAACTTCTGCTGCTGCCTGAATTCTTTTGATGGCATCCAGTGCATTGTTCTTGGCAGCTAGGAGCATCACCCACATGTAGCGAGTGGCGTCGTCCACCAGCAGCAAGAAGTAGCGCCGGCCTCCAGGTGTCGTCGGTGAGATAGGACCACATAGATCACCGTGGACGAGCTCAAATAGCTCCTGCGCACGGTACCTTGCTTGCCGAGGGAATGTGGCGTGGCGATGCTTGGTGATGACGCATGTGTCACACAACTGCTCCACGTGCTCCAGCCGCGGCAGCCCGCGTGTCATGGCGAGGCGTCCCATCTTCTCCAACGCATCAAAGTTGAGATGCCCAAATCGCTCATGCCACCGCCAAATGGTGTCGTCGCGGCGGGCAGAGAGACATATTGGTCGGGCAATCTCAAGATGTAGGAGGTAAAGGCGATTCCGGCTACGCCTGACCCGAATCAGGAGTCGGCCTTGCTGATCCTAGATGCGAAGCACACCTCTCCTGATCAGCACACATGCGTCGCTCTCATCGAGCTGACCAATGCTGATGATCGAGTTCCTCAGGCGTGGGATGTAGTAGACGCCGCTGAGGGCCTTGTGTTCGCCGCTCTTGCTAGCGAAGATGATTGTGCCAATGCCCCTGATTTCGACGACGAAACCGTCGCTAAATTTGACGGTGCCGGTGACTGTTCGGTCAATTTCAGCAAAGGCGTCGCTGTGGCCCGTCATATGGTTTGTGGCGCCGGTGTCGAGGTACCATCCCTCGATTCATTCATCCTCGCTGCTTGTGCCGAGGTAGGCTTTCGCCTTCGGCTCATCAATGTGAAGAGCGACGTGCTCTGGAGCTGGAGCGGCACTGTCCAGCACTATTGCGGCTGGGGCAGGACCGCTGCTGTCCTGCACCATCGTGGCTGGGGCAGGACTGATGCAGACCTGCGCCATGAGGAGAGCCGGCTCCTCATCATCTTCCTCCGCTTGGGCCACGAGAGCCCTGTTTCTCCTAGGCTGCCTGCAGTCCCTGGCCCAATGGCCATGACGCCCACAATTTTGGCATGTGTCATCACGCGGGCCGTCCCTGGGTGCTACGCGATCGTCGCCACCTTCTCCAACCCTCTTACGCGGCGGTCGTCGCCGTCGCTGTGCACTACCGCGCGCAGGCCTGGAGGAGCTGCTACCTCGGTGAGAAGAAGCCTGCCTTGCTCAAGCGGAGGCTCTTGCGACTTGAGACGGTCCTCCGCCGCCTTCAGCCGACAGGTGACCTCTTCCAATGACAACACAGAGATGTCGAGGAGGGTCTCGATCGAAAGGGCAATCTGCGAGAACTTGGGTGGCACAACTCGCAAGAATTTCTCGATGACTTGTGATTCGTCGATCGGTTCTCTGAGCGTGGTGAGGGTTGTGACGAGGTTGGTGAGGCACAGCGTGAAGTCGTCGACGGACTCTCCGTCACGGAACGAGATCGTCTCAAATTCTTTTCTCAGCTGCTGCACCTTGCCCTTCCGCACGCGGTCTGTTCCGACGCGCATGGCTCTGACCGCCTCCCAGGCCTCCTGCGCGCTCCGCTTGACGGCCAAGCCGGCCATCATCTCCAGCGGTACCGCGTGCAAGATGGCCTCCAGCGCCATTCGATCTTCCTAGAAGTCGTCGACGCCAAGCTCGATCGCCTCCCAGAGACCCCGAGCCTATAGCATCACCTTCATGAGAAGGCTCCATTCCGCGTAGTTCGTCCACGTCAGCGTTGGGTACTTGCCGCCGCCAACGTCCTTCACGACACGCTCAACGACAACCTCGTGCCTTCCAGCATCGCGGTGGCGCGGTCGTCTCGGTGGTGGTGAAGGGGAATGGCGCCGCGGCTGGGGAGCTGGACTGCCGTTAGCGCCCTGACCTGAAGCCGACATCTCTCAGGATCCTCACCTCAACCCGCTCTGATACCAATTGTTAGTAGCAGGAGTACTAGTGACACTGGTTTTTGGACACTGTTTTTGGGCTGCGATAGATGCAGCTGGTTAGGTTTTTCCCCTTTTTATTTATAGCTGGAAGAAACTAGTACAGAACCACCTTAGAGGCTTTCTTATAGACTAAGACTCTTTGACTTGACTCACTGACTTATAGCCTAAGACAAAACTTCACTAGCTTACCACCTAAGCAAAAGACTTGTCTCTTTGTCTAACTGTAGCAAGGATTACTCTAACAATTGTAGTGTCATTTGATTCCTTATCATTTGTTTCAGTATATCAAACAGGGAGACGAAATAACATTTATTGAGATATACAATGAGGCCCTGGCACATCTAATATTTGCCGGTTCTGATATCATTTTGTGCTCTTCCTTTCATGATCCATCGCTGCAAATAGCGGTATGTAAAACAAGTTTATTTTTTCCGCTTCTGCTTAGCAAGCTAAGGCTCAATTCACAAGGGTGTCCGAAAATCAGAAAATTCAGTGCCAGATGATTTGATGGAACCAGGAATAAGATCAGTATTTTCTATAATATGACAGACTGATAGCTGAAACTCATCGAATAGGAGGTGAAGTTGGCCCTTCGCCAGACCTAATGTGAAGTCATTTAACATGGTTAGATGGAATGACTAATGAGCACCATGACCAGCAACTCTTCCTTACAGTTCAGATATCATTTTGCTCTTAGGTGAATTGTTTGGTTTGCATGTCACATCTAATGCATCAACTGCAAAACAAATTATCTACCGACTACCATTTTTTATGTGCATACAGAGTGGTGTATTCAGCTTGCTGCCATAGCTGTTGTGTCATGCAGTATTGATCTTAGCAAATCATTTAATAGAATTATATTCCAGAACACATATAATTATTTTATAGTTCAATACGTTTCCACCCCATTGCTGTCTCTTAGTCGAGTCTATCTTTGTGCGCAGATGAAGGCAATAAAATATGGATCTGCACCGGTACAGATAAACTTTCCCAGTGATGGTTTCAGGTAAAAACGACACAATTTTACTTGGGTAATCCCTTCCTATCGATGTGATTTAGATGAAATGTTTGATGTGTCCATAGGGAGTCGAAAGTGCATGACATCGGCGGAAGCTCACAGCATGGATCAACGTAAACCTTTACACCAGTTGATTGATAATTATGTCTTTATGCTGTAACCTGTGCCTCAGAGCTTGAATTTACTTGTAACCAGGCAATCTGAGCATCATGAGTACCGCAACACAGCATTGTATCGGTTCATCATCTCAACATATGGAGACATGTCTCTTTCTCAAGCTCTTGATGATATTGTAAGTTCACAATCTCCAGGGAACTAGCTATTGTGTCACAGAGCTGTTGATTATGTATGACTAATCATCTCTGAATAAATCAACTAAGAGAGGTTCTGAACTATCAGAAGAAAACAAAATTTGCAATCAAAAGGCTCAGGAACCTGAAACTCTCTCTGAATGAACTATATTCTGAAATTCTTTGCTTGTTGAATAGACACATAATTTACTCTCCAATGTGCAGAAGAATGACCCTTCCCAGTGGAATTGGCGGAATAAGGATGCAATGGCAAAGGGTTTATCATGGGACGCAGAGTGCTATGACATACATTGGGAGGCTTATTCCTTTATAAGGCAGCTATAAGTGCTATGGCGTACACTAGGAGGCTTATTGCTTTATAAGGAATCCCTAAGTAACGGAAGTTCATGTGACACCAGCTCTCCAAATGAAAAGGTACAACTTTTCAATAATAATAATATTGAGGTACAGTTTTTTCACATTGTAGATTTAGTTTCTTTTATAGTAGTAGTAGTCACCTAGTTGTTAAATATACAAACCATGATTTGCAGATCCCTTGTAATTGTGAAATTTGTAATTTCCCATCCTAATAAATGGCCGCGAGTTTTCTTTACATCCTATTGTTTTTAACCTTTGTAATAAAAGACAGAAAACATTAACTAATTAATGGGCATATTTACATATCGTTGGTTTAAATCATTTCTACAATTTCATGGAATCGTACAACCCTTATAAATTTCTTAAGACCTGTTTGTATTGTGGGGATTTGAATTCACTAAATCTTAAATGAGGTCTGTTTCCACCTAACTCGTGTGAGTTGCAATTGATCTGAGGAAGGTCTGACCGTTAACGTCTCATTTGCAAACTCTTTGACCATGTTCAGTTTTCTGCAACAGCTATATGTGCATTTGTTTTCTTACATCCAAAAGAATTCATATCTGAATGGATATGCAAAAAGAACGGCACGAAATATTACGATCTACGAGCTAAAGCTATAAGTACTGCTTCCTTCAAAATCAAGGACGTAATCCTGTATGAACTTGTAATTCACATTCTTTTGTTCCATGCCAAGCAAGCTCTTCTCCTCCTCCGGAGTGCCATCTGCTTGAGCCCATGGATGGTGCTGGTATCTCCTCAGCATCTCCAGCCTCTCTGCGACCTCCTTCATCGTTGGCCGTTCCTCCCCGCTCATGCTCAAGCATTGTACCATGAGGTGTGTGATCTCTCCCAGCACTTCGGTCCTCATCTCACCCCTCACTAGGTTGTCTATAAGCTCTTCGTGCTGGCCAACCTTCACTGCCGTCATGAAGCATAACACGAGGCTTCTGTCTTCTTCCGGCCCATCAAAGTACAGTGCTTTCTTCCTTGTCAGAAGCTCCAATAGGACGACACCAAAGCTGTACACATCACTCTTATCAGTCAGCCGGCATGTCATTAGGTATTCCGGGTCCACAAGTTCCTTGCACCAACGTTGCAATCTTGGCCTCATCGGTTGGTGCCAGTTTTGATGCCCCGAAATTTGAAACCTGTGCGGTTAGCTTGTCGTCCAGCAGAATGTTCGCCGTCTTGACGTCTCCATGGAGGATCGGTGGTGAAGCTGATGAGTGCATGTATGCCAGAGCCTCGGCCGACTCCAATGCTATCTGGAGACAGGTACTAAAGGCTGCGTCAGTGTTGAGGTCCTTGTCATGGATATAGTGGTAGAGGGTGCCGTTTGAGACGAACTCGTAGACCAACATGGGCACTTCTACTTCGAGACAACATCCGAGCAGCTTGACGACATTCCTGTGGTTGATCTGGGAGAGGATGAACACCTCCCTCGCGAATTCCTTGGTCTGGGCCTGTTCCATCATATTTGACTTCTTGATCGCCACCACCCTCTTGTCCTCGAGGACGCCCTTGTAAACAATGCCGTGCCCGCCCCGGCCGACGACACGATCAGCGGCAAAATTGTTGGTCGCCTTTTCGAGCTCTTCCTTGGAAAATATCTTGAACCCACCAGCGCAGGTGCCAGTCCCACTGTGGGAACGCATCTGCTGCTGCAGGAAGAAGCCTCCGTTTTGCTCGAAGAACTTCTGTTTTGTTCTGATGAGCTTCCTCTTCTGGAGCCCGAGGTAGAGCCAGAAGCACATGAACATTGGCAAGAACACTCCGACGCTGACTCCTGAGTACGACATTGCATAGCCATTTGTTTTCCGATAAGAAATTGCAGGAGCAACCAAAGGCACAAAAGTTGCAGGATTATATGCTTTACCTGTAACTGCTTTCAGGGCTAACGTGAAATTGTCCTTTGGTCGGCAACCATTCTTCGTGGTGGCATCTCCACTAGTCCCAGGAGGGCATTGGCAAGTGTGGCTTCCTGGCGTATTTGTGCAGACTCCGTAGCATGGGTATTTTTTTTTCCGCTGGCACTCGTTGATGTCTTCGGTTTAGCAAAACAATTCATCAGGCAAAGTGACAGAAGAGGCAGGAAACTAAACATAACAACAGTTGAGTAATGCCGAAATTGTATCAAGATATATCTATGTATACCTCTGCATCCGTCGTCGAGATAGGGGTTGCCCTCGTACCCCTTGGAGCACTTGCACTGGTACCCGTCGCAATTGCTAAGCGTGCTCCGGCACGCGTAATCGGTTGCGTTGCGCCTTGCGGCCCTGCAGTTGACGACGTTCCGGACGGCCCAATCGAGCACAACGGGCACGGTGAAGTCTTTGGTCTGGTTCAGGAATGCACCGGCGTCTCTTTTACCTAACCACTTGGTCTCCGCCAGGAACACGTACCGGCAAGGCGTGGTGTTGCTAGAGAAGATGGCGTCTCCCTGCCCGTCGGGGAAGTCGAGCATGTACGGTTCGTAGAAGTCGACAGCACGGGCTATCTTGCTTTGGCAGCAGCCGACGCCGGTGCAAAACATGATGTACCGCGACGGCCGGCACACGGACATGCAGCCACTGACGTAGTAGCCGGAGCCGTCGACGAAGTAGCCGAGGTTGGGGCAGCCGAGCGCGACGAGGCGGTTCTTGGCCGTGGAGAAGAGGTAAGTGCTGGTGCCGAGGGCCATGTACGACGTGCCGGTGTTCCGGCCGACGAGCCCCGGGTGGAATTGTAGCACTCTCGCGTCGCTTTGAGGCGCGCCCGGGCCTGACCGGCGGCGAGGGACAGTGAGTCGAGTCGGTGGTTGTAGCCGTAGATGGTGAGACGCGGAGTGGAGCGGGAGTCGTCGCACTGGAGCTGGAAGCCCCCTCGGCCGTCATCGCGGAAGCAACCGGCGCCGATGCCGAAGGGGTAGGGGACGGTGATGTTGCCGCACTTGTCGCGGCAGCCCGGCCGCAGGACCTGCAGCGGCGGCGGCTGCTGCTCCTGAGCTGAGACTCGTGTTAGTTTCTTGCTCTGCTAGTCTTCTCAGACGGCTGGGGAAGTGGGAAGTGTCAGCTGCTGAAGCATGGAATGTTCATATATGCATGCGGATGCTGAAAAATCTGTCACTACGACCAGGTCAATTATACCCAACACTAGTAAATGATATTTTTGTTATCCGGAATGCTGACGGCGACGACACGACCGGAGCTCTGCCGTTTAGCTAATGGCAGAGCTTGTTTAACAAGGTCGCTCTTTGCGGAGCCATACATGTAGCCACATGTCTGTACGCGAGTATTTTGTGATTGTTATTTTTAAGTTTTGTATAGCTTAAAAGGGAGGTTTTGGCCTGTAGATGCCAGTGTAGTAGTGTTTAACTGATCTGCCGGCCATCATTAGCTCTTTTCCTTTATCCATGAAATTTAATTGACGTCTAAGCTTGTCTATGGCCGCCTAATCCCAAAATATGTAAGACGTGAGACGTCATTCGGGACAAATTAGAGTTCACTTAAAAAAGTAGCATCACCACTTAGTTTCTTGTGAGAATATTTTCTTTTGGAACTTACTGTTGTGAGGATCTTCTTGGTTCCATATCTACAACTCAACGGTACTTGGACAGAGAACCGCGTCTAAATAATACATTAACTTAACCTTTGGTATCAAGAACATTTGTTGCATAAGACTCCTATTCTCTTCCTACCTGTCAGTGAGCAGAACTATTTTCTGTCTCTGCCTACCTGTCAGTGAGCAGAACTATTTTGGCTCTTTGGTCCCATATAGGACCCCTCTTCTTTCTCTCACCACCAACTATCTCTCTCTGTATTGTGTTCTCACGGCAACGATAGATTTTCTCTTTAGAAGACCATGTCAGCACTCCTGCAAACGACAGTACCGCAAGACAGGACATAGGCCAACCTTCTACCAGGCCCATGAGAGTCCGTCGCCAGGACATGGGCCTACATATGTATCTGTTGCCTACCAAGTCTGGTATTCAGTTGGATCACGGCACGGCAACTCTTTTTTTTTAAGCAATGAGGGTACAAGCATTACCAATTCATTAATAGACAAAAATAGCTTTACATTTTAATATATACAAATCCTGACGGTCCGTTGGATACCGGACCTTTGCCTCTCATGCGAACTACTCCCCCCTTATATTGACGCTATTGAGGCTCGGGAAAGCTCTTTCCCGTTGCAGGATGTCTTCGTACGCCAGAGAGGTCACCTCTCTAAATGTAAGCCTCTTTCCTTTAAAAAAATTCGTCTTTTCCCTCCTTCCATATGTTTCAGATGATGTATAGCAGGTGTCCCGGCATAGCAACTCTTCCATCCTGCCTTTCTCCTTTCTTTGGAAATGTCAGTGGGAAGGAGTAAATATACGACTAACAAATTTAATTAACTTAAAACTTGACTTGCAATTGTGTGGAATTAAAACTTGTCTAATGAAAAAACTATATGGACACGGATACAGACTAGTCACACACAAGCACAATAATATAGCAATAAAAGTAATACTCGCAAGAAGTAAAATGATTGCCACAAGCATGAACTAAAATCTAAGATCGAGCATCAAGTAGATGAAATGCTTTGTTCCGGTGTTATTCAGTCCAATTCCATTGTGTTCTCATCTCCGGCTATATTGGTCAAGAAGAAGGATGGCACTTGACGCCTGTGCATGGACTACCGACACTTGAACGCATTGATTGCTACGAGCAAATTTCTCCTTCCTGTTACAGATGAGCTCTTAGACGAACTGATAGGTGTTCATTGGCTTTCCAAACTTGATATCCGAGCTGACTATCACCAAATTCGCTGGGCCGAGGGTGAAGAGCATAAAACAACATGTCAAACCCACAATGGCCACTACGAGTGTAAGGTCATGCCATTTGGATTGGTACATGCACTGACAACCTTTCAAGGGGCCATGAACGCCTTGGTCTTTGTTGTGAAATCACGAGGCCACATGCGGAAGCGTAGATTTAAACTGAGACACCACAGAATTTGGCAATGAGAGGCACCGACGTTTTTAACGTGATTCGGCCATGAGGCCTACATCCACAGGGCTTGATTATGGGCGCTCTTCCCCATCTATTAACTGTCTTTCAAGTTGCATTGTCACGGTTACACAGGGTGACTCTATTTATAGGAGGACCAGGTTACCGGAGTTTGACATGAACTCCGTCCTATCCCTACTACAACTCCAAGTCCTACCTGTAACCTACCCCGAACACATATTCGACACAAACTCAACAAACTCCACCTTGGCGAATATGTCCTTTGCCACCTTGAAGCCATCTTTGCGCGAATTTCCGTGCTCCCATAGGACTTGGGTTTCCTCCCTTTGTAGCTCACCGACTGGAGCCACCTGACATGTCTGAATTGACCTCAGACTGGTCGTCCCCCACTGGAAATGTCGCCATGCCTGGTTCCTTAGTGACTCCACCTGCAATAATGTATCATTGCATCTCATAAAGATTCTTTGTAGTTGTGGCGTACCCGGTTTTAAGATTGAATACTTCCCTGTGTTTCCTGTACTGGTCCCATGATCAGTAGCCAATGCACACAGAACTTGATAGCATAGTCATACAATACCGAATTTATTTATTACACAACAGCCATTATGGCTTTAATTCATACAAACGGGCCTATTGGCCGAATAGAAACAGCAGCGAAAATCGAAAGTGCGATAAATAGCCCATCAATCTGCCTACCCAACAGGCAACTGACTGGGGAAACGCCCTAGCCCTCGTAGTCACTGTCTTCGTCATCAGAGATGAACTCTTCTTCATCTGGCCATATCAACAAGCCAGGTGAGTACATTGAATGTACTCGCAAGCTACTCCCACAGGGAAACTATACGGCAATATAGCATGTAGTGTATATGTCAAAGGAACAGCTCTACCCTAAGTTGCTTGTTGTGTGGAAAAGTAAGTTTTCAATTTAAATACAAGAATAATAATTTGCAAAGCAGTTATGTAAATCAGGGCAATTCAAAGTAACAAAACTTCTCTTGAGGTAGACCCGGCTACCTCGTTTTTATCACTTGTGATGGCTCAGTCCATACTACCCCGGACAGTATGTCTAGCCTTCTCATTTCATTGCTCAGCTCGTATTATCCCGGATAGAACAGCTGGCCTCCTCAACGCAGTGCTCAACCCGTGCTATCTCGGATAGCGCGGCTAGCCTCTGCTTAACTCAATGCTTAGCCCGTACTATCCCGGATAGTACAGCTAGCCTCTTCCTCCTGCAATTCCTTACTACCAGCCGTGTAGCGTAAATTACACCCTGTGAACACATCATGCCCACGTCCTTAATCCCTTTCCCATGCTTTCGCAAACAAATTTAGTCTAACCAGTGCGTGGCCTTGCCAGTTCATGTCCATGACCGAGGACGCGGCTATTTGAATAGTTTTTAACACTCTGCAGAGGTCGTACGGCTTTACCCACAAGATGTAAGTCCCCCTTGTTGCCGAGCGCTAACGGATACACTTCACGAGGTGTATCGGTAGGGCTATTACAACGAGGCCTTCGCCCACTTCCATACTAGAGCTGGACCCGCTAGGTAGTTGACCCAACTTTCGCGTCCCGGACCCCAAAAATGGGACTCCCCACCTTTGTGTCGTATCAACACCCAAACGCCCAGCGGTGGGGGATCTCTAGGACTTTAACCACCTAGTCACATACTCCCTACTTCCCATGGGTCCATACCCTAAGGCCGTGTTTGGTTCGGCGGTAGCTTCGGCTTTTCCCTTCCAACAGCCACCGCCGAACCAAACAACCGGCTTCGGCGCAGCTGTTGCGGGAAGCGGCTTCGGCGTTGGAGTGGAAAAAGGGGCCACTGCGGGAAGCCGGCCGGGAGCAGCTTCCCGCAGTGGTCCTCCCGATCCTCTTCTCCCCCGCCCAACTCCACGCTCACCCGTCGGCGCTCCCCGGATCCAGCGAGCCGAACGACTCCGACGCCGGCCTCCCGAAGCCTCCTCGCCGCCCGCTGCCCTTCACACCGGCGAGCCCGACCGCATCCACGCCGTCCCCCGGCCTCGGCCCCGGGACCCCGAGCTTCTCCCCCTCCCCCTCCTCGTCTGGTCCTCCTCCTCCCACCTCCGAGCATCCCGGCGGCGCGAGGCCCTTGTCGGCGAGGGCGGGGAGGGCGGAGAGCTCCAGATCCGCGGGCGCTCGGACGTCGATGAGGTCGGAGGCGCCGCCCAGCTGGAGGAGCCGGAGATGGATCTCCTCCGCGTCGCCTCGAGCCGGAGCCGGAGGAGGGCGGCGGTTGCCGGAGCGGGAGGCGAGGAGGCCAAGGGGAGGGAGGAGGCGGTCGCCGGCCTCGGTTGCCGGAGCGGGAGGCGAGGACACCGAGGGGAGGGAGGAGCCGGTCACCGGCCTCGGTTGCCCGAGCGGGAGGCGAGGAGGCCGAGGGGAGGGAGGAGCCGGTCGCCGGCGGCGGTTGCCGGAGCGGGAGGCGACGAGGCCGAGGGGAGGGAGGAGGCGGTCGCCGGCCGCGGTTGCCGGAGCGGGAGGCGAGGACGCCGAGGGGAGGGAGGAGATGCGGCAAAGCATATGAGAGAGAGAGAGAGAGAGAGTTTTTTTTAATACAACAGCTAAAAGCCACAGCTGAACCAAACACCCACAAATTTTATACAACAGCTAACAGTCACAGCCGCTTTTCCAGCCAGCCAGCCAACAGCTGCTTTTCCAACAGCCACAGCCCAACCAAACAGGGCCTAATACTTGCCGGGGTACCAAGCCAAGTCCTTCCCATAAAGGACATGTGGACGTACGGTGAGGGAACTGGTTTAGCGGCACTTAGGCTCGGTCCTTAACTGATTCGTGCAAGACTCCATTTCATCCCATGTTCGTCCCGGATGAACATGCCACAATCAGATACTCTACAGCCCCAGGCTGCCCTTACCATTCTCACCCGAATCAAAATCATCTCCAGTTTTATTTGGGTTTTGACAAACATTTCTTTCAAATGCCACCTCGGATAACACATGTTATCCGAGGGTTTTATTTCCCATGTCCCAAAGGGGTTCGTGACGTCCGAACAAAATTTAGTCTTTACTACGGCAGGTCTAAGCATGGCTAATACCTATAGTCTTAGTACTTTTATTGGTCGCAGAACAACCAACTAATATACCTAGGGTTTCAAGGAAATCAGATATTCAGACCTAAGTCATGTGCAGCTATCGGATATACCTAGGTCTACATAAAATATTGTTAATAGCCACATAGCATGCAAGTTTCGCAAACAAAATAATTAACTTCGCACATATGGGATTCAACATGATCAAAGTGGGAATGCTTGCCTGGCAGTTCTTGCTCTTGTTCCTGTCGTGGGGGTGACTCCGGTTCTTCTTCACGCACCTACCTCACTCCGTTAACTATACGTCAAAAAAAAGCGTCGAATAAGAAGCAGACAAAACAGCTCCAAATAAAACTCAGAAAACAAGCCCGATTAAAATTGATGAAGTGCGGGTGGTGTTGGTATTATCCTTGGCCGATATTTTGTTGATGAAGTTCTGAGGACGCAAAGCTTGGGTCTACAGCAAATGCCTCGGGTAACGCATATACGTCACATGAGATGACAGTGCTTGGATTTAATGGAATGCATGCCATTAATGTGGCAACTTCAAAATCACCCGCCCTACCGAACTACTGGGTATTACAAGCACGAAGGTATACTGGTTGGGATAAGAGACTTACCTTGGCTGCCCTAAAAGAGATGGCGTATATATATGTTGTATATGTTGGTTTAAATAAAAGAAAACCCTAGAACCTAGTCCTCTCAGTTTATACTTAAAATGTATTTGAACTTGAAATACCTTTGAACCAAAAGTTTGGATTTAAATCCAGGACTCCAGAACCGGTCAAATTTCTTGTAAAACCGGTCGGGTTCACGATGAACCGGTCGAATCAGTGCTGAACTGGTTCTGGAATAATTTAAAACCGAGAAACCAGAATGAATACGCTTTTCGACCGAGTAATTGCGCCATTACTATGCTAGAAACGGAATCTGTCGGCACGCCTTTAATTGGTCAGACGCGGGGACTCGGTCTGGACCGTTTTAATGTGCTTAAAGAAGGGGGGAGGCAGTAACCTGGTCGGGCACCGGCCCTTACCCATCCAGTCCAGCAACTCTCGATCCTCGGCGGAGCTTAACTCGAAGGCGCGGCTGCTACTCCAATGAAGCCTAGGGGAGTACAGGAGGCGGCGGCAGTTGGCTCGGCAAGGGAGGCTGAGGGTTGGTCGGCGCAGCTCACGGTCGGCCGTTGGAGCTATGGAGGAACCGAGAGCGTGGTGAGTGAGGTTAGCTACTAGGGCGTAGCTTGGGAGGAGATGGTTCAAGCTAAACGATGCTAAATGGAGTGGGGCGTGCTGCTTGGGGTGAGGAAGAGCCGGAGCTCGGCGCCTTTTATAGCCAAAGCGGAGAGCTAGCTGGACGACGGCCGCTGTGCGACTACAAGCTCGATGACGGGACTTGGCCGGGGTGTTTCCGAGGCGCAACAGGAGGGAAATCGAGCTGAGTAGCACAGCATCGGCGTGCAGCGCGGTGAAGGGGCGATGGTTCTAGCGGCTTTGCCGCTGTTCCTCTACAAGCCCGATGACGGGACAACTCGAGGGCTAACCAGCGCTGCTCCAGGACAGAGGATGGGGTGGCGAACATCGTGGCACGCGGTGGTAGGCCGGCGACTAGGGAAACGGCAGATGGCGCGGGTCAGCAAACAGCGGGCGGCGCGGTCATGCCACTGTTGGAATGCCGATGCCAGCCGGGGCGCGCACCGGGTGGCATGAGGGTGCCATGGCAGGTCCTGGTGAGTTTTGCTACGCGCCGCTTTGTCACAGAGGGACCAGGGCACGTGTGGGAGGGAATAACGGAGGTTTGGCACCGAATGGTACCTTACACAGAGTGAGTTATGAATGCCATGATTTAACGTGACTCGAGTTCAACTAGTGATGAGGGGACGTGAGCTGCCAGGGCTAATTAAGGATGTAGGTAAGTTGAGGAGACCGAGGATAGGCTGTACGAGGCTTTTAGTAACTTTTGGTTGGGGTTTGCTCTTGAGTTCATGCACGGGAAGAATTTGAGCAGAGGTGTTCGATGCCTGCTATTCCTAAACTTTGAACACGACATGCCCATGTTTGAATATATTTGTACTCTTGGGGATGTAAAGATCATGGTGGAATTTTGTTGAAATTTTTGGAAATTTATTTTTAGGGGTTGCAGTGCAATGCTCCCGTTTGTTCTAAAGTTTATTAATTTTGTTTGCAAACATTTTTGTACTGGACATTGGGGTTTTATGTTATAATTGAGTTAGGTATATTGTTAGGGTGTTCCCCAGTTTATCTCAGAATTTTCGGAAGGGTCGGGGAACGTTAGGTGTCGCGGTTAGGGTTTCAGAAGGATTTAGATTTAAATAGAGGGAAATGGTCGGGAGTTAGGGTTAAGGTTTCTAAGCACGGCAAGGTGATGTGAGGGTATGGGAATTCTCAAGAATTCTTCTGCCTTGGCTCGGGACTACTTGGTTGAAGGATGCCACGGGTGTATCAATGTATACGATGTATATGCTGTGTTAGGGTTCATGCGCGTATATGTTGCATGTGTGGTTAGTTTTGGTGTATTGAGTCCATGCGTTTCTGGAGCGCCCTAACTATATGCGATAACACGCTGTTATGCAAGTTTGGAAAATCAGGGTGTGACAGTAGTCCTCCTTCCCTTCATCACAGTCTCCTTACCCTTCTTGATCCTCATGGTTTTCTTATCCATGTCAACTCTGTAGACAAATCCATCATCATGTAGGGACCTAGCGAAATCAGATTCCTCTTGTACCTTGGCACATGTCTCACACCCCTGAGTAGTCGCTCTCCGTCATTACTAGTCTTGATCTTGATGTCACCAATCCCGACAACACTATGGCATGTGTCATCACCTTGATAGACTCTCCCAAAATCACCAGACTTGTATGTGCTGAACCACTCCCTGTTTGGTGTCACATGAAAGGAACTTGCTGAATCCAATATCCACGCTGTTGTAGACTGATCACCTGAAAGCATGAAAACCTCACAAGTATCTTCTCCACTGTCATCACCTCTCACAACCATATTGGCGCTTGCTTTGGCCTTGTATTCTAGACATCTCTCTTCATATGTCCCCACTCCTTGCACTTGTAGCACTGCAGTTCCTTTTGTTTCTTTTTATTTGATGACCTACCCACTTCATGTTCTTTCCCGCTTTGATCATCTTTGACCAGCAAACCCTCAGCATGAGCATGAGATTCCACTGCATTATTTTCCTTCTCAAATCTTGAGCCAGTAACGTTACAGTAATCTCTGCAATCTTGATGGTTTTCTTGCCGTACGTCAGAGTAATGACCAAATGCTCATAGGATGGTGGTAGAGAACATAGATGAATCATGGCCTTGTCCTCATCATCAAGCTTTATCTCTAGTCGTACATGCTCCGCAAGATCCGACCCTTCCTGCATCTTTAGCTCGTATAAATTTTGCTTTAGATACAGCTTGTTGGTCAGAAACTTAGACATATATTGAGCCTCTAGATTTTCCCATATTCGCTTTGGCGAAACCTCATCCATCACGTGATACATCACCGTATCCGATAGACTCAGCCGTATGATCCCGGCGGCCCTGACTTTTAGCTCCTCCCACGTATTATCCTCCGTCTTGTTTGGCTTGACATCCTGCAAGACTTTTGAGCAACCTTGTTGCACCAAAAAATCTTTGACCCTTGTCTGCCACAAGACGAAATTGTTGGAGCCGTCAAACTTCGCCACCTCGAACCTTGTTGACGACGACATGTCGCCTCTCCTGAACAGATCCGAAAATCCAACCTGATCGCCCGCTCCTTGCTCGATCGATGTCGCACCGATCTCCTCCTTCAAGCACTCCTCTTCTAAATCCGAGCTCTTCTCCTCTTTAGAACTTGTGCTTTCCAGGTTGCCTGTAGGCTTCAACTCCTGAGATCTCGTGCCTTGAAGCCTTCCCTCAACCCCTGCTTATATAGCAGTCCTTGGACTCTCAAATCCAAGCCAGACTCCTATTCCGAGTCCCTTTCCTTTTAAAATTTGGAATCAACTTTGAATTGGAGCAAAAAAACGGATTTAATCTAGAAATTTGGCAGGAAAAACCTTCCAAAACGCATCCTGGGACTTCCCCACGCGTTTTGGGCCCCTCCTGGGCCTCTCTGAGCCCCACCTGGGCTTTCTGGGCTCCTGCCGGGCCTCTCGAGCTCTCCCCGGGCCTCTGTCGCTCCTCCAGGCCCGCCGCGGGCCCCTCCTGGGCCGGCCGCGCCGCCCCCGGGCTGCCTCCGCCCCCTAGGCCGTCCCGCCACCGCTCGCTGGGCCTCCCGCTCCTGGCTGGGCCAGCCTGTCGCTGCCTGGGCCGCAGCGCCCGCGGCTGTGCCAGCCTCGGCCGCCCCGCTGGCCGGGCCCCCCCCAGCGCACCAGGCCGCCGCTCAGCTGGGCCGGCACGCGCGCCTGGGCCGCTCCTCCCTATCTATTAACTGTCTTTCAAGTTACATTGTCACGGTTACACAGGGTGCCTCTATTTATAGGAGGTCCGGGTTACCGAAGTTTGACACGAATTCCGCCCTATCCCTACTACAACTCCAAGTCCTACCTGTAACCTACCCCGAACACATATTCAATACAAACTCAACAGTCTTCTCCGATGACATTCTCATCTATAGCCAAAACTTGGACAACGACAAGAAGCACTTGGTGGCTGTGCTGGAACTGCCGAGGAAGGATCAACGGCAGGTTAAGCCATCCAAATGTTCATTTGCTCAGAAAGAACTCTCTTACTTGGGAAATATCAACAGCCAGAAGGGCGTGTCTACTGAAGCGGATAAGTTCCTCTTGATTAAGCAGTGGCCACAACCCCAGAATGTGAAGGAATTGTGTAGCTTCTTGGGGCTAGCGGTGTGCTACATGAAATTTGTTTGCCATTTTGGCATCATTTCTAGACTGCTTACCAATCTCCTGAGAAAGAATCAACAATTTGTGTGGACAAATGAAACAGAGGAAGCATTCCAAACTCTGAGACAAGGTCTGATCTCCGCGCTTGTGTTGTCACTGCAAGATTTTACCAAAACCTTCATGGTGGAGACCAATGCTTGTGATTACGGAATTGGGGCAGTATTGCAGCAAGAGCATCATCCCATCGCTTACCTAAGCAAGGCCCTCGGTTTGCGCAACAGGGGATTGTCCGCATATGAAAAAGACTGCCTAGCCATGTTCATGGCAGTCGATCATCGGAGATCCTACTTGCAACAAGCGGGAATTCATCATCAAGTCTGATCAACGGAGTTTGGTACATTTGGAGGATCAAAGGCTTAATATCCCGTGGCAGCAGAAGACTTTTGCAAAGCTCTTAGGACTTTGTTATCAAATCTACTACAAACAAGCCGAAAGAAAGCTGCAGCCAATGCTCTGTCACGACGAGTTCAGCCACCAGAGCACTCCATTTCTGCGGTTTCTGTCTATTAACTGGAACCGCCCGAGGTGGTTGCAGGTTATGCACATGATTTCCAAGCTCAAAAGTTGATATCTGAATTTGTCGACCAATACAGAGTAGAAGGGAAATTTCACTTTCAATCAAGGCACCTTGCGCTATAAAGGGCATGTATGGTTGGGCAGCAACACTGCATTGCAAGACCGAGTGATTCAGGCTATGCACGACAGTGCCATAGGGGGGCATTTAGGTTTCCCCATGACTTATCGTCAAATTCGTCAACTCTTTGCTTGGCCGGCAATGAAGAAGCAAATCAAGCACTATGTTCAGAGCTGCTCCATCTACTTACAGGCCAAGCTAGGTAGAATAAAACCCAGGTCTCCTCCAACCTTTGTCGGTTCCCGAGCATTCTTGGCAGATGATCTCCATGGATTTCATCGAAGGCCTACCTCAATCGAGGCGCTTCAATTGCATCCTTGTAGTGTTTGATAAGTTATCGTGGTATGCGCATTTCCTTCCTTTGTCACATCCTTTTACCGCAGCACAGGATGCTTTGGCATTCAGGAATCATGCATTCTGCTTGCATGGCTTACCACAATCCATTATATCTGACCATGACAACGTGTTCATTAGTCAATTTTGGTTATGTATGAGAATGGCGTATCACCCGCAAATGGATGGCCAAACCGAGAGTGTTAATCAATGTCTTGCGGCTTACCTTCGGTGTTTTGTGCATGCTTGTCTAAAGAAGTGGAATAATTGGATTTCTCTTGCTGAGTTCTGGTACAATATGAGCTACCATTCCACTTTGGATAAATCCCCTTTTGTGGTCTTGTATGGGCATGAGCCACGCCATTGGGGGCTAGACACTTCAGATGCCTGTGTTGTATCTGATCTGAAATCTTGGCTGGAAGAGCATGCTTTTGTGAATGATCTTCTCAAGCAACATCTGAACTGAGCTCAGCAGTGGACAAAGACTCAAGCAGAAACATCTCGCAGTGAGCGCTCTTTCGCAGTTGGTGATCTGATTTTCTTGAAGCTGCAACCGTATGTGCTGTCTTACATTGCTTCCCGAGCGAATCACAAGCTTTCTTTCAGGTATTTTGGTCCTTTCCTATCTTGGCACGTGTGGAAGAAGTAGCCTATCGTCTCGAGTTGCCATTGGGGTCTGCCATCCACCCCGTCTTCCATGTATCACAATTGCGCAAGGAACTTCTCCCTTCTGATCTGGTATTGCACTCTTTACCTTCAATTGCTAACCAATTGAGTGTTCCAGTGGAGTTTTTGGCTCGTCGCTGGCGTAAGAAGACTAAGGGGGTGTTTGGTTAGGCTTCTGGCCAGCTTTTCATTGAGAAAAGCCGCAGCCCAACCAAAGACCCGTCTTTTGGGCCGCTTTTCGCAACAGCCGCTTAAGCTTTTGCATGCAAATTGGGCTACATGGAAAAGCCAGTCCACCCCAGCTTCCCGCAATGTCCACTTACGGGATTCCCACTTTGCCCATCGATTTGGAAGTTTTTACACCAAATTGCCCTTACTCCCTCCCGTCTCCTCCACAACAGCACAGCTCGATCCCCTTTCTCGCGCAGGCCACTCCGAATCAACCGGCGGCGGCGCAGCTCCCTAGCCGACGGGTCCACCTCCGCCGCGTTCTACACCGTCGCGTGCCTCCCCAGCCGGTCGCGTCCCAATCACCTCCTCCTCCAGCCTCGTCCGTCTGCGGCACATCCCGGCCCCATCCAGCATGGCCGCATCCACTCACTGGCCCCATCCGTGCCGCTCTGCCTACCAGCACCGCTCGGCGAGGATGCCGAGGTAGTGCGGGGTGGTGACGCGGACGCCAGTGAGGCCCTCGGCCTTGAGGGCCTGGGCGAGGCGACGCATGGCGGGGAGGAGGGAGGTGATGAGGGAGGCGAAGGTGGAGAAGAGAATCTCATTGCCAGCGAGGAGGAGGGTGACGTTGGTGGTGGGGACGTAGGGGGAGAGGTTGGCGCGGATCCAGGAGCGGACAGCGTCGAGGTCGATGGCCTTGTCGGCGAGGGCGGGGAGGACGGAGTTGGGGAGGGAGACGGCGAGGGAGATGGGGGTGCCGGCGAAGGCGGAGATGAAGGTGGGGTTGGCGTCGAAGAGCTTGACACGGTCGATGGTGGTCTTGGAGGCGAGGAAGGTGGCAGTGGCGAGCAGGAGGAGGAGGAGGAGGAGGCCGGAACCGAGGACGAGCGAGAAGGAGAGCGGGGAACACCCGGCGGGGTGGTTCAGCGCGTAGGAGAGGCAGAGTGAGGGGAGGGCCGGGGCATTGGTGGCGAGGGAGAGGCGGAGGTCGGCAGGGTCGCCGGCCGTGAGCGAGGCGACGGCGGGCACGGAGAAGAGCACGACGGGGAGCTTGGCGCGGAGGGGAGGGACCGGTGGCGGTGGGGACCGAGGGGAGGGACCGACGGCAATGTCAAGGAGAAGGCGGCAGTGGAGTTGGGCTGGGGTGGCCGATGCCCCCTGGCCCCTTTTGTATTTGTATTTGTTATTATTATTTTCTGTAGTTTTAGTTTAAACAAGTATTTTTATGTATATTTATTTTTTCTGTAAATTTAGTTTAAGCAAGAATTTGTATTCTATTTGTATTTATAATTTTTTTCAGGTTGATCTTAGGGGTATTTCAAACAATTCTTTCATATACAGCCAACAGCCACAGCCTAATCAAACACGCACAACCACAGACTCACGTGCCAACAGCCACAACTGCTATTCCAAACAGCCAGCCAACAGTCGTTTTTTCAAAAGCCACAGCTCAATCAAATAAGGTCTAAGAAGGTGGTCAAGCAAGTGTTGACATGCTGGTCGGACGCACACCCTAAAGATACCACTTGGGAGGAGGTGGAGAATATTCGTACTCGTTTCCAGCTGTTGCGGCTTGGGGACAACCCACGACTCAAGGAGAGGGGGATTGTGAGCCCTCCTGCAGACGCTAGTACCGCAAGACAGGAGATGGGCCAACCTTCTACCAGGCCAATGAGAGTCTGTCGCCAAACCAGTACCTAGGTGAAAAATGGGCAAGTAGTGATATATGTACCTGTTGCCTGTCAAGTCTGGTATCCAGTTGGAACACGACACGGCGGCTCTTCCTTCCTGGCTGTGTCCTTCCAACATCTTCTTCTCCAACAATATTGTTACCAGAATCGTTCATGAATTGGAGTAGTGCTGGTACCTTAACAGACCAGTCCCTGTTCGAGCGTTGGTGGCGAAGCTGATCTCCGGTTTGGGTACAATCGAAAACCAGAGAGCGGAGCGCAATGTTGTCCAACTGACAATCCTGTTTAGGTCTCGTTTCATGTTATCTGAAATCGTTGATGTCATACAGATCCGTCGACGCTAAGCAAATGCTCACTGTTTTCTTCCATTACATAGTTGTTGTTGCCTTACAGTTATTGGACGAAAATTACATCATAGTACTTAAACATATATCCCTGAATTCTTCGACATCTTTGACAGAGTGACAGTTAAGGTCACAGCATGCGTGCGTTGAATGTGCAGTCGGGGGCGGGCGCACGAAAGCCAGCATGGGTGCGACGAACTTATCTTCTTCCCCGCGCGCCGTTGGAGGAAGGGGCGGGCGCACAAAAGCCGGCACCGGTGCGACCAACATGTCTTCTTCCCCACGCGCCGTTGGAGGAAGGGGCGGGCCCCTGAAACCTGGCACCGGTGCGACGAGCTTGTCTTCTTCCCCACTGACGTGACGGCTGCCTTCCTCGCCTGACATGTATGCATCAAAAATAACATGATGGTAACATTGAAAGATGTGCAGCGAGCAGGATCAAAAAATAGTAAATTACCAATTCTGCTACGACGAAGACTGGTAGTAGTTGATGGCTGCGTGCCAGAAGGTGGCCCTCCCTTCACGTCGTTCATCCAACCGAGACTCAGCTGGGCGCGTCCGAGCGGCACGGCATGGCCGTGGACAAGCTCGCCGCCGCCCACAAGCACGACCAGTACCAGAGCTACGAGCGCTGCTCTGGATGCCATTTTTTCTTCTCCTTTGGCTAGCTAAGCGCGTGCAGTGTGCCACTAGCTCTACACCAAATCACCAATCTGCACATGCATATATATACTCGGGGGTTGCAAGAACAATAGGATGCCGAGCGATAAATATCGAGGCAGTTGGGCAATGGCCTAGCTTGTGATTAATAATTGCTGGCTGGGATAGAAGACGAATGTTCGGCAAAGAAAGAGAGGGATCGATATCTTGTAGCGTTGTAGCTAGGCACTAGGTAGTACTAAGCTTGACCAAAATGCTTTATGAATACAACATGAGCCATGAGGAGTATGTATAGCACAAGTATCGGTGCACGAACTAGCTATAAGAGATTGCTAGCTAGTTCGTTAGGCGCAGGTCCTTATCAAGAATTGCTCGGAGAGAAGGTAAAAGGAAAGTGCTGCCCTTCAACCGACCGATCAAATGGATTCTTGTTTCTTTTCTCCTCCCCCACTCCTTTATAGGGTCTCCTCCTCCTCCTCCCTGGAGGCCGGCGTTAAACCGATCAACCGACCGGCGTCTGGTGCTCACCGACGATGAATGTATGGCAACCAAAAGGAGGGATCGGTATCTTGTAGAGCTGTAGGTACGTACTGCGATCACAAAACAGTTATATGCTTGCGGAAAAACACTCTCCGAAAGAAACAGATCGAAATTTTGGTACCTACTGCGGCACAAATTGGCGATCGCTCGCGGGCCGCGGGCGCCGTGCACGACTCGAACGACCGAACCATCCAGGGAGACAGAGCCACGAACGGCAGCGGTGGGCCACGGGGATATGGGGGTGGCCGGGTGAACATGTTTGGTAACGGATGGAATTTTCCAGGGGATCGCGCGTGCGGAGGCCGCAGAATTGAGCTTTGCGCGTGCATATGATTGCCCCGGGCCAGTCTAGTGGAGCGGGGCTCGCTCGGGTACGTCCGCGCACGGTCCTTTCGTAGGTTGAGCTAGCGGAGGCCCGTCGTTTGGGAGCTGGGACTTGGGACTTGGGACTTGGGAGCAGAGGTAAAATTTAAACTCGGTACTTTCGAGTTAAACGAGTACTCGTAAACTCGGTTCAAGCTCGGTCCTTAACGAGTCAAGCCGAGTTAGACTTTGAACTCATTAAGATAACGGGTTAAACGAGTCAAGTTACCGAGTACTCGAGCTACTCGTTTATCTAGTAGGCCCACAAAGAAATCCGATAGCCCGCAAAAAACATCCGGCCCCTGTAGTGAGAAAGAATGTTAAAAGTCTTAACGAGTTTAACGAGCTAACTCAAATATTTAACGAGTCGAGCTGAGTTGGCTTTTTAGTTCGTTCCATTAACGAGTCGAGTCGTACTGGCTCGTTCAGTTAACGAGTATTTCCAAGTCGAGTCGAGTTGGCTCGATAACCACCCCTACTTGGGAGGAACTCAAATGACAAGGACTCGGATCGATGACATCATTCTCAGTTCTCACCAAACACCCTATTGTTTTCAGGGACATACAAGGTGCACTAGCACCTTGAGATTGACTAGTGCACTCTGTTACCAAAAACATCTTTAAAATTTGTAAAAGATTCTCGAAAAATTATGACACATATTGATATATATCTATCATGCCACAAAAATTATAGCATAGACTAATATATACCTTGAGATTGGGGCTCGCCATGACCCGACCGATCGACGAGTGTACGGTGTACCGTACCAGCGGCGGGCCGCGGGTGTGTGAGGGTGGATAAGACAAGTTTGGTTTCAAGCGGGAAGAGACGGTGATTTTCCACGGGATCCCTGCTGCGGAGTCAGCCTGTGCATTCGGTTTCGGTTTTTGTAAAATGGTAGCCAAAATATGGTGCACAATGTTGTAAACTGAAAATTCGGTTAACCGACAATTTGGTTTCGTTTTCGGTTTAAACCAAAATATACCAAACATCACAAATTTCAGAAATGTAGCGTCAATTCAACAGAAAATTCTGGTTTATTTGGTTAACATGTTCAAGGAAATTTGGTTTTTTTCAGTTAACCAGTTTATTTCTTTAACATGTCCATCGAAATAAATAACGTATCCACGTAAACTCGGTTTATTCGATTTAGGTTAACCGAGGACTAAAACCGATTTCACCGAATTAAATTTGCTTTTCTCGGTTACTCGAAATTAGAGTTAATTCGGTTTTTTGGGTTTCGGTTTCTCGTTTTTATGCGCAGGCTGACTGCGGAGGACGCAGAGTTGGGCTTGCGCGTGCATATGATAGCCTGGTCCAGTGGATCGGGGCTCGGGAACGTCAGCGCGTGGTCCTTTTGTAGGCGACCTTTTGGAGATCCGGTTTGGTACTTGGGAACAACGGAACGTATCGCTATGGGGTACTTCTGGTGCTCCAAGCCACAAAATCCTCATTAAAAAAACCAGAGAAACCCATCTTAAAAATCACGAAAAAATCTGAAGAAAAGTCATAAGATTGAAGCAATATGTATTTATCATGTTGCAAAATTTTAAATTCAAATTCAAAACAGAGGTCGAGAAACAAAAAATATGTAGTGATGATTCACACATCAATTTAAATTAGCTACTATTCACAGCTAGATTGTCTTTTTATTTTTTGTGTTATGGGTCAAATTTGGATTTAAAATTTTATGAGATATTAGATACATGTCGTATCAATTGTGTGATTTTTTCAAAATTTTAGCAACTTTTAAAGAGAAAAAAAAATACTCGGATGCACCGGAAATACCGTAGAATTGGAGTAATGGATACGCTCTCTCCGGGAGTAACTCAACTGGCAAGGATTTTCGGATGGATGATACCCTCCTCAGTTCTCACCGAACACGAGTCTTCCGCGGGTTAACATCTCAGTTCATGTGGGCAACTTGCCCCAGTTGATTCTATAAAAAAATCTCATATCTTCAGACCATTCAACTGCTTATCTACACTTCTTGAATTATTGTCTATGTGTACATTTTTGTTCTCACATCCAAACGAATTCACAGCTAAGTTGGCACAGTACGATCTACAAGCTAAAGGTGTATGTGCTACCCCCTTCAAGATCAAGGACGTCCTGCGGTCTGAACTTGTAACTCACATCCGGTTGTTGTTCCCTGCCGATGCCAAGCAAGCTCTCCTCCTCCTCCGGCTCGCCATGACCAGCCTCGCCCCACGGGTGCCGCAGCTGGTACCTCCTCAGCGCCTCCAGCCTCTCCGCGACCTCCTTCATCGCCGGCCGCTCCTCCCCGCTCATGCTCACGCACCGCGCCACGAGGCGGGTGACCTCCTCCAGCGCCTCGGCCCCATCTCGTCCCTCACCTGCCCGAGCAGCAGCTCGCCGTGCCGGCCGGCCTTCGCGGCCGCCACGAACCGCGACACGAGGCTCCTGTCCTGCTCCGGCCCATCGAAGGAGAGCGCCTTCTTCCCCGTCAGCAGCTCCAGCAGCACGACGCCGAAGCTGTACACGTCGCTCTTGTCGGTCAGCTGGCACGTCATGAGGTACTCCGGGTCGAGGTACCCGCAGGTGCCCTGCACCAGCGTCGCTACCTCGGCCTCGTCGCTCGGCGCCAGCTTCGACGCGCCGAAGTCCGAGACCTTGGCGGTGAGCTTCCCGTCGAGGAGGATGTTGGCCGTCTTGACATCCCCGTGGAGGATGGGCGGCGAGGCCGACGAGTGCATGTACGCCAGCGCCTCGGCCGACTCCGCCGCGATCCGGAGACGGGTGTCGAAGGGCGCCGTGTCGGAGCTGGGGCCATCGCCGCCGCCATGGATGTATTGGTAGAGCGTGCCGTTGGAGACGAACTCGTAGACCAGCATCGGCACCTCCACTTCGAGGCAGCAGCCGAGCAGCTTAACGACGTTCCGGTGGTTGATCTGGGAGAGGATGAGCATCTCCCTCGCGAACTCCTTGGTCTCGGCCTCCTCCATCATCTTGGACTTCTTGATGGCCACCACCGTCTTGTCCTGGAGGACGCCCCCTGTAGACGATGCCGTGGCCGCCGCGGCCGAGGACCCGGTCGGCGGCGAAGTTGTTGGTCGCCTTCTCGAGCTCTTCTGTGGAGAAGATCTTGAACCCGCCTCCGGCGGCGCCGCCATTGTAGGAACGCATCTGCTGCTGCAGGATCACGCCTCCATTGTGCTGGAAGAAGCTCTGCTTTGCTCTGATGAGCTTCCTCTTCTGGAGCCCCAGGTAGAGCCAGAAGCACATGAACACTGATAAGAACACTCCCACGCCGACTCCTGAATACGGCATTGATATTTTTTGTCATTAGATTCCCGAGAAGGAATTGCAGAAACAAACGAGCATTGAGACAAGTAGAGTGTTACACGGATGCATGATGACAATCTGTATGTACCTGTAACTACTTTTAGAGCTAACGTGAATTTATCCTTTGGCCGGCAACCGTTCTTCGTGGTGGCATCTCCGCTTTTCCCAGGAGGGCATTGGCAAGTGTAGCTTCCCGGCGTGTTTGTGCAGACTCCGTAGCACGGGTATTCCCCGTTCCGTTGGCACTCGTCGGTGTCTTTCGTTTGCAAAGCAATTTCATCATTTGATCAGACAAAAAATTGGCAGAAGAAACAGTAGATGAGCACTAAGGCCGGTGTCGTGTCGCGATGTGTACCTCTGCATCCACCGTCGAGGTAGGGGTTGCCGTCGTAGCCCTTGGAGCAGTTGCACCGATACCCGGCGCCGTTGGTCGCGTCGACGCACTCGCTGCTCGCGCTCCGGCACGCGTAGTTGGTCGCGTTGCGCCTGGCGGCGCGGCAGGTGCCGACGTTCCTAACGGCCCAGTCGAGCACGATGGGCACGGCGAAGTCGTCGGTGCGGTTGAGGAACACGCGGTCGCTGTACGCGAACCACTCAGCCTCGACGAGGAACACGTAGTGGCACGCCGTGACGTTGGAGACGAAGGTGAAGTCCCCCTGCCCCTGCGGGAAGTTGCGCTGGTGCGGCTCGAAGAAGCTGACGCCGGGAGGGATCGCGCTCTGGCAGCAAGCGACGCCCGTGCACGACCCCGGCATGGGGTACAGCGACGGCCGGCACACGGACATGCAGCCGCTGACGTAATAGCCCTGGCCGTCGACGAAGTAGCCGAGGTTGGGGCAGCCGAGCGCGACGAGGCGGTTCTTGGCCGGGGAGAAGAGGTAGGGGCTGGTGCCGAGGGACATGTACGACGTGCCGGCGTTCCGGCTGACGAAGCCCCCCGTGGAGTTGTAGCACTCGCGCGTCGCGTTGAGGTACGCCCGGGCCTCGCCGGCGGCGAGGGACAGCGCCGCGAGGCGGTGGTTGTAGCCGTAGACGGTGAGGCGCGGAGGGGAGAGGGAGTCGTCGCAATCGAGCTGGAAGCCCTGGAGGCCGTCGTCGCGGTAGCAGCCGGCGCCGATGCCGAACGGGTAGGGGATGGTGATGTTGCCGCACCTGTCACGGCAGCCCGGCCGCGCCACGGGCAGTGCCGGCTGTCGTTGAGCTGACGCCGGTGCCACCAGCAGCTGTAGCAGCAGCAGCAGCAGTACGGCCACTGCAGCTGACCGCCGCCAGTGCAGTAGGCTGCAGAGCTGCAGGGTGGTCGCCAATTTTGACATGGTCTTTGTCTGGTTGCTCTGCTCGGATCGATGACGGGCCGGTTTCGAACTTTCGATATATATATGGAGTGGGTGACGGTGGTTGTGAGATGTTGAACGCGATGATGATTTGAAGGCGAAGTTTTAGTTGTTAATTAATCCGAAGAAAGATGGAAGGAAGGATGGAACCGGGAGACGCAGCACGGACGCGCACGCACGCGCTTCGTTGACTAAGCTGGTTCATCTCGTCTCTCGCGTGGTGGTAGCATGGTGGCGGTGACTGCGTCCACGGGCACTTGCGGGGGTCAAGTATTCGTCGCCCCGCGCCGATCGCGGCCGTCCGCCCGGAAACGGACGTAATCCCGCAGTTGATGCCCTGAGAACGCCCGAAGTCCGCCCCGTCCCGTTTTAATGTCCTAAATAAATTACATACTCCTGGGTCGAAAAATAATAATTTCGCCACAACAATAAAAAAAATTCACTCATTAAACATTGTAATATTATACCCGTTGGGTGGGAAAATACACATTTTTGTGAGTCCGGATAGACCACTACTATTTTTATTTTAACTTGTCATCTTTGTTTTTGTTTTGTACGACACCGCAGATGAATATTTTTATTATATATTAAAACTATTTGATAGGTTAACTAGAAAAAAGGCACATTAAAAAAATCACATAAAAAGTAAAACATCTAGCCATTAATTCAGTGGATATTATTTTTATTAGTAGACCACAATCGATAAGTCTTCGTAACTGTATTTAAATAGATTATGACCATAATCGATATTTGTTCTTTATATACTATTAAATAATTTTGTGTGTGCCGGTCGTTAGGAAATAATCGGATCATTCGTGTTGTGCTATCAAGATTATTTGTCGATTTTTTTATATTTCTCATGTGTGCTGAAGATTTTGGACCAGAATTTGGGTGAGATTTAAATAATTTTGTGTGTGCTGGTCATCACGAAATCATCAGACCACGTGTGTTGTGCCGTGAAGAGACTATTTCTCGATTTTTTTTATTTCTCATATGTGCTGAAGATTTTGGACCAGAATTCGGGTGAGATTTGTTCATATGTGTTGTGCAAAATATTGGTGTAGTGCCTTTGTCAAGTCTGCATTTTGTGTTGATAATTGTGTCTTTAATGTTTGCTAATCATGTTCTTAGTGCCTCTAACTGTTCATTCGTGCCGCCGATTGCAAAGATCCAAATGGATTGACACTAATTGCAAATGGCATTCTGTTACTTACTCGAGTAATTGACCGTAAATCGTGATTAGTGTTCATCTAGTCCGATCGTTGAATGTGGAAAATCAGGGTTAAATGGTTAATTTGAGATTAGTTATAGGTATTTTTGCAGTATCGGTCCTCAACATGAAGGTGTATTAATCACAAAATGTCAAATGCATGAGAAATACAACCTCAAATGCACAGATTGCACCAATCTTGATGCACAGCAGCGGCCCATATAACGAGCACACCGGTGCTCAGGCACCAAAAGCACTTTTCGGAGAAGTTTTAGCTTCTCTGGATGAGCATCAACCATTTGTTGGTCCAAAAAATCAATGTCACGATGCCTACCTCTGTGGTCAGCCTGGTATTCGGTTTAACCGAAAATTCAGTTTTGGT
Organism: Stipa capillata; assembly: GCA_019208055.1. Lineage (NCBI taxonomy): Eukaryota > Viridiplantae > Streptophyta > Magnoliopsida > Poales > Poaceae > Stipa > Stipa capillata. The sequence goes on from JAGXJF010004340.1 coordinate 357,101, forward strand.
TTTTTGGGTTTTTAAAGATTTTAGTTTTTGAAAAATGGTAACCGAAATATGGTGTGCAATATTGTAAACTAAAAATTCGGTTAACCGACAATTCGGTTTCGGTATTTGGTTTAAACCGAAATATACAAAACATCATAAAATTCAGAAATGTAGCATCAATTCAATAGAAAATTCCCATTTATTCGGTTAACATATCCACGGAAATTCAGTTTTTTAGTTACTGATTTATTTCTTCAACATGTCGACTGAAATAATAACGTATCCACGTAAATTCGTTTTAATCGGTTAATCGAGGACTAAAACCAATTTTACTAAATTAAATTTGGTTTTTTGAAAATGGTAACCAAAAATATTTCTGTTAACCAAAATTAGAGTAAATTCTTTTTTTTTGTTTTCTCAGTTTTTATGCCTGCCTAACTCCGTGGTGTCGACGCACTCGCTGCGTGCTCACGCAGGCGGTCATATCGCGCCTGGCGCCCAGTCGAGCACGATGAGCACGATGTAGAAGTTGGTGCTATCGAGGCAGTGGTAGAGCCACGATTTTGACGTGTGGGAAGGGAGGTGATGGGGGGTATTTAATATGATTTCAACCCAAACGGTATATACACCGGATGCCACTCTAAAGCATTAGATTTTAGCGGTTTGACAAATGCATGTCTAATTAATCCGTGTTGCACTATCTTCTCATTATCTTAATCATTAGCCCGTTGCATTTCAAATTTCTTATGCGTTCGATAATTGGAACAGGAAGACAACGAGTGGAAGACAATACTAAAAAGTAGAAGTTCGTCGTTTGATATCAAGAGTAGATAGTATACAAGCTATTGCAATTCAAATCCAAACTTGTTCAGAACTGAAGGAGAGCACAGAAGAAAACGTTTAATATGCCATGCATATATGTATAATATATAGGTAAACTCTTGCTAATCTTGCCGTCTAATCCGACGGCTGTGCACTGTGCCTATGAAATACAAAATTAGGCATGCCGATTTGTAGCGGTGCCCTAATATATATAGATCATTCCCGCTTAATTCCTCTTCGCTAGTGCAGGGACAATATTATGTACAAGCCAGTTAGAGATAGAATCATACGTACTAGTAGACAAAATGCATACACATACGGCTCGGTAACTTTCAGCTAATGCAAATCAGCGTGGCCGGTGACCCTCTAGGCCGATAGACTGTAAGGTCATGGGGGGGCTAAGAGCAAGTCTATCAGGCCTCCTAAAATTTCTCCCCTAAATCTCTATAGAGGGGATTCTCCTAAAAAATTTGTCCCCTAAAATTTTTTCAACTCCAGCAGCTCCCCTAAAACATCTCCCATATATTTCACTCACCTATATTTTAACAATATCTTATAACTACCATTTGTAACCGTTAAAATTCGAACGACTGTAGTTCCAACGGTTAGTTTTCAAACGGTTAGTTTTCCAACGGCTAGTTTTCCAACGGCTATTTTTCTAACGGCTATTATTCCAACGGCTAGTTTTTCCAACGGCTATTATTCCAACGGCTAGTTTTCCAACGGCTAGTTTTCTAACGGCTAGTTTTCCAACGGCTAGTTTTCAGGTCTATATATACGATATCATCTCTCATATATCTCTCTCACAATCCTGGTTCTATCTTCTCTTCTACATCTATTTCCCCATCTCTCTTTCATCTCTCCACAACGATATGAGTCACCGCCGCAGCTTGGCCCGACGATTGTGCTTGGATTCCTCTTCTGATGAAGAGGAACTCTATATGGCTGCAGTCGTAGCAGAGGAAGAACAAGAGCGGTTCGACGCTCCATGCCATGGCGGTTCAGTGCCGGGACGTCAATTTATTGATCGCGAGAGCGCCGAAGGTTATCTCAGACTCTACAAAGACTACTTTGCAGAGAATAGTACCTACCCCGAAAGGATGTTTCGCCGCAGGTTTGCAATTGTTGCTTTTGTTTCTTTTTCACCGTACTGGTCAATCTTCGTGTCTCATTCATTATATTCGCGCAGGTTTAGAATGCATCGTCCTCTTTTCTTACGCATAGCGAGTGCTATACAGCAACATGATAGGTATTTTGTGCAGAAAAGAAATAATGCTAGCACTCTTGGGTTACATCCTTTGCAAAAGATCACCGCAGCATTCCGAATGCTAGCTTATGGACTACCAGCTGATGCTACCGATGATTATTGTCGGCTAGCAAAGGGCACCGCTTTGGAGAGTCTTAGAAGATTTGTGCGAGCTGTGATTGAGGTCTTTGGTGATGAGTACCTGAGATCTCCAGATGCTGAAGATACTGCTAGATTACTTGCAATTGGAGAGCAAAGGGGGTTTCCAGGTATGCTAGGGAGCATAGATTGCATGCATTGGGAGTGGAAAAATTGCCCTACAGCATACCAAGGTTTTTTTTGTTGGCCATGTCCGTGAACCCACAATCATTCTTGAAGCTGTTGCTTCACAAGATCTTTGGATTTGGCATTCCTTCTTTGGTTTACCAGGATCTCACAATGATATAAATGTCCTTCACCGTTCGCCTGTGTTTGCAAGGCTAGCCGAAGGGCAAGCTCCTGAAGTGAATTATGATATCAATGGTCACAACTACAAAATGGGGTATTACCTTGCAGATGGCATATATCCGCAATGGGCCACATTCGTGAAGACAATATCAAATCCAATTGGGCAAAAGAACAAAAATTTCTCTCAATTTCAAGAAGGAGCTAGGAAGGATGTCGAGCGAGCCTTTGGGGTTCTACAATCTCGTTTTGCCATCGTTCGTGGACCAGCAATGCATTGGAATCAAGAGACACTCGGAGATATCATGACAGCTTGTATTATCATGCATAACATGATAATTGAAAATGAGCGTGAAAACCCTGAAGACTACAACTACGATTTTATGGGAGAAAGGGTGACAATTTCTCGCCAACATGCAGTTCCATTTTCTCAGTTTCTTCAAGTTCATAGTGATATTCAAAACAAACAAGTTCACTGTCAACATGTAACACCCTAATTTTTCGAAACCCAGAATTTAGGGCTAACAAAAAACTTTTAGTTAATAATGCCGGTTGAAGATGCACCCAATTAAAACTTTAGTTCAAATCGGGATGAAGCTAGATACCGGGCGCGAAAACCCTTGCCTTATTCCCATCGATCTCCGTTTCGTCCAAACCCTAATCTGTTCCTTCTAAGCTGCGGGTCAAAACCCTAACGCCACGTTCGGCTCTGCCACAGCTCAGTGTATATATATATACACATGGATATTTCGGGGACACCATTCGAAACACAACTCACCAGAACATCGCAGGTCCTTTTCACCCATATGCAAACCCTATATTTGCAAAAACCACCAAGTGTATGTGGGCACATACACCTTGGAATCCTCGTCTTATTGCTGCATGTGTTCATTCGATTTCCACCACAGCTAATCAATTTATTTTACTGCCAGTTCATTTCATCTTTACTCCGTTGCATCACTCCCTTGGTTCTGTTCCCATGCACACGCAGGCACCCGCGTTAAACTTCAGCACCAGCAGCAGCTGACTCTCCTGTCTCCTCACTCTCTACTCAAATCACTTCATTTACCCCTCTTAACTCTTGCCTGTCTCATCGTGGCATTAATTCAAATAAGCAGTCCCATCTTCTTCCCTATTCCTTGAGAACGCGTAACCTGGCCAGCTCAACCTAATTTCCCAGGCAGCCAGCATCAGTCACCTCACCCCTCTGCTCCTCTTTAATCCTGCCTCAGCTCAAGTCATTTCACGAGCTCTTAATGTCCCATTTTCTATGCATGCCTAGCTCACCACTCACCCGAACCAATGCCTGACTTATCAAATCAGCTGTAACTCCTTTTCCTTGCCACGTTCTCCTCCACGTCTGCGTTCAGTATCCAGTTTTCACTGCACCTACAGCACACTCCAACCACCCATGCCCCTCTTCAATTCGATGCCTCAGACGCGGTTAAATTCCTCTTTCCCATCCCTGAGCTTCATCTTCTTTCTTCCCCTAGATTGTTTCTTCATCTCCCCAATCACAGCCGAGCCAAGCCTCTCCAAAGCTTTTCTTCCTCCTCTGGCTTCCCCTTCCCTCCATCCTCCCCACATCCGGCCACCACTCCCCATTCCTTCCCCGAGCCCTGCAGCAAGCCACCACCCGACCGCCGCCGTGGCCTCCAACGGCAAGCTGCCAAGACCTCCTCTCGGCCACCTTGAGCACTCACCGCCGGCCACTACCCTTGCTGCCGCCCCTACTCGCTGGAGCCCTCTCTCCTCTACTCTGGACCCGCCGCCACTCCAACACCAGCCACAGCACCCATCCGCCGCCGCCAGATTTACTCCTCCCCAAGCGCCTGTCGGAGCTACCCACTGGCCACGCCTCGTCTCCTAGTTGCCGTCGTCGCTGGTGGAGCCCCCCCTTCCAGCGTCCCGTCGGTCGCACCGCCAGCTCAGACTTCCATCAGCAACGCCGCACCGGACCCCCATCTCCCTGTCGCCGCCGGTGGTGAGATACCCGAGCGCACCGCCGGTCACCACGGATCCGAACACCAGCGCCGCCGGCCACGAACTCCAACGCCAACGCCGCTCGCCCCAAGCACGTTCAGGCCGCCGACGCCCTGGGCGTCTCCTCTGTCTCCCTCGCCGGTGGGCCACCCGACGCCCTTCTCCCGATCTGCCGCCGTCCTACTCTCCAGCGACTCCCCGCCGCCGGGCCCGCACCGAACACTCCAGCGCCGCTCCGCCCCACTTCCCCTTCAGCAGGTCGCCGAGCCCTCCTAATCTCGCCGCCGCTCCTTGCTTTCCGCCGGACCAACAGCCCCGCCGCGATGCCCTGGTCGCCCGAGCTGAGCACGCCGCCACTCCCTTCCTTCCCCTTTCTTTCCTGCGCCACAGCCAAGCTCATTTATTGAGCTAATATCAGCTTAAGACCGGTTTAGGCACCCTAAACTCCCCAACAGCAGGGACCCACTGGTAATTAGGTGAGGACCCAAAATTCCCTCTCGGTAACAGCTCAAACAAGTTTTCTCTCCCCTCTAAAAATCAAATCCTGGTCTGGTGACGCTTGTTCTGTAATCGTTGGAATTTATTCGAGTTCCAGAACTAAAATTAACTAAGTTTGGTTATGGTTAGGATGTATGTATGTTATCTAACTAATGTAGTATAGTAATTTCTCCCCAATCATCTTTTCAAACCATACATAACCTGTGAGATTCGGCAACATTTTTATAAGTTAATTGTTGAGTTTTTAAAAGTAGTAATCCCGTAGTGACCACGTTGATAAGAGAAAGGAGCTATGCAGATAGGTGCATATAGATGAACGTATTTTTGATTCCGTTGGTGTAAGTACAAGAACTTTATTAGAGGTGTCTGGTTAGTGAATGGAAACCCTAAACTCGTGACCATGCCAAACGATGTCCATTTATCTTTAGTTCTGAACCTCGATTTGGAAACCCTAAGAAACTTGAAGTTCAGTTAAGGTCTACTAGTTGCATACAGCGATAGGTATAATTTAGGATCATCCTGTTAGTATAGTCGCGCTGCGAATAATCTCGTAGCCTTGAAACTCTCAGAATGTGCATGCCCTATATAGGAAGTGGTAGAATGCTGTGCCCCCTTTGGCCCATAGAACCCTATTTCCGCTAAGAAAAGTTATGAGAGAAAGGGAGAAAACCTAACCGATAATATGCCGTGAGCTGATATCTCCCGCCAAGTAATATGAGACCCTCAACCCTAACTCGACAGACACCCTGAATGTAAAAACTTTAGTATAAGGGTTCGCACCGTAAAACCCTAAAGCCTAGTACCCTCGCATGTCCACCGGAAACCCTAGGTGCTCGTGTAGGCACGCTGCCTTCGAAGATCCTGGCTCGATAGAAAAACCCTAAGCGATGAAGTGCTATGGTGGATGCTTCCCGCCAAGCTAACGCAAGGCACCCAACCCTAGCTCTCAAACCACTGCTTGAAATCAAATAATTAATCAAACGCGTCATGATTGCATGTGTTGATTCTTCCGGTTCTATATTCGATGTTCTTGGTTCTTCCCCGTGCCATTGGTTTATTCGTTGTTCTTTCGACGTGTAGATATCGACGTTAGGGATATCGCGCAAAGGACCCCGGACCATTGACGTATCGAGTTCAAGACCAAGACTCGGCCAGTTTGCCAGACAAGCATTCCCACCTTGATCATGTTGAATCCCATATGTGTGAAATCATAATTATTTTATTTGCGAACTCTGCATGCTATGTGGTTAATAACTGTATTTTATGCAGTATTAGTTATTCCCAGTAGCTGCACTGTCCTTAGGTCCGAATAGCCGACCCTTGTAACCCTAGATATAAAAGTCGGTTGTCTCGCAACCGACAAAAGTTTTAAGGTTATAGGCATTAGCCGTGCTTAGACCTGCTATAGCCAAAAATAAATTTTCCTCGATTTATAAAACCCCCATTCGGGATATGGGAAATAAAACCCTCGGGTAACGTGTGCTATCCGGGGTGGTGTTTAAAAGAATGTTTGTCAAAACTCGAATGAAAATTGGAGATGATTTGGATTCAGGCGAGAATGCTAAGGGCAGCCTGGGGCTGTAGAGGAATTGATATTGGCGCGTTCGTCTGGGACGATCATGGGTGGAGGAATGGAGTCTTGCTCGAATCAGTTAAGGACCGAGCCTAAGTGCCGCTAAACCAGTTCCACTACCGTACGTCCACATGTCCTTTATGGGAAGGACTTGGCTTGGTACCCCGGCAAGTATTAGGGTTTGGACCCGTGGGAAGTTAGGAGTCGTGGCTAGGTGTTTGAAGTCCTAGAGATCCACTGCCGCGTAGCGTTTGGGTGTTGATCGACACAAAGGTGGAGAGCCCCAATTTGGTGTCTGGGGGCATTGCAAACTTGGGTATTCACCTAGCGGGTCCAACTCTAGTATGGAAGCGGGCGACGGTCTCGTTGTAATAGCCCTGCCAATATACGTCGCGAAGTATTTTCAGGGTGACTTACATCTTGTGGGTAAAGCCGTACAACCTCTGCAGAGTGTTAAAAACTATTCGAATAGCCGCGTCCTCGGTCATGGACATGAACTGGCAAGGCCACACACTGGTTAGACTAAGTTTTGGTTGCGAAAGCCGGGAAATGGGATTAAAGACGTGGGCATGATGTGTCCACAGTGTGCAATTTACGCTACAGGCTGGTAGCAAGGAATTGCAGGAGGAGAGGCTAGCCGTACTGTCCGGGACGGTATGGGCTGAGCATGGAGTCAAGCGGGAGCTAGCCATGTTATGCGGGATAACAGGGGCTGAACACCGTTCTAAGGACGCTAGCTGCACTATCCGGGATGGTGCAGGCTGAGCAGTGAATCGAGACGCTAGTCGTACTGCCGGGGTAGTATGGACTGAGCTATCTCGAGATTGAGAAAAGGAGGTAGCCGGGTCTACCTCAAGAACAGTTTCGTTATTTTATTTCACTTTGATTCATGAAACTACTTTGGAATCTATCCTTATCGTATTTGAATTATAAACTCACATTTCCGCTCAATCAGCAACTTAGGTTAGAGCTGTTCCTTGATTAAACCTCTGCATGAAATATTGCCGTATAATCTCTCCTGTGGGAATAGCTTGCGAGTACATTCAATGTACTCACCTGGCTTGTTGATTTGGCCAGACAAAGGAGGACAACGGTTCCGCAGATACGTATACGAACGCGAAAGCTAGGGCGTAACCCCAGTCAGTTGCCTGTCGGGTATGGCATACTGATGGGCCACCTCTCCGCTGGATTTCCGATGCAAGTTTATAGCCGTTGGGCTAAAGGTATCAGATTATCGACCTTAACGGTCTATTTAATTGTTTACGCGTGTATGACAATGATATACAAGTTAACTCGTGTGTATCGGCTACTGATCCAGGGACCGGTACAGTGATCACGAGGGAGCTCCCGGCTTAAAAACCGGGGGCGCCACACAACATCAACTTGATTTAGTTGAGCACCTATGGCAAATTCGAGGAGATATGTAGCTTTTTTAATTATGTAAGCGGTAGTAATAATCTAGTATGTGTCGTCATTTTAAATTATGGAGGGGTGTAAGCGGTACTATTTCATTTTCTACATAATGTAAGCAACTATGTTTTTAATATAGTCGACCAACTATTTCATACAACACATAGTTTATAATCCAAAGGGTTCATGGTCATACGACATACTAAAGATTACAACAAAATAATAAATAGTTCATACAACAAAAGGTCCATGGTCATACGACATACTAAAGATTACAACAAAATAATAAATAGTTCATACAATAAAATGTCCGAATTACAACAATTAGTGAAGCTTAACTCGATGAGTTGCGATGCTTACTGATGATCTGACTCCGAATCATCTTATAGTATTCTTGTTGTTGCTCGTCCATGCCACTAAGGTCCATGTTCATTATTTGACGTTCTTCCATCATTCTCTTGAGTTGTATCTTTTCTTCTTCTAATGCCACCCTTTTTTCTTCTATTGCATTCTTTCTCCTTTCTTCTACCAACCTGTTTTCTTCTATCTCTTTGTCCATTGCAATAGCAAGATCAAATCGCTCTTGTCTCTTCTCCTCCCTAGCCGATAACATACCACCAAATGCCTCCATAACATTACTACTACCTGTAGAGGTAGAAACTTTACCACGTCGTAATAGTTCTTTCGCCTTCTTTTTACCAATTGGTCTTGTTGGGGGAACATCTGTAAGGGGAGATGTAGCTTCATCCTCGAACATATTAGCATTTGGAGTACTAGGTGAAGATGAACTCAGAGTAGACATGGATGACGTCTTCTGTTTTTTGTTACTGATCCGAGTTGTCCACTTCTCGCTATTTTGCAATTTTTCATAGCAATGCATCAATGAAAATGATTTCTTTCCCTTCTCTTCTTGCCGGTACATAATGCATGCCTGAGTTATCTGCATTAGTACATATGTATTAGTATAACAATGCATAACATATTAACATAAACCATGTAAAACATAGATTTCTACCTTATCTTTTTGTGTCATCCCACTTTGGTTTCGTTTCACAATCTGGGCATAACATGCAGTAAACTTAGACACTTCAGTTCGAATAACAGCCCAACGGTGTTGGAGAGAATTTTGATTCCGATCCGATTCTTCTTTCTTGTTGGCATGGAAGTGATCATGGACTCTTTTCCAATAACAAGCACGAGATTGGTCGACTCCTATGATTGGATCTTGAGTTACCTCGAGGTATGCATCCACCAAAGCCTCGTCTTCAAAAACGCTGAAATTTTTTTGCCTCTTTGAGCTTGCTTTCACAATTGGGGTAGGTTGTTCGGATCCATCGAGATCGACGTATTGTGATTCACTCCAACTCACATCATTCAATCCGTCACTTTGCAAAAGGTCAAAATATTGTTGATTATCCATCACAACAATCTGCATCAACACAAAATACGTTATGAATTAATCAAAATTGTTTCAACAGAGGTGAGATAATCTACTTCGGTGCATTTTTTGTTCATATCAAACAGCATTAACAATCAAGATACTTGAGAAATTGGCTGCAATGGTTCATGGTCATATAAATGTCTCACTCTCTCAATCTCTCTGTCTCTCGCTCTCTCGTATCTCTCTCTCTGTCTCTCGCTCTCTCAATCCCTATCTCTTGCTCTCTCAATCTCTCTCTCTCTCTCTACTGCACGGGGGGAGATGGCGTGAGGGAGAGGGAGGGGCCGGCGGGCGCCCGGGCCGGGTCAGGGCGGGAGGCGGCGGTGGCCATGGCCGCGCCCCAGCTTCCCCCGCCGCCACGCACCCCGGCTGCCTCCACCGCCGGTACCCGTGGCGGCGATGGCGCAGAGGGAGAGGGAGAGGCCGGCGGGCGCCCGGGCCGGGGCAGGGCGGGAGGCGGAGAGCGACGAAAGGGAGAAGAGCGGCGACGCGGCGATGGCCATGGCCGCGCCCTAGCTCCCCCCGCCGCCGCGCCTCCACCGGCGGCCGCCACACGCCCGGGCTTCCTCCGCCGCCACGCACCCCGCCGCCACAAGCCCGAGCTTCCTCCGCCGCCACGCGCCCCGCAGTCCACGCCCCCGCATCGACCTCCGCCACGCACCCCTGCTCCGGATCTGAGGACGGCGCGGGTGGCGGACGCGCTGTAGTGGCGGCCGCGGCGGCTCTGCGTCCGGGACATGCTCGAGCTCATGGCGATGGCTCCTCCATCTCTCTCCCCGAGGTCATCCTCTCTCGCTCACTTTCGATCTATGGAAAAAATGGGGGAACGGGACCAACCGGAGTGGAGGGTGCTCGTGGCCGGGGCAGGAGCGGCCGCCGGTGGAGGCGCGGCGGCGGGGGCAGGCGCTGCCGCTGCTGGAGGAGTGGCGGAGGTCGGTGCGGACGAACCGGAGTGGCGGCGTGGTGGCGGGAAGGAGGTTTCCGGATGGAGTCGTTGGCGATTTCGGGGGAACGGGGATGAATCGGGGAGCCCCGAGAGATAGGGGAGGGGGAGCTCGAAACTGGGGCGAGCCTAATGTCGGGGAGGGGATGGGGGGTCTGTTGGACAGCGTTTTTCCTCCTCTCTCCCCTAAACTAGCGATCGGGGACCCAACCGGGGGCCTGATAGACTTGCTCTAAGCCCCTGCTCGTCCCCCTACAGGCTCCGTCCCTTGAGAAACATGCGGTCCCTGTACGTGAACCACTCGGCCTCGACGAGGAACACGCAGTGGCGCACAGTGACGTTGGTGCAATGGTGCCTAAGGCAACCAACTACGGCCCACAAGCTGAGCCTGGCTCACAAAATGCGTGACAACATCCGTCGACCGTGCCAGGGTGATTGTTTTTATCGTGATCTTTTTCACACGCGAGAAACTTGTTGATCGATTGGTTCACCTGTTGTGTTGGACGTGCATATTTCATTCCAAAATTAGAATACATGGATTCATAATTTTTAAAATGAACGTGAAAATAAGGATTCATTCAAACCACCATATTCTTTGTTACAAGATCTTCAAAAAAGAAACCACATGTATATATTTTAGGAGCAAACTTTCGACGCCCTTCTCTTTGTTGGAAATTATATCAGCTTTACGGTGATAGTTTTTTTTTCACCTATAATATTGATTTGTTCAACAAGAAAAATATTTTTCATGAAAAAATATATTTGCAACAGAAATGTTCATATAGCTCATAAGAATTGTCTCGATATATCATAAAAAATGTTCATATGGAAAACAAACTTTTGAAATATGGTCCCCCCCTAATAGAAAATGTTCATGAAATTGTTTCGATACATAAAAAAATGTTTCATATAGGAAAATATTTTTTGAAATATGTTCTAGCACCCATAGAAAATGCTTGTGTGTTCCAGAAAAATGTTCATCTAACACATGAAAATTGTTCCACAATCTCATGGTGAACATGAAGGGCTTATGTTAATTATTTTTCTTATCAAAAAACTAAAAAATCACTACTTGAATAATCATATATATCCGTGAACAGAAAAAATCATTGGGTAGATGTTTTGTTTAAATGAGTGGATAAAATATCTACTTGCGAAACACAAGAGAAACTGAAAAAAATAAAAAATAACAAAAAAAAGAAGAAATAAAAACTAAACCAACAAACAATAAAACAAGATAAAAATTTAAAAAGTGAAAAAAAGAAAAAAGAGATAAAAAAAACACACGCCTAGCCTCCTAATGTGCCTACACAGACGGGTGGGCTTAAGGAGCATAGGGTATGTGGAGCGTTATTAACTTCCGCAATTGGTGAGAGCGGAAATCTCAATATATGTTTATTTTGGGAGCCAAGAATCCTCTACATATCCTTCTTTTTCTTCATGGGCCGGTCCATCAAGCTAGTTTATTTTTTATTTTTTCCCTGTTTTACTTTTTTTCTTTCCTTTTCTTCGTCTTACCTTTATTTTATTTTATTTTATTTTTTATTTTTTCTACTTTCTCTGTAGTTTTTATGTACCACAAATAAATATTAAATCGATGCAATTTTCAAAAGTGTTCAGCTAACAATTTTTTTTCACTAGTACATGTGATTTGTTTTAAGATTATATTTTACTTTCGACACAAAAAGAAAATTTTAACACAAGTAAATTGAATATGGAGCATTTTTCACGAGTTAGATGTATATTTTTTCTAAATACATGAACAAATTTCATAGACGGTAGAACATATTTCAAATTATTTTTTGTACTGGATATTTTTATCTCTCGAAACAATTTTCATGTGTTGCATGAGCATTTTATTGATATATATGAACATTTTTCATAAACGGTGGAATATGTTTCAAAATATGTTTTTATACAAAATATATTCTGAAAATTATATTTTTAAATTTAATTTTTTACTATTCATGATTTATAAATTATATTTTTAAAATTTTATAAATATAGAAGATCAAAATAGAGTAGATGGGCTGGCCGAATAAATGGGTCCATTTAGTTGCTCTGCGGACTCAATTCGCTCGCTCCACCCGGGCGGGAGACAGGAATCTCGATGCCACCGCGGGAGGTTTGTTGGTGCGGCTCGAAGAAACTGAGGCGAGGGGTTTATGGGCACCCGACGCCGGTGCACGGCCTAACTTAACCGACGGGCCTCCCTAAACTCACCGCGCGCAGACGTAGCCGAGCCGTTCGACTAAAAAACCGAGCTCACCCCCACGCTCAAGCCCATCTTGGCGGGCCGCGCACGCGATCTCGGGGAAAATCACCGCCACCGCCGTCTGAAACAAACCAAATCAAACCCACCCACTCACTCCCGTTCCCGCGGCCCGGCGCTGCGCCCGTGCTCTTCTCTCGGTGGCACCGTGCATCCGCGAGCGAGTGACACGAGGCGGCCCACGTCCCCCACCCCGACGTAAACCCTCGCCAAAATCCCCCACCTCCGCTTATCAGTTTACCGCTACCAAATCCCTCTGCTCTGCCCCGCTCCCCTCAGCGACGGTGCTCCCTCCTCACCACCCCGCCGGACGCGACGCTCCTCCTCCGGGCCTACTACACCGAGGCATGTCCGCCGCCGCCCCCCGCCCTCCTCCACCACTACCACGGTACCGCGCGGCCCACCCCTCCCTTCCCCTTCGCTTCTCGTCTCGCTACTGTTCACGGTTACTCGTGTACAGACATATGCTGCGGGCCGCCGTCCATTTTTGTACCTAGGGTTTCGAGATTTCTGTCGCGCGCAGCTGCTTCGCGTGTTTGTTTCTGCCACGCGTTTCACCTTGTCCTGCCGTGCGTAGCAGTAGTGCACTAGGTATAGTAGTGGCAGTGGTACAGAAGTAGCAGCAGCACCTGCAGTACTGCAGTAGTAGTAATCCGCCGCATACGCACCTCTGAAGGTGCTCAACGTGTAGAGACTGGCCCGTCTTAATGTGATTTTTTTCCTACAAGTATTCGTTGGTATATGCTGGGGTTCCCCGAATTGTAACATTCTACGTATCGCCGGGTGCTTATGTAGAGAGTGGAACTGTGCTGCAGGTCAACTGCTTGGGCCTCAACTTGCATCTCCTGATGTTGGAGAGTTTCTGAATTTATGTTGTCCGTATTGACATACTCGATGAACAATTCAGAAAAAAGTGGCCTGTAGTTGTAGTGCCACCTCGTTAAGTAGTGAGAATATTACGGGGATTGGAATCCATTTTGCTCCTCAACTAGCTGATAGTGGTGCCTGTCATCTTCCAGTCTGTACTATTCGAGTGAGCAGCCTAATGCCTGATGGCGTGATGTATATGCCACATCATGTAGTGCTCAACTAAAAGTGTATGCCTATTTGCCATCTTTATTTAAATACGAGAGCAAATTACTTATTAAGTGGATCAGGGTTCATAAACCACTTAAATGGAATATGTATGCAGTATGCACATTGGATGGCATGTGTACGTCACACTTCCTATACAGTTTTACAACAACTTCCTATCTAGTTTTGGAGACATGGTCTCTTTAAATGCCTTGCACTGTCCTATCTTTCTGGATCTACTAAGGTATCGATATCTTTTTAGTATGTTGGGTTCCTGCTAGCTTAATATCTTCCACTATCTGAAAAGAAATCTGACTTTTCAGAGTGGACAATCAGACAGTTATTTCCCAATTTAATTCACGGATTTACTGTTGCTCGCTATTTCTTGGTGTTGTGACTAAGAGCATACATTTGTACTCAATCGCACATGTGTAAATGTACGACTCTTCTGCGCTGTTCGGCTTTAATTATGATCATATGCTAGTTGATTCATGAATATGTACAGAACTACTGTACGCCTTTCACCTTCACTTATGAAGTAGCACTGTACGCACATCAGAGATGATGAACCAGCAGGCCACGTTAATTTGCTCATACACTTTAAGCCCATCTTATGCATCTATTCAGGATCGAACTGTGCCTTGCAGCAGTTCATGTTACGACGTGTTTCTCTTTTACTCATGGCTTGCATTTGGGGGCGAAGGTGACTGTGGGAATGTTATTTCCCATTTGAGCTAATTCTAAATTACAGACTGTTTTTCTTCAGGTTTCAAATGGCCTATTATTTCCTTAAACCATCCGAAGTTACCTGTCTGTGTGTTTGTAATCAAATTGGGTTTTGTCCTTGCGGATCTTGATATGAATATTACCAGTTGGGTCGAAAGTGTTCTTGTTTGTAATGCAACTGTTGGTTGTTACCAATATTATGTTTATTTTCCAACTTTGCATCTGTCTGGCATGCTGCAGACCATTTCATCTTAAGCTGCCTGTTTTCCGACTAGTCCACCAAGCTTCTTCTAGAGTAATAACTAATGGACAGTGTTTTATCTTTTCTGCCCAGGGGTTTCAATGAGAGCAACATTTCCTGTATACCATGGAGATGTCAGATTCCTTCCAGGGTCTTGTTTCCTGAGTAAATCACCTATCTTGGGCCCAATGAGTGTGTCTTTGGTATGTGGTGCCAGCCCCAACAACCATAGGCCAAGGAATCCGGATATCTCACGACAACAGAAGAGGGGTTCTTCAAGGGGAAAAAGCAAGCCATTCCAAGAAAGAGATGACTCTGAGAACAATGATGAATTTGATAGTGATACAGTGTTCTCCAAAAATGGACCACCCATCTCTTTGGCTAGCAACTCACGTCCCCAGGCAACATCAACTCCAGGGGAAAGGGAGAAGGAGATTGTAGAGCTATTTAAAAGGGTTCAAGCACAACTGCGAGCGAGGGGGAAAGGCAGGGAGGACAAGAAGCCTGAACCTGCAAAATCTCAGGGCGAGAGGGGCAGTGTTGACTCCCTCCTTAATTTGCTCAGGAAACACTCTGTGGACCAAAGAAGGAAGAGCAGTGATGAGAAAGAACAGAATTTTGATCAAACATGGAGAAGTAATGATTCTGGAAATAAACAAAGTTCAAGGATCTTTGGCACAAAAAATGACGCTCAGGAAGGGCAGAAGCCACCTGCTGCATCCTTCCAAAGGCCACCTTCAAGTTTTAGGCGAAGATCTCCTGTTCCTGGAGTTAAGTTCCAGCTTGTTACCAATGCAGATGCAGATGCTGATGCCAAGTCTATCGTCAATGGCATGGCTGATGCTGTGCTGAAAACTAAGACACCGCTGGAGGAGACTGCTCCGGAAGAACCTGATTCAGTTTCTCTGTACGAACCCGACTCTGTAATATCACCAGAAAATACGTCTTTGGATGACTTTGTTGTTTCAGATGATGAACCAGATGCACTGGATACTGATGAATCCAATGAATATCTGGAACCTTTGGAAAATGCTGATGTTACAGCTAGCAGCGCATCCAATGATAACGGTCTGGAATGTTTCTTCTGTAGAAGTTTCTGATCTAAGCTCTTTCAAGGTGACAGAACTAAGAGAGCTGGCAAAATCTCGAGGAATCAAAGGTTATTCAAAGATGAAGAAAAGTGAGTTGGTTGCAGTACTGAGCAACATGGTCTGATCCATTGGTGGCAATGGAATTGCCTCCTGCTTGAGCTCACCATTTTGCTTCCCTCTGTCATGGGCATGTGCACAACCTTTCTATTCCTCTTTTGCCAACATCAGGTCCTTTTAGATAGAATATTGTAAATGAGCAAGGTTAACTTTCTTTTGTTCATTGCTGATCTTATGCTAGCTTTTTAGTTAATTAGCTAAACTCTGTTAGAGTTGAGTAAGCTGGAAGCTAGATGGCACATTTGTTTGTTTCTGTCTTGTACTACTGCTGTTCTAGGTAATCCCTGTTTACCCCAGAGTTGGCCCTGGATTGGTTACTCAGTGAACATGTAAAGCTGGAATGACTAGTTAGTTGGTGGTGCTGATATTGTTCTGATTTGTTATGCTACACCTATCATATCAGGCTTGATGTAAAACAAGGTTCATGCTGCCAGCTCTTGTCAAATCTTGTTGCACCCTTTTCTTTATGAATATAAAAAGGAGAATATATGATATTCCCTGATGCTTTTCTCTTTTTTGCAGAGAGGCTGGCATTTGGCAATACGGTTCTGTGCATCGACTGCAGCTACAGCTGCAGCTTTTCTCGTGAACGGAAGAACAAAGCATCGATCGGCTCAGCTGCATTGCATTATTGATTGGCTTTGATGGCTTCTGTTCCTTGTGCTGGTAAGGTAGTAATAATCTCCCGCTCAAACTTGTGGTTGCATGCGTTCGTGATCCACGCACGCCATAATATATGCCGATCTCTCCGCCCCCTCGTATGCGTTGGTTTCTGGGAACCGTCAGATCTGGGCGATTGGACGGTTAGTTTGCCGTCTCACGTGCCGCTGCTTCCTCTCCTGCCCCTGCCCCTGCATCCCGGCATGAATGATTTCCCTGGCCGAGCCTGTGAAGCCCTGATTAAAGCTGCCCCATTTTGATACGGTCGCAGCGGTGGTGGTAGCTTAGTAGTAACGAGTTTCAGTCAGTCTCCTTCAGAAAAAAAATCCCAGTCTCGTCAACAAGAAAAAGTTACTACTTTGTCTGGTCGCCTTGCATTGCTGCCACGCAGCATAGCCTTTTGTCCATGGCTTTTCTGAAGTAACCTTTTCTTTCTTGCTTTCTTTTTCCTTTTGCTTTTCTTCAATAAACAAATCAATACATAAAATGAGCCCTGTATATATGAATTAAATGCTCGAGAAAAAGGGTTAAGAAATGGACGTATGTATAAGACGAAACGGAACAGGAAAGGAAAGAGCAATATGGTTGAGCTAGGCAGGGCAAGGCAGGGCAGGGCAGGGCAGTAGCTGGTCCAGCCATGGGAGGAAAGGGAAACTGTTCAAACTCCTCTTGGAATTAAAGCAGGACGGAGCTAGCTGGTGGGCCGGGTTAGGGTGCAGGGCGCGCCGAGACTGTTCACGGGGCAGTGCCCGGCCAGTGCACGAGGCGGCATGCATAGTACAGCAGTAGTTCAAGAGTGAGACCGACTAGTCTACATCATGCGCGCGCCCATGCGTCCATGCATACATGCATATGTGGACCATATGTCCAGACACACACACACACACATGTACATGCATATTATGTTGTATGGACAATCGGACGCGCAGCCACCCTGCTAGCTAGCAATATTGCAAGGCATGCACACACATGACAGTATATTTCATCCGGTGGTGAACCTAGAAAATTTTCATTAGCGTGTGCACTTGACACGTACAATTCTTTAGTCTTGTACGACGATATTGTCACAGATCCAACGCATAAAGTTCAAAACTGGCTAAAAGTACTATACAAAATTGACCGCGTGGCTTGGGCTTTTTCGAGGACGGAGGGGGTTGATTATCCGAAGAACTGTGCCTAAGTTTTTCAATGTTTTGGGTCACCCGGCAACTAATACCACCCCTGGTTTCACCGAGCTATATTGGACACTTGTTGCCAAGCGTCACCGTCAAGTTTAGCTAGCTCATGGCCATGGTCCTCATGGATCACGCGCGCACATTTCTGCCATCGATGTATCAGGCACCGTGCATGGAGCAGCAAGGCGCTGACCGGCCAGGGCCGGGCCGGCATGCCGCCGGATCCCCGCTGCCGGCTGGTCCCGGCGTATCGCCGATGGGGGTACCTCAGCCGGCCGCCTTCTATATCCACGGAGCGACCGCCCATGCCCGTGCCCGTGCCGGTCCGTGCGACACAGGCATCATGATCTCATCCGTTCATACACGATGGTTAGCTAGCGACGCACTGTACGTAGGCCCCCGTTTTTAAGACCCTTGTCACGTCGACGTACGTACTCAAAGTGTGGCCGGCCCCATGCATATATACTAGACAACATGCACGCGCCACATACATACTACTTCTACATACAATGCAAATGCATGTGCACATGCGTGGCTGTGCACATGCATGCATTTGATCATGGTCACGACCAAAACCGCGACCTTTTGACCGGCCCATATATGTTAAGCGTACTACAAATCTAACCCGTCACATCCATCCTACATACATGACCTCCTACATCTATGATCTCCATCTATCTATCCATCGCCTGGCCTGTCTAGTCATTGAGAATCAGAATCTGAATCAGAGGTGGCGCTGTTGCATGCTTGCGAGGCTGCTCCCTGTCTCGAGTCTGAAACCGATCGGCTGCCGCTGTTTGCCGCCGCTGTGCGCGCATAGTGACATCCTACCTGTATAGCCCAGCCCCAGTATGGCTGTACGTGTAGCTGATCAGTCTGCGACTGGCCGGCAAACGCACGCAGCGACGCAGCAGTAGAGTCGTACGTACTTGCACATATACTCACCGATGTGTATAGGTTCTAGCTAGCTTTGTAAGCGCTGCATTCATGTCACGGAGATCGGACGGCGAGAATGCATGTATGTATGATGGCATCGGCAGACGGTCAAAGAGGGCAGGGGCATAAACTGTGTAGTGTTGCACGGCGCTAGAGAGCGAGCAGGCTGTGATCGAGGCTGGTGGGGGTGAGTGGTGTAGGTACGGTGGCGCTGGGAGGAAAGAATAGTAGTACCATGCTCTCTGTGTCAGCTATAGTGGTGGCTAGGTAAGAGGGTTGTGATCCCAATGCATGCGGCATGCGGCCGGCTGGCCTGGCCTCTGTGTGTGGTACGACAGAGAGAGAGATAGAGAGAGAGAGAGAGATAGGACTGGCTATGTAAGCAGGCAGCTAACTCCAGTACTATGCTACTAGTCAGTCGTATGCATGCTGCAGCAGTGCATGCAGTATACTGCGCTTCTCTCTCTCTCTCTCTAGCTGGTAGCTCCTTTGGGTGTACAGTCTCGGTCGCAGTCCCGCACTTTAGCTGCCTTCCTTTATTTGGACAGACATTCTATGGCTCGCCAAACTCCACTGCTCCTCGCCGTCCTCCATTTGTCAACCATGCCATAGGTTACCTGCTTCATATATCTTGGATTTTCGCACACGCTGCTCATGCAGTCGCTGATCTAGCTCATTCCTGGAGCTAGCTGCACATATACCTTTTTCCCGGCCGATCAGAACAAAAATGCATGCGTGTTAATCCATGCATCGACTCATGTGACGCTCATCGATCAGGCTGGCTACCTAGCTAGTTAGCTAAGCTAAGCTACTTGTCAATTGTCATGCATGCTATGTATCGTTCCTTCCTTAGACGTGTCGTCCTGGCAACTCCTATATATGTACCCATGTCTGTAACCTTACTAGTTGAAGTTGATCCATGCAGCATAGTGTACACGACGGGGGCGCATGAGCCGATGTGACAAGGACATATCGTTCCCAAAGATTTATCAGCTAGTTTGTTGAGTTGATTGCTACAATTAAATTGTGACAAGCTGCTAGCTAGTCCAAATCAGCAGATTCTACGGCCACCAAATACATGTACAGGAACTTGCAACCACGTACGAAAAGCAAGTCCTTACAAAACCTGCACGTGAAAGCATCATATGATAGCTCTAGCTAGGCATCAAAGTTCTAAGCCCACTGGAAGTATTTGACTTCTCAATTAAACTCCTTGCCCATTGCACCTTCATGCATCCGGATAGAACCAAGAACTTGGGCCCATGAATTATCCCCAGGCACAGAGAGGGCAGAACTACTATTCATTCATATGTTTCTTTTTAAGGAATATCTTTCCAGGTACCTATGTTAACTAGCTGAGTAAACTTCTTAAAACTATAAGTTTTCTTGCTAAAAGAACAATATTTTTAAAGACTAAACTTCTTTTCTAGCACTGTTTCAGAAAACTACACCTTCTAGGATTTGTTAGTCGTGGCTCAACGAGAGAATATATCTAGTGACGTCACCATTTTGGTGATAGATCACTGCCTCAACGTCAAAATAGTTGTACAAACAATCCTTTTCTTTTTTTTGTAAACATGATCTACACAATGTGGAACAAAAAATAAAATGCTGAAAAGGAAATACAAACAAAATCACATTGATAGACAGTCAGCCGCCATTGTGTACACAGAAGTGTGGATCACATTAGCGGATCCACGAGGGGTACGTTTAGCTGGCGCAGGAGCATTGCTCACTATACCATCACAACAATTAATCATGAGGATTGCTCAACATTGATAGATAATCAGCGGCCTATGACCAGACAAGGTCCTCATATATAGCACCATTGTTCAATTTATGGGCACCCTCTACATTTTAGTCCTGTGTACGCCACTTGACATGAATACACAAACAATAGATCAAAGTACATACAGGTTTGTACATATGCAAACTGGAAAAAGGAAGTAAAGGGGAAGGGGGCCCGATTGGAACCAACGATGCCCATCCTTGCTCTCCTTTCCCTTTCTTCCCAGGGCGCGCAACCGTGCAAGTTGTATCGCACTATCTCTCTCCTATCATTCCGTCCATCGAGCTACGATTTCTGGGGGATTGGCAGGGGCTTTTTTGACTGATTAGGATGTATCGTGGTGTCGTCGTCGTCGTCGACGTGCATACCATCCGAGCATCTCGCGCGGGGCCCTCGGCCGGCCGCAACAGTGCTGCTGATTGCTCCATGATGTCTAGGCGCGAGATCGAGCGATCCGGCCGGCGCCAAAAGATAGAAAAGATATTTGGGGTTTGGTTGCTCCTCCATTGGTGCATGACGATTTGATAGTGAGACTGCGACTACACACACCCCTGATAATGACCTACCATACTCGTTCAACCACTTACAACGTACGTACTCTTCTTCGGTACCTATCACCTGCAGTTAAATCCTTTTCCATTTTTACTAAAAAGTGAACCATGAATGATCGATCCAAATTATTTGTTCAATCAGCATGAGAATTATTTACCAATGCACTATGCATACGATCGATTTTACCAGCATGAGAAGGATTAAGGATTAGGGTTTGGATGGGTGCGGAATACGATGTATGTGCTCGTAGCCATGCTCTGGGTGGCAAGGTACTGGTGCACTGTGCACAGTACCCTGCCTCTCGTGATGATTCGATCCGAAGAGAAATTTTTTTTACCGCATGCAACTAACTTTCACTTGTCACTTGTAATCCTCTCCTCCCTCGGGTCGTTCCGAACAACTTTCAAACTCTTTCCCCTGACAAGGGACTGTACTACACAAATCCTCTCTCTCTCTCTCTCTCTCTCTCTATTACTCTAAACATCAGAGAGCAAGTGCGTGTTTTTTGTACATGCATGTGTTCTGTGGGCGCGTATATTCATGGACCTACTTCGAAGAGAAGACGACCGTTGTGAAGAAGCACTTGACGTGTTCTAATTAATTTCAAGTGCTCCGGCCATGCATGAAAATTTTCTATCTGCAAACATTCTAGCCTTGGACCAGGAGTATTATTGGGGATGGGGGCTCTCATTTGGTCTTTCTCTTTCTCTCTCCTTCCCTCCGGCTCTCTCCTGTTCTTCATCTTCCTCTCCTATCCGACCCCTCTCCCTCCCATCTCCGGCGGCTTCGCCTTCTAGAGAGGTGAGGAAAGGGGGGCCACAGTTGCCTCCTAGTGTATATTAACTAGTATATAAGTCTTTTCTTTGTGGAGTTTGGTGTGATGCCACTTGTCCTCGGGAGTTCCTCACCGGAGTAGAGGCACCGTTGAGCTTCCTTCGTGGTTGTCCATGGCTTCGTCGTTGTCGTGGTCTTCCTTGGCGTTGGCTTTGCCATGGTATGCTGGGAAGGTACCCCCCTAAATAACCTCCCCCTATTAGATCTAGCTGAATTTGCCCCTTCTTCAAATCCAATGGCTTGCCGGCGGGGAGAGGATATGATGGCTATGTCAGTGGATTTGATTTCTCTACATCTTCCCAATAAAACTCCCTGCTACTCTTCTGTTGACTGTTTGTTGGCCTTGCAATCAAAAAATCATATGGCTGGCTTTTTTCCCATCTGTGCTTTAGATTCGGCACCCCTAGATCTAGGCATCTAGGGATTGGAACAGGCGGGCGTGGAGCTGGTGCATGTGTTCTATTCTACTATTTGGCACCAGTCATCCCTTGTTTTGGTGATGTTTCCCTTTCCAACCTTTTGCACCAAGGCAGGGCTGACCTTAGGCGTTATGCTTCTCCAACCTCCGGTCAAGACCCTTTTAACCTCCTTTGGAGACCCCGTTTTGGGTTTCAGGTCTGGGCAGAAGATTGGCGAGCTCAGCGGCGACGTTCTAGCCGCTACTCGATATCCACTGCACGTTTTAGGGGCAACTGATCGGTGACCAAGGCAAAATCTTCTCCAACATCTCCGGCTTTGGCAGCTTCTACAACCTCTGGATCACCTGTTTGGGGATCAAACAGAGGCCTCAGTTCGGGAAGCCTCCTCGTCAGACTGGTGGTGCCCGGTGTCCAAGTTCGTTGCCAGTGCATGTGGTGCTGGTCAATGATGAACAGGGCCCCTAGACACATGTGCCATCCTCAGGGTTGGCGTGGCATCCCAAGCTACGCTTCAAGCCATGTGGTGTCCTTTTCCAAGGGTGTGCGTCCACTTGTATGTTAAGGGTGGAGTTGTTCTTCATGTATTTTTGCCTTTTGTTTTTTGGCCTCGAGATGTCATGTATTGTGGGGCTACTTTAGCCTCACCTAAATCTTAATATAAAGCATTGTTTTATTTATTTTTAAAGTTATCACAGAAGTATTATTGAGCATGTTGCGCTTGCTCGGTAGATCAACGCTCAGCATTTCACTTCCGATGATTGTCCTCTGCTTGATAACCTAAAGTGGATTTACTGATTCTGCCCATGCGTTGAATATTTTGCTGCTAGCCCGTAAATGGTTTAGACAAACAATGAACAGATCTAATCCGAGATTGACGATATGTTGAGATAGAAAGGTCGTGCACTCTAATAGTGGCCCATTATTTTGGGGCATGAGATCGCGGGAAATTCTAATTCGTGCACGCGCACCCAGAGGAGGGCACTTGTTTCATTGTTGTCCAAATTCCTTCAATTGAAGCCTCTACCTCCATCCACCTTGCCACTCCCTTCCTCCTGCCTACATCGCTACCCTTCTCTCCATCGTCACCGCCACTCAAGGTTGGCAGAAAAACCAAAAAAACGAAACCGGGAACTGTGCTAACCATAATTGAAACCGCACTAACCGAAAATTCGGTTTCTGGTCATCAGTCTGGCAGTCATCTTTCAAGCACTGAATTTACTTTGTTTGTTTCGATTTTGCACCTCGGTTGACAGGAATAGACCGAAGAAACCAAATTATTCTACAGAGGTCCCAAAACCTAGTGAAGCTAAAGCCTAGTAAACCACCAATCACTTAGTGTTATGCAGCCTTCAATCCTTTGCATTACAGACATCGCCCCCAACTGAATCCCGATGCCAGCAACCAAGCCCCTAGTCGCACACGTGCCTCTCCATCCCGTCGGTGCTCCTACTCAATCTCGGTGGCCAACGATGGCATTGTCCCTCTTTCTTCCGTCCTTCTCCTTCCTACCGCCCCAAGCCCCTACACCAACACCCCAAGGCAGTCAGCGCCTCCACCTCTAGTTCCCTCTTCCCTATGCCTGGTGGATTCTCCTCCCAATGACACTCGACATCTCTTGCTCCGTCTTGCGCTCCCCAAAGCCCCCTCAGGCCACCATCGCCCCTAGCCTATACCTCCTCCACAACCATCGCCTGTCGCTTAGGACCTCTTTCGCCACCCCCGACCCTAGCACTCCGGTAGTCCAGTCTCAAGCGTGATGCCCTTGGTCACACTCCGGACGTCCTGACGCCCGCGGCTTCCCCTCTCATCCTCCTCTTTCTAGTTTTTCTAGATAACAAGAAAACCGAAATGAAATTTCAGTTAACTGGATTTTCAGTTCCAAGATATTTACAGGTTAATTCAGTCATCAATTTTACAAAGCCAAAATAATAAAAAAGGGAAAACCAAATCGGAGAAAAACCAAAAAACCAAATGGCCACCCTAAGCCGCAACCATGGAAATTCTTTAACTTCCTAATCAAGACACCCCTCCCCCCACTTTAAACTCGAATAACTGAGCTTCAACTTAGAATCCCATGCTTTCAACAAGTGTATGATATGTGGTGGCTCTGGGCCAATATTCCTTCAACGAGTCCACAATTTCATTGCTACTTAAAATCAGACTGCACCGGTGGTTCAAATTAAAAAAAACTGAAATAGCCTCCTTTGGTCCCCTACTGGATTGTTTATACACTTGATCCGCCCGGAATCGGCGCTATAGAGTTGTGGGAGAAATTTAAAATTCATGCCCCTAAGGTTCAAACCCTAGACTTGGGATGTAGCTGTTAGGTTGCCTCAGCTAACTACCCAACCAATGTGTTTGTTGTGTTGTACTTGCAATAAACATCCTAATAATTAGTGGTATATGGTTGGACTGATGAATCAGTGAATCACATGCTCTAGCGGTTTGGTGACCAGGCCAGTTTCACTAGCTATGTTTTAAATTCCATCGGATGCATAATGCTTTTAGCACGGTGGACTCACCACTCCTGGTTTAGCGTGAAATCACCCGGCCAAATGTGATTTCATTGGTTTAGAGCGATTCGCATGCAGGAGTGGTCTTAATAGAAAACCACACCAGATAAGGCTCTGGTTTTGGTTTTTCCAATCGAACAACAGCTGGGTCTTATTTTAGTAACTAGTTTTCTTCAAGGGTAAACCATTTGTTATGAGGATAATACTTTGGTTCCTTCACCCCCTTGGATAGGATCATGCTCGCTGGCCTTCGCATCAAGCTCTTGGTTTCCACAGAGGCAAGGAAGAAGATGGTGCAGAAGAACCTTGTGTGCACAAGTGTATTTCTCCTGTTGCATGGGTTCTTTCTACAAACATCGGAGACACGTCCTCTCCAATGTACCATGTGTTATTCTCTATGAATTAATATATTTCATCATTGCAAAAGATAAACAAGTTTTCAATTCAAATGACATGAAGTTTCAACTCAAAGTTCCGCAAACTTTTAACTCTAACGAATCATCGTAGCTTTCAAATCAAAATTCTCGAGCTTTCAACTCAGACCAACATCCTATATTTCAATTAAAAAATGATTGAAAATGGCTAATCAGCTCATTTACCTAGTATCCTCATTATCGGGGAAGCACCGCCGGGATTGACACAAGGGAGGAGCGATGTGATCCGCAGCCGCTCCCAGGCCAGATCTACCCATGTCTTCACATCCGTAACCGGATCTGACCGATTTCGATGACAAAAATATGTCATCAAGGAGTGGAGGACGGGCGGTTGCATCAGATGATGGAGGAGAGACCGGCGAGAGTGAGACAATGAGGGGTTCAGACGATTTATGACACAGTTAGGGGGAGTAGGCAAGGTAGGAGTAACATGGAGAAAATGGATGGAAGAGAAGGAGACTTCGAGGAAGAAGCATTCTTGATTAAGAACTAAGGTCAATCAGTTGATCGCCGGCTTGATATGAGTTTCATGCAATGTTAGGGTTACAAGCTTTGACTCGTATCTAGAGACAATTTAAATACATTGCAACGTATTGCCCTTCAGTGTCGTATTGCCATTTTACTTCGACTTACATGAGCATATAATTTCCGTTAGCCCAAAACTTTTAGGTTAACTCTTTTGAGTGAAACGAGTACGAAAGTCAAAGCGAGACATCATGCGAGCATGCCCGTCACACTTGGGGGTTAATTAGGCTTTGAGCCAATTTGCAGGTGTAACTTATACATACCGTTCATCCTACATGGCTTCTCATTTTCTTCGAACCTATGGGTAAATTTCAAAAGGAAAAACTCTGTTTTTGAAAAATATTTTGATATATATTTCTAGCAACCAAGAAAACATATATGTGCAGATAAGTAAATATAGTAACGAGACATGATTCAAGATGTTAGGTGGAACATGGAATCTTGACTAGCAGTCAGTGACCTACAGTTTTCAAAACTATGCATACAAATATACAATATACGTGTATATACAAGGGAACGCACATATATGATATCTGTGCACCACATACCATATTTCATGTCGTCTACAGTTGTAACATAAGTCGTCTGTTCCTTTATGCATTTTTCTATCAGTGCCCGTGCAACACCGATGGAAGCACCATCCCATCCCAGCCGGCCGGCCACACTGCAATGACAGAATTTTAATAAGGTCAAAGTAAGACGACAGGGAATAAAAAGAAAGAAGTGACCATCGCTCCAGATTATCCAGTAGTCATGTCATGCAGGATATGGAAGAAATTTGCATGTACCCTTCACAAACGTTAATAATATGGTGCGTATACATATCTGTGGGGGCCTATCTTATGCAAATCTAAATTTAGGAATATTAGTGAACACTAATCAGTTTGATCCAATATTTTTCATTTCCTTTGAAAAATAACCGGCAGGAGATGTGCCTGATGAATGTATCGGAGAAAAGAAATATATATAATTGTATTCACGAGAGAAATTTAGACCCCATTTGGATATATTGCATGAATTTCACATGAGTTTTACAGTAAATAGTTCAATTCTTAAGGAATAAATTTTTTTATCGCTTTCCAAACAGGATCAAATACGGTATCTGCTTTCAAAGTTTGACATGATAAAAAGACGCAAACAAAACAAAAAGGAAAAAACTTTGTTTTTATTTTGCCTTTTTATCACTTCCTCTCACTCACTTGCGCTCTCTCTCTCTCTAGCTACCTATACCCTACAACCCCAATCCCTATACCTTCCTCCTCCTCATACCACACCACTGCCTAAAAGGTTAAACCTATCTTCCCCATCCACCCCCATCTCCTCTCCACTCCCCTCCCTCCTCCAGCACACTGCCACAGCATCCACTGTTCATCCACCCCCCCGCTCTCTCTCTCTCTCTCTCTCTCTCTCTCTCTCTAGGATCTAAAGGATGACTTGACCACCTGAGCATGGCATTCTTGGGCTGGTGGTGTTGTGGTGGATAGATGTTCGGGGCACTCACCACAGCTAGGTCGGATCGAGGACTCCCGCATAAGATTCCAGCGCACGCATGCAACCGCCGTAAGCGTGCACGCGCTGCGCGGAGATCGATCGAGTACTAGATCAGAAGCAGCAGCAGCAGCAGATTCCGGTATGCATCTTGCTAGCTAAAGTATTCTCCTTTAATTTCTGTCTTGGTCTTGGATCGATCGATCTCCTGACGTAGATGGCTGTGCTTGAATCGGAGCAAGAAATGATGCATCTTGGTTGGACATGTTGCATTGCGCAGGGAAGGAGGTAGCTAGCCGAGAGAGATTGTGAAGAAGGCGAGTATGGATCACCACCATCACCACCACCACCACCATCACATGATCCCGGGCCAAGAACCGTCGGCGGCGGACGGCGCGGGCCAGGACGGCTTCTTCCTCGGCCCTGCCGGGGCTGCCATCTTCTCTGGCGCTGGAGCGTCGGGGGCCGGTTCGTCCTCGTCGGGAGCCGGCGGGGGCGCCGGGACCTCGGCGGGCGGCGGCGGGCCGTCGCCGTCGGGGTCGTCGCCTTCGCTGAGCCGGTACGAGTCGCAGAAGCGGCGGGACTGGAACACGTTCGGGCAGTACCTGCGGAACCACCGGCCGCCCCTGTCGCTGTCGCGGTGCAGCGGCGCGCATGTCCTTGAGTTCCTCAAGTACATGGACCAGTTCGGTAAGACCAAGGTGCACACGCCGGTGTGCCCCTTCTATGGCCACCCCAACCCGCCGGCGCCGTGCCCGTGCCCGCTGCGCCAGGCCTGGGGCTCCCTCGACGCGCTCATCGGCCGCCTCCGCGCAGCCTACGAGGAGAACGGCGGCACGCCGGAGATGAACCCCTTCGGCGCGCGCGCCGTCCGGCTCTACCTGCGCGAGGTGCGCGAGACGCAGGCGCGGGCACGGGGGATCAGCTACGAGAAGAAGAAGCGCAAGAAGCCGTCGTCGTCATCGTCGGCCGCGGCGGGGCCGTCATCCGAGGGGACCCCGCCTCCCGGCCCGTCGGGCAGCGGCGGAGGAGGCGGCGACACGTCGGCGTCGCCGCACTTCATCATGCCGTGAGTTCTCAGCTCCTTCTTGGAATGCCAGTGCTGCTGGTTCAACACCAAGACCGCCATTGTTCTTGCCAGCTGCTTAATTTGGCTTCTTGCATTTTGCAAAAGATTTCTCCTCCTTAATCTCCATTTGTTTCACTTTAAGTAAGGTCATTCGCAATCGTGAGTACTAATTTATTGTTGGTAACTTTTTCTAGCTTTGAATTAATTGGTAGCTGTTTGATTTTGTTTTGCTTGGTTTGCTAGCTTCTCGGGAGGGTGGCAAGAACAGTTTGAGAATCTCTAGCTAGCTAGTAGTAGTCGTTTTGGCCTTGGAGAAATTTGCAAAAACAACAGCACTAGAAGCTGTAGAGGCATATCTAGCCGCTATTGGTAGCATCTTTGTAGAATTTGCTCTTGTAATAGCTTTGCTAAGCCACAAGTACTTGTTGCATTGGCAGCAATGCTTCATTCATTCATATGTACTACTGCTGGTGTCTGCCCTTTGTTAGGAGAGCAAAAGGGAAAAGGGGAGGGGCCTGATGAGTGATTTTGCCATGGTAGCTAAAGACAGGAACACCATGTGTTATGTGTGCTTGTCTTGGAACACCATATCCATATTCCAATTGCAACTTCTTCTTTTTTTGCTGTATGTCATGGCTTGTTTGTTTTGATCTGTGGATGGCAATACAATTTACAAGTATTATTGCTTGCTCCTTCCTTAATTTACAAGGACAATATAGTGCTAGTTTGAATGATAGTACTGCTACGGCCTAGGTAGCTATCTGCAGCTAGCTTCACTTTTACAGTGCGCAAAACTGCAACGGGGTAGCAGATAGATGAGGAACAAACAAAACCAAGCAAAAGAAGCAAGAAAGAGAGGGGTCTTTTGAAAAGAGGAGAGAAAAGAAAGACAAGCAGGCACTTGAAATGTATAAGGGTTCAATAAAATTGGGCAACCCGTATTTTAGCCCATGCGTCGATGCTCCTGGCTCCCTTTCCTTGTTCATGTTAGGATTACTGGATTTGTCTTCACTTGTCCCTTTCCTGATGGGAGTAGTAGAGCACATATCATGCATTCAATCAGTAATAAAGTTGGGAAAACTACATATTCTCTTTGTGGTTAAAGTTAATTTGCTATCTTTGTTAGTGAGTCGCACTTTATTCTTTTTGCCTGAAAACTGTGTGTGCATGTCAAGAGTCTAGAGCACATTCAAATTCCTGTTTAAAACAGTTGGTGGCTTGGTGTATATATCACTATCTTAGATTTTGTTTGTCCCTTCAATGCATAGTTGAGAAGAAGGGTTTTGATATAGAGAGGGAACAGACAAACTCTATCCTATCCCTTCTGCTACTTTGATAAGGGTATTTATATCTCTTATACCCCTTTTTCTTCTCCTTAAACAACCAAACAAGAGGATATCTACTGCTTCTTTAGTGTGGTAACTCCTGGATTTTTCGGATTCAAAAAGGGTTAAACACATGGCTTCAATGTTTATGTGCATGTGAATATACTGATATCTGACTGATATAATAGATCATTAAAAAAAGTTTCCCTGATTGAAATTTCTGTCCATCAGTAAACAGATGTCGTAGATATTTTGACTATTTGCCTCCTTGACTACCGTTGTACTAGCTCTAGATGGTTTGCGCTGCAGTTGAAGATATCCCCATCCACTATATATTTAGGAGGAGGTCATCCAGTATGTACTCACGAAATTAAATGATGACTTGGTATAAATTTATAGTTTATAGGTATGGCTCTACTGTAGTTGATAACTAATTTATGTATCTCTAAAGGTTTGTACAAAATACTCGCTTTATGGTAACATTTTGTGCTTAATTAGTTCAGCTGATAACTTTTTTTTTGTCAACTCCAAGGTAAACATAACTATTGTGAAATTTAACTATAAATATGTCATTCACATTATTTGTCAAAAATGTTATATCCTTGATAGATTATTTGCTCATAAATATACTACAAATATATAGGAAACTAATAATTTCGAGTAGGTGATTTATACCATTAGTACATGTCCAGAAGCATCTATCATCTGGATTATTTGAGTTGTCCCCATACCATTCTTAACCGTATAGGTTTTTACCTAGGTCTCAATAATTTTCATTTCAGGATCATGGAGGAGCTAGCATAGAATCATGTCTCAACTGTCATATGCATGGATGAACCATGCATGTATATTTTTTCACAGTAAGGTCAACTAAATAACTCAAGCCATTTAACCAGTTTCTCTCGTCGGTTCCTTATTCCATGTATATATATAGTAACTAATAGTATCTTTGAGATAATAATCAATTTATTTTTGAAACGGAAGGTAATCAATAATCAATTTTTCAACCTTAATTGGATAGGTACAAATGGTACAGCTATATGCATGTAGCTTTATTCAGGTGATACTATATCTATCATGCTCTAACATATGACGTACGAGGCAGAACTGTTTACGTACATTCATGCATGGTACATGTACATGGCTATGTCACAAAATGAACTGCGAGTATCATAGTGTTTGTATTTCTACAATGACCTTTTTCTTCGAATGGAAAACCTTAATTGCGAACAATCTTTCCATTTGAATGTCCACATCTAATTCGTTGTTGTTCCATTAAATATATATGTGGGGATTCGATCGGGTATTTATACTACAAAGAATGACGTTTCGGAAATTCGTTGACGCTTAGCCATATCAAGATTGTATACCTGCAGATTGATTCGGGTATTTATCCTACAAAGAATGACGTTCCACCATAGGGTATCTATACTCCAATATGGAGGGTAACCGAGCCGAGGTGTTGGATGGCAGGCCGAAAGCAACAACGCCTAGGAACGATTAGAAGGATGTAAAGAAAGAAAAAGAAGCTAGTTAGTTAGTAAATCAAAGAAGGTAGGGTCCTCCTCGGGTTCGAGAGGCAAGCAAGCCACTGGGATGCACTACCGCAGACAACCGTTTCACAGACAGATAAAAACATCATTACGAACAGTTTCTCGACCCATCTGTGATATGAGAATCTCATCATAGACAGGTGATCCCCTCGCCGGCGTCAACGTGCTGCCACCCTTGATCTCGCCGTATGCAGGCTAGCCAATGCCATGCACCGAACGGGAGGACCAACGTGAGGATCTGCAACACTACCAAGCCTGCCACCACGGATCTGCGACGCCACCAAGTCATCCACCGCATGGATCTGCGACGATGACAAGCCGGCCACCACATGGTTTTGTGACACCACTTCTTCTTGAACTCCTCCACCTTGATGCCCTCATGCATCAATAGCGTGCGAGACACCACCATCATCTATCAACTTGTGATGTACCCGATTTTAAGGCCGGATAAATACATGTATTTCCTATACTGGTTCCATGATTAATAGCTAGTACACACAAGTTAGCCTATATATTATTTTCATACATGTATGTAGCCTATCGGCTAAAAGCTTGCAGCGGAAATCAAGCGATGATGTGGCCCATCAGTATGTTACACCTGACAGGCAACTGATAGGGGTTATGCCCTAGACCTTCGTAAACACTATCATTATCTTCGAATTAGATGCCTCATTTGTTTGACCAAATCAACAAGCCAAGTGAGTACATTGATTGTACTAGCAAGTGTTTCCCAAGGAGAGAATAATGAATATATCCATGCAGAGCTCAATTCAAAAGATGTAACTCTAAGCTATGTTGCATATTATGCAGAAAAGTAAGTTCTCATTGAAATATGTGAGTAATAGGTTTAAAAGAATTTTCACAATCAGGCTCGTCTCCGACAAGCAATGTATTTAGCGATGGTAGCATCCGCTATCATCTTGTACTTCATCAAGCCGACCACCATGAGTAACGGCTTAATACCACTTCAACCCTTTATGTACCACGGCCTTGTAGTACGGTTTGCACATCATCTTCACAACTCCTGCTCCACACAGGGAGCTTATAAAGCACTCTGTGAACCATATGCTCACGTCCTTAAACCCATATTCTACTTTTATTTTTGATAACATAATCTAACTAATGTTTGGTCTGACCAAGTTGTGTCTATGGTCGCAGACGCGGCTATTCGAATAGATTTTAACACCCTGCAAAAGTTGTACGGCTTTACCCATGAGATGCGAGTCCTCCTTGTTGCCAAATGAGTATACTTCACGAGGTGTACCAGCAGGGATATCACAAAAAGACTCTTCACCGGAATAGCCCTAGTGACGAACCCCCTAGATGGAGTTAATTACCTCTACTTTGAAACCACAACAACGCTACAAATAGAGTGGTGCTCCACCTTTGTGTCAAGCATAATCTCACGTTACAACGGAGAAACCTCTCTAAAGAAGCTACCACCTCATCTGCACACACTATTCACTGCCTACGGGTTTGCATGCTAGCACCAGACCTGCTACTAGGTCAAGCCCTTCCCATAAAGGACATATAGTATGGTGTGAACTTGGGCGAGGAGCACTTAGGTTTGGTCCGTGGTTGATCCGAGAAAGACTCTGCACCATAACCATGCAACAACAGGTTAATACAAGCCATGTCGGGCTAGTATAATCGTGTCGTGACGGGCTACACTTCTCAACCACCTCTTCCTTCATACACCTCCTTCCTTTTCTAACCCGGTCCAAATCATCTCCATTTTGTTTTTGGTTTTGATAAAAAATATATTTTTAAAATCATTCCCTCCCCTGGACAACCATTGTCCCTTCAAACGTCCACCAAACAATCATTGTCCTTCCAAGATCTCCTCATAAGAGAGTTCTCGAGTTCCATCATTTTTGTCAAAACCTAGCTTTTCTATTGCGGGGTAAGCCATGGTATATCCACATACTACATTCTATACTCTTGCTTAATTTATATGGGATTAGTTACTCCTAGGGTGACAAGGAGGTCATTGGTACTAGGGTGTGGCGTACCCGGTTTTGAGGCCGGATAAACCCTTGTGTTTACCGTGCTAGTCCCATGATTAGTGGCTAACACACACAAGCACTTGATAGCATAGACATGCGATACATCATTCATTACACAAATAGCCATGCATAATTGGTCTTTATTTAATACAAACCAGGCCTATTGGCTGAATTCAAACTGCAGTGGAAAGAAACATGCGGTAGATAACCCATCAATATGCCGAACCACAGGCAACTGACTGGGGGTTGAAACCCTACGCCTCGAAATCACTGTCGCTATCTCCGGACTGGTACTCCTCCTCATCGTCTGGCCACATAACAAGCCAGGTGAGTACATTGAATGTACTCGTAAACTTCCCACCAGGGAGTTGGTTACGGATAAGAATGCATGCAAGGGTATCACAAGCAATGGCCCTATCCTATGTTTCACATTGTGCGAGAAAGTAAGTTTGCAAGAAATAAATAAATAGATATTAAAAACAGTTTTCATAAATTCCCATGGTATTCCGAGATGAACATCTATTCATCTTTTCCTTCCCGCTACAACGGGATTCATATCTGTGCTTTCCTACAACAACGGAAAGTCCCACAATCACCCGCTTCAGCGGGGAGTCTCAGCTCACCCGTTACAACGGGGATACTAGAGTTTGCCCGAGTCCACGGGGAAATCCCTTCTTTACTCTTCCCGACACAGCAGGAACTTTTCAGGTCACCTTGCGATCACGACGGGTTGCGTCCTTAAACCCATAACCCATTTTTGACTTTGAAAGTCAATCTACTAAAGTGTGGCCTAACCAAGTTCGTCCATGACCGTGGACACGGCTATTTGAATAGTTTTTAAACCCTCTGCAGAGGTGGTACGGATTTACCCACACGATGTATGTCACCCTGGGCATACTGTGCACCGCATACTACCAAAGCTCGTACAACGAGACTCTTCACCGGAGTAAACCTAGCCATGAACCAACCAGAAGGACATGTCCCAAACCTAACTTGAGTCACTATCATCGCTTGCAAGGAGGTTGGTGTTCCAACTTTGTGGCGAACAAGCCATCACTTTCCCGCGGAAACTTTTCTCTACAGAGGCTACAACCTCATCTGCACGCTTCACACTGCCCACGGGTTCATGCTAGTCTCAGACCGGGTACTAGGTCAAGTCCTCCCCATAAAGGACATGTGGACATACGGTAAGACTTGGCCAAACAGTACTTAAGCTCGGTCCTTATATGATCCGAGAGGGACTTCACACCTCACCCGTAAACGGGCCGCGAGAACCAGGCCGGGCATTACCTCACGTTTAACAAACTTCCTGCTTTCCCCCTTCATTTCCGACCCAGATCAAAATCTTCTCCATTTTTGTTTTGGTTTTACAAAACGTCTTTACGGTAAAATATCCCAACCTAAGGATATACTACCTTCATACACCTTCGGACACGACGGTCCGATTTCATATTTTCACCACATGAAATATCGGAGTATTTCCTTTTTTATTTTGAAAATCTAATTTTGCTACTGCAGGGCTAAGCATACATACATACTCTACCCTAGGCTTCCGGTAGCTTTTCTGGGATACGTAGTCCTTAGGGTGACAAGGTGTTCAGGGTCGGACTAGAGTTTTCTAAGCGTTGGATATAACTTCTCTACATAAAATAATGGGTCGTAAAACATAGCATGCATGTTTCGTAATCAAAATATCATTTCGTAAACTTGGGATTCGACATGATCAATGGTAGAAAGTTTGCCTAGCAGTTCCTGGTCTTGTTCCGGACGCGGGGATGCTTCGGGTTCCTCCTGACGAATGTACCTCACACCGTCAACTACACGTTTCAAAATAACGCCAATAAGAGTCCAAACGTGTCAAAGATCCAAGAGGAAAAACTCAATGCGGAATATATGTCATGTTTGCAAACATGATCGAAAAAGAAAGAAAATGAGAGTTGTTATTTTTATATTGTATGCGGGGATTACTTAAGTTAGGGTTTCCCGGTTTATGACTTTACTTATTTGGAAACCCTGGTTTAACAAGATGGAAAGAGAGTCAAGAGACTTGGGGGTTTGAAGGATACTGGAAAGATCTTTTTGACGAGATTTAACATGGTTGGGTGCTATATGTATATGCATGAAATCTAGGGTTAGGGTTGTTAGGGTTGATACTCTCTTTCTTTTATTTCCGAACCATGCAACATGTATATATATGTGCTCTGGTGCTAGGGTTCAGAAGGTTAGGGCTCTAACAGGTTAGAAATTTTGGATTGGATCAAAAGTTCAAAAGAGGTCTCAAAAGAGTTTGAATTTAAAATGGTTCTTTGAATTACTCTCTGTACAGCAAGAAATATTTGAATTTTTAAAAATCTGTTTAAACCAAAAGATGGAAATGTTTTTAGGGTCACTTTCTATTTTGGGAGTTTTTCCAGAACCGGACTATTCAAAGGTGAACCGGCCGAACCAAGGTTTTAACCAGTTCTGGAAATAAAGCCGAAGGGTTTCCTGGAGATTACGCCTTCTTCACGAACGAAAATACACTTTCTGACTAAGCAGGCGGAAAAGGGGATAAGGCGCCACTCCTTATCTGTTAGGGACCCGGCCAAGACCGAGGCCCATCTGTTGGCGGCTCGGTTGGATTTCGTGGGCGCGAGACCAAGCGGACTGAGGGACCCAGCGGTTAGTGGCTTGGGTGCTTGGCTCTCGGGTGAGCTGCTCACCTGCCGTTCGGTCTGGGTGAGCTCACTGTCCGGATTAGCTCCCGCTGGCGGAGAAGAAGGAGAAGACGCCGTGGTGGTTCGGTTCGGTTCGGGAGACCAGAGGCGAGATTCAGCTCAACAACCAGAGGAAGGCAACGGTTGCGGGGGTTTGATGGAGGCAGCTTGGTGGCGTGGAGATTGGGGAGAGCCAAGGCAGAGCGAGCTCATTCGAAGAGGAGAAAGGAGGGGAGTTGGTATGCGCTAGTCAGGTTCGCGGCTCTAGGGAGCAGAAGGAGGCTTGCCGGACTTGATGCCAGGCCTCGGGTGGCTATATAAGCATGCGCGCATGGGGGAGCTAGGGGAAGGTCCCGCCAGGCGTGACTTTGGGCAAGCGGCAGCAAGCTGGCCGACCGGCGAGGCGGCGTGGTGGTTCATCGTGTCATCGAGTGAGCCTCTGAGCTGATGGACATGACCAAAGCGGCAGGGATGTCGGCGGTCGGGGCTCATGCCGGTTGCTTACACGGCTCGGCACCGGTGCGCGCCCTAAGTCTGTCCGGAGCACGCCCAAAGTGGCAACCGCGCGCACACGCGACTGCCAATGTGCCGAAGGGTGCACCGCAGTGTCTCTGGCGCTGAGGGGACTCAAGGGAGAGTGTAGGTGGAGTGAGGCAGCAAGGCAAGCTAGGGAAAGAAGGTTTAGTGGTTTGCTTGGTCGGCACGAGTGACTTTGGAGTGGGCTTGCTGGAATGAGTTGACCTACTATGGAAGGAGTAGATGGGGAAAAGTGCCTAGGCAGGAGTAGAGGTTCTTGGTAAAGGTTTGGAGCAAGTGGGTGAGAATTGGGCTTGATTTCATGGAAGAAAAGAAACTAGAGCAAGGTGTTTGATGGAACTTCTGGCAAAAATTTGTACTGGGCATGACATGTTTTTGAATATTTGAAACACTGGTACTGAGATGAGCTTTGAGGGATTTTATGGAATTTTTCTAAGCAAGATTTGGAAGGATTGTAGTTCAAGGTGAAATTCTGGCCTAAATTCAAATTTGGATGTAATCAAATATTTTTGACTGTACCTTCAAATTTTATTTCATAAATGGGTGACAAATAGTTTCAAGTAGTTTTTGAAATTTTTCTAGAATTTTTGCGTGAAAGGAAATACATGAAATATGGATTTTAGGGTTTCTGCCCGATAAAAGAATTACTAGGAATTAGGGCGACAGATTAGGTTTTAGGGTTTCAGACGACGGCAAAGACGGGAGAGTTGCCACCTAGGGTTTGGTTTTAGAGAGCGTTTGTGCATATACGGTGCGTGTGTTCCAATTAGGGTTTATGTTTTATGCACATGCGATGATGGGGTCACGACTCGGGTTTGTTGCGTGACGGCGCAACTTAACTCGAGTGCTTTCACGAGATGACATGCGTTGAGGAGCATTAGAAATCCAAACGAACATGCAATATGACTGGAACATATACGCATATACGCGTCTTAGGGTTTTAGGTTTTCAGAAATCGGAATGCTGTAAATCAGGGTGTGACATAGGGTTCATGCAATATAGGTAATAACTATCACTACGTAAAATAAGGATTTATACCATATAGCATACATGGTTTGCAATCAAAATAATATCCTTGCAAATATGAGATTCGACATGATCAAGTGGGAAAAGCTTGCCTGGCAATAGTGGCATGGTCTCGATCTTGAGCTTGGTGCAACAATTGTCCGGGATCCTTCGCACGAACTGTCGGAATGCCGAAGACTACACGTTGAGAACATCGCATAAGCCAGTAACTTGAGGAAAACAAGTCTGACAAGAATACAAATTACAACTCAATCCACCTTACAACCGAACAACCATGCCATGAAATGGAGCCCTCTGGTATAGGAACATTCTAAGCATAACGGGGTGGTTAGGGTTTATTTGTTAAAAGATGTTGGCCTTTGATGCATTTTGCAAAGGTAGGGTTTGCTGTTGGCCTTTGATGCATTTTGCAAAGGTAGGGTTTCATAGT
Organism: Stipa capillata; assembly: GCA_019208055.1. NCBI lineage: Eukaryota > Viridiplantae > Streptophyta > Magnoliopsida > Poales > Poaceae > Stipa > Stipa capillata. Next base: position 394,928 of record JAGXJF010004340.1, read on the forward strand.
TTTTTTTTAATTATACCAACATGAAAATATTTCAGGTCTTAGGGTTTATTTAAAAACATAGGGCACAAAATGTTTGGGAATCATTTAGGTTCTTATATGAAATGTTTTAGAAAAATAACATGTAGGTATACCCTAGTCAACATAAGGGTTTGAAATATATTTGTAAAATCAACACATGTATTTTATTATGTGGGATGAATATATCTGAATTCTGAAACTATAGCTGGTCCCAGAAGGGGAAGTGTCTTTCAAAATATTTTAGACATTTTACCTAGGAGGTTCGGTATAACATAATAAAAGTCATTCATTTGAGAAGATAGTACATAATTAAAGGATCCCTTATCCCCTACTGTACATAAAATAAAATCTTTGAGTGCCAAATATCTACTGAACCTAAATATAAGGTTTGATTATAGATGATGTTAGGAGAAGGAAACATTCTATTTGGAGTTACCTAAAGGGAAGTATATAAATAGCCCTTATATTTAAAACATATTCAAATTTGAATCTCAAAATTTTTAATAAAATTTATGAGAGTTGCACTGGTGGATAGGCTTGGAATTTATAAGATCAAGGAGAAAGAATTGGATCAATCTGAGCTTCGACGAGGGAGAAATGGGCTTTCGAACTTTTGCCGGGAGAGAAAGTAAGAGGGGGAAAGAATTCTACCAACAGAAGGGGTGATGTCATAGGCGTATTTTGACATTACACTTTTAGCTTTAGGTGATCGGGAACATTGGGGGTTTACGCTTTTGGCAAATGGAGGTGGCTTCTGGGAAAATGGGGAAGTAGTTCACCTTGTTAGAATAGAAAGCGTAAAAGATGAGTACGTCTTCAAGAAAGGGAAGGGCACACGGGAGAGCCCGTCTCCACCTAGCTGACCATGGCTTGTTAGTGGGCCGTTCTGGCTAAGCCGTTGTTAGCGCATGACATGGACAGATCCTAGAGGACGTTCATGGGAAGGAGGAAGAGGAGGCAGGGGTAGACGTCGGGATGGACGGAGGCTCACCTTGGGAGTACTCACTGGTGGCGAGCAGCGGTGTGCTGGCCACTGATGAGGACTGAACCGAGTTAGTGGCAATTAGGCAGAGAGGACGACGCTGTCGACTGGTCCCGGAGGTGGTTGAAGCAATGGTGACGCCGATGTCCGTGGCGGTAGATGGAGCGTAGGATTCCACCTCAAGGATCACCAAAGGGATAAGGGAAAAAATTGTTCGATACCTTTGGAGAGATGGATCAGGATTTGATTACAAGAAAAGAAAGGACTGGGAGTCCCGACGAAACATGGTTCGAGGGAAGACAAGGGCAGAAAATTCACTGTATTGTGACAGTGAATAAGCTGAGGGGAAAGATAGGTTTTGATTGGTTCCACTTTCATGCTTTGGAATCAAGGTTTTCATTAGGTTCTCTTGAGACAACATTATTAGAACAAAAAGGTTTTGTAAACCCTAATTTTTAGGTTACACAAAAACAGGGCGTGACACAGTTGAGGCAGCATGGCCATGGAGTTGCACGTGGTGGTGGTAGCCGACGGTGCGCAGTCTGGATCTGGCCGCAGGCGAAGGGCTATGAGGAGCCAAACTCGATGCCAATGGCCGTGAGGCCCGGCGCGTGTCTCAACCTCGGCTACATTTCATTTTGTGAACCGTCTATGTTGAAATGTTTAGGATGAGCTCTTTTGTAGTATTGATGAGAGAGCTGATAGGGGCAGCTCGATCTTGCTAATATAAGGTTCATGAGAGATTTGGACTAGAAAGGTTAGGTTTAGAGAAGGAATGGTGGGGAAGATGATCGAGGGAGAATTCTTGAGAGCAGATGGTGTGTCGTCGACAATGGGCGACTTACAAGATCAGATTCAATCAGCTTCGTTCCTTAATTATGACTAGTTTTATAGTGCACTTAGGGTCTCTTTGGAACAGGAGAATAGACTAAAAAATAAAGGATTATATGTTATGACTTGTTGAGTCCTACAACAAATAAAATTATAGGAATTGCTCAAATCGGATGTCTGGATACCTCACAGGAAAAATGAGGGAATTTTGAGATAAGATGTTGGTACTTGATTAGAGAGATAAGGGGGAAAGAAATAGGAAAAATGCACTGAAATTCTCAAAGGAATTTGTACCTAACAAGTGGTTAGGCCTCCTAAATGTGGAGAAAATCCTCACATTCTATGAAATTCCTTTAAGCGATCCAAGTGTTCCAGCGATCCAAGTGTTCCATTTTCTCTAAATTATTTTGTTCCATAGAGGCCATTAATATCCAACGTTCTAGATTAGTCCTATGAACAAAATCCAAGGAGGCAGGTACTGTACATAATTGCGACAGTAATTTGTGTACCATAAAGCACGGTAATGAAACTGGAACAGGTTAGCTAGGCAAAAATCGGAGAAGTCAAATTAGAGCAAACTAGAGCTCGTGATAAATGAAACTCTTACGCCTCCATTCTATTGGTTCATGCTGCCTGCTCCCCTGATTCTTGTACTGCCCCTCGGATTGAAGAGTCTAGAGTAAGCTCCTGAAACACCGGCACGGACAGAGACACACGCACACGACACGCAGCACAGAGAGAGAGAGAGAGAGAGAGAGAGAGAGAGAAAGCAATGTGCAGGTCTTGATCTCATTCTCAGCAGCAGGAGCAGCTGAACGGCAATAAAGACGTGCCATCAACTCTCTGATAAGGAGGATGCTACTACAACTCGTATGAGAAAATAGAGAAAAGGAAAGCAATAGAAAAACTATGGTCCTGCTCTTAGAGTATGCGCTCTATTTGGAGCGCTTGAACTTTTTTGATTTCTGCAGAAACTTGCCTAGGTTATGTGAAATTTTTTGCATTTCAAACAGACTCTTAGCGAAATCTAGCTCTAGAAACGATGCAATGGAGTGGAGGATATTGAGTAGAAATAATAGAGATAGTTTGAGAAAATATACATGCGAGAGTGTAAAAGTGGCCAGTATTCGTGGAATTAAATTTTGGTCGAAATAACAAATATTTCCATGAAGAGTATTGAATTGTATGCACCGAATTAGTTCACTCAAAAGTTTAAACTGATGGAAAAGTAGCGTAATATATTTCAACACTTTCCCTCGTGTCTAGACTCCTCCAGACCTTATACATGAGATCGATGTAGACCGTAAATATTTTTATAAATACCGCATTGGCTGAGTCGTGAATTTAAGATCTCTTAACTCTGATATTATATTGAATTGCATGTGTCGGATTAGTTTATTTAAAAAACTTAAACGGAGAAAAAAGGTAAATATATTTCTTAAGGTAGAGGCTGAGGCTACTTGTTAGCAGTGGACAGGTGAGCGGATAGATCCGGTGTTTGTATTCAGTCAAGAACACAGCCTCACTGTTGGTGATGTCATCCATTTGTACTGCTCTTGTCTATCACGCGCATTCAATTACATCTTAATTTGTTATAGGAAACACGGCTTGGCCACACAAATTTAAAAGTCGTAGCTTGTGGTTGGAAACTTGGAAGTAGAGTAGTTGGTAAGAGACGTTAGGATTTTACAATGGTTTTAGATATCGAAAGGTTCACAAATATTTCCATTCTTAATTATTGTCACATGTTCTGAATATTTGTTAATATTATGAAATATTAGTTATATAGGGACACTAATATTAAGTGGTCTATAGCAACCATGTGAAGTCATAGACTATATTAGAATAGTAGGATAGTTGACATTAAATAGTACATGTAACTATTAACTTACAGTGTATGCTACATTATACCTAGCTAGTTATTAGTGTTCAACAATATATCTTCACCCAGGTATACTTGCGGGAACATCATGATAGCTGTCAACAACAATTCTACAGTGTAAATCTATGATAGACTAACCTATGTATTATGACTTGATAATGAAGTAGTTGTGCATAAGGGTTTCGAACAACCATCTGATTGATATCTCGACCTGTTTCTTAGTTTTTTTATTATTCAAAATTCAACCCTCAACTGCTAGCTTGCAATTGTCTCCGATATTCTCTCGTGAGTGGGGCCGATGTCCCAAAGGATTTTTTCTTGGCTTGGTAGCTGTAGCAATTTATCTACATGTACCATGCATGCGGAGGCAGACATAGAGTGAAAAGGAAGGAGGGCCCACATAGCAGTGAGACGAGAGGTGAGATTCGTTTGAACGCCGTGGCAACGTCCAACCATCCACAGTGTATGCGTGTACTGTACACAAGAGAACATGAAGTACAGAAATTGTCGCTCGCATTAACTCTTACAGCTCTGCAACTGCACATTTGTGGGATATACAAACCAATCGGCAAATTTCGCACGGCACAAACCAAGATCTTTTTTATACTAACTCCTAGATTAGCCTTTGAAGGTGAGAAATAGTAGTATTTGGCTTTCCATAGATCTCCAACCACAAGCAACATCTACACAACTAGCCCAATTAATTTTCTTTTAGCAATCAAGGCAGGAGCACTGTCAGTTCATTAATAGTAGAAGAAATTTTTTATATCACAAGCATAAAGCTATACCCGGACCTTATCCCTCATGTGAACTACTCCCTCTCTATATTGACACTATTCGGACCCAAGTAGGCTCTTTCCCGTTGCCAAATGTCTTCGAACGCCAGAGAGGATACTTCCCTGAATAGAAATCTAGTGCCTTCAAAGATTCGTCCGTTTCACTCCTTCCATGCATTCCAGATGATGTATACTTGATGTTGTCCATGCATTTCCTTCTAGTTCTGTGCTTATAGTGCGGTTCTTGCATGTAGCCAGCTTGAATAGGTAACTGGCTCAATTGAACTAAGGGACAGCAGATCACAAAAAAAGTTTCGAGACTGCAATATCAGAGAATGATTCAGACGTGGAAATTTCAATTTCACGTGACCTATTCAATTATGTACATTTACTAATGTATATGGTCTTTTGGAATAATTATTCATTGTCTCGAAATGCTTTAAGAAATTTTAATAATGCTGATTCAGTTCGGAGCAGTGCTTATTAGTATAGTAATTTACTATTGATTGTCTATAACGTCCAACTCGTGAGCAGCTTGAGCTAAGTAATAAGCTAAGACGAGTTCTAATTTCATCTCATTAACTTAAGAAACCAAGCCAAGCTAGCGGGTGTTTTTTACGAGCCGAGTCAAACCAGATCAAACCGGAACGATATCCACCATCCGTCGAACTTGTGTTTCTGATCCGACCGCTGAAGAGGCAGAGGGATAGAGCAGGGGACGCGAGGACGCGGAGTGGCGCGGGTCGGAGACGTGTTTGTCTGGTACGGTGGTGGTCTGCGATATTTCATGGCGAGCCCAGGGAAGAAGGCACCCTAGCTTTTATCTAGGTGAGTTGGGCAACGGGCCTAGAAACTGAACTCGAGCTAATTGCATGGGCCAGAAATATTCATCTAATTGACCTGCAAAAATCATCTTATCTGTACGCCACAAGGCCTCTTTCGACCTATTACTCTGCACAACATGTCGACCGGCCCATCGAGATCTTGGCCCACAGTCACGGCCCACGGTCAAACACGCTTTTGCTTTACTCTTTGGCAACTGGCAATGCAGCACGACCAGACAAGTGTACGGCCAGAAATGTGGAGTAAACTGTAAACGTACTACGCTTCTTGGTTACGTAAAACCAGTGTTCTGGTCGCTAAAAAAAGTTGTCCTGGTCAAAGTAGTATACAATCATGTATCTGGGTCGGTAGTCAAGCTAAGAGAAAAGCTTCGATCCGTCGCAGCCAAACACCAGGCGCATGCGCAGAGCTGCTTGCCTAGCTAGCTTGAAGCATCAAACACTTGCAGCAAAAGGCAGTGCAAAACAAGAAGGTGCACTTCTATGCAGCGTGTGCACATATGCAAAAACTGCACATGCACGGACACATGGGAGTCGCGCGCGCTCGTGCGCGTCAAACGAAAGAAACGCATGCACGCACCACTCGACCGCCTTTCACGAACGGAACCACACATGCATGCAAGTAGGAAGTAGCAGGCGCGCGGCAAACGCATGCACGAGTCCGGCCGAGCTATTGATCTTTGCTTAGCCGTACATCTCGGGACTAGAATCTTGGGTAAGATTCTGTCCCGGACATATCTAGCTAGGCAATGTGTGTAGGACATGTGTCGTTTGTAACGCTAGTACAGAAATTTATATACAAGTCTTCTTATTCGTGATTTTCAAGAAATACGGATAAGATATATTCGCAATGGTTCTTTTTACAAATTTTATATTTATAATAATTTTTTTGTCAATCGTTTATGATATGTTAGATATTTGTGACGGTTTTTCAAAAAAAATATAGTCTCAAATGGTTTCATAAAAAAAAGTCTGAGATCAGATTTGCCCATCATGCCCACGACCCACCATATTTCTTCCTCCCGCACCCAATCCTAGTCCTAAGTCTCCCGCGCGTACCGCATCTCGCTCACTTGATCCTCAGCGCGCATGCATCTCGCTAGTTCTGCCTTTCCCCCTCATCCCCACATCCTCAATCTAGTCCGACACTCACCCCACCTCTCCATTGCCACCCTCAACCCCACCTCTCCGCCGCCTCTAGATCTAGCCAGGGAGGTGTTGGTGGCCGCATGCGTCCATGGAGGGGAGGGCGAGCTCGTCCGGGCAGAGGAGAACCCCCACCTGGCAGCCGGGAGTGCGCCGCCACCTCCTCCAGATTTGGCACTAGCTATGAGGAACTTGGTGGAGGAGGCAAAGGCCGAACGCGAGCAGGTGTGTGGAGATCCAGCGCCTCCCTCTCACTCTCTTGGTCTAGCCACCCTTCCTCTCCAGATCTAGGGCCTCCGTCTCCCGACCTAGCCGCCAAAGGGTATCTATCGACAGGTAACAACAAGATCCAGCTCTGAAACCCATCTTGTTGTATAGAAAAGGTCCACCCAGTATTGGCCCATTTGGCCCTCTACAAACCCTAGATCGTTGGTCACAGGGGGAGCTCCCAGGTCAACTGCCATAGTAGCTGCAGCAGCACAGCAGCACTGGAGTCACCACCGCCGAGCAGGTTAGCCTCCATATCCCACATGGTATCAGAGCAAGGGGCCATGGAGGAGCGGTGCTAACCGGCGACGGCGCTGCCATCGGCGGACGCGGTGGAGGCGGCGCGGTTGCGAGAGGTTGCGGTAGGCGGACGGGGTGCTCGGGGAGCTTCTCGCCGGGCTGCGGGAGGCGTGGCTGCGGGAGGCGCGGCGCGGTGTGCTGCGCGCGCTGCAGCAGTGGAAGGAGGCGAGGCGCGGCGCGGAGCTCGAGCAGGGGCAGCAGGAGGAGCCGCAGGCAGAGGAGCAGGAGCAGGTGGGAAGAAGGCAGGTGGAGCAGCCGACGAGGGCCAGGAACGTTGCTGGAGGCGACAAGGAGCCGGAGCTCGTTGGCAAGCCCTTCCCTGCCGACGAGGCGTGCACCAACTGGCCGCAGCGCTGCCATCGCGACGCCGCCAGGAGGCCAGAGGAGGTTGTGGAGGAGCTGAGCAAGAGTGACCGGCGGGTGTGTGAAGCCGGCATAAGAAGCTGTTGAAATGGGGACTGAGTTGGCCACGGCCTTGGAGAAGCTTGCCCGGCTTCTCACTGCCAAGAATGTGAAAAATTCATCCTCTTCTGGTGCCATTGTTCCACAATCAGAGGCAGTCCACAAATTAGAACTCATGCGCGTCCTTGTCAAGCTAGAGGGGGTGAGCAACTATCAGAGCTGGTCCAGGCGAGTTTTGCTCATTCTGAAGACAAAGGGACTGACAGGACATGTGCTGGGAGAGGTTGTGGAGCCAGCTGACACGAAGGGTGCAGATTGGCAGAAGTGGAGTGCCACTGATTCACTGATCTTTGCATGGATGCTGAGCTCCTTGGCTCCAAATATTGCAACATCAGTTGAGGCACTTTTCAATGCTGCTGCGGTATGGGACTTGCTGTCAAAGAGGTACTCTGGGAAAGGAAATATGATGCTGATGACTCAGATTGAGAGCAAGGTGCATGATATCCGTTAGGATGATAGGAGTGTGCTAGCATATGTTGCTGAGCTGCAGCAACTTTGGGCAGACTTAGATCAATGTGATCCCCTTCAACTAACACACACAGAATCCTTGGTAATTGCAGAAGCATGGATTGGGCGCCGGTGTGTGATGTAGTACCTGAAGGGCTTAAACCCATCTTTTGAAAGCAGGAGAGCCACACTACTTCACTAGCCTGTGCTCTGCTCTCTTGATGAGGCAATGGCTGCAATGTCTTAGGAAGAGGTATGTTTGCAGTTCTCAAAGGGTGATAGTAATGAATCAGCCTACAAGGTGGATGAGCAAAGAGTGTGGAGGAAAACCAGAGAATGTTTCAATTGTGGCAAACCAGGGCATTTTAAGCGCAATTGCACAGCTCCTAGAAAGGGGGGAGGCAGAGGTTACAGTGGTGGTAGCTACAGTGGAGGCAGGGGCCGTGGCAGTGAACCTTCGTACCATGCACGCAATGGTGAATCTCCCCATCAAGCTCACTTAGTTGCTGGGAGTGATGGCAGGGCAGGTACAAGTGCAGCGGCAAGTTCTGCTGAACAGGGGGCTAAGAACTTTGGGCATCTAGCTCACTTTGTCTACACTGATGAAGGTAATCTTGCAGCCATATCTGTTGCAACACAAAGGATAGACTCAGAATGGGTACTAGATTCAGGGGCTTCGAAGCATGTTGCTAGAAATATGAGAGAGTTTGAATCATATACCCATTATCCTCTTACACATCAGGAGACTATTTGTACAGCTGATGGCACGGCACAGCCTATTAAAGGGGTTGAGACAGTAAACTGTACATCCACAATTGAGCTGTCCTCTATTTTACATGTTCCTACATTTCCTATGAATTTAGTCTCTCTAAGTGCTTTAATTGATTAGCAAGACTACCGGGTTATTCTTGACAAAGGTATGTGTTTGATTCAGGAGAGGTAGATTGGCAGGAGGATTGTGACGGGGACCAGGTGTAGGGGGCTGTGGTACATGGACTGTGGTGTACCTGTCTCGGCGGAGGACACTGTGCTCATAGCCGGTTCTGGAGACAAGGAGGCCATGGCGATGATCCATCACTGTAGGATGAAACATGTGTTATTCGATAAGATGTATCGTGTATTTCCTAATGTAATGGACGGTGTAGACCGAAGTAAGCTGAAATGTGATGCTTGTGAGTATGCCAAGCACACCAGAACCTCCTATGTGAGTAAAGGGCTCAAAAGTGTAGCTCCATTTATGCTAGTGCACTCTGATGTATGGACATGTCCAGTTGTGTCAGTAAGTGGTATGAAGTACTTTGTGACCTTTATCGATTGCTATTCCCGCATGACTTGGGTCTATCTCATGCGTCACAAAGACGAAGTGTTTCAATGTTTTAAGAAGTTCTCTGCTGTTGTGAAAAATCAGTTCAATGTATAAATCAAGATTATTCGGTCTGACAATGGTACTGAGTATGTTAACAAAGTGTTTGGTGATTTCTTGTCTGAACAGGGAATTCTTCATCAAACTTCATGTCCGGACACACACCCCCCCCCAGAATGGTGTAGCCGAGAGGAATAATCGGCATATACTGGAGGTTGTTTGATCTCTGATGTTCACTATGAATGTGCCCAAATTTCTGTGGAGCGAGGCTGTGTTGACTGCCACCTATCTCATCAATCGCACGCCATCCAGAATCACACGTATGAAATCTCCGTGTGAGTTGCTCCTAGGTGAAAACAAATTTATTGTGCCTCCAAAATTATTTGGCTGCACAGCTTTTGTTCGTGATCACAGGCCGTCAGTGAACAAGTTGGACCCGCGTGCTGTCAAATGTGTATTCATTGGATATCCCTCGGGTCAACAAGGGAATAAGTGTTGGAGTCCTATGGAACGCAGGACCTTTGTGAGCATGGATGCTACATTTCGGGAGTCTGAACTGTATTATGGAGAGAAGATTGATCTGAGCCTGCTGTTCAAGGATCTGCACCATCCTGCCGTTGGTCCAGAGGGGGAGAATACTTGTGGTGGTAGCGATATTGGTACTGATGTACAAGGGCAGCAACATCAACAGCCTCTGATGGGTGTTATTCCAGTGGTGGTGCAGAATACTGGCACAGTAAGAGAACAACATAGTACTGCAGGAGCAGGAGAGCAACAGCAGGAAATGTGGCACGATCCTCCACGTGTTTATGGCAGAAGGCAGGAGGTTAATGAATAGCAGGATGAGGGACAGCAGAATCCAGTTCAGGAGGAGCAGGGGGAGCAACAGGAAGATGACTCTAATTCATCTGGAGAAAGTCAGGCTGAAGGTGGATCAATTAGTTTAGAGGGAACTATAGATCTGCCAATTGCACTTAGAAAAGGGACTAGAGCAGCTGCTGGTAGATCGCTACAGAGGTATGGGTTTGACACTCATGACATCGGCAATTATGTGTCCTATGAGGCTCTGTCACCTTCCTATCGTGTGTTTGTTGCTTCTCTTCAGCTAGTGTCTATCCCAACTGATTGGAGAGTAGCACAGCAAGACCCCAAGTGGTGCGCCGCGATGAGAGAGGAACTTGAGGCACTGAGGAAAAATAGAACTTGGGAGTTGACAACGTTTCCAGCCGGAAAGAAGGCAGTGGGTTGTAAATGGGTCTACACAGTTAAGCAGAATCCAGATGGAAAAATTGAGAGATCCAAGGCGAGGCTTGTAGTTAGGGGATACAGTCAGAGATGAAATCTTTGCGCCTGTGGCAAAAATGAACACAGTGAGGATTCTAGTGTCCTGTGCCGCCAACTTTAGGTGGCCACTACATCAACTAGATGTCAAGAATGTATTCTTGCATGGGGACTTACAGGAGGAGGTGTATATGGAGGTCCCACCGGGACTCATTGAGTCTGAAGTCAAAGGCAAGGTATGCAAACTGAAGAAGTCACTTTACGGCCTGAAACAGTCTCCTAGGGCTTGGTTTGACAGATTCAGACGTGCTGTGTGTGACATGGGTTATGGACAGTGCAATGGTGATCACACTGTGTTCTATAGGCACCCTAAGCAGAAGATTACAATTCTTGCAATCTACGTAGATGATATAATAATCACTGGTGATGATGAGGTGGAGATAGCGAGACTGAAGAAGAAATTGGGTGAGGCATTTGAAGTCAAGGACCTTGGCCGACTCAAGTACTTCCTTAGTATAGAGGTGGCCAGATCCAAAAGGGGGATAGCTCTATCACAAAGGAAGTACACCTTAGATCTTCTGAGTGATATGGGTATGATGGGATGCAGGGCAGCCTCAACTCCCATCGATCAGAATCATAAAGTTGAAGCTCAGTGTGGTGAACCAGTAGCCAAGGAGACATATCAGAAATTGGTTGGGAGGCTGTTGTACCTATGTCATACCAGGCCTGATATAGCTTATTCAGTAAGTGTTGTGAGCAGATACACGCATGATCCTAGAAGTGGACATATGGAAGCTGTTCACAGAAGCTTGAGATACTTGAAGGGAACGCCAGGAAAAGGTCTCATGTTCAAGAGCAATGGACACCTTGACGTAGATGGCTATAGTGATGCAGACTAGGCAAACTGTCTAGATGATCGGAGATCAACATCAGGCTATTGTGTCTTTGTTGGTGGAAATTTAGTGTCATGGAGGAGCAAGAAGCAATCAGTAGTGTCCAGATCAACTGCAGAAGCTGAATATTGAGCTATGTCGCAAGGGCTGAGCGAAATGTTGTGGGTGAGGGACCTGTCGAGTGAACTGAAGATTCAGAAAAATGAGTGCTTGAGTGTGTGGTGTGATAACAAGTCAGCTATTAGTATCGCAAACAATCCAGTTCAGCATGATAGAACTAAGCACATCGAAATTGATAGATTCTTTATCAAAGAAAAATTAGATGCTGGAATTATCAAGTTGGTTCATGTGAGTTCAGGACAGCAATTTGCAGATTGCCTTACTAAAGGGTTGGGATCCAAAGAGTGTAATCTTGCATGTGACAAGATGTGAATGATCGATATTTATCACCCATCTTGAGGGGGAGTGTTGTATAGAAAAGGCCCACCCAGTATTGGCCCATTTGGCCCTCTACAAACCCTAGATTGTTGGTCACAGGGGGAGCTCCCAGGTCAGCCGCCACAGTAGCTGCAGCAACACAACAGCACTAGAGTCACCACCGACGGGCAGGTTAGCCTCCATATCCCACACATCTCTTTTGTTGTAACAGCAAGATCCTATCAGCGCTCTTCGACCGGGATGCCGGCCATGAGAAGGTGCAACGGGTGGCCGTGGGGAGTCATGACAGCTGGCTTTTTTTGAAATGTAGAAAACTCTAAGACTGTTCTTTGAAATCAACCGTCTCGGATACTCGCTATCCTAGACGATTTGAAAACCGTCCGGGATACAAGCTTCACATCCGTGGCACCATCTCGGATGAGTTTTTCTGTGGTACTGTAACATACTCAAAATGGATGTCTTTTTTGAAATAGTGCAACCAAACTTCTTTTATCTTTGACCACTAATTAATTACAAAAATTAAGTTGGTTAGATGCAAATAGTACTATTAAATTTGTCATTAAAACCATTTTGATAATATACATTATAATATTTTACTTATATATTTATTCAAAAGATCATAATTAAAGTTATATATTGAACACTATGCAAAATCAAAAACTTCATCCATTTTAAGAGAGGGAGTAGCTAGCTAACCAGATGCATCACTGGCGGAAAAAGGAGAGGACACGCATAAAGAAACTGTGGGGCCAAATCTGAGTATTTAACCTGACTACGCGAAGAAAAGTAGTACTAGTATTTGATACTGCAAGCATCTCCGACTTGGTAGTAGTAGCTAGTAGTTTAACATGTCGATCGGTCTCGATGCTCTTCGATCTTTTGGCAATATATTTACATCTAGCCGGACTCGAGATCAAATTAAGTTATGTCGGCATCTGTATATATAACAAAATCTTACCTACTTTTTCTATAATAGAAAAAAACATGCCTACTTTCTTACACTGTATAGTTCCAATTCAGGTACGTACTGTACCTCAGTCTACTTCTGGTCATGATCGATCCCAACTTAGGGCAATGCATGGACATAGACAAATAATTTCACAAGCTAGCAAACATGATATATACAAAGCTAGTAGAAATTAAGCCAGGTAGCATATATCAGGATGAGTAGAAAACGAACACAAATCGATAGTTAGACACGACACGTAAAACACATATACACCTGAGCTGGCCGCACTTCAAACTAATAAGCATGCATGCATCATCATCATGCACATCTCGATCTCGTATATACCAATATTCTGGCTGGAATTAGCAAGACAGATGCAACTATATGGAAGATGATTTAGCCCAAATTAATGGAGCTTAGACAAGGATAATAAGCAACCATACTGGGGATCGATGACACATATGCACCCGTCCATTAACCTGCCATATCCGATGATTCTGTCGCCATTTTTTTATATGCATATGCATGGCACTAGACAAATATGCAAGGGAATGTTACAAGCTTCGTCGATCACTGCATTATACTACAATACTGTCCAGTGTCTGGTTAGTTGCTTCTGGACAACCCCCTATCGACCGGTTAACCTAGATTTTTAAAACAGCACTTGCGCTATATATATATAGCTAAATGCAGAGCAGAATAATTGATTAATGCACTAGTTATATCTATATATAGCTAGTCTTCACTTTCGTATTTCTCTTGTTTTGTAAACTGAGCTTCCAATTGTCAACTGAGCTAACTAGAAAGTTGAAAAACTCTTCAAGAATTGCGTAGTACTAATACGTCACTGCACTAGCTGTATGTACTACTTAATTTACCATATATTTCTGATGGAAATAGTTAGGTAACATAGAAAGCCATATATTGGTAGAATGAAAAGAAAACAGAAAAAGAGAGGATAGAAGGGCCACTGATATTCCTACGGAACCAATTATCATCAGGACACAACGTATCTTTTTCACACGCTACCTGTTCATGGAATGGATATATCAGAAACGATACGTGTCTCCAGTTAACAACTGTATGCTACTGTGCGTTCATACATTCGTACGTCGCGAAACTGCAAATAATTAGTACAGTTGCAAAGACGACAGATGGAACATGTGTATATGTTTGGTACAATCTGCTAACAAATATACTGTATAGATATCATCCATCCATATCCCAAATCAATCAGTTCACAATATATCATATATAGATCGAGTCAATATCAGGACCAGTCCTTGATGATGTGCCCCAAGATTCAGTAAAGATCGATCACCAATCGTCGTCTAATTCCTTGAAGAAAATAAACAAGGAAAAAAAGAGAGGATCTTGTGAGGGTTGTGATGCATACATGTACACATGTGTATAGAACAGTGGTCCTGTGATACGATCGAAAGAGAGGAAGCGAAGCAAAGCAAAGGGTGGTTGATTGATGAGAAAAAAGCAAGCCGGCCATGGTCCTGCTCCTGCTGGCTGCAATGCTATCTTCTACGACCACAAAGCTAGCAGAAAGCAGCTCGATCGATCGATCTACAGTTGCAGTCTTCTGATCTCTCATAAAAGTAGTCTTTATACGCGACCTTTGAAAAGTCGTCAATGCTGTAGGAGCAGTAAACTTTTTTACGATTTACAGCGATTTCTTCGACAACAACAACAACAAAAATTTATAACATCAATATTTCTGAACGGTTGCTTCCAGCGCACAAGTAGATCCATGATTTCTTTAAAAAACTAGCTGAATGTATATGCATTGTTATAAAATAATAAAAATAAATCTAATTGTGTGACATATTAGTCTACATAAAAATCCATGACGACAAAAACTGATTGGGAGTTAGACAAACAAGGCAATTTATAGGTAGCAAAATGCGTATAGACAATCATATGACATAGTTTTTTAACCCCTATAATAGATGATAGAAATCATGGAGAGATGATTTCATCAGGAAGTTACTTTTGATGAAGTGAGATGACATACGGATCATCACATGTGGCTTAAATTTTTATGAGTAAAAGAAAATTTATGGGAGAAATTTATCGACGATGGAGTTGAGCTCCTAGCGGCATTTGTCACGGTCAGAATACAGAAAGTGCGGTCATGGATCTTGCCTTGACGTGCGTAGGGCCGGAGCAGAGGGAAGGATATTAGGAGAGGAAATAAGACACGAAGGGACAGAGACGAGAAAGGGGTTGTGGGGTTTGGACGGCGGCTGTGTGTGTGTGTGTGTCCCCCCACTGTCTAGTGATATGGGTTTGTGCAGCACAACAGGAGGAGCAGACACAGGAGGCAGGTAAGGCACATGCATCTACTAATTCATGCATGCAGCAAGCAGGAGTGGTGGCTCCTGGGCTAGCTCGATCTCCACTTTGCTAACCAGCCTAGCTGTTCTGTGTTGATCTTTACCTAGCTGTAGTAGTCTCATGCAGTCAAATTGTTAGCCGGTTTGAACAAATGGAAATTTGGCGAAAATATTTCAAATTCATGTATACGTGAATGAACTCCGTGCCCTAGGGACGGACTCTGCTGGTGGAGCTCCCCACAGCGTCCATCTATGAGGCGGCGGCGTTCCCCCACCATTGGTCGGGGCGGCACACCAGCATGACTAGTTCACCTGTTCAAACGACTGAACCTGTATTAATGTTATGTGTCTTATTTTTCTCGTGTACGTACGCCGACCCGACCAGCTGGGATCATCTTACACCCCCTACTTGTGTTGTGGTTTTCACTACTTCTTACACAAATGGGGCTTCATGCAGTGGCCATTCATGCATGCTTGGACGGACAATAGAATATCACCTATCAAACCTGCATGTAAATGAAAATGATTGCTTTTACGTACGCACGTACGTACTCTTACAAGTTGCAGTGAGTAGTAATGGATCTATATGGGAGTGGGGATTTTGTGCACCTGGGGACATTTGCACCTATTTGACTTTCCCCGATTTTTTAAAATCACATATAGGTTTCAAAATAATCTGAAAAAATTCATACCAGTTTACGATGGAATGAAATATACACAGGTAAATTTTCGTAAAATAATATGCCCATTTGTGACCTGTGTAAAAAAACAAATATGTGTACTGTTCATGACTGTTTATGACCCCAATGTGTTTTTTTTTACACAAGTTACAAATGGGTATATTATTTTACAAACATTTAACCGTGCATACCTCACTCCATGATATACATCTATGAATTTTTTCAGATTTTTTCGAAACATAAATATGTGATTTTTAAAATTTTAAAATAATGGGTGCATGTGCCCCCCTGGTTGCACTTCCCATCTATATGGTCGTAGCTAACTTGTGTAGACAATTCCCCACGCGCATGATATGCATGCAGGGAAGCATTAATTGTGACCAGTGTGTAGTGTGGAATGTGGAATGTTGACACAGTCATGCATGCATCATATGCATGTAGGGAAGGAATGTTTCTTTGAGATGATGTAGGGAACTAGGAAGGAATGTCAACGATTGTTATGTTCTAAGGACACCGTCCTAAAAAAGAAACTATGTCGATTCTAAAAAAAACAAACCTACTATGGCACCAACAGACTGCAGGCATGCCGTGTATGATCAATGTGCACTTCACTGTTTTCTTCTCTTTTTCTTTGCAGGTAGTAACTTATCATATCAACAAAGAACCATCCTTAATTATCAGTTTTCATACAGGGCATTAAGAAGAACTACTTTTCTTTTTCTACATCAGTTAAGTCTCACTTATTTGCAATGCAACACTACTAAAAAATGATTATTTTAACAAGTTAGAAATGACCATCTAAGTCGGTTTTGAAAATCGACTATAAATAAAGAGAGCTAATAATATTTTAAAAAACTCACTGCGAGTATATATATATATATATATATATATATATATATATATATATATATATATATATATATATGAACACTCTACATTCCTCCAACAATAGAAATCGATCTATTACATACATATATATATATTTATATGTACATGACAGCCTCACTCTCAATCATAACCTAATCAATCAATTAAGCCAATGCAACGGTATTATACTACTACTACTGCGCTACACGTGTTGTGCATTACATGCACAACGAAATCTGCACGAGATCACGAACAATTAAGATCAAATTAAATTAACGCGAAGTTAATTATTACACAGTACTACCGTATGCATGAGCATGCATGCAGCACCGATCCATATCACATCTGCATCAGGCTGTTGTAATTGTAGTGCTCCTCCAGCCCTAGGTCCATCAGCACACCACCAGCTGCCACGCACTGATCGCCGGCGGCGCCACCCTCTCGCGATCCCCCCACCGCCGCCGCCGTGCCTCCGCCGTCGAGGTGCTGGTTGAAGTCGAGGATGCTGTCGTAGCTCAGCAGCGGCGGCATGTTGGCGAAGTCGTCGTGGAGCGAGCCGGCGCCGCCGTGGCGATGATGGTCAGAAGACGGCGGCAGCTGGTAATGGTGGCCGCCGCCGAGGGAGGGAAACGGCGGCGGCGGCGAGTGGTGGTACTGACTCGCATCATGACACGACGAGGAACTGACGTAGTTGCATCCGTTAACGGTGCCGCCGCCGCCATCACGAGCCATGACGATCTCCTGCTCGCTGTCCATGGCGTACTCCGTGTCTGCTTTCTTCTTGTGGAAAACTCTGCACAGCACCCAATCCTCCTGCACAAATACAACAACGAAATGCATATGAATATCGCAAATTAATCGAGAACTCAAACATGATTAGATGTTGCAAGAACTTGTTAACAAAAGATTGAAGTACCTTGGGAGGGGTGTGAGGGTTCTCGATGCGGAACTCGTGCATGACCCAGCAGGTCTTGGTACCGTTGGGGGCGCGACCGCGGTAGAAGACGAGGGTCTTGCGCATGCCGACGATGGCGGCGCGGCCGGCGGCGGCGGCGCCGTGCCTGCTGCCGGGGTTGCGGATGACGCGGTCCTTGCCGGTGGCCTTCCAATAGCCGGACTTGGTGGCGCGGTTCGTGCGGAGCCCCGTCGCGTACTTGCGGTCGCGGAAGCTGAAGAAGTACCACTCGTTCGTGCTCAGCTTCGCCACGTCTGTGAACGAACACCATGGAAATTAATGGATATACACGATTAGCAACAGAGAAATTTTAACCAAGCGTCGATCGATCGATGATGATTTAGGATTTGCCAAGTGTATACGCAAACGTATGCATGTGCTTAAATGTTGAAAAATTAGACATACATAGAAGGGGCAAAATTAAGTACGCACTACTTGTACTTTCAAATTAGGAAAAAGATGAAGTACAAAATGAGGTTCTGATAATTGTTAGGAAATTGCAAAACATTGGGGAACTTTAGTTGGTTGTGAATCTTACAGAACAGCTTGAATTGGTGCAAAGAAATTTGATTGATTGTTCTTAAACAGAAGCAAATAAATTTGATTGTTGACACACACACATATATATAGAGTAGCTCGAAAACAAGAATTTCGACATGTTTTTGCAGATATAAATTAAGGGGGAAATTAAATGGGGAAAATTAAGCCACGCCGAGCTCAAGAAAATGCTGATATGAAATGAGATATACGTATAGGCCGATTCCTTCAATTTTTTTCTTAATATAATCCAAAGAATCATGATTTTTTAGGATATATATTGCACAGTTCATAGATTAATTATGAAGATAATGCTTGCAATAGTCCACTTACTGATCATAAAGGAAACTTGTGCTAGAAGCAACACCGCTATGGGAATTGCACAGCAGATGACATGCACACATACATACGATCCGTGCCTTGTTGATTAGTACTACTAATTACCAATAACAAAGTACAAACTCAGTCGGAGCCAATGGAACGCGGTTGCGTGCTTAATTAATCATTCCACGGAATGGAGCCGAATTAATTAAAGATAGCTGGCTCGCTCCCTAGGAGGTAGCTTGCTGGAGAGGGACTAACCAGATGCCAATCAAGTTAATTACCTAACTAATTGGTAACAAACTAATTAACTAACTAACTAACCTGGCAGCTCCCATGGCTCGTGGACGTGCAGATCCACCTCGACCATCGTGCCGCCGGCGCCGCCGGCGAAGCGCTGGTCCGCCACCTTGTTATGCAGGTAGTGGCACACCAGCTCCTCGTCGCTCGGGTAGAACCGGAATCCCGGCGGAAGCGTCAGCTCGATGTCCCTCAGCCCCATGCCTATCTCGCCTTATGTATCTTCTCTCTGTGACCTCCTCCTCTTTATATGATTTGTATTGTGAATTTGTGATATCTATGAATATGGATGAGATCGATGTAGCTAGCTAGGTTGCTATCTGATGAACACCAATGATATATGCATGCTGCAGAGAAGGGAAGAGAGAGAGACAGAGGTGAATTAAGAAAGAATCAGGCAGCAGCAGCAGATAAATCTATGTTGCTGTAGCTTGAGCTTGTGTGAGCTTGGGGATGGGCAGGGAGGTAATATATATAGCTTGGTGCTGGCTAGCTAGCTGCGAGAGAATAATTATATGTAGCTAGCTAGGAAGAAGTGTAGGGAAGCAAGCAACAACAAACAAGGGGGATGGCCGGTATGGTACTACCACCACAGGGAAGCTTTCCATCTATAGCGCGCGCTCTCTCTCTCTCTCTCTCTCTCTCTCTCTAGCTTGATCGATCAGGCAGCAATCTCTATCTGCGTGCGTGGGTATAAAGCTGACGAGGATGGCCGGAGATGTATTTTTCCCTCGATTTGATTCAATTCCCTGGCCGCCGCTGCTGCTGCCTGTCGCATCACCGGAGCAGGGGGAGGCGGAGGCGGAGGAAAGGACGCGTGCACGCCCGTCGCATTCGCTGCAGGGGATTGATTTCCCTACGCTCACGACGATGCTTGCGCAGCACGAACTCGATCGATGGAGAGAGAGAGAGAGAGAGAGAGAGAGAGAGAGAGAGAGAGAGAGAGAGGTAGCTAGGTAGGAGAAGAGAAGGGAGGAGATCCACGTTCACAAGGAAACTACTTTGCTAGCTAGCTAGCTAGAAACCCCAGCGACAGCCCCACTTTGATGTGCACTTGATCATATTCATATATGTATGTATGCAGCAACATATATGGCACTGTCAACAGAGACACATTTAGCAACAGGGCTAATTATTAATCTATCATAGCTATGCATCCGGCAACTCTCTCTCTCTCTCTCTCTCTACCTCTCTCTCTGTATGTGTGTGCCTGGCTAGTTAAATTTGCTTAGAAGTAAGTGCATGTATTTGTGCACATACATATTACATGGCACTGATCTGCAGTATGGTACAATGAATTAAGCAACAAGGCAGAAAAAAATATCTGGCTACTTAATGGGGCATAATTACCGACAGTGTAACTTAAGCAAGGTATTTAGGTTGGTAATTAATCACGGAGAGGCTGTACGTAGGTACGGTGATGGTCGCCGCCATTAATTAATTTCTACTCGTTCTGATACCAATATATCTGGCACGCAATATCCTCTCCTGTATAGTACTGTTGTTCCTTTTCAGTGCGAAGATAAAGGGAGAGAAGAAAACAAGGATTCTTCTGCTCGAAGAGATCTTCGAAAGGGAGCTAGAGAGAGAATTAAAGAAGGCACGTACATGGCCGATCAAGCTAAGGAACTGAGATGTCAGCAATAATTCCATCATTTCAGCTAAGAACCCGATTGATCCCTAACCTTTTGCTCTATACAATGAGGCAGATAACGATATGTCGACGGCAGAAACGATCGCTGGGGATTGCTAATTATTATGTATATGTGCTCATGATCAGATTCTCTTCATCAGGGAGAGAGATCGATATGGAGCGGCAACTGTCCGTGTACGTTCATTAGGGCACATGCATGCAGCTATAGCTAGCTATTCCAGAACAGTGTATATGATCAGGCGACATACCCGTCAGAATAAAAATGGGGCTGGGTACGTACGTGTATCAGTGATCAGTGTATATCATAGTACGTATGCCATGCGTACATGCATATGGTTGTTGAAACATAATGATCATAGAATAGAATTATGTATGCTCCTTCTTTCGTGCACCCAGTCCATTTCCATGTGTGTGTGTGCAGGTAAATATCCATATCCAATTTGGTGATCTCTCTCTAGGTGTGTCCTCAAGGTGTGTACCTCCTGGTACTGCTCTTTTCCTCTCTGGAATGAATGAACAGAGCTCCTGCCATACGTTTCGGAAAAATAATATCCATCTCTAAGCAGGTGGAGGAATTGAGGGGACGTCTGATTCATGCTTAATATGTACCATGCCAATTTTTCGGTCATGATCAAAAAATTGGTTTTTGTTTAGATAGTTGCTAAATCTTTGCCGTACCAATGTCCCGTTGGCCACTCTAGTTCATTTTATTATCTCCTTTTGATTGGTACAGTGAGTTGGGGTTCAAATCAAACGCGCCCGAAAAGATGCGTGTCTAATCACGTCATATGTACGCGCTTGCAAGTTGCATGTACTGACGGATGTACAAATTCAAGGCTACGTACGTATACATTAGGGTCGGTGATGGAATTGATGCAAGTAGGTATGTAGGTAACATACATATGTACCGTGCATATATTACGATATCTGCACGATTTATATTGTGCAAGTAACAATTAGTAACCACAAACAAGTTGGCCACTAGAGATATGATATATTGTACTACAACTATAGATGAAGACTGACGAGCATGCAATTTCATGCCAGTTGGTTGGGATAACTAACTCGGTGAGATGAGTGACGTCATGCAACAGCCCTGCAACAGGGCAAACCAATTATGAAGCGTACTTTTCTTTGAAACTAATTATGAAGCGTACTTAATGAGACGCGATCGATCGATCCATCAGATTAAAAAAAACGTGGGGGATTAATCATGAGGAATAATGATCAGCACACAAGCGAAGTGGCATTGATTGATCGACTGATGGACACAATTAATTAAGTAGTACTCCTATATATTTTTCGTGACGATATGTATGTATATATGTTGCGCATATGCCGGCGACTCTGGAAGGTGTCCTATCCCAATCGCTGCAGACAGCGACGCCTCTGCAGTCTGCATCGATCTCTCTCTGCTGCAGGAAGGTGGCGGGCGCAAGCTAGCTAGCTCTCGTTAACGGCCGGGAGCCGTCTCCTCCATCAATCTCGCTGTTGCATAGCTCAAATCCAAAAGATTAACCCGGATCTATTGATCCATCTATCCTGGAACTTTTTGTTTTTCTCTTTTGGATTCTGGGTTAAAATTAATTAATCTCCGACATCTTTGTACTCCAGAAAGGCAGGGGGAAAAGTGGGAGAAAAAAAATCTTCATCTTCTGCCTAGGTGTGGATTCTGATGACGCAAACAAGAATTAAATGCAGCTGCTAGCCATGAACAATTAATTGGGCTAATTAATTAGCAGGGTCAAAAGTTCTCACAGAAAGGTATGGCGCAGACTTCAGAGTCTTCAGACAGGAGAGGAACTGACCGATGAACAGTCTTCATGGCCACGCTGCCTGCACTGCATGTCATGCATGTCTGCCGCATGCATTTACTACATATGACCACTGAAGAAAACAAGGCATGGGCGCCATCCAGTGCGCGCGGAAATCTGAGGCGGCATCAGAAAGGCGCCTCCGATCGCTCTAGATGTGTACGATCACTGTTGCACTTAACATCAGCATTTCAGCTTTCATCGCACAACAGAGTAACATAGCTTTATTCCATATAAAAAAAAGCGTAACATAGCTTTATAAAAAGTCTTTTTTGCCATACGAGACATGTAAGCGTCTCAGATTCCACTATCAACACAGATAACAGAACAACCGACGTGAAACTAGTGTCCTGCGAGTCCAAAGAAAAAAAATGACAGAGACAAAAGATCAAACATACCTAGACATGAACCCTAGGCTACCTTACACCGAGCAAAGCACATACACAATTTAAGGACTACCACCACCCCGACAAAAGGAAACTATATCCAATATAAGAAGAACAAAATGCTGAGAACCCATCTACTCTTCATCAGAGCTAGTCGAACGAGCCTCCCGTGCCGTCAACTGCCGTAGAACACCGACGGTTGGTGGAGGGGAAGGCTTGTGAAAATTTAGCGTAACCGTCTGTAGAAAAGCATCACCTTGCATAACCAATGCCACCACGCGCATGCGTTTGGGCTACAGTAACCACTTGAGTAGTACATATCTCAAAAGGACAAGGGAATTGAAGTTTCAAACTAGAATGACCACACCAAATATCATCCTAAAAAATAGTATCCTGGCCATTTCCAATAATCAACATCTTGAGGAAGATAATGCTTCTTAATGTTCAACAACCCATACCAATAAGCAGAGTCATCAACTCTATGACTCACCAAAGGCATAGGATAAGAGCTAAGATGTCGGGATCCGGAACAGTACCTGACTCACGAACGACACACCATTAAAGACCGAGCAACCACTTAAGGTGGATACACGTTACCTCACGTGCATACGCCGTTAAGGGTCCGACACCGACCAGCACTGCATACAAACTGTTGGAATAGCCGGCCAGAAACGAACATCATTCAATGAGCCAGATATAGTTCCGAAACCCTGTAGCGGGTTAATACTCGGCTTCCTGCGAGATGAGCCCGACGTTTGTGTCCACACCCTAACCCAATCGGCCGTAGCACAGATTGGTGGGTCACCCGAAGGCCCGACATTGACGTCCACACCCTGCCCAGCCGGCAGTCGCATCACAGCTGGCAGGTCACTCGATTCGCAATCACGAGGGGAGCCCGACGTCTGTGTCCACACCCTATCCCAATCGGCCGTAGCACGTATTGGTGGGTCACCCGAAGGCCCGACACTGACGTCCACACCCTGCCCAGCCGGCAGTCGCATCACAGCTGGCGGGTCACTCAACTCGCAATCACGAACCTCGCACAGAAGATTCATATCAACTCACTACCATCCCTTCGCACACTTCAACCATACACGCACTGTGCACAAAGAGACGTGGCAACCAACTCTGCATACCATCACATGAACTCTACAGGGAGGATTACCAGATAATAGTTCACATTTCTTACTTTTGGGCAAATACTTAACTTACACACAACTGGCTCGAAGGCCTTAAGTACGAGAAATAAACAGCGGAAACATGCAGTTACCCTGAGATACAAGCTAGTATCTCCAAAAGGACCCCAAAATACCCTACATTAGTCCACAGGTTCGAAAAGCTGAAGAGGCAACCAAATCAAGCGTCATCCGGGAAATAATCGCCGAGGGAGGGTTCACCTGTTCCTAAGCATGCAACAATAACTACCAATGAGTACAAAAGTACTCGCAAGGCTTAGTAGTGCTTGGACATGACATTCATATAAGATTTACAAGAAGATAAACATCAGCCCTACCATGCTAGTAGATTTGAACAACAGCAGAATAAGGTAAGTTTTCCGTGATTCATGACCACAATAACAACATTAAGTGAATATACCTAGAATTGACTGATCAATATGATATAACAACATTAATCCACAGATCATCATTATTCAGATCAATTCACTAAAAGAGCCCCTGATTGGCCGATGACCCCATAAAGATTCTCTTGGTCCGGCTCATGAGGATAGCTAGTCCACTATGAGCAGGCCCCAACCAGACATCAACTATGGTCCCCGACACAACCAGCTGACTCGCGGCTTTTCAGGGAGCATCGAGAGAGGGTTCACGTACTGTACCTCCAGAATACTCGACGTAGGGCTCGAGAATACAGACGCCCTCTCAACCATGCTCCCTCGTCTCTCATCTCACTTATTAAGGTTTAAGTTGAGTAATCATCTAGTTAAACTTCATCAGGATAATAGCATCACCACACATTGAACTGGAAAGTAAGTTTTAGCAGAATATACGATAATGGAATGAAAACGACAAAAGTAGCATGGCAATGCCGCAAGCTCTGCTTGCCTGGACTGGGGAATTCTTCAGATTCCTAGAACTCGGGTTGCTGAGACTCCACTCCCTCGTCGACAGTTTCTAGGGTTTTTGCAGAAGGACGACGAAAGGAATGGAAATAACGGAATAAGAACTCAATATGGCATGGCATGAATATTAAATGGAATGCACAACAATAGCTAATCATCATAGTTGAAAATATTAGAAAATAAATTCTGGTCCTGGGGGCGAAAATCAGGAACTAGGGTTTCTAACGATTTCCGGCGATCGATTAAACCCTAATTGACTATTTTCATTAGTTGATTGATTTTCTAGGCTTCAAAATAGTATAGGGTTATTTCTCAGTGGTAGGTGCTGCTAAAATGGTCATGTTGGTAATTTTTCATAATTTTTGGACAAACATTGAATTTATAGCAATTTATGCAAGACTTAAAGCATTTAATTAAATTATGGAAATTCTAATATAGTTGCATGGCCAACATTATTTTTAATGGATACTACATGTTGCACTGATTCCAAATATAAAAATTTCATATTTTTATGAGTTCATATGAATTTTTGGTAAATTTTTTAAGCTTTCAGCAATTTTTAAATGATTTTCTGAAATTCCTAAATACCAAAAATACCTAAAAATACTTTTTACACCCACACTGACCTAGCCTCAGCCACTGACAGTGGGCCTAGGGTTTTCTTTTATTTTTATTATTTTTCCTTTTTATTTTATTTTCTTTTTTTTGGCTTCGGGTTTTTGGCCCGGCGGGGCTGGGGAGCGGGCTGGCCTTGCCGGCCGACGAGGCGGGCTGCTCGGGGGCACGGGGCCGGGCTGCGGGTGGGGAGAAGCGGGCCGACGGCCTCGGGCGGGCCATGCGGGGGAGGTGAGAGGAGGGGCGGCGGGGCTCACCGAGCACGGCGGCGGGGCCGGCGAGGGCGGCGACGGGAGGCAGCGACGGAACGGGGAGGCGAGGCAGTGGCCGCAGGCGAGGACGGAGGCACGGGCGGCCGGCGGCGGGAACGCTCGGGCGGCGGGATCGGAGGAGGGAGGCGGCGGGAGGCGGCGCCGGAGTCGGGGAAGACGGCGCCGGAGCTCCCATGGGCGGCGGCGAGTGCATCCGACGGTGGCGGCGAGCTCGTCCGGCGCGGCGGCAAGCGGGGAGAGCGGCGAGCGAGGTGGGGAAATGGCGAGGGGGAGAGAGGAGGGGCCGAGACGGCCGAGGAAGGTGAGCGGCGGCGGCATGGGCGCCGGCATGGGCGCCAGCGCCGTGGCGGGTCGCGGCCAAGCGCGGGGAGGGGCCCCCGGAGCGGGCGGCCGCGGGAGCCGAGGGGGCGGGCGCACGGGGTGGCAGGCGGGGAGCGGGGCGGGCGCGGGAGGCGAGCGGCTGGGCTGGCGTCAGCGGGTGGGCCCCCGCTGACATCAGCAAAATTAAATAATTTTTTTAAATTTTTAATTTTTTTAAACCGGCTGTTACATAAGATATTCATGTCTCACAACCTTTGGCCATATACACATATTATTTTCTAACCTTCACATCATTTACACAAAATACTAATGTTCATTTTATCCCAAATGTTTAATCCCAGGCCCTCTTTGTCTTTAGATCGACACAGGAGAGCCCATTTCACTCTATGGTACTTTTTCTTAGCACCTCTTACCAAAAGAAAGTTCTAGTTTTGTCCAAATTTTCCAAAACAGTTTTTGGGAGCCTATAGATGGACATGTGATAGGTGGGTATGCCACTAAGACTGGAGTTGATCAAAGTTCGTTTTCCCCCCAAGGACAGAGATCCACTCTACCAATCATCCAGCCTTTTATTCAATTTATCTTCTAGAAATTGATAATCTACCACATGTAACCTTGCCCCACACACCGGTACCACAAAATACTTAATAGGCCACCTCCCAGTTTGACGGTTAAAAACCTCAGCATATTGCATAGCTTTCACATCATCATCCATAATCATCATTAACTCACTTTTATCAAAATTGATTTTTCAGACCAGACATTGCTTCAGACATGTACAATTGCAGTTTAAATTCCTAGCAGCTTCCGTATCATCCTAAAGAAAAAGCATCATATCATCTGCGCATTGTAAAATTACAATCCCCTGAGGAACAATACGAGGCACCAAGCCTGTAATTAAACCATCTTGCTGAGCATTAGACACCATTTTGGCCAAACTATCGGCCACCAATTAAACAACAGAGGGGATAAGGGGCCACCTTGCCTGACCCCCTTATGACTACCAAAATATTTCCTAATTTTCCCATTAACTCTCACACTGAGATTCCCCTGTTGCACTATTGATTTCATCCAAACACACCACTTTTCATCAGACTGTCTAAAATTTAGTCACTCAAACAAAAATTGCCAATTTACCTTATCATATGCTATTTCAAACTCAATCTTAATAACAAAACCCTAAATCTTGGTTCTTCTATATTCCTGTAAAATTTCATGTAGAGAAATCACACCATCCATAACACGGCTCCCTTAATCAGAGCATTTTGACAGCGTTTAACAAGTTTATCCACAAAAAGGAGCAAACATAATAGTCAAAAATATTGTAAAAAATTTAAAACACACATTAAGCAAACAGATTGGTCTATATTTTTGGATCCTATCAACATTCTTACTTTTAGGAAGCAAGGTGATAATGCCATAGTTCATCCTACTAAGATCTAGGTTATTAGCATGTAGCATATTGAACAGAGCTATCAAATCATCCTTAGTTATTTCCCAACAAGATTGGTAGAATTATGCAGGAATGAGATCTGGCCCTGCAGCTTTATCCTTTTTCATTTGGAACAATGTTGTCTTGATCTCCTGTTTCTCAAAAGGTTTACTAATCAACTCATAGTCTGATTGGGACATTTTTTCATCTGGACACCACATACCATGTCTCAGGTGAAAAGAAAGACATCACATATCAACTCCTTATAGTATGAAGTGGCATGCTCTAGCAATTACTCATCCCCTTAAATAATCTCATCCTCTTGTTTCAAATTGAAAATTTATTCTTTCTCTTGTGTCCATTGCCTATTCTATGAATAAATTTTTTGTGTTATTATCACCTTACAACAACCATTTCTCATTTGACATACCACACCAATATTGTTCATCCTCCTCATACAACTCAAGCATCTTCTTGCAAAGTAGTTTCTCCTAGCCATTTGCTCCCTGTTCAGCCACTGCACCTCTTCCAAAAGTTCTAGATCTTGTAATTCAACCAAAATCCCGTTCTTCCTTTTAATTTGTTGTCCCATCAAATTGACACCTCAACGTTTCAAACTTTGTTTAACATTTTGGATTATTAACAAAAAAACACTCCAAAAGATCCTTCCCTTTCACTGGAGTATTCCAAGTTTTGGCTACACTTTCTTTAAAATCTAATTGATGCAACCAATGCGTTTCAAACCGAAATTCCTTTTGTTTGACCACATTAGCGGGATTAAATTTAAGAATTAAAGGATTATGATCGGATATACTTCTAGGTAGCTTCTGTGCCATAGCCAAAGGAAAATGCTCTTCCCATAATAAGAATCCTATCCAATTTCTCTAGAGTGGCACAATCCTGCTAGTAAGACCAAGTATAATTGCCCCTAGACAAGTAAAGCTCCCTTAACTAATACATGTTGATAACAGAATTAAACATGTCCTAAGTTCTAATCTTTTTTAGCACCTTGTTTCTGTCAAAAGCAAATCTAAAGATGTTGAAATCCCCACCTATAAGTAAAGGAAGGCTTTGATCAGCACAAACCTGAGCAAATTCCACTAAAAATTGCTCTCTATCTTCTGCATGTGCTACCCCATAAACTACAACTAGAAGCCAAGCAGTTCTAAATTGTTTATCATATAATTTGACTCTCAAATGAAAAATTCATAAAGACACCTCAAGAATATCAAATATATCAGAATTTATGCATCCCAAAATTCCCCTAGATTTACCCATAGATGGCGACTAATGCCACTGAAAGGATCTAGATCAACCCAACTTCCTAAAAAAAATTCACTAAAAGAGTTTTCACAGTTTCCTGTAACCCAATAAAATCTAAATGAAAATCCCAGACTAGACCTTGTAAAGAAGATGAAAAATCTTTCATTACACATCACCTGCAGTTCCAGATAAGGCCTGGCATCTGAATTATCTATCTTTATGTTTCTTTCTCCTCATCATTGGGAATACAGTAAAACCAATGCATATTTCCCTTCGGATTCAAAGGAGCATCAACCCTAAGCTGAGCCCTCTTTTTTTTTCTTCTTAAGACCAGAACCAATCTGGCAACCCTTAGTTTTTCTTGTTTTCTTTGAAACTATGAGAGTAAAACAAGTATCCTCCTCATCACAGACACCCTTCTTCCAATCAAGGAAAACAGTAGAATTAACATTCTTATCCTGCATATTAGCCTCCTCTACTTGAGGCATCTGAGACTTAGATTCTAAAGCATGTCTAGCCAATTTCAAATCCTTCATGACATGAACTTTACCAAGATGAAACTCATCAATATCTACCCACATCTCAAGAGCTCTATGAGCAATATCATCATCATCCTAAACAGCAAAAGAGTTAAATGTAGTGAGATTGGTACCTTTTAGTTTCTTTTCTTCACTAGTTGTTCAACCATCTCAGCCACCTTGTGATGTGACGGTGGCCCGATCTTTCAATGAGAGGGTGGTAGCTATCGATTATGTGGAGTTTGACATTGATGATCCAATTATACCGTACTAAATGATATGTCTTAGCAATTGCTAAACTAATCTCCGATGGTTATTGATTTTGTCATAGGCACGATCACCTGAAGAACGAGGTTCGAATTCTTGCAAGCAATCAAAGAACTGGCAAGAACTGTGATAATTTAAAATCTAAAATTGCGAGTAATAAATTGAGCACGAGAGCTAGAAGAACGAGTTGGGATTCCACTGGCAATCTGAACAAGATGGTAGTCCTACACGATTTACATATGTGAAATTGTAGCAGTAGCTAAACAATATAATGAAAACCATCTAACCCTAGGGACTCGTGGTGCCTTATATAGGAGAGGATGGGTAGGAGGTACTGTTCACGCCTAGAACTCCTTCTCCCTTATGACTCAAATATCTCTAAGTTTGTTGAAATTAAAAGATACATGGCCCTTGGCCAGAAAAGGTGGCGCAACACCATATTGACTCGATCTGGTTGCAATCCCTTTGGGGTGGGACTAGCCTTGGCCAAAACCCAAGTGGTGGGAGGCCAATGATTTTTTTCACTAAGTCCTTGTCATGGTGGCTTGAAGGTTCTTACTGCCATCATTGTTTCTCCTTGTCTTCATGCTCCATTGCTTGTCCCTCATAGCCATGCTTGGACTGTCATTTCTAATTATCAAAAGAACATATTTATTGGGCATCATCATATTCTCATTACTATTAAATGAAGTACCTAGAAACGAAAGTACCTGATAATTGAATTGATGAGCACGAGCCCTAGTTATTAGTCCTTGTATTTTCGACACTTGAGGAGTGACACTTGGGTTCGGTGTAGGCGCTGTGGTGGTATCCTTAATAGGGATGTCCTCATCACCTTGCCATGTCTCTCTTGAAGCCTATGTCATCTTCTGATAGCAGGTGGGGCACAAGGCACACAAGGAACAAAAGAAGGGACAAAACCCACACTACCAGTCTGACTCTGATTGCTCACCTCATCATCAACAGAAACTTCTTCATTCTGATGATCAGAAGAACTAACATCCATACCAGCAACAACATTCTCCTCCTCTCTATCCATCTTATCAAAGTCAGAGAGACTAGCTGAATCATCGAAAGAAGATTGATTTTGACCCTCCAACAAAGCATACTGAGAGTAAGGACTATTGGTAGAATCAACCTTCAACAAAATGCTAGGTGTCAAAAATGACTTCTTTTGATCCACAATAGAGATAGTAAGAGACCTTTTCAAATATATGAGAATTTTTTCAAAGCCTACAATTGGAATTTGCTTTCCGGAGGGGATTAAAAAATAGTCCACCACCTTCTGGTTGAAGCTATATATTTTGAGACACACTGCTTGCAGTAGGGTATTAGTTACCATATCATAAGCAGAGCACTGCATCAATTGTGAAGTCTGACAAGTTTCTTGATCACTTGGGTGGGGAGCATAGCCCAAGCTGAGCATTTTAGCATCAAACAGTTCCTCATCATCTTCATCCTCCTCTTCATCCCATTCCCAATCTTCTCTTCCAGCCTGATCAATAATTTTATTGCCTTTATCATTATGAGATTTTGTAGATACCCCCATGGAAGCAACCTTATGATAGCTTTTGCCAGCATCCACCATAAATTCTCTGTGGGGGGCAGAAGAAGTGCCACCCTGAGAAAGGTTTTCAGTTTCTTTCCACATGATGATAAACCTTATTTTGTCCATCAGGATGTGTATCCTCCTTCCTCAGCCACTGATTGCCAATAGGATTTGTATGGCCCACCTAGAGAAGCTCCCTCTTGAAATGTAAATCTTAAAAAAATCACTATAATTCTCCTTCAACTACCTCAGGAATCACTCGAAAAGACTAACCTGATAGGGCATACTACCATCACATTTATAAGTCATGCTCTGTTTCCTCCTACAACCGATGTGGGGCTAAATCCAACAAACCTTCTTCTCGCACATCGGTCATACCCGGGCCCGCTAACACCAATATTCCAGCCCACCAATCATGACCAGCGACTGTGAGATCTCCGAGATCCATATCCGGCCACCTCGGCTCTGATACCACTTGTTGCGCAATCTTGAGCCTGCTAAACATCAACGTTTTAGACCTATTGTACCATAGGCCTAACCACAGAGCAACACAATGTTATAAGAGGCCTTGTGCCCTCTCTCCTACAATACTAGCTTGATAGAAAGGGTTGTCCTCACCCTTATAAGTCATGCTCTATTTCCTTTCACAATCAATATGAGACTAAACCCAATAAATCTCCCCCCAACACATCGGTCATACTCGGGCTTGCTTACATCAGCGCTCTAACTTGCCAACCATGACTGGAAACCGTGAGGTCCTTGAGATTTTTATTAGGGCATCTAGGCTCTAATACCACTTGTTGCACAATCTTGGACCCGTTAACTCTAGTTTTCTAGCCCTCATTGCGCCCCAAGCCCAACCACAGAGCAACACAGACTTATAAGAATTCTTGGGCCCTCTCTCCTTGAAAGACTAGCCTGGTGAAAGAGACTATCCTCACCTTTATGACCTTGTTTGGTTAGGCCCATCCCGGCCGGGATCCCGGCCTCATCCTTGAGGAAAGAACCCACATGCTAAACTGGTAAGAGCAGCCCACGGACGCGATTGGACGCCCACCCAACGGACTGGAAACCCTCGCCTCCCTCTGTGATCTTTCCTCCCCCCTCTCCGCTCCGCTTCCCTCGCCACACCTCCGTTGCACGCTCCACCTCCGCCATGTCCTCCCTTACCCTTCCTCCCGTCCTCCCTTCCCTGCCGCTTCCCACCGCCTCCTCTCCACCTTCACCACCACCTAACATAACTCCGCCGTTGCTACCACCATCGACCTCTCCTCCGACGAGAGCCGCCGCCGCCTTGTCAACAAGTGCGCTCTTCCTTCCTCTAATCAGCCTTGCTATTGCTACTCCATTTCCCATCGCTACCGCCACTGACTCCCCCTCCCCATCACGATGCGCGGATCCGACGGCGGCTCCTCCTCCAGCGTCCTCCCTGCGTGGATCCGGCGGCGGTTCTTGCTCCAGCTTCTTCCTCATGCCGATCAGGCGATAGCTGCTGCTCCTCCCACTTCTTTCCCATGTGGATCCGATGATGGCTGCTACACCAGCGGATTCACTACGCCGATCTGGCTGCCATGCTGATTGTGCTATACGATCTATACTTTTCGTATGTTTTTCTGTGTTCATGATTTCCTCCCTCTCTCCCTTGTTGCCAAATGGCGGGGTGATTTCCCCTCTGGTGGAAGGGGAATCCATGATCCCCTAAAATTCCCCTCAAGTTGTTTGGTGCCTTAGGTTTTTCTTCCCTGTCTACCAAACAAAGCCTATAAGGTATGCTCTGTCTCCTCCTACAGCCGATGTGTGACTAAACCCAATAACCACTGCCCATGATCCATCCAAATTGCTAGAGTTTGGTTTTCTTTTCTTTCTTTTTCAAAAGGTCGGCGGAGTTGTTCTTGCCATGTATATATGGATGCCGGGAAACAGACATCGTGCCATCAAGGCATGGATTAAGTCAGGGTTTTGTGATTGATTTCTCACAATGAAATCAAGAATTTATCCCACATTAACTAACTTCTATGGTGCCAAAATACTGCGAGCCTCATCTCAAAAAAAAATTACTGCGAGCCTGAAATTAAGTAATTCTACTTCTAGATGCAGCTTAAATATGTGAGCTGATCTCTTTGCCTGTCGTACTCACGAGTAAAGAGAGAGGAACATGAGGTATATAGAGTCAAGTATAAGTAAGCAATATTCTACTTCTGCAAAGATGGAACATCTTGGATACGGTATTGAAGGAGTTGAACCAAGATTTCTAAATGGGTAGGATAGGGTATTTCTATATGTGATAGATAATCCAAATGCAAAAATTTGTCTTCTAAAAAGGGAAATATTGATATAAGCATGAGTGCATTGGTTAAGTGCAATAAATACGATCAATTGATTAAGCCTCTTGAATGGACGCGCCTCTTATCCCTTTCTTCTAAAAAGAATAATTAAAACGGGCACAATCATGGGCTGATGGCATTTGATGTTTCTAATTCCAGCAGAGATATCTTTTTTCCCTGCAGGAAATTGTCTTGTCTTCTCTGCTCTTCTCTCTTGTTTACATGCATGCAGGAAGAGTGACGGCTCCACACTCCATTGCCTCCACCAATCCGCTCCTACTAATCAGGCCCTACAGTGCCTTTTCCAATCCTAAGAAAGCGACAGGAACCAAAGGAGAGCACCCAATTCTCGCTTTTAATCTACTTTTCCGCAGTAGTATATGCCAAGTCTACTTGAACATTCCATTGAAGCTAGCTAGCATTGACTCGCAGATTAAAAAATGTTACTTAGCACTGTTATATTAATCAATTAATCATGAGGCAGGGTTAGTGGTAAAGCAAAGTTCGTACGCATGCAGGAGCTGCATGTATATGTAACCTTGTCACCATTTTGCATGCAGCACATAATTAATAATTAAACTCCATCTAAGTTATATGAGATGACATTTCGATCTGCAGAGCAAGCAGCACTAGCTGTATGCATGCATGAATCCAATAATATGCATTCGACAGTGACTGCAGTGTGGAATTAATTTAGCTAGCAGCTGCAGTGCAGCATCTGTCTGCTTTTGTCGTCTGTCTACTAAAATTCCTACAAGTGCTCAATCAATCAGGCTCTTCCCTCTACGGAACAAAACCTCTCGTTCTTGCCTCCTGGACTTTCTCCTACCAACAGGATCCCACAGTAATTTTATGATCTCTGATGTGCACCCAGCAAAGCCATTTTCTGTATGCATATGTAGTGCACGTCGACCTCCACCTTCTTTTTTTATAACTGATTGAGTGGGCTCTGTCTCCCTTACAGATATGGCATGTGCATGGACAACACTAGCTAGTGGTAGTTATAGCATTAGCAGCTTGTCGAGTCATTTTTTCTTTTGGAGAGGAACTTGTTGAGTCGTTCTCAATGCAGCCTCGAGATTAACGAAGCTTGCTGATGCTTCATCAAATCCTCCCAAGGCCAAGATACCAGACTTAATTTCCCTTGATTCACTTGAAACTGATAACTACTCGATCGTCCTGATATAAATAATTCCAAATAAGTTCAGAGATAAAGAACTGTTATGGAGGTGACCGGTCGAGGTGAACGGGCCTGGGAGGTAGCCGGAGCTGCACGCATAGTCCAGACAGACAGACGTCGAGGCCGGGCAGGCCGCCGTGGCAGCCGCCGCAATGATTGATCCGATCGATCCGGGCTCGGCGGCCGTCGTCATCGATCGGATATTCCCTCAGCGACAGCGACGTGCATGTATAGTTGTATACCAGTAATCGCGCTGCATCTGCATGTTTCGATCCATTGATTTCTCCTCGGCGTCGCAGTGGTGCAGGGAGCGGTGGCTTGGTGGGGTGGGAAAACGGTTGCCTGCAAGTAAGCTGCAAACGCCTCCTTGGCGCGGGTGCGTGTGGCTGGAGCTGGACACTGACCCGGCCGCGCGCGCGTGCGCGCACGCACGCACGCACGCACTGGTCGACGCCGCGCGCGGCACGTGGCATGTCGCGTGTGCAGTACGTGGACATGTGTTGGCCGGGTTCTCCCCCGCTTCTCCTGGCTGTCTCCGATCGAGCGAGCTCGTGAAAGCCAACGTATGTATCATCATCATCATCTCCCGGGCGATCGAGCGCAGCGTTAATAATGCCACGGGTGATGCGTCGATCCACAGATCAGTCGCGACAAAACCTCGCGTCCCAATCACTCTCGCTCGATCGCGCTCGCGCGCCCCCCAGCCGACTGAGCGAGTCATATATTCCCTTTCAGCTAGCTAGCCCCGCGCGGCGCGAGCCCGTGCCTTGCCTTGTCGTCATCTCCCTCTCTCTCTCTCCCGGCTTAGCAACCGCCGTCCGGTGCCTGCCCCAGCAAGGAACCACGTATACATCCAAATTATAAAATTTTTAGCAGTTTTGCTAATTTCTAGTTCCATAAAATTTCTGTAAATCTCGATCACCTAAGGTCACATATTCCTAAGTCTAAAATTACAATTTTAAAAGTATGCAATTTTTAGTCTAATGTTTATAGAGTGAGGCGATGGAATGAGAACGATTGGACGTTGATCCAAAAACTTAGAAATATAACTGAGATTTAAGAAAAACTCGGTCAACTTAAGAATAGTAGCCCTAAGAGCATCTTCAGTGGTAGAGAAAATAATATTTTTCATGTCCTCTATGTCTAGAGATGACTATAAAAACACGTTGTATAATGGATTATCCCTTGATGCCAATTTCTAGCAACTAATGTCTACATAAATATAGGATTAAAATTAAACTAAAAAAGTGTGATGAAGGGAAGACACATTTTACAATAGAGAAAATAGTGATCTCTTACGTGTGAAGAGATCATCCCTTCACCAAGGAAAGATAACATTCTTTTTTTTCTTTCTCTCTCCTTCAACTCAACAAAAATCTCACGTGTCATCTTTAACGGAAGACTGATGCCACATTATTGGAAATGTCCTAAATTAAAGGGATCATCTATTCATAAGTTATGTAAAATTTCCTTAGACCTCAACCATTTCTTTAAGTATTTGGATCAACATTCAACCATCTTCATCACGACCTCACTCCATCGTAACTCATGAACTAAAAATTACAGTAATATAGTGCTAAAATTGTACATTTTGAAGACTGCGATTTTAGGCTTACTAATGTGTGATTTTAAGCCATTGAGATTTATGAAATTTCTAGATAAATTTAATTTAACCCTCAAAATCTCTTATCAATTTTAATTAACACGGCTGCTTTAATATTATCAAGCGTAGCTGTACTGAGTTAATATCCGGGCCCTACAAATTCAACGATCTCTGTCGCTGCATGCATAACATACAAATGGGCAGTGCGTACGTGCGTACTGAGTAGTGTGACGGAGGGATTGATCTAGCTAGGGCTTCCATTTGATGTGATCTGATCCGTGATCGAGGGACCCTGTGTTAACAGTTCTTGCTTTTTGCCCTGCATTGAATGTTAATTTGCTTCCAAGAAACTCCTAAACTGACACACACATGTACGGCCCCGATCGCCCGCCAGGAATTAACGGGAACGAAAGGAAATAACACCAACCGGGGTGGGGATTAAATGAGAGGTAGAGCGCGGGCGAACGAACTGCGCCGCGCCCTCGCTGGATCGACCCGGCGATAAACGTGGGATTTGATGCTTCGTCGATCTCGTCGTCCCCGAGATCCAAAATCACGCGCCTAATTAAGAGAGAAAGAGACAGGCATGGCACTGCATGTGTGATCGGTACATCACCAAGCTAGCTAGCTAGATTCATCTGCCTATGCATTTGTATTCTGTAGCAGCATTACAATAAACCAAGTTGTCATAATTTATTTGGCCGTGCACTGCAATAAGCCAGCGAAGCATTAGAAGAAAAAAGAGTTAAGAGCTAGGAGCTAAGCCTGCAAGATCACACCAGAAGTAGATGTGACCAGATATATATAGATGCTAGCTGACAATGTGTCATGGCCTCACGGGTTGATCGCTCGAGCTGATCCGTGCATGTCACATTGTCAGTTGTCAGTTTTCACACGGTTCAGATCATATATGGCCAATGCAGTGCTGATGGAAATGGAATTGTCGTCAGTTGCCGCGGCCGGCGACCAACGCTAGCGGTGGCAGCCTTGGATTGTGGCGGGAGAAGCAGCTGAGCACTCGGTTTCAAAAGGGACTGTGCGAGCCAAAGTAAAGTACAACCATGCTGGTTGCGGCACCACAGGAACAACGGTAGGTGAACTACCCTACAATAATGCTAGCTGACAGCAACTCGTCCATCTACAGCGAGAAGCAGGAAAATGGCGCGCTCCGTGGTCCAGATCGACAGCTACTTCTGCCTTCGAAAATGGCTGAAAACCGTCCAAGAACAGCATGTTAATTTCGTCTTGGCTGGTTCAGGACCAGCCATTAGAAGCAACCGTCAGTTTAGAAGTTCAAGGTGAATATGAGCACAAGAACATGCATTTGGGTATCAGCAGAGATCTCAACACTGAGCACTGCATTCTAGTCCAAATGCTCCATCTCAGGAAATACGATTGTTCCACTTGCTGGCGAGTGCGATGCAACAGTGCTGTCAGCAGCAAACATATGCAGCTACACAAGTGAGGTGGTCCATTTTCTCAAGATTGGCAGGTGATGGCACAAGTAGGAAATGCAGAAGTGCACATGAGCATGCGGGATGAATTCTGATGGAACTGTTGCAGGATATCGATGTGCTGCTTAATATATACAGTGGAGAGCACCCCCAGAGGAGCGTCTAGGTGGTGGGATCATGGGAAGAAAGAGACCACGAGGAGTATATCTGAGAGGACAACAGGGCACTGTTTCTGGAAGTTCTGAAACTTGCGATCTGAAGTGGATGCCACTAAAGCACCCCCCACTTTCAGAGGTGCCAATGTGATGTTAATATAGCCAGGAGTATCAGATATGTACATGCGTGCTTGCAAATTTCATGAACAGCGAAATTTCACTATTCGTTTCGTTTCTTGTCAATTTCATTGTAAATGCATTTATGTTTGATCTTGAAGTATTTACAGTTTTGTATAATACCATCTCTCCCACGAACAGTATTTTCCTTAAAAAAATCATGTGGTTTCGATGGACTTTACATGGAAAGGGTGGTTTACACCTGGTATATCGGTGGTCCTTATCACCAATTAGATAACACAATAATCGGAAATTTTGGTGACTAGAGATATGGCTATATATGTCAAATGGAAGATATTTCAGTCTCAACAAAAGAAAAGATCACACAGGCTAAGCATATAGACGGGCCATTTAGACGGGCCATTTGGGCCCAGCTCTACACATTACACCACCATCTAAAACACAATCTGTTCCATCGGCGAAGATACCGGCCCCAAAACAAACGAATGCAGTATTTAAAAAAAGAAAAAAAAGAAAAGGGCCCAGATCTCTCTCACGGGCTCACAATCCCGTGTTCCGGAGTCCAAACGAAAACCAAGTTCAAATTCGAAAAACGCTTCTCCATATATACCGTACCAACTCGAATTCCAGCGACGAAGCGAAGCGAAGCCAATTTCCAGCGAGCAGCGCGCCGCGAAGCGAAGCGAGTCAGTGCCGTGCCCCGCCGCCCACTTCCTCCTGCTGCTCCGCCCTAGAAGCACTTGCCGCCGTCGTCCTCCGTTGCCGCGGCGGCCGACCTCGCCGCCTCGGGGTCCGACGCGGGGCCGCAGCCGGCGCCCCCCGAGGAGGACTTGGACCGCTCCGACGAGGTGCCACCACCCGACGCCCTCGGCTTCCTCCGCCGCTGCTTCGGCGCCGCGGCTTCCCCCTCGCCGCCCTCCGCCGCCTCCGCCTTCGCCTGCCGTCGCGAACCGTCGCCGCCGCCGCCTCCGCCGTCGCGCCGCTTCGCCTCGTTGCCCCCGGATCCTTTCCCCCTCGTCCGCCGCGGTTTCTCCGCCTGCTCCGCCTTGCCCGCTCCGCCGCCTCCACCACCACCTCCTGCTCCTCCGGGATGCTCCGCCTTGTCTCCTCCCGCGGCTCCCCCGGGCTGCGATGGCTCCGCCCCGCCGCCTCCCGGCGCTCCCGGCTGAGCCTTGAACTCGTTCATCTGCAACCAATCGGTCGGAGCCGTTAGACGGAGATCGCCACGGCTCAGGAGCATGCGAGATGGCTCTATCGGAGTGGAATGCCGCGCTTACCCAGCTGGGATTGGTGACGGAGGCGCTGTCCCAGCCGATGTGCGCGACGTGCTTCACGTCCGTGGGCTTCCCGATCTGTATCTCCGGCTCCTTCGCGTCTGCAACCACTCACACGCGTGCGCGCAAACACAACAGACAAGGTACACACATCTTACAACACCATCCTATAGTATTCGATTTCTATAGTATTAATGCATTTTGTTCTGCATTAATTTGAAGTAGGAAACATCTGAAAATTTAGTTAAATTCTGCACATATCTACGAAGTTTGCTGTCCAAATTGTTGAGGTGATTGCTTACTTCTGGGTGATTAGAACAGGGGGTTTGATTCTAGAATGGTAGTTTGGTTTAATAGGTACGTAGCGCGTACCGAAAATTTGGGAGATGTATCGGAGGCCCTTGAGAAGGCCCTTCATCTTAACCGGTTCCACAGGCGGCTGCCCGCCCGCGGTGCCCTGCGTGGAATCCACCACTTAAATCTTTGCGCCTCCCACGTCTTGATCTTGCCTTCAGAAGCAAGTTAGGACGTTAACAGAAGAAATATCATTTCAAATCAAAAGGAAGAACCAACAGTCCAGCATATGTTTGGACTGTGGATGAATAAGATCCAATGTCATTGTCAGATGCTTGTTTGTACAAATATGAGATACGACGCGATCCTTTGAATTAGCAAACAAAATGTCCAGAAACAACTCCTAGGAATGGTCAATGGTTCATCTGAAATTTTTCTTCAGAATGTAATGGTGGCAATTCATGATGCTATGGATCAGGGCTTTGCTTGGGTGAGATTATATCTAGTAGCCATGTAGGATGTAGCCAGATAATAAGTATTCAACCATAAAATGATTTAGCAGAAACAGATTGAAACAATGCATCCATTCTATCCACATTTTGTGTTCCAATCGGTCTTTCACACACGCACAAAATTTGGAGATAGGCATCATCCAATTGAATCAAGCTCACATACCTTAGGAACCGATATTCATGGACCAACGGAGTCCAATTGACAGAATTTCATCTTGATGATATTTTCATTGTGGTTACGACAATTGTCTTGACCTCCTATTCCTGCATGATCTGTCAAAAATTAGCAGAATTGCGTTCCCCTCCAAAGGTCCAAGAGAAGCAGGCCTAGATTTTCTCTTCCTAGTTGGGAGAAATGGAAGGGCTGAAAGTTTGTTGCCTTAATCTATTTATAGTTCACTATTTTTGGGTCTAGGTTCCCTTTGGTTGCAGTGCATTTTGATACATACCAGTTTGAGAGGCCCTGGT
Source organism: Stipa capillata (assembly GCA_019208055.1). Taxonomy (NCBI): domain Eukaryota; kingdom Viridiplantae; phylum Streptophyta; class Magnoliopsida; order Poales; family Poaceae; genus Stipa; species Stipa capillata. The sequence continues at coordinate 435,383 of JAGXJF010004340.1, forward strand.
TCTGTTTAACTGGTCTGCGGCGCAAATGGTGGGAATGGGCAGCTCAGAAAAAAGAGGGGTCATTTAGGTAGAAAGTCTGGCAGGCTCTCAATTTACAGCCTCTTTTTTTTAACCATTTCGAATCGTATCTCATGTCCTTCCTTACTAGTGTTAAATCCAAGGTATTAGTAAAGTTGCCACTGGAAATTTGACTTAAGTCAGCAAAGCAATGTCACATATATATACCTGGTGTCAATTGGCATGTACTGAGCAAGACGATCGCAAATGGACACAACTATATGTTTGCTGTGAGAACGTTTTAAATCTAAGTCTCAGGGTTCTCAATTTTCCTGTCTCTCTTTTGAGGTCAGGATTTTAGTTCTCGAGAAAACGAGATCAGGACCTAGCCTGAATCAGAGTTCTAGTTAGTCCAATCGTTTACCATTTCATTTGCTGATTTCTAGTTTAGCCTGATCGTTTGCCATTTCATTTGCTGATTATTTGTTCACCCCTCCAGCCACTGGATGCTAAAATATAACCCCATAAAATACAAATACAATTCGCTAAAATGGAAATATTCATACATCTCGGTGTACGCACCATCGGTTGAAAGTTGGAATCGGATAAAATTAATTTGCCTTTCCCCCTATCTCTCTGAATGTGTTGCTTGCAGTATGCATTATGACGACTAACACTTATATCAAACATTCCATGATGTACCTTTACAAGAAGTGCGAACTTTATTGCTGCATAATCCCAGTGGTATTCGTTTACAAGATTGCTATTAGTTTCCTTTTGTGCAAATGCAAATTACAAAGTGGGTCAAAGAATTACAGAATACATACACATATCAAGAATGAAAAAAGTTGTGTGATGCAGCTGTTTCTCCGATTTACAAAAGGCATAACCGAATATTGTTGCTAAGGATATATTACTGTGAAGTTGTACATGTCGCTATGATGCTTTTACCTGCAATTCAGGAAAGTACATGTTATTTTTAGTTGTGGCTCCTGAGCCTATTTAAGGTATATGAATTGACAGAGAACTCACTGTGGTTAGGTACTTCTCGTGAATCGTCAATGCCCCTCTACATGCCTTTTTTGCATCCAGACTTCCAGTGATTTCGTTCAAGATCTGTTCTCAGGGGACATGAACATAAACAACATTAATTTTAATCATCATCATCATCATCATCATCAGAGAGAGAGAGAGAGAGAGAGAGAGAGAGAGAGAGAGAGACCTTGACGACATCGTCTAGACCTTTTGCCTCCCCTAGTAACCGCTTGTTTTTAGCCTCTAGGACACTAGCTACAACAAAGACAGATACTGGGATCTGCTCGTCTTTCTTAGCCGCCTGTAAGTTTTTCCTTTCATACTTTCCACACTGTTTTAGGGTATTTTCATCTTTTATGTTTGCGTCAGATGTGCCAGTGTTACTCTCCAACATTGAAAAGAGATTTGGATTGTATTCCATAGACCACATGAGCTGCAACATTTTGAAGATCAAGAAAATAGTCACCTTGTAGCCATGAATGCCTTTCGTTAAGAAACCAATAAGTATCCTAGTACAGTTGATACTATATTAGGAGTATATTAGAGGTCAATTGTCTTTATGCTTGATTTGGACACTGGTGATATCCAGATTGCATTATCAACAAAACTAATTTATTGCACAGGCAATTAAGCCGCTAGAAGTTAATTATGCAACTTTTGTCAATAAAGCTTACCTCCCAAAGATACATTGTGTCTACAAATGAGAACTCTCTACGGAAAAGAACCATCAGCATACGAAAGGCAAATAAGTATTCCCCTCCATCAAGATTTTCTGCATAAATAATATTTCATCAGAAATACAAAAATTAAAACTCATTGTTCAATGACTGATCAAGCAAAGTCATTGATTTCTTTGAGCAGTCCAGTAATAGCCTACTTGGTTCATTGCCAATTTTTGGCTTGCCAATATGTTGGCAACCACATTTTCGCAATGCCGAAAATCGCCAAACTTTGGCAAAAGTAGTGGTGATTGGTTTGCTACCAATTACCAAGCCCACATGTCGGCAATGCCAAAATTTGGTAAAGATACTACGGTTGTCAATTTTTTGGAAGCAAACCATTGGATGCCAATTTTGTGGGCATACCAACATGATGGCAAGCCAAAAAAACTCTTACCTAAATGCTCATGTAGCTTTGGATCAACAGCTTTCATTACGGACGCCAAGGTGGTCAGTTGAGATCGAACTCCAATGGAAGTAGAAGTACTCTTGAAATTTTCTCGCTGCATATTTCGAAGGTAAAATACCAAAGCTTTTAGTATTTGTAGAAACATGAATGAAGACAGATACCACATGCAGGTATGCAGCAGAACAGCTAATATTACTTCAGAAGTACAAAAGCACGGTAGGAAGGTCATAGTTTCTTTCACGTCTTCTGTTCATATCAATATCAAATAGCTACATCTTGTTGCCAGTTCTGGGCCAAATCCCAGATGACCAATTCCATTAAGAAAAGGGTGGAGGAAAGACTTTCCTCCATACTATTAAATAAGGAGAAGAGGATTCGATAAATGAAGGGTGGAGAAAAGATTTCCCTCCATTCCATGACCAAACATAAATTGGTAATGTAACTCCGGCACAAAGCGACATGCCAGTAACACGGAACTGGCACTTATGAGCAAATGAACATGAAACATAATGATATGTTATGAATGCCATATCGAATTTATTCACATTTGTATTGTTTGATAATTTTATTTATGCACGAGATGGTTCCTTTTAGGTTTGTCAAATCAACAAACGCTTGTGCTAAGTGAAATCAACCAATGAGGTGAGCTAAACATAATAATGGATACCAGACTCAGATGATTCTCAAATCATGCAAGCATATATGCATAAAATGCTTTATTTCCAGGCGACCTGGTGTGTCTTATAACAATTATCTTAGCTATTCATGTTCATGCAAGGTTGAACTGCAATTGTAAACATTGTCCTCTATAGCTTTGTAATTATAATGATATGTGTAAAATTTAAATTTAAATCCTATGCTACCATTACCATGCAAGTTAGCAGAAGGCAATGCATGCCTAAACAATTGAAAACGTAAAGGATTTAAAATATTTCTTTGGTAAATAAAAGGATAAGGATGCAAGGACGCTTACCACCCTCCGCATCAGTCGTTCAAAGCACCAAAAAGCATCCGCTTCATGTTCCAAAATGATTGATATTGGTGAACAAAGATCACTCATTCCTGCTTATACATGAGAGGATTTAACAAACATACACAGGTCAGCATTTAGCAAACTGACATGATTAAACGTTCCTTTTTTTTACTAAGACTTGATTCACAAAAATAAGATGCGTGTTGCTTAAACAACTCACCCTGGCAATAACCAATGTCCATGTCAACCCATGAGTACACTGAAAGAATGTCCCACAACCGTGCCAAATTCTCTTGGCTCTCGTAATAAACTAGTGTACGGTCAGTACGATTAACATCAAGACCTAAAATTGAATAGTGGAAGAATCACATAAACGAAAACTTCAAAACAATATAAGCCTAGGGTTCTTTCTTTTACATTCAATGGGTGCTGAAAACAGAGGCAACACTGCTTACCAATTTGATGCAGAGTAAGTTTCCATTGAATAACTTCTTTTGGGAGTGGTACATTATTGGTTTGCTGTTCTGCACCCACATTTGAGTTAGGATCCTCGATAGGCTGGCCATCTTCTGTTATGACAGGCATAGTAATTACCCTTCCACTACCAATCGTTGGGTCCATTTCTCGGCACTTTGTTTTCAGTTTCTCGTATTCTAACCTATCAAAATATTCAAATCAGTATATTCCTTATCTCATTCATATGCTGTCTATATAACTTTCTCATAAGCAATGTTGAACTTCCTGAACAACAAAATAGCATTGCTATGATCCAGCATAACATGTGCCAGAACTACATATTTCACAACCCAGTCTTTCAACTAGTTGAAACTTGTAAATACAATGGCTTCAATGTGTATGCATTTTATGTCCATTCATTCACTCTTCTGGAAAATTCCATATCTCTAAACTACTTCAGATTTACTTGACGAGTTTCATCTCTCAGTTAATCGTAAGTATGACAGCATATGTTTAAATTAGCCATTTAGGGATTGCTCAAGCTGCTCTATTGCATTAAACTTGCAGAAAGAAGGACCTACAAAAGAAAGGTCAGTGTCTTCCCTAGGTGAGATAAATTATGTATTGCAATAAAAACTGGCATTTAAATGAGACATAAAAATGAACTTAGATGATCGGGCAAAAGCAAGATGCAACTGAAAGTAAAAAGAACCTCCTCTCCTGTCGCAATTGGTTCCTTTGTTCAGTAGTGCTTTTAGGGTCATAACAACCCAGCAAAAACTCCCAAACTTCTCCTTTGATGGTTGGGTGGACACCCTGTTTCCATAACCAAAAATAAAGACAGCAGTCTGTTCAGTTAATCTCAGGAGTCACACCAGGTAGTAGTAGTAGAGATCCTAAGGGATACCGAAAGATGAAAAGAATGCATGGTTGTTGAGGAGAAAAAGGGGCAAGCGGAGAAGGAAGAAAATGATAAGAAGGAATGCACAAGGGATTTCAAAAAAGGTATTACTGTTTAGAATATATGGAGTAGGTAGTAGCAGAGTGTATAGGTAAATTGCTTAAACAACCATGGTTTAGATTCTGCCGATTGAATCTTGTGTTAATTACAGGAACAAACTGAAGGAGTCAGAATATCAAAAGATGTGCCATACAAATTCCTAAAACTTTATCTTGTTTGAATTCTCGACCGTATATAGTTGTGTACAACTTTAACTAGCAATAGCTGTCAACTAGTCCTGAATGAGAGTTTTACTGTGGAAGTTACACAAAATACACGATATTCATCAGAGTGAGATACATGTCACTGAACTAGGCTATTGGTCATGAATCTGGAGAAAAATATAGCTCACCCCACGTTGTACTCTTCTGATCATTCCAGCTATGTCCAGGCAGCCTTCCTCATTGAACAGCAGCTTCCATCTCCTTGGACTTAGAGTGCGGCCAGGCTGCCAAAAGGAACAGAGAACAAAAAAAGAGCAACATAACGAGTCAATGCACTTGATGATCAATACAGGGTAATCATTAATCTCTCTAATCAGCATTCCTCAATGCCTCATTTCGATTTGAGATCAAGGAAAAATTGTTTTTTAATTAAAAATACCACCTTTTAAGAGTTTGAGATTTCATATGCATCCAGAATCTAGAGATAGAGCGACGTGCTTCTGTTCTGACCATTAGTTACTACACCTACTAATTTATACACACTTCTACTTTCAATCTGCATACTCCCATCGTATCTCACTAGATTGGTTCGTCATTTGAGTCTATTCCGTCGTTTCAGTTCGTTCAGCAACAGTACCAGCCGGTAATTAGATCACATCTCTGAAGCATAGCACGTCCAAATGGGAATGCCAGAACAAAATAGGTTGAGGCATCAGAGAAATTACCTGGGGCTTGAAGCGCGTCTTGGGGGCCTCGTTGCGGCAGTCGGGGCGGATGGGGTAGACGGTATCCGGATCGATCAGCATCTCCGGATCGTTGTAGCAGCACGCCATGAACATCATCATCTTCATTAACCAGATCGCGAGAGGTCAAGACGCTGATGATTTCAGCTTGGACACCGGATATATATGTTAGCTCGTGTAGGATCGCAGCTAGGAGCGAATCAGGTAAAAAAATATTCTTCCTCTCCTCCTTTCTTTCTTAATCTGATATGTGTTCCTTGAGAGCCTGGTGAATCGATCGATCGAGAGAGAGAGAGAGAGAGAGAGAGAGAGAGAGAGAGAGAGAGAGAGAGATGGAAGGTCGTGTAACGGCTAAATTTGGTTGGGTCGGGAGTGGAGAGAGGAGGGGAAGAGGCGAGAGAGAAGCACAGCTCCTTAAAAAAACTTTTGTTTATCAGGGCGTGTCGATAACTTTGCACGGATATTGCCAGACCCAGCTGGTCCTAGCTTTCTCTTCCGATCGGTGCTCTTCATGGAATTGTTCCTGTCTAAAAAAGAGTTGGGCAGCAGTTCTTCATTATTATTATTGTTTTGCTCCTGCACTTTCTTGCCTTTTTATAAACTGCTCTAGGGTGTGATGGTTTGGAGAAATGTGCAACTTTGTTCGTTGCATTTTCTGTTGGCTGGTTGGGGAGTTCACCTATTCAAAGATTTTGTTAGCTTCTTTATCTGAAAACCGTTGGTCAGTTTATTGAGGGGAAACCATTAGTTAGTTTCTCATCCGAATTTTCTTTCCATAGAATAGTAAGCATTCTGTAACTATGCCTTTTCTCCTCAATATATAATAGGGAATTTTAAGCTATATAATAAAGCTGGGTTTTTAGGGGAAAAAAACTTCAGAATTTTTGGAGTATTTGCTCCTTATTTCGGATTTGGGTCGGACATATACGTGTGTGCTTCATTAACAGAGGCAGATCGCTCCCCGAAATCACGGGCAATAGACCAATGTCATACAATATGCGCCAATCAGACCCAACGTATAGTGTATAGTATAGTATAGTATCATACTGATAATCATCAATTAATCATAAAATAAACCAAAATCATCAACAAGAAAACTATATCTGCTAACACCTAAGGCACCTGATTAACTGCCGTCCAACTGATAGACCGCCAGCTCCTTTGGCAGCAACCTTGCAATCTCCGAAGGAAAGCTGCATTCCAACAAGTATGACATGAAACTAAGTTGCATGTGCAGGCTACTTCTTGACCTAGACTTTGGACGCTAATAGCTCGCACGTTATAATGTCATTCATCAACGCGGAGCAACCAGATCCAGAAACAGGCACAATGTTGAAGACAGGCACCCCATCTGTTTGGCGGGAAGTATTGGCTTCTCCAAGCTCGGTGAAAGCCTCAGAAAATACACGGGACATCACATCCGCAGCCACCGAGTGCTCTACCGAATAGTAGAACCTCAACATCTGCAGGTTTTAATTCAGAGATGCTGATTAGGAGGCAAGACGAATGCAGTTGCAAAGTAATTACAGGCGAGATATGTACCATTATGTTGTCCAAGAAAAAGCCGTTATCTATCAAGATCTTTGCAAGCTGGAAGGCACAAAATCTAGCTATAGCTTTCAAATGCTCCTTTGAATGGTACAATTGTTCAGTTGTACAACAGATCTTCGATGCAATATCACTCGTGATCGAAACTACAGCAGAACAAATCCTCCCACCAACTGTATGGATCAGGCAGCATGAGTCATTCAAGTCAGAGTACTGTGCACTCCACTCACTCAGAACTTTGCTCGAGGGTGGCTGTGACCCTCCGGTCTCCAGCTCTCTGGTAGCATCTCCATTGTCATCAGTGGGGACATACAATATTGGTTTTATCTCCACATTTGCTCTGAAAAATTAGGAAAAAATCTTTCTTAGGAAGTTCAGAATAGCACTTGACATGGCATACATCAAATATGTCGGTCCACATGACACTGTTTTCCTTCCTGATAAAACAGAAATAAAATATGTGTACCCTTTTGGAAGATCTGGTGCAAGTACATATAGAATAGTGGGATATGATCCCGTTCTTGAGCAATCCAAATGAGCAATATATGAATTCTGCAGTTTACGTTCAACTTCTTCCTTCTCACTGGATGTCAAGTGAGCAGAGCAGTACACCAGAAAGTGTATTGCTGAAGAAAAGATAGAGCTGTTGAGGGCATTAGCCACAGCTTCGCTATTTCGTAGCGCCAGTTCTAGTTCAGCTGTTGCACCTCCAGGACAGAGCTTCATCGTAGGGGGGTCAAGCCCAAGCTGACCAGCCATATAGAGAATCTCTCCATATAGTGTTGCCTAAAGAAAATAGAATGAAACTTCATGTCACAGAATGAACATATGTGAACACTCCTTTGCATCTAACTGAATCGACCAGCAACTAATCTACAGACAGCAACTTTCTTGAGAATATATGTAACCTTCTACAAAAAGCACACAGCTTCCAATATGAATTCATGGCATCATAGTGGAGCGTTCTTTTACCTGACTATAAGGTCCAATGCAACTAGGAGCCCAGCATGAGATGCTTTGTACATGTAGAACTCTTTTGACCAGATCATTTCCAACTAGAACTTCCACATATGCATTGCCTAAACCAACCTGACCTAGTGGCAATTCAATTGTACTGCGTGAAGGAACACCCAGGTAACATTTCTTTTCTGTAATGAAGCTGACATAAACTTCATTGGCCAATCCGAATTCCTTCATGCTTGAAATGTAGAGGTGAACATATAGAACGTTCACCCAACCTAAACCTTCTTCCTTGAGCTGATTCTCAATTCTGCTCAAAATTGCTACTAGATCTGCCTTCAGGCCTATTGATGTAATGGAATTTTAAATGGACGTTTGAGAAAGTAAGATGAAATGGAACATAAGATATTCCTGCCAGGCAGAATTATGAACAGTTCAACGTGTCATGGAAATATGTAGCACGAGAATATGCACCTTCCGGAGCACTAGAGGGTTCCTCAATCCAACAACCAATGGAAAACAAATTCTTCCCTGTCTTTGAGATGCACACATCTATATTTGGGTAAGCATCAGAAGTTGGTGTCGGATTCAAGGTCTGTTTGTCTTCCACATCAGTGTGCACAGTACCTCCATTTACTTCATACAAGCAACTAGAATTCTCTTGAGCAATATCGCGATCCCCGGTGCTGCTAGATGAACCTGACTTGTGCTCAAGATGAAATGCCAACGGATGAAGAATTCCAACTGGAGCGATGGAATCAGAAGAGTGGAGTATCACTTCAAAATCATCAAGGACAATTCTTGCATTCTGTAATATAGACATGTTATAGTAGGAAAACTCAACAGTTGGTATTTGGTAACAGGAAAACATTTCTGCACATATTTAATAACTTAACTAAATCCTCAAATCTGATGGACACGTTTAGAGTGTAGACAGTACTGACATGTCGTGGAATGTGATGATGGATACAGTCTACTTAGCATTCTAAAACAAGTGGCATCAGGTTTACATAGTCAGCTCCTCAAACTTACACGAAATAGAGGGCAGTCAAGAGTTAGTGTTTCGTACTCTCCACCTTCACCACAGACATTGATTCCATAACTCCTAAGAGGATATTAAGAAAACAAAGAAGATAAATTACAAGCTGAAGATATATGCAAGCAAAAGGTAAGTATTTACATAGAAAACCATGAGAATGACACGCAGAGAGGAACAAATTGTCATATGTTGCTTTTCTCATTACAAGAGATTCCCATTTCCATAATGACAAACAGAAACACAGTGAACTTACAGGAACCAACAGAAACCTTACTACCTAGTTCACCAACAATCAGTACATACACACCAAATATAAGACCTGATGGTGGAACTAACTTATACAGCCAATCGGCACCGAGTTTTACTAGGCAGCTAAATAAAGGCGAGAAAACTCTCATCAATGCAATACAATTATGGTATATTGTTTGGAACCTATTCACTTATCGATGATAAGCTAACGCCTTTGCTCATTTTAAGTTATAATCTCTGATAAGGGACAAGAAACTACTATTTCTAACATGAAATGTCCTAAATGGGAAAAGGCGTAGATAGCAAGCAGATAGAAACATACTCATTCATTCCGAGCAGATGGCTCTTAAGTTCAACCAGTTCTTTCCCCAAATGAGCAGAAGGTTTCAGCCCCATTGCAGCAACCTATAGAGCCCAAAGGATAAACCATATTTTGTGAAAATTATTATTCCAAAGAGATAAGCACAATTGTAAGCAAGGTAAAAATTTATATATTGACAGAACACAAACACGAGTGCACCATATACCTTAACAGTTATAGCCACAATGCCTCTTCTTATCTGTAAGGATTAAAGCCAGAGCAAAACTATGAGCGAATAGCTTCTGCTAGGCCACAGAATTGCCAAAAAGAAAAGGAAGAAACTTCAATTTACCATTTCTTCAAGGAGCAAAGTCTGATCCTGCTTCCACATGTACGCCAGTGAGACCAGGCCCAACCTTGAGCAGACACTCTCGACCCGAAGCCTCTGGTAATTGGAGGCGATGGCTCCTGAAGACACTGCAGTAATAGAGGGGATTTGCCGCTTAACCTCGCTCAACAGGGCAAACATATCCTCCACTTCGTCTCCTGCGGTAACATTATATTTAAGACCATGATCCCTACACAATAATAGTCAAATCAACGAAACCACATCAAATTCATCTCTAGAAGAGCAGGTGCAGCTGATAGCAATCAGAGAGCAAAATCTCTGGATAGATAGCTTGCCTTGTGGATCCACGAATGCGCCTCCGGAACAGAGGCAGCCCCATGCATTTGGCATAGCAGACCACAATCTGGTGCCCAACCTAAATCCCCATCACAACACAGCAACAACCACAGCAATAATTAAATACCAGAAACTAATTACCAAACTACACAGCACAAGAAACAGCAGCAGCTGCTGATGTGGGAGTGGAGATGGTGTCCGTACAGTTTGGTACATGTAGCTGTCGAGCTCGTCGACTGCGTCGTCGAGGGGGATGAGATTGGCTAGGGCGACGACCTGCAAGCAGCAACAAGGTTTAGCTAGAACTCGCTAATGAATCACGGATTAAGTTGAGGGGAGGATTGGTGGATGGATGGAAGGATGGTGGCTGGGTTGCCTTGTGGCCGTAGTCGAGGCATCGCATCATGGCGAAGCAGCTGTCCTTGCCGCCGCTCACCAGTGCCACCACCTCCATCTCCGCCTCCGACTTCGGCCGCCTCACACCCCGCTCGCTAGGGTTAGCTAGAGACTAGAGTCTTCCCTTCGTCAATGCTCCTCGAGCCCTGGAGGCGTAATTTTACCCTTTTGGGGGGGTAAAACGAAAACGACGGGGATGACAAGTGGGTCCCACCTGCCTGTGTGTGGGGCGGGGGGGGGGTGGAGGGGGGGGGTGCGTGGGGTGGCCGGGTGGGCGGGGTGTGGGAGGCAAAGCAAATCAGCTCGAGCGAAAGCCGCAGGTGGCATGTAATCGTACTGGGTTGTTTTGAGATACAAAATTTCTTTTCGCTGCTGGCTAAACCTCTAATTTCCTTTCTGCCAGCCAAAGCTATCATCCTCTCTTGCCATTATAATGTTTCAACAGCCAAACGGAAGGAGATTAAAGGCCCAACGGGTGGCAAAATGGTTTTCTCTATTGTTTTTACTAGTACCGGTAACAGCAGCAGCAGCAGGATAGCAGATTTGCATAATTTTTTCACAATTTCATTTTTTGCATCAACACAATCCTACAGTATATACCATTGCTCATACGATTCTAAAGGGTATGTATGTTATTGTTGTCACAACTGCTGTTATGTCACGATACTGTCAATATTGCAACAATATCTAAACAAGGAAACTGGAATTTTATACTGGAAGTTCCTTACATCAACTTCTGTTGAATAAGCAAATCCAGAGTTGCAACAGAGAAGAAATACACGAGTCTCAGAAAAGTTGCCAAGTCCCAGCTGGGGGAAGGTAAAGAAACATAAATATGTTGAATCTTGACCGCCTCTAAATTAATCATCACAAAGCTAGGACTTGGCCCTAACGCACCAGCGACACACACCGCCACCAACAACAACAACAAATTATTGCTATCTATCAAGCAATGATACAACAGACCAGAGCACCATGGAATTATGGGATGCTCCAGGCGAACTGTTGACAAATAGGTGATATCCTGTCATTTACAGAGACGCAAACAGCGTTCTTTCTTTTCTTTCTCAGATCCCTCTCCTCTTCCCATTATTTCCTCTTACCACCGCCAAGGGACAGGAGCTCCAGGCTGCGATGGAGGGGCTCGTCACGGGACCCTCTTGCAATTGCTGCTCGTGAAAGGGATGTGGCCCTTGACTCGCCTACCGATGGATTAACTCTCTGGGTGCTAGACGGACGGCTGCCACCATTATTGCTAGAGAACAACCTGCTTGTCCGGCTGTATTGCTGCTCGCTTGGTTCCATAGATGAGCCTGGCCTGCTGCTTGATGCAACAGCTCTTCTCGATGCACTACCTGTACGAGAGGATGTACGAGGCCTCTCCACAGTCCTTTCCCCAGACCGATCTGTGCTGTGCATCTGAGCAAATGAATAATACATGGTTGTCAAGTTCATGATACACGTGGGGGACTACACTGGGCTCCTCTCTTGTCTGTAGTTCATACACGAGGGGATGGAGAGTTGACTTACAATTTCCTTTAACGACATTGATACAGTTTCCCGTGGTCGTGTTGCGTAGTTATCACTCTGATTCAGAGAACCAGTAGGATTCCTCCTATTAGATGCTTCGCCTGTTTAAAACATGATGCTTCTAGGTGTTAAAAAGTGTGTGGTTTGTAGCATAGTTCTGTTACAACAACTTTCATGAGTGGAAGAACAAACCTGGGGCCTTCTCTATCTTCTCGATAGAAGGTCCAGCAGCTCCACTAGTTCTTTCACTTGGCTGAATCAAGAAGTACAAATACAACAACAAAGTTAACAAACTAAATAACAGGACAGCATGTCCAATTATAACAATCAGAGCTACATACCCTCATCCGTGGATTGGAGCCTATCTGGGGATATTTCAGAATGGTCCAGTCAAATACATAATCAAATTGGTATCCTGCATTAATAATGCAGTTAAAAATGGGGAATGTTCGCAAGCAGCATATCCTTTGTAGAAAATGATGTCAAGGATTATGACAAGTAGAATTGATGAGCGCATGGGGAAGTCATTGTCAAAAGAACATACCTTCCCGGATAAAGAGATCGCGGAATAGTCTCTTTAGATAAGAATAATCTGGCTTGTCTTCAAACCGCAATGATCGACAGTAGTGAAAGTAAGAAATGAATTCTGATGGGTAGGATTTGCAGAGTACCTGGATCACATTGGACCATATATAAATCTCAGTGTACTGAAGTTAGTGAAAAAAGAAGACTTATTAAGTACGCAATCATGAATTACCTCCACAGGAGTAAGCATCTTTTTTTCACTTATTTTATCATACTTCTGTTTCTTAGTGCCCGCTTTGAGCCCCTGCCATGGTAGGCTGTTGGAAGTAGAAAGATCAACGAAGAGTTCAACATTATTTACAGAAACACGAATACATCATAGTGCAAAACATTACAAGAAAACCAAATGTATGAAATGATAGATACCACAAACTGACCTGCCTCTGAGGAAGTACATAAGGACATAGCCAAGAGATTCTAAATCATCTCTCCTGCTTTGCTCTGCATCGAAGTAAAACTTACATTAGGAAAAACTTAAATTAGCTATTCAATTAATCATCCAGAAGGCACAGCAAACTCACCAACACCAAGGTGGGTGTTGACACTTGCATAGCGTGCAGTTCCAGTGAGGTTCTTGTTCTCCCTGCATATTGAAGTGAACACGGCATCATCATAAAACTACAACAGGAAAGTGCACTTAAATCATTGCAAATGCCCCTGTAACATCGTATGTAAGGGAGAAATATAGCACGTATGCAGCAGTATTAGTAGTTTAGACCAACCTGTAGGGGATGTGCTTGTGAGTCTGAAGGTCCCTAAATTTCTTTGCAAGTCCATAATCTATTATATATACCTGACATGAAAGTCAACATTATTCAAAATTAGTTTGTTTCACAGCTCTTTCTTCCAACATCATTTTTTTTCTCTAAATTACAACATATTGTTAGCTTTGGCGTTAGTTACATAACTAACACCCTATATCATCCACTCTAAGTAATTAAATGAATCCTTGTTGCCTCGGAAGCAGCAATGTCATCTACAAGCATGTTAACAAGATCAATGACAACATTTAACAAAATTGATCAGATATTGAAGCATTAATTTAACGGTCGATCCATGTATCTCTACTGCAGCATTCTTCTAGGACCTTTCTTTGAAGAAAGCGCTATCATATTATGACAATCCTAAGTGTTAGGGCACCACCACAACACAATTATAAGATCACAAAACTAGACCTTATGCAATGTGGTTAACTGGCAGAACTATAAATAATACTTGGCATTTTAGCAAGTAGGGGAGTATAAGAATTTAGTTAGCAGATAGCCAGGTTACAAACCTGATTGGCTTTTCTGCCAAGCCCCATAAGGAAATTATCGGGTTTTATATCACGATGAAGAAATCCCTTGGAATGCATGTACTCCACTCGATTAATCTGAAACATGCAACGAAGAATGTGGTTACACTAATCTATATAAACTAAGATACGCATGACAATTTGATTATACAACAAGAAATGAAAATATATGAATTGGAGCAGTTTCAGAAAGTGACTGTGTTCTCACCATCTGATCAGCAAGCATGAGTACAGTCTTCAACGAGAACTTTCTACTGCAGTAGTTGAACAAGTCCTCAAGGCTAGGCCCGAGAAGATCGATCACCATCACATTATACTCTCCCTCCACGCCAAACCACTTCAAGTGCGGAATGCCAGCTTTAACCAAGAAGAGTTAAACAGGTCAGCACAATTCACCATCATCAATTCATCATTGCAACTAATCACGAAGTACCATTCGAACTACATGGATAGGATTGATCACAATAAACTTACTTCCTCCTTGGAGAAGCATGTACAGCTTCGACTCGTAATGAAGCTGTGGGTGCTTCGTCTTCACATTTTCCTGTCGACCCAAAGCAACAGCTCAGCAACACCAATGGCCAAACGTTTCCACTAACCCAAACAACTAACTAAACTGACAATAGTCCCACAAACATTTCACTACAGTGTGCATCTTATTGTTTGATTTTCACTGCAGTGTGCATCTTATGATCTCACCACAAACATCAAACTTTATCAAATTGTACCCTCTAAAAGAAAAGGGGAGAACTCCTAAGGTGCATGACAAAATGGGACAGAATCTAATACCAACTTGACGGCGACTTCCTCTCCCGTCTGCACATTAACAGCTGCAACCAAGAACATCAACAAAGTCAGCATCTTTCTTCCCAGAACGCAACAAGAACATCTTCTCCTGGGTGGACTAAGAGCCGGAGAGACGGATAAACTCACCGAGGAAGAGCTCCCCGAACGATCCGCTCCCGATCTTCTTGCCGAGCTTGAACTTGCCCCCGACCACATGATCCATCTCCTCCTTGCTCCGATACCACCACGAGCCCCTAACGAATCGATCAACCACCCTCCTAACCCCACGAGATCCGAACCCGCCGCCGCCAAGCCGAACCGAATCGAGCCGGGATTCGGGGCGGGAGGTCCTCTACAAGGCCAGATCCAGACAGACCACCGAGAAATCCAGGCGCTGCCTAGCTCCAATCCAACGAATAAACAGACGGAACAAAGAAAAAACGAATAGAAACAGAAACAAATCGAAGCGAACGAAACGGGCGGACTAATTAACAGGGTGTGCGTGCGTGGATCCGGAGAAACGGATACAAAAAACGGGGATTCCTCCAGATAAATTTCCTGGACCTCTCGGCGAATTCGGCGCGAGGGGGACGAGACAGGAAGAAGCGGCGGACAAAGGGGGGAGAGAGAGCAAGACGAAGACGGAGACGGAGACCAGCAAGGGAAAAAGGTAGAGGTGGGGAGGAGAGGAGGGGGATGATTAGTAAATAGACACCGCTCGGTTAAAGAAACTGATTAACGGGGAGCGGGTTTTGACTACGGGTGATCACTGATCGACGGGTGCGGCCATCTTGGTTTGCTTTTTCTTCTATCGCTTTTCTTTTCCGAGCAATGCAGCTGTTTTGTTTAGGCCGTGGTTTGAGAAAACGCACACAAAGTATTGGGTTTTAAAAAGAGGTGGAAATAGTTGCTCCAGACAGAAAACTCCGTCTTTAGGTGTGGTAGTAGTTGGATGTCTAGGGATTACTAGTACTCCACTTAGGAAAGACAAAACACATTGGGGTTGTTTGGGTATTAGGTTTCAGCAAAGCTATAATTTGTTGAGCAAACTTTATATTATGAGTTATAAATCGGTGCTTTTCAGAAACCTTGTGTACTTCCACATCATCTAATGTGGTATATTCTCGATGCTTTTTTGTGTTCTCTGCCGACCTCTCATGGCTCACCATCCCTTTTTACACGCTCTGGAACTTTTCTAGTTGAACAAGAACTCACACCTTTGAATGCATTGTCGGGTTATAACTTGAAGATTGTGCATGATCGTTCAGAAAAGTGGTGCTGTAATGCTCGCATGCACTGAAGGAACGAAATACTAGGGAGAAAACATCATTCCTTACAATCTGGAGGATGAATTTTGGGGGTTTTATTTATTCACTATAATTTCCACGAAGCACATAATAGGTGGGTGCTTCCGCATG
The DNA here is from genome assembly GCA_019208055.1 of Stipa capillata. Lineage (NCBI taxonomy): Eukaryota > Viridiplantae > Streptophyta > Magnoliopsida > Poales > Poaceae > Stipa > Stipa capillata. The sequence continues at coordinate 451,670 of JAGXJF010004340.1, forward strand.
ATTCCATTGTTGTATATTAAGGAGACGGATCGAAGGGGCCACATCTTGTTGCTGAACGCTGCAACAAGAAAAAGTATGAGGTGCCGATGGGGAATCACCAAGCCAGGTGACAATTGACTGTAATCGCCACAGGGGATAGCGATTGGGCCTAAATCGTCAGCAGACGTGGCGATTGATCCCTTCAATTATATAGCCAGGGTGCCATCACCATGGCTCGTGGCGGTTACGGAGAGTAACTGCTTATCGCCACTAGGGATGACGATTATGCCCTATCGCCACCCCGCGTGGCGATAGTACTTAATATTGTCAGTGCGGCTGGCGATTGGCCTCTATCGCCACGAAGCGTGGCGGTTGCATCCTAAGATCATGTACAATACAGGGTGCTTATAGCCCGGTGCTTAAAGAGAGAGTAGCGTGGCGTCTCAAAAAAATATGTGACTTACAATGCAGAGTGCTTCGTATAGGTGCTTAAGTTGCTTTAATATTTGTGTAGCACCTACTCTAGCACCTGTTGTCTCCAATGCAGCGCTGCATTGTGTGGAGTACTATTTGTGCTTCTTGGAGTACTATTTGGTAGGCACCGGTTGAAATACCTGTCACTTGTGTCATCCTAAGCACCAGCCTAGCACCGGGTGCTTAACTTTGCTTCTGTCGCCCTTTCTAAGCACCTGTTTAAGCACCTCTCACAAAGAAAATCGAGTTTTTTTCCTGAGGTACCTGTCTAAGCACCTGCATTGTACAGGGTCTAATCGTCACGGCGGTGACTATTGATGCCAGTTTTACGATTTTTTTGAATGTGATATTATTTCTGAAATTTCTGAATAAAATATAATATTTTTAAAAAAAACTCGTCGGTCCACTGGAAAGGATGCAAACATAGGGGTCTAACTCGAACGGATGAAGTAGACAATCCCGTACTATCGCTAGGCCATATCCCATATGCCCATACATACGTAGATGCCTAACCTATATGCATCGTGGCTTTAAATGCCGCACAAGTTGTTTGCTGCATGCTGAAATCCTCAGCTTTCCCCCTCTTTTGCGATGAAAAAAAGCAACATAATTGGACTAGTATTTTATGCATGGGATACCATGCACCCCCGACCCCGACTACACAGGACGCAAGCCGGAATGACGTGGCCAATAATTAAAGAGGCACTTGAAAAGGAACTGGAAGAAAAATAAATGGAAGGGTAGGGCAGTGCTGCAAGTAGTAGCGGTATCTCTCCAGCCCTTTACCGGATAAAACGCTGTCTCGTGGTGGGCCCGCAAGGTTAGGTACCGTCCGACACGTTCTGCCTGCGCTCTTTCTCCCCGCGGGCCCGCCTAGAAAAATATCTAGGCGGCGCAGCACATCCCAGCCGTTGATCCGTCCCCTCCGACGGCTAGGATCGATCAAGCGGGAAGCGGCCCGGGCGGCGTAGGTATGGGGAATCTGGGCCGTCCGCTGACGGGGTAAGTCGCCGCTCTCGGCAACGGACGGCCCAGGACAGCCCGGGCGGACGGGGAGGTTGCCGTTGACGGGACGTGGATCTGCCGCGGCGGCGGTGCACTGGTAACTTCGTCGACGCCAAGTTCGTTCTTCCCGTTGCTTTGTTGACTGAAAATGTGATCCATGCCCTGTGGTTTTTCCCATGTTTTCATCGTGAGAGTTCCGCAGAGGCCAGGCTCCGCGCTGTCATGTTTTCCTTGTGAGAGTCAGAGAGAAAAGTTGTCTTTTGGAGTACATGTACTGTCGTATCTTATCACTCGAATATGTCTCTAGATTTTTGCCGGCGTATTACGATGTCTAGAAGACGAGCTGATTGTTTAAATTCGTAAGGCTCACATTAATCTCGAGACACGTTTCTTGGTGATCATAGTGTCTACATACGCACACAAGTGAGAAAACCATTAACTCTTCCTTTTAAAGAAAATGACAAGGTCTTGGAGCACCCACAGTGTAACCAAAGCCAAATTTTGCCCCATCTTTGCCATCTCATACATAAGCTAAATTTGCTTTTTCACTCCAGTGTAGCCGAGCGATGACAAGGTCTTTTGGAAGCGTTCTCTCCCCCTTTTTCCGCATCGGTTTTGAGCAACACTTTGCGCACTGTGCATTGCGAATCTATTGGATAATTACATAGTGTTCATTGTGAAGGTAATTAACTAAACTAAAAAAATGCACAGGCATTGGCAGAAATATTATAGGCCAGGAACGATCCTCTAGCACTGGTGTGTAAGTTGAAATCATCTGCTCACGTTCGTTCCAAAAAAAAGAAAATCTGCTCACTGACTAATAAATTTATCATTAAACCGGCGATGACCCGTGATTAGTTAAGTCAATGTCAGTCAGCATGACATGGATGACAGTATAATCATAGCGACAAGGACAGTCCCTGCATATGCAAATTGACTCGTTTCCATGTGGAACAAATCAGTGTCAGTTTAGAGAGATTAGATCAGATTAAGTTAAAGAGATATAAGTGGAGACACAGCCAGATAACGCGTCCCGCCTTCCTCCGCAAGTGGCGCCTGGAACTCCACGCGCTACCTTCCAGGAGAGCACATGGCATACAGGCAAAGAAGAGCATCAAAGCTAGCATTAGTTGGTTGATCGAAGTAACAATGGAAAAATTACCTTAATTACCTGAGCAGATCATATATGCATGATATGATAGTATGAATATTAATACACTGTTTGCAGATTTAACAATGAACAGAGTCAACAGACAGTGAAGTGGCTACATGAGGACAGGCACGCTTTACCTTCCCGTGACAAACGGGGAAATTTATTAAAATACATCAAGACTTTCTGAAAGAAAGACATGGACTGAATTCATGTAGTAATGCATTAGATTATCAGAAGCCAGTACAGTAATGGTCGTGATGGGCACTAATTGCTCATCAGCTTAGGGTATTTAAGCTCACCTTGTTTATTCCTTAGATACATTGCCGTATACAGGGATGAGGAACAGAAAAGAATACAATTGCAGAGTTGTCTGACACCAGAATAGGTGTAGAGGTGCAGACGATCATCACCGGTAGTAAGCCATGTGGCGTGACGATCGGAAAGGAGAGGCATCAAACGGAGAGGAGCGCCTCGGCTGGCTCTCAGAACGGGCCGGTTCTTTCTTTGGGAGTTTGGTCTCAGATTTCAGCCATGACTCAACAACTGACAGCAAGTTCCTGGCATTCTTTAGCTCTTCAATGTCCAAGAATTTCGCGGATTTTCTCAGCTCGCCTTCTTGGATGTACGCAATGTCGGTAGCCCATGTCTCCAATCCATCAAATATATGAGTAGCGTAGACAATGGTAGCTTCTCTCTGTGATGAGCCTTCCACGTTATGCAATCACAAAAGCATGGTTGACAAACAAGCTAGAATGAACTGGAACTGTTACCTGTTCACACTCTTCCTTGAAGAAGTCAAGGAGATCCATCCTTGTCACAACATCAAGATCAACGGTGATTTCATCAAGTAAGAGTACCTGCATTGGTATAGATGTTTTAAACTTTGTTACTGTAATACACTACCCCAAATTTAACCATGAGAATACTGTTTGCCCACACCTCAGAAAAAATAAAAAAACTTACCAAACAATCGCCAAACCCAGTGTAAAGTAAACTACAACCATCTCATTTGAAAGGAACGGACCAGATTTTGGTGACCCTCTGAACAAACTAGTCTCTATAAATGTTCTGTCTTCCATCTATGAATTAGCTCAAAGACAGACATTTCCACTTCCATCTGACTCATCACTGGACTACAGTTACCAGCATGGATCACAAAGCTGATTTAACTCCCCTCCAACCAGACTAAAGTTACCAGCATGGATCACAAAGCTGATTAATTCCCCTCAACCGTATTCAGATGTCCATGTTGAGTCATTCATGCACACCCACTTGTTCTCCTCCAAAGGGTGGTCAGTGGTAGGGGTGCAAGCGGCGCGCCCACCAGACCCGTAAAATCCCATCATATGGTACAACTAGCACAATATCCATACGTTACTATGAATTAAATTTTTATTATATATTCAAAAAGATTATACTACCATTTATGCTATATTAGATCATTTATACTTGCTCTTATTTTAACTGTTTCTGTCAGGTCCAAATGGTGGTCTATCTAAAGATGGATGGACCGTCGCCACTAATTCACATCTTTATAAGAGTAAAGAAATGCACTAATTACGTCATCCAGTGACTATACTTGATTCGGCTGACTAAAAGCATTTTGCGGGCCGATGCTCGCACCCTTACCTGTGGAGAAGATTTGCTTAATTGACTGAAGTCAGTGAGCAGCGGCATGTCAATGCCAAACTCTCACACGGAGGAGAAGCACTTGGTTGTATTGTGTGCTTGTGCATGAGAGGAGCTCGAGCATCGCATGACGGCGGCTTCGGGTTAGTCGCATGGGAAGACAGCAGATACGAGAAGTGCTTCTATACTCTTCTAACCTGTTTTTTGCACGATTTTTAAAGCGTTGTACGAATCTCAAAGACAGCCCGGTGGTTTTCCTCGTGGACCTGGCCCGTATCCAAACCCGCCTGAAGCCTGTATCTGAAACTGATTGAGCGCGGCAGGAGCGCGTGGGACGCGACGGTGAGGGGGTTGGCCACGATGAGTGCGCCCGTGTCAGGCGCGTGGTACAGCATGAGCCCGCCGGCGGCGGCCACTGGCACAGGGCCCAGCCCGCCCGGGGTGCCATGGCACCACCCCAGGCACCCTCGGCTGCGTTGAACTCGACAACGGGGCAGCAAGGCGGCCGCTACCGGCCGGAGTCTGACAGCATGAGAAACCACGGGTCCGGGACCGGGACGCGCGCGCAGGCGGCGAGGAAGGCGGGCGACCCCGCGGCGTCGCGCCACCGCCGGCACATGGTCCGGATGCGGAAGAAGCTCGCGGGCGGGAGGCGTGTGAGGACCCGCTCGAGGACGTCCTCGTGGAGCTCCCTGATCCTGGCTGCGGACCGCTCGTGCTTGCGCTTCTTGCCGCCGCCGCTCGTAGCTACTGATGCCGCCATGTCCATTGCAAGAAACAAACAGAGGAGCAAAACAGGAAGCGGAGCTAGTGGCGGTTGCTCGCTGCGGGAGCACAGATCTTTGCGGAATTCCGGTGTGGATTCATCAGCGTCGGAGATGAACTGCGGGCCTCCGGACCAGCTGCCGCCGGCGACGGCACCGTCGTGCTTCCTTAACCTCAACTGGGACCAGTCAATGGACGCCTCAGGAACGTAACTCGTCGGCTGCTGCTGGACTTCGGTGGAGAGCGCCACGGCCACGGCAGAGGACGAGACCGGAAAGGCGCCAAACGCCGTGCCGTCACGGACGCGCTCGCGGTCGTCCTAGTCTCTTCAGCATCCGACGAGTCCAGCGAAGGACACACTGTGGCAGCGTATTTGGTGGTTCTCACGCACGTGCTTGCGGGCTGTCTCGTGGACATGAGTTGCCCTGGGCTTGGGCTTGCCGTTTGGACTTAAAAAGCAGGCTGATTAGTTCTTCTAATCACAGCCATTAGTTGGCTTTAATTTTCGTGCAAAAAAAAACTGGCGGAAAGCATAGAAGCACATCTCCAGCAGATACAGCAAATAGATTAGTTATCTGTACCAATATAAAAAGGAACAGTAATCTAGAATCCAATCAATCTGAGCCTTTCATCTATCTTTATCCAACGATTGGCGTTTTAATTTGGACCCCTGCTAATTCAACTCCACGTTTAATCACTTATTCCCTTAACTGCCTTGCCGATTAAACCGCCTTGCCCGCTCCTTCGCCCTCGCGGCTGTGCGCCTGCCGCCTTGCCCGCTCCTTCGCCCTCGCGGCCGTGCGCCTACCGCCTTGCCGTGCCCACCCCGGCCCCCTCGCCGCCCGCCCCTGCGCCCGGCCCTGCCGTCGCCGCCGCGCCAGTCCCTGCCCCCGTCGCCGCCGCCCCCGTCCCTGCCCGCGCCGCCGCTGCTCTGCCCGCGCCGCGCCCGTCCCTGCCCCCGTCGCCGCCGGCCCCCTCGTCGCCCGCCCCTCCCCCCTGCCCTGCTGTCGCCGCCGCGCCCGTCCCTGCCCGCGCCGCCGCGGCGCCCCTGCCGCTCTGCCCGCGCCGCGCCCGTCCTTGCCCCCGTCGCCGCCGCGCCCTGCCCCTGTTGCCGCCGGCCCCCTCGCCGCCGGCCCCTGCCCCCGTCCCTACCGTCGCCGCTGCGCCCGCCCCTGCCCCAGGCCGTGCCGTCGCCCCTGCTAATTTTCTTGATTATCGTTACAGAACGATTTCAGTGAGAGGCAAATTCCTCTTGAGTAATTCTGTATGACCATGTTGAGTTCATAGAAGTAATCGTCTTTTTTGTCTTGGATTAGGTTGTGAGCACAAGCACTGCTACAGAAGCAGAATGAAGTTGATATGATATGATATGATAGAAGTAATCCTCTTTTTGTCTTGAATTCGATTGCTTAAACCGATCGTATGCATGCCTCTGAACCCAAGTGCTTTGCTAAATAATGCTAAAACCATATAATGGAGAGGAACCAAATAATGGAGAGGGTAGTTGGTCCAGTGTGGTGGAGTTGAGCTATGCCAATTTGATTAACGATGTTACCTGGTCCAGTGTGGTGGAGAGGGTACAATGTTTGCTTTCGGTTTAGTTTATAGTTGCTAAAATATGGTGTGCTATAATTATTGACTCAGCTTCTGGAAAAAATATGGTGTGCCATTCCTGGAAAATCTATTTAGTGTGCATGCATGTGTGATCTTCAAGGGAGCATTAATTCTAGATGCTTGAAATATCATCAAATGAGGATGCAATTAACGTTTCCTTTGCTTTGTTCCTTTGCAGATTCAGAGCAAGCTGCAGCTGTATATCATACTTTATATTTAATTGCGGTGCGTGGAGGGAGCAGAGAGAGCGTGCACACTTTTTTTCTATTGATTGCACATTTTTTCAGAAAATTTATCATGTATAAAATGATTTACTTAAAGCAAGTTGACTGAAATTATGTAGTTACTGTAAATGAGTCTTATCTGTTCTTTGTGTTTGAGTGCTAGCTTCAGGTTATGGGTGGATGAGAAGCTGGAAGTCCACATTGCCGTAATGGAACCAGATGTGCACCATGCAGGTGTTGTTATTCTCTTATTTTATTTGCTTTCCTAAATTTTCTGATTATGCAGACTAGCTTGTTCTGCCTGGTTATACATGGGGTGTTCATGTTTGATTTTTCTTAATTTCAAAGCTGGCTCTTTTGGTGTCTCCGAACAACGGCGATCCCCTCTTGGTGATATCTCTAATTTTCAACCACGTGCTACAAGGAATCCAGGTAGAGATAGCAGAGCTTAGTTAATTGGTTCTGCATATTAGGAGACATTCATGATTGTGTCGGGAGTGTTGATAAAATTATTCTTCTAATTCTCCCAGCTAGCTCCGTTGGCATTTGTGATATCTCTAATATCGATCCACAATCTAGAAGAGAAGCAGGTAGACCTAAAAGTTGTGTATTATTACATATCAGTCTTTAGTTTATCTCCGTGCATCTAAACCAATGGATTCATATGCAGCCTCCATTGATAAGGATCCCCAACTACGACACCCTCTCGGTGATATATCCAATTTTCATGGCACCACAATATCAGAAAGGGTTCAAGGTTTGTTTCCTGCATACACCAGCCAACCACGAAGCATATTAATTTGCATATATATCTCCTGTTATTTGATTATATTGCTTTTTATGCACAGTCGTGTCGACTCGGTGTAGCTACACACAATTCGCCGAAAAACAACGATACTCTCAAATGAGCACCGATAAGAAAGATCAATACCTTAAAAGAAAACGAGAGTTTAAACGAAAAGTAAGGTCTACGGTACACAAAACAGTAAGTGTCACTGATTGGTATAATTCATGTTACAACAACATGCTATCGACAAAGGGTAATGCAATTTCCCCAGGTACAAACAAAGTTGTCCAGATGTTTTCCACTGTTTACCCCTTTCTCGATACTCATTGCAAATTATTGCCAGTTGCAGATCCATCAACCCACATTTCATCGACTATGCAAGATGACCTTACGTCGCAACGCACTCTTCCTTCTACCAATGAAGACTCATCAACATTTGTTACTGAGTGGTTACAACTATGTTACAACAATATGTTGTCTACGCCGTGTGATGCACTTGCCACAGGTAAAACATAAAACTACGCACAAAGCAATTAAATAAAATAGTTATCCTTCCGGTGTGTAATTTCTCTTTTTTCAGTTCAAGATTCTACTATGTGCGGTCCAATGAGTCGGCATGACCTTACTACTCCACTCAGATCGAGCATTCAAGAATCAAGTCAATTTATAAAAAGTGAAAATGTAGTGAGCTCCGTTAACATGGCTCCTACGACACTTATCTCTCTCGATCCTGGTGTTGAACAGATGGGTAGTTCAAGTCAGAGCACTTTTTTGGGGACATCAAATGACATGGTCAACCTAGGTAGTAATCAGTAAGCGCTATAAGATATTTTTTTGCTCTCGAATGGGATTGTGGTTGTTAATTTCTTGATTCTTCCTCTAATTAGGAATACCATCTCATGTACCATGTTCAGGGCCTGCGAGTTGTACAGATTTTTCTTTACAATTCAAATTATCATCAGTTGGACCGAAAGCCATGGAAATTATTGCTGCCGAACATAGAAGGAAGTGTGACAGGGAACGGAAAGCGTGCATGAGTCCAGTGAGTAAGGAATCACGATTGCAGCGGAGCCGTGAGTACAAACAGCACAACCGTACGAGATCTTCTAGAGGGACGAATGAGCCTTCTTCTTCTAAAAGGATGTTTGTTTCAGCCAATACCCCTATATCACTCACTCTGCATGGATCTGAAATAAGCACTATTACTCATATAACATCTATTCCAGGTATACATGGCTTGTTGAATCTCTTTTTTCATTACACATTTTTGTGGTTAATTTTGGCTATTATTGTGATAACTGAAATTTTACCTCCTTACACTATCTGCCACTTATCAAAATAGTCAGTTGTTTTCTTATTTCATGCCATATACAGATCATGTGATGTCCAATGCAATCAATAATCCTTATGACAGTATCTACCATAACATGCCAGAAGGCCATCATGTGTTGAAGCCGGTTCCTGACTGCATGTTCTGCGGTGCAAAGAGGTTCCAGTATGAGTCTAAAGGATTTTGTTGCAGAGCTGGGAAGATCAACATTGTTACTCCTAATGTTCCCAATGAGCTACGTCGGCTCTTTACAACTCAAGATGAAGATGCAAAGTACTTTAGAGAGCACATACGACATTTCAACTCGCATTTTTCCTTCACGTCACTTGGAGTCACCCTCGACCAACGGTATTGCAACAATAGATCAGGTGTATACACATTCCGTGCACAGGGTCAACTTTACCACCGGCTAGACTCCTTGATGCCCGGTGATCACGGCCCGCGTCATCTGCAGCTATACTTTTATGATACAGATGCAAATCTAGCACACAGGGTTGAGAGGTCACCTAACCTTGATATAAATCTCATCAGAAAGTTGCTTCGTATTCTTGCAGCCAATCCTTATGTGCAGACCTTTAGGAGCATTGGATCTGTGGCAAACATTGATGAGTACAAAATCTCGCTTAACACATGTATCACTTTGGACCAACGACGATATAATGCCCCCACTGCACCACAGGTAGCTGCAATCTGGGTTGAAGGAAATGACCCGCAAAATTGTTTCGATCGAAGTGTCCTTGTTTATGGTAGGCAAAGTCGCCCTCAATATATCAAGGCATACCATGGGTGCTATGATCCTTTGTCATATCCATTGTTTTTCCCTGGTGGAGAAGTAGGATGGAATCGCTTCATGCCCTATGTTGATGAACCTCTGAACGAGCACCCTTACCGTGAAGCATCAACCGCCATAGAAGAAGGTAACTACCAAGTATTGTTTCTTTAGCACAGTGTCATGATGGTGGAATCTAATTGTTGTTTGTATTTTGTTAGATGGAGGCCAGGATGATGAGTCCTGTTCCTATATCAGTGCAAGAGAATATTATTGTTTCAAGCTACAGACCCGTGTTGGAATATTTAACATCATCCTTTACGGAGGCCGGCTTTTCCAGCAGTTTGTTGTTGACATATACATCAAGATCGAGTCTATGAGGCTAGATTTCTTCTCAAAAGAATCAACTCAGAAGCTCATACGTGCTGACCTATACAAAGGTGTCGTCGATACCATTGCTGCGGGTGAGACCCGCGCTTCTATGGTGGGCACGAGGATTGTTCTCCCAGCCACCTTCCATGGTGGGGACCGGGACATGAAGAGAAGATACCTTGATGTTATGGCATTAGTCCAGCGCTTTGGGAAGCCTGATATCTTCTTAACAATGACGTGCAACCCCCACTAGGATGAGATAAGTGCTGAGCTTGCGCCAGGGCAGACACCACAGGATCGACCAGACTTGGTTACTTGAGTCTTCAAGGCAAAGTTGCGGAATATAAAGGACCTTATGTTCAAGGAGCACTATTTTGGTCGGGTTGTAGCGTATGTCCATGTAACTGAGTTTCAGAAGAGAGGCCTCCCTCATGAACACTTCTTATTGATCATGGATTCGAGCTGCAAGTTAATGAATCCTGATCAATATGACAAGATTATATCCGCTGAGATACCTGACAAGGACAAGTATCCTTTGTTGCATGCTCTGGTTATCAAACACATGATGCATGGTCCATGTGGTGAACTCAAGAAAGATAATGCTTGCATGATAGATGGGTCATGTAGATTCCGCTATCCTCGACAGTTCTGCCTATCTACACAGCAAGGGAAGGACTCATATCCAATCTACAGGAGAAGGGATGATGGTCGTCGAGTCAAGGTCAGACGTTGTGAATTGGACAATAGATGGGTGGTCCCCTACAATCCTGGATTGCTCATGCGCTATAATTGCCATATCAACGTAGAGGCATGTTCTAGCATCAAGGCAGTCAAGTACCTATTCAAGTACATTTATAAAGGACATGATCGTGCATCTTTCACTGTTGACTCTGCAAGCGACGGGGTGGAGGTGAATGAGATCCGTCAGTACAGAGATGCAAGATTCATAGGGCCAGCAGAGGCTGTATGGAGGATTTATGCATTTGATCTATTTGAGATGTCTCCTCCTGTGTTGCAGCTGCAACTGCATCTCCCAGACATGCATACTGTCACGTTCAGAGGTGATGCTAACTTGGAAGATGTCGCTGGCCGCGAATCCTCTTCACGGACAATGCTCACCGAGTATTTCAAGGCGAACCAAGTGCATAGCTATGCACGGAATTACCTATATAAGGAGTTTCCAGAATGGTTTAGATGGCTAAAGGGTCCTAAGAAGTGGCAGAGCCGAAAACAAAGGTCGCAAATTGGTAGAATAGTGGCTGCCCATCCGGCTGAAGGGGAGAGGTACTATTTGAGAGTGCTTCTCAACCATGTGCGTGGAGCAACTTCGTTTGAGGATCTTCGTACGGTTGAAGGTGTCACATGCTCCACGTTTCGCCAAGCGGCGGAACGAAGGGGTCTTATGGAGTCTGACAGCACATTGGATGATTGTCTGACTGAGGCTGCAACATTCCAGATGCCGTATGCACTTAGAAGAGTTTTTGCTACCATCCTGGTCTTCTGTGAGGCTACCAATATCCGTGAGCTATGGGACAAGCATTTGGAGTCAATGTCAGAAGATTTCCGAAGACACAACACAAATAAACACTTGGTTGAACAGATGGTACTTGCAAACATAAGGGATTTGGTACATTCAATGGGGAAGGACATCAGGAGCTATGGACTAAAGGAATTTGACGGAACAAGTGATTCCTACAACAATGACATGATGGAGTTGACCGAGGAAATGTCAATAGAGGTAGAGCAAGGGCAAGCAGATTTATTTGAGTCTTTAAACACTGAGCAGCGGGCTGGATTTGATGAGATCATTGAGCACGTGCTGAGAAGGGAAGGCAGAGTTTTTTTCGTTGATGGCCCCGGGGGTACGGGCAAGACGTACCTGTATAGAGCATTGCTTGCTAGAGTTCGGTCAATGGGTCTAATTGCCATTGCAACTGCGACGTCTGGTATCGCAGCATCAATAATGCCTGGCGGACGCACCGCACATTCTAGGTTCAAGATTCCAATTAACATCGCTGAGAATAGCATGTGTAATTTCACTAGGCAAAGTGGTACAGCGGAGTTGCTTCGAAGGGCGTCGTTGATAATATGGGATGAAGTCGCAATGACAAAACGCCTCTCAGTGGAGACACTTGACAGATCACTTCAAGATGTCATGGGTTGTTCATCACCATTTGGAGGGAAGATTATGGTGTTCGGAGGAGATTTTAGGCAGGTCCTACCTGTGGTTCCGCGTGGGACAAGAGCACAGATCACGGATGCCACCCTCCAAAGATCCTACCTGTGGGAAAGTATTAGGAAGATTCGCCTCAAATGCAACATGAGGGCACAAACTGATTCATGGTTCTCCGAGTTTCTGTTAAGGATCGGTAATGGAACTGAAGAATCGATAGGTGATGATTATGTGCGCCTCCCTGATGAAATTGTTATTCCCTATGCTCCCAATGAAGTGTCTATTAACAAGTTGATTGATGACATCTTTCCATCCCTTGAGCATAATGCCAGCTCACCATCTTACATGAGTGCATGTGCCATCCTCGCCACGAAGAATGAGTATGTTGATGAGTTGAATGCTAAAATGATTGACAAGTTTCCTGGGCAAGAGAAGATATACTACAGCTTTGACTCTGTTGAGGAGGATCTACATAATCTCTATCCTAATGAGTTTCTTAACTCGCTGACGCCGAATGGATTGCCACCACATGTTCTAAAAGTGAAGGTCAACTACCTGGTGATTTTGCTCAGGAATCTCGATCCAAACAATGGCTTGTGCAATGGAACAAGACTGATGGTGAGAGCATTTCAAGATAACACAATTGACGCAGAGATTGTGGGAGGCCAGCATGCTGGGAAGCGGGTATTCATACCTCGGATTCCATTGAGCCCTTCGGAGGATCTTAGCCTTCCATTCAAGTTCAAGAGAAAGCAGTTCCCCATCCGTCTCAGTTTTGCGATGACAGTTAACAAAGCGCAAGGACAGACAATACCGAATGTGGGTATTTATCTTCCAGAGCCTGTTTTCTCACATGGTCAGCTTTACGTCGTCCTATCTAGAGGTGTATCTAGGGAGACGACAAGGATTCTGGCCAAGCCAAGGACTGACATCGACCCTACCGGAAAAAACACAAAAAATATTGTGTATAGAGATGTCTTAGTGTAGTGGAGGTGTGTATTTTGATCTTATTTAGCAATTCCATATGTAGGTGTGTATTCTGATCTCATTGCATTCATGGTTTTCAGGAAACTGATTCGACCTTTATTACCATTAAAGATGGAGAGAAAGCTGCCCTATATTTTGATACACATGGAGTGGCTTATGCGGAGAGCAACAACTATGTATATCCACTATTGTGACATTTTTTTTAAGCCATTTGATCTTGCCATCTGACTTGCACTCACTTCTTCCCACTCTGGTTTGTATTGAACTTTCATGAAATGGGCACGAGGAATATAAATCTGGGAAGTGAGATGACATAAGTTTTTAGTATTCAGTAAATCAAGTATTTAATGATCTAAATCAAGTGACAGCCTGGCACCTCTGACTATTTCGGTTGATTCCAGTTTAATTCACTAAGTATTTGACTTTTAATGAATCTCCCACTGTTCATGATGTTCTAAATGGTGGTGATGTAGATGGAATCAGCATTAACTAAGAACTGGAGTAGAACAAGTGGTTAAATCTGAAGCACAAGAAGTAGCTATCCGTAGACACCTGAAATCTAAAACTTTTGATTGTGATCTTTTGCCGACCTCAAACTCCAGATGTTGTGAACTTCTGATTGTTTATGACCATTTTGATCTATTACTGGAGTACGATGCTCCAGTGTTAGATGCTTTTTGGGAAATCTTTTAATGGTTGAATCCTATCACTATTCCTTTGACTATTTCAATCTCTTGACAAGGAAAACTCATCAGGTATCAAATCCTTTTTTTTCCAGAGATGTTGGTACCAATTGTTTTCTTTTTGTATATAAGGTTCATCAAGCCATTTAATCAGAACCAATAGACTCTTGGCTAGGAATAGGATAGTCTGATGTAAACTGTAAACCACCATTTGCCTATTTCTTCTTTTTATTTGCCAATACCTTATATTTTCTTATATTAAACATGCTATGTTTAGGCTATCTGTATCCTCTGAATATCACATGTAAGCAGGCAAAACTCCTAAATATATTTTGAAACTTCAAAGTAAATTTATTTTATTCCAAAGATGATGAACAGGGTCAAACGTGCCTTGCACGTGCACTATTACTAGTTAGGTCAAAGGGTCACACTACAGTATATTACACCAAAACGAAATAATCACTTGGCCTTTGCATAGGAATATAGGATACTACTCAGAATAGTCAAAGCAACACATATCGGTTTTTCTAGGGGCTTAATAAAACTATCTAACCAAGGAGCACTCAACTCAGTAATGGGAGTGCTCAAGAATATAAACAGAATAATCCACACAAGAATAGGGACCGAACATTACCTTGTATGGATGAAGAAGACCCATGCAAATTTGTACCCTGCGGCGCTGTCCATCTGAAACTTTATGCATGCGCCATTGCAGATCAATATCTAGTAGATCAATCAGCTTCTCTCGCCTAACAGGATCAACCCCCATCAACTGCTCATATTTCAGGGTAGAGAAAGAAAGGCTTGTTTACATGTACTGTCACCAGCATGAATTGCATTAAAAATAATAATAGTAGTAGGACTGATTTTAGTGCCTTTAAGCTGACATCATTAAGTCAAACTTGATAACATTAAACCACAAATGCGGAAGAACATTTATTTAAACAAAACAAATGCCAGCAGGAAGTTAACTGCAAGAAATGCTTGAAGCATCAAGGGATAATTAAATTCAAGGACAAAGGAGTATGTGAACACATTATTGTTTTCATCCAATAAGAATCCAATAATGAGATATGATGAGCATTATTTGTGTAAAATACCTCCAAAAATCATGTGCTCAGCAGAGAAGTTGCCTTGTAGGGGAACATCACCCTGAGAAAAGTTACTTGCATGTAAGATACAAAGAAATTGCTCTGACAAACTAAGCACATCATACAAAGAACTGCCAATGTGCAGACTTATGTGTGCATCTACTAACTAATGAAGTAGGGAAGGAGTTTTTTTTTGTTTTTTGGCTGGGTGTGAGGATGGATTTATCTTTTGGATGGCAAAAAAAAACCACTTCAGCTACAATCTTGAGTCAAACACCGAGAAAATCTGCATATATTGAAACAACATGGACAAAGGCCACTATATATGTTGAGCTGACATTAGAGACATTATGAAATAGCTCCCATGGAACTTTGGGGTGAAAGCCTATTTGCAAAGAAAAAATGTCCAACTATGCAAAAGTTAATAGTGAAGAAATTGAAACCAAGCAAGAAGAAAGTTTCTAATTCTTATAGCAAGTAAACAGAGAGGGAACTTACAGCTGAACCAATAGTCCGACTCCAAGAACCACCCAAGTAGGAAAGGTCGCCACTGCACACAAACTGTGCGTCATGAAAAGCAGAACCATTGAGAACACGCACAACATCCCTTCCTCCAACCATATGTTTTCCCGCAAGAATCTTCAAGAGAGTGGTCTTGCCTGCAGTTTTGCACAAACTGGTGATTGAATTGGTGTACAAAACATTGCTCAGACAACATGAGAACATAACATATCTCAACCATGATACACTGTACGTGCGAGTGCAGAGATTAATCTAAAATGGATAAAAAATCCACTTCTGTTAAGCAGCGCCCTTTTTGGCATTTGGCAAAGCAATGTACTGGTGCCACACAGTTATTGTGACAAGATCAAGAAATGGTAATGGATCTTTGATCTCCAATACAAATTAGAATTCTGTAACACACATGACATGAGAGTGCAAATTTCCAAAACTAATGCTGACAGAAGACCATTTCTTTGGTGAAGCCTGTAATTTTACACCCCCCCCCCTCCACAAATCTATATGAGAAAGAAAGGCAGGAGATGTCCGAACCTTGATGGAATGCACACGCTCAATATCGCGAAAAAAACCAATTGGCGACGCAAATCATACAACAAGTATCACCCATTCATTCCAGTGCACTCCAATTTGTTGCTCTGTGATCAACTCTAGTATAATTAGCTAAACTGCACACAAACCATTTCATTCAGATTATGCCTCAGCTCCAACTCAAGCACAAGGGCATGGCAGCTACATACTTATATGAACACACCACCATTTCCCTCAGCAGAGGGGGCATTCAAATGCAAAGAGCATACTAGCGCCCTCCCACCGTAAGTAACAACCAAATTACATGCCAATTACTTAAAAAAAATGCATATGGATCAATGGTGAAACTCTATTTCTTAGCTCAATCCTAATGACATGCAGAGTAAACAGCACCTATCTAATCCCACATCAAACTAACACCTAAGCATCCGTACCTAAATCATACGGCAGCCAAACCATAAAGGACGCATAAGAAGAACCCGTCTGAATCACACAATCACATAACTGCAGCAACTGCGCAAGTATCACGGCTCTCGGGAGGCGCTAGCTAGGGGTTCAGGTGTTACCGGATCCATTGGCGCCGACGAGGAGGCAGCGCGAGCCGGGGGCGATGCGGAGGTTGAAGCGCGCGAAGAGCGGCGCCTGCTCGTCGTAGCCGAACTGCAGCGTGCTCACCTCGATGCCGCTCTTCCTCCACCCTTCATCCCCGCCGTTGCCTCCTCCACCTCCGGCCATCTCCCCTCCCCGCCTCGCCGTCGGTAGGTGATCTCTCCTCGAGTTAGTGCGAACGTTTGGTCATTGGCTGTCTGGCTCTGTGCCCACCGCGTCACCCTTCGTATCTTTTATACAGCCCACGAAGAGAACTCGTGGGCTTCGTCAATCTAGGCCCAACTGTGAGCCCACGAAGAGAGCGGTGGGCTTTGTCCAATGTAGGCCCAATTGGGCCCATGAGTCATGCTAATTTCTCCAAGTATGAGACGAGGTGTTCGTAGAAAACAAACAGCAAAAGAAAAAAAAACTTCAAGTCTTCTTGCTAATAGCTCTGTGTCCATCTCAAAAAAGAAAAAGAAAAAGAAAAAAAGAGCTCTGTGTCCGCCGCCATTGAAAGGCTGCGCTGCGCCACCGGGATGATGAGGTATAGGAGGGACGAGCTCGAGGCGCTCAGGGGCGCGCCGTCGTGGGAGGCGCAGGCGCTGCGCTGGGCTGAGGCGTACGCGGCCCTCGCCGCCGCTGGCTTCTCCGAGGAGTACGACGGGCTCCTCGCCGCCGACGAGCCGGTGAACAGGAAGGGAAGGAAGTCCTCCGGAGGGGGAGGGAGGAGGAGGCCCGAAGCGGCGGCGCACCAGTTCTCGGGTACAACTCTCTTCTTGGTTGGCCCTTGTGAACTTAGCCGCAAGATTCGATCTTGTTAGGTTAGTTGATTAAGTTAGTGATTGTTCTTTTTTGTTTTGCTTGTGATCTTGTAGAGGCGACGGAGATGGGTGCGTGGAGAAATGGGGATTTGGGGGTTCATCAAGTTATTGGAGAGCCATTTGATCAGTGTGAAGGTGTGGAGTATGAAGATTACAGTGATGATGATTATGATGGCATTCTGAAGCCTGCCTTTGCGGTTGATGGGGACCCTGATTTCGAGTCCGGCGAGCCGCTCGACGGTTTCGAGTATCTTCGGCGTGTCAGGTATGCATGCTTTGCTCATTGTTTTGGTTGATTGATTAGTCCTAGCAGGCCCTCAAAGTGCTGTGGTATCTGTTATAAGGATGTGCGATGCTGTCCGGACGTGTACGCATTTCTTGTTGGCATGCTGTGCTGAATGTTTACCCTGAGTCGCCGACAAACATATTATTGCCTGGTATATCACCCTAGATTACTGGTAAATGGAGGTTTCGGTGCCAGCTTCCTTGATGTATTTTCTTGTTTTTGTCTTGTAATTTTGGTGGTCACTGAAGCACTCTCTTCTCGTGTTTAAATGTCTATTTCCATAATCAAAAACATTATCATAATTAGGTTAGGAACTCTGATGGATAAAATTTACTTGCTCTGCTCATGCTCTAGCTCCCATGAACCTAAGTCTTGTCGTGGAACTACCATGAATTTTTTTGAAATCTATATTGTAAGAAGTATGTGCAATCCTGGTTGGGCTTTTGCATGTCTTGTACCAAAATTCAGTATGGCCTGAAACTAGTGAACATTACAGCATATTTTTCCTGACTTCTTTAGTTTATTTTGCCACCAAGTTTTTTTTTGCTTTGCTGTCGATACTCCAGAGGGAAATGTTAGCAACTCATCTTACTTAAGCTTGAGCAGAAACAACTAATGGTTAGCGAAATAGAAGGATGGATATGTGTTATATATCTGGGATTATTATCTCTTCACTGATAGCATAGATTCATTAACCATATATTAATACTATCTGATATCAATGGTCTTCTTATAAATAGTGGCAAGTGAGTGGCCACACTACTGCTTAGAAGTTGTGCGATATGCACACTTAGTTTTTAAAAGGATAGGCTTATGTATGCATGCAATGATTTTGCATATATTCTATGGGTTGGATGTAGCACAGAGCTGCAATTTTTGAGATGCAAACTTTATAGTAGTCATTAGATCAATATGTAAGAGCTTAATTTCTGAGCTTGAGCAATAGAAGCAAATGGGAAAAAGTTCTGACGGTTCCCCTTCTCTTCTCCTTCCCCAATCTAGATTTCAGATCATGAATTTTGGGATCCTTTCACTGTCAAATATCTTGGCTATATCAAATATCTCAACTACATGTAGCGATCTAATTGAGGCGACATTTCATCAAATTTGCTTTTGTTGTTCTAACACATATTTGTTCTAATGACCCAGTTTTATGGTGCATAATGATGTATGTGCATAGCTCAAAGCATCCAGAAGGGAAAAAGAATGATATTTTTATTTTATACATTAACTTATTTGGGTAAACAATTAGCGATGTGTCTTTTCGATGCAAAACTACTATTGATTTAATGATGACCTAATTGAATACATTTTACAGGTGGGAGGCTAACCAAATTCCTAGAGTGAAGGTGGCCAAGATAGATTTGGGTGCAGCTAGAAATGAGCAGACACCCTACATGCCAGAAATTCCTGACATACCAAAGTGCTCACCTGATTTGTGTGCATCAAAGGAATGGGAGGACTCGTTTATTACGTATTTTTCAGAGACAAAGCTGGTAAGCTATGTTGCCATTTAAAACATGCCACCATGCCTAACCACATATTAACTTTTGTTCCTTTTCATAATTATCTTCATGAAGACAACACTCCATGTGTCTCTTGGCGGCTATTTGAAGTAACAAAAATTGTATTTACTTAGTTATTTTTATGCATTTACAATTTGACATATTTAGTTTTGTCAAGCCCTCAAATCTTAACGGCACATGTCCAAGACATTTCAGATAGCAATGGGCACCTTTTTGCTATGCTATAACTACCAGTAGAATTTTAGGGATGTTAGATGGTAGGGAGCAAAATCCTTCACAACAGTGTTAGCATGTAGTGTGACTAGTGTCAGCTGCAATAACTAATTGATAAACCTGAAATTGAGATAGTCATCTTGGTGATGAGGGTGAAAGCACTGTCACCTGTTAAAATTCCTAAATTCAGAAATCTGCCATGCCTTGCAAGTTAAAAATGGAGAACATCATGTTCGACTATCGTGCTGCTCTACCTTAAGTGCATTGACACTCTTTCTGATGACCTGAACTTGAAGTCAGTAAGTAGAATGCCTTTTCGTAATCCTCTCTTTTGTCATTAGCTGCCTGTTGATGCTCTCTTGATGTATGAATACTCTTTTCTGCAGGCATTCTCCGAACTTGACAGCTCTGACGGACCATCTGTATCTGGAGTGCTGAAGAACTCCTCTAAACCTGGCAGCAGCTCTGAGCCACGGACTGACCCGACGCTGACGATGATCCGCAACATGGATGCAGTTTCAAGAGCTGCAACACTGCGGAACTACATTGATATGATTCAAAGCCTGGATACACTATCTAGGAACGACTGCCTGTGGCTCTTTGCATTCTGTGTCGCTGTTGAGGCCCCTTGGATGCAGAGACATGTGCTTCGCTGAGGTCGCTGCTGCGCAAGTGCGCAACCATCCTTGCCACCAAGTCGGAGATGGACGATGAAGTCGTCATGCTGAACATACTCATTGCCATCTCTGGAAGGTACTTTGGACAGTATGAGAAATAAGGTAATCCCTTGAGCATCAGAGTTGCCAGTCAGGATCAACTAACAAAAGTTGTATGCAGCACTCCATGCTAAAGCTACATAGTGAACTCTTTTTTTTTGTGGTTAGTAAGTGTGCCCCAAGCACAGTTTACGTTTTCTGAAGACGGCTTACGACGGCAGAGTATATGTAAAAACCAATGTTCTTTGAATGCTTGTTCGCCTCCCGTAATGGCTAATATAGGTAAATGACTTTGAGATGGGCATTAAAATTCTTGAAGCGGGGTGAAAAATGACACATAAAAACGCATATAATTTTAGGCGGTTGAGCTCGTCGCCGGAGTAGACGGCCGGTGAAGGGAAACACGAGCAGGGAAGAGAAGAGATGGCGAAGAAAACACACGGCGGGGGCAAGCGTCACCCAAGCGCGCTGCCCAGCCCGCACAGCAGCACTCGAGCGGCCCAAGTTGAGAGCTGGGCTCTTTTGCCCGTTGAGCTGCTCAGCCCAACAAGCGGCCCAAGTTGAGTGCTGGGCTCTTTTGCCCATTGAGCTGCTCAGCCCAACATGGGGGTGTAGCCCTCTGCAGTACGTGCACCACAGAATACGCTGGCTGAGATATACTTCCTCGACGTTGCGCGGCCGCTCGGCTCGCCATTTGCGGGCAACCAGCCCGGACTCAGGCTGGCTTCTTGCCGGCGCGCGCTGTAGCCGTCTTGCTGCGGTGGCTGCGCCGGACACACGATCACGGCCACCCCTGCTCGAGTCTTCGACAAGCTCCTCCTCTTGCGCGCGTCGGCAACTCTTGAGTTGTCATTTTTCCAAGACTAAGATAGGGAGAAAAGTGTAAAATTCCTAGTGCTGGGACGAGAATAACCGTCACGTCGGACGCGTCATGCAATTTAAAAGCCGTCTCCTAAGTCTATTTCAAAAAAAAAGAATGCCCCAACTCCCACCACCATGCTGTCCATGCAAGTCGGAGAATGAAAACTTGGGACTGGCACAAGTTCCACTTGAGGGAAAGAATCGGTTGACGAGGTGGACCAGGCTATGGGTCCCCGTATTCAGTGAGTGAGATGGCTCATGCATGGGAAATGCCTGTAAGTGCTAGTTTGTTCTTCCAACTCGCTTTCTTTTTTACAGCAGGCTTTTGCCACAGAGATGCGGTAGACGACAACATACGAATTGAACCACCCATCAATCGCAGAACTAGTCCTCGTCTTCCCTACCCAAGGCAAACCCCTGCTGCTTGGCGGCGGGCGTCACGTCGAGTTCGCCACCACACGTTCCGGCCGGCACCACCACGTACGTTTGCCTCACCCTTCTTGCTCATGTTTTTTCCTTGATCGCTAATCACCGGGGTCACCGCGCGCAGCTGATCGAGATGCCGAGGAAGCCGAGGAAGCCGAGATTAGACTGCCACTTTTCTTGGATGGGGAGAAAAATCAATGGTCACCGCGTCCTCCCTCCGGTCACCACGCAGCCTGTATCAGGTAAGTTATCATTTCTACTGCCATCAGATGCTGCTTAAACGGAATATGTGTTTCAACTTCTGAAGATCAACGGAATCACGTCGAAAGACGACTACGATACTGCTCAAAGTGCGGAAGGATTCACAAAAAATGTTGAGGTACATATATAAACTAGCTGGTACATTTTGTGATCAATGTGCCTAGAGAATCCATCTTTAACTAATCAAGCTCATGCAGGGCTTAAAGCATTACAAGATCGAGGGGTACGAGGTTTGCTACATCAGGGACAACCCACTACGCAAGGGCCTCGAGGACGTGGAGAAGAAGATGCCGCACGTTATCGACCAAATCGCAGCGTACGGTCCGGTCTACGGATGGTTCGTGCTCCACGAATGTTTCAAACATGCAGATCATCGGATCTACCGTGCTCCACGCGCTCTTCCGCCAGAAGTTGCTGATGGTGAGCGAGAGCTCAGAGCTCTTTTTATTCACTAACACAACTTGGATACAAAATTTTTTAAGTAGCTATCCTAGCATTGTACTATGGCATTTTCATGGCCATCGCTAAGACTCTCTCATACTTGGTAGCTTCTATCTTAGTTTTACATGGAGGAAGGGTTGACACCCCAATTTATACTTGTACAAGCCCATAAGATTGGTGCCAATTGTCAACCATCCAAGCCTTCAACTACAAATATTTTTACTCTAGAATTCTCTAGTAAAATATCTAAATCAAGACTATTCCTATTTATCCATGGAGATATTTCTAGATATTTCTTGCATATTCCATGAAGCATGGTTAATACTTTATTTTAGAATCTTTATGGCAAATATCTAATGTCTTGCAGATATCCCAATATCTCTAGAAGCTTCTCACTTTGCCATGAAAAATTATCTCTAATATCTTCCATGACATAACTTGTATCCATCGTTCTGCAGGGCTTAAAGCACTACAAGATTGAGGGTTACAAAGCATGCTACGTTGGGGACAACCCCCTCCACAAGGGCCGCAAGGATGTGAAGAAGATGATGTACGCTATAAACCAAATCACGGCAAACGGTCCAGTCTATGGATGGTTCGTGCTCCACTCGTCTTTCAATCATGTAGATAATTTGAGCACCGAGCTCTTTTGCCCTTGAGTCGTGCAGCCCAACATGGGGGTGGAGCCATGTGCAGTACATGCACCATGTCAATTTTTTTTGCCACAGAATACGTTGACAAAGTGAACCCTATTTGAGATAAACTTCCTCGATGTTGCATGGGCTCTCGGCTCGCCATTTCCAGGCCACCAGCCCGGCCTCGGGGTGTCTTCTTGCCGGCATGCGTTGTAGCCATCGTGCTGCTGCGGCTGCGCCGGACACACGATCATGGCCACCCACGCTCTATTTGAGTCTTCGAGAAGCTCCTCCTCTTGCGCACACCGGCAACTCCTGAGTTGTAATTTTTCCAAGACTAAGATAGGGAGACAAGTGTAAAATTCTGAGCAGTGGATTGAGAATGACCGTCATGTCGGACGCGTCATGCAATTTAAAAGCCATCTCCTAAGCAGCATCACCTTATCTGATTTGTGTATTCTACTTTTCCTATTTTTTAATTTTGTACGTTGCAAATGCCCCAAGTCTATTTAAAAAAATGCCCCAACTCCCACCACCATACAGGTCTGAGAATGAAGGAAAAGGCCGCTTGAGGGAAAGACTCGGTTGATGAGGATAGTCCACAGAGAAGTGGATGAAGCACAGGCTGTGGGCCCCAGTATTTAGTGAGTGAGATGGGATAATCCATGCATGTGCGTGCTAGCTAGTTTGTTCTTCCAACTCGTCTCGCATTCGCCTCCTCTGGCCAGTCCCTTCTTTTTTGCAACAGGGATGGGGTAGACCACAACATATAAACCAACACCTGTCGATCCCTTAATTCTTGCAAGAAGTGCAGAACTACTTCTCTTTTTCCCTACCAAAGCAAACACCTGCTGCTCGGCAGCGGCCACGTCAAGTTCGTCTCCTCAAGCTCCGACCAGCACCACTGCGTACGTATGGACATCGATCACCCTCCTCCACCTATTTGCTCATGTTTTTTGATCGACCATTAACCACTGGGGTGACTGCACGTAGCGGTGCCAATCGAGATGCCGATGAAGTCAATATTGGACTGTCACTTTAATTGGATGCGGAGAACCATCAAGGGTTACTGCCCTCGATGACCACGCAACCCGTACCAAGTGAGTTCACCATTTGTACTACCATCTCATGCTGCTTAAACCATACGTGTCAAAATGAATACTATTCTATAGCTTCATGTGAATATTAGATCAAAGAGGGGTTTTTCCCCTTCTGCCAATCTGCACAAAAAACCCTCTCCATCTGGTGTGCACAAAGATCCGATCCTTGTTTGCCAGTTTAATATTCTGTGAATTTTTTTAATACAGGCTACTTTGTTAGTGTGCATGCGTGTTTTATAGGAATACACAATTGCAACTAACTTTTAGACAACAACAAGAAGCACAACCCATAACCCATAGTCCCACACATGATAACGATGGCCCGTCCGTGACTTCGATGGGCCTTGCGCTTTGGGGTTCTTTTGGGTTTTCTTACTACTACATGTAAACATCTCCCCCAAAACTACAACATGTGGAAATATATCCTTGCTCATGTATATTGCAGATCAAGAAAGGGGTTTCTCCTCCGATGTCCACATACATGCCATTTCTTTTACTACAAGAATATTCCATGTTAAGAAGTATTCAATGCATACCTAAAATTCCTAGAAATATGTGGAGTTTACAAAAAAAGATATTTTGATAGCAGTACCTAGAATAAATAATCTAGTAAAGCTTCATGGCAAAGTAAAAAAATATCTAGAGACTATATTTGTCATGAAGATTCTAGAATAAATTATATATGTATGCTTTATGGCAAACGCAAAAAAAATCTAAACCTAGATATTTGTAGGAAAAATTCTAGATTAGAGATATTTTGTATTGTAGCATTTGGATGGCTGTCACTTGGCACCAATCCAATGATCTTGTACAAGTGCAAATAGGGGTTCACCCCTCGAGTGATAGGATAGCCATTTAAAGAGTATTGTATTCAAGTTATGTGAGTGAATAAAAAAATCCCTTGGTATTGCATTATGAACTATTAGATTTAGCCTGTGGAATTCACATTCCATAATTTCTATGCTTCCAAATTGTTTCATTTTCTTTTATGGGCGGGTTTTCTTACATTCCCCTTCATACCTTCTTTCTAATCAATGCAGCTCTATCACCATGTCAAGTTTATCTCAAATAAGCCTAAATCTAATGACCTTGCTTGGAAACTTGCATCTTTGATCCTACTAACAACAACAAGGTTCAGTGTAGGACTAAGGACAGGCTAAAATTGTTTGTAGTGTGACCATATATGTTGATTCTTACTACTACCACTGCCATTATTATGATATAACTGCAGTAGTCTTTCCCTGCTGTTTTCATAAAAAAAAATAAGAAAATAAGGTACCAGCTGGCTGAAATTTCAAAAGATGTCCAGCCATGTGATGAAGTACCACATGTGTGAGAAGAGAAGTTCAATGATAATCTTACCATAAAAATCAAGGGAAAGGAAGAAAGAAGAAGAACTGAGCAGGTTAAGAGGAGAAACACATTGCATAGGGTTTCCATAAGGCCAGCAGTCCACATCAAGCTGTGATATTTCCTCATCTCGATTGCATGTTGGAAGCAATTGGAGAGCACGATCAAGGTTTACAGGGTCCAATCAGTATGACACTGTTGGGGAACTTTTACAGAAGAGGAAGAAGAGAGTACATGATAGATTTATCATACTCAGTGAGTCTAGGGAACTTGCAGGCTGTTCTACATCGACACTTTCATGTACAGACAAGAAGGGTACGGGGCTAATGAACTTTCTTATTCATATGACCCTTCTGGAGTATGATTTCTCAAATCTTTTGATGCCCCAGCCAATAAGAAGGATGGCACTGGGAAAAATGTTACTCAAGTGATCACCACCAGAGCAAGACCAGACTAGTCCATGACAGCATTATTGAGGGCAAAACGGCTGCAAATCTATTGTCCTAGGTGCGGAGCCTACATTATTACCTCATGCTAGAAGATGTAGGCAGCACAGCAAAAGGAAGATGCATTCTAGACCTCATGCTAGTTTCTCTATAAACACACCCATTCTTGAGCTTAATGAGACTGTATGGTTGCAAGGATCTAGTTTATACATGTGTGACTCATGTCCAGCGGAACGGCACATTTAATTTTGAAGCACAAAGTAAGGAAAGCTGAATTTGAAAAGTTGTTCAGATCTGATGATCTAAATGCTACATGACTAACCTATCACTAAGTAGCACTATGCACTATTTACAAACTTAAGTAGAACAAACCTGATTCATGCTGTTGTAGTGTTCCAAACCCACACGTGCACACGTCGTGGTCTGCCATGTTCAGTCACGCTTAAGTTCTTTCCTGAAAGAGCATAAGTGTCAACATCATACACATTGCTTCCATATTTCCATTAAACTAGTACTTAAGATTTAGTAGTGAATGCCATTATCACATTGAAGAGAAGCAGATAGAAGGGAGTAGAAGCGGTAACCCTTTGACAAGTCAAAATTCAAAAGGTTAGAAGTTGCATCGACAAACAATTTTGGACCTTAGGTGCTATCATTAGTGAGAGGCTATACCTCATACTTCTAAATGGAGAACTAAATAGCAAACAGAGGGCACACTAAACTGTCTCATAACCACTCACACTCAAAGATGGAGACATGAAAAGAAAATTATGGTAATGCAAGGGCTTCATGGTAAGGCAATGGATAAAAGAGAGTAGGATTATATTTGACCGTGATTCTAGGATTGTGGCTTAAATATCCTAGGCACCTAGCAGATTTCATTCCCCAAAGAAGATCCGAATTGTTGCATTTTAAAAGGAAAATCTCCTAGCAATGTATGCAGGAACAACTAAATCAAATGTGCAGGTATATAGATAGATGAAAGACAGTATGTATCACTAGCATATTGATGTAACAGAAGACTTGGCTGATTTCTGTTAAGTGAGAAGAAGGAAACTACACCTTTGCTTCTTGTTCACCTGCTTAGCCCGCAGGAGATCAAGATATTTTTGGTCTTGATTATCATAATTGATATTATATGAGCTCCCATTAAAACTAATTATTACTAATTGCTAAAATCTTGTTTGATTGGGCTTTTTATCAGCTTTCCGCTCGAAAAAGCTACAGCCCAACTAAACGACTAGTTTTGGAGTAGCTTTTACCAACAGTGGTTGCGGGCTTTGCAATGCGAATTCAGCTGTTTGAAAATGCTGACTTCCTCTAGTCTTTTGCAATGTGCTAAATCCTCTGGACTCATTTCCTAAAGTGTTATAAATGGTTTAGATTAATCCAAAGTCATATATTTATTTTCCCACCGTCATAAATTTTTTTCCAGACAGCCAGTCAATTACAGTTTTATTAACAACCACGTCCCAGCCAAATAGCCAGCCAATTACAGTTTTATTATCAACAAAGCTAGTGCCAACTGGGTAGTGGTTTGAAGCTACCGAAGCGATGTAACCGCTACAGCACAGCAGAATTGGTGAATGCAACAATTCAGTACCCATGGATTAAAGGAGTTACCCTTTTTCGTAGCGCGGGGGGCTGGGCTTGCGGTTGCCGGTATCGCGGACGAGGACTTCGCGGTTGCGAAGGACGTACGCGGTGTCCGCCCATTGGCCGTGAGGAGGAGGAGGAGGCGGGATGATCCCGCAGCCCTCGCAGAGAAAACGGAGGCCTCGCGCTTGCGCGTAGGTACCGCGGCCTCGGCGTGCCGGAGGAGGCGCGGCCGCCTCGGGCCTGGACCGCGCAAGGCGCTTGGATGTCCGGGGTTCTTTGGTCGCGCGCTTGTCTTGGAGGCCAGTCATCTCGTCGCCTTCCGGTGAGGGGGTGGTGGAGATGGGGTGGAAGATGGAGGCTGCCTGGTTATAACGGAGCGACCGACTCGAGTTTGCAACGGACCTTCTTGCTTACGTCCAACGCGAAGCGGGGCTCTCTCACGTCATGCCTAGAGGTCAGGCATAGCCTATGAATTTTGACTCCTCTTCTCCCAGGTCGGCTACCTTCAGGGAAAAAAAAAGCTCACATACACGCACACACACCCCCCGTAAGCAACAAACCAGAGTTTGTAATAACAATCCAATTACACTTAGGAAAAAATCACTTTAGCAGCATTCCCGCAGGCTCTGATGCAAAAAAGTCTTGCTCAACCGGATTTCACAACGCCTGCACACAATGTGCAGGTGACCAGAGCAATAGATGTAAACGAATCAATCCCCTCCATAGACGATGATGCATCATAATCATCTTGTTTGGGCAGAGATACATGATTAATTCACGAGTAGCAAAACCAGACCAGACTAGCAATTTTACAGACAAGGTAGAATAGATAGGAGATAACATCGTTGTCACCACAGATGTGACCTGATGACAACCCAGAGACGAATGTAGCAATCTGCCGGTGGAGCTCAAGCTCTGAGCTCCCGGATGTAGTTGGGGCTCATCTGGGCGACCTTGGGCGAGAGGGCACCGACAGCTCGGTGCTGCTGCACTTCATTCAAGGTCGAGTTTAGCTTGCTGTCCAGTGGGCTGAACGGTATCTGGTGGAGCTGATCCGTCGCCGGCTTCACGGCGCGCAGGCAGGCCAGGTAGCTGTTCGGCTGGTTGTTCCAGTTGGGCAGCTTCCTTATCTGCACCGTGGCTTCCTTCTCTCTGGACACTGGAGCACCAGAAGGATCCTGCATACACCAACCAGACAGATTTCCCCGCATTTTTTGCTATCGTCAACGATTGCTCGATGAATGTTTTTATTGCGCATAAACAGCCACATATGGTTCACAAGTTTCGGTTTTCCAACATAGGATGTGGTGGTTGACGAACGACATCGCGAGGAGTAATAGGTAGCAGAGAACAATTGGGTGAAAGCATGACATGGACAGAGCTGAATGACGTACCCCGAGGAGGAGGAAGGCGAATTGGTGGTGTTGCTGCTTGCTGCCGGCTTCGTCGAAGTGAGCCTCTATGAGCTTCCTCAGGTCTGAAAGGCAAGCGCTCTGCAGCAGTTTCAGCCCCTTGATCAGATTCCCAGACTCCCATTTGATGTAGACTTCCAGCAAGCCCTCTCTCTCCTTGCTCTGATCAGTTGCTTCCTGTTTGGTGCATGATTTCAGCTGCTCCGGCACTGTCACCTTGGCCTCGTCCACGACTTGGCAAACAATCGGTGAGAGTTGGGACGATACTGGGCTATCGGTCACTTTGACGTCGCACATGGGGGTTTCTATGGCCGCCCATGCGGATGGGTCCTTGTTCTCATCGCCGAAAAATTGCTTTGCCGGCTGATTGTTCTCATCTCCCAAGAATTGTTTCGCGGGCTGCTTGTTCTCGTCACCAAACACTTGCTGCTTTGCCGGTGACTCGATCTTAGGCTTATAGGCAAGTTCACGGTAGTTCCCGCAGAGCCTAAAGATGTTCTGAATACGATCAGTCCTATCTGCTTCTGCAAGCGGTTGTTCCATTCTGTCGACCTTGTAGCTCTCCTCCTCCACAACTTCCTTGCACACTTCCTCTTCAGTGCCATTCTCCTTCTCTTCACCTTCATCTCCCTCCTCAAAGACAGTGCTCAGGACCGCCTTTTCTGGAAACCCGGACAATCTGACATTATCTTCTTGCTCCAGGGCACTGGTGCAAGAGTATATCTGGCCCTGCTGGCGAGTATCCTCCTTTATCACCTTCACATCTAACACAGTTGGCTGATCTCCCGTGTCCAACTCCATGGACATCGACATCACCATTGACATGGATGGATCTCCTCCTGCAGACATCTCTGATAGTCGTGCCAACAATCTACCTCCAATGATATCCTGCTGTATAGGCTGACGAGTGTCCTCAACCTCCTGCAGCCGTTGCTTCAAAGCAAGGAGCGCTTGCTGCTGCCTAACCATTTTCTCTTCCATCATCCGGAGCTCACTCTTCAGGATCTGGGTCTTCTCAATGACCTTTGAGTTGATCTCTTCCTCCTTTGCAGCTGCACCCTGCCCTTCTATCAGCCTGAGCTTCGCCCTCACTTGTGCTAGCTCCTCCTCCTTTAGCCGTAGCACATTCTGGGCCTCGTTGCGCTCTTTCTCTCTTTGCTTATTCTCTTTCTGGAGCTTGTATATGAACTGGTTCATTGCAACGATCCTTGAATTGAGCATTGAAGATGACTCTTCAGAGCCCATTTTATCCCTTGGTGTTGATGCATGAGCAGCACGGATAATGCATTTTGCTTTAGCACCGTATTCCAAGGTAGAAACTGTCTTGTGCAATTCCTTTGGGTCAGGACTCGCACACAGAATCATCAGAATCTTCGATTTGTCATCCTCAAATGAATCCTGAAATTACATGAAGAAACACAGGTATTAAATTATCAGGGAAAAACAAATAGGAAAAGTGTTATCAAGAAATGTGGTTCTTCAGTGTTCTGTACCTGTAACAGCATTGTAAGCTTGCTGTCTCGAAATGGAACGTGTGAATCACCATTAGCAATAGACTCAACCACTCGTTTCAAAGCTGTGTTCCCTTGGTTGATCTTTGCCGTCTGTGGAACAGTAACCAATGTTATAGACCAGATGTGCAATACAAAGTGATTAGTTAACATACTTCTGTACATCACATTGCAGAAAAAAGAGAGTAGTGGTGAAAGGACAAGCTGTGGCTAGAAATGGGATTATCATGCTGCAATTCATATGGCAATATCAGTGTGGAAACATAACTTTATCATCTTATTTCGAGAAAAAAAAGAACTTTATCATGAGAAAATTCTAATATACTTACTGCACTGCAAGTTGTAGATCATTGGCTGTTATAGATATGTTATGAGGTGATTAAATATGCATTAATTAGTTGTGTGCTTCATTTTTCAAAGCGGAACTGAAAAAACATTGCGTGCTACTGAAATTATAAGGATTGGTAACATCAAGCACCTGCATTTTGGCTTCAAATCCAGTTTGTCCTGCTGCTTCTATGTTCTCCGAGCCAGCCATGTCCACAAGCATGAGCCTTCCTCCCACCGATGGGACATCCAGGATTATCTAGAGAGTAATGCACAGCCAAGCCTGTGAACAGTTTGATCTTATAAAAATATCGAAGGTACTAAGTGCTAACTGCTCATTGCAACATACCATGCAGTGACTCCGTGAACTCCTCTCGTTACAAAGCGTGCTCTTGACAGTGCGCCGCTTCTCTACTTTGGCAACTTCTCTTGATATCTTCCCAGCTTCATTTCCAGCTATGTAAGTTGCATTCTTGGCTTTCTTCCCCATTACTTCTAGCCTCGCCTGTACAGAATGTATTGAGAAACTTAAAACAAAATGGGTGAATTACATCAACTCACAAATTCACATTGCCAGTGCGACATAGGAAAGAAGTTTCAACATCTTTTGTCAGCTTAAGTTCTTCTGAAATTTCATGTTTTCCTTGGGGCTTACCAGTTACGAGCCTCCTATCATGCTATCCATCTATCCCTAGATAACATGACAATGGCAAGTTGAGTACCAAGTAACAACTTGTTTTAGGTTGATTACAGCTCTGCGGTACTTGTTTCATCTTGCAATAATACACACAACTGACAAGTAATATAACTAACAGTGACAATATTAATGACAGTAAGGTGCACTTAAAATCACAGATTTCTAACTTGGAACTTCAGATTAGTCATCTAATATACTAGCACACGCACACAACTGACAAACAATTTACTATAAGCACAGTGACAAACCTCAGGTGTAATCAATGATCTAAACCTCAGCTGTCATTAATGATCTAAAATAATCACAGCCGATCTTCTCTCACGCACACAGATGGAAAATATTTAAACCCAAAACATGCTACTTCTCACCCACCTCACATCCCACATAAGAACTCACTTCTGCAACTACATAATCAACAATTAATCAATAATAATAGCATGTGAAAAGTAGTATCAATTTATCACCTTGGGGGCATTTCCTTTAGCATTCGCCCCGCTCCCCACGAGCAAATCGTAGATCTCCTCGTTGTAGATTTCAAGCACGGCGACCTGCACGAACAACCCCACCCCGAACCCGGCATCCTCCTCGCCGCGGATCTCGCCTTCACCGCCTCCACCACCACATCCTCCTCCTCCCTCCAGTATATCCCTGAGCGCCCGGTACACGATCCCGGGCTGCTTGGCGCAGCCGAACATGGTGTGGCTCTTCCCGGACCCCGTCGGCCCGTAGACCATGACGGTGCACTTGGCTCCCACCCGCACCCCCTGGATCCTCGAGCGCACGAACCGGCGGTAGAACCCCTCCAGGTCCTCCTCCTCGGACACCGACACGCCGTCGAGCGTGAAGTCGCGGCAGCCCCCCGCGTCCCCGCGGACGCGCACGGCCGTCCCGCCGCCGGCGACCTCCAGGGCGGACGCGCCGGCCGCGGCAGCGGTGAGGTTCCGGACGCGGCCGATGACCTCGACAGGGTGCTCCGTGGCGGCCCCGCCGCCGCCGTGGTGGGTGCTCCTCGGGGTGGCGGCCGGGAAGTGGAGGCGGTGCTTGGAGGAGGGCGTTCTGAGCGGGGTCGTCGCCATGCCCGCCTGATGCGGCGTCGTCGTCGGCGGCCCCGGCCGCGGAGAGGGCGTCGGTGGCGGCGCCATCAGTGGCTGGGATCGAGCTAGGCTAGTGTTTCGGGAGGCAGCGAGTTGGTGAGCTGGATCGGTGGATCTCGCGCCTAGAGTTTGCGGAAATCTGCGCGACGGATAGGTAGTTTGTGAGGAGGAGAGGGGATGGTGAATAGAAGGTTTTGAAATGGGAGAGTAGCCGTTGGGGCTGCAACGGCAGTGTGTTTTGTTTTGAAGCTGGAGGAGAGGGAGAGCGGCGCGAGGTGCGACTGCGATGTGCGTGCGAACGAAACAAATGAAACATAATCAAACGTTCGACTAGGACTCAGACGGAGGCGTAAATGATTTAAAACTACAGTTTTAGGTATCTTATAATATTTTACTATAGTTTTTAAAATATTCTTCACGGACCATAATTTCTAACTTAATTTTAGACAGATAATCTAAATCAACTACTTTAAAATGTTTGATGGCAAATTTAACAGAACGAGTTCACTTGTCAGTGCCTACATAGCCATTTACACGGACACTTATGTTAAGACGGATGTAGGCTCCACCTGTAAGCCTCGCCATTCTCACTTTCCCCTCCTCTTCTCCTCTTTCCTCGTGTCTCTCTCTCTCCTCCCTCCATGCTCATCTTCAAGATCCCACGGGCAGGCAAGCATCCCATCTCTGTACTTCTTCAACCTCTATCTCTCTCTCTCCTCTCTCTATGCTCATCTTCAAGATCCCATCAGCAAGCGAGCATCCCATCCCTGCACTTCTTCAACCCTATCAAGAACATGCGCGCATTTATTAATTAATTCAGTGCCCCCAACTGTGGCCCATCTCTCCCAAATTCGTGACTGCTCGGTTTCATCGTTGGCATGCAACAAATCTGGTGGCGAGTGCGCATATGCAATCATTTGTAAATCTCTACAAGCATGGACGCCATTCTACTAGCTAGTGCTACCACTGACAAGCATCACGTAGCACCACGAGAAACACGTCAAGAGCTATATCCACATTTGTTGGATGTCACCTCACTCCTCATCACGATGGCATCCATGCACAACCAGCCCGTCCTAGCCTCATGAGATGCAGATGGAGCTCAAGCTGCAGCATCAAATCTACGGATGGAGAGTGGTGACGGGAGGATAATGGCGGATAGGGATGACAAGGTGGAAGGGCAAGGGAGAGGGAGAGGATGGAGAAGAGCTGAGTAGATCAGAGAAGAGAAGGAGATTGTCAGGTGCGTGCCGTGTCCAGTTCAACACAGTATCCATATAAGCATCCATGTATGTGCTGCCAAGTGGGCCCAAGTTGTCGGTTTATCTGTTAAGAGCTACAATTAGATATTTAGGGTGTAGTGTTACATATTAGCTGAGAAATTATAGTTTTGTGAAAACATTTAAAATATATAGAAAAACATTATGAGATATTTTAAAGTTGTGATTTTGTGTAGTCTACTTAACATAGAAATGTCTTCATGCAGAGTGTTGTCGGCTCGCAACTTTTTAGACATAGTGCGTAGAGAAGACCAACAAATAGCCTCAAGGATGGAGGTTGGGTTGGCCTTGGTTTTCTAGCATGTAGTAGTGCTAGGCTTGCTGAAGACATTGCCTCATGTGGGCTGGAACACGAGCAGCGCCGGTGCCGTGCATTGTGCACGCACAGAACGTGCCCGACAGAGTATAGAGCGCACAAGCTCGGCTCTAGCACCAACCCCACACACCACACTGCCGCAGTGCACCATCGTGTCGTCCACGCCAGCCTTCACCTCCCTGCAAACGGCAAGCCCATGTGGGGTGTTTGCGGACCACTGCGCCGGCCGCCGCGGTGAGCTTGTGCACCTGTCCCCCGCTATAAGAGCTTGTCCCGGACCTCTCTTTGGCATGCAATTCCTTCCTCCCGCATCCACAGGCCCACTCGAGCACCAAGCACTGTCTGAGCCCCTCTTCTTCCTTTGCTCCGGTAAGAAGCCCCGCGGTGGCCAATCTTCAAAGCGCCATCACTCTAGAACGAGTTGGTCTAATTCCTCTCTTCCTAACTCCTTATTCCACCCAGGAGTTGATTCCTTGCACTAATTTTAGGTATCCGTCGCATGGGCAAAATCCCCAAATCCGTCGTGGCCGCCTCTGAGTGTTCGACGGCCACCGCCACCTCCCCGATGAACCTCTAGCACCATATCCACTGCCATCTAGGCCTTCGTGATCCCCTGAGCCCTTCACGGTAGTAGGACCTACTCTATCGTCCTCGGAAGCAGGCGCACGGGTACCACTGCCGGCGCCATTGCCGTGGACGCTGCTAAGCTTATCACCGAGCACGCTCTGGTGAGCCCCTGCCCCTATATACACCACCTAGAAGGTCTCCTCCATCCCCTCTTCTCATCTCCAACGTCTGCTTCCTCTCTGGCCTTCGCCTGCAGCCAGCAAGCGCAGCCGCTCCCCTGTTTTCCCTCTTCTTTTTTGAAGGAAAATTGTTTTCCCTCTATGGCAAGTGGGCTCCACTTGTCGGGGCGTGTTTTAAAACCCATTTAAAATAAAAAAGCCACTAACGAGTGGACCCGCGGTGCCTTTTTTTCTTTTAAAAACCGAATTAAGCACCGAAGTCAACGACAAATCGGCCCCATATGTCATATTCTTTTGTTTAAACCATAACCCTCAAATTTATGCTTTTCCTTTACTGATTTCTGCTTCAGCTTTCCTAAGGCGTTTTGAGTGTATACGCCTTTGACGTCACCTTCTTTTCAAGAAGCATTTCCCTCTCTATTTTCCCTCCCGGCAAAACTTCGATCATCCATCTCCTTCGTTTTAACTCCGATTGACTTCATTCTTTTTATAAATCATCTAAAATATGATACTATCCAACAATAACAATTTCATAACTTTTTTAGATTTTATGTTATATTTATTTGCTTTTTCGATGAATAGAGAACAAGGATTGACGACTTTCGAAGGAGCTCTAGAAAAATAACATGATACCATGAAGCCAGGCAAACATCCAATTTGACCATGTTGAACCTATATGTTATTTATATATTTTGTTTGCCAAATGATTGCATTGTATATTATCAAAAATGTTATTTTCATGTATAGAAATTAGTTAAATACTTATTTATGACATGTTATTCCTTGATAAATACCACCAGTATCCTGAGTACCCTAGGACTCTACGCCCATTGTTTGAGTTAGTGGGATTTAGGTGATACACTTAGATGATGCTTAACCTTGCTACATTACATGAATAATATAAATTGAGAATCACCCCAATTATTTATGGGAATTGTTATGGGATTGTCCGATATCATTTATTGTCCGCGGCCAGTTTTTGAAAAGTTAATTGGTTATCAAAAATCAAAACCAAATGGTGTTGGTAATGGAGGATTTGAATCCGGGTGGGATCACGAAGGTGGAGTTTGTTGTCCAAAGTTGAGATGATACTTACTCACGTAAGTCGAAAGTTGCACATGGGTGGTTGTGGTGTACCGGGTTTTAAGGCCGGATACTCCCTTGTGCTTACTGTACCGGTCCCTGGATCAGTAGCCGACACACACAAGTTAACATGTATATCATTGTCATACACACGCATATTTCAGTATACGCTATGTAAATAGACCGGCAAGGTCAATATTCTGATACCTATAGTCCAATGGCTATAAACTTGCAGCGGAAATCAACGGTGATGTGGCCCATCAATATGCCATACTCGACAGGCAACTGACTGGGGTTACGCCCTAACTTTCGTGAACAGAGTCGTATCCTCGGAATTGACGTCTCTTTCGTCTGGCCAAATCAACAAGCCAGGTGAGTACATGGAATGTACTCGTAAGCTATTCCCACAGGAGAAATATACGGCAATATTTCATGCAGGGTGTAAATCAAGGAATAGCTCTATCCTAAGTTAATTATTGTGCGAAAATGTAAGTTTTCAATTTAAATACGAGAATAATAGATTTCAAAGGAGCCTTGCAAATTGGAGCAAATCAAACCAAAACTTCTCTTGAGGTAGTCCCGGCTACCTCCTTTTCTCATCTCACATGTTAGCTTAGTCCATACTACCCCGGGCAGTATAATTAGCCTCCTCAGCTCAGCTCGTACTATCCCGGATAGTACGGCTAGCCTCCTTATCTATATGCTCAGCCCGTGATATCCCGGATAACACGGCTAGCCTCCTCAACTCAATGCTCAGTCCGTACTATCCCGGATAGTACGGCTAGCCTCCTTCTCCTGCAATTCCTTGCTACCAGCCGTGTAGGGTAAATTGCACATTGTGGACACATCATGCCCACGTCCTTAATCCCTTTGCCCAGCTTTTCACAAACAAAACTTAGTCTAACCAGTGTGTGGCCTTGCCAGTTCGTGTCCATGACCGAGGACGCGGCTATTCGAATAGTTTTTAACACTCTGTAGAGGTTGTACAGCTTTACCCACAAGATGTAAGTCCCCTTTGTTGCCAGGGCCCGATGAACATACTTCACGAGGTGTGTCGGCAGGGCTGTTACAACGAGGCCTTCGCCCGCTTCCATACTATAGCTGGACCCGCTAGGTGGGTAACCCAACTTTTGTGTCCCGGACCCTAAAAATGGAACTCCCCACCTTTGTGTCGATCAACACCCAAACGCCTAGCGGTAGTGGGTCTCTAGGACTTTAAACACCTAGTCACAAACTTCTAACTTTTCACGGGTCCATACTCTAATACTTGCCAGGGTACCAAGCCAAGTTCTTCCCATAAAGGACATGTGGACGTACGGTGAGGAACAGGTTTAGCGGCACTTAGGCTCGGTCCTTAAGTGATTCGAGCAAGACTCCATTTTTAACTCCATGATCGTCCCGGACGACCATGCCTCCATCAGATACTCTACACCCCCGAGCTACCCTTAGCATTCTCACCCGAATCAAAATCATCTCCAGTTTTATTTAGGGTTTTGTCAAATATTTCTTTCAAAAGCCACCTCGGATAACACACTACCTGAGGGTTTTATTTCCCATGTCCCAAAGGGGTTCGTGTAATCCGAACAAAAATTTAGTTTTTAACTAGAGCAGGTCTAAGCATGGCTAATGCCTATAGCCTTAGTATTCTTGTCGGTCGTGGAACAACCGACTAATATATCTAGGGTTACAAGGGTCGGATATTTAGACCTAAGTCACATGCAGCTATAGGTATAACTAGGTCTACATAAAATACCGTTGATAATCACATAGCATGCAAGTTCGCAAACAAAATACTTAGTTTTCACACATATGGGATTCAACATGATCAAATTGGAAATGCTTGCCTGGCAATATTGTCTGGGGCTCGGTCTTGAACCCAATTCGATGATTGTCCGTAATCCTTCGCGCGATATCTCCTAATGTCGATATCTACACGTCGAAATAACGACGAATAAATCAACGGTGCGAGAAAGAACCAAATAGGAATCAATCATACGTTCATGAACTCCCGAGATACGCATCCTGGACTTAGGTGTTTACTAAGATTCGAGGTTTATTAGAATTGGAAATCCTAGCTTATTTGATAATGCATTAATACCTTAGAGGCTCTTAGTAATTATCCTGGTTAAGTTTGAAAGGGTCGGTATAATTATTAAGATATTCTGGAGATTTTGATAACCCAGCTTTTGGAGTAATATACACATCATAAGTACCTGAGAGATATGGGGTACTCAGGGTTTTAAACCTTTTGCTTTGAAACATGAATGCTGGGATCTTAACAACCTACTGGAGCCAAAAGGATTGGGTTTATTTGTAGGAAGTCTTAGGAAAGAATTGATGGTCTTGGGCTATATTTGATAAAGTATTTATACTACAACTATATTTGAATTGGATTCATATTTGTAATTCAAATAAATTCCAAAAATCATGTAATCGGTACAGATGGATAGTTTCGGATTTTAGAAGTGTATAGGAAAAAGAATGGGTTCAAACGGAGTTGCAATGAAGAAGATATGGATGTCCGTAGTTTAGCTATACTAGGACATTCTTTGCTTAGCTGGATTTGGATTATGGCTGATGTCGGAAGCGTACTGCGGAACTACGCTTTTCCTAGAGGAAAACATATTTTAGTTTGAGCAGGGGAAGGAACTCGAAAATACGCTTTCCTGGGGCAGAAAGCGTTAAGGAGAATTTCTCAGATTCAAAGATCCCGACCGGCGGTTGGAGCAATTAATCTGTTCGAACATATTTATGTATGCAATTAAGAGAGGGGGTTAGAATGTTTAGATGGGAGAGGGAGCCATTAGCGGAAGAGGGAGGCAGATGTCGGGTTGGCGGCATCAGCGGTGGCTCACTAGAGGTGCGGGGTGGATCAGGGATGAACGACGTCCACCGGCACGGAGCCAGGGAGTCCAGCGGGTGTGGTCCACCAGGAGTGGCGGCGAGCTTGATGAAGATGCCGACCGGCGCGGAGAACGGTCGGGGCGCTGCCAATGCCAGGGTGCGGATTTGGTGGCGGTCTTGGAGAGTGGGCTGGCAAGCGGGGTTGAAGCCCACGGCCGGAGGCGAGAAGGAAAGGGGCGGCAGGAATGGCGGCTGCTGCTCTCGGCGGCGGCGAGTGGTTGCACGGGAAGAACAGCTCCAGCAAGATCGAGCGAGGGAAAAGAGGTCCGGCTTGACGGCTTCGGCTGCTAGAAGAGCAAAGGGGATGAGGAGGCCGGAGAGAATTAGGGGAAGAGGGGGTTTAGATGGCGGTGTGCTTCACCTCGGTGGCAGGTAACGGGACTTTGCTGGCGGCCGGCGTGGAGAAAGAGGACATCGGCGGTGGCGGCGGGGTTTGAGGCTCGGCCACGGGGATCCAGCCGACGGACGTGGTGCTAGGGTGAGGTCCGCCAGCTCAGGTGAGGGTTTGCCGCTGCCGACGGGGTGCTGGAAGGGGGAGGTCCCACCGGCGGCGTCGTTGACTCGGGTGGTGATGAGGCAATGGAGACCAGCCCATCATCAATGGCGTTGGGGCTCCTCGCGGCGAGCTCTGAGGTTGGGTTGGAGTAGATGGCCGGGAGTTCGGTTGCTTGATGTGGTGGTTTGGAGATCTCGCCACCGGTGGCGGCGTGGTGCTTGTGGGGGGAAATGGAAATGGGAAGTGGGGAGCTTGGAGGAAGCAAGGCTCAGCTTCAAGACCAGGGGACGAAGGGAGCTCAGAAAGGAGTTGAGGGGTAGCTCGGATGGGGAGGTGCTTGGGGAAGAAAGAGCTAGGGGAAGGAAACTCGCGGGATAAGGGAATGGGGCGGCTTAGTAGGGGAAAAAGAACGGAGCTCAGGTGCATTAGAAATAGCTCGAGAAGCGAAGGAGTGCAGGGAACTGGTGCTCGATAGCTCAGGTATGGGAATGAAGGAGGAATTAAAGAGGGAGAGAAAAGGTGTTAGCAAGTACTGTTGATACAGAGAGTTAGGCACCTTCCTAGCGCGGGGAGGTGACCTCTCGGTGGCCTCTGTGCACGGTCAGCATGCACAGTGCATGTGCTGGTGTTGTACTGCTCATTGGTACTAGCAGGTCACGCAGGGAAAAGAATTGAAATAGAGCACAAGAGTTGTCTACTGGCTCAGGGGTCCATAAGCAGAGATATATGTATAAGAGCAGCTCAGTTGCAGGTATGTGACAGAGGATGAAAAGGTGAAGATGGCAGAGAAGAGAAGATGCTCAGGAGGAAGAATTAAATTTGTAGCTCAGGTAGAGCTGGAATAATGGAGAAGTCAGGCACTTATTTCTCTATTGGCTGTGCTGTTGTGTTAGTGCCGTGGAGAACAGCTAAAGTTTGGCACCGAACGCGACGTGGAGGGCATAGCACAGCAAGTAGGATTTAAGGGAGTTAAAGGGCAGGTGTGGGTTAGCTGGCTAGGGCTGTAGCAGAACAGTAGAGGGTAGGCAACGATTTTGTGTGTTGGTGAGGATGCAGCGCAGGTGTTTGACTAGCACATGAGGATCAATAGTGCGTGTGCTGCCACAGCTCAGATACGTAGTAGAAATTAGGCACCGAATGCTATTTAGGAGGGGAGGTGGCATGGTTGAGTAGTGGAGGAGTTGAGCTGAGTAATAAAGTAGGAAGGGAGAGAGTTAGAGGAAGAGGACAAGAGAGTGAGCTGCTATGGAATTAGAGCCCATATGGAAGAGAGGCTATGGGCATTCGGTTGGTACACACTGAGTATAAAATGGAGGGTGAATTTCTCAGCAAGGAAGAGAGTAAGGAATCCTGAGGTAAGGAACGTGGCTGCACATTAATTTATGCCGAAGTGGTAAGGGAATAAGGGTGAGGCAGTGCACTGGTGTATAGCTGCTGATGCATAGTGTAAGTTTGGCACTGATTCTTGCTAGAAACGAATGCGCACGATTTGTGAGAACCCTAGTTCTAACGCTAGTCGAGAGAGGCGTGAAGTGGAAGTCGTGGAGCAACTCGCATTGTCGAGTTGATCCGAACCTATCGGGCTACGTCGAGAGTTAGTCGAGAAGGGGAGGAAGTGGTTGTACAATCGCATTTCATCCGCATCATCGCATGGCATATAGTATTCGTGCATGGTAAATACAACTGAAATTAAACTTTATTAATTAAAAGAATAACACAATGTCATTGGTAAATATAATTGAAATTTAACTTTATTAATTGAATAAATGTTACAATGTCATGATACAACAATAATACAAAATGGATAAAGAGGAAGAATGGAAATTACATAGTGAAACAATTCTATCTATTCATCATCTAAACTTTAGTTCTTAGATCTTCGGATCTTCGAAGTCTTCAAACCCTGAGTCATCGAGGACACCGAGAACCGAAGGGAGAAATCCTTCGGGAATGTTGGCGATCATCCGAGGTCATCGAGTATGGGCACTCGAGACCGTTGGGATCACGCCGTTGCTGTAGGAGGCAAGAGTTTAAAATAAAAGATGTTCGGAAATGATTTTAAAATAGAATTGGTCTTATCGGCACAATTCCACCGACATCCGCGGGGTTAGCCGCAGGGGCAAAAGAGTTCCGACGACCTAAATACTTTTCTAATTTCAAAAATAGTTTTCGAAAATGTTTTGTTTCAAAAATGTCCGAGGGCCACGTGGCTAAGACCCTCATCGGACAATTCCATCTAGTGTACTATATATATGGAGAAAAGAGGTAAGGATATTCAAATATATTTTATTTTTTCCTAAAACTAAATTGCCTCCATAGTTTTGTTTTGGGCAAAGAAAACCATTTTGTAAATCATTTGAGAAAATAAGACCTTGGATAAGGCAACCATCCGTACCCATCTTGAAGCCACATGAATTTTAAATTGGAAACTATTCCTTGAAGCACAAGAGAATAATCCACCGAATGGTTTTCAGCCTAGCAACTCAGATATTTGAGCTCAAGGAACTTAGCCAGAGTTCCTTAACCAAGAAGGCAACAAAATTCAAGGGATAAGCTCATGGGTCATTCGGAATGCCATCAGGAGAGTGTGAAAGCAGGAGGTGGCAGCTTTTACCAAGAAAATCATATATAAACTCAGTAGAAAAGTTAGTCCACAGCATAGTATAGGAGCAGTAGCAACCCACCAGTGCTAGCAATACCAGCACTTCCAGGAGCTAACCGAGAGCCCCAATAGCAGCAGCCAATACAGAGAAGCCCGAAGAATAGGAGGCAAGGACCTTAAGAGCAAAGGGCGCCAAGAAGAGAAGGTCACTAAGGACTAGAGGAGGAGAAGGGAAGGCCACCAGGACACAGAAGAGAAGAAGGAAGCCATTTACTTGATCTGGACTCATTCCAAGTAAGGATCAAACTTAACACCGCAACCCTCGCATATCCAAGCATTTTTAGCATGTAATAGGGTCCCTCAGAACCAGATCGTCATCATAGAAACCTTGTAAAAGAATTTAGATAGCATCTGTTCCTATCATCTTGGCTACAAGTTCTCAAACAAGGATTCTCAGACCAGATTCATCATAGGATTTTCTTCTAGGCATCTTTGCAGTAATCTGTTCTTACCAGATTTCTTAATACCTTTCTCAAGCTTCTTTTCAGAAATCATCTTATATATGGCAAGGCATCGAGTAGGCAGCTTAGCATAGCTTCTGTTCTTATCAGTTATAAGCAAAAATGCTACAGATGCAAGGTATTAGCATTAGCTACCTAAAAACCATATATAGTAATCTGTTCTTATAAAAGTGAGTTAAATTCAAGTATAGCAGTATGTTCTTATCAAATCTAAATGACTAGATAATATGAAGCACCCATACGCACATACAGGATCACATAAGGAAATAACACTCCAGAGGCAAAGCATTTCCAGTAGCATCTTGTTCTTCTAGAGTAATAGCTAATAGTAGTGTATGTGCAGAAAATAAAAGCTAGAGTCAAGAAGTATAACCTCTGTTCTTGTCAGACCGAAGCACTTAGATGCACAGAGATTGGGAGCAGCAATTTGATAGGATTGACAAAAGTAGGCAACCGAATACACTAATTGGGCAGTAGCTTGAATCAATTTGGTCAAGAGCAAGTCCAATCATGCCATTCTCCACTAAATCAAAGAAGAACCCTAGAAATAGAAGATTGGGGAAATTGGGAAGAAGATTAGAGGAATAAGAACACTTACCTGTAGAAGAAGGGACCGACGGCCGAGGCAGCCACGCCGCGCCGCCGGCGGGAGGCGAGCCTCAGCGGAGCGCCAGCGATGCCAGGTGCTGCGACGCCAAGGCCGCAGCCAACCCGGGCAATGCGACAGGGCCGCCTGAGGCGGCGGCGTCAAGACCGAAGCGGACCAGAGCGCGGACGGCCGGGGGCGATGAAGCAGTGGCGGCGTGGGTAGTACGGGTGGCGATGGCGCAACCACCCGAGGGCGGCGACGGGTCACGCCCGAGCCCTAGGCTCACGGTGGCGCATCCGGAGAAGGGAGGCCGCGGGGACCGGCGGGGGAAGCCAGGAGCCGGGGCGGCACCAGACCGGGCGGCGGCGAGGTGAGCTCGAGGCGGTGGAGGCATGGATGCCGGCGGCGGCGCATGGGTGAGGAAGAGAGGAAGCATAGAGGAAGATTTAGGGATTTTAGAAGTGAGGATTGGAGTCAGGAACCAGGTACGGGTATGGCTGAGAAAGAAAAAAAAGAAGAAAAGAAAAAGAAGAAGAAAAGGGAGAGAAAGAGGTTGGAAATAAAGGAAAAATGATATGAAATTAAGAAGAAGATTAGAAGGAAAATATATCTGTATATATACATATAGATGTATATATATTTCTGTTTCTTCAAACAAGATAGAAAGAGAACTAAGTAAGGAAAAATGGGGTTAGGAAAATGTATAGATGCATATATATACTTGAGCAATGGATTATTCCAAATTGAGGGAAATATATTATTCTCTAGCATAAAACCAAACTCTTAAAAATGAATCCAAGGATCTTAGTTGATTTCTTCAATAGGTCGGAGTAAAAATATTGAATGTATGGGTAAGCAATCCAGAAATTTAAATTGAATGAGATGGTCATTAATATAAAGTTAAATATTTGATGTTCAAGCTAAATTTCTAGAAATTCCCAAATTCTTTAAGGAATATTCAAGAGATCTACAATTGACTCCATTTAAGCAAATTAAGTGCATCATTTTCACAT
The DNA here is from genome assembly GCA_019208055.1 of Stipa capillata. Classification (NCBI taxonomy): domain Eukaryota; kingdom Viridiplantae; phylum Streptophyta; class Magnoliopsida; order Poales; family Poaceae; genus Stipa; species Stipa capillata. The sequence goes on from JAGXJF010004340.1 coordinate 495,618, forward strand.
ATATGCATGATGCCATGTCATTTGCATTCATAATTGGAATTTTCTGGATAAGTCCTTATCGGACTTTATTGTCCTTCTTCAGAAACTGGAGTTCCGCAAGTAGACCAGTCGAACTCCACTACTTATCCGTTACCAGGCAAGTCCAGTTTCTTGTTCATGTCCGTTGGAAATGTTTGCCAAAGTTCCCTCTTGTCTATAACTTGTACCGAAAATCTATTTTCTAAAGATGAATCAACTGTTGTTTTGCTTTGGATCGCCGGTTCTTGGGCGATGGCATGGTGGGTGATGAAATCCTGGTATGGGTGCCGGATGGCACGTTGGGAAGGTGGATTTCATCACACGGGCTTGTTTCATATAAGGCTAATGTAACCAATGATCGATTGTGTTCAAGGGCCGTAGTGATCGCGCATACCACATACCCTGTATGGGCGGGGCTGAGCCGAAGTACCTTTGCCCTAGGTTCATACTCCCCTGGGAACGCAAGACCTCGGCAGTGGGATCGGCTACCGGGAAGGTGGTTTGGCCATAGGGCTACCCATAGTTGTTGACGTGGTTCGGCCATAGGGCTGCCCACAAGTGGTATTAGTCGCCAGGCTAGCCACATTTTGTTTGAGAAGGTGGTATTAACCGTTGGGTTAGCCACAACTGAATTGGGGACCGGTAGTCCTGTACGGACTACGACGCGGAGTATGACCGAGCGGGCGGTGAAAAGGCTTTGTGATCGGGGGAATGTGAATGAGCCTTGCAAACTCGGACACATGACCAAGTTCTTTTGTGGGTACAGTTGCGCACCTCTGCAGAGTGTATAGAATTGTGGCTGAGTCACTCCGTGTTCCCGGTTGGAACTGCGAACCTGGCAAGAAAGGGATTCATCGGGAATCCTAGCAGCTTATGAAACAGGAGATCATTAGTCTTCTAAACTAAAACTTGATTCTCTTATCTTGCCAAACTTGCATTGCTTTGGAGAGCATTGCTGTTCTCAGTAGCTAGTGCATCAAACACCTTTTTGTTATTCCTGGACTTGTTGAGTATCTTCTGTACTCATCCCTCTATCTTAATTCATTTGATTAGATTGTGAGCCGACGGCAGAGCAGGAGATCGTCTACGTCGAGGTCGACGAAGAAGCTCCCGAAGAACAAGCAACGATGAAGGAGGACGAAGGCGTGGACTACTACGTCGAGTTCCGTGACGAGGGCAACGTCGAGTAGAGTAGTAGGTCGTATGAGTGGTTAGGTGTAGATATGACTTTTGCTGTAACCAAACGATAACGGTTTTAAATTTCCCGTACTTTTAGGAATGTGTTGTAATACTTTATGTTGTTCTTCGAGTTTGTAAATTAAGTATTGTAACATATGGACCGCTGCAATGCTTCTGTCGTGCTATTTTGTGTGATATGTACAGTCGAGAAGGCACTTCGTCTGTGCGTATCGCCGCACGATTAGCGTGGCAATAGGGAGCAGCACCACCTATTGTTGAAGAGAAAGAGGGCGGCCCGAAGCACAGGAGGGAATGAGGAACACAGGGAAAAGTGGGCACCAACTTAGCAAGTGTTGGTGGTAGAAAGTAGTGCAGGGCTTTAGTCCGTAATCTGGGAAGAAAGGGTTAGGGTTTTGCATATATGCGTATACATATAAAAACAGTATATATGTGCACACACGCATGATAGGACGTGGCAAGGTAGATGACAGAAGATCACGTCATTTTGTTGAAGTTAATGACGTATATATGTTTTAATTTCGCAAAAGTACCGTGCGGGTACTTAGCTGCAGATGGTGGTCTAGATTACACTGACTAGGAAAAAGGAGAAAGGATGTCGGGGGTGTGCTTGCGGTGGGAATGCGAGGGTGAGCGGCCACATATGGAGACAAGGTGTTGAACAGGGTCGCCCGAGTTGTCAGATGTAGCTTAGGAAATTAGAGTTTCGACAAAACGGAGATTGAGAAAGATAGGAGCAAAGGTTTTCGTGTTTTGGTATCATGATGTGATTTAAAGTTTTAGTTAGGTATATTTTGACTGACATTATTATCGGAAAAGTTTTTGTTAACCCTAATTTTCGGGTTTTGGAAAATCAGGGTGTGACAGTGGTGTGGCCCATATGTTATAAAAGTGATGAAGTCTCGCTCGAGTCAATTAAGGATCGAACTTTAGATCACATATCCAAGTTTACCCCGTACGTCCACATGCTGTATTGTGAAGGGCTTGACCCATTTCCTTGTTTAGGACTAGCGATTGAACTCGTAGACAATAGATAGAAAGTGAAAATCTCCGTGGCCTTCGACACAGACCGAGGAGATGGTCGTCAGAGGAACAAGAATAAATGGTGATAAAATCAAGAGATGGTTGTGGCCGAGGTTGGGGGTTTAGCAGCGCCGCCTTACCCTGCGAGTGAGAGGGAGAGGGTTTTAGTGTCAGCCACGGTTATATCGCTACATGCACCCACTCGCCTTCCTCATGCTGCTTGCTTTGCTTGGGGACCGAATCAAGGGCGGAGCTAGGAAGGTTCACGGGGTGCACAAGCAACCGGGTCTAAATTTTTTCTAGCAATTACCCATAAAATCAGTCTGTGTATTACTCCTACATATGTATAGTGCACCCTAGTGTCAGAGATCATAGCAGCCAATGAAATCTTCACTATTTTTACGAACCCCGATTGATTTTAATCTAATTCTGCGCTGGACCGAATATTCCACTCGTATGTGTGCGACGGCACGCCGGTTACGAAGGAGGCCACGGCGTTGGGACGTGCTCCACGGGCCGCTGGAATGGAAGGCGACGACGATTGCTGGGGCTCAGCCGTGCGTGACTGCGTGTGTATGTACGGTGCGTGCGCTGCCTGGTGTCTCCAGCCGGTACATCGATGCGATGTGGTCATGTACGCACGCAATGAAACGCGCCGTGGGGAAGAAATCGCGCGCCGCCGCGCGGAAGCGCGTGAGATCGATCGATGGATAAAGGGAGGGTTAACAGCAAATATGTGGGGATTACGGATGCGAAATTAAGGGAGGGTTAATTGCTAAATTTGGATTTAAGACATAAAATGGTGAAAATAGCTCTACGACCGGCGTCAACGTCAAAACTGGCCCAACGGATGGCGGCAACGCCAAAAGTGACCGAGCGATTACGGAGACGGGCGCCGCGTGTCGCCAGCCGCGACGCACGCCGGTCGCGCTCGCCGGCCGCGACAGCAGCCCATCACCGGTTGCACTCGCCAGCCGCGACAACAGCCCCGCCACCTCGCCGAGCCTCGCCGCCTCGCCGCACGCGCCCGCCCGGACACCGGCCGCCTCACCACACGCGCCACCCGGGACGCGGCCTCACCGGACCCGCCTGCCCGGACGCCAGCCGCCTTGCCGGGCAGCGCCGCCTGGATCACCGCCCCACCGGATCCACCCACCCAGTTCACCGCCCCTCGGATCCGCCCGCCCGGGTCGCCGCCTCGCCGCACGCGCTGCCCCTGACGCCGCGCGGGTCGCGTGCGTCGTGATCGGCGACACGCGGCGCCCGTCCCGGCCGTCGCTCGGTCACTTTTGGCATTGTCGCCGCCCGCGGGCCAGTTTTGGCGTTGACGCCAGTCGCGGAGCTATTTTCGCCATTTTCTCGATTTAAGAGACTGAGATCGATCATGAGATGCTGCGACGCACGCAGCTGTACGTACTCTGGCCTCGGTAAGGTACGTCGTACGACTTGGCAGCTGGGTGCTACTGCTGCAGAAGCTGGCCTTTAGCCGCAGCCTGCACTGCAGGACAGGAAAGGCAGAAAAGTAGCAGAATTCCGGCGGCTACGCGACGGTCCAGCCTTCTCTCTGCGCAGTGCAGCAGCGCATGTTCATTACGTCCTCGAACAAAAAAGAAAAAGAGACAGCCAATGCAAATTTGCAACACGCAAGCGCGCGCGCAGAACAAATGTGTAGCTACCTGCTACACATTTGTTAATCCGGTATTGAGATAATGCATGATGCATCATGTAAGCTAGTGGTGCAGATTCGAGAGAACACAGTTTCACACAAGAGAACCATTGAACTGGAGTAAAATGTCTCTGACTGTGAGCAACAGAGGAGATCGATACTGATGGGTATGCACGCAGGCATATACGTAGGTATCTATGTTGTATATGTGAGGATGGAGATCATTTGGTACGCAAAAGCAGCAGCTGACCAAAGACAGCGAGCGAAAAGAAACAAGAGCGAGTTGCGATGCTGCTTTCCTGACTTGGCTTCTTCAGTTTCCTCCCAGCCTGCCGTGCCTGCCTGCTGCATGCCCCATCTGAAGTGAACTGACAGTGGCCCCTGCATATGGGGCTACCACTGCAGTGCACACTGTTCGTTCGTGTACCTGATCCGTAACATGGAGGCTACCTGCACGGGCCCATGCTATGCCAGTGCTCTACAACGTGTCTGAAAGCATGCATGCCCTGTAGATTCACACGGAGACGTACAATATCAGATCTCGCTCCACTGTTTGCCGGCCGATGCTTTAATTTGTTTTCCTAGCCCTGCATTACGAACAGTTATGTATCCTGCCAATCGACGTAATCTCAATATTCACACTCAATTCTTCTGGAACTGAAAGCCTCCTTTGTCTAAAGAAAAACTCTTCTGCAACTCTAATTAAAGATCGATTGGGTAGAGAAGCTCGATTGATAATTATACCTAGAGATACGTACTAGAGTCTAGAGGCCGGTATCTTGCTTGCGAGGACAGCAGCTTAATTACGCGTGTACCGCAGGGGAGAAGACGAAGCTAGCTAATAAAATCGCGGGGATCGAACAGGGCGGAGAGAGAGAGATCTGACGGCAAGGCGAGGTCAACATGCAGGATTTTGTGCCAGTCGGTAAAGAACCGTAGAAACATGCAGATAGACTAGTGTGAGTGATACAGAAAGAACTGTACGTACAACACACAGACTTAGTGTGCGTGATACAGAAACCATCGTGAATACTTGCCAGGCTCCTCGAACGAGAAAAAGTTGCAGAGTTGGGGCGGCTACGTTACGGTCCAGACTCCTCTGATCCGTACATGTGGCCTGTCTGCCTGCAACGAGAGAGAAAGACCAGCCTCACGCCGAGAGGCGATGCAACATGATACTCATGGGCATGCATATGCATGCATGTTGCTGTATGCGTAGCCTAGTGATCATGATTGACGCCGTGCTAATCCAAGGATGCCAATGGTCAGTGGCCAGTGCGATGTTTTCGCTCGATCTTCTTTAAAAAATATTGGTAGAGCTCGTACGTACATGTGTAGATCAACTGTACGTACGTGGTGCGTATGGGATCATTTGGTACAAGTAGTGGAGCAAAAAGAAGAACCAGAGCTACAAACCTGTAGTGCTTTCCTGCCCGCCCCTTGGCTTCTTCTCCCGTGCAACCTGACAGCGTGTCGGGCTACTACCGCAGTGCGCACTGTTTAGTGGCTTCGTGCACCCCGTGCTGTGGCCGATGCTGTGGTAGTGCTGTACAATGCCTGGACTCTGTATGTCCGTACATTCAGACGGAGACAAGATCAGATCAGGCCAGGCCTTTGTCTGCCGGTCGATGCTTTTGTTTTCCCAGCCTTCCATCGCGATCAGGACACAGGGCTGTAACCAAAACGGTTTGCATTTCTGCACGCGTACGTATCCCGCTCAAATTAATCTGTACAGTACATGTAATCCGACCAGCCGATCGACAAAATCAATCAGCGCTCTCTGCTCTGAAGAAATAACTGCATGCAACTGCGCGTAGCGATCGATCGATTAGACCACCCGCAAATACTGTACTACTAACGCTGAGTACTAATTAACTGAATTGAGATATATAACATCATTAATTATACAGTAGCATCATCATCGTCTCCGACGCAGCGCGCGCACTGATCAGCAGCCGTGGCCCGTGGGTGTGCCATGCCGGCGCGCCGCCGTAGTAGCTGCCGTGGTCCTGACCCTGAGCAGGAGGAGCAGAATAACCTCTACAAGATAGTAAAAATTATAGAGATATAACCATCACCACCAAGCACTAGTTATCATCAATTCAACTGAGAAGATTGGGCCATCCCGTATCAGGTTGGCTTGCTGCAGCCTAGGAAGGATCTATGACAGTACGGAAATATTTTTACTGTCAGACGTAAAATTGTTTCTGTTGAATGGTTAGAATGTTTTCATCGAGAAAAAAAATTGCTTGCGCTACATGAAACAAAAATGGTTTCATCTCGCTGAAAAAAGGATTTCATAGTGTAACAAAAATGTTTTTCGTGCTAGAAAAAATGTTTCCATCACACTTTGTATTGCACAAAAAAAGGATGTTTCCATCAGCCAATAAAAATAAAACATGAGTGATCCATGTGATTTGTTAGTTCGTAAAAAACCATGATTTATGGAATTTGTTTCCTTAAACATTGAATGCATGTGGTCTGCTGCATGCAAGCCGTTGTTGTATTTGTTTTACATATTTATTGCATGGGATAAATAAAATATTTTTATCATACAAAATATATGTTTCCACAGGGTACAATCCCAAGTCGCTCCCCTAAACATAATGCTTGGCAAAAAGAAGAATTCATCATATGGGTCTTTGGAAAGAAAGAAGCGAAATAACCCTCATGGGAGAGGCAAAGAGCACAATCGACGTGGCCTTCCTCGTTCACAAGGAAATTCAGCAACGGTGGCGCCTCGTCTTCAACTCGAGTAGCGTGGATCCTCCCGAACCTATTCGCCCGATTGTCTATATTAACAGTATAATTCTTTGCATAAATTCTTGGCCAGAAAAAACTGGCTTCAGGTAAATCAAATCACATGGCACACAGTCTTTATATAAATTCATGTCTGCAAAAAACTGACTTTAAATAAGAAAAAATAAGACAATTTATAAATAGCAAAACTATAAAATAATCATATAATATATTTTGCAAATCCTAAAACAAGATACTGGAAATTATGGAGAGATAACCACACTTTCTTTAGTGGAAAAGATGTGGAACGACAAATAAATCATCATCACAAACTCAAATATGTACAGGAATAAAGAAAACATGAACAATAGAGCACCTGCAATTTTTCCTTAAGAACAAAAAGGTAATCTGAAATTCTATTGTTGCGAATGAAGACTACCATATTCTACTGACAAGAAAACAAACATTGTGTAATTGATATTCCGGACTGGCTAGCGTTTAATAGTCATTTAACTTAATCTACAAGCTTGTTAAGCTGTCCTGCTTAGTTCTAATCTCCATGCCGCGCACGACAAAACCACGCTTCACGGTACCCCCATTTGTCTCCCTCAAGCTGATGGACACCTCGCTATCTTCATCACCTTCCTCGTTATAGAACTCGCCCAGCTCCACCTCCATCCAACCATCGGCTCTTCTCCGGGCGACAAGCACGTCCTCTGCGAAAGTAATTGCGCGAGGGTCTCTTCCCCAAGCTGATTCCAACAAGACATGTCTTTGAGAAGTACCGTCCTCATCCTCCGCGTAGCCTTGGAGGCAAACTCTAACTCGCCGGGTCGATTCACGCCCTGCGATGCTTACCGTTGCCTCTTCGTAGTGGTTAAACTCCCACCCATAGAAGTTATAGGCTTTTAGCTTGAACACCATGTAAGCGGCGTAAGTTGAGTTTGGAGAGAGCATCTTGAGATGTATCTTGCCACGGATTTCCAGCCTGCAAACAAGCGAGACCTCAACCGCTTCTGAGAACCTGTCGCAAACGTAAGGATATGATCATATGGTTAGTATTAGTGGTAGCAAAGAACGCATGCAGCAATCACATGTGTCGCGGAAAACCATGAACTAGATTCAGTATGGAAACGACTTGAACCTTTTGCCTCTCCTGCTGTGATTAAAACCGAGATGAATCAAGCGCCAGGAGCGCCTGGAAACCCGTGAAAACTGCAGTGTGCTCGCCGAAAGCGTGAAGCACTTGGCGCCGGTAACCCTGTCTAGCTGCATGCGCTGCACGTACATACGTAGTAGCAAATTAACACACCTGAACAATCGCATCAAAGGAGAAAAAACTGCAGCCCTAAGTAGTTGGTACGTGCCATGTACTTGCGCGGGAGGAGGGCGGGTTCGTTGGAGAGGCGCAGGAACAGCCCCTTCTTGGACGGCGGCGCGGGGGAGAGCTCCTTCTTGGCGAACCGTGGGAGATCACGGGGCAGGAAGCGGGACCAGACGGTGTCGGAGTCCGCCACGGCGCGGAAGGCCCGGGAGACGGCGGCGGCGCGGAGGGCGTCCGGAGGCGACGTGAGCGAGAGCGAGATCACGTGCACGAGGAGCTCCTCCGGCAGGCGCTGGATCTCGCAGGCCGCCGTCGTCTCCATGGCTTTTTTCCACCTCCGCTTCCCGTGCCTAGCTCACGCTTACGGTGTTCTGGTTGCGATTGGGAAGTAGTTGTGATGCGAACTTGAAGGGCGAGTTGGGAGGAGAATTTATGGTAGTCAGGTAGATAGAGGCGGTGCATGCATTGGATTGGAAGCCAAGAAACCGTGCATGATCTGATACATTCAGAATACAATCAGGAGGAGATCTATAGCACTGATAGAAAAGAGGCAAGCTAGATAAGCGAGCGTGCCTAGAGAGTAGAAAGAGACGAAAGTATTGGGCCAGGCCCAAAGACCGCCCGGCACAAATCGCCAAAATTCCAAAAATCTTTCCTTTAGAATTCAAACATCATCATCATTATTATTAATTATTATACTATTATTATAGTTATTATTATTATTATCAGCATTAATTTGTCTAGTTTAACTAGGTGAGCTCCCTGTAGTTGGATTTTCGCCTAATTTTTCTCTAATTAATCTATTTTTGTATAATTTTAGGTCTGATTTTCCTCATAAATAAGGCAAACTATATTTTTCTTAATGAATTACAGGAGCACTCCATCCTTTCAAGGTTTCTCCAAAAAAAAATAGGTTGCATGTATGCAACCAAGTTTAAAAATAGAAAAAATACACTTCCGTAGCTATATAATTGTGAAAAAAAATTCATTGATGCTAGTCATGTTAACGTGAACCCCTAAAACATTTACGATATAATGAGAATTTGTGTCGTGTAAAATAATGAGATAGATGAATACAGTTGCAATCTTATGTTTCTATCTCTTGTTTTTTTTTCCTTTTTCTTACTATGCAGAGGGCACAGATAGATAATTCTTTTTGTTGAGAAAAATCCATATATACCACTCAAAGTAGTCTAGTTTTATATATACCATTGAAACACATACCACTCAAAATTTGGACATGTTCTAAGTATGCCATCCACGCTAGTTGACCAGCGTTGCTAGCATAGGATGATAGGAACACTCAACCTTGTCAATTTTTCTTTTGAGGCTAGTCGGGACCAGTGAGGTGGTATTAATTAGCAAAAGATATTACCTCACAACTTTTAGAAGGGTCCCAGAGAAAATAAAAGTTACAGTCAAGTCCTTGCTTTAAGCACTTAGGACCTTGAATACACAACAGAAAAAGCAATTCGGTCCTTGTGCACATGCCGACATTGCCGGAGATGACGACGTCGCCGCCGCACATCACCTTGCCTTCACGCCCGGAACCACACTCTACAACCGAGCTGCGAGTATCCTCCATGGGTGGCAAGGGAGAAAGGGCCTCCGACACACGACGAACCAGCCGCCAGCGATCAACCCAAGAACACTTCGAAGCATGCCAGAGATATCTGGTGTAGGGGCCTGTAACCCGGGTTGCTCTTGTCGACGCTCTGGATTGGATGGATGGCTAATGCACATGCACAACTCTTAAAGAGAAAGGGGCGAGAAGCTCACACCGGTCGGAAAGAGGCGGCATGGTGGCATCAAAGGTGATAAATACGAGAAGCCACATGGGAATTTTATTGAAACGTAGAGGGAAGGATCTGCTCAAGACTCACCAAGCTACAGCTAGAAAAGTGAAGGTAGAAACCAGCGAAACTAATACCACCCTCAACCATAGCAACAACATCACCAATCGTTCCACACCTTGAGGATGCCTCCAACCCAGTGAGGAGCTTCAACTCAAAGAAAGCTAGAGGAAGTTGCAAGAGAGCACATATTGATCAATTGGGCTGTGGGGAGGAAAAGAGCATAACTGAATTAACTAAGATCCTATTTGGTTGGGCTTTTCAGCAGCTTTCTACTGGAAAAAGCTACAGCCCAACCAAACGACCAGCTTTTGAATAGCTTTTGCGAATAGTAGTTGTGGCCTTACAGTGTAAATTTAGCTATTTGGAAAAACTGCGTTTTCCTAACTTTTTGCAACGTGCTGAAGTTTTAAGACTCATTTTCTAAAATGCTATAGATGGTTTGGATCAACCCAAAACCATATATTCACTTTCCCACAACCACATCAGCTTTTCCAGACAGCCAGCCAGTAACAGTTTTATCAACAGCTACAGCCCAACCAAACAAGTCCTAAGACTATTAGATAAACTAGTACCTAACTACAGCTACACAAGGATGGGACCCTCTCCCACCTCATCGGCGGTGACGAACCAGAGAGGAGGGTCAATTTTTCTTTGTAATGGCCAAATTGCCCTCAACTCAGCCTGTCCCTCGTCAGAAGCGTTTTAACACCAAAAACAAGTAAAGATGTCTCTAAAAAAAAGGAAAATGGCAACACGAGTCGATTGGGGAAACAATGCATGGAAATATGGAGCGGTGAGTACAAACGGACCGTGAGGGGGCATGAACTTGTCTGATCCACGATGTGCATACTCTCACATGGGCTAGCCTTGTCCGGGCCCTATCCATGTTCTTGGATCCAAGGCCCAAAATAACATCTCTTCTTTTTTACCCCAACTATTTTACTGAAGGTCTGAAGCAGTGAGTAGGCCCCGAGGAACAATAGTTGAGCAAATCGTTGAGTAGCACAATTGGTGTCTCTTTTCTTTTTTGATGAAGTGTCTCACATGTTTGAATTGCAGAAATTTCATATGAATTTTTGCTCGCATCTTCAATAGAGCCAACACTTTTAATGGTGCCGACAAATTCTTGGAAAATGGAGTAGCCCATGCTGAAGTGCAAGCTTAATCGCGTTTAATATATCTTGTGTGTTTCATTTATAAATTTTCTTATATTTGACTTGTTATCTTTTACTGTGAAGTCTTGAAATAGTAGCGCCAACGGAATAAGAAGAAATGAAGTCTTGAGACAGCTGAGCCATCAAGAAATAAGCGTATTCTCTGCTGAAAAGCAATGCACTGCAGTAAAACATCGCTTGCACGCAATAGTAAATTATTTTTCAATAAAGAGTCCTTGGCAACGAAGCATGAGAAATACTACACTTCAATAGAATTTTGGGAAGCAAACTGTAAAAACAAAAGAAACAAGATTGACCATCAAGCTTCCTCTTTGCAAGAAAAATCACTGCATATTCCAAATTCATACAACAGGAGGGGGTGCACTACAGCCCTCTCAAACACATCTCTTAAACAACAGGGCCATATCATCATCATCATCAAACGTACATCCAACATGAAGAAGAAAAGGGGGGAGACAAAAATAGAATTGAATTACAGATTAGCAGGGTATAATCCATCCTGTACTTCGTAGAGTAGGTTTGGCTCAGAATCGATTGCCACGCCATGTGTGTCTCCTCCGGGCACATTATCGATCTGCGCTGGGTGGGCAGCCACCATCAAGACCTAACATCGTATGGACGCAGAGGCAACTTACTATGCTGTGAAAATGTGTTACTCAAAGCCATCCATCATTGGGCGTTGGCTCACTTCCGATGAGGTGCTCTTCGATGACTGTTTCCGAGTTGTACCCCGCCTGCTCTTGGCTTTCTTTGCCTTCATCCTCCGTTTCTTCTCGTTGGCATCAACCCAGGTGTATTCAGAAGGTATGTGGAATGGATCGACCTCGTCTTTCCAGTTCCGGCTATCACCACTGTCATTAGACTGTGCACCGTGGCCCCCTCTAACCCAAGAATACCATGAGGTTGATCCTTCTGATTCTCTGGACTTGGCGTCCTGGAACTGCGTAGGGCTTGAAGGTGGGGTAGCGAACTCATCTAAAGGCTGTAGTTCTTCAAACTTTGTGAATGTTACAATCACCCGTATCGTTGGGACAATAGGGATGGCAATCTGAAAATGTACATGACACAGTTAGAAATCACTATTTCAAAATATAGCTTAAGGATGCAGTCTATCATCCATGACGAGAATGCTACCCAAGCAGAAAATACATACATCAATTTGTGATGTCTGTATAAGAAGAGTTCCACAAGAACACCATGAGATCTAGAGTTCTACAAATTGAACATACACTCCTCAAAGAAAATATGAAGGAAAAAGGAGCATTCCTACAGAGCAAACCATCCTTCCATAAAAACCTCGAAGGTAAGCGAACAGTTTTGTCCACCAATCCATAGTTGTTCAATCAATCATGAATCAAACACTCATACGCTTTCATATGAATCATACTAAATTAGTAGCCTTGCCTCCCCATCAAATTATGGAAAGGTGAAAAATGGTATTGCTTGGGCAAATGGAAATAAACTTGGCTTCACATTAGACTGAAAAATCCAGTATCAGACGCAACCAAAAATCTACATTAGCGTGAAATGGGAGCAAACCCCTCAATTACATGCCGCACTTAGGGGGAAAATCAGCCTGCACCCTGGGTCAAAAGATTACACTAGATATATGTGTGTGGAAACAGTCCAATGGTCACAGCAGTATCCCTTTTGGCATCTCGTGATGACTTGTTCAGATATTAGTTAGCTCTTGAGTCAAGTAGCTAGCAGTACTACTTTTATTTTAATGAAATAAAATATCTGGCTTGGGAAAATGTCAATAAAAAAAACCACTCTGAACTTTTGGAAAATTCTGAAAAAGATCCTAAGATGTATATTGTTGGATGATGATGAACCTACAAAATTTGTGTAAAAGATATGTCCATTTGTGGGCTGTGCCAAAAAAAAATTACGCGCACTTATAATTGCTGTTTTAGACCCTCCTTTTTTTTTGCACAGCCCTTTCCCTCAAAAGGGAATATTTTTGGCCCAACATTTGCAGACTTACACTTCATCCAACAGTGTACATCTATTAAAAAAAAATCAGTTTTACTTCAGAGTGGGTTGTTTTATGAAGTTTTGGAAACACCCAGGCGGCAGGTGCAGATCGTCCGCACTCGTCTGGCCTCAGACTATATTAAAAGTAGTTACACACTTACACCACAATGCAAACCTATGATACTGCCACAATAATGCCTGTTCTAAGCCTCTTAACAAGAACTAAGATTCAAAAAAAAGGTGGGATCCATGTGCTATGCCCATTGAGATAGACATCTGAACTAGTTGAGAATAATAATAAAAATGCCAAATGTGAAAAAGAGGGAATCAATTGTATGATAGAATAATTACTGCAGCAGTCACTGAAGTAAGATATCACATACAATAGTATAGTGTTTGACATGAGTGGCCAAGAAATGTTGACAGATACTACCTTTTGAGCTATAAGCAGCGGGACATTAGTTTTCTGGTGCTTTGTAGGACCCAAACTAATCAAAGACTTAAAGAGACGAAGAGACAAAGTGGATGGTGGTAGTGCAACATATGAAAGTTTTCAAAACCTCGACAGGAAATAGATATCTTTTTGTCAGTTTCTGAAATCTGCAAGATGAATGAACTGACGGTGGGAGCAGCACCCACTAGCCATTGTTAAAGGATTTAAAGTTGATTAAACAAAACAGAAAAGATGTGACAAACAGACAAACAATCAGTACAAGATAATTCATACTAGATTCTATGAGTCAATAATGTTTCATATACATATGCATTTGCATGCAATAGTGAAAAGACATACCATCATGTAATCCTACCAATAGTCAATCATATGTTGCATGCTATAAGCTGTACACTACATGTTTCTCATTTCCACTCAAATATATAATCCTTTATTGGACTCTAATCATTCCAAATGGCATAGTGGCCAGCAGCAGTAGTAAATTCAAAGGAAAGATTTGCTTATTTAGTTCTCCGCTGATATTGTGAAAGCAAAGATAAATATGGTACAAGCACAATTATATTTTCTAGCAAAGCAGGCAGATGGTGGAGACTACATCTTATTATTGTGTTTTTGTTAGTGCATGATAATGATTACCATGAGGACCACATAAGATTCAGTAGTTCCATAACTGGAGCAATACTTTCTTATATAAAAATTTCAAGTATCAGAAAAAAAACATGCATAGCCATTAGCCACACATCAGAGGAACAAAGAAAGATAAATTCACAACAGAGGTCCAAACAACATTTTGTGCAACAGATAACAGAAATCCCATCAAGGGAAAACGAATAGAACAAAGCACAGCGGGTGCATCAAATATTGACATCACGAGTTACCACTGCAGTCTATACTTGTTGCTCCTAGTAACCTACAGTAAGCAAACAGTTGTTGATTGTGGTACAGAAACTGAATCCTGATATGACTACATCTTGACTTGCATAGACTGATAGTTGCACATTTCCTCAGATGTTGAGAAAGAATAAGCATGCAAACTTTGATTGAAACAAACAGCAAGATGCAATCACTTGGACATTTGGTTAATAACTGAAACAGAAAAGGCTAATATAATAAAAGTTGACAGAGGGTTACCTTGACCGGAAATGTGCCTGGAGGCAGCTTGGTTGTCAAGAGTTCCCTAAGCCTCCTGACAGCCTTCACTTTGCTTGCTAAGACATCGAGCAAAGGGATCAGCTCATCCGTCTTCAAAGGGAAATCTGGTGTCAGCCACAACACTGGTCTTAACCCCTTCTTGTACTCACTTTCAAGTTTAGTAGAATCCCCAGATGAGACACCCTTCTTCTTCTTGCTGCTGCCCTTCTCCTTTCCCTTCCCTGGATCACCTGATTCATCCTTACTCACTGCCTTGGGTGGCTTCTCGTCATTCTTGCTGCCTTTCTTGCCGCTCCAACCAAACCATCCCTTCTTGTCTTTTGCCACACCATTTGCATCCAAATGATCAGCCCCGCTGTCACCTTCCTCGCCCCTATCCTCGAATTCCTCATCCTGGTTGTTGCCCATCCTCAATGCAGAATCAAGCTGCTTCCTCTCCTCGGCTGTCAAGACATCATCCAACTCGGTGTCAAGCTCTGCGCCCCTCCCATTCTTCTCCTCGCCATCCATCGCAAACAGCTCCTCATCCGTCATTGCCCCAGGCACCCGTCTCGACTTCACGGTCACCAGAACATTTAACATGTCATACACCTTCGCTTTCCAGTGCCCCACAGCTTCAGTCCTCTCTTGCCGGCGCCAATTCAAATGTGGCACAAGATTCGCCTGTGTGACATCTATCCCGGGACGATACATATTCGTCTTCGACATCAATGCCACCTCATGAGCCACCTCTGCCTCCGTCGGCTGCACGCCTGCTCCTTCCAACGCATCTGTAATCTCTTTATCCTTATGAGACAGCACTATGAGAGAACCCGGCTGCAACTCCTTACCCCCAGCATCCTCCGGCCGCGCGCCATCGCCCAGAAACAAAAACGTCTGGTCAGAGCGCTGGATGCGGAAGCCGTCAAATCCGGCAAGCGTCATGTCAGCCCGCAGAGCGGCCCCTCGCTTCCAAATGCGGTAGGTGTCCGAGGGGGCGATGCGGCCGATGAAGGGTATAACGGAGGACTCGAAGTGGAAGGAGATCTCCATGTAGAAGTCGCGGATGCGGTTGATGGAGGCGAGGACGCGCGGGAGGCGGCGGCACCACTTGGCCCAGGCGAGGGGCTGGTAGTGCCGCGCAATGATGGTTGCGATGGCGTCCTCGCGCGTGCAGACGGCTTCCTGGAGCGCCGACCAGCCGTCGGCGTTCTGGAGCGACCAGTCGGCGCCCGCGGACATGAGGATGTCGGCGGCGACGGGGTCGCGGAGGCGGACGGCGAGGTGGAGCGGGGTCTCCCTCCGGTGCACGTCGCGGCGGTCGATGACGGCGGACACTGCGTCCGCCACGCCCTCACCGGCGATAGACTCCTCCTCGGTGATCACCTCCCCAGCGCGCGGGAGGCGGGGGAGGCCAGCGACCAGCCTCCGGAGCGCGGCGTGGTCCCGGCGCGCCACGGCGAGGTGGGCGGGGCTGTGCGCGTACCTGGACACGTCGTCCATGGCTGCTGCTTCGACGGGGCTGCTGGCGCCGGCGGGAAACAGCAGAAACCCACCCCCCACAACCCGAGGAGGCGTCCCAGAACCGTGGGCCGACGGTGCACTCGCTCTCGCTAGGCGAGGCGGATCTGGCGCGTGGGAGGCGGCATGTGTTCAGATCTGGCGCCAACGACGACGTCGATGCGGATCGGCCGCACGCCGGGCAGCGAGGGCGGCGCCGGCGAGGTTGGACGCGGGCGCGCGGAGGGGGGAATGGGGGAATCGGGGAGGGAGGCCGGAGAGGGAGGGGGGTGGGTGGGGTGGGGGAAGTGGTCCTCCTATTTCGGGAGGGAGAGATGACGGGTTTCGTGCGACGTTGTCTCGGTTTCTCTTTTTGTTTTTTTTTCTTCTCCGTTCTCTCGAGCGAGTCGAGTCGGGGTGGTGGGGTGGAGTGGAATAGTCTTGTTCGTTGGCCGCGAGGGAGGGTGTGGGGACAACGGGCGATCTGGTTTGGTGTGCGCTTCATCATGCAACGGAGGAACACTCGAGTGGTTCTTTTACTCTCTTTGTGATTTGTGATTTGTGATTTGTGATTTGTGAGAACGATTGCGAGCTGAGTAAGCTAGCCTCGCTGCCATTGATGATGGTTTCTTCCGTATAATAATAAGGGGGTATTTGGTTGGGCTTTTCAGCAGCTTTTCACTGGAAAAAGCTGCAGCGCAACCAAACGGCCAGCTTTTCAGCAGTTTTTGCCAACGGTAGTTGTGGGCTTTGCAGTGCGAATTCAGCTGTTTGGAAAAGCTGCCTTCTGCCAGCTTTTTGCAATGTGCTGAAGCTTTAGTGCTCATTTTCTAAAATACTGTAGATGGTTTGGATCAACCAAAAGCCGTATGGTCACTTTCCTACAGCCACGACAGCTTTTCTAAACAGCAGCTTTGTCAACAGCCACAGCCCAACCAAACAAGCCCTAATCGGTTACTACTTCGCTAGCAGCCGTTGCTCTACTAGCAGGTTTCGTTTCCCGTTTCCGCGCTGGTTCTGGCTCTTCGACAGTTTCCCGGTGGTAATCAGTGGTATTTTTCCGTAAAATCTTAAAAGGATAAAGAGTTTCTGCGATCCACTATAGAATAATAGAGTTAACATCCATCGTCCTTTGATCGGTGAAACTTTTCATACGACGGTACACGTATTGTATCGCACTGGACACGGGAAATTTTGAAACGTGGCACTCAGAAACATCATCATAACGAGGCACCAGGTGGATTGACCCAACTTTCCCCTCTCGCTACAGTTCCAGAGAGGCGAAAAGGGAGGCGAGCGGAGGTCCCCCGTTTTCCGCCGGCGCCGCCGCGGGTTCCCTCTCCCTCCGATGGCCGCTCCGGCGGCGGGAGGGTGGGGGAACCCCAGATTGGTGCGTCCGGCGTGTATATTCTGGGGCTAGGGTTGCGGTCGCCGTCGGTTGCTTTGGGGAACCGGCGGCCGAGCTAATAAGGTTTTCCCGGCTCCCCCCAAATCGACGGTGCTCTCCGGATCGGCGTCGAGGAGTCGGTGGTTTTGGTGTACCGGGGCTGGATCGCCTGTGCGGCGGCGGCGATTCTGCCCTTCGGCTTTTGTCCTCCGGATCGGCCGCCGCTACGACGATGGTCGCCTCCTTCATCGTCCGGCGATTCGTGAGGTCGTCTAGGAGGCTCTTCTTCAGGCCAGCTGGTTCCCTCGCGCTCCTTGCGTTTTGTGGCAGCGGTTTCGTCCGGCGGTGCGAGTCCGGTGGCCGAGGAGTGCTCGTTCTCCTGCTAAAGATTGGGGCTTTGCCCCTGCCGCCGGTCCCCTCATCGTGCCTTCGCTCCGCCTCTCGTGGCGGACGGTCTTCGCGGCTTCCGACCGAGGCTTTGGCCTCTGAGTTTCTGTGCAGGTCAACGAGCGTTCTCCGGCGTCCCGTTCCCCTCTGCTCCGGCGAGCTGGTGTGGCGGCGCGCAGGGTTGGTGGAATTTCCCCCCAGGGACCATCTTGTATTTTCCTTTTCTTTGGGGGTTTTTCTGCAAACGTGTAGGGACAGCTGTCCTGTTCCAGCATCTTCTGTAATGTTTTCCTTACATCAATGAAGCTAGATATTCCCCTCAAAAAAAAAGAAACATCATCATAACAATATAGGACGATTGGTTGATCAAGACATACCGCAAGGCCCATGACTGTTCAGTAGGATCAGATGAGGTTCGGCATCGGTAGGATAAAGCTATTGTCCCCATATTGTTTCACTCGAGTAAGACTAATCGCGAGGTCGATCGACAGACATTGGATTGCATTGCACATAGCGCATGTAACGAATACAAAAGAACTGCCCGAGGTCATTCTGGAAAGAGACATCACGAAGTTCTGGACTTGCATTGGGGTGCAGATGCATTCGCTTACGCCTATATATGTCCCGTCTAATCACTGATACACGAATTGCGGTGAATATCTAATTAATTACTACATCGCCTTTTATCTCTCTTTTGACCAATAAAAGTAAAACACCTTTTCTACTATGCAGATTTAGCTTGAACCGTATCAGCAGTAGTTTGACAGTCTGTACAAAGAAAGAAATAAACAGAGGAAGAGAAAATACAACATGCCTGTCGCTATTAGTAGTAGCGATTAAACTGCACAAATCACGCGCTTAATCAACCAAGCAGACAGAGCTAATTAGTCCCTAATTAACCTAACTGGTGTTGAAGTCGTTGGATGTTGGGCAGTCCGGTGCCGTGTTGACACTGACACATTTATACACGCTACCTGACAAACTCTGAATCTGAAACGGTCGTGTCAACACGTCAATCAGGCAATCACCAGATGAGCTAGGTTACGAGCACGGCAGGTGAGGAGGTGCAGCTGCAGCAGAACACAGATCTTGTTTGGTTGGTGGCTTGAGCCGCATGCCAACAGCCACTGCGCGGAGCCTGTACCTGCACATTTACACTAGATCCGATGCTTCTGTTGTGCCACTGAATTTTTTTGCAAGTAGCTAGCCAAGTAGGTAAGGGACATGAACTTTGTCGATCTCGCGGTTGCAGGGCACAGCTGGGGAAAAATGGCACCATTAGCTAGCTCGCCTGTTACCTACTTACTACTCCTGTATTATTATGTGTCATTGCGCGCAACTGCGCATCCAGATCACGTGTGGTGAAATTATCCACAATGTGCGCAAGGTTAATCGTGCATTCAACAGGAAGTTTTACTGCTGTGGAGTCTGAGCTCTTTTGGAGGAGCTAGTGCTCTGAACTCTGAAGAACTATTGGCCGGCAAGCAAAAACAACAGCAGTACAGTGATGCTGTCTGTCTTTGCGTTCTCTCTGGAAAAGTTTCGCGCAGCGTGTTAAACTGAAGAGGGAAGAGGATCCATAGCCCATGCAAGGATTGATACAAGCAAATCTTGGCACTCAGTCAGTCACAGAACTAGTAATTATGTTGCTGGCCTTGGAGGTTTCGGATGAGCAGCAGGGCAGGGGCAAAGCAGCAACAAGATATCTCGTCCATAAATAATATCGGTGACAGGTGTGTGCATGGACCCATGGGCATGGCGATTGGGATTGGTCCCTCCCCTTGGTCTCTCTCTCTCCCTCTCTCCTCATGTGACCATGCCAGACCTTTTTCCTCCCTCCTCGCAACCACGCAGAGTACTAACTGAAGCTGCTTTAGCCCGAGAATTAGGATTAGGACAGCGAACAGTGAGTGATCTAAGCTTGATAGGCCGCCTTGTTTATCTAGCCATAGCTAGCTGGTCGTGCATGTGAACTAAACAAACGAAATGGTGATGAGTTGTTGTCGACTTTGATAGATGGCTTGTTTATCTAGGCATAGCTAGCTGCTCGGGCAAGTGTGCATCATCTCTCTCTGGAAAGGCAGGTGCAAGTTTCGCTATTTGTGATGACAATAATTGTTGCATTGCCCTATGCATATAAGTACGTACGTAGCTTTTGATGTCGTGTGATGGCTTGCGTGCTAATCATGGGCAGCATGCTAGCTAGTAGCAAGTAGCCACTAGATCAAGGTACCTTCATGCCTTACAAAAAGTAGAAAAATATATAACAACTTTTGGACAGTGAACGTACGTTGCCTCTTATTTGATTTTCATCTTAGAACTTCAAAATCATCTCAAATACACATTGAACCATTAATACCATCTATTTTTCAATCTCGATCCTACGTTTGAGTGGTTTTGACATATAACAAGTGACACGACAGCCTATTCAGTAAATTCAGAAGACAAAAACATGGTGTAGCCCACCGATAGTTTCAAATTTATTTTCTATTCCTTCCTTTTATTTTCTTCTTTTTTATATTCCCTTCTCTCCGACTTGGACCAAGCTCACCACGCCTTTCCCCCCATGCAAGCCATCTGACATCTCCATCCTTGGCCACCCGATCAAACTACCCCCCTCCTATACACCTTCTACCGCCTCTCATTCTCCCCTCCTCTCTAGAGTCCGGCATAGGCAAGGGGCCAACGTCGAGGAGGATGGTGCTTACTGTCAGACTTGGGGAGGGAGAGGGGGAAGGGTAGTTGTGGTTGTGGCAACCGAGGCTAGAGGCAGTGTGGTTGGGGCTAGTTGTTCATCAGCGAGGGGAGGTGGATTTTGGTGACGCTAAAGACTTTGACCTCCCACTCCTCGAGCTCAGCATCATCCTCTATGCCACCCGCAATGGCTCCCTGATGCCCTACATCGATGGAGGTCTAGGACCAGAGAGGGATAATAGAGAGGGAGAAGGGAAGAAAGATTGAGCATCGACAAGGATCTAGAAGTTGGAGTTCAAGATGATCTTGTTTCGACAGAGATCTATAAGTTGGAGTTCAAGACGATCTTGTTGGAGCGGTTGGAGGAGGCGTGGGCCTGGGTTGGAGATAAGTACAGGGAAGGAGAGGCAAAAAAGATGGAAATGAGAGTTAGAAGCCAACAAGTAGGCCCTGCCAAAAAAATTATTTGTTGATTTATTAATTGCTGGCTTGGCTGATGTGGTAGGTACATGGCAATGACTTGCAGACATGTGTCAACCACTTCATTCAAAAATGCTTCGAAATGGACTAGTGGAAAAATAGACAACTTCAAGAATTTGAGGCACGATTTAGACAATATTGAAGCTTAGGACATCTCTAAACGTAGAGTCGGATTGACCTTTCCACATATCCACGTCATCTAGAGTCGACTATCAAATAACTCATAACAATGGTGTTGTTTCTTAAACTGACTTTATACAAAGAGTCAGCATTAAATACAAAGGCAATATGGTTGACTCTAGAGGCTCCATTCTATTAGAGTCTGACCTTTTACAAAGAGTTAGTTTTATTCTCTTTCCTCCTCCTCTCTTCTCCACATAAGCAATTATCATAGGTGGTATGACAGAGTTAGATTCTCTTAGAACGAAAAAGTAGACGCGAATCCAAGCTCAGAGATCTCAAAAGTGGATTTCTTTTCCTTCCAAAAGTACTACCAAAGGCTTCTCAAGAGTCAAAATGCATTTCAGTAGAAACAGTGTCCCCGGAGAAGGGCCCAGGTCCAAGCAGCACATTGCATTCGCAACAAGAGGCTGCTCGTAGAGCTGGCCGGTCTCTTCAAGTGGGCCTACATCCGTAACCCTGCGCCGTGCAGTAGTACCTAGCAGGCCCACCCGTAGCCAGTCTCGTGGCCAAACCATTTCGAAATTTGAAACACTTCCACATCCTAAATCCCAAATCAACCTTTCCCCAAATCACCAACCAAAGCCACCATCTCATCTCGTCTTCTCCAAAAATCCCCAAACCCTAGCACCACATCGCCATGGCCTCCCGTCTCAAGGACCGCAGTGGTGGTGACGGTTGCAGCACGGCATGAAGGCTACCACCACCTTGCACTCACTCACTCCCAAGGCTTCCCACTCCTCTTTAGCCTCGTGTCATAACCCCACCATGACGGCAGCTGCTGAGAAGGAGAACTCAGCGTCCAAGCCCACTTCCATGGTGTGGTGGTCCACGTCGTCGATCCCAAGGGCCAGCACTTCTGAGCTCAGTGGAGCTCTCCTCCAATCTCGTCTCCACCCTCCGGGCTTCCACACTACTGCCCGGGAGGCCCTCTGTCGGGAAGGACGCGGAGGTGGATGCATGCTTGCGGCAGAGCGTGAGCGGTGGAATCAGGGCTGCTTCTTCCGAGAGGGGGAGGAGTTCGGTGAGTGGTGGTGCTCAGGCTTCGGATGCTAGGAGAGGGAGTGGTGGTCCTAGTACCGATGAGATCGGTTGGACGAGGGAGGGCTTTGATGCAAGAGGATGGAGGGTGAAGGAGGTCAATGAGATCAGTAGGAAAATAGAAGGCTTTGACGCTGAGGCGAAGCAGAGAGATGAGATTGGCAGCAAAAGAGAGAGCCTTGGTGCAAAGGCGAAGCAGATCACTAGGAAAAGAGACAGCTTTGATGTGAATGTGGTGAAGCAATGTGATGAGATAAAAGGGAAAAGAGGAGCCTTTGATGTCAACGTGAAGAAGAAAAGTGACGAGATTGATGAGAAAACAGAGGGCATCTATGCAAAGGCAATGCTAAGCGATAAAGTTAGTAGGAATAAAGATGTACTTGATATGAAACTGGTGAATGAGATCAATCCTAAGAAAGTTTTTGCTGGCCTCACTGATTCAAGGGAGGCTTCTTCCAAAGATGTGCCCTTTTCTACTACCTAGAACGGCGGGAAGGGAGGCAACAGTTCTGTCATCCCGGTGTTCACTGTCCATGTGGTAGACTCAAATGATGTTCCTTGTGGAGTGAGGGAGCAGCAGAAGAAGACAGAGGAATGTAAGCATTATGAAGGTAAGGGGTAATTGGCAGATACGATTCGAGTTTTTGAGAAAGCGGCAACGAGTTGAGATGGAAGTACAGTGAAATCTACGTGTGGTGTGAACATGTACCCAAGCAAGCTGTATGATAAATGTAACATCCTGATTTTCGAAACCCAAAAATTAGGGCTAACAAAAACTTTTTGCTAATAATGTCAGATAAGATACACCAGACCAAACTTTTATTCAAACCCTGCTTTATACCTTGTCTCCATACATGGCTACTCGCCCCTGCTATTCCGCCACGAACCCACCTTCGGCATCCCTTCCCCTTTTCCTAGTCGGTGTAACCTGGACCGATGTCGGCAGCTAAGTACTCGCACAGTACTCTGCGAAAGTTAAACATATATATGCCATGAACTTTTTCCGAATGACTTGAAATTCTACCACCAACTTCGACATGTCCTATCATGAATATGTGCTCATATATACTGCTTCCATGTATACACATACACGCATACCCTAACCCCTTCTTCCCAAGTGGCGGATCAAAACCCTAACTCATCGTTTGGCTCTACCACAACTTCATGCAGATATATATGGATATATCAGTGACAACATTTAAACCCCAGCTCACCGTAACCTTGCATGTCCATTCCATCCACATGCAGATCTCATATATGCTATAATTCCCAAGTGTATGCATGCACCCACATTCTGAACTCTATATCAAATCCCTCGAACAGAAGTGAAATCTAAGGGCCTAACTTCCTTGTCCTCTCTCGGTAATTCTCTTTGAATTCCGACTATTAAAGCCATGACGATTCCATTGTAACTTCGTCATCACCTGATATACCTACCTCCATCTCGTTTATCCTTTCCCGAACTCCACCTTGCATCCCTCGACACGAGGAAAATACTAGCCTATCTTCTCCTTGCCGGAATTCTTGTGTGTCCATACACACACACCTGCAGATTTCTCCACATGCGTATACCTATATATGTATGTGTACATGCCCGCCTACCATACGGATGCCTCCATTGTTTCTGCGTATATCACCCTAACAATGGGTTATACCTATTTCCGTAGGCGTCCTACCACCTTCTCTTGATCCTAGAATCTATATACATGAGTACACTTCTCCAGTGCCTTTGGCGATCCCCTCTCCTTCCTCTCTATATGATCAGCAAGCTCGGACACTTGCGTGCTGACCCTCCCTTTATCCTTGTCCTCCGAAAAGTTCCGAATGTTCGGCACCCTTATTCTTGTCAGCTCCATTTAATCATGGTTATATTCTACAAATCCCAAGATCGGGAAGGATATTTCTTTAATCAAGAAATATGAGTTCTTATCTAAACTATTTAAGCAAACTCCTTCAAAACAGCACGTGTTTCCCTTCTGGTTTTATATCTCGTGGATTCTAATGGTTTTATATCTTGTGGATTCTAATGGCATGCTTTTGAAGCAAGCTTCATCCATATATCAAAATCAACCGAAATCACATATGTGCGCATGCATAAAAGGAAATCCTCTTTTTCCTCCTGAAGTCATCGAGTGTTACATCCCATCACCTGTATATACAGCACCAAGCCTACAATGGATTAAATGCTACCAGTGCCAGCCCATCTACCTATCTTACCGAAGCTTGTAGTACTCTTCTTGCTAACGTATTAATGCATAGCAGCCAGGACCATTTCTTCACTCCTCTATTCCTGCTGCAGGTGCCATCCCTTTTCTTCTAATGCGTTCGGTGTTTTTCCATGCGTCTCACTGCCACGGAGCTGGTGTTGTCTCCCTCAACTTTTCTTCTCATCTTCTCTCCATTCTTCACTCCTCTACTCTACCTGAGCTGCCATCGCTCCCGTACCTGAGCACCCAAGCAGCTGAATTGCTCCCTTCTCTGCTCCCTTACTCCACCCGAGCTACTACATTTACTCATCTACATGAGTGGTTACAACTGCCACCCGAGCTTCTTCATTCAAACCAACCCGAGCACCCTGATGATGACATGGTACCCGGGTATCATCAAGGAGGATGAATCTGGCCCTCTGGCCATAGGGTGGACCGGGCCGACTACTCGGAGTCCGACTTCTACACGGGGGCGCCTCATCAACTTGAAGTACAAGACAGAGATAAACACACATCCGGCAATCCCGGATTCTGTTGTAACCGATTAGGAAACGTATCTGTAAGCCGATCCGGACTCTTGTAACCCTAATCTAGTCGTCTATATAAGGCCGAGTAGGGATTCCTGGAGGAGCATTGAGTAATTGTGATCAAGATCACCTGATCATAGGCATAGACACTTACCCTCATACGGGATACGATCAATATCAGCCTCCAAACACAGGACGTAGGGTATTACCTCTCTTCGAGGGCCTGAACCTGTCTAAATATTATCTCCTGTGTGCACCCATCTGGATCTGCTGTACTCACCGCCGCCCCATATTCAGTATTGCCGAATAATACTCTGACAGTTGGCGCGCCAGGTAGGGGCTGTGCGCATAGATCCATCTACACGGGTCCAGATGGGTTTCGTCAACAACAATGGCGTTTTCGTCCTAGGAAGCGTCATGAGATTCGCCTCCCTGGACGTTATTCCGGATCCTGGACAGCTTTTCCAATTCAGAAAACTGGATTTCATCGCCGACAAGATCGGCAAGCTTCACCTCTGCTACTCGACAACCCGTCGATCAGCAGAGGCTCCATCAACTTCTTCACTCGGACTCACCCCCGAGTCCACTCCTTCGGCTCCTCTCCCAAGGGACGAGGTTACACCGAAATCGGATTTGCTGTCCGCACACGGGATCTCACCCGTCGAACAGAGGTCCCGACTGGTTGGTACTATCGATTCTCTCCTCCCCATCCTCGAGTATGACTCGGATGATTACGAGAGCTCGGGTAGTCACCGCCCGTCCCGGGAGGTCTTCATGGCCAACCCCGACTCACTGGGCAACAGTGGCGACCGATCAGTCCCCATCGTGGAGCAAACGCCTGCTGAGCTTAAGGCCACTCGGCTCCGCCTCCTCGCCAAGGAGGAGGAGCTGGTTGAACAGCAGACCAGGCTCGCTCGTCAACGCGATGAACAACTGCGCAACGACGACATGAGAGCTCGAGGACGCCAAGTCCATAACGAATTCCACATGCGTGAAAGGGACGGGGTTCCAATATTCCCGCTTCCTAGTCACAACATCGTCGCTGCCACGATGGCGGCGGCGCGCCATTAATGTCCCTGAAGGCACCCCGGGACATGATGAACTCCGGTGACTCCGCATCCTGTTGGAGGAAATAGCTCTTCAACAGGCCGAAGTCTCTGGGGGACCGCGCGGGCTCCTCAGCAAGTGCTAGGAGTCGGCGCTCTCCACCTCCAAGAAGTCCACCAGCCGCAGAGGGCCACCGTGCAAATGTCGACCGTCATCAGCCGGCTGGAGCGGTTCACAACCGACTCGGGCCCAATCATGACGCACGGGGCACCATAGCCGTATGGAGCCGTGCCTGTCAGGACGCAGACAAAAATGATCACCGAGCCGGGTCGGTCCATAGCCGACTCGGATCGGGTCATGATGCGCGATACCCTGTTGACGCCGGACGGAATGCTCATCGAGGTCCCGAGAGGGATGACGCGCAGCAACTGCCATGATGACAGCGGGGCCACCAGCCGTGGCCGCTCTCCAACCTCCTCTGGCATGGGGTATGCAGGCCCAAAAGGGTTCGGTGCCCACGTCCCGCAGCGTCATCTTCCCATCGCGATTCCGAGTCACCGGCATCGACAAGTACACGGGTGAAACTCGGCCAGACATCTGGCTGGCCGACTATCACACGGCGTGCAGAACTAATGGTGGCAACGACTACGTTGCAATCCATTACCTGCCGCTGTTTCTAGCCGACTCAGCTCGAGCTTGGCTTACCAGCTTACCTCCGGATTGCATCCAGTCATGGAGTGACCTCGAGACCCTCTTCGTGAACAACTTCAGGGCACTTACAACAGGCCCGGGAATGCGTGGGATCTCTACAGTTGTACTCAAGAGGCAGACGAAACTCTCCGGGAGTACATTCAGTGCTTCTCCAAGAAGAAGAATTCTCTACCAGAGGTCCGAGAAGGTGATGTCATCACCGTCTTCTCCAAAGGTGTTCGAAGCACTGACCTCATCCACAAGATAGCGTGCAAGAACCCTCAGACTACGCGCGGACTCTTCGATATCACCAATAACTTCGCCACCGGCGAAGAGGCCGTCCGTAGCGCTACCAAAGATTGCAAGGGCAAGAGCAAGGGCAAGACGTCCGAGTCCCCCAGTCGGGATGCTCACCCTGAGTCGTCCAGAAAGAAGCATCGGAAGCGTAAGGGCGGAGATCTTGTTGCTGCGACCGAGCGCGCCCCACCGCGTCGTCCTCAACGCACCAACACGACTTTTGAGGAGATGATGAGTCAGTCGTGTCACTTTCACGGACCCAAATCCAATCATGTGACACCGACTGTAATCTCTTGAAGAATTTGAACAAGCCTCACATCCCAACCGGAGCAAAAAAGAATCTCCTCAGGACGAAGGTGACGAATTCCCAAAAGAGACCGCTTGTCTGATGATTTTCGGCGGACCTAACGGCTACGAGTCCAAGCGTTGCCAGAAGATCACAGATCGGGAATTCAATGCAGTGGAACCGGCCGTGCCCCAGTACCTGCGATGGTCTGAGTTCGTAATTTCCTTCGGCCGCTCGGATCACCCCGACTACATACCTCACCCGGGAAGGTTTCCCCTGGTGGTGGACCCAATCGTCTGCGGCGTTCGCCTCACCAAGGTCCTCATGGATGGAGGGAGTGGTCTGAATATTCTCTACGTCAAGACTCTTGACGACATGAAAATCTCCCGCTCGGAGATCAAACCCATTGGTGCACCTTTCCACGGGGTCGTACCGGGGAAGATGGCGAATCCACTTGGGTAGGTCAGCCTGCCCGTCACTTTCAGAACTCCCCGACAACTTTCGGACCGAGACCCTCACCTTTGATGTCGTCGACTTTCCTGGATCGTATCACGCTATCCTAGGGCATCCCTGCTACGCCAAATTCATAGTTGTTCCAGCTACGTCTACCTGAAGCTCAAGATGCCGGGCCCTCACGGAATAATAACGGTACAAAGCAGTTTTTAGCACGCTTACACGTGTGACCTAGAGAACTGCAACCTCGCCGCGGCTCAAATCGCTGCAGCCGAGCTTGATAACCTCAAGTCGGCACGACATCCTTCCAGTCGGCACGAGACACCAAGTTGATCCAACTCGACCCGGAAGACCCCTCCAGGACGACGCAGATCGGACTACACTCGGTGACAAATAGGAAAGCGCGCTCGTCGGCTTCCTCCGTAACAACCGGGACATTTTCGCGTGGACATCCTCTAACATGCTCGGAGTTCCGAGGGAGGCTGCCGAGCACTCTCTGAACGTTCGGGCCAGATGCTTAGCCAGTCAAACAGCGCTTACGCCGCTTCGCTGAGGATAGACGTCAGGCAATAGGAGAAGAGTTAGCCAAGCTTCTAGCAGCTGGCTTTATTAAAGAAGTGTATCATCCCGACTGGTTTGCGAACCCAGTTCTAGTTCACAAAAAGAATGGAAAGTGGAGGATGTGCGTTGATTACACTAGCCTTAACAAGGCATGTCCCAAAGATCCTTTCACTCTTTCTCGCATCGACCAAGTGATCGATTCCACGGCCGGTTGTGAAATTTTGTGCTTTCTCGACGCTTACTCGGGCTATCATCGGATCAAGATGAAGGAGGATGACGAGATCAAGACATCCTTCATCACTCCTTTCGGGGCTTTCTGCTACACATCCATGCCTTTTGGTTTGAAGAATGCCGGCGCTACATACCAACGGTGCATACAGCGCTACTTTCAGTCACAAATTGGCAGGAACGTGCAAGCCTATGTCGATGATGTGATGATCAAGTCCGAGAAAAAAGAAGACCTCCTAAATGACTTGGAAGAAATCTTCTCCAGCCTTAGGAGATTCAGCATGAAGCTTAACCCCGAAAAGTGCATATTCGGGGTCCCTTCGGGCAAGCTACTCGGTTTCATCATTTCCGAATGGCAAATCATGGCCAACCCGGAGAAGATCGACGCCATCATCAAGATGGGCCCTCCAAGGGGCCTCAAGGATGTTCAACGACTAACAGGGTGCATGGCGGCCCTCAGCCGATTCATCTCCCGACTCGGCGAGAAGGCTCTGCCCCTCTACAAGCTCCTGAAGAAGTCAGATAACTTCACATGGACATCTGAGGCTCAGGATGCCCTGGACGGGGCTAAAGAGGCTCCTGATCACGTCTCCGATACTAGTCTCCTCGATGCCCGATGAGCCGCTGCTCCTCTACATCGCGGCAACCACCCAGGTGGTCAGCACAGTTTTGGTCGTCGAACGCCCCGAGCCCGGCCACATCCAGAAGGTTCAGCGCCGGTCTCCTTCATCAGTGAAGTGCTGTCCGAGTCGAATGCGCGATACCCACAGATACAGAAGCTCATCTATGCGGTGTTCATCACATCTCGGAAGTTAGTCCACTATTTCCAAGGGCACCCGATCACGGTGGTCAGTTCCTTCCCGATTTCCGACGTCATCAACAATCGCGACGCCACGGGGAGGATTACTAAATGGGCAATGGAACTAATGGCATTCGGCATAGTTTACGCCCCCCGCACAGCCATCAAGTCACAGGCTCTTGCTGACCTTATGGCCGAGTGGATAGAAGTCCAGTCTCGGCCCTCCGTCATCAACCTCGAACACTAGACGCTCTACTTCGATGGCTCACTGATGCTCCAGAGAGCGGGGGCTGGCATCGTGCTCATCTCTCCGAAAGGAGAGCACTTCAAGTACGTGTTGCAGATCCACTTCCCAGCATCTAACAATGTCGCCGAATACGAAGCGTTACTTCACGGACTTCGCATTGCCACTTCACTCGGGATTCGCCGCCTCCTGGCCCGCGGAGACTCCGAACTGGTGGTCCGGCAAGTCATGAAGGACTGGTCATGCAGAGACCCCTCCATGGAAGCTTACTGCCAAGAGGTGCGCAAGCTCGAAGCCAAGTTCGACGGCCTCGAAATTACGCATGTCTTACGCCGAGACAACGAGGCCGCAGATGCGTTTGCCAAGCTGGGGTCCAGTCGGGATGTCGTCCCGGCTGGAGTGTTCCTCCAGGAGCTGCATACCCCCTTCATTAAGGCGGAGATGATACCCAAGGCCGAGGAACCACCAGTCCAGGAGTCCGATGGCGCCCAACAATCTTCACCAGTGGTCTTAGTCGTCGATCTCGACTGGACTACGCCTTTCCTCGACTACCTCCGGTGAGAGATTCTCCCGTCGGACCCGACAGAAGCGCGATGCCTCACCCGCCGCGCCAAAGCTTACGTCATGATTGAAGGCGAGCTCTACAAGAAAAGCACCTCTGGAATCCTCCAGCGATGCATTCCTCAAGACCAAGGACAACAACTACTATGCGATATTCACGCGGGAGTTTGCGGACACCATGCAGCGCCTAAGTCGCTCGTCAGGAAAGCCTTTCGACAGGGTTTCTACTGGCCGACTGCCATTTCGGATGCCGCCCACATCGTCCGCACTTGTGAGGGATGCCATATTTCACTCGGCAGACACACTTGCCGGCTCAGGCACTCCAACCTATTCCGATCACCTGGCCCTTCGCCATCTGGGGTCTGGACATGGTGGGCCCTCTCAAGAAGGCTCCCGCGGGCTATACGCACCTTTTCGTCACAGTCGACAAGTTCACCAAATGGATTGAAGCTAAGCCGGTTGCCACGATAACTGCAGAAAAGGCGTCGAATTCTTCTGGGACATCGTTTTTCGTTTCGGCGTCCCCAATAGCATCATCACAGACAATGGCACTCAGTTCACTGGTCGCACCTTCCTCCGATTTTGCGACGACTACAACATTGGCCTTAACTTCGCCGCCGTGGCTCACCCACGTACGAACGGGCAGGTTGAGCGGTCGAATGGCCTGATTATGCAAGGCATCAAACCTCGGATCTTCCAGCGCCTGAAGAAGTTTGCGGGCAAATGGGCGGCCGAGCTGCCCTCGGTGCTCTGGAGTCTGCGAACCACACCAAACCGATCCACCGGCTACACACCTTTCTTCATGGTACACGGTGCCGAGGCCGTCCTCCCGACTGACTTAGAATACGGGTCTCCGCACATTCGCGCCTACAACAAGGCCGAGTCAGAGGAAGCAAGACAAGACGCCGTCGATCAGCTTGAAGAAGCACGCGAAGTCGCATTCTTTCGATCGGCAAAGTACCAGCAGGGCTTACGGCACTACCACAGTCGGCATGTGCGTGGCTGTTCATTCAACGTTGGTGACTTGGTCCTACGCCGAGTCCAAGCCAGCAAAGATCAGCACAAACTCTCACCACCCTGGGAGGGTCCGTACGTGATCGCCGAGGCGCTGCGCCCGGGGGCTTATCGACTGAAGGACGGCGATGGCAACATCTTCACCAAAGCACGGAACATCGAACAGCTACGTCGCTTCTATGCTTAAACTTTTTATTCCGACAGTTCGGATATATGAATACACTTTTCTCTTTCACTCCACATGGAACAATTTGCAGTCCCCGAGTGACCTACTATGCACGTCAACGGCTAACGCATAGTGGACACTCGGTGATCACACCCTCTGGGTGCACTCAGGCGCACTTGGGGTTTTTCATGTACGCAAACCATTCTAGTACTGTGTGTAATCTGACGTTAACTCTTTGACTCCAATCACCGGTTTACGCCACAACCTTATGCTACACGGGACAAAAGCCCACGACTAATCTCTGCAAAGGAGGCTACAACGGGTCGGCAAGAGCAAAAACGAAGGATCCACATACACACGAACGAATCTTGCTGCAAAGGAAAATTGACAAACCTAATCAAACGCATAATTAAAGATCACTCGAAAATCTCGAGAACTTTACATGCAAAAGTTCATTACAAAAACACTCGGTCCTCTCGAGCAGTTCACACACAACTATCTTTTTTACAGGCCGGCGCGGTCCATGAGGGAGTTCGCCGTGGTCTCGACGATGTTCATCATCTCTGAAATATCCTCGTCAGGAACGTCAGCGGCGTACCCCTCCCCGATCGCCTGCATATCAAGCAGCGGGTAATGGGACCTCGCCACTGCCAGGGCCACCACGGCTCCCGACCGTGAAGCCTCCGCCTCTAGCTTCTTCACCTGATCGGGCGCTTGCCGAAGGCGCTCTATCACACCCTGATTCTCCAAAACCCGAAAATTAGGGCTAACAAGAACTTTTTGCTAACACCGCCAGTTAAAAAAAAATACACCATAAATAAAACTTTTACCCAAATCGTACTCCTACTAAACCCTAAAGCAAAGCAACCAAAATCGTTCCCTCTGTTCCTGCTCCCTTGATTTCTGCTTTGTCGAAACCCTGTCCAGCAAGGGATACAAACCCTGCTCTATCCTTGGTCTCCATGCGGGACCATTCGCCCTTGCATCCCCGCCACGACAGACTGAGGCAGCTGCCACAGCCAACTTGCTCTGCCGCGACAGCCCACGGCAGCCGTTGCCGCTGCCACACTCTTGCCACGGCAGCTGTCGCTGCCCATTTCCTCTGCCGTGGCAAGGCCTCTGCCGCCGCCGTTGCTATCTTTCTCTGCCGCAGCAAGCCGCTCCTGCCGCGACAAACTGCTGCCGCGCCACCGATTCCCCGCCACGGCATCTCACAGCAGCTACCGTCGCTGCCATGCCTCTGCCACGACAGCCCCTCCCCTGCCGTGGCAATGCCACGCCGCTGTTCCTTCCCGCCGCGGCAGCCGATTCCCACCGCGGTAATTTCTTTTCCCTACCGCGGCAAGTCTTTCCCCTACCGTGGCAGTACCGCGGCAACATTTTCTCTGCTGCGACAGCCCTTCTCCCAGCCACACACGCACAGACCCGGAATAACCCTAACACGTAAAAGGACGTAACGCAATACACGCGCCATATACGCCACCGCGTCGACGGTACCTCACCACCAACACGTCCTAAGCCGACATAAAGGTTTCATCTCGAGTTCCATGTTTCTGCTCCACCTTGCCGCACCCCGAAACCCTGGTTTTACCTTCCCCTTCCCTTAACACTGCCTAACTCAATATCGGTAGAAACCCTAAACATGAAATCTAGAGACCTTCGGCCTTTCTGAAATTCTGACAAAATTTGTGGAACATCCTGATACTACCCTTGACTCGAATATAAAATAAAATGGACATGTCCAGTACAAAAATATTCGCAAACAAAATTAATAAACCCTAGGGCAGAATTTCGTGTTGAACTACAACACCTAGAAATATATCTCCAAAAATTCCAACAAAATTCAACAACAATCACCGCAGGCCAGGAACCCGAATGTACAAGGATATAGGTAGGTCGTGCACAAAAACATGAAATGATCAATTTTGAACACCTTCACTCAAAACATTCCCACGCATGAAATCATGGTCAAATTCCAATGAGAAATACTCAAACACCTGGTAAAGACTTTTCACTGCCCTCTTAACCTATCTACCATCATAGCTCTCACTGGCAAGGTGAAACCTTTGGTCCTACCCTATTAAACACAACCCTTGGCATGTCATGTCATTCAAGGGCAGCTTGCCCTCCGCACTAGTTTGCGGTGCCTAACTCAACTGTTGCCTCGCACACGTGCCTACACATCCATGTGACTACCGCATGTCCTGCAACAGCACAAAGTCAGTGCCAACTTCTCTCTATTCACCTACAACCTCAACCCACAGCTTGTAATAAATCTACCCTTCTCCTTGAATGCATGCTGAGCTGCTCCTTGCTGTACCACCCGAGCTGTCCTTTCCCCAAAACTATTTACCCATCTTCTCTTCTTGCTCTTCCTGCCACGCCACCCTTGACTAAATTTAGTGCATTAATTCTTCTCAACTTTCCCTGCGCAGCTGCAGCAACTTTTGAACCATCAATGGCCGACAAGACACTCTGCTCCCAAGCCCTCTCCCTTCCCCATTATTTCTCTCCCGTGCGAGTGAGCTGAGCTCACTTTGTTCCGGCCGAGCTCCCTTCCTCCTCCTTCCCAAGTTCCTCTTCCCCATTCACTTTTCCTTTCCAGTACCGAGCATCCCTGCTCGTTTCTTTTCACTCTACTGTCTCCCATGCCTGAGCTACCCCGAGCAACTCCTTCTTCCTCCCCATTCCTTCACCTGCCCCAAGCTCCATTTTGTTCAAGCAGCCCAAGTTCTCTCCCGGGCTATCTTCCCCTACTTCTTCACTTCCCGAGCATCTGCTCCAAGCGGCTCAAGCTTCCCAAGCTGAGTTGCTCCCCTACCAAATCTCCTTAAGCTTGAACTCTTCCCCAAGCTCCTGAGCTCCCCTCTCTGCCTTGGCCTCACCCCGACTGGCTCCCGCACCTGGCCACCACCAGCCCCAGCAAGCCGTGGACTGCTCCGCCGCTCCCTCTCCCCCACCGCGCTGCGCCGCTCCGTCCTTCCTGCCCCAGCAACCGGCGCCGCATCAACCACCTCGAGCACCGCCACTCTGAGCCCCTGCGGCTGTAGCTCTGCACCGAAGAGAGGGGGAGGTAGCCTTCCCGCCTCCGTTTTCTCTAGCAGTCGCACCAGAGCCGTCGCCGACATCTGCTCCCCACGACGGCACCGCGCCAGACGGCCCTGTGCCCAGGGCGCCGCCGCTAACTCCTCCGGACCCCGCCAGCCGCGCATCCCCCAAGCACCGCTGTTTGGATCCGAGCCGAGGTCGCCGTCGGCTACCCCGGCGAGCCCCTTCCGTCGCCCCGTTCACCTCCACCGGTGCTCCCCTCTCCGTGCCGAGTCCCACTTGCCGCCGCCCCGGAGCTCACCTCTGCCGCAGATCTAACCACCGCCGGCCCCAATCGACCTCCGGCCGCTGCTCCCGAGCACGCGGTTTCCCTTGCTCCGCCTCCCCGATGCGCCGCTGCCTCCGCTCGACCAGTTCTAGCACGTCGCCGCCGTTTCCCCTTGCTCTTCTTCCGAGCAGCCACCGCTGGCCACTGGGCTCGAGCCCGTCCTCGGTAAGCACGCCCGAGCCACACGGAGTCCCTTCACCCCGCCGCAGCCGAGCACGGCCTCCGCCAACCCTGAGGCCGCCGCTCGCCATCGGTGAAGCGCCGCCACCTCCCCAGCCGGGCGCCGCTCCGGGAGCTGCCGCGTTCCTTCCCGCCACCCATTTCGGGCGCTGCCGGCAGGCACGACCCGAGGTAGCCCACCGAGCCATCCGAGCCGCCCCAGAGCACTTCTCCATTTTCCTCTAATCTTCCTTCTTATTTTCCCTTGTTGCTGCGGTGGAGAATTTTTGCCTCACTATGGCTGGGATCAGCCATTTCATGACTCGTAGGCCCCATCTCAGAGACTAGGACCACTTGTGAATTCACTTGATTCATTGAAATATTATGCACTTAACAAATCGAATTTCTCTTTAAATCAAGTGTCCAGAATATGTTCCAGGGATTTTTGGGTAGCCTATGGACATTTAACAAAGCTCTCTAATGCCTTTGCGCTAAATCCAAACTCACCCCCAATTTCTTTTTCGAACATACTTTTGAACTTCAAAACCCTTGCTAGAAGAAATGAAGGGAAATTTCTAAACATTTAAAGTAGTTTTAAAGCCTTAGCGGTAGGCGTTAGATTTAAGGTATTCTTTCCTTCTCTTTAAAAATCGCACATATACCATATACACTTCCAGAGCACCTAAGGTGCATACATCATAAGTTAGGTAGTTTTCGAGGCCCCAGGAATGTCCATGAGTCCAACAATGCTATTCGTCATAAAAGATAGAACATAAGGGACATACGTTCGTGCTTAACCAAACATCTGTAATACCTTCCGAACACTAATCATGAGGTGAATCAAAACACTTCCGAAACTCTTGTGCTATTATGAGCGTAAACGCATGCTCACCAAAAAAAACCCTAAACCTTAGCTCGACAAGATCTTCACCAGAAACCCTAACGACAGTTGCATGCCAAATTTATCTGAAAACCCTGAAACCCTAACGCGACAGAAACTTAAGGTAGATGTTTTTGACAGGATAACCTAAAGCACCCGATTCCATTATTCTAAAGCTCCATAAAATCACAACGGCTAACCCAACGCACTATGGTCGCACAAATTGAGTATTTGGGTTGCGTTTGGTGTTCTTGGTCTTCCTTGCGTTGTTGATTTATTTGCCGTTCCTTCAACGTGTAGATACCGACGTTAGGAGTTACAGCGCAAAGGAATCGGGCAATCATCGAAACATGCTCAAACTCGAGACCCGGACAATACTACCAGGCAAGCATTCCCACTTTGACCATGTTGAACCCCATACTTGTGAACATTAAGTATTTTGCTTGCAAACATGCATGCTATGTTTATCAACGATATTTTATGTAGATTTAGCTATACCCGATAGATGCATTCGAACTAGGGTTGAACATTCGATTCCTTGTAACCCTAGTTGATTCATCGGTTGGTTTCCAACCGACGACATACCAAGGTTATAGGCAGTAGCCATTGCTTAGCCCTACTATAGTTAAGACTAAAATTTTGTTCGGTTGATTCAAACCTTCGGGTATGGGAAGTTAAACCCGCGGATAGCGTATGTTATCCGCGGTGACTTTTAAAAAAAATGTTGCCAAAATTCAAAATAAAGTTGGAGATGATTTTGATTCGGGTAAGAAGGTAAGGTGGTTTGAAGGAAGATGAAGTAGCGGAAGGCTACACGGTGAATGATGATAAACTGGAGTCTTACTCGAATCGATTAAGGATCGAACCTAAGTGCCGCTGAATCAGTTTCCCCCACCATACGTCCACATGTCCTTTATGGGAAGGACTTGACTCGGCACCCCGCCTAATATTAGGGTTCAGACCCGTAGGAAGTAAGGAGAAAGTGCTAGGTAGGATATGGATCCCTAGAGAATCCCCACGGTGCTACATGGGAAGAGATTCTTAGTGAGCTCCATTTAGACGTGGATGAAGATTCGACACAAAGATGAGCGTTTCTCTGGATTGTGGTGTCAGGCTGCCTGGGCACAATCGGAGTTGAGGTAAGTCTCGTTTAGCGGGTCCGGCTCTAGTGTGAACACGGGCGAAAGGTCTCGTTGTAATAACCCTATCAGTATACTTGGAAAGTACTTCCAGGGTGACCTACATCTTGTGGGTAAAGCCGTACAACCTCTGTAGAGTGTTAAAAACTATTCGAATAGCCGCGTCCTCTGTCATGGACATGAACTGGTAAGGCCACACACTGGTTAGACTAACTTTTGTTTGCGAATGATGGGGCATTGGAATTAAGGACGTGGGCATGACGTGTCCACAATGGGCAATTTTAGGCCACGCGTCGGTGGTAAGGAAATTGCTGAAGTAAGAAAATTCGCCGTATTGCCTGAGGTGGATGGAATACGGTCTCGTGATGGAAAACCTAGTTATCGGATATGCGGAAACTACCGTTCGATGGATGGTGCCATGGACGGTGAGTGGAACTATCGGTAATAGGTTATGAGCTGATTAGCGGTGTTTACCGCATGAGATGAGATGTGATGAGATGTTTACTTGAAGTACTTTAGATTTCGAAATGCTTTTACAATCTACTTACGTGTATTGAAGATAAGAACTTACATTTCCGCACAACTTGCAACTTAGGGTAGAGCTATTCCTTGATCTATTCCCTGCATGAAATATTGCCGTATATTTTCTCCTGTGGTAATAGCTTGCGAGTACATTCAATGTACTCACCTGGCTTGTTGATTTGGCCAGAAAAAGAAGATATCAGTTCCGAAGATACGATTACGATCGCGAATGCTAGGGCGTAACCCCAGTCAGTTGCCTGTCGGGTATGGCATACTGATGGGCCACATCTCCGCTGGATTTCCGCTGCAAGTTTATAGCCATTGGGTTACAGGTATCAGACATTCGACCTTTACGGTCTATGTACTTAAATTCGTATGTATGTCGATGATATACAGGTTAACTTGTGTGTACCGGCTACTGCTCTAGGGACCGGTACAGTAATCACAAGGGAGTATCCAGCTTAAAAACCGGGTACACCACACGCTCCGTGACCGCTTCCATGGAGTCTGGGGCCGGTTCTTCCTCCCAAATGGCGCCGCAAGCCGTCTGACCCGCTGCCTGCAATGACTCGGCCAACTCACGGGCTTTCTTGAGGCGAGCTTGAAAAGCTATAAAGGCAGAACAAGAGCATGAGCAAAACAACCAGATGGGCTCCGATCAACTAAAAGGCCCGAGTCAATGGCTT
Organism: Stipa capillata; assembly: GCA_019208055.1. NCBI lineage: Eukaryota > Viridiplantae > Streptophyta > Magnoliopsida > Poales > Poaceae > Stipa > Stipa capillata. Next base: position 533,689 of record JAGXJF010004340.1, read on the forward strand.
ACCTATCTCGGAGTCCGCAGCTCTCTTGCCTGCCGCCTCGGCAGCCTCCAGAGAGTCAGCGGCCCTCTTGTTCGCCACTTCGGCTGCCTCTAGAGCCTGCCTCAGGCTGCCATCCATGGCGGCAGCCTTGTTCTCCAGATGCTCCACGCGGGTCTTCTCCGCCACGAGCATATCCTGGAGCTTGGAGGCTCTGTCCTCAACAGAGTCGAGCTCCCGAACACGAGCCCTCATCCCTTCAAGCTCCGCCCTGAGCTTCGCGGCCTCATCTTCAGTGGCTGCAGAAGACAATGCATCAGCACGACAAGAGACAAAAAACGACTGCAGCAACTCGGACTCCTCACCTTTGGTTCGGGCGATCTCCTGGGAAAGGCCCGCCTGCAGGGCAGTAACTTCAGCCCCGCGTTTGCGGGCCATATCCTTCGCCGCCTGGCGGCTCGCAGCCAGCTTATCCCACTCGGCCTTGCGAAGGTCAAGTCGGTCAAGAACTGGCAGCCGGTCCCGTAGGAAAGTGGTCTTGTCTTGCGGCCGTCGATTCAGTTTCTGCAAAGAAGAAACCACAGAAGTCAAGCTACCCTGAAAAATTAGCAAGACCCTCCACTCGGTCCCATGGACCTAGCGGAGGCTCGGGGGCTACACCCTCTGGGTGCACTCTCCGTGCACCCAGAGTCAAGTCTACAGAAAAGGAAGAGACCCTCCGCCCGACTATCCTAGTCGAACGCAGGCTCGGGGGCTACACCCTCTGAGTGCACTGTTCGTGCACTCAGAGTGAAAACTACAGAAAAAGATAAGGGTCCTCTGCCCGACTATCTTAGTCGGGCAGAGGCCCCGGGGGCTACTCCCCACTGACACACCCACCGGCAAAAAACAGAAACGCCTTACCTGCATCAACGGACGCAACCGGCTGTTCAGTAGGTTAGCACCCTCTTTCACTGTCTTCATCAAGGTCGGGAGCATCTCGTCGAGTTGGGCGGCAACGTCCGTCGCGTCGTTCCACTCCTCCTCCTCCCGGACATCGTCAATCTCCCGGATGGTCAGGGTTGGCCGCGCGGGGTCCGATTGCCAGACCCGGAGCGGCCGGAGGGCCAGCTCAGAGGACGCTCGGGGAGGCGGAGCAGCACTGAACTCCTCCACCGTAGATGGCAGCTGGAGGTTGCCTCTGCGGTCCGGCGGGGCGGCCCCATTTGAACTTGGGTTTGCCTCCCCCGGCACTTCCGAACTTGGGCCGGCGTCCCCCGACATACCCGGGGGCTACCGCTCCTGTAGAGGGTTCCTCTAACTGAGGAGCAGCAGGCGAGGCAGAAGGTGTGTTGGCCCGCTCAGGAGATGGTCGGGGGGACGAAGATGTAGCCACCCGCGGAGGCGATGGAGGCCGGGCATCCGACCCCAACTGGTCCCCGCCTCGGTTGGACCCCGGGATACTCGACGACGCTTTTGGGATGTCTCCCGTCCTTTGCACTCTACAAAAGAACATCGGACCTGTCAGCTCCGAAGAACACAGATAAGCAAACAGTCACTGAAAGACTTACTTGACAGATCGGGGGACGGGGACGCACTTCCTAGACCCCGAGGCTCGCCGCCGGGCCGCGGCAGCCGTCGGAATCGGCGACGTCACGGATCTGCTTTGATCCCCGAAGGCGGCGTCGGCGCTTCTCTTTTCCCCCCGGCCAGGGGGAACTTCATCTTCAGCCGTCTAAGGAACTTCACTCGGGACGGCAGTCGGCGCCACCAGATCAGGGCCAGCGGAGGAGCCACCCTGCCCCGCCGGAACAGCGCCCGTGGCAGACGGCGCCACCGGGTCGGGATGGGTGGAGGAACCGTTCTGCCCCGGCAGAGCGACGCCCGCCGCAGTTGATGCCACCGGGCTGGGGCTGGCAGAGGAGCTGCCCTGTCTCCCCGGAGTAACGCCCGCCGGCGGCCTTCGCCTCCTGGACACGCGGAGTGGGACGTCATCATCTTCTTCCTCTTCCTCCGGAGCCGGCATAATCGGCGGAGGAGGGTTAGGCACCACAGTGGCCGATGCCTTCCCCTTTGTAGACCCAGCGCCCTTGGAAGGCCCGGCGCCGGAAGAGGATGCTCTGGCCGTCCCCTGTGATGATGCCCCGCCGCTGGAGACGTCGGCATACCGTGGCTGGTTCCAAATGTCCTTCTCCGGGAGGGGGACGTCGGAACTAAAGCTGAACAGAATCTGTGAGTTCAGAAAGCAAGGAAATAGCCAGAGTCAGACTCAGTGGCACACAAGTAAAAAGAGCCGAGAGTTCGATGGCTTACCTGACTCGGGGGGTTGGCTCTGCTGAAGGGCGGCGGTCGCCCGGAGAGATCCAGATTGGTCCCCTGAGCCATGAGCCTATCAACCCGGTGTTGGACAATATCCTCCGAGAGCTCTTCGGAGGACTCCCGGATTGTGTCGTGCTCGTCAGTATACTTGAACATCGGGTGAGCCTCAGCTTAGCGGGCTGCACCCGCCACCAAATGAAGGTGGCAATGACGACGGCTCTGGTGACACCAGCTTGGATCGCCTCGGCAAGCTGCGACATGAGGACCGCGATCCCGTCCTACTCTCGGTCCAGCGGCGGCTCGGACTAGCTCGGCTTGACCTTCGGTGGCTGACCCGTGAATGCTGGAAGTGACGGTGTGGGGTTCGTGCAATAGAACCAGTTTAAGTACCAACCTTTGTTGGAGGTTTGCATTGGCAAACTCAGGTACTGTTTCGCTGCCCCGGACCTCAGTTGGAACCCGGCGCCGCCCACCACTGCCGGGTGGTCCTTGCTGGGCTGTGGCTTCACCATGAAGAGGTGCTTCCACAGGGCGAAGTGCGCCTCAATGCCGAGGAAGCACTCACACAGAGTGATGAAGCACGCGACATGGAGCAGACTGTTGGGGTTGAGGTTGTGCAGCTCTAAGCCGTAGTAGTGGAGGAGGCCCCGCAAGAAGGGGTGAGCGGGCACGGAGAAGCCCTGCTCAAAGAAAGATCCGAGAACCACTACCTCGCTCGTGTTCGGGGTGGGAAATGCCTCCCCGGCGGCAGCGCGCCACTCAATCAGCTCCTTCGGTGGCAACACTCCAGCCCGCACTAGGTTCTCTAGCCGCGATTCGGTCGCCGAGTATTTCATCCAGGGGGCCATCGGGTCGGTGGGGGAGGTCTTCTCGCTTAAGAGCTTCCACACCAAGGCGTCCTCCTCCGCGTCGACCGAATCTGCTACCCACTCAGGGGTTTGCATTCGGTGCTGGCGAAGTAGAATTAGGGTTTTTTGGTGTGCAGCGACGTTCCCCGAATCGATAGCGCTCGAGGGAGACAAAGGGGTTTGGGCGCAAAGGGAATGAGGCGTGTACTGGAAGGCGTAGCTGGACCCCACTGATCGTTCGGTCTTATAAAGGGGAACGTTTCGAGTGGCGCGACTCTTCCGCTCCAGCGTGCGAGCGATCTTCTCGCGCCCACGACGCGCCTTTTCGGCTTCCATTACGTACAGTAACGGCCCACGTCGTGGCCCGTCAAGCGCCCATGGCACTGATTTCGCCGTGGTCTGCGCCAAATAACGGGAGGGATCCAACGGTTGGCCTTCCGAGGTTAAATAGCGTTCGGAATGCACCCCCGCAAATAGCAACTGAAGCGTGCTTCCCGCAAGCCACTAGCCGGTTACCGACAAATTCGGGACCGAGCGTTACAGTTTTGAAGGGTTTCAAGGATTGGCCTCAAGCAGGAACACAATCACTTGAATACACACGAGTGAAGGGCAGTTATGGTGCGCCTTCTGCAGGCCACAAGTCGGATGTCGAGCAACTCGGAGCTACTAGATTCTCCACCTGAACCTTGCGAGAACATCGTTCCGGAGGCTTCAGGATCCAGAATTTTCGGATTCAGTAGAATGACCCGGTATAAGGCTTCGCCACTCGAGAACCTATGCGCCATGGCTTGATTCTCTGGTTCTGACGCAAATTTTGGAGGCATTCCTTTAGAGGGACACTAGCTGGACTCGAACCACTCGGGAAGCCAGGTGCTACTCAAAAATTCAGTCGGGATTCATGGTATGTCCCCCGCTGGACTATCAGCCGGTCTCCGTCCATCAGGATAGACTGGATACCACCAGAATTTACCCGCTACTCACTCATCTGCCGTGATATTCCTGCCTTACGGGTGAATATTACTTGACTTGTTAATGTCTTTTCCACAGAAGTTCTATCAGTCCTTCACAATCTCCCTGCAAGCAATTAGAAGGCATGCTCATACGGAGGCCACTCGGGAAACTTGTCCAAGGGAGAAGGCCGACAGCAGTCGGATCGTGAAGGACTCAGGGGCTATTGATGATGACATGGCACCCGGGTATCATCAAGGAGGACGAATCCGGCCCTCTGGCCATAGGGTGGACCGGGCCGACTACTCGGAGTCCGACTTCTACACGGGGGCGCCTCATCAACTTAGAGTACAAGACAGAGATAAACACACATCTAGCAACCCCGGATTCTGTTGTAACCGATTAGGAAACGTATCTGTAAGCCGATCTGGACTCTTGTAACACACATCCAGCAACCCGGATTCTGTTGTAACCGATTAGGAAACGTATCTGTAAGCCGATCTGGACTCTTGTAACCCTAATCTGGTTGTCTATATAAGGCCGAGTAGGGGTGCCCGGAGGGCATCGAGCAATTGTGATCAAGATCACCTGATCATAGGCATAGACACTTACCCTCATACGGGATACGATCAATATCAGCCTCCAAACACAGGACGTAGGGTATTACCTCTCTTCGAGGGCCTGAACCTGTCTAAACATTATCTCCCATGTGCACCCATCTGGATCTGCTGTGCTCACGCCGCCCCATATTCAGTATTGCCGAAATAATACTCCGACACACCCCATCGTCCTGTCCCAGTGCTCAAGCCCCATCTCTCCCTCTGAAGCTCTGTTCCTTTTTGACCTTTCTTCACATCTCCCCGTTGTTTTCCCTCACGCCACCGTTTCCTTTTGCAGCTGGGCATCTTGAAGGACCAGCCATTTTCCCTTCGGTTCCTTCTCCCCAATTTCTTCATTCCCCCAAGCTCCAAGCTGCCTCCTACCCATATCAAGCTGCTCCGTTTCTTCTTTTCCCGAGCAAACCGAACACTTCCTCCTCTCCTTCTTTTGTTTCTCCTCGCGAGCTTCTTCTTCGTTTCCCCTGACCAGCAAGCTTCCAAGCTCCCACTCTCTCCCATCCACCTTCCCTACCTGAGCAACTAAGCAGCGAGCAGCCATTCCAAGCCAAGGCCGAAATTCCCTTTTCCATTTCCTCACTATCCAGCTCCACCTCCTCTGGATCTTCCCCAACCTGGAGCTGCCGCACACCCCGCCCTGCTCCACATCCGGCGGGAAGCAAGCCATAGCTGGCAACCCCAGCACTTCAACCCACCACCGCGCAGCCCTCATGCAGTCTGACTCGCCCGCGGCCTTGCCCAGCGCCCCTCCCCACCTTCCTCCTGATCCTCGCCGACCTTCTCTGTGCCCGGCCCCGTAGGGAGTTCTCGACCAGCGCTGCCGTCGGTCTGGTTCCTGCCGCCTCGCACCTCCCCTTCGCCGACAGTGAGCGCGCCGCCACCCACCTCAACCCGGCCTCAACCCCGGCGTTGCCGCTGCTAGGCACTACGCCGCCGGCCTGCCCCAAGAGCCGCTACCACCGCCGGCCCCCTTCCCCGCACCGACACGCCAACAAGCCGCCCCTCTCCTCCCCACTTCTCGGCACCGCCGCAGCCGTCCACCCTGCTTGGCACGGCCGCTCGACCAGCCGCTGCCGGTAGACCGTCACCAGAGCCGCATCACGACCAGCACCGGTACCCGGGACCAACCCGCCCCGGCTGCCTGCGTGCTCCATCGGCCACCATTCCCGAGTTCGCCGCCGGTGCAAAATACCAGCGCGCCGGCTGAGCTCCCGCGATGCCAAACCTCGGCATCCAACGCCAAGCCCCTAGCCGAGCCCCCATGCCTCCCCGCCGCTGTGGCCACCGGCTGGCTTTCCCAAGGCATCCATCCGAGTCCTCCGCACAAGCCAAGGCGCCGCCGCCGTGAGGCCCCTGCCGCGGCCCCACTCCTTTCTCCCACCCCAAGCGCCGCTCCGGTCTTCTTTCACCTCTGCCATCTCTGTGCTCCCGAGCCAGGAGTGCCGCCGCTGCCCCATTCACCGCTCTCCCCGCCGCTCAGGACATCCCCATGGTCGCCTCCGAGCTCGATGTCCAACCCCACCGGCCCTTCCATCAAAGAGAAAGCGTAACTCCTAACTACGTATCCATTGCTAGGACGCACCCCTACCCATTTCACTTTCCGCTTTGCGCCATCCCACCTTAAAGGCGTATTTTCGCCTACTCTTTTCCTACTTTACGCCTCTCCATTCGGGAAATGTATTCTGCCCCCTCACCTTTAATTCCTTCCGGCAGCACTTTCGGATCGGTAATCACCTAAAACCCAATCCTATCCCTTGGCCCATCTTCCATATACCCATTATAATTTAAAATTTAAAAGCAAATATAGCTCATAACGAGTATATAGGACAAATCTCCCCGATATTAACCCAAAGAAATTGATTAATCATCCGTAAAACTTCTAATGTAAAATGGAGTATTTTGATTTAAGTAGATTATGAATTTTCAAGTAAACTCTTTGCATTACCACCATAAGTATATGTGAGAACCCTAATCCATGACCTCCTGTAGCTCGATGGAGTTAAAAGGAACCCTAGATTGGCAAAACACGCCTTGACCGATACCTGACCACGAATAACCTGAACACACTGAATCAACTCTCTACAAACTCTTCAAAGTAAGTAACAACGTGCCATGGTAACAAGAAGTAACGATCTGTTCTTATACTTGCTGCTATTGGATTTTCGTTGCACTAGTGTTTATTCGCTGTTTTTTCCGGCGTGTAGATATGACATAGCGATACCACGACGAAAGGAACTAAGGCGTTGTCGTACCAAGAGCGAATCTCAGGCAAAGGCCAACATCTACTAGGCAAGCTCTCCACCTTTGATCATGTTGAATCCCAAGTCTACGAAATGCTATTTTGTTTACGAAACATGCATGCTATGTTCTATGACCCGTTATTTCATGTAGTGAAGTTATGACCGATGCTTAGAAACCCCTAGTCCGACCCTGAACTCCTTGTCGCCCTAAGGACTACGTATTCTGAAAAAGTTACCGGAAACCTAGGGTAGAGTATGTATATATGCTTAGCCCTGCAGTAGCAAAATATGGTTTTCATAAAAGAAAGGACACTCGCAATTTTCATGTGATGAAAGCTTGAAAACGGACCGTCGTGTCCGAAGGTGTATGAAGGTAGTATATCCATGGGTTGTGATATTTTACCGAAAAGAGATTTTGTTGAAACCAAAACCAAAATGGAGAAGATTTTGATCTGGGTCGGAAATGAAGGGCGAAAGCAGGAAGCTTGTCAAAATGCGAGATAATACCCGGCGTGGTTCTTGCAGCCCGTATATGGGGTGAGGTGTGAAGTCCCTCTCGGATCACATAAGGGACCGAGCTCAAGTGCCATTTGGCCAAGTCTTACCATACGTCCACATGTCCTTTATAGGAAGGACTTGACCTAGTACCCGGTCTGAGACTAGCATGAACCCGTAGGCAGGGAGAAGTGTGCAGATGAGGTTGTAGCCTCTGTAGATCAAAGTTTCTGCGGGAAAGCGATGGCTTGTTCGCCACAAAGTTGGAACACCAACCTCCTTGCAAGCGATTATACTGACTCAAGCTAGGTTTGGGACATGTCCTTCTGGCGGGTTCATGGTTAGGTTTACTCCGGTGAAGAGTCTCGTTGTACTAGCCCTGTCAGTATATGGTGCGCAGTATACCCAGGATGACCTACATCGTGTGGGTAAAGCCGTACCACCTCTGGCTTATCCGGCTTAAAAACCAGGTACGCCACAATAAACTTGCTGCGTAGGAAGAGAGGGTCCAGAAGATTGTCAGGGATATCAAGAAGACCAAAGGGATGCTGGATGAGAACAATCCGGATGAGCCAAAGTAGATATTGTTGAATATCCAGAAGGAAATTACTGCCACTGAGAAGGCAATTTCTCATGTCAAGGTTGATAATAAGATTCAGTTAGGTACTGTAGATAGCAGTGACTGCGATCTCTGAGGCTAAGAAGGCTGCAAGTGCAAATTGTGCTGTTGTGAAGCCAGGTGACCTGAAGCATGCTAGAAAAGGAATCAATACTGATGAATTGGAGGCGAGGTTTTTTCCACATCATAAATTGTTGAGGGATCGTAGGTCATCTACTGCTACTCAGCAAGAGTCATTCATGGCTCTGATGAAAGGCTGTAATGGGAAAGAACATTATAACGATGGAATTTCTGGCTTCTATAGATGGTGAAGAGAGCGACTTTTTCAAGGACCGCAGGGCTAAGGACTTGGAAAAGGACATGATGTGTGAGGCAGCAGATGCTAATAGCAAGATATCGAGCCAACGTAGCTCAATAATCCAGTTGGTCCAACTGATGAGAAAGAAATCGAATTGCTTGCTGCGGAGAATCTAAAAGAGTTTGATGAGCAGGAAAACAAGTCCTCGATGGTTGTACAGGAAGAAACCGAGGAACCTTCCAGTGATCATTATCAAGGATAGGAAACAAGTCTTTACAAGTGGATCATTTGTTTCAGAGGGGCAAGTTGTTCTTCTTGCTCATGAAGATGGTACCTGCTCTTACTACGATATTGCAAACCATGAGGCACTTAGTTTTTACTGCCCAAGTTCTTTTATTATCATAGTTTGTGCTCAAATAATATGTTTTTCAAGTGCCGATTGCATTAAACTGCATTAATACAGTTCAATTCTGAATATGAGACTCCCAGCGTGGTGTCAACATAATACATGGGGTGATTGCTTGTTGATTAGTGCCCCAGGTGTAGATGGATGCTCCGGTGGATATGTGGTTGCAGCATCACCTGGCAATGCATTGGAACTTGGGTTTTGCAGCTGGGATTACTATAGCAGAGAAGTGAAAGCATTTTAGGTTAAGGAGGAGACTTGTCATTCTTCTATACCCTCATCCAGGGCAGTCCGTGGCCCTCTTCCTAATGTAGGTTCATCAAGATCTACTTCTACTATTTCAACTGTAGAAAGACAGCAATGGTGGTATCGACCATGCGGACCTCTCTTGCTTTCTACTACTAGCAAGCAAAAGATGGTCACAACTTATAACATCCACGATGGTGATGTAGTGATGAAATGGAAAGTGAGCAGTCCAGTACTAGGAATGGAATACTCCAGCCCATTGCAATGACATATCAGCGGGAAGGTCGTAATTGTTGGGACTGAGACAATTGGGTTGTGGGACGTGAATTCGCTTAACACGCAACCTTTATTATCTATTGCTTCTGCTGGTAAAAGAGTTTACTGCCTTCATGTCAACAACTCTAGTGCTGAGGTGGGCGAAGGAGTTCGTCAAAGGTAAATCAGAAAATCTTCCCTTTAGCATTGGATTTTTTTTTGCTCGGTAGTTGATAACTTTGAAATTTTGAAATTATCTGAAGCAGATGTAGAACATTCTGATGTGTGTGATCTGGCTCAGTCCCATCATTAACATGTTTGTGTTTGTGTTTTGCAGAGTTAGTTCATCTGAGGTGGAGGGAAATGATGGTGTCTTCTCTACACAAGAAAGTGTTAATGTATTTGAATTTCGTGTACCTGCTGGCATCGGTCTTAAAATGGCAAGACATGGTGGCATGGTGAACTCAGTTTTCTCATAGGGAGACTCGGTATTTATTGGTAGCACGGAAGGTAGGCTGCAAATAAAAGGGGGGCTGAAATCACGAGTTCCGCAATATTCACTAAAAAAAGGGGAAGCTTGTTGCAACATATGAATTACCACAGTTCAATGCTCATTTTTATCACTCTCCAATAACTCAAGTCTGGGGCAATTCCAACCTTGTCTTGACTGCATGTGGTATGGGGTTGTTCGCCTTTGACACCTTTAATGAAGAAGAGATCCATCAAACTTAAAGTTTTGACCGTGGAAACACCATCGGAGTAAAAGAGGTTATTGGCTTCGATGATTTGGACTGTCCTACATTTGATTACTCATCATCAAGGGTTCTTCTGGTCTCGAAAGACTATCCAACGCATTGGAGGTACTTGTCATAGCTATCTATTTGTTGTGTGTGTCATGTGACATGTAATATGTATACTTTGTTTATCCTTTGGTTCTGTAGTCATCTTTCGTGTTAAGCATCTTGCTTCACTGTGTTAGCAAATAATATTGGGCTTTCAGTCCTGCAGTTAATTTATATCTATTGTAGCATCATTTTATCTTGTTCCTTTTGTGTCTTTGTGTTGTTCCCCGCCACTGGAATGTTACATGTGTTTACCAAAACATTGTTCGAATTCACTTTGATGCCTTGGTGCGTATAAAATCGTGCTATATTTTCTTGGCATCAATCTCTAAATACATACATAGTTTAATCATCAACAAAGTTAAGATCTTGTTAGCTGATTAATGCGCAGCAATCTTTAATGGACAATGAGGATAATTCCCCTCTTTGCTGACCAAAATGCCTCAGTTACCTGAGCCCTGGCGAACTTGACACAATGCACCATCTGAGCTTATTTATTCCATCTTTAAGATCAGCAGCATCATGGTCTTGTGAAGTTATGCTCTCTGAAGATTTTATTATCACTTTGACATCGGATCTGGCGGCAAGCACTGGTAGGGTTAGCGCACCCATTCCTGGAACTCTGAGCCTAAATGCCCTTGATATCGGGAGCATGCCGTCATACCTTTCTCTCTGTCTTATCAATCAGTTTCAAGTTCACGGAATGGTAATGGGACAGTCTTCACTGCTCTGAACTTACCAGCATTGTTCAAGTGTTCATTCTCCAGCCTGCAATTCCATCAACCAGATAACCAAGTTATAACTAAAACACTGAACTGAAACTATATTTCCAGCTTTATACTTGTAATTTTAATTACCTGTAGAAGTTCCAATGCCCCCGTCGGATTATTTCTAATGAAGCAAGTGAGAAATCCAGTAGTCGAGTCTCGACCGTACCAACACGGATCTTCATTACACTCTCAGTCCATGCTAGACGAAGCGCTAGATTTAGCATCTGCATTGTAAAGGCATTATTGCGCCTAGTTCATAAAGCTGGTATTTCTGTATCAACGTCGTATGACAAATTAGTTGAACAAAGTGTAGTACCATGGAAACATAGTAGATGGACTTATTCTTCAGGACGAGCTCATCTCTGAGCCATAAGTTCTTAGATTTTGGGGTAAAGAAGCCCCAGTCCTTGACAAAGTCCCAGTAGAGCTGGTAAACGGTGGCACCTGAGGATGAGATTATGACCATCCACACCCAGAATAGCGTTGGTGTTGCAGCGTACTTGAACCTGACAGCAGCTGCAACCATCGCTGATACATACTTCCCAGCATTAGCAAGCTGATTCATGTCATGCCCTTCCTCCAGGTACCTTCTTAAACACTGAAACACAAACATAGCTTTTAATTCGAAATTGATTCTGACAAATTGCTAAACCTAACTAGTGTTCATCTATAGATTTATACCTGCATAGCTCTCCAGTAGTAAGGGAGAAATGATATCACATAGGCTAGGTTCTTGTATTGTTGACTATTAGTACAGGTCTCATATGGGTGAGTCCTAAAGCTTCCTGCCATGAAGTAGCACGCTGCGAACTCCATGTGTCTCAATAGTGGAATCTGGAACATATACCAGTTTAACTTCAAAGGTTTTGCATTGCAAGGCTCCTCAGTTGTAGTATAACTGTGTAAGGATGCGTATTACCTGGCTAGTTAGCTGGTCAGCCATGAAGAAATCTGCCATCAGAACCTGCGGCACAAGGCAACCTTATCATCAGATAGATGTTCATAAAGTTTGTGATGTGGAGAAAAATTTACGAGGTCTCTTTACCTTGTAGAATGGCGAGAATATGATGTTGCGCAAAACACGCATGAAGCAGTACCGTGTCGAGCGGTAGAACACGTTAAACGGACAGAATAGAACCCTGTTGACAGCTGAAACAGTAGATACAAAATTTTGAGAACTGAAATCAGTATATATCTGTTGCAACACAACTTGAGCTATCACTTATTCCATATATAGCTCGAGTTTCTTACTAGTAGGAGTGCACCCGGCAGAGCATTTGCATAGGATGAATTGGCGTTTTTGAGGAACAGATTAATGACCAGCGCACCAACCACGGTGCACATGATCGACGCGGACATGAGGAAGGCGTCTCGGTGTGTCAAGGCGGTGCTCGGGGAGAAATCAAATATGAAGTTTTGGTTGATCCTGGTGTTCTTCCACATGAAGAGGTTGCATCCATACAGGAAGGTATGCAGGCTGATGAGTGTGAACATACTGCAGAAAAAGTAAGGGCGCATCTACGTCATCCTGAGGTAAAATTGCATCCTGGATTATCAAATCTTAAATCCAGATAGAAAGTATTTAACATATTGAACTCATGGCAAGGACAGAGCGTCTTTTATGGCCAGAATCTTAGCTTAAGAGATTACCTAAAAACGTGGTAAACTACTTCCATGTAGGCTGTGTTTCCAGCAGAAGCAAAAATGCCAGAAACATGAGCCAAAATAGCATATATGATGAATAGACTCACAAATGTGCCTGTGAACAACCCTGAAAACACGAAAACGAAAAAGCGCGAAGTTAGAATATTAGATTTCTCCGTCGTAGATGATGGATAGATAGATCGATCGATATCTGAATCTACATGCCTACGAGGAAAGTGACCATGTGTGTGCTCCTGGGCTGCTGCGGCTTGAGGTACTTCATCGCCACCGTCCTGTCGTTGCCTGCAAAATGCTTCAGGAAGATGGACTCCACCTCGTCTGCTAGCTGAAGTACCTGCTCAAAATTTCATCGTACATATATGTTCCTTCAGTTCATGTTCTTCATATTGGTGTAGCAGAAGTTTATATGTTCTTGGTGTAGGATACAGATGATGATGATACCTTGTCGGAGCTGCTGAATGGCGATCTCTTCACCTTCTCTGAAAATAAGTCTGTTGCTCGGTGTTGCTCTGAAACCTGAGATGCACAACACTTAGTGTCAGTTGCCGATAGAAAAAGATTTTAATTATGTTCATCAATTATATATGATTTATTGCTGTTGCAATATCTTATGGGTCCGACTATTCCTCAGTCGATTGAGATTGAAAAAAATCTCAGTTGACTGCCGTTGGCTCTAAATCCAACAGCCGCCGCCTCGTCTTCCACCTCCCGCACTCGTCTCTCTCTCTCCGCCTCGCCTCTCTCTCTCCCGACGCTCTGTCCGGCGGCCGCCGCCGCCGGATCAGGCCTCTCCTCTAAACCCCGGTGGCCGGCGTGGCTTTAACTCCGGCACCGGCGACACCCCTCCACCCTAAACCTAACCCGGCGGCCCTCGGTGGCTCCGCCTTGCCTCCGCACGGTGCCGCCGCTCCGCGTCGTCGCCGGGCTCCGGCTCGGCGACCCTAATCTCTCGTCGTCGCCGCAGAAACTCAGGCGATTGAGAAATAACAATTTCTCGGTCGCCTGAGAAATAACAAATCTGTATATATCTGCATGCTGCCGATTTACTAGTATTTGCTGACATAATATGCATGATGACCGAGGACCTATATTCCCCTAAAAGTGTGAAGTACTGCAACGTTTCTCTTTATTCTGTCTATTGTTTAACGCTGTACCTTCTTCCTGTCCATCCATTTTCAGGACACATATGTTGCTAGTTGGTAGTATGTTATACACACCTTTACAAATTTCTTCAATATTTTGGTGAATGCCTTTACATTGAGCGAGCTGCATCCATCCATACATGCAACCAGAAAAAAAGCAGTCAATACACCACCACAACATCACCACAAAGGTATCAGAATTCACAGCATAAGAAAAGGACAGGATTAGCCAGCTAAACTCGATCAAAATTATTGGCTTAAGTTAAAATGAAAATTAGTGGCGTGCATGGCACCTACGTACATACCTGAACTTCTTGAGCAGCTCGAGGCCGCGGTAGAGCGCCATCAAGGCGTCGCGGATGTTCTTCTCGGCGTGCCGGATCTTCTTCCGGTGGACGAACGCGGCGGCGGGGTCGGCGCCGTCTTTCCGGAGCACGTTCACCAGCTCCTCCCACACCTTGAGCGCCGTCCGGCCGGGGTTCGTCGCCGGGATGTCGATCCTGACCGTGGACGGCAGCTGCAGCGCGCCGGCGCCGGCGCCACCCCTGGCCTTCCCGCCGTCCTTCTTGGCCTTACCGTCCTTCTTGGGCAGCCCCACGAAGCTGACGCCGTTCCGCTCCAGCGCCGCCATCACCTCGTCCGCCACGGCGGCGCCCTCCGACATCTCCGCCTGCTGCAGCTCCAGGCTCCCATCTGCGAGCAGAGACAGAGGCCGTTTCGGTCACGTGCGGCGCGGCGTGTGCCCATGCACGCATAAAGCATGAGCAAGGCAGTGGGATTCATGTGCTCGGCTCATCTGTGCCGACGTGACGTGTGTTGGTTGGAGTTTGAGTTGACACGAACGAAGCCGTGCACCTACCTGACATGGACTGCGGCGAGGCGATGACGGAGAGGAGGTAGCGGCCGCTGGAACCGTGCACGGACGGGGAGGACGGCGGCGGCGGCATGGAGCGGCTGCGGCTGAGGCCACGGGCGCGGCGGGAGGCCGCGTGGTCGGCGAGGATGCGCTTCACGTCGGCGAGGATGCGGAGCTGCTCGATGAGCGCGCCGCCGCGCGCCAGCAGCTCCGCCTCCTGCGCCCCGTAGAAGCTGTTCACCTTCTCCAGCTCCTCGTCCGCCCTCTCCAAAAACTCCCTCTCCTGCACGCACACACACACGTACAAATATCAATACAATAATTTGCAGATGCATCGATCAATGCATGCACGTGTGGTTGATTGATCGTTTCGATCGATTCTTACATGCTTGTCCGTGGATCGCACGAGCTCCCCTGAATCCAAGCTCTCTTCGTCCTCCTGCCAAATGCACGCACGCACACACACATCAGAGACACTAGTCGTGCACGTGAAAGAAGCTCGACAAGGTAGGGGACGTACTGTAGGAGACTGAGCTTGTCTAGGGGTGAAGCGGGCGGCGATGGCTCGGACGGGGTCGAGAACGGAGAAGCCATAGCTCTCGCCTCCGCATTCCTTGGCAGCAACAGCGCCGATGGCGGCGGCGAGAGGCGCCGGGTGGCCGTCGTCGGAGCAGTCCCTGCGGGAGATCTTGATCTTCTTGATGAGCTTCTTGAGGCATTTGTAGTCAACGAAGGCCCCCTTCCACTCCTGGATGATGCTGGCCTCGTACTCCCGCGAGAATTTCACCATCGCTCCGCGCCCCGACGCCGCCGCCTCGCCCTATATACCGTGCACGTACGTACTCGCCTACCCTGCCTGCCTTCCTCTCCTCTCCTCTGCTCGGCAAATGGGCTGTTGCTTCTTGTCTGAACTTAGATGTGTGTAGCAGCTAGCAGAGGCCGGGGGACAGGAAGGAGTGATGGCACAAGCAATTCTGCTTATATAGATCGAGAGAGAGAAAGAGAGAGAGAGAAGGATACTCGACCTTCTTTTCTCTATCTGCTCACTCATGTATGTACGCACATAAATGAAGCATTACTGGTGCAGAGAGAAAGAGGAAGAGATAGTGGCGTTGCTAGAAGATAAAAGTATCAGGTATAACTAATTAAAGGAGAAAGTTGATGAGGAAATTCGTAGTGGAGAGCTTTCAATGTTTGCACGATGCACTGGATTATGAGAATATGAGTTTAAGTAGCTGCTCGATCTAACTGGACGCAATCTGCATGCGTCACTCAGGAAGAAAGAAAGGAGAAGATGAGAGGAGAGAAAAGGAAGTTGCTTGCTTTTGTTCGTTTTGTTATTCTTTTTCTTCTGAGCCCCCATCTTTTGGGCGAAAAGACAGGGCAAATGGGCGAGGGAAAACATGATCAATTGCATGCAGGAATTAAGCAACACATTGCTTAAGCCACTCAGGCATGCACTCACCCTGCTGCTGTCCTCAAGCAGAAGCTAGTGTTGATTGCAAGTTTATTAGTACTTAATTATTAGCCGCTATGCTAATTAATTAAAGAACTGCAGAGGCTTGGGATTATTGTCGTAATAAAACACTTTTGTTTAGACTTTAGCGTAGTGCACTATATATGGGGTGAGTATGCTTTACACATTTCGTAGCTCGATTGGATCACATAAGTAGAAAGTTGGAGATGATCAAGGGAGAAGGACCAGATTGAGTGTGCGCAGACTGCAGAGCTCGTACGCACGCCAATGGAGGTCACGCTGCCGCTGCCGGTGCGGCGAGGTCCTGACGTGGCCATGACGCGGCAACTGCCTCCTTTTTCTTTCTTTCAAATATCTCCATCCGTTTTCTGAACAGAGCTTTATATAGTTTCGTGAGAAACTAAATGTCACGTGTGTTTGTTACGGTACATACGTGACGTGAGGGAGGATTGTTTACTGCATGGGTGACTGGAAATTTAGTAAGTTTTAGTCAATTCTTTTTTATATTTAGACCCCCCCTCATCTAGCAAAATACATCGGACGAACTTAATAGTGTGAGCTGTTTTCCTTTTCTAGTTTTTTTTCCGAACATTTTTCTTTCTTCTCCTCTGTCTTTGCTTACAAGATACTAATGTGTTAAGGTCAATTAATATATAGACCTAACTAAGGGGTGATCTGTTGCCCCCTAAGTTTATGCGGCAACCGATCCCTCTTCCTCTTTCCAACTCTCTCTTTGTCTTTCGGTTTGCCTCCGTCTCTACCTCTCCCTCCTCTCCCTCCTCTCTCCTCCATGGCTCCTCCACCTCCTTTCCACTGCCATCTCTCCGTCTCCCTCACACTGCCACCTCTCCAACTCCCCCACCATCGTTGGCGGCTAGATCTGGCCATTCGCTGTCGACGGAGGCAAGTTAGTGCACTAGCACCCCGATCAGGCGCTCCCTCTAAGCTCAAGGAGCAGATATTTTGGAACTCGTCACCGGGCGTCGGTGAACCTCCTCCCTTCTCTTTCTTCCTCCTTCCCTTCTTCTTCCTCCTACTCTTCTTCTTCCTCATCCCCTCCTCCTCTCCTCCCCTTTATTCCTCGTTCCCTCCTCCTGAACTGATGGCGTGCGACCATAAATTTTTTTGTTAATCTATCTATTATTATATTATTTACACTCTCTAGAAATTTCTACGTTAATCGAAGAAAAAAATCTAGCCATCCATCTATATGAGTTTATAACCGGTGGACTAACTATCAATTTGAGTATATTAATCCAAAACGTACGATGTATAGCTAGACACATGTGACGTATTACATACGAATTCTTTAGATGGAAGACATATGTCTCTATCTCCGTTTTGAACTCCGGATTTGACTGTGGTCACATTGTGAAAAAAGACAGTGGTGGTGCACCAAAAAACACTACTACAAAACAGGGTTTTCTGGACTCCAGATCTTAGCCAGTACAAGCAAAACCGACAGTAAGAACTCAAGTCTCAGTTGGTTGGTGCGAAACAACCGACTGAAAAGAATGAACCAGCTGAGATAATATTTAATCTCAGCCGGTTCAGAGTGGAAAACTGACTGTCATATTATTACAGTCGGTTGGACTAGTAAAACCGGCTGAGGTAAGTGAACTTTTACAGCCGGTTCCCTTTTCTCAACTGGCTTAGGTAACTTTGAGATGATTGTTTCGCTGGAACTGACTCAGATGATGCTGTTCGACATCCATAAATGCTGTTCGAAGTTGCAAGCTGAGCCTTGAATGCAGGTGTCCATTGTTTGGTACACTTGATATAGGTTGGTTGGGTGGTGTTACTAAATTTTATGGTAATTTTCATAGAATTTTGTGGCACATAATATTTTGATAATTCTTGCTCAATTTAATAAAATTTGCATGTTTTTATAGATGGATCGACGGTGGATGTACACTGAGAATCGTGCTAGCAATGAGTACATCGAAGGCGTCTCGGCATTCTTACAAGTAGCCGAACAGTATAGTTTGAACACAGGGGAGATGTGGATCAGCTGTCCATGCTGTCATTATGAAAATTTGAAGAGCTTCACAAACCTTGCACAGATCCAAGCACATTTGATCAGGACAGGATTCATGAAGTGGTATGCATGTTGGACCAGCAATGGTGAAGATCAGATTGTAGAGGAAGGTCCGGCAAACATGGATGAAGACAACAACGTGGCTGATACTATCAATAGCACACCTCTTGAGCAGACGTGTGATGACGTATGTGCGTCATAAGAGGACGCGTCGCAAGACAACACGTCATCACATGAAAATAACGAGTTAGATCAGATGATTCGAGATGTCGAAGAAAACTATGAGAATGATCGGGAGTATAGAAAATTTGTCTGCTTATTGGAAGACTTGGAGAAACCAATGTACCCTGGCTGCAAGTTCACAAAGTTGTCGGGCGTTCTGAAACTGCTAAACTGAAGGTTAGCAGCGGATGGACCGATAAGAGCTTCTCGTCACTCCTAACATTGTTAGGAGACATGCTTCCAAAGAGAAACCAGATGCCAAAAATTACATATAGAGTTAAAAGGTTCTTTGCCCTTTGGGAATGGAGGTAGAGAAAATACATGCCTGTAGGAATGACTGTATCCTGTACCGTAAAGAGTACATGAATTTGCGGGCATATCCGGTGTGCAAAGCTTCACGATACAAGCGTAAGATCGAGGTGATGATGTTGGGGAAAGCATAGAGGTGAGGAAGGGGACTCCTGTTAAGGTTGCCTGGTACTTGCCCATAATTTCATATTTGAAGCGCTTATTTGCAAACCCGAAGAAGGCCAAACTAATGCGTTGGCACGTAGATGAGCGTACCGATGATGGAATATTGAGACACCTAGCAGACTCTTTACAGTGGAGAAATATTGATCAGAGGTATGCTATGTTAGGCGAAGATGCGAGGAATGTAAGGTTCAGGCTGAGCACTGATGGAATAAACCCATTCGGCAACATGAGTAGTCGACACAACACTTGGCTCATGAATCTATGCATGCATAACCTTCCACCTTGGTTGTGTATGAAGAGGAAGTACATCATGATGACAATACTTATCCTAGGTCCGAAACAACCCGGTAACGACATTGATGTGTACTTTGCCCCATTAGTGGATGATTTCAAATTTCCTTAGGATGAAGGCGTAAGAGTATGGGATGCACACCTAAAGGAAAACTTCACGTTACGTTGCATGTTGTTCATTACCGTCAACGATTATCCAGCCAACGGTAACTGTTCGGGGCAAACTATTAAAGGGAGCAATGCATGTGTTCATTTGAGCAGATTTTGAGCAGATTACCAAGTTCTAAATATTTGAGCAAATTTTGTCATTTGAGTAAGAAACATGTTAGTTTATATACTTTTCCTCTATTATCCCAAGATCACCGAACAATGACGACTCTCGGTCGCTGTCGCCACCTAGGCCGTCCGGCGACACAACCAGCACCTCCGGACCTAAGAAAAAGGCCTGTCGAGGAGAAGGAAGGAAACGATCGAAGAGACCAGATGCGGAGTACACGGTCACGCACTTGCACGACTCAGGGGCACCAGACGAGCCTGAGAACGCAAGGAGGAAGTTCAGCACGGTCTGCGGCATCGTAGCAAGAGAGCGAGTCCCAATCACTTTAGAAAGTTAGAAGAAAGTAGGAACAGAATAGCTCACTGTGATTTCGGGGGAAATATTGGGATATTTCATCTTCCCTAAAGAATGGAAAGCTCGTATCGAGCGAGCTGCTAAGATGACATCCTGCAAGGCTTAGAAGAACTAGAAGACTGTGCTCGTCAACGAGTACGTATATGCCGAGGTGGAGCCTTTCGGGAAGTGGCCGATGAATACTCCTGAGGTTTGGAACGAGTTCATTAGGATGAAGACGATGGAAGAATTCAAGCTGAAAAGCGAGCAAAACTGGGAGTGCTCTAAGAGAAACAAGCACCCGCACCGTCTAGGGACTGCCGGCTACGCGGGAATGAAGAAGAGATGGGAAAGGGAGGATGAGCAGCCATCGCAATCGGATGCCCCTCCTAGATTTGCGAACATGGCGGATGCGAGGACCAAAGCCTGGGTTAGAGCCAAGGCATCTGCATCGACATCGGCTTCAGGCGACCCAGCATTTGAGAACCCAGCTGATGCACAAGTGTACAGACGTTTGGTGAGATATAAATCCCACCTTAGTCGTACTAACAGCTTGTCAATCATACTAATTGTAGTAACAAATAATTCTGGCTTTTGCAGCTGGAGTTCGATGCGTCATCCCAAACTGGCACCTTCATAGGAGATGTACTCGAAGAGGGCTTGGGAAACCCCAAGCACCCAGGTCGCATAAGGGGTGTAGGTTCCCTCGTTCCCCACAAGTATGGACTCTCCCAAGCTTTGGAGGCGAAGCGCGAACGTAAAAGGGCGAGGAAAGCCGCTGAAGAACAACGCAAGCGCGAAGAGTTTAAGCAAGAGATACTTCGCGACTTAAGAGCGGAGTGGATTCTAACTCCGCGACAAGAACAACCAGTTGTTGCCAGCCCTGGGGCTTGACGTAGTAGCTGCGCGTCGATCGACCTCCCTACTCGCTAGGAAGATACAACTTCTACCTTCCCCTGTGATGAGATCGAGGTATTCTTGATATATCTTGAAAAATTGTTCCACATAATATTGTTTGTGGTCTGTTGGCTGAAACCCTTTCTTATGCCACGAGATGCACGATTCAAGTTAGGTTGGTGGGCATGGATGATTTTGCGGATGTCACTTAGGGGCTAGTATTCCCAGCAACGGGAAAGCAGATGATACATAACGTCCCCCTAGACCCTATGAACGCGAAGGTGAGCATTGATGGGGTTAATGACACTTTTAGCAAGCTGAAACTCCCGATTCCACCGAACAACGAGATCTTAACTCTAAGTCAAGCCAAGGGGACATTCATCCAGCGGCCCAAGAGGGACATCTCTCTCGATGCGTCGCGGCCGACTAAGAAGGTTTCGCCGCGATCAGCAGATGAACCAGTGGAGCCTTTGACGTTCTCTCCTCTTGTGGTAGTGGCGCTGTCACCAAGACAGCTTGAGCTGACAACACAAGAATCACCGAAGAGGTCTCCCAAGGTGGCATTGCCGAAGCATGGCAAGGGAAAGGACTTGATAAAGGTAGCTGGTAGCCGAGAAATGACCATCGAAGAAATACATGCGATATATGAAGCTGGAGGGAGTCTCCCTAGTGCTCCGACTGTCCCGACATACAAGGCCGGGAAGCCGATGGTCAAGAATCACAAAAAGATGATGTCTGAACTTAGCTGGACTTGCGCTGCGTTGCACAACCGTTACTTGGCCAAATTTAAGAACCCAAGCATCAGCGGAGCGATAGCATCATTGGTAGGTTCGAACGTGAGCACTTCCTCCATGATAAGGGTCGACTGTTCGTCGTGACTTAGGAGGACTTGTTCCTTATGTACAACCTAAGCGCCTTGGACGCGGGCCTCATGAGATGCTTCACACTGTAAGTGATTACAATCATGCTTCATTTTATTTACTATAATACCTACACATATCACAAATACGGAACTCTTCCCTCTATGTATATGTAGGTTCGCTTATATCAAGGCGAGAGAAGCAAATGAACCATAGGATTCGTCGACCCGCACCTTGCCTCCGAGCAATCCATGGAGTATGCTGAAAGGGTTGTCGAAGATTATCTCGTCGATATCATGGAGGCCAGCCAGCATAAGAAATCCATCATCTATCCCTTCCACAAAAGGTAAGCACTATAAACTTGTTAATGTCTTCAACTTGTTCATTTCGCACCTTCGGTGCATCATCAACTAACTTGGGATTAATGACCATTTAGCTCCCATTGGATCCTTATTGCTATCATACTCCCTATCAAGAAGGTGTATTATATGGATTCAAACCTCGAAAACATTACCGACTTCGAGAGGGTCAGCAAAGTGATCGATAGGTAAACAAATTACCTCATGAAATTCTAGGTAATAGGTCATTGGTATAATTACGGCTTTTCTTCCACGATTCAGAGCGTACCAAATATTTTGTAATCGCGTGGTGAAAAAGGATGATGCGGGGGCCCCTCATAAGTTGTATCACCACTTCTCATTTCCGGTATGTATCCTATCGCACACTTTTAGGCTCGCTGGTATCAATTCTATAGAACTACATACCGAGAGAATGTATATCTTTGCAGTGCCACCAGCAACCCAATTTTAGCAATTTGTGTGGCTTCTATGTTGGCCATCACATGAACCTTCTCATGTCTCGAGCTTCCGCTCACAAATTCTCAGTTACCGAGTTATGCTAATTATCATTTCGATTTTGTTTTATTCATTTTCTATCTAGCATCAGTATGATCTTCATATCGACAGGTTGGTACTGTTGCACGGACGGAATTACCGAAGACGGATCTAGCCAGGATTCGAGAACACTTGGTGCGTTTCCTTCTTGATAGCGTCATTGATCTAAAAGGCGAGTTCTACTACGACGGATCCGACGACTAAGACAATTGTTTTGAATCAAATGATCGATGTTTAGTTGTTACTTGCATTTCAATATGTTGCAAATTCCTCAAGACATGTGATGGATGTTGTGATGTAAATATTGAATTTCTATATACTTTCATTTGTGTTTAGTTGTTAATTGAAATATGATGTCAATATGAATCTCTATTATGAATTCAAGTTGGATGTGAAATGTGTTCTGGGGATTATGAGAATCTAAAAGTATAAATTGCATTTTCTGTTTCATATCAACGAATATCCCAGCCGGTTGTTTTCCTGGAACCGGCTGAGATGAGCCTTCATCGTTGCCTGTTGAGCAGGGGAAACCAACTAAGATATGCTATTATCTCAGTCGATTCTTGTGTAAAAACCGACTACAAAAGTTTACTCTTCTGTCGGTTCAGCTGAGAAACCGACTGAGTTCGGAACTGACTGGAATAGTATAATATCTCAGTCAGTTTTTTGTTCTAACCGGCTGAGAAGTTATTATAAATCGGCTGAGATAATTCATATTATTAGCACCCTTTCTCTCTAGCCAGAAAGTAAACCGGCTGAGATAACAATTTTAGATGGACTTTAATTATATGTTTTGTAGCAGTGAAAAGTTATGTTCGATCGATCGTGACGTACGTGTAACGCGTGATTGCACATTAAGGTCGTGCCTCATATGTAACACGTACGCTTTTGCTCTAACTGCATATGCATGTGCGTACGTGTGGCGTCCGTGACGTCATGTATGTACGCATCCATTGTGTTGTATATCCTTCCCAGTTGAATTAAGACCGATCCTTCGCAGCTAGCTCACGACGTGTTTTACGCTAGCTTTATCCGTAACGGTGAGGTCGGTCTGGTCTTGCGCGAATTAAGCTTGTCCGTTCCGTGGCGGCTGGCTGCACGCAGGCTGTTGCGCACGGCATGGGCTATCTGCGAGCTACGAAAAAATTAAGGTATAAGGGCACCTATGGTTGCTACACACACATCCACACCTAGAGTACAATTTTTTTGTGAGGTGCTTACATGTTATCTTAGTTCCCCTCGCCTCTCTCTTACGTATCTCATCCTTCTTTTCTAACATTCGGTAGCTTACCGCTACCATCAGTATGTCGTCCTGACCACCTCCTGCTACCTGGACGGACCCACTTCGCCCTCTGGCAATCTTGTGGTCGAGCCGGTGGTGGTCCATCTCTAGTATATCGGCGTCCTAGCCTCCTTCTAAGTCTGGAGGCACCTAGCGAATCCAAAGCCTCCTAACTTGCAACGGTGACCGTCTCGTCCAATTCACCTGAGACGAAGGAGGGCTGCACGAATCTAGGAGCAAATTAATCGTACGTACGTACAATTTGAGACAAAACCACAAAAAGATCTTCTCGGCCGGTTGAAAATGGCCATCACAACCGGTTTGAAAGACGACTTTAAGCAAAGGGAGCTTATAATTTTTTTTGAACCGATTCTAAAAATTGAGAACCTCGGCCGGTTGGACTATACAGAACCGAATCTAAAAGTTGAGAACCTCAGCCGGTCGAAATACAGAACCTGACTCTGATACTCATTAAAAAGTAAAAAAAAAGTCACCCCACTACTCTCCTCAGCCGCTGCTCCTCCTCGTCGCTCCTCTCCTCCGCCTGCGCCGTCTCCCCGCCTGTGTAGAGAATGCAAAGGAACAGTGATCAACAGGACAACATGAATAGATACATCATTTTTATGCAATCAAAATTGGCAGCAGAATCGGATTTTGGAAACCATGGATGAAACAAAATCGAAACTTGCCCCCCGAATGTTCAAGAGAAGGATTGAAACCAAGAAGGCAACTAATGCCCTTTCTCCAAGTCAAGAAAATACTAGAAAAGAACAAGACATTCCCTTGGCCAAAGCAAGAATAAAAGAAGAGGAATTGTTCCGTGGCTTTCTTGATAAGCGAGTAGATGGTCCACTAGACGGGCGCCGGGAAGAGCATGAGTATCACGCCGACGTTACCCAGTATCATCAGCAGCAGCCCAGCGCGCAGCTCAGGCTCATGCTCCATGCCACGAAATAGAAGAAGCGTGAGGCGGCGGGGTAGTTGGAGGCGAGGTCCGGTTGGGCGAGGAGGGCGGGGATGGTGTTGGGGTGGGAGAGGTCGATGCCGACGGACTAGATCGTGGGGGCAGGATCCGCGGGCAGGGAGGGCTGGGAGAAGAGCGCGGCGATGGAGGAGCCGGAGAGGAGGCGATGGTGGGGGAGGAGGGCGGGGAGGTGGCGGCGGCTGCAGCTGGAGTTGAGGGCAGCGCGGAGCATGGTAGCGGTGGCGGAGGAGGCGGGGGAGGTGGCATTTGAAAATTAGGGGATCGGGATGAGGAGTCAAGGGGCCAACGGCGGCTAGGGTTGAGCTAGAGGATATGTCTGGATCTACGTGTTGGGCTGGGCTGAAATCTCAGTCAGCTTCGTTCTCTAAACCGATTCAGATATTTTTCGAGTCGGTTTTCTTTTCAAAATCGACTTAGATTAATTACACTATCTTAGTCAGTTTAGAAATCGACCTGACTAGGATAACCTTTTAGTTGGTTTTTTTAACTGACTGAGATAGATAATTATTTTAGTCGGTTTATTTTTTGAACTGACTGAGATATGTAATTATTTAACCAGTTTATTTTTCGAACTGACTGAGATATTTATAATCGGCTGAGATTGTTTTTAACACGGTTGGTTTTATCAAAACCGCCTGAGATGAGGAGTCCCGTTTTTGTGATAGCGAGAGAAGTTTAATTAAAGTTTTGAACAACAAACAAACAAGTGGTGTATAGCAGTCCCGTTTAAAAAGAAACCAATAATCGATCCGATGTGTATAACCCAACTCGGGCAGTCAGGTGCCGGATGAAAAACCTACGAATCTTGTAAAACATCTGGAGCCATCTGTTTGCTGGTAGTGGATGATGATCGAAAAGCGTAAGAGTATACGAGCAGAACAGGTGTCAGGCCATGGAAGCTTTTCTCTATCTCTCGTCTCGTCTGCATGTTGTAAACTTTTATTTTACCTTTTGAGCTCCTGCGCAATGGTCAAAATCCACAGCTAATTAAGCAAAGTGTGTAGGGGTACACACACGGCATAATCGTGGTATATTTCTCAGGAATCTTCTTCCTGGTCTCAGGAGGAAACCAAGTCATTAAGCACAAACCATAAAGCCCTCGATTGAGATGAGGCTACCTAGTAGAGATAGCTTAATTAAATTTGAACAGATCTCACCAAGGACGAAGCCACTGGCCAACGCATCCTTTCCAGAGCCTGCTGCTCATTAACCTGAAATTCAAAACAAAAATAAAGCCCCTTTCTTTCTTTGTTTCTGGCCGTTTCATGAGTGTCCACTCTAGACTAACTGTGACCTAAAATGCATGAGAGAGAAAGAGAGATAGAGAGAGAGATCATTTCAAGGTTGCATGCTTTCTTCTCCTAATTAAGGCATCCTCTTATTGGTCCATGCTTAGGAAAATAAGAAAAGACAATTTGAAAGCTCCATCCCACTATGGGTTTAATTGTATACTTGATGTGTTCGCATGATGCATGTTTAGGGTAATGGTTGGTTAATATTTTGCTGCATTTAGTTGCGTGCATCTCACCATGTAAAGACTGAGAAAGATTCTCTTTCTTTGTCTTAAAAATATTCTGCTACATTAATTGTGGGCTCGCCTGATTTTAACTCGTGCACGCCTTGGTTTGTGTGCATATGTAGTGGGGAAGTTCACGGAGCACTCAGAAACCTATGGCTAATTGGGCATGTAGCTTTCTCTTGATTGAACTTTAATTTGTTAATTTGGTATCATGGATGATGGATAGGAACGTAACTAAGAGAATCCTAGTTAAGTTTCGCAAATCAGAGTTGTGTTTGGTTACACATCCTACTTAGGAATTAAAGTGACCTAAGATGCAGTTTCAAAACAAAATGTGACCGAAGATGCATTGGAGAGAGATCTTGCCCATCTCTCCAGAATGGAAAATATATGTTTACAGAAGTACGGTGGATTCTTTAAGCCAGACTACATTGCAAGGCTACATTGTTTCTTCTGCTAAGCAATCCTCTTATTTTTTATTTTCATTTTTAAGGTAGCTAACCAAGCCTGCCGCTTGGTCTAAGCTATCCTTTTATTGGGTTATGCTTACACACAAGTAAGTAAAGTCAACTTCAAATTACATCCTCTTATTGGCTCATGCCTATCACAAATGATAAAATATCACTTTGATAGCACCATCCTCTTATTGGTATTAACTGAAAGTGCATTTAGAATCCTAAGTGGATTTTAGTGATTATAATAAATGTTTAAAGAATTAATGTGAACTTTGAGTATGTAAGCAAGTTTTAGTCTCACGTGTGAGGTCCAACCAACAACGATGACCCTAAAAAGATGAAAAGAGGAACCACGGACCTGAAAGTGCTTTAGACTTAGTTCCCTAGTTTTTTGTGATTTGACATATCACATTTGAGTATAGAAAAAAACCGTTATAGGGTTGAAGTAGTATCTTAGTGCTCAACCAAATCTTTAGCCTCAAAAGACTTCCAAGTTCTGCAAGCCATATATGCTATGTCTGACATCCAGAGCGTCCGGATTTTTACCCGGATACTCCCGGTGCAGAGCAAATCTTGCTAAGTGTTGGCCTGGATACTCTGGGTGAGTCTTCCCACGTGCAACCATGCATTTTTGGGGGACTTTCTGTCTTGGTCCCGGAGTGTCCGGATTATTCTCGGATACTCCGGGTGGCCCCGACTATCTGGGTGAGCCTCTAGGCTTACAAATCGTTTTGAAGATCTTTCTTTCTCGGACTCGGAGTGTCCAGTTGTTTCTTGGATACTCCGTAGGTCTGGACTATCTGAGCATAACTCCGGGCGTGGAACCCGTTTGTTACAGATGTCCAGAGTGTCAGGCCCTATCTCTAGCCATGCTGGACCATTTTTGAGGGGTTTTTGTTACCCCCCTTGGAGTGTCTGGACGTTTCTCGAATACTCCAGGGCAATTCATCCAGAGCCATTGGTCTGATTGTCTGGCTGTGCAAATAGAGCCATTGGAGTAGATCCCGGATACTCCGGCCACATATTTTTTCAAGCTAAATTTTTGTGAGTGAGCTATTTATACCCCCACTTCCTCTTCCACTCCCAACTCTTCGCCAAATCATTTCCTATTCTCAAGAAAGCTTTTTTGCCTTCCTCTAACCTTAAACCTTTGATTCTTGTGAGGAAGATCTCAAGAGAATGACTGTTGGGATTAGTTGATCACTAGACGGCTAAGAGTGTTTGAGAGCTCTCAAGCAAGTTGTTATGAGCCTTAAAAAGTTTGTGAAGGTTGGGATCCGCCTTCGAAAGGGAAGGATCACCAAGAAAAAGTAGAGGAGACACAAAGTGCGCTCTCGAGGGATAAAGGCTTGAGCACAAGCTGACTCTATATCAAAGGGATCGAGCTCCCACTAGAGATGTAGGATTCCCCCAAGGATCTGAATTCCGGTAACAAATCACTCGTGTCACCTTAGTTATCTCTTTTCATCGTTTACTTCTTGCAGGCGCTACTTTTGTTGTTATATTCTTGTGCTTGTGTGTGACTAGTATCTAGTGGTGCCCATGTAGTTCTTGCATTAGATAACTTTTAAGTTTCACGTAATTGCAAGTCAAGCTTTAAATTGGATTTAAAAAGTAGTCCCCTATTCACCCCTCCCCTCTAAGCCGATATCTTGATTCTTTAATTGGTAATAGAGCTGGGTCTCTCCTTTGGGGCCTCACTGCCTAGAGAGAACAAGATGTCAGGCAATGAGCCAGAAGTGACTAGTAGGCAAGTTAGTGGTAGTGGTGGCCAAAACTACAACAACATGCCTCCACCCAATAGCTATAACAATGGTCATTCATATGTGAGCTGCTCTTCGGGTAGACTATCCTACTTCGATGGGACACACTATACTTCATGGAAACATAACATGAAAATGCAATTGATTTTTATTAACCCCGTCATTTAGTGCAAAGTGCAAAGTGGCTTTACAGTGGTCAATCAAGAAAATCCTACATGCGAAGAAGATAGATTCATCCATGCCAAAGCTTAAGCCATCAATGCCATATTTCTTGCATTGAGTGGAGAAGAGTTCAGCCGGGTATGCTCACTTGAGAGTGCCAAATTCATCTCAACCATTCAGGTATCAAGACTCAAGTTGTTGAAGGGCAAGCTTGACAGATTTGTCATGGGAGATAATGAGACTCCGAGTGCCATGTACACTCCCCTCAATAATCTTGTCAATGAGATCAACGGGTTTGATAGTAAGGAGATGAATGACAACTTTGTGGTCAAGAAGATGCTCCATGGAATTGCTCCCAAGAATCGCACTTTGGTCACCCTCATCCGCGAAAAGAAAATTTTCAATAAACTCACACCACATGATATCCTTACAAGAATTCTTGCTCATGATCTAATGGATGAAGAATCCCAAGAAATTTTTGCACTCAACAAGCCAACTTCAAGCTCAAGAAAGCCAAAGATAGCATTGAAGGCAAAGTAAATTGTTGAGGAAGAATCAAGTGAAGAGGAAGGGGACACTCAAGTCGAGCAACTTCATCAAGGGATGCAAGAAATGACTCTCTTTGTAAAGAGTTTTGGCGAGATGCTCAAGAAGAGTGGATTTGGACGATAAGGTGACAAGAGCAAGTTCTTCGGCAAGGCCAAGATGAGACGTCCAAAGACGGCTTGCTTTTAGTTTAAAAAACATGGCCACTTTGTTACAAATTGTCCCAAAAAGAAAGGATACAACAAGAAAGACGAGGAGAGGAGGTTCAAGAAGGAGTATCACCACAAGGGCAAGTTCCACAAGAAAGACTGCAAGGCCTAAGCTCATGTGGTGAAGAGTGGAATTCCAATGATCCACCTCCAACTTCATGATGATGAAGACGGAGTTGCAGGCCTCGCCATGGCAATATCGACTCCACCAAGAACTCTCTTCGAGCACTCTAGGGATGATGAGTCGCCTATTTTCTTGATAGCAAAAAGCTCTAATGTATCATATTCGACAAAATATTCTCTTGCTATGCTAAATGTTGGTACTGATCTAGAAGATGATAGTGATGATGATTTGTCTGATAATGATCTTGTAGACTCTTTTAATGAAAATATTATGTCTAAGATCACTCATCTCATGTCCATCGTAGAAGCACAAGAGCAAACAATAGAGAAGCAAGATGACACTCTAGAAAAACAAGAAGACTTGCTTACCTATGAAAAGGAGAAAAATGTGGATCTAGAAAATGCCCTCACTGAGGACAGAGAGAAAAATGAGGCTTTGGTGAGAATTGTCGAGAATTACAAAAATGAGGCTTTGGTGAGAATTGTCGAGAATTACAAACTCTTCAACAATAAACTTGAGAAATCTCATGAATATCTCAAAGATGATACAAACAACTAGAAATAGGGTGCTGTAAAACCAAGGGACTCTGTGACAATCTCTCTCAAGGTCATGAGAAACCCAAATCTACTTCCTCTCTTATTAATGAGTTGCTTACCACTTCTATATAAGATAAAAATATGTCACGCTCTAAATGTGCCACTGATTTTACTCTTGATGAAGTATGCTTGGTAAGTGAGAATGCAAAGTTAAAAGCTCAACTTAGCATTGGGTTATTAAAGTGCCACAAGGGTAGTAAAACCCTCAAAGAGCTATTGAGTCATCAAGTGAAAAATCTCAACCATGAGGGACTTGGGTTCACTCCCGAATTTAACGACAATGGTAATGCTTGGTTGCCCCACCAATATCACAAGACAAAGTTCACTCATGCCAAGGGCAAGTATCTGGAGACATCATACTTTGATGAGCATGAGACAAAGAAGCACCAATTGAGTAAGACCATTGGTAGAGTATTTGGTGCATCTTATGTGTTTAGGAAAGGCAAGAATGTAAGCATCCATGCCAAATATGTTGGCCCTAAGAATAGTGGTTTAAAGAAGAGCACAATCTGGTTGCATAAATCACTTATCACTAGTATGCAAGGACCCATGAAAATATAGGTACCTAAATCCCAAACTTAAACTTGTTTTGTAGAAGTACTCTCCCAGCAACAAAAGTTGGATAATTGATAGTGGATGCACTAATCACATGACAGGAGAAAAGAGTATGTTCTCACATTTTATAAGTGAAGGTTCAACACATGAAAATATTATATTTGGTGACAATGCTAAAGGAAAGGTAATGTGATTATGTAAAGTAACAATCTCAAATGATCTATCTATCTCAAATGTACTATTTGTAAATTTCTTGAATTATAATTTGCTCTTCCTCTCTCAACTCTGTGCATTATGCTATAATTGTTGATTTACCGATGTTGATGTGACTGTCTTTAGAAGGGATGATTTGTCCTTAATCTTCAAAGGTTGCATGAAAAGTAAGTTTTATCTTGTGGATTTCACCTCGGATAAAACTCGCTTTGAGACTTGTTTGATGTCTAACTAGCATATGATGGCTATGACATCTTAGACTAGGCCCTATTGGAATGAGGAATTTTAAACAGATTTCTAAAGGGCGAGCATATGTTAGGAAAAATGGGTGTTGCTTTTTATAAGGATACAATTTTAATGCTTATCACGTGGGAAAACAAGTTGTAGCACCACATCTTGCCAAAAATATCATGACGACGATAAGACCAATGGAGCTACTTCATCTAGATCTTTTTGGTCTCGTGGCTTACATAAGCATTTGAGGTTACAAATATGGTCTAATCATTATTGATGATTATTCAAACTATATGGGTGTTCTTTTTTAATTATAAATGTGACATGTAAAAGAAGTTTAAATTTTTTTTCAAGCGTGCACAAAATGAGTTCAAAGCTCACCATCAAGAATATCCGAAGGGACGGGTTCAAGAATACTCAAGTTGAAGAGTACCTAGATGAAGAGGGGATCAAGTATGAATTCTCATCTCCGTACACCCTTCAACAAAATAGCATGACGGAGAGGAAAAACCAGATACTAATAGAGATGGCAAGGACTATGCTAGATGGGTACAAGACCTCCAACCATTTTTGGGCAGAAGCTGTCAAAATCGCTTGCCATGCAATAAACTAGTTTTATCTCCACGGCCTATTGAAGAAAACTCCATATGACTACTCACCAAGAATAAGGCTAACATGTCATACTTTCGGGTATTCGGTAGTGAGTGTTTTATTTTAAACAAAAAGAATAGTCTATTTAAATTTGCTCCTAATTATGATGAATGCTTATTGCTAGGGTATGAATCAGATTCACACACTTACTAAATCTTCAACAAAACTGCCGGTTATGTTGAGGAATCATGTGATGTACAATTTGATGAGACTAACGACTCTTAAGTAGAGCAAGTCGATCCAAATGATATAGGTGACGACAATCTATCTCAAGCAATCAAAAACATGTCAATTAATGAGATCAAGCTAACGGAGATTCAACAAACTTCAACGTCATCTACACAAGTTGAACCCTCCGCCTCCATGCAAGACTCAAGTGGAAATGTAGACCAAGATGAAGAAGAAGAAAGATCAACTTCACAAGGTCCACTTAACCGTAGGGTTCACCCATGCGTCCAACGCAATCATCTCATTGACAACATACTTGGTGACATGAACAAGGGGTAGCAACTCGTTTACGTGTCGTAAATTTTTGTGAGCATTACTCTTTTATTTTTTGTTTGAAACCCATGAAGTTAAAAGAAACACTTAATAATCCGAACTAAGTGATGGCAATGTATGAAAAACTAAATAACTTAACTCGCAATTAAGTGTGGTCTTTGGCAAAAATGTCAAATTAAAATATCATAGCACGAAGTGGGTATTCCGGAACAAGCAAGATAAAGATGGTCAAATCATTTGAATTAAGGCACGATTAGTTACACAAGGGGTTACTCAAATTGAAAGTTTAGAATTTAGTGAAATTTATGCTCTCGTTGCTCGTGTTTACATTTATACATATCTAAATATATTTAGTGAGAATTTAATAAGATTTACGAATTTAACCTCAAACGTGTGATCAACACGAAAACCAAAATATCTGAAGTGTGCCGCGGAAAATCTGCATTCGAAGATTCCACCAAAAGAGTGTGCAGCTTTTCAGGAGTTTATCCGGATAGACGCGCGCGCATGGATCTGGGGGAGTTTCATACGCCACTGGAACTAGCTCTGCATGCGACAAAGATCGATCAGATGCAAACCGAGCTTCATCTTTTTGCTGGGTTTATCGAATCACTGGTTTGTTAACACCATTAGGGTAAATCGATGGTGTCCAAATTGAGACGGCTTGTTGAAAATTTAAGAGAAACGTCTTCGGAATCTGCAGATTTGCTAATCAACTAATGTTCCATTTGCATTTATTATTTTGCTCGCGTTAGCATCACGGATTCATGAGTAGGTGATGATATCGCTATCTATGCTTTAGGGAAAGCGAAGTGATAGGTTGTCGTGTACCAGAAAGAAATTTGAGATGGACCAGATTAATAATTTAACCCTTTTTTAGTAATAATACTATGTTTATTATTATTATTTTTTCCAAAAGCGTATAATGCGACCCGAAATGGTCACTGAAAAAAAGAAAGAAAAGAAGAGCATATGAGTAACGTTTCCGTAAATCTAAGGCTAGCTATTGTGATTGAAACACTTTCCTACTTTCAGCCCCATTTATGTGCGTGCTTTAAGAATTAGCACGTATCCTACCAAACCTTTTTTCAGTAAAGTGATTTTTTTTTCTGAAAACAGATGGCAGAAGCTGCCTATTCATGCATTTCGGAGACGAAAAGAGGATTTCAAACACCAACATCCGTCCGCACCGAGAGAAAGCACACCAAAGCTTAAGTGATTTATCATTGCACATGTATAGGATCTAAGTGGAGAGAATTGCTGATTTTAATGATGTATAAATGTATACACAACCAAAGCCCTGAAGTGGGCAGTGCACAAGTAGATGTGCTCAGAGATCCCAATTAATTCTTCCTGCAGCTTATGAATATTGACATGAGAAAAGAAAAGAGAGAAATATTAGTGGATATAAACAGGTTTCTATCACATAGATTTCTGAATTTCCAAATCTATTTTGATCCGAAAACGATCTCCTTATTTGATCTGCATCGTATAGAAAAGGGCATTGTAAATTTGCAATTGCTGTGGTTTCAGAAAAGGATTAGTAGTTGGTTGGGGCGTGCCTGCTGCTTAATTCAGTGGTCAAGATTAGCCGGTGCAGGGGGTGATGGAGGCTGACGTCTCCCAACCGAGGTGGTTGTTTGCCTCTGATCCTCACAATTTTGGATGATCTGAAGAGACACGGAAAAGGCGCCCGTGAGAGCGGTTTTCAGCTGTAAAGAGAAACAAGAAAAGCTGCTTTTTTTTCTTGTTATTATTTCTTTCTTTCTTTCTTTCTTTTATGTGGCAACGTAATTGTGCTATGCCTATGCGATACAGACTGACGGTTAGATTTGCGACGGATGTGTTCACACCAGGTCAGTTTTCAGCCTTCAGATTTAAGCCAAAATTTTCCCAGAAATGCTTTGGTCATTTGCAGTGTGCTGACCATGGGTCTTGTCCATGGCGACTGAAACTGTTGGTGGTTTGCATGCTTTATCAGCAGCATGCAACCTCTTATCATTATCACATCTCATATTTTCGAAGGGGAAAAAAGGAGTTCCTGCACTCAAGCGGTGACTCTTTTTTGATGATGTTGCATCTCCGGAGGACATGAGCCAGATTTATCAAGAGAAAGTTGAGCTTAATTGTACACTTGCCTGGCTACCCGGTAGATAAATCAGACTTGAATTATTTGTAATCTACAGTCCAAATCAGAATATGCACTCTCTTAATTAGTCATCTGATTTCAGTTCTCCTTTTCCTTTAGGTTTTCTCCAGAGGAACCTTGGGTTCCATGGACTGGCAGAATTCAGTTTTTTCTTGTTCGCAATTCAGAATGTTGTAATCACAGGAAAGCTGAGTTTCATGCATGGACAGGCTACTATTTACCAGTTTCATGCATCAGATAAGGATGGCATCCATCTGGTACTCATCAGAATATACCACTTTTCTGATACCTACATTGCATTGAGGACATGCAATGATCAACCTGCAGTAGTGCACTTTTACTGCTGCAAAATTCCGTTGCATCTGGATCCACTCCACACAGTTACACACGCAACACAAAAACCATTTGCTGAACCCTGGTCGCATTGCTTCTCATCGAAGCTGAATCATCAGGTCAATGGATCCACCGAGAAGGCGCGAGCGAGCGCCATTACGCGCTTACGCCTCACACAGTCGTCAATCCATGGCTTCCAAGGGGAGAGAGCCCCCTGGAACCGCTCCATTGCCGACGAGATCCAAAAAGGAATCTCACCACCCACTGAAGTGGGGAGCAAGCTGAAATGCATTGAGCTCATGTCCACTACCTGCACCCTTTGATGTGTTGCACTCAGTACTACGTATGTCACATAACAGTTCTTCTTTTCTTCAGGGTACTGTTACAGTATCACTCTCAGAACTTCAGGGTCCATCCATCTGTCAGAAGCAGTGACTGAATGGATGGTTGAGCAGAAACTAGTGCGTCACTCTTGCCAAGGAATTGCGAATTGAAGCACTAGAGTCTAGTGCCTTATTAGGGGAAGAACAAAAGGAGGGAGCTAATATGCATGGCCTATAGGATGACATGGTAAAGATGTTTATATAGCACAAATATCTGAGTGCATACATACATGCTACAGTACTCCTTTCTCTATTTAAAAATGGCCCATTGGGCATTCTTTTCACCTGCCTGACATAGGTTTGGTATCCATTGAATCTTCGTTGAAATGATCAGAACAGATATTTATGTTAAGATTACTATCTTACTTGGCATTATTAATTCAACCTAGAGATAATCCAATACTCATAGTTTCATTATCTGCAGTGATAATGGAGAATTCAGATTTTCCGTTAAGATCTTCAGGAAATCAAATGGTTGACAAAGAGGAGAAAGTTGAGGTTACTCTAGGGTGCAGGAAACTTGCATCTGTCAATCTCTTTTACATCTTATAGCTGTTACTGTCGTACTACTATAAAAGTTCGGTAATTGGATCTCTCGTGTACCACACATACGCATTATGGGTGGCACTGAAAATAGAGTAAGTGCATCCTCTTTTTTCAATAGGTTGGACCTCAAAGATAATATATCTAGCCTTCAGTGGATACCAGATCAAAAGATATGGACCTGAGCTGATACAACAAGTACTGCTCTCCTACTTAGTTCAGAAGTTTCACAAGCTAAAGGTATCTTCTCAGAAGGTACATGCTGCCCTATTGCCGTACAGAGGCGCAAACTATGCGACGACATCTCTATTCACATTGTTGTTTTCAAATTGCTTACTAGTATCAATCCTTGTTCACCGATAGATATCCAGTCATTACCTTTCCTCCGGTGTTCCTCATTCCGTCAATGAGGTAGCACCAGGTTGATCCCTGGGCTCCAATGAAGAAATCTGCTTCCGTGGCCATGATGAATTGACGAGGGGATAGTTCGCGCTGGTCTCCCGGCCCACACTAGCTTCGTACATCGACATGGTCAGACTGCCATCTTGTCGTGTCACATTTGTGGAAAAAAAAATTCCACTCGGGATAGAATTTAGTTATGTTGATAACTTCCTGCATTTCAACATTAGGAGAGTTGAGTTTCAGATTAACTGCAGAAACCAAATATGTGTTGTGTTGCACCAAATGGAGGACGGAGTGTTAACTTGCCTGCATTTCAGTAGAGAGCCAGATGTTCTTGACACTTGGAAACCGTCTTCGGAGGCGGGCAGCCAGCTCCATGTATTTGTCAAAGCTAGCCACTACCATTTCACAAGCCTTGTCTCCCATCCTTACATGCATGCTGAGAAGAGGCCTGGGTATATGTGGTTTATGTGCCGAGCACACAAGCTGTTCAATGTCAGATTCTGTTCCGGTAACGCTAGCCTATATTTGTGAAAAACATTGGTTACTTAAAGTAACATTCAGAATAGTCAATTAGATAATATTTTTCATTGCACAAACCTCTAGTGGATCAAGATCATTCTATACATTTTCAAGGACCAACATTACTGCTTGCATACCAAATGCAGAATATCTAGCCACATTCAGTAGTCTGCACATATACTCCGTCTGGAACCTCATTAGGTATCTTACGGCCTGCATGGAAGTTTCAGGTACACTGAGATTGGAACAGAAACGGCTTGTTTAGAAATTTACAGTGATGCAATTTAACGTGAACCACATTTTCATGCATCACTAATAGGGGACCAGAGTGCATGTAGGTACCTGTCCACCATCTCCAATCCCTTTTACGGTGATTTGTAGTCAATCTCCTGTTCATATCTGTTGTCGGTTGCATATATTTCCAAGGTTCCCCACATCCTGGATAACAGCAAGTGTTAGAAAACAGCGTGCCTTCAGAAATGGTGAGAAGTGGAGTCAACTAGTAAACGTATGAATTGGTAAGAGCTACAAAATTAAGAATCGCTAAGAAGTCATGTAGCTAATTAAGAATTAGGATAATGTTGTTATGCCACTTTTCACAAATAGAATCATCACATTGAAATGGTACCTAGGTATACACCCAACCCATATTTGCTTGGAGGTATAATTCTCTCTCGCTTTTACAATTCCATTGTCCCAAGAGTCTTTGCTTTGCATGAGCTCAAAAGGCACGCTTCCGACAGTCTGCAGATGTCTCAGGAAAAAAGTAGGACCAGCCAGATCTTGAGATACCTGAAAAATAAAACTTGAAAATTCAGGGTTAAAATTTGTGTATAAGATAGCAACATGAAGTAGCACTGCACATATCATATCATAATTTTCAAGGAAAACAGGACTGTACCACCTTTGCAACCACTGTGATCAGCACGATTATAGTAGCTTGTGACTAGAATCCTTTTCTCTTTTATGGCAATAGCAAGAAATCCTGACATTCCAGCGAGTTGGGCGCCGATACCAAATCCAGGCAGTCTTTCCCAATCTGCAACCAGAAACCGCAAGCTCGGATCGCTGCAGTTTGGAGGATGCTGATGAATCCCTATATCTCTCTGCACTTGTCTGGTCAACGGATAGTTTTCTTCATCAGATCCTATAATCTTTCAGGCAAGTTTCAAATACCCAAGGTGGATATGGCCCGTCAGAATGAGCACTTGTCCTGAAATACATTTGCTCATCCTTTTCTGAATAGTTTTGATTGAACAGCTCAAGGCCAAGTGACCCTTTCCATAATATCCAAGGAGGAAATGTGCCGTCGTCGCCATAACTATCGACTCGCCTAGTTCTTTCAAAATTATGGCTGCTGTTATCCAGATGAGGCGGTCGCGGCACGCCTGAACTTTGCAAGACTTCATCACTGCTGGCATTCGCCTCGTGGCCAGTATCCAAGTTTGTTCCAGATCGTGCGTAATAAGTATGGTATGTTAGCAGAGGTAACGAGCACCTTTTGGCCGAATGTTTCTTTCAGGAGCGATCTAAGTGGACACAAGTTACTAGCGTGGAATGATCTGCTACAACGTCTTACTACTGTTAATTTATCACAAGGGAGAGATGAGTTCCAATGGAACTTGCATGGCAGTTTTCGGTTAACTCCATGTACACTGCACCTGTGCATATGAATAGCCCAATAAAGAACAGTCAACTTTGGAAGCTAAAAATTCCATTGAAGGTGAAGATTTTTCTATGGTAAATAAGCAGAGGTGTTATACTGACTAAAGATAATCTTATAAACGCAATTGGCAGGGAAGTAAAAAAGTACAGTTTTTGTGATAATGACGAAACTATTAACCATTTCTTCTTTGACTGTAAATTTGCCAATCCAGTATGGTCTATCGTTCAGGTGGCAACCAATTTGCACCCACCTCATAGTGTTTTCAATATGTTTGGTAACTGGCTGCAGGGTATCAGTGCAAGGGGAGAGCCCATATCCTGGTCGGGGCGGCAGCTCTTTATTGGTCGTTATGGCTTTGCAAAAATGATGTAGTCTTTGGCAGCGGACAATTTCTTCTATGTAGCAGGTTATTTATTTATGTACTCAGTGGCTCCGTTCATGGTCTTGGCTTTAGCGACCGCAAGACCGGCAACTAGTGCTAGTGGCAAATTTTAACCATGTTTAGCATTCCGTGGTGAATTTTCCATCAGTCGTGATAATTGTGTTGTACTTATTTGAGGGGCAACTAGAGTAAGTGGCAAGAGTGTTTATCGATCATGGATGGCGGTCTAGGTTTCAAATTGATGCCGCTTCATCTTACTGGCTTTTTTCTTGTGTTGTGTGGATTGGATCTATATGTTACTTTGTGTTTTCTGTGTTTGACTGTATGTATTTATACAGAGGAGTGAAATTATACGGTTGTATCAACTTGATGGGTCCATATATTCTTAATAAAGTTTTTACTGTCAAGAAAAATGTCAAATGCTCCGGGCATTGTACAGGTGCATTACACTAGCTTCAGTGATGTGCTCACTTTTGCTGGCTGTTTCTGTCTCTACTTGTGAAACTGTTAAGCCATCTGATGCTGTAGCTCCATCTGATCCAAAACAAAGGGTGTACAAATACAGGCAATTGTCACGGCAAAAACATACATCAAACCTACAGGAGTACAAATGCTAAAAAAATTATCAGATGTGCAACCTTCCTCCTCGTGCAACCCGGATAAACCTACCGCGTTGTTTCCTTTCTTCTTTTTGTACGGTTTTGTTTTTGTTTTTGTTTCGTTTTGTCTCCAATCATTCTCCCGCTGTTTCTGTACTCATGTTGGCTAGCGTCTTCTTCGACTTTATTTTTTTTAATACAAAACTAGCACAGTGTCTCACGCAATTACGCGGAAAATATTTTTAATTATTTTTATGTTTTTTACCTGTACGTGTGATATTATATCAGTACGGGAAATAAAAGTTCAAATCGCGAGTCGCCCTATTAGGCATTGTATTGAGCCGTCTATTTTGGTACAGCTATGATGATCTATCAGATTTGATTTGTTTAATTATCTTTATTGTTTTACTTATACGCGTGATATTAGATCAGTACTGATTGCGTAGGAAACGTTTTGGTTATCTTTATTTTTTTACCTGCTCATGTGTGATATTAGATCAGTACTAATTGCACAGCAAACATTTTTAATTATCTTTATGTTTTACCTGTACGCGTGATATTAGATTATTACGAAAATAAAAGTTCAAATCGCGAATCGACCTGTACTGAGTCGTCTATTTAGGTACATTTATGAGCCGGCCTATTAGTCGTTATATCGAGCCGTCTATTTAGGTACAGTTATGATAATCTATCAGATGTTATCTGTTTAGGTACAATTATGAAGATCTATCGGCTATGATCTGTTTAGGTGCAGTTATGAAGATCTATCGGCTGTGATCTGTTTAGGTGCAGTTATAAAGATCTATCGGTTGTGATCTATTTAGGTACAGTTATAAAGATCTATCGGTTGTGGTCTACTAATAATAAAAGGGTCCACCAAATTAACGATCAGATGTTTTACTTTTTTGTGAGAATTTCTAGTCTTTCTCTATTTTTTCTATTGTATTCTACTTTTAGTATATAATAGATAGATGACGTGCACTTTTATCGGGAACCAAAATCCATAACAGAGAGTTTTAAGTGAAATCACCTGCTAAGTCAAAACGTCAACCCCGACCTCAACTCTTGGGTATCAAGTCCAAGAGGAGTGGGGTGATATGGCTTCGAATAGCCCAAGACGTCAACCCCGAACTTGCTCTGGCAAACTAATGCACAATTAAGTAGGGTGATATGGTGTCGGAGTATTATTTCGGCAATACTACTTATGGGGCGGCGTGAGCGCAGCAAATCTGGATGGGTGCACACGGGAGACAAGATTTAGACAGGTTCAGGCCCTCTCGGAGAGGTAATACCCTACGTCCTGTGTTAGGTGGCTGGTATTGCTGTATCCCGAGCGCCGCAAGCCCTAGAGAATTGATCTCGAGGGGGCCTGAGCTATGAAACAATAGAGACTTAGATGATAAGAGGCTTGATCCCCGATCGGAGGCTCCCTACCGGGCCTTATATAGCCGGCCGGGATAGGGTTACAGAGTCCGAGTCGGTTAACAGATTGGTTTCCTATTCGGTTACAACTAATTCCGGGTAAGCCGGACAGGTATTAGTCCTTGTCTTGTACTCCACGCTGGTGAGGCGCCCCCGTGTTGTAGTCGGACTCCGAGTAGTCGGCCTGGTCCACCCTATGCCTGGATGGCCAATTTTGTCCTCCTTGACGATACCCGGGTGCTATGTCATCGTCAGTAGCCCCCAAGCCTTCGGCCGACTGGATTAGTCGGGCAGAGGCTGCTTCTGTAGACTTCACTCTGGGGGCACGAACAGTGCACCCAGAGGGTGTAGCCCCCGAGCCTCTACTCGGTTCAAAGAACCGAGTGGAGGGTCCTTATGACCTTTCCCGAGTAGCTGATTTTTGTCTTGGTTACGCCGAGTGATTTTGCCTTCTCCCCTGGGCAGGCTTCCCGAGCGGCATCCGCCTGAGCGGGCCTCGTCGTCACTTGCAAAGAGAGTGTGAGGGACTTTAGAACCTCACGAATCCCGACTGAATCGCCAAATGGTATCTGGTTTCCCGAGTGGCTCAGGTCCAGCTAGTGTCCCTCTGGGGGAATACCCTCGGAATTCGCGTCAAAACCAGAATACAGGCTGTAGTGCTTCGGTCCCGAATTGTTCGGTGTCCGACTAGAGCAGTCGGACGGAGGTTCCTTGTTGTCTTGTGGATTTCACACTGGGGGCACGAACAGTGCACCCAGTGGGTGTAGCCCCTGAGCCTCCACTCGGTTCATGGAACCGAGCAGAGGGTACTGATGATTTTCTCGAGGCTGATGGAGGAGGAGGAGATCCATGCTGCAGCGAAACGCCTTCGTCGACCGCGCTAACCTGTGGAAGTATGAATAAATATATGAACCGTTCGCAAATGCATGTTAAGTACTCGGGAAGTCCGAGTGTGACTCTACATGTTTTGGTGAACTTGTGTCATGTTTATTAATCTCTTCTTTCGTAAAGATTCGTTCATGTGTAAGTTAGCCCTTTGTGTGTGCTCTTGCCGACCCGTCGTATCCCCCATTGCGTTGAGATTAGCCGTGGGCTGTTTCCCGTGTAGCGTAGGGTTATGGCGTAGACCGGCGATCGAAAACGAAGAGTTAACGCCGGGCTGTTTACACAGTACTAAAATAATTGTTGAAAGAGAGGAGCCCGAGTGCGTTTAGGAGCACCCAGTGTGGTGTAGCCCCCGAGTGTCCGCTGTGAGTAGCCGTGGGCGTGCATAGCGGGCCAGTCGGAAACCCCAAAAGTTACTCGGATGGAGCAAAGAAATATTTATTCACTTATTAAAATATGGAAATACAAAGTTTAAGCATAGAAACGACTTAGCTGTTTAATGTTCCAAGCGTTGGTGACGAGGTTGCCGTTTTTATCCTTCAGTCGGTAAGCCCCCGGGCGTAGTAGGGCGGCAACGTACGGCGCATCCGAGTCCACCATGAAGTCCTCCCGAGAAGGATTGTGGCTTCCCGAACCAGTCGGGATCTCTATTCAACGGGTGAAGACCCGTTCCCGAGCAGTAGATCCGATTCGAGCGCGATCAGGTTGTTGGAGTTGATCGCCGAAGTAGTCAACTCGAATGAGGTTCCGAGCACTAAAGGCGATGAAGTCGCCGAGGTAGAGCCTGCCGAGTAAGTCGGCGTTGAAGTCGAGCTTTTCGAATCGGAGAGCTTATCCTGGAGCGGCGGCGGAGGTCCGAGGGTCGAAGCTCATGACCAGGCCCGGAACGAAGTCACCGTCGTTGTTGAAGAAACCCATCTGGATCTGTTCAGATGGATCTATGCGTACAGCCCCTACCTGGTGCGCCAACTGTCGGAGTATTATTCCGGCAATACTACTTATGGGGCGGCGTGAGCACAGCAAATCTGGATGGGTGCACACGGGAGACAAGATTTAGACAGGTTCAGGCCCTCTCGGAGAGGTAATACCCTACGTCCTGTGTTAGGTGGCTGGTATTGCTGTATCCCGAGCGCCGCAAGCCCTAGAGAATTGATCTCGAGGGGGCCTGAGCTATGAAACAATAGAGACTTAGATGATAAGAGGCTTGATCCCCGATCGGAGGCTCCCTACCGGGCCTTATATAGCCGACCGGGATAGGGTTATAGAGTCCGAGTCGGTTAACAGATTGGTTTCCTATTCGGTTACAACTAATTCCGGGTAAGCCGGACAGGTATTAGTCCTTGTGTTGTACTCCAC
Organism: Stipa capillata; assembly: GCA_019208055.1. Lineage (NCBI taxonomy): Eukaryota > Viridiplantae > Streptophyta > Magnoliopsida > Poales > Poaceae > Stipa > Stipa capillata. The sequence continues at coordinate 576,409 of JAGXJF010004340.1, forward strand.
GCTGGTGAGGCGCCCCCGTGTTGTAGTCGGACTCCGAGTAGTCGGCCTGGTCGACCCTATGCCTGGATGGCCAATTTTGTCCTCCTTGACGATACCCGGGTGCTATGTCATCGTCATATGGTCTCCTCACTCTTTTCTTACTGAACCGGAACATCAATCCCAAACTCGTCCCAGCAAATTAATGCTCGACTGGAGTATGATGATATAGCTCCCAAGCTCCCAGTAGAAGAGTCACTTCACAGGGGTGATTAAACCTAACAACTCTATGATATAGACTCTGAAACCCTACCCGCATCATGTGCTTCAATAACATACACGCAGGGCATATGAGGCAGGTGAGAACAAATAAGTATCACAATAGCAACTCTACGACTGAAAATGCGAGATTATAAGTTCTTAAAACTTAACAACATTTTCTACACACAAGAGTTGCTCACACAGCGGAAGAGTAAAGATGGCTAAGAAGCCAAAAAGGTCGGGCCAAAATTGGCGGTAGAACAAACCAAGCTGCCGAACCCTAGGCAGGACCACCGCCTGGGATTCCCAGCAACTAGTCGTCGTTGGTGTCGATCTTTACGTAGAAACCACTCTCGGAGGGAATTGTCTCCTCTGCAAGAAAAATTGTCAATGATTGCAGAGTGAGTACAAAATTGTACTCAGCAAGACTTACAAGGAAAATTAATAATAGATGCAACAGGTATTAATAACATGGTAATTGTGGACTATTTTGCCAAAAGCCAATTTTCCTTTGTTAATATTCCGTAAGTGGATGAAATTCGACTACTGAAACACTTTTAAAAGAGGGGGTGAGTCGAACACTTCACGATCATCTTTTACTGCAGAACACCACACCTTAGATACCCTGATTTTTCCTCGACCACCCTGGGAGGAAGCAATCGCTAACACCTCAACCTTAGAGTTGGCAAGTTTTAGATTTATGATTATAGTTGTCTAATTCGTTGCAAAAGTTTACCAAGCTGTCCATAACCACGGACACGGCTATTCAAATAGTTCAAATCCTGCAGGGGTGTACATCTTTACTGTAGCGGACCCCGGGATCACATATGATTAGAGGAACGGATCGTTGCCAAGGACCGAGAAGTTACCCAACATACCATACGCGCCATACATCGTATGTATTTATCACCATTGGGTAACCCGACACCGGACCCACATACCATACGCACCATACGTCGTATGTATCTATCACCGTGGGTCAAGCCGGCCGGAAGCGACAAAACTTCCTAAAACCACATACGATTCCAGAAATCCTGTGAAGGCTTAGAACCGTTCTCACACCCACTAGGAAAAACAGAGTCGGAGAAGCCCGGTGGTTCTACCCACACCCTAACCTAGCTCGAAAGCTAGTGGGTCACCCGAAGGGTCGGTAGGAACACACCCACACCCTGCCTGACTGGAACACATCACAGCCAGCGGGTCGCTCACCGATAACTGCTTGACTTAGTGAATAGTAAGAACAGAGGTAATCCTTCACGGCATACCCAAGTGCTTTATCCGTACACCCATTGCACATGGGCAGCCCTTAATACAACAAGTATATCATTGCAAAACTCTACATGAGAGGGATTAAAGATAATACATGTCATCCATATAAAGGGGACATCACAGTTACTATTTTACATGACTAAAGAGTCATTTTCAGCAAATACCAATTCAAAAACAGCAGCGGAAGAACTTATAAAATATTGAGATGACCATCAAAATCATCTCCTAACATTCCTATATAAACAACCTCTTGACCAAGTTGGGCAATCCCTGCAAATTAAACATCCAAATCGAAATAACCGGAGTCGTAATGTGCTACGATACCTGAACAACCTGCAGGAATGGAATTCCCGAATGAGTACTTTCGTACTCGCAAGATGCAATTGCTTATTCCAAGTTAATCTTAAACGTAGCATGGTAATTGACATGATAAAGTGAATAAATCAACATAACATGGAGAATAAGCTACACAAGCTATCGAATTCAACATACCATGTCATGTTTCAGCAAATCAAGTTAACCACTTGATAAATCATACAAATAACCCTCAGGTTCAGATCTGAATAGGTATGAAAAACCATCATACCCATCCACCGATTGTCACAAGTGCAACATTCAAAGCAGTTTCTAGAGTTGGGCTAACCACCCGAACTCCCATATCACCAAACCATTCAATTTTCAAGTTCACAAGCATGGAGACAACCATTACCACCAATTCGTGTTATTCTCCCTAAGTCACCCCACCTAGGGAGATGCCAAACGGGTTAACCACCCAATCCGACTCAAGTGTAGTGAGGTAGGGTTAACCACCCTAGCCTCACGCGTACAAGTGTTCCAATGGGTGTGGGTTCATAGTAGGCCCTCTATGACCCTCCAACTCCACTCGCTAACACTTATCGCCGGCTCGAGGATTGGCCTCAATAGCAAGATCATGCGAATTACAACTCGCCAAGTCTCCCACGGGCCCGATCCCGTCTCTTACATCTCACATTAAGAGGTTCAAGTATTAAGTTCAACCGATTTAATGGACACATCCATTGACCACAATTCAAGCAAACCCTGTTCACGCTAGTGGTACACACATCACAATTATCATTCAACCAACCAAGCATAGTAAAAGAATAACCAGAATATTATCAACAAGCGAGCAAGCTTGTCTGGTTGTTCTGGATCATAAACTTGTTGGGGAATGACTCCAAGATTACCCCAGTTGCCCGGCTCTATCAATATGATACCCCAAACCAGAGAAACGACAAGGAATAGATCAAAATCAGCAAAAGAGGATAAAGTGCATGAAACGCATTCTAAATGTAGGGAAATGCTATTATGAAGCTAACGTAGTTGGAATTATTCAATTTGGACTACTAGAACTTGAGATACATATTTTTGATGTGTATGATTTACCATTACAGGTATTTAGCATATTCTTCTTTCAAATGTTGCTTAATAGGACGGTGCATGAAGAGTATTACCATGCTGAAATAAAAGTGTGAGTTAATTTTGAATATGAGGTAGGTTCCTATAGGAGCTAGTATAAAGTTTTAGTTATTCATGGTTGGATATGTGGCTTAAGGAGATTTATGGGAACTTTAGATATTTGTGTAAATAACATGAGTGGGACCTATACTGTTATATTCTCTGTTTTCAAGAGATGCATTTACAAATAGGGATTAACTTGTTTAGAGGTTATATGAATTTGCTAGCGTAAGCTCTGACATTATAAGTTGTGAAGAGTTGATGATGGTTCAATCTAACTTTAAATACTTTCTATGATGGTAGCATGCATAAACATTGTAATAAAATGAATTGGACGCATTACTCATACAGAAATTTAGGCACTGTATTAACTTTTGATCACACTCTTTACTTAATTCAGCTACTCCACAGTTAAATTATTGGCTATGTGAAAGACAATGGAGACCTAATAATATATATACACTCGTTCATTATCGTGTTCCCTTGGATTCAACTTGATGACCTAACCTCTAGCAATGCAACATTTGATCTAATTAAAGTTAATTATCATCATGAGGGTCCACCTAATCGTCCGACTATTAAAAACAGTTTGGAGTGTTAATCTACATGTTTGCTAAATCACATGAAGCTACTAGTACATGCCAACAGTACATATACCCAGGTTAAAGAGCTTAATATGCAATTAACTAATGCATCAGCCATTTAAGTTAAAATTAAATTAGGTGTTGGTTATGTAGGTTCCTGATGACATGCATTGATTAGGCTAAGTAACTATATCTTAACCTCAATTAGCATCAATTGATTACCGCCAGTATCCACTGTTTGGCCCTGATAGTCATGGTTAGTATATTTGTTGGTTAATACGTTTATTTGACAGTCATGGCAACACCAGTCATTCACTACGGCATGGGTTACATCAGAACTAACCCATCTTTAGACATTAATCAAGTTGCGTTAAGGGTAACTAGTTCAACCATCCATCAGATCTTTAGTTAATGGGAGCATGCAACTATTAGGGCATTAGGTATGAGGTAATTAACAGAATAATCGTCAGTGCTCTGCTTATGTCTTATCAGGAATTACTGTCTCAGTGCATTAGGTAGTTATTAAACATATCTTATCCATGTGTAGTAATGTAGATTAGTTGGCCATCTCCAGGATTACCACGATAATTCGGCCTTGACTGGTTAATTTAATCGTAACAATTGAGGAGTTGGGCAGTGCCTTGTTTAGTAACTAACTATGGTAGAAACTCGGACGGAACGAAAATAGCTTATCAAGTAATTGTTAGAGATGTTAAAACTGTAGCTACTAAGTGCACTAATAGTATGCATTTTTGGGATTATTGGTTCGTTTAACCTGACTTAAGCGCAGATTATATATTAACCTTGAGGATTCACCGCCAGGCATATGTATATATATGCGTATCTATGACAACTGACTGCTATAAACGCAATTAACCTTGATCGCCCTGTCAAAAGACAACAATTCCAGCACTGAACTATCCGATTAACACAGCAATGCCTTATCGAGCAGTCATTAATATGAAATCTATTGGGTACAGCCGACCAAATCGGTGTGGAAACTAAGTAATCGATCTTTATCTTCTAACTGTGTTCATCCACACATTGATTTGTAACTAATTGAAGTTCAAAACAACGTAGCAAACCTGTACTAGATAACTTGCTACTGGACACATCGTTGGGCATCACAGAGAAGCGCCAGAGGAGGGGGAAGAAGGCATAGCTCGCATGGTGGCCGGACAACTCACCCTGATGACGGACCAAGATGAGCTTGGAGGGGGCCTGAGCCGACGGTGGCGCTGGCGAGGTGGCGTCGTCGGAGGCGAGGCAGGACTCCAGGGTGACCTGCAGCAGAGGACTCCAAGGGCGGCCGGTGATTTTTGGGGCTGGCGGCGACTGGAGCAAGGGGAGCAGAAGGGGAATGGCCGGCCGCCGGAGGCGAGGCGGGCGGCGCAACCAAATAGGGGCAGCGGCGGCTTTTCTTGGAGAAGTCGGCAGTGGCAGAACATAATTAGGGAGGAGGAGGAGGACGTGGCCTGCGGCTTGCCTAGGTGGAGCAGGGGGACCTGCGCGTGGGTCCCGTGCGCAGCAAAATGGGGCGGTGACGATATGGACTTCGGCCCAGCAAAGGTAAAGTCTTTTCCTCATTTTGTTTTTCTTCTTTTTGTTTAGTTTCTTTGCTGTTTCAAATTATGCTTTGCTCCGTGGATGTGTAAAGGACATTTAAAAGGTTTGAGGAAAGTTGAGGATGCCTAAAATCCAAATCTTCCTTATACCAATCCTTCGGTGAGGTTAGCATATTCTTGGATTAATCATCAATAACAAACCTCTTAGAATGTCCTGAACTCAACCGCGAATTGGAAGTTGCTTATTAACTTTTCTAACATGTTTTAGAGGTTCATATCGGTGGCCAATTTGTAAATACTACTAGATATATAAAAAAAATTACAAGTGTTAAAGAAGGGATGATTCACTTTAATCGGCTTACGACAAATCTGTTCAGGAAGAAAGCTTTGGAAAAACTAATTCGATTTTGATATACAAATGAGTTCCAATTAATTTTCAGATGTTTGTAATTAAGTTACTTAGAGCTGGTAAAAGTTTACCTATGATTTTTTTTTGGTGACATGGGTTTCACGGTTCTCTTTTAGGTTGATCCTAAGGCATATGTTAGGGTTTCTAACATTACGTCATATATACTAGGGTTTTAGAGTTGAGCTAATATTAATTGATCTAGATGCATGCATGAATGAGAAGAAAACTGATTTATCCACGATGATCCTCACTGATCTCGTGTCCCAAGATTTGGTCGTTACATTTACCTACACGTATTGATCGTCTCTTAGTGCTAGGCCAATGACACACTTCACGAGGTGTGCTAGCAGAGGGTGATCGAACACGACTGTTACAATGCTTTCGACCTAGGTATGAGCCACCCTTACGGGCCATTCCATGTACATCAGTCCGGCCGTAACCGCGACACGGTCACATAAGTTGTGAATCGAGGTACAACCCCGGTCTCTCAGACCGTGTATCCACCCCACCCTTATATTGAGATACCATACCACATCCTTTTTCACACACCCAGCAAATGGAAACGGTAAACTAATGCAGCTCATACACTAAATCTAGGCAAATTATTTAGTCGTGGGTGGCCCCATAATCCACCCGTGTAGAAGTACGTAAATCTTGTGGGAAGACGAGACAACCCACCATGCTCCCAGCCATGGCCTCTCGTCTAGCACCAATATTGATTAAGCAAGTTATTAGTTACATCCCAGTGAACACCCACCTACGACGTAACTCATTCAATGGTGTTGGTTCATCTGCCACCCAAGAAATTACGACTTTTACATGTCTAAGCATGTCTAAGCATATTTAACATAGTAAGCAGTATAAAGATATGCACTATGCTACTCTAGTTAGGTTGGGTTGGTAGTGGCATTGATTGAGCGACAAAGTAAGTTCGTGCAAAGGAATATAGTTAATACTTAGCGAAAAGTAGAATTTGAACGCATGTGATAACGAATTTGAAAACAAATAATACTTTACAAGTAATAGGTGTTTGCAATATGTTCAAAGGGGCTGTTTGCCTTGTTGCTCTGCAACTATACTCTGCTCGTGATCGGGATTATCCTCTTCGGGACCTTTCGGCTTTATCGGAGAAGAACGAAAACACCAAAAAAGGGCATAATCATAAATATCAATATGCTGAACATCGGCATCGGATGAAATGCATGCCATGGCATAGATGATTCAAAATAAAGACTAATGCAATAGAATTTTAATCGGAGTCCGGACACTTGAGATATCGCGATCCGACGACTTCCGACTAATCGGAAAAACCCTTAATTGAGTTTTTAGCTATTTATATTTTTCCTAGCATGCAAACATGTATGAAAACAATATATTTGAATATATCTCATTTTTCTGAATATTTTGATATATCATTTGTATTTTTCTGATTAAAAATGACTTTTCTATGAATTTTCTAAGATTTAATCAATTTAAAAACTATTTTTGTATTTTTCTCAGTAAATAAAAATAAATATTAAATAATAATTATTTTTATTACTTAATTCATTTTAACCATAGAGACTGACAGGTGGGCCCCATGGTCAACTTTGACCAAAGTTGACTTGGGTCAATGACAAGTAGTGGGGCCCACTTGTCATAATTTTTATTTTTTACCTTTTTATTTTAATTTCTGTTGGGTGGGTCCCACATGTCATAGAGACATTTAACCCGAATTCAATTAGTGCATTAATGACTGTCATTAATATGTTAGATTAGCATTAATTACTAATGATTAGCATTTAATGTGTCGGATTAGCATTAATGTTTAATCATTAGCATTAATTACTATAATTAATCGGTCAAAACAGTAATCATGAATATTAAGTACGCTTAGCAATTAATGTGCTCATAAATATGTCTTAACCGTGAGTTAATGGGCATTAATGCCCTAATCACATGGTCGGGGGCTCGGTCGGGTGGCTCTGCCCGGCCGATGGCTTGCCCGACGCGGCGCTGCCGGCGGCGAGCCCCGAGGAGGGAAGGGCGGCGGCGGCGAGGCTTACCCGACGGTGGCGGGAAGCGGCGGCGGGCTCGGGTGGCGGGGTGGAGCAAGCGGCGAGCTCGTGTCAGTGGCGGGGCGGGGAGGCACCGGCAGCGAAACAGCTCGGGACGGGGTGGCCGAGGTGGTGCGGCGAGAAATCGAGGCGGCACCGGGGCAAAGGCGGTGGGGAGGCGGGGAACTGAGGCGGCGACAGGGAAAGCAGCGGCGGGGCGGCTCTGGTCGAGGCGGCGCGGTGAGCTCGTCTCGGCCAGAGGCGAGGCGGTCGGGGGCGACGGCAAGGTGGCAGAGGAGCTCGGCGGCACGGGCGGGTAGGGAGCTTCGGGGAGGGGCGGAGGCTGGGACGGAGCGGCGAGCTCGGCGTTGGAGCGGCGAGCGCTTGGTGGGAATGGGGCAAGGCGACGGCGACGAGCAAGTGAGAGAGAGAGGGAAAGCGGGCAACCGAGAATGAGCTCGAGGGGGGGGGGAGAAGAGATAAGAGGGGAGGCGGCGGCGTGACCAAGGCAGGAGGTGGCCGAGGCTCCTCGGGAGCTCGCCACAGGTGCTGCGCAAGCAGCAGTTGGCGGCGCAGCTGGCAGGATATGGCAGCGGCGAATGGGGATAAGGGCGAGCGGCCGGATAGGATAGGGATGGGGGAGGGAAAACGGGCCGGGGAGGGGGGGGTGCTGGGCACCAGGCGGGAAGAGAAGATGGGCCGGAGGAAGGCCCATTCCGAGGGGGGGGCGAATTTAGAAAATATGTTTAGATTTAGGTTTTGTTTTCCGTTTTTATTTAAACTCTGCTCCTTTTCAAATGGTTTTTTCAAATTTCAAATCAATTCAAAACTTTTTTTTAATCGTGCACGTGCCATGATCCTCAATGAAATGGTAAATAAGCTAGGGATGTTACAACATTAGCGTGTGCTCGAGAAAAAAGTTTGAATTTCACGAGATTGCGCGCCGCACCGGCGGATAGACGGATCGGATCAGCGGGATTTGAATCAGAGGGAGAGTGGCACCAAGCAGGTACACGGTGCAGACACCACAGAGGAAGCCGACCACTCATGTCTTGCAGGGAGCAGAGCCACCAACTTGCAGAGCCCTCCGGGAGAGGAGCCTCTCAAGGCTCTTGCCGCTGCTGCTGTCGCCATGGCCATTGCTACTCCCCATCCTGATCCTCTCCACCAACCTACCAACACAACCTGACCACAACATGCAAATGCAAACACTGCCACGTGTCAAGAAAGAAACCCCAATGCCTGATGGAATCCTTGGAAGACAGGTTTCGAAACACACTCAAAGTGCTAGTTTGCAGATTGTTTTAGGAACATGAACGGTCACTTCCAAAATGCAGTGACTAGTCTCGGAGTTCAAGAATCTGGGCCGAAGAAAAAGGAAACAAATACGAATTCTGGAGCTTCCCTCTGCTGAATCTCCCCTTCCTTGGATCAACTCTCCTCCCTGCAAAAGAATCCGAAATTGAGAGATAATTCAGTGCTCTCAGGTCACTGAATTGAGCGCACTCGATCAGATTCAGCACCTTACTCAGTTAGCCATTCAGAGATGAAAACGTTCTTGCTTTCTCCTCTACACATGCGACACATGCACACCTCGTAGCAGAAGAGTTGAGTGAGCGAAGGAATGCCTCAAGATGGTGGTGTGAGAGGGAAGCAATGGAAAAGAAGCACCTTTGTGACCCAGTTAAAGATTCTGAATTTTTTTTTGTTAAATGAAAAAACGAGGAGCTGCAGGTTTCGATACATATGATGACGAAATTAAGAACACATAAACAAGTCTTAGAATACACAAAGTAAACTCTGAGAAGCATCCTCGCGTGTCGTGTGCCTACCATGCAAAATTTTAAGTGTCAGTGGAAGTGGATCAGTAGTGTGCTAGTACTCCTTTGTTTAGAAATATAAGATGTATTTTAATTAATAATTATTTTTTAATATATAATTTACGTGATATAAAATTGTTATTATTATATTTATATTTAAAAATACTATCTTATAGTTATGATTTCGAATCACATAAACCGTATATTAATAGAGTAATTATTGATTAAAATTTTAACTTAACCAATTAAAATATATCTTACATTTCTAACGGATATGAAGTATTTCCTTTTGTTTTGGTCAAATCTCTCTGACTAGGCTCATCTGCGCATGCATCAATCTTCCATTTCTTTTAAGAGCGAATTCAAATTCCTCAGATTCCGGGAGAGAGAAACAAACAAAGGTGAATACCGAGCTGATGTGCAAATTCTTCTCATGGTTGGTGCTTCATGGGAGAATCTTAATGACGAACAACCTAGGTTTTCGGGGATGGCTACATGACCCGCTATGCTCTCTATGCCGACAAGCCCCAAAGATGCTCACTAATCTACGTCAGGACTCGCCATACATAAAAGATAAACGGACAACGATGTGCTCCTGGAATAACATGACGATACCGGTTCACACCGGGAATAGCTCCATTGCCGCATGGTATGAATCAAGCACGACGAACATGGCCAAGGCACAACGACACGATCTTGGTGGAATTCTAACTTATATCATGCAGGGGTATGGAAGGAAAGAGGGAAAGAAACAGATGAATTTTCTAAAGCAAAGCGGTTAGTCTAGAGAGGTGGCACTTTTGATACAGGAGGAGATTATGCAGAGACGTGACGCATTCTCCGTCGTTGCCGCAAATGATGACTCGGGCGGTGGGCCCAGCCGACCTACGGTCGTAAATAATTTAGCGAGACTATCGTATCAGTTCCATGTAAAGCCTTGTAAATACTACTTTATTTTCTATTTACTAGTAATCGTGCACGTGCAACGCACGTCTTGACTAACATAATTTAAACGTTAAAAATATATTCTAATATTTGCAAATATAGTTTCTATTTATACATGCATTCTACCGAAAATGATGTTTAAGTGGCTACAAGAACTTACGAATGAAGATGGTACAAAAAGAAAGTAGACACCATTGTTCTTATGAAATAGTAAAGAATGATGAATATGTATTGTCAAAAAAATAACATCGAATATAACCAATAACACAATACAAATGCTTCTCGCTCAATCTATTTTTCGGATCGCGAATTGTCCTGGACTGCAGTGGCGAGGAGGACACGCTGTCGATGTTGAGATCGGCGAGCAACGCGTCAATCTCGTCGACGTGGTGCAGCTTCCGCTAGCGCGTGAGCTGCTTCGGCTAGTGGTGGTGGTGGGGCCATGCAAGGAAGAGGAGATTGCTGGCGGCGGCGGCGTCGCGTCCTCCCGACACGGCTGCGTGTGCAAGGTGGAGGCCCGCGCGGGGGAGGCCGGTGTGGAGGAGACCATGCAAGGAGGAGGAGATCGATGGTGTTGCGGCGTCGAAAGGTCACGGCAGGGTGGTGCTTGGCGGTAGCAGGTGCCGACAGCGGGAGGAAATGGGGTGGCGGTGGTGCAGAAAGGGGCGGCAGTGGGAGGAGATGGTCCCACCCCTGTGTTCTGGCGCCGCGCATCCTGCACGCCTTTGCCGCTGTCGGGGCTCGTCGGCTTCTTGTCGGCAACTGTGTCACTTATAGAGTGAAAGAGACGGTGATGCACGAGCGATGCGCTGGGAGGGTGGCGAGAGGAGCATGGGATCAAGGGAGGGCGGCGCGGCCTGGATCAGCGTAGGGCAGGATTATTGTTTCGTCGGATGGTATAGCCAGACCATCAACTGCATTGCGTCGAAGGAGACAACGGCAGTGGTGCACGGGCATGGCCAAAGCGTGGCATGGGCGGCGACGGCCACGCGTGGTGCATTCGGGAGAGAGGGTGCTAGAGGGAATAGCAGTGGCAATGGTGGGTGATTGCTATCAACTTTAACTATGGGCAATGGTGGGTAATTACTTTCAACTTTAAGTGAATGGCATGTTGGGTAATTTTTAGATGGCAGACCATCAAAATAATATTAGCCATTGGATGATCATGATCGAACGATGTAGATTGAGTCGGAGATAAGAGGGGAAAACTCTCCCTTTTATAAGATACTAGTAAGGTAGCCATGCGTTGCAACAGGACAAAAGATAGATGTCTAAAAAAGTTGATTAAATAGTTTCTCTATTTTGTGAACATATGTGATAAAAATCACATATATACTCTTGTTCACAATAATCTCTGATGTCTTTCTCTCACTTCCTTCCCTCTCTAGCAATCACCTATGTTTCTCCCTTCCTCTCTCTTTGTCATCACCTCAACTTCACCTCTGACTTTGTCATTTCTTCGTTCTGCTGCCATCTTGATCCAATCCCCATCGCTCAACTGTTATGTGCGTGCATTCTTCAACTTAGGTAGATCTCTGCCACATTTCTCATTACCTCCAGTTATAGCACTCTAGAATTAATTAAAGAAAGGTCAGAGTTATTAAAAAGCGAGGTTGATCAAATATCCGGGACGAAGGGATAATTTGGCTTTTTAAACCATGGGTTAAATCAAGGTTTGAGGTCATGGTTGTGTTGTCTCATCAAATCGATTAGGAAAGACTATAAATTTATTCAATTTAGAGTCTAAATGAATTTTGTAGAGTTCGATCAATATAAACAGTGGGAATTCACTTATCTTCTAATCCAACATAATTTTGGAAAAGGAAAACAATAAAACCCACCCCAACCCGTGCTCTCTCTCCTCTCATCTCACCCTCCTTCCAAGCCACCGTTTCCCCTTTTTGTGCTGCCACCGACATGCGCCGCTGCTAGTAGAGCTATAACTAATTATACATACACCTCTCAACAAAATTCTAAATCAAACTTCTCGACAAAATTTGGGTCACTTACCTTTTCTGGTCTCTCACTGTTATTTTATATCTTTAATTCTATATATCCAAATCAAGTAAATGAGTACATTACAAATATCTAAAAAAATTTCCAACAACTTTGCTATTGAGCCCAGATTTTAATTGTACTATTAAGACCACTTAATCAAGCTTGACAAATCCTTAGCCCTTATTATTATTCCTTCTCCTTCTTCTTCCCCTCCTTTTCCCTCCTTCCCTTTCCTTCTCTTCTCCTTTCCTCAACTGAGCTCCTCTTCCTCTCCTTGCCCGTGGCTCGGCAGCCCGGCTAAGAGGGGAGGTGGCTCGGCTGGGATGGCGATGCACGATGGTGGCAATGCGGCAAGGGGGTTGGCAGTTTCTTCCTCCTTCTTCTTATTCCTTCTTCATTCTCCTCCTCCTTCCCCTCCTCCCCTTCCCTTCTCTTCTTCTTCCCAAACCAAGCTCCTCTTCCTCTCCTTGGTCAGCGGCTAGGGCAACCCGGCTAGGAGGGGAGATGGGTGAGGTGAGAGGAGAGAGAGCAAGGGTGGGGTTGGTTTTCTTTATTTTTCTCAAAATTGAGTTGGACTCGAAGTTAGTTAGAAAAAAGAGATTTGTGCGAGTTAGTTGAGAAAAATGGGGATGTACCACACCATCACCACCAACTGCTCCGCTAGGTGACGGCGCACGGTGGTGGCAGTGCGGCAAGGGGCGGCGGTAGCTTCTTTCTCCCTTCTTTTTCTTCTTCATTTTTCCTTCTCCTCCTCCTCCTCCCCCTCCTTCCCTTCCCTTCCCTTCTCTTCTCTTCTCCTTCCCTCAATATAGCTTCTTTTCCTCCCCTTGGCCAACTACTAGGGCAACCCGGCTAGGAGGGGAGGCCGCGACTGGCGGTGGCGCGACAAGGGACGGTGGTGGTTTCTTCCTCTCTTCTTCTTCTTCCTTCTCCTCCTCCTCCATCCCCTCCTTTCCTTCCCCTCCCTTCTCTTCTCCTTCCCCCAACCGAGCTCATCTTCCTCCCCTTGGCCGACGGCTAGGGCAGTCCAGTTAGGAGGGGAGGTGGGTGAGACAAGAAGAGAGAGAGAGCATGGGTCGGTTTGGGTTTTATTTATTTTTTAATTGAGTTGGATTATGAGTTAGTTAGAGAAGAGATATTTGTGTGAGTTAGTTGAGAAAAATGGGAGACATTAGAAGTTAGTTAGAGAAGAGATTAGAGAAGAGAGATTTGTGCGAATTATTTGAGAAAAAGGGGAAAGTTAGGAGCTAGTTAGAGAAGAGATATGAGAAGAGAGATTTGTGCGAGTTAGTTGAGAAAAATGGAAGACTTTAGGAGTTAGTTAGATAAGAGATTAGAGAAGAGAGATTTGTGCGAGTTAGTCGAGAAAAACAGAGGGAGTTAGGAGTTATTAGAGAAGAAATTAAAGAAGAGAGATTTGTGTGAGTTAGTTGAGAAAAACGAGGGACGTTAGGAGTTAGTTAGAGAAAGAGATTTATGCGAGTTAGTTGAGAAAAACATGGACATGTATTATAAAAATGTCACCGTCTTAATCTTGATCATTGACGAGCGATCGGATGGTCTGCTAGAGAATGACATACCATCACCTACACCACCGCTCATATTTAATATATAGTAATAGAAATGATGGATAATAATGTGGAGATCTAAAACTAATCTGTGAGCTTCATGTTGTTTTTGGTTAGATAATAACAACTCTAACTAATCTGTTTTAGTTGGATAGATGAATAGATGATTGCATGGTTGGATAATAACGTGAGATCTAAAACTAATCTATTAGCTTCACGTTGCTTTTGGAATCTGTTTTTAGTTTGATAGATGAATAGATGATTGCTAATCTGTGAGCTTCACGTTATTTTTGGAACCTATTTTTAGTTGGATAATAACAACTCTAACTAATCTATTTTTCGTTGGATAGATGAATAGATGATTGCATGATTGGATACTAACGTGGAGATCTAAAACTAATTTGTTAGCTTCATGTTGCTTTTGAAATCTGTTTTTAGTTGGATAGATGAATAGATGACTACATGGTTGGATAACATGCTACGTGTTGTTTTTGTTAGATAATAATAAATCTAGACGTAAGATGAGGAAGCACTTGATGGAAGGGTAAAATTAGAAGTAAAAACGACGTACCATCACCACCAACTCAATATAATAGATAGTAATAGATATATATAGTATAGATAAAAATGGACAGTGCTCCTACCGTTTTTCATCAGAAAAGAAAAGAAAATGAGAGCACGTCGGGAAAACTAGCATATCTTTAAGAAGTAATCTTAGCATTTTTGGTAACCTTTGCGTGCATGCAATTTTAATACGCTTCCCGATCGAAAGCTAACTGACAGTGTGTGATGCTTATCTGGGACGATCAACGGGCACGCATGCGCGCTTGCGGAGGGCTATAGTTTGCCGTGGGTATCCAAATCATGAGATGGCTTCATGAATTGTTCCATTCACAATAATAGCAATAGCACGGCTACTACTATGTACTACTACTCCAAAAGGCAGAGCCTTTGCATCTAGGATATGCCATATATTATCAAACCTAATATAGCCTGCAGTGAGTGAAAAAAAATGCCTGAAGAATAGAGTGAAACAAAGAGGAGCAACTTCCAAGAACTAGGAAACTTTGCTCTTGATGATGCTCCCGTAAAGCCCGGTGGCCATGCACATTCACAGACTCGAAAGCAAAACTAGGTCATAGTCAAGTCAGAGAAATGTGCTTCTTATCTGTACATGTACGTAGGAGAGCACATAGAATGCACATACACATAGATCACGAATCACGAGGCATGCATGGCTGGCGAGAAGATAATGTTGTCTTGGTTCGGAATTAGGTGGCGTTTAAAAAAATATGTAGTCAAACTTTTTAATTTTAAATTGAAAAATATTTACATTAGTGAGATGTTACTAGTATTATTAAATTTTTCATAAAAATAATTTTAAACATAAATATATGTGGTTCCCCGTGTCGCTCCCCTAGGACAGCTAGGACGGAAACCCTAGCCACCTCTACAACCCTTTCCTCCTACTCCTCCCCCTCGTCGCCACCAAAGGGCGCTGCTAGGCAAAGCCAGCATGGCGGATGGCGGCGGCGGGGTCGTCCATAGGTGTGGTTCAGATCTAGGCAGCAGCGGCAGGCGAGGCATGTCAGCATGGCGGCACTGCTTTATCGTGGGTGGTGGCGCCATGGTTGCAGGGTGGTGGTGCCTGCTACGCGGCTGTGGCGTCCCTCCATCGATGCTGCTGCAGCGGCTAAGATGGGGTCTGCTGGTCGTGCGTGGGTGGCTGTAGGGCAGGAGGCGGCTCAGATCTAGGCCGGTGCATGCCCAGTGGCTGCGGCTAGGATTGGGCTTCAGTTTTGGCTGGCGTGGCATCTGGCTAGAAGGTGCGCGGCAGCGGTGGCTAGCCATGGACGTGAGCGGCGGGGGGCCCAGTTCTGGCCGTGCGCGCAATTGAGGTGTCGGGGGCATAGAGGCCCTGGGCCGGCGCGGCAGCAGAGAAAGATGGCTCCGGCATGGCGGTGGCTACGTTGCCGCGGTTAGTGGGGCTATTTCGGACGTGGCTATTTGTGGTGGTCACAGCGGGCTGTGGGTGAGAGGAGGTCGGGCAACCCAAGTGAAACCCTTGTCTCGGCTTGGTCGGCGCTGCCATCACCCAAACCCGAGTGCACTGTTTACCTCCTCAGAGGTGTTGCCATGGTATTGCGCTCCTGTCCTCCTCCCATTGTCCAGGCTCCACAAGGAAACCTCAGATCTGGCCCTTCTGGATCGAACGATAGCGATGCTTTGTGTCATTCCCCTCCTGGAGGCATTGTCTCGAAGTTGGTTACGGCTAAGGGGGACCAATGGTTGGCCGTGCCCCGAATCTTTGATGTTGCGATTCATGCGACACGATGGTGGAGGCAAGTGGAGCTTGGGTCGCAGTATGGCCTTTTGACGTCGGCGGTCCAGCATGGTGGTTGGGTTTCTTTGCACACTATGTCTACCCTAATGCCCGTGAAGTTGAAATTGTCGTGTCAAGGGGCGACACAACAGCGACGATAAGAGTGGTTTCGGTGGGGACCACTCTCAGTGCTGCATTAGGTTTTGTTGGGGTGAGGCTTGCATATTTCTCCTACAAAGCTCGTCACCGAAATCGGAGCTGTCTAGTCCTTGACACATTGGCCAACTATTTGGTGGGGCCAGCATGGCTTGGTGCGATCATTGCAGGTGATCGTTGTGTGGTGGTTGTTTGTGGTGAAGTCGAAGTCACGGTTGCGGTGCGACAGGTGATTGAGTGTTGTCGCTGTAGAAACAACATAAAAGAGAGTGTGTCGATAGCTCAACAATTAAGGTGCAACAATAATGGGCCGTGTACGACGGCCTTATGAAAAGGTTGACGTACACTTGACAATATGTGACACTTTAATGTTCTTTGACTAAGATCTGGCCACCTTGTGGAGCACATGCTACTCCTACGTCGAGGGAGGCGCTTCATGCGGGACTTGACTAGCGATGTGGGTCGTTTGTGACTTCTCAAAGTAGTTGGAGCTCTAGGCCTTTTTCATGAGATTTTTATTTATGAGATGGATTTCACATCCCCATGGGAGAGTTTTATATAGACAAGGGTCTATCACAAATGACCATGGCTACCTTTAAGGGATGAGGTGTGAGAGATTAAAAAAAAAGGGTTCGTAAGTCTATGGTGGACTAGAGAGGTAGGATGGTGTTTGGTCCATGGTGGGCTATCCCTCATATATACCTTCTAATTGCATTGACTGAGTTTTGCTTGACTTGATTTGACTTCTTGACTTTTTTAGCGCCACATAAGCGCCACATGGGTTGGTCCATATAGGGTTTATTAGTACTCCAACAATGATGATGTCGTTGGTGGAGGCGTCGACGGATGGGTTTTTTCAGCGGTATATGTTCATCTATGTTGTTGGTCAAGTCGATTGGATTATAACTGGGCAACTATTTTCTTCTTAGTTAATAGATTGAGATGGTTTGGTTTAAAAAAATATTATATTTTTTATCGATAATATATATATATAAATCAAACCGTAAAGAAGAGTATTAAAAGTTATATCATATCTAAAACAACAGCTATTTAAGCTCACGTGCTGAGGAAGCGAAGTGACAACTCCGTGGGAGGTTTGAGGGGCAAAGGATGGACATGGATGCGGCTTGAGTTTGTCTCACTCCATGGAAAAAGCTACTCCTCCACTACAGAGGAAGCAGCTTGTTTGGCTCGGAATGCATTACCCCTCTTGTAATCTTCAACGTTATCATGCTTGGGGATGTGTGTTAAATGGCCGGGCTAGCATAGTCCTCCCATCATTATGTCCTTAACAAAGTTAATAGAACTTTTTTGAGAAGAACATACAATTGCATTTGCTTAATTAGCAGTTTCAATACTGTCGCTAGAAATTAGGAGAGATAAGTGGTCCATGCATACATGAAACTCAGCAGGATGGAAGACGAACTTACATGAAAATTCTGTGCCTAACTCATGAATCCTGACCCAAAAACGAGATGCGTGGAATTAAGCCAAAGCTTACATTGAAATGGTCCGTCAATGCCCGTCTCAAAGAGTTGCATTGGCACTTTACAGCCTTTATCAAAAAAACAAAGCTTCCCGGTTTGATGCCATTCTTACGTCTTTTCTCTCTCTCCTTTTCTCCCTTATGTTCTCTCGGTCCTCCGTCTCATGGTCAACTTTTCGGTCTGCTTCATCCATGGATCAACAAAAAGTAAATACTCGAAACAAATCCGTAGTTTTGTACAGTACATGAATATTGCCTACACTTATAGTGCAAGTAAAGAAAGCGTATGGAAATATCTCTTAACTCTGAATACTGATTATATCTACACGAATAGTCTAACTCTGAAGACGGTAAACACAGGAGACAGGTCGTCTACGAGCCATCAATGTATGGTGATGATGGTGTCAGATACGCCAGGGATTACCGGTACAGCTTGCAAGGGCAGTAAATAAGAAGCCACCCTGCTCCATGCCTTTGCACGCACATGCATGCATGGCCCCGTTTCACCTGCGGACCAAACCAACCGGCCGTTTCAGTACAAAGCCCCAGTGTGAGCTGAGAGTACCAATCCAATCCCAGCTTTCACATGCTATACTACCGGCTACTGCGAACTAGCTTCCTGTCTCGCACGCATCACTCACTCCCTCGCAGTACAAGAGCTGCGAAATGAGCTAGCTCAGTTCAGTCCAGTTCAACCACACACAACACTGATCACTGATTAGCTCTTGCTCGCTCGCATTGCGTGTGTGGCGCTCATGGGCGTCGGTGGTACTGGCCTGTAAGATCAGGGAGAAGGAAGGCCAGCTGCTCTGATCGATTCTTGCATGGCAAGAGTTCGATGTGCCGGAAGATCGAGTGCTCCCGCGCTGCTGCTGCTCCTGTGCGCTCTCCTCTGCGCCATTGTGCTCCTCGTGCCGCTGGCAGCTCCCTGGGGAGAGGGGTCGGTGGTGATCTTGCCTGCGGCGGTAGCGTCGTCGGAAGTTGGCAGCCGCGCGCTCTCCTGCCTGCGGCGAGGTCGAAGAGGTTCCGTCCCCGGAGATGGAACTCGGTCGCCGCCGGGCCTTGTCGACAGCAAGCATGAGGTCCCAAGTGGCCCGAATCCAGACTCCAATTGATAGATAGATCCGTGTCCATGATCCATGTCATGCTGCTCCTCTGCTTCAGCTGGAGCTTTGCAGTTTAGGCGTTCCCCTCTGATATTTTGGTAATGGTTCTCTTGTACCTTTTGCTCTCCTGCTAGCATTTGATCATATATCTTGATAAGAGAATTATTAATGTACAAATAGATGAGTCTTTACTTTGGATTGCTGATGCTCTGCTCATGAGCCACTGTCAGCTGAGTATCAATCTCCCTTCTCTAAGCACAATGTACATGAAATTATTCACTAGTTGGCCATGAGTTTCTAAAAGCATGATATATCTTAATCTCAAGGGACTAAACTGAATCCCAAAATCCTCTGAATCGCTCCCAGATGAGGAGTTCATTTGTATCCTCGTCGCAGCGCATCCGTGTAAAGCAAATGTATCGTTATTATTTTTGCCTAATGGCATCTATAAAGGTCATCTATAGTCAAGTAACGAATAACTTATACATTGAAAATAGTGTCAAATATATGTACAGATAGGTTACATAACGGAATTAGAGTCTAACTAGCGGATATAATTAGTCATATTTGAGTAGAATATCTTTGTAATCTGGACTCCTATATATGATATGAGGAAGACTAGACCGCCGACTGCTGTCCCTCACAAAAAGTTAGTTTTTTTACATTAACAAGCGCTTTGGACTGAGATTTTCTGGAGATTTTGCTGCTGCAGACAGGTCGTATTCTATAATTTTGTGCTTGGACCAGCCATGCTGTGATGCGTACCGTGCTAGCCTGAATGTCCGACGAAGTAACATTACGTGTCGTGTCCGGTTCTGTTTGGGCCCGCGCATCATCAGTGATCAGTCTGATGCAGCCTGCAGCTAGCGGACAACCAGGTTATGACTTGCGACTGACACACCGATGGACGTGCCTTGCTGTCAGCTGCGACTAACTCGAGTACTCCACTTGCCTGGCTGCACCACATTCACATGGCTATAGTTGAACTGTAGATACTCTTACAAAATGTACGTACACCTATAGTCCTGCATGCACTACGTTAGTGGTACTGCTACTGTATTGCGTATAAATATAATGTCATGTATGCTGGTGTAATGGTCTTCTATTTGGGGCTCTGCATGGGCCTTGGAGTAGGCAAAACATGGCTGTTCACGTCGGCCCATGCGTTGCAGTTACGTTGGGCCATCTTCCTAGCTGGCTTTTGGGAGAAACGAGCGGATGGATCTGGAGTGAACGCTGGTAATACTGGGCCCATAATCATATGGCCGGAAACCAAACCAATGCAGTGGGATCTATGGGCCGGAGAATCAGTCCCTACGAGAGGCCGTTGAAACTCATCTGTCGTTTTTCTTTTCTGAAACTGAAATGAAACTCGCCTTGTGTTTGTTCACTTTACGGTGTCACCGTTGAGACAGGCTTAATGAGTACTTTATCGGAAGTACAGTATCGTAGTGAAAACAGGACACGCATACTGTTCTGCCCATAGTTCCCATCCTCTAGCGAGAAGGTGGCAAAAGGCATGTATGATATATATCGAGACACGGCTGAAATGAGGTGAGCAGAATGCAGTGGTACCGTCTGCACGCAGTGTTTCGCCTGTCAATACAGCGAGTTTACCACATGGAGTAGACGCCAGTATGATTGAATTACGTCACAGTTCGCAAAAAAAAGGTCTGAACTCCAATTTTTTTTCCTTTATTCTCTTAAAGGGAACTCCATATCTAACGAGGTTCCAAGATCAGACTACTACTAGTAGTATTTTTCTTCTTGGAGTCAAACAGAGTAGTAGTATTTCACTATTTCTTAAGTCTGACCAGTGCTACCTCATCAGCCTGTCCATCTGTGTAGCATCCCATGTGTCTCAGTTAAACAAACGCCTGCGTGCCCCGGGGCTCAAGGCGCTCGCATGCACCTAAAAAAGCTTGCAGTTCCCTCCTCGCGCGCATATGGAAGGAAGGAAGGAAGCTTGAGTTGTTTAGACGAACAAAGTCTCCTTGATCTACCCCCGTCATCCGTGATTAAATATGGCGTTCCTTGTTAATCCCAGTGTTTGGTTTTGCTCCTTTTTGAAGGAAAATCTTAGTCGATATCCAGGCCGTGATAACGATCGACATGATGAGAAAAGGAGATGTCTGGTGTTAATTGGCTGTAGTACGTAGTAATTAATTAGGAGACAGCGTACGCAGACGAGATACGTGAGTGCGACAGACGGCCAAGATGTGTTGGGTTGATCTCCAAGGCCAACGGCCGGAGGATTTTCAGGGGCCATTGAGGCCATAACCGACGTCCTGATCGGGGACACCAAACCCACAATTGGTTTCGGTCCCCCGTCACAGCGTTATATAAAAGGGATTAAGAGAGGGGAGGTAAGGCACCTGACGAGTCCCAACGTGATCGTGAGGCAACAGACTTCCCGACATTCCTAAACCACCCATCCGATCTAGGGTTCTAGCGCGAGTAACGGGAAGGCTGACGCCGGAACGACGCCGACCGTGGTGTGAAGCGAACGCAGCTGCACTGCATCCACTCCGGCTTTCTCCAACGACCCTGCACTGCTTCCACTTCGACCGCGCTTCACCAAGCTGCATCACGCCTGCTCCGAGCAGGCACGGGTCTTCGCTTTCGTCTCCTAAGCCGATGGCTTCTCCGGGTACTGATATCACGTTTCCGCATTTAGTGATTAGGTGTTCTAGAGGTGAGATTAGGCGTTCATCATGTTAATCCTAAAGAATCAAGTCTAACATTTGGTATCAGAGCAGCCCTTAATCCCTCTAGAACCCTAAGCCCCGGTTAATGCATTGGATTAGCACGATTAATGATGATTAGTGTTTGAGCCCTGTGATTGTTTTCTGTCAGCAATTAGAAGGAGATGAGGCCACAGGAATCAACCGAATTTTATGCTAAAGAGCAACACATATGCATCTATTCATTGCATTGCATTGCAAAACAAAACAAAAATCCCCCAATGCCTTACCTGGACCCGTGGCCGCTCGGTCGCCGAGGCTCCGCCGCTCCAGGAGTCGCCGCCGCTCTGGCCCTCCGTCGTCCCACGCAGCGCCGTAGCCCCCGCCGTCTCCGCCGCTCCGGGAGCCGCCGCCCCTCCCCACCCCGCGCAGCGCGCCGCCGCCCCGGCCCTCCGCCGTTTCCGCCGCTCGCCGCGCAACGCGCCGCGGCTCCGCCACCGGGCGCGCCGCCGCTTCTCCAGTGGCCCCGCCGCAGCGCCGCCTTTTGCCTCCACCTCCCGCATTAGCCGCCGCTCCCTTCGGGGATGAGAAGAATAAAAAAAATTAGCTAGGGCAGCCTTTTTTATGTTGAAGCAAATCAGTGAGCAGCCGTTGGATTAGATCCAATGGTTGTGGATGGCTGTGGGATTTTGGTGGGCTAGAAACCTAATGGGCTGAGAGTTTTTTGTGGGCTTTTTGGGCTGCACGCGGGGAGCCGGCCACAGGCTTTTCATGCTTAAGAATTATGAATTTCCAGTATGAGTTAAGATTAAGATTTTCTTCCATGCTTAAGAATTAAATATGGCTAATGACTATTTCTTACCAACGTTGATTAGTCACATGCTATTTAATTATGAATAAATTCTTATTCATTTTCTGCCCAACGGTGATATGAATTAGAATTTAAAACTAATGTTTTACAGCAAATGTGTTTCAATAAATTCTTATTCATTTTCTACCCAACGGTGATATGAATTAGGATTTAATCTAATGTTCTGCATGTTGTTAATCAGACCAACGTAGGGTTAATTACATGCAATTATTTTTTATTAAAGTCTTATGCAATTTTCCTGATTAAATTTTAATATATTATCAGCTGTGAATGTTTCCAACATCGCTGCCACAATAGATGGCATGAGTAGCTGACGGGGAACAATTTTTCCGCATGGAAAGAAAAGGTGTTAGTTGTTCTCGGGGTCTTGGATCTCGATTACGCACTTAGAGTTGACGCTCCCTGGTCTTGGATCTCGATTACGCACTTAGAGTTGACGCTCCCATAGCGCTCACCGCTGGTGTGGCGAACTTTGATGAACTAAAGAAAGTCTATGACACTAATGCTGAGAAATGGGAGCGGTCCAACAGAATGTCTCTCATGATAATGAAGAATTCCATTTCCATAGGGATTAGGGGTGCAATCCCTGATTCCGAAAATGCTAAGGTTTATCTCAGGAATGTGGAGGAACAATTTCAAATTTCATCTAAGGTCTATGCGACAACCTTGATTCAAAGGTTGTTGAATAGCAAGTTTAACGGCTCTGGCAGCCTAAGAGAGCATATTATGCATATGAGCAACATGGCTGCCAGACTTAAGACTCTGGACATGGAGATCTCAGAAGGTTTCCTTGTCCACTTCATAATGTCCTCCCTGCCTCGTGAGTATGCCGCTTTTAAGATCAGCTATAATACTCAAAAGGAGAAATGGAAGACGAATGAGTTGATCGCCATGTGCGTTCAAGAAGAAGAGAGACTTAAGTCTGAGGGAAGAGATACTGTCCATCTAATTGGCGCAGGAAAGAGGAAGTTCCAAGGGGACTTCAAATCTAAAAAAAAGATGCAGTTATTTCCTAAGAATGAGCAATCAGCACATAGAAGATCCAAGTCACCAACTGCTCCAAGTGGCCCTGGGTCTTCAAGCACCACTCAATGTCACTTCCGCAAAGAAGTAGGGCCTTTCCAAAAGGATTGCGATGGTTTTCTAAAGTGGCTTGCTAAGAAAGGTAATGATGAAATTATCTTTGTTGATGAATCGCTTTATGTAAGTTTTTCACTTAATACTTAGTGGATTGATTTTGGTGCAACTGTGCACGTCACCAACTCATTGCAGGGATTCAATACAAAGAGAACCCTAAGAAAAGGGGATAGAAGCCTTCGAGTGGCCAATGGAAAAGAAGCTGAGGTTGAAGCTGAGGGATCAATCTCATTAGTCTTAGAATCTGGTTTTGTTCTTAGGTTTAATAATGTTATTTACGTTCCTACCTTAAGGAGGAATTTGATTTCCGTATCCTGTCTGGATGATGTTGGATATTTTTGTACTTTTAGAGACAGGCGTTGCATATCTCTTTTAATTTAGATGATGTTGGTCTTGCCATTCGGCATGACAAATTATATATGCTTTCGCTGTATGAATCTCCTGTATCTATGCATGTGTGCGATGCAAATAATAAGAACAAAAGAATAACGATGCGTCGTCAAAATTGTGGCACTGTCGTTTGGGCCACATTTCGAGGGGGAGAATGGATCATTTGATCAAAAAAGAAATACTCCACCCATTAGACTTCTCAGACTTAGAACACTGCATAGATTGCATTAAAGGAAAATTTGTCAAACAAATAAAGAAAGGAGCCATTAGGAGCACAAGACCATTAGAATTAATTCACATAGACATCTGCGGTCCTTTTTCCGTAACATCAATAGACGGTTATGACTCATTTATTACGTTCACTGACGACTATTCTCGTTATGGATATATTTTCCCAATTAAGGAACGATCTGAAGCACTTAGCAAATTTATGATATTTAAGGCTGAAGTTAAAAATCAGCTCAATCTAAAGATTAAAGTTGTGTGATCAGATCGACGCGGAGAATATTACGGAAGACATGCCTCTTATGGTCAGATTCCTAGCCCCTTTGCCAGGTATCTTCAAGAAAATGGCATAGTCACCCAGTATTCAATGCCTAGTGAACCCCAGCAGAATGGAGTGGCTGAAAGGCGAAATCGCACCCTAATGGACATGGTGCATAGTATGTTAAGCCATTCCACGTTGCCGGTTAAATTATGGATGGAAGCACTGAAGACGGCTGCACACATACTAAATCGGGTTCCCAGTAAATCTGTACCCAAAACGCCTTATGAATTATGGACTGGGAGACAACCCAGTTTAAAATATTTAAGAGTGTGGGGCTGTTCCGCTGAGGCCAAAGTTTTCAATCCACATATTGGGAAATTGGACCCTAAGACAGTCAGTTGTCATTTTATAGGGTACCCCGACAGATCAAAGAGGTATCGATTTATTGTCCAGATCGACCAACTAAGTTCGTGGAAACGAGACACGCTGTGTTCTTAGAAAATGAAGGACTTAATGGGAACCTGGAGCCTAGGAAGATTGATCTTGAGGAAAAGCGGGTTTTTGTCGCCACGCCGCTTATCCAAGAGAACTTTATTCCTCCTATGGCGCAGGTGGAAGTGCTTCCAGTGGATCATTCCACTGCTGCGCATCTTGTTGAAGATCAAGAAACACCTGATGTTGCTATACCTAACGTCGATCCTCAGCAGCCCGTTGTGGTGGCAAACGAACAAATTAATGAGCCACCGAATGAACCAATTAGAAGATCACAGCGAGAAAGGAGGTCTGCTATCCCGAACGATTATGTTGTTTACATGAATGAGGATGTGAATGACGTTGGGAAAGTGGAAGATCCCACCTCATATAAGGAAGCCATGATGAGTGCGAATTCACCTAAGTGGCTTGAAGCCATGAAGGATGAAATAAAATCTATGAGCACGAATGATGTATGGGACTAGTAGAAATTCCTAATGGAGTCAAAACAGTTGGCTGTAAATGGGTATTCAAAAACAAACATGACTCTAAGGGAAATGTCGAACGGTTCAAAGCAAGGCTTGTAGCAAAGGGCTTCACTCAAAGAGAAGGGATTGATTATAACGAGACATTTTCACCAGTCTCAACTAAGGATTCCTTTAGGATTGTTATGGCTCTTGTTGCTCACTATGACTTAGAATTACATCAGATGGATGTTAAGACGGCTTTTCTTAATGGTGATTTAGAAGAAAAAGTATACATGGCTCAACCGGAAGGTTTTGTCATGGAAGGAAAAGAACACCTGGCATGCCGTCTTAAGAAATCCATTTATGGACTAAAGCAATCATCCAGACGGTGGTACCTAAAGTTTGATAAGATAATTAAGGATTATGACTTTGAAGAAAATGGAGTGGACAACTGCATCTATGTTAAATTTAAGGGGAGCAAGTTCACTATATTAGTTCTTTATGTGGATGACATCTTATTGGCTAGCAGTGATAAGGGTATGCTGCATGAGACCAAGAGATTTCTGTCCTCTAATTTCGACATGAAGGATCTCGGTGATGCGTCTTATGTTCTTGGAATTGAAATTCACCGAGACAGGTTCAAAGGGATATTGGGTTTATCTCAAAAGGCATACATAGACAGAGTACTAAAAAGATATAATATGCATAAGTGTTCTGCCTCGCCTGCCCCTATAGTTAAGGGCGATAAGTTCGGGACGTTCCAATGTCCAAGGAACCAATATGAAACTGATCAGATGAAGTCGATTCCTTATGCTTCAGCTGTCGGAAGCATTATGTATGCTCAAGTATGTACGCGCCCTGATTTAGTTTTGTGACCGGGATGCTTGGCAGGTATCAGTCAAATCCAGGACCGGACCACTGGAAAGCGGTTAAGAAAGCCTTACGATATTTGCAAGGAACTAATGTCACATGCTCACATATAAGAAATCAGATAACCTCGAAGTTGTAGGTTACTCAGACTCAGACTTTGCAGGATGTGTTGATACTAAGAAGTCGACATCAGGATATATCTTCACCCTTGCAGGGGGAGCTATTTCTTGGAAAAGCTCCAAACAAACTCTTACGGCATCATCTACGATGCAGGCTGAGTTTGTGGCATGTTATGAAGCTACCGGGCAGGCTGTATGGCTTAAGAATTTTATTCCCGGACTTAGAGTGGTAGACAGCATATCAAAGCCACTCACCCTGTATTGCGATAATGAGCCCGCAGTCTTTTATGCGAGTAACAACAAGTCAAGTGGTGCTGCCAAACACATTGACATAAAGTATCATGTTGTGAAAGATAGAATCCAGGATCAAACAATTGATATTAAGTACATTAGCACTGATGCTATGCTTGCGGATCCACTTACAAAAGGCTTACCACCCAGTATTTTTAGTAATCATGTTGTCGGCATGGGTTTACTGGAAAGCCTCTGATTCTGGATATAAGGACCACTGATGAAACCATCTCCCATTAAGAATAACGTTTTCCATCTCGACGTAAAATTGTGTGCTATAAGTTCCGGAGTTCATTGGCGTTTCGTCGACCAATGCAACACATTGCTTTGGTGCATTGGTTTTATCAAGAGTGGGCTTATGATGTTAGCCTTTCGATCAAGGGGGAGAATGTTGGGTTGATCTCCAAGGCCAACGGCTGGAGGATTTTCAGGGGGCCATTGAGGCCATAACCGACGCCCTGATCGGGGGCACCAAACCCACAATTGGTTTCGATCCCCGTCATAGTGCTATATAAAAGGGATTAAGAGAGGGGAGGTAAGGCACCTGACACGTCCCAACGTGATCGTGAGGCAACAGACTCCCCGACATTCCTAAACCACCCATCCGATCTAGGGTTCTAGCGCGAGTGACGGGAAGGCCGACGCCGGAACGACCCCGACCGTGGTGTGAAGCGAACGCAGCTGCACTGCATCCACTCCGGCTTTCTCCAACGACCCTGCACTGCTTCCACTTCGGCCGCGCTTCACCAAGCCTGCATCACGCCTGCTCCGAGCAGGCACGGGTCTTCGCTTTCGTCTCCTAAGCCGATGGCTTCTCCGGGTACTGATCTCACATTTCCGCATTTAGACTGATTAGGTGTTCTAGAGGTGAGATTAGGCGTTCATCATGTTAATCCTAAAGAATCAAGTCTAACAAGATGCTGTCACCGGGAGCACGATGGCCGGTCTTGGCGACGCTACGCGGACGGCTGATCGACCGGGAAGATTGCTCTCTGGGAAAAAGGCGTGGAGATGGACCGTTCGTTGTTCACTAGCTGTGCCTTGTTGGGGCTGATTTGCTTTCTTCTCTGTGGTTGCTAGGTTTTATTTCAAGGGTAACTGCTGGATATTAATACTGATCGATGTGATGATATTTGACGTGTATTGCCTCAAAAGAAAATATTTGACAGGCTAGACAATCTTTTAGAGGATAAACCGATTACTGCAAAATTTATGCATTTCAACTCAACCCCGGCTCTCAAGTTAGAATCTCGGAGTGTGAAGAATGTGTCAACGTAGGTCGCAGAAAATGAAAATGAGAACGTGTCAATGTTGAATTTGCGCGGCCTGTAAAATAAATCTTGTACTTGTAGACTTGTCCGGCCGTTTCGGCTGAACATGGCAAGCAAGCCTTAGATCTCCAAAGCTTGCATTTTCCTTTCAAAAGAAAAAAAACTGGCATTTCTGCCTTCACTTTGTTTTTGCATTTTCATGCAGGCCTCATCTACGTCGATCCCACTCTAAAATTAACGGCAGTAAATAGCACTAACACGCCTAATTGACATTTGCAATCTCATCGTGCGAATTCATGTGTTTCATACTTGCACAGTTACATTCCTGTGTCGGTCTTGCTTTTTTTTTCCAAGGCTTACGTGGACTCTTGTTCTTTGCGATCAGCGGCATATCTTCCTTTTCCTGGAGAACCTGCTCCGTCTTTCTACAATTCGTTTCACACACCGTTCCTATCTATCAATCTATCTTCCTCGCGTTGTGATCTGAACAGCAACGATGGAAACTGATCACCAGCACAGCGAGTATTTGCTACTCCTCCGCTCAGCGAAGACTCTAGCACACGAGTCCTTGTCACGAAAGGAACAATTACTGCCACGCTAACTGAACTTAGCAACATTTTTCCTCCATTTCTTTCGGGAATTTAGGTACAACTCTTGACGAAATCAGAAATGAGAAATTCTTGCGTGACCTGAGAAATAGAAAATCTGTAATAAATACTCCATGGCCGATCACTACTCACTGGTACTACCACTCCAACATGGTACCATGGATGATGTGATGGACCAGATTTCTAGACCAATGGACAACTGGCAGCTGCATCATCGTCCCTCAGTCCTCAGTGGACCATGCCCACTCGGATTGGATCATTTCACGAGCGCGGCGCGCCCGTCGGGTGGGCCCACGATGTTCCCGTCTGCCGTATGGGCCCCGCGTGTAGGTGACACGGGCAGTTCCTGGGGTGAAAATTGCCGAGTAATTCGCCTCGTTTCGTAGAATTCTTACGCATAAAAATTCTGCAGACCCAAAAAAAGGAGTACCTGCGATTTTCTAAATCAAGCAACGGTACAACGAAAGAAACTCCATCGTTTGGCATCTTCATATTGAAATCTATATATAAGAAAGCAGCTGGGGTTTCTCGCAAAATATCACGCCACGTCATTTTTAACAGTGTGGCAACGCTTCAGCCATTAGATTATCCCATCCGTCCGCACAAGCCGTTAGATCTCAGCATCGAGAAATATCATTCAGGTCCTGCAAGAATCTTCCTTTACAATAAAGTCCTCCTTTTCTTTCCCAAAATCTCCCGATCCCCCGCAGCCCCTCCTCCGCTCGCATCGCCTCTCTCCCCAAATTCGAACGCAAATCGGCGGTTTCTCAAGAAGCTGACGCCGCTGAGGTGATTTCGACCGTTGCGGTGGGCGAGGGCTTCCTCCGGCTGCCCTCCCACAGACGCCACCACCACCCCTGCTGCCACGGGTCCTTCCACCGTCACCTCTGGTGGCGACGCCACCACGGGCTCTCCCACCGCCACGGCTGGTTCCCTGGCCCTGATGATGCCGTGTCCATCTTGCCGGAGAGGAGCTCAGGGAGGCGGAGAAAGAGGAGGAGGTGAAGGCGGTCGCGGAGCCTGACCCCGACTCGCGCCCGGACACTAACAGCGAGGAAGAGAAGAACGCCAAGAAGAAAGGAATGGCTGGAGCGATCTCATACGAGAAGCAGCGTAGGAGGGAGGTGGAGGAGAACAAGCGGAAGCTGGACGAGTTGCGCCTGCACCGCCTCTCCGCCGTCGTCCGCGAGGCCGCCGCCAGGCCCAAGCCAGTCAGAATCAGATCGATCGCCTTCGCTTTTCATCATCACAGGTCTCGTGACCAATGTCTGGTTTCTTTAGTGTCGCAGGCCAAGTCGCTAAAGCAGAAGGCACGACCTCCACGGGACGCTCCGCTTCGGCGCTCCGGCCGTATCGTCAGCCTCCCTGAGCAACCCATATTTCTTCTCAACGGTGCTATGACGACCGTACACGTGAATGAAGAGCTCAGCTGCCGTGACGTGCGTTGTTGAGCTGGCTGGTTTGGACGCGCGGCAGCTGCCTGCATCAACATGAAAAGGAGGGACATGCCACGTGCCTTGAATTACTTCTTTATCCATATGCCACTCGATACATCATGTCATGTGGAGTACGTCACAGGCTCCGGCGTCGTCGAGCTCGCCCCGTCACCGGAAGCTGCGCGGGAAAGAATGCAGCCTCGCGACGCCCGCCCGCGCATGCAGCCGTGGCCGGTGCCGCGACAGCGGGGCATTCGTGGCCGCGTCATTCGTGGGCTTCACGCTGTAAGCGCTCGCGCGCCGCGCGAGGGCCACGAAGTGCATGGCAGTGGCAGTAGCCACAAGGGCGACAGCCTCGCGTCGGTGGTGGCCATGGTGTAGTCGCCGCGTGCTATTCCTAGATATGATTATTACGTTCAGGTACAATGGATCTGTTGATCAACACCATGCATGCATATGCACACATCACATTGAAAAATCTAGCACGGAGGACTTTCTGTTTGTTTCTTTGGTAATGTGTCATCGTAGCCTTGCATATGGTGCTTGAATGTTGCCGCAAGCTAAGCTAATAAACAAATTTGTGAAAAGCGGAACCACTTCACCCAGCTGCAGGCCAGAATGTCCTTCGCATGTACAAAAGCACACGGAGAAAGCTGAAAACACATTTATGCATGCGTGATAAAATTGACAAGGTGATCGATCGATGTTGTACATTCAATACTCAATCGATTCCCATGCATCCATCGTTAATTATTCTTTGTAGACTAGCCCGATCTGAGTCTGAAGTGGAATTCCAGCAGTTACATTGGACCTCGGTTTGAAGTATATGCATAGAAGAAAGTTGATAGTCGGACTTACGGCAATTGTTGAAGAAACAGGGCACAATGTTGCCGGAGATGTGTTCAGTTTCAGCAAAGATGTTTGTCTCGAGTAGTAACTTTAGCTCTAATCTCAGGTTATGTTTAATTGGAGCACAAAAGAAGAATCTGTGCACCATTTATTGCAGTGTATAAGTATCTCAAACTTGATAGTGGTAACTTGACGAAGATCAGATATTTAGTCAGGTATGCGCAAATGCATATCCAGTATCTTCAGTTTGATCCAAACTTAGTAATCTGTTACCAAACCTGATATTTCCTACATTTTGTTGCTATCAAAATTGGATGTATTTTGGGTAAAACTATGCAAAACTTGTTAACACATATTTAAAATTGTGAAATTATCTTGTTTGATTTGGACATTAGATGTTCTCTTCCAAGTCTGGTTCTTTCCATACAAAGTTCTTTGAATATTATTAATTTGTGCTGTTGAAATATTCTAGTGTTTCTTTTTCCATAATTACCCTTCTATGACCAAATTATATAAATCGTAAATAATTTCTGTTAGTCACAAGGATGTAAAAACCAAGTGCAGCATCTTACTTTTCCGTTCTTTAGTCATTGAGGACATCTAGCTTATAAAAATTATTACAACTACGGCTATACAATAAGGCTGATATTCTGTTATAACAATGCTAAAAGCTCTAAATGTATTTTAGGTATTACGATGCTTAAAGATTTAGATGTATTTTGGGTACTACCATGTTTAAAATTATAGATATATTGTGTCTACTTTAAAAGAACATGCATATCTACAAAAAGTTATATATGTATTGCAACTATAAGATCTCTCGACGAATCTATTCTTTATAGTGATGTGTATTTGTCTTATGCACTATACATAGTGTGAGTCATAACACGACGCGTTTTCGCGCGTGGCTTCAGCTAGTCTAATATATAGAAAAAACAACTGGGATTCCTAGCTTCACAACGCGCCACGTCATTTTTGATGACGTGGCTGACTCTCAGTCGTCGGATCTAGCATGGACGGTCTAGATCAAGCGGTAAACAGTAACGGGTTCAGTACTGTTCATTAGACCCGCGAATAAATCTTTAACGGGTCCAGCACTGTTCGGAACCCGACCCGCGTTAAACAGTACCGTGCCATTACTATTCACATCGGGTCCGATAGTGTTCACACCGACTGTTACTGTTCATCACAACCCAAAAACCAAAATTTAAAAAGGAATTCAAAAGGCATCAAAATAAAATCTAAAAATTACGAGAAAATTTATCTAGGCTAAATAAAATATAAGAAATTCATTAAAAATAGTTCCATCGAGAAAAACCAAAGTAATAATTTATAGAATTAACATATCTTCTTCTTTTAACTCAAAATTAATTCAAACATGTTTGAATTATCCACAAAGCCATCCAAATGAAATGCAAAATTATGAGAAAAATTCAGCTAGGCCAAATAAAATATTAAGAATCTATTAAAAATGGTCCCACTGAGAAAAACTAAATTAGTAATTCATGAAATTAACATATCTCTTTCTTTTAACTTAAGATTAATTCAAAATTAATTAAGGACCTTGTTTCTACGCATATAAATTTGAACATGTCTCTATGTACGTATGGTAATTTAAAGTTAACAAAATAAGTTGTGTACTAAAAATATATAAATTAATTTATAACTAAAAAATGTTAAGTAATTTAATGTTTAGAGGTATGTTACTTAAGATTAAAACCTAAAAAAATGGGTATATTATACTTATATTCAAAGAATTTTTATTTATATTTATACATACTAAATTTAATACACGTGTGACGGGTTAGGCTGCTAGAAAGCATGGACATATCCTTTTAAAGATTAGTAATAGCAAACGTCTCAAACACCTTACTATAGTTATACAGCTAATGATGGCGCTGTCGTCACGGCACAACTCTTTCTATATAAAAGGATGGTACTATTTTACGTGAATCGTTAGTTCTACTTTCCAGCCATGCAATGGCTATGCGTAGCGGAGGATACAGGTGTTTTCCTGCCCGCTCGGCGCCTTTAATTAACCTATAATCCTCCCCCCTGCATGCTTAAACTAATCAACCTACTCATGTGCTTTGGACGAACTAAAGTATTCATTGTTCTCGAAGACTCATGGTCTCACCCATAGAAACTACCCGAATCCGGCTCCATGCCTGCTAACTACCAACTGGCGGCCACATGCATATTATTGTTAAGTATCAGGTTAGTACAAATACTAGTATGGTAATGTAGTATCCTACTTGCATGCATCTGGGTCAATACTAATCACGTTATTTTAGCCATACATCTATTCTTCATCATTAAAAGAGTAATTCTCTGAGAACATCAACAGTTTTTTTAGAAAGAAGTGTATTTTTCACCCCTTAATTAAGTACATATTACATCCTTTAACTTGAAAATCAAAAATGTTTAACCCTTAACTCTTAAAACCGGATAGAATACTTCCCTCACACTATCCTTAAGCGGTTTTGATCAGTCAAAAATGGTTTCAGGTGACGTGGTGCCGACGTTGCTGTCACATCACCTCCACGTCACCCAAAATGTTATGAATTTTTTAGAATAAGTTTTCAAAATCAATTTTTTGTCAGATTTATGATTTTGATTTTTTTTGAAAAGATATTTTGAAAAAAAACTGTTTTTTCTTTTGAATTTTGAAAATTAGGAAAAAATAAATAAATTATTTTAATTTTATTTTGAAATGAAAAGTTATTCTAAAAATTTTAATTTTCTCTCAACTCCCTTTTCCTAAAAATCCCAACATTTTGGATGACGTGGAGGTGACGTGGCAGTCATGTCGGCGCCACATCACCTAAAACCACTTTAGACTGGTCAAAATCGCTTAGGGATAGTGTGAGTGAGGTATTCTATCCGGTTTTAAGAGTTAAGGATTAGATATTTTTAGTTTTAAAGTTAAAGAGTGTAATGTGCACTTATGTAATAGTTGAGAGGTGAAAAATATTTTTTTTCTTTTTCTTAATAGTAGGAGGGACCAGTGTACAAAATAAACGCACAAATGAGTGTGCGCCTGAATACGCATGACGTTGATTACAGAGATTTAGGATCCAATGAAGCTTGCGTGACACCCAAATACACCCTGGACCATCAGACACTGGTGACCATAGCTTGGCAAGTGAAACGGACACTAAGTAATGACGCATCGGAAAGCTCGCCAGTCAATAACTCATCGGGTGCTCGGCACCTTTCGTGGTCTCATGTTTGACGGCTGGTTTGGCCGTATGCGCGCACCGTGTCAGTCAGATCTGGTAGTACTAATTCATTTCTTAAGCTGAACCACAGGCCGGGTAATTTCCGTCGCCGACGCAGGCCAGCAGCTCACGGGTAAAAGGCCAGTAGTGAGATCCGACTGACCGGTCCGGGCCAAAACAGGTGAGTGGGAGCCAGTGCGGCAGTGCGTGCGGCTGCAGGATCTCGCCGGGGCCGCGCCCGCGCGCCTGTGCCACTGCTCAGATTTGAGTATTTGACCAGGAGAAACGACCGGTTCTCTGGCCCCGCGCGCCTGCGCCTGCGCCCTCGCCTGCGCGCCGTGTCTGCCTGCCTAACACGTTGGCAAAATTAACTCCTCCCTCTGCGTGCCTGCGCTGCGCGACGGCCTGGTCCCGGCCTCCCGGGACTTCTGCGGTCGCGAGCGCGGCGGCACATGGACGGGCGCTCTGCTGCTGCTGCTCTGCTCCGTCTCTACCGCGGCCACGGCGGCTCACGCACTGCGGTGTTACTGTTGGCGCTTTTGTGAATCGTGCAAGGCACCCACCTCCACCATGGCCTGAGGAGTGTGCCCTGTCGGTTGGAAGCGAGGTGCTGCGGGTGCGGGTGCGGGTGCGGGTGCGGGTGCGCCCCATGGAACGCACGACGCATCGAAACTAGCGATCCGCTCGTTGCCTGATTTGCGAGATCACAGGGAACCCAGGGGCAGACTACGCAGCCGGTTTGGTCAAGTCGAAGTCCAGCTCGAGTAGTTGTTAGCACGGACGAAAATTACAAAGTAGTGCTACGTTAAATCGCGTTATGACGTTGAATGGAACCTCTCTTCGTATTGACCTAGTTGAGGAGTAAGCGAACTGCAGCAGGGTGAAGGGTGTCGCCACTCGCCAGAGAAGAGCTGGCACGGGGGAGCAAAACATGCGTCTGAGGGAAGGCGCCGTTGTGTTGTGGCGTGGTGTGCCGAGTTTTTCCTTTACAGGCGAGTACGTTGGTGCCGTGGTAAAGCGCTACCACACGCAGCACTACACCGGCCCACTTGTCACCATCACACCCTGAGGCACGGTAAGCTTAGAAGAGACCAGGCCATCGCGAACGAAAACAAAAACGTTACCATGTCAAGCTATCGCAAATCACTACATCCACCAGCCCAAGCCAAGTCGAATTGAATACCAGCAGCACACAGTAAGTTTGAAAAACCATGTGGCCTGGAGGAGCAGGACATATATACATGATGCTTAGGGAGAGGTGGTTAAGATCTTGTATGAAACTTGTCGCCTCCAGTACTAAAAGGAGAACATACAGGTGATATAGAGTGTTCAACCTTCTATGTGTAACCAGTGGAACATGTTTGCTTACTAGCAGAGTGCCCGTGCGTTGCAACGGATATGAATTTTAAAAGAAAAGATAAAATCATAAAATGAACTATGATGATCATTACATGTCTTATTCAAAATAAGTATGCATTATCTATTTTTTCTAAAATTCATATCTGTTACAACGTAGAGGCACTCTGCTAGTGGTAGTATAATGTTACACTTGGCATGTTCATGGACTAGCTCAAACACCGGGCTAGGGTAGCCTACCCGTCAATGGTGCAAGTCGTAGGGTTATTTAACATGTGAAAGGTCTCATATTGTATCAGGCTCACTATGAGATTCCTCTTCCCCTCACGTTTTTTTCAACTCTTATCTTTCACGGGCTCACACCACCACCAGTCATCTCCATTTCAATACCTTGCAGACAGGAACATAGAATTGTAACAAATAAACTAAAATTGTTTAAGCATAACACATCAATGAGAGATGAGAAGTAAACAAAAGTGTAATGCCAAACGGAGGATCAGAAAGCAGGCAATATAGAACATGGATAAAATTTAAAACCTAAAAGGGCAATACTGCTTTAGTGCAGCCATCGTATATACACACCTACTGCATGAGCAAACTAATACATTGTCACATCCCAATTTTTCAAAACCCAAAAATTAGGACTTTCAAAAACTTTTTACTAAATGATGCTAACTAAAGTACACTCGATTAAAACTTTATTTCAAGTCATGCTAAACCCTAAAGTGAGACATGCCAAAACATTCCACCTCTGTTCCTATTCCCTTAACCTCCACTTGCCGAAGCTCTGTCCGACGAAGTATACAAATAATGCTCCACACCTTATCTCCATGTGTGGCTCCTCGCCCTTGCACTCCCGCCATGAGCACGTCTTCGGCATCCCCTTCCTTTTTCCTAGTTGGTGTAACACAGACCGACGTCTGCAGCTACATTCACAACCGGTACTCCTGTGAAATTGACACGTATATACGTCATGAACCTATTCCGAATGACGTGATCTTTTGTCATATACTTCGGCATGACCTATCATAAGTGTGCGCACATATATACTGCTTTTACATATACGCATATACGCAAAATCCAAACTCCTTCTTTCCGCACCACGGAGCAAAACCCTAACGTATTATTGGCTCTGCCACAATCCTATGCATATATACGAGCATACCGGCAATACTTTCTCAAGTCCTAACTCCCATGACTTCCTACCATTATCCTAACCCCATCGCCACCCTATATACGCTTGAATTCCCGAGTGTATGCGGGCACATACGCTCTAAGTCTTAGCTCGCTTCTTTCGAGCCGGTGTAGACCCCAACACCTTAACTACCGTATGACTGCCTGTGTATACACGTATAAACTCGTGGCTAACCTATGTCTATACCCTCCGTTCCGGTACGTCTAGGTACCCAACTGAGTGTATTCCCCAATGCACGTAAATCCCACCTTCGCACATATACCCAAGAGGCCATCGGAATGTGGCACGAACCCATGACCAGGTCGAGGGGACCCGTCTACACCTGGCTATACACTATCACATCTGCCACCTTTTTCTTTGTGAACACCTACTCAATTTATTGGTGTATAAACGTAGGCAGGAGTCCTAACTCCTTTCCATCCAGCGTAAGTGAACATTTATAATTAATCCCTGCACCTCTAGTCTCTCTCTCATTTCTCTTCAGTACCACGAAACGTCAGCTCAACCTATAGCTCTTGCACTGTGAAGCATTTCCATCTCTGCCAGGACCCTACTGACCCAAGCCACGCAGACATGAATTCTGAATTCGGTGCCAACCATATCTTGTGCACCTTGCCATCTCATCCCTAACCACAGCAAACGGCACCCAACCTCCCTGCAGCTCCTCCATTTTCTGCGCTTGACCCGCTCACATCTCACCTGAACCAATGCCAGACACCTCAAATCGTCTGCAGCTCCCTCCTATTCAGTCCACCACCATTATTACCTCATCTACCGAGCCAGGCAGCTGAGCTCCTCTTTATTCTCCTTCTTCATTCACTTCTCCCCTAGCTGCCACTTCTTTTTCCCCACAAGCTCCTTCTTCGTTTTTCTTCCCTGACCAGCAAGCTTCCCAAGCCCCATTTCCCCATTACCTGGCTACACCCGAGCTCCATCTCTGCCAAGCTGCGTGAACCCTTCTTCTCCTCTAGTTTCTTTCCCCAAAACTCCTCAATTTATTCTTTCTCTGGTCGAGTTCTTTCTCCTCAAATCATGCCGCACCCCCTCTAGTCTTCTTCTCTCTGCGAGCTTCCGCCAGAACTGAGCCGAGCGGCTCTGCCCATAGCTCCTCCCTCCGCCGCCACCCGAGGCGTCACTAGGCTTGTCCTCGCCGCCGCGCACGCAACCGCCGTCGCTGCTAGCCGGACTACCCGCCGTCGGAAACAGACCACCGACAAGCCATCCTCTTGACCTCGTCGAGTTCGCCTGAGCCGCCCTGGAGCTCGTCTCCGACCCGACGCCATCGCAGATCCTTCCGCCTCCCAAGCGCCTCCCCTTCCTCCCGAGCTACCGCAGTGTTCCCCTACCCCGCCGGTCACATCTACTGCGAGCTCCACCGACGGCGAGGTCCATTGCCGAGTAGCACCACCACTCCTTCTTCCCTCCCTTGCTCCGCTTGTTTCTGCCTCAAGCCAAGCCTCACCCGAGCTGCCTTGCCGCGCCACCTCCCATTGCCGCAGCTCCACGCCGGTGAAGCTCTGGCCGTCGCTACCAGCAACAACGCCGCCGCCCTCCTGGACCTGCTACGACCCGAACTGTAGCGCCTCACTCTACCAGATGACGCGAGAAGCCGTAGTGGGTAAGCCAGCACACAAGCCACCGAAGAGTGGGCCCCTGCCTCCGGTTAGGCCCGCTGTCGGCTCAAGTGACCTTGTATTCACTCCAATACGCTACCCCTCCAAGGAAGCGTATTCTCACTAGGGTGAAAGCGCCTTTCCCTTTAGACCACGGTTCTCTATTTAACTAAACCGTCACTCACTTGCTCAACCGGTTCACAATGCTTTAAGCCAGTTCTTGCAAAGGTTCTTCTGGTTCTGGGAACCTAGGATTACTCCCCACCTTTTGGCTTATTCATATTTTCAAATTTCAAACCCGTTTAATAAAAAAATGATCGAGAAGATTAGGAATAGGGTTAGTTCTTTTTATAAGGTGTATGCTGTATATACTAAACCAACATACTCTAAGTAAATTTCTAAACATTCCCAAGTGTCTTAAAGTTCCTTTAGCACTCAATATGTCAAAGAATAAATCATTTTGAATTAGAAATCTAGGAGCATGGGTTCCCTTCACCCGACTCCATATAAATGAGTGGAAGAAATCCTATAATGTTTTAAAGAAAATTAAACCCCTCGGGTCTTAGCCAGATCATGCCAACCCTAAAGTATTCCAGGTTTAATATCAAAGCTTGATCCTGCCTGCAAGACAAATAGGGAAACCCTAGCACGGCAAAACACCTTCTAGTTGATATCTAATGGAAAATATAATATCTAGTGGTTTCCCGCCAATGTGAGGAAAACCTAACATGCATTCACCATAGCACAATAGAAGCTAAAGGATCCTATGCCGGCAGAAAGCCCTAAATCAGTACCTTTTGTTGTATTGACCTAAAGTGTCATTTCTAACTCGTTAAGGTTCCTTAAGATCAAATGGCTCAGAAAACACGTTATGATTTCATGTGTGACACATCTAGCTCTACATTCGATGTTCTTGGTTCTTCCCCGCACCGTTTCTTATTCGGTACTTTTCCGACGTGTAGATACGACGTTAGGAGATAACGCGCGAAGAATTTTGGACAATTGTCGAATCAGGTTCAAGACCAAGCCCCGGACGATTTGCTAGGCAAGCATTCCCACCTTGATCATGTTGAATCCCATATGTGTGAAATTTAATTATTTTATTTGCGAAATTTGCATGCTATGTAGATATCAACGGTATTTTATGTAGACCTAGTTATACCCTATAGCTGCATGACTTAGGTCCGAATGTCCGATTCTTGTAACTCTAGAAGTATTAGTCGGTTGTTCCACGACCGACAAAAGTATTAGGGCTATAGGCCTTAGCCATGCTTAGATCCGCTTTAGTTCAAAACTAAACATTTGATCGGTGTTCACAAAAACCCTAGGACATGGGAAATAAAACCCTCCTCAAGGAAATATTTATCAAAACCCAAATAAAACTGGAGATGATTTTGATTCGGGTGAGAATGCTAAGGGCAGCCTGGAGCTGTAGAGTATCCGATGATAGCATGGTCGTTCGGGACGAACATGGGTTGAGAAAATGGAGTCTTGCTCGAATCAATTAAGGACCGAGCCTAAGTGCCGCTAAACCAGTTCCTCACCGTACGTCCACATGTCCTTTATGGGAAGGACTTGGCATGGTACCCCGGCAAGTAATGGAGTATGGACCCGTGGGAAGTAGGAAGTATGTGACTAGGTGGTTAAAAGTCCTAGAGATCTCCCACCGCTAGGCGTTTGGGTGTTGATACGGCATAAAGGTGGTGAGTCCCATTTTCGGGGTTCAGGACGTGAAAGTTGGATCAACCACCTAGCGGGTCCAGCTCTGGTATGGAAGCAGGCGAAAGTCTCGTTGTAATAACCCTACCGGCACTCCTTGTGAAGAGTGCTCATTTAGCCATGACAACAAGGGGGACTTACATCTTGTGGGTAAAGCCGTACAACCTCTGTAGAGTGTTAAAAACTATTCGAAAAGCCGCGTCCTCGGTCATGGACATGAACTGGCAAGGCCACACACTGGTTAGACTAAGTTTTGTTTGTGAAAGCTTGGGAA
This sequence comes from Stipa capillata, assembly GCA_019208055.1. Classification (NCBI taxonomy): domain Eukaryota; kingdom Viridiplantae; phylum Streptophyta; class Magnoliopsida; order Poales; family Poaceae; genus Stipa; species Stipa capillata. Next base: position 616,716 of record JAGXJF010004340.1, read on the forward strand.
AGGGATTAAGGACGTGGACATGGTATGTCCATAGGGTGCAATTTACGCTACACGGCTGGTAGCAAGGAATTACAGGAGAAGGAGGCTAGCCGTATAGTACGGGCTAAGCATTGAGTTAAGCGGAGGCTAGCTGTGCTATCCGGGATAGCACGGGCTGAGCACTGCGTTGAGGAGGCCACCTGTACTATCCGGGATAGTATGAGCTGAGTAATGAAATGAGGAAGCTAGTCATACTGCCCGGGTAGTATGGACTGAGCTAGTTGCGAAGCCTGTTTCAAGTGTGCACAAGCCGTGTACACATGTGAGCAAGGATAATGCAGAAGTTTTGGCTTGTTACATGTGCATGAACAAGCGGTAGCGTCAAGCTTGCATTCATGCTTCCTGTCATCTCTAGCGTGGTTGTTAACATGCTTCCTGCAAAGACAGATCTCAAATTTCCTCCGCAAGCCATCAACCACTCGAATGTCATGCTTTTGAGATTTTTTAATTTTCATGTCCATGTATCTCTGCATAACTTCAGACCATTGCTTACCTTTCTCCATGTTATCTTTTGCAGCCCTAGATCTATTATCAAAGTAACTAATAGTCCTGGACCATGATTCATCAATGATGGTAGTGATAGGGAGGCACCACACACCTTTCAGCACGCCGTTGTAACCTTCTGACATGTTTGTTGTCATTATGCCATACCTTCGACCGTCCGTATCATGAACCAACGGCCACTTCTAAATCTCTGGAGCGTGTTTGCTGAACCACTTTGAGAGAGTCCGAACTCTTCTAGTGGGCGCAGCACGGGGATGCACTGGCTGTTCACCTTCGACCTGAGATTCCCCGCTGTAACGGGCTGTTGCACTCTCTAATAATATCCAGATGTCCTGGAACTTCCTTGATTGATTCTGCATGCACATCTTCTTGAAATTCTTCATAAGTTCCTTTGATCGGAACTTTTGAAAGAAATTGGCCGCTAGATGCCGCATGCACCATCTCGATTCAAGATCACTCCACCTGTACTCGTCAACAACTGTATTCCTTATTGTGTCAATTGCATTTAGAAGCCCAGCATTGCGATCGGTAATGAGGCATACATGAGGAATATCTCTGGCAACTGACAACTTTAGATTTATGAGGAACCAAAGCCAGCTATCTGAGTTCTCGCTCTCAATGATTGCATATGCAACTGGAAGCACTTGATCATTTGCGTCGGCTGCCATTGCTATTAGTAATGCCCCCTTATACTTTCCCGTGAGGAATGTAGCATCCATTGACAGCACGGGGCGATAGTACTTGAATGCCTTGATGGTTTGACTGAAGGCCCAGAATACACGATCAAGTATGAACCGACCAAGTACCCCATCAGGATGTGGCCTATCAAACATGTTTATGTAAGTGACAGGGTTTGCTTCTGCTATCTGATGTAGCAACCTGGGGACAAAATTATACCCCTCTTCGAATGTACCGAACATCCACTCGATCACCTTCTGTTTGGCATGTCTGACCATGCTGTAGCCGATAGGAAAACCTACTTCGTCAGCCACGGTTGCCATCAGTGCCTTTGGCCCCACCGAGATATCTTGCGACACTAGGTGGTGCACTTTTTGGCTACATATGCAGCACTCACATTACGGTGCTTCGTCAACGGCTCAGATAGCTTGCATGTATGGTGTATCAGGACTGTTATCTCAAAATCCCTAGAAAGGCCCGTGGGCTGGTTCGCACGGATTCTTGCTGGGCAATTCGGTTGTGTGCATACAACCTTCAGACATTGAGGATTTGACATTTTTGATTTGTATTCACGACTTATGGAGACAACATACTTTGTAATGGCGGTCTTCGCGACCTGCTTGCTTGAAAAGTGATGGCCAACCATTAGAGTGTTCTCATCAAAGACCCAGCGTGAATTGATGTCACGTGAGATCACAAGGTTCTGTATTGTCAATTCGTCCATATCTTCCGCAACAGCTCTTTGAGCACCGCCTGCAGCATCACCTCCATCATCCTCGCTACCATCAGATATTTCCTCACCCTCTTCATTCGAATCCAACTCATTCGGCATAGTTGGTAAGACTTCGAATAAGTCTTCATGGGCGGACCAGAATGGACCTGCATCTTTATTACTGACTAACTGTTCTTCTTCTTCATGCGTGGGTTTGTCCTCCCTCGCTGCCAGACTATTTGACGACTTCCTTCTGTCGCAGCAAGTTGTAACTCAACAACTGCACTAGAGCCTTCATCACGATTAACAAGTTGAACATACACCATTGGCCGACCGTACATCGTAGCTCCAGGAGTGCTAACAAGCCTCATGTACCCAGCCCATGACACATTGCCAGTGACCTTATGTAGCTCCCACAAGGGGTCACATGAACCTTCATCGTGACCCCTACATGTCACTGCCTCGATGACAAGCTTTTAACGCGCTATCTCCCGATCAAACTCCCGGCGTATGCACCTCCTCAGGTCCAACATACTAATCTCTACCAAACCTTCTATTCGTACTATCTTGAACTGGCATTGTGATAGATCGAGCCCACAAGGCCCGTCCCGTATTACATTGCCTCCGTAAAACACTAACAATTCATTCATTGTACCTACGTACGTATGAAACACGTATAAATATATTATTTCCATTTTCACATCATGTATTACCTTAATCAATCTACTAATAATATATTCTCATAACATACATAGAATAATACTTTCAAGATAACACATTACTACTATTTTCTTTTTTTTCATTCTCAAGCATGATCTACATCCATGAAATATTTTAGTGATAATTGTAAAAAAATATTATTATGTTTGGTACAAAAGATGACTTTCTATTTGCATGTAATATTTTTATTCATATTATGAAATGTAATTGTTTACTTTAGTATTTCTGAATTTTTATACCACATTATTTATTATTTAGTATTGTATTTAATGTTTTGGAGTTCTAAGTTTCTTTTTCTCATTATAGACTATAATAAATATTTCTAAATGTACAAGAATGTTTAACACTATTTTATAAATGCACGTATTAAAATATAACACTCTACAATTATTTGCATATGGAAGTTCATTACCTTAACCGATGGTTCCCCGTTTCAACAACAAATCTTCCAATTACATTAGAAATATGATCCACAATCCATCTTTCAATCCATCATCATATGTACTCCAATAACTACATTATGAATAACAACGTTGTTATCAAAATTTATAGCACCCTACAAACATGCGAAACATTGCATACCTCTTACTAATTATTTGCTATTTAACTCATTTTTACGACGTACAAAATATAATGAGTACGGATACTAATAAAGATAACTTGAATCTCACTAATTACTACATAACAAAAGTATTATTATTTCGGCCCCAACACATAATCTAAAACAACACTTGCGTGCATGAGATATAGCAAAGAAAACAACAATGTAAAATGCTGATTTACAACTAACCAAACAACTAACCTTGAAATTGCAAGCAAATTTTTCTTACCTCTAGTTGTACATCTCGCCTTGATCTATTTTTTCTTCAACAACTGCATCCACCGATTTTAGCTCCAAAAACCTACGAAAGTCTCTCAAAGTCTCAGCTTCTCTCGTTCTTCTTGTTGCTCTTCTCTGCTCTTGACATGGGAAGCACAAGAATGGGAGATGGGAGAACGTACAGAGTGCAAATGGAATTATGAGAGGGAGCTGCACAACCCTGGATTTAAAACGACTGCTCTCGGATGCTTCAACAGTTCCGACACGACAAAACACTGCTGGGTCTAATCGCAACAGCGTAAAAAATATCACGCGTGAAGAGATAAATCCAACCCGCTGTGGCACCGCGAGATTCCCGGGTATACAGATTCTTAGATAAACTTCGCTGATTTTGAGATGAACAGTGACCAACTAGGTAATAAACTGTACCAAAAGTTTGCTTTGCACTGATTTTTAGAGGTGCAGCAACTGTGTGTGCTCCACTGTGAGGGAATCCTGCTATGCTGGTGCGGGCAGTGAGGCAGCTGGGTCCTGCGGATGGGACCCGCTACATGTGGCGTGCGGGGCGAGGCAGTCGGGCAACGGGCAGCAGCACACGTCGCGCGGGTCAGACCCGCGGGAGGTGGCTGGGCGCGCCACGCGGGCCAGAGTTGCGGCAGGTAAGCTGCCGTGGGCCCCACTTGCGGCAGGCTTGGTCGCGCGGGTGGGAGGCGCTACAGCCGGGGTACCGGGGCCCCACGTGCGGGCTGCGGGCCAGACCTGCGGTAGGGCTGTGGCGTGGGTGGGGGCTGCGGTACGAGCTACATGTCGACGTCCGAACGAAAGCGCCAGTCTTTTTTAGCTTTATCTCTAAACAGGAGCTATTTTTGACATTGAACGGGGGCTAAAAGTGCTAAAAGTGTATTTTCTCCTGCTCTTGACATATCTAGATCATGAATCTCATGAAACATCACTCAATCACAGAATCATACGAAGACCAATAAATCAGGTGCAGGTCTCCAATAAACAACGGAAATAGTTCAACCACCAAGAAGAAAAAACCAATCCGGCCTTAGTCGATGTCACGTTGCCGGGTAAACCCAGCATTTCAGGCCTCGCTCTTCGCCGGGTGAGAAAAAGATGGTACAAAAAGAAACGGAGAACCGAAAAGGAGCGGAAAGTGGCAAAAATCGGGCCCACCGCACCAACACACGCATTCGCGCACACAGCATCCCAACTGTCCCCACGCATCTCCCGACGTAGCCCAGCCCACCTCCCCGCCAAAAATTCCCAGTCAATACCAGTCCCTCCAAAACCGCCCCCGTTTCCAGCACCCCAGCTCCGCTAATCGCCCCCGTTAATCGCGACCCTAACCCGCCCGCACCTTCCTTATAATACCTCCCGTCTCCCCCATCCCCGCGGCTCCTCCCCAACCTCCCCCCACCAACCCTAGCCGCGCCGCGACGCGACGCCGCCATGGCCGACTCCGGCGACTCGTCCCCGCACTCCGCCGCGGCCACCGACGACACGCACCACGACGTCGGCGGCTCGGATGCGGCGGCGGCGGCGGCGATGGCGGCGCAGGCCCCACCGGTGCCGGTGCCGCCGCCGGCGAAGGTGCGGCTGATGGTGAGCTACGGTGGGCGCATCCAGCCGCGGCCCCACGACAACCAGCTCTCCTACGTCAACGGCGACACGAAGATCCTGTCCATCGAGAGGCCGCTCCGGTTCGCCGACTTCGGCGCGCGCCTCGCCGCGCTGGCGGGCTCCCGCGGGGACATCTGCGTCAAGTACCAGCTCCCTGGCGAGGACCTCGACGCGCTCGTCTCGGTCACCAACGACGAGGATCTGGAGCACCTCGTTCTCGAGTACGACCGCCTCCACCTCTTCCGAGCCGCGCCGGGATCTGGCGGCGGGTCGTCACGCGGAGGATCCACGCCGAGGCTCAGGGTCTTCCTCTTCCCCGTGCAGTCGCCGCCGCCGCCGCCGCAGCCGGCCGGCCTCCTTGAGCCCAAGCAGGAGCAGCGTTCCTGGTTCGTCGACGCGCTCAACTCCGTCAATCAGCAGCCGCCGACGCAGCAGCAGCAGTCGCAGCCGAAGCAGGAGACGGTACCCGTACAGTCGCCTCCTCCAGCGGTGCCGATGGCGGTGCCCCAGTCGACGCAGACGAGCCCCGACTACCTGTTTGGCCTCGACTATGGCTACGGCTTCGTGCCGCCGCCGGCGGTGAAGGTGAAGGACCCGGCCGGCGATCCCCCGACGGTCAGAGAGAACGTCCCCGTCGAGATCCCGGCCAAAAATGACGACCGCCACCCCAAACCCCACAGGTGACCACGCCGCGGTCTCTCCCGTCGTCTCGCCCGCCGAGTTCCAGCGCCAGATCCAGGAGCTCGAGAAGCTTCAGCTCGCCGACAACGCCACCCAGCAGCCACCACAACCTCCTGCTCCGGCTGCCCCTGCTGCTCCGGTCGCCCCGCCCGCAGCGGCCTTACCGAGGAATGGTAGCGATGACTCCCTGACTCGCGCCTACCCTCCCGCCACCACCACCCCAACAGCCGCAGTGGAGTACTATGTCCAAAAGTTCCCGGAGAAGCCCCCAGTCCCGCCTCCGTCATCCGCTCCCCCAGCGACGGCCTTCCTGCCGGTGCCGGGCAGGTATGCATCTGTTGCCCCTGGCTCTGGCGCTGATCATGGCCCTTTCTTCTTCATCCCGGCGCCGCCCCATGGTTACTTCGCCACAACAGCCAACCCTGGTGGCACCTCATACTTCGCCGTCGCGCCACACAATGGCAATGCCAACGCGAACGGCACCGCCCCTGCCCCTGCCGTGTCGAATGCCCCGGCCTACCCGCAAGTGGCGTACGATAGCAATGGCCGCGCCATCTACTACACCAGCGTCCTCCCCCAGTATCCTTCGGCCGTCAACGGCATGTCAGCGACGGCACCAGGACTCGGCACGGAGCCCGCGAAGCCGGTGGCGGTGAAGCCGACCGTTTCTTGAACGCTTGCTCATCTCGCCTATTCAGTATGGGTTAAAAGAGTTTGCCAATTTTCGTTCGTTCGTCAATATTATGGGTTAATATGTCAGTTGGATTCGTTATTGTCTCTAGTATTCACCTATAATTTTTTCCTCTTTTGTTTAGAGTTTTGGTTTTGGCCTTTTGGGTTCATGATATGCAACTAGTTCTTGGTGTGCTTAGATGTACATACAGTCTTTGTGGACATAATGGATATTATATTAGCTTGTTGGAGAGTTCTTTAACAATGTCTAAGATGTTAATGCTATTTGTTAATTCTTTCAATCCATTGTTCTATGCCAGAAGTCCAATGTGGCTTAATTGGCCATGTGATCTTTGTATTCTTGCAAAGCAAATGTGACTATGCGAATAGAGTATTTTGTTGCTACTCAAGTTGGTACTATTTGTTAATGGAGTAATTTTGCGGGATGGAAGCTCTCCTGTGAAGAACACAGTGGTTTCCTGTGTTGTTCACGGAGAGCCAGTTTGCATTTATGTATGTATGTATGACCTGAGGTAAATGTTAGTTATCGTGGTAAATGCTTGTTATTGCGGCCATGTAATTGCACGAGACATTTCCCTGATTATGGGGCATGGTTCTGAATCCCGTCAGATTTTAGATGTGATTTTAAGCTTTGTTGCATCTTTATTGTGGTTCTTGGATGAAGATGGTGATGCATTTGCTGATACGATCCGTGAATGAGATCTGTTCCTTACCTGCATACGGCTTTTGTTAAACTTTTTAACATCGGGAGTGTGCTGGTGTTTTGCTGGTCCGCTCGTCAAACTAATGAAGCAATGGAAATTCTGGTTCATTACCATGCACGCTAGCTTCTGTCAGACTGTCTCAGTTTTATAACTGGACCACCAGCTTCTGTAGGTAATAATATGCCAACATTTCTCTTGGTCCAGATTGTTCATTGTGATGCTGGATTTAGGCAAATGAGCTCTGCAAGATGTCTCACTGTAAATTTCTGTTTAGTGCTTGTTTCATTCATGTTCACCACTAGCTGTTGCCTGCCGTACTGGCAAAGTGCACCTGCATATCCTTATCCTCACCTCCATTGTTTCGGTGGAACGGGAATGTACGTGCTTGCTCAGAAACGCGCGAGCATTCTGCTGCAATCTGCATAGCAAAGAGGATCTTTTCATTCTTTCGATGCTCTTCAAGGCCCTCACCATCATCATCATACTCATGCTCCTTTTGGGCAAAGATGTTTTGCTGCTGCGGAGATGGCTTTTGACCAAAGTGTAATGTGCTGTGCTCTCTGGATTATCTGTTGCTGCTTTTGCTAACCTGGCTCTGGCTGGCTAGGGGCATCAGAGGTGTTGGTCTCGGATCGGCACTCGAGCCGGAATAATTTCCCCGTCAGATAGTACTGGTACGTCTGGTAGCTTCACCTGAAGAAGCACCGGAAGTGAACATCTCTCCAGTTTGCATGTGCCTTGTTGGTTCAGTGCAGTGCAGCTCCAGTGGGAGGACTGAAGAAGCGCTGCACTGCTCCCTCCATGAGGCTGAGCAGCATTCAGCAGAGGCTGCACTGCATCTGCATGCAGCCATGGCATGGCACATGGAGGTTGGCATGGCTGCCCATGCCGACTTGGAGATGGAGCTAGGTAAGCTAGCTATAGCGATGGCTTTGAATGCTCACCTGTTTGGTTGCCGCAGGTTGCTCCGTCTTAATCTTTTCGCTGGTGATGGTTCATGTGCATGGCGTGAGATGGCAACTGATGGAGTGCGACGTCGTGTGGGTAGCAGCGGCTGCTGCCAACGAGCATGGGTGACATAAAGGATTTGAAGGCAGTTGAGCAGTTGCTCACTCCCTTCATCTGAAAGCGACCATCGTGCTGCTGGGCTTTGGAGTGCTTGCTCGTGTCTCCGCAGACCTGATGATGGGAATGGGAGATGTTCAGATTGTTCGTGTGAGTTGTAGTTGCATGCAATGCTTCCAGCCACTTCAGGCACTGATTAGGGAGGCCTACCTGTGGAAGAAAAGAAAAGAAAAGAAAAGTGTGCCTGATTTTGAGCTGGTTTGTGTTCTCCTTGGTTTGTTCCGAATGATATGATTGCCGCTGTTCTGCTGGTTGTCATCAATCATGATTATCGCCTGGAAAATCACTGTCTAAAACTGTAGCACTCTAATTAAATAAGAGCTAACATGTCAATCCTAGGAGACGAAACCTTCATTCCCTGCCATGTTCACCATTACTCATTGGTTCTGAAGAAGGTTTCGTAAGTAGTTAAAGCTTTGCTCATGTAGTACTTCAGAGTTCACTAACCTGACTGGTCTATCCTTTTTGCTTCATCTTTATTTAATTATTTTGAGAGGAGCTTTGTGCTTCATCTTGTTTGGGGATAGGGAATTATACCGACTCCCAGACTAGTTACGGCTGCTAACTTAGGCCTGTGGGCTTTCACGTAAGGTCGAGTTGCATTTGCTGAGAAAGAGTGTGAAAGGAGTCCAGCCCATGCCATGAAGAATCGCTGAATAAGCTACAATTTGGGTCATGGCCCTGATATGGGCGTTGGACCGGAAAAGAAAGTTTCCCAGGTTCCAATGGTTCCCGATGTGCAGCTTTGCCAATTCTACTGTTGTGGCTTCCTGCTGCCCACGGGAAATGTTTTCGCAGTACAAAGTTACGAGGCTACTGAGATATGACATGGGCCGGTTGAGCAGCCCACTGGAGCCCTTGAGGAGAAACACGAGTTGCTCCTTGCCTCCTTGGGAATGGCTGGCGAGCGCCCACTGACGTCGAGGAGCTGCGGTAGCCATCAAAGGTCTTTTCCTTCGCTTTCCCGTGCTCAATTTGTTCCCAAACATGGTGCAGTACCACATACCAGGTGGTTACGTTCAAAGACGGTATACGAAGCCAGCCAATCATACCACTTTCTGAATATACTAAGTACCAATCTAATTGTTTCATATTTCAACCACAGCTCTCGTTAAAAAAAAATCAACGACAGAGCGTATCATCTTTACTATTTTATAAAATAAAGTTGGTGAATAGTATCGCATTTTCTCTTTCTGTTTCAACGTTTTCCCTCACTCTCCTCTGCTACCATTTTAGCACCGCCTTGTGAGCCAACAACCTATTCAAATCGTAATTCCTGATTTATCTAAACAAAACACAACATCTAGTATTATAAAACAAGGTCTAACGCAGCTTTCAGCTTTCAGCTTCTCTACAAGGACAAGATATTTCCGCATTATTCGGAGAAGTAAAATTACAGCTTTCTTAATTCGGCTGCAGAGCATATATCCTTACAGATGAATCAAATAGGAAATAATCGGAGAAAAGAGAGGAGGATCTGCTCTGATTGTCTTTTCAAATTATTGCGTAAGAAGCACATCTTGTAGTAAAGAACTATAGTTGAATATCAAATGTATTTCCAACATTTCAATGAAGAAAAAGCATACAAATTCAATTACAAGGCACATCTATTTCTAAGTTAATTGAAAAATTATTATTTCTAAGTCGACGATCCAGTAGGTCGATTTTTTATCTAACAGTTAACTAGGTAGTGACATATTTTATAAATTACGCCCAACTTTAGGTTTAGAGATATGGAATATACATGTCTAAATCTAAAATTGTACAAACTATAGGTTAGATGATATACAATTTGGTCGACTTAACAATTTCTTGGACGGTTTTTAAAAATAGCAAATCCCTTAATTATATTCCGGTGTTCCGTCCGTTCCTGAATGCACGACGCCTTCCATGCGAGAATACGGTCGTGATTCCACCTCCATAATGGAATCTGTCGTACGGTGCTACGCATCCTGCGCGCTTACGCTCACGCGGTCGCGCACCCAAATCCAACCCATCGGCTCGTGCTTGCTGCGCCCGCCGCTGAATATTCAGTCGCTGTATCATTAGTTCATTACCAACCAATAGACAAAACGAGCTAAACCGACTGGGACGGCCCTATGTTTTGCTTCGCGCCAAGCTGCTGCAGCTGCAGCTGCAGCTGCACCTCCCCCACCCCTCACCTCGCTACTCACCCCCCACCCCCAAAAGCAGTATTGCTGTTTCTGTTGTTTCACTCCGCGGCATGGCAGTGCGCGGGTGCCAGTGCCAGTATAAATAAGGGCGCAACCGTTCAGAGGAAGATCACACAAGCTCGACTGAAAATCGACAGCAGCAATAGCAAAGTCAGACTGGTAGTACTGGTTAACAATTTAGCATCCATGCCGTCCATTTCCAAGCCCAGCGATAATGGTGCGAAGCAGCAGCAGCAGGAGGAGCTGGTTTGTGTGACGGGAGCAGGGGGCTTCATCGGGTCATGGGTGGTGAAGGAGCTCCTCCTCCGTGGCTACCGCGTCAGGGGAACCGCCAGAGATCCCGGTAAGCACGCCATCCACTCATCTCCATCCTCGAATCACCGAGTTTCCTGCATGCTTAATTAGCTGTCCTAACGGCGTAGTAATTGATTTGTGAAGCGGACCGCAAGAACGCGCACTTGCTCGCCCTTGACGGAGCCGAGGAGAGGCTCTCCCTGTGCCGCGCCGACGTCCTGGACTACGACGGTCTCCGTGCCGCCTTCAGCGGATGCCACGGCGTCTTCCACGTCGCCTCCCCGGTGTCCAACGACCCCGTACGTCAGTTCACTGATCCACTCATTTCTTCTCGCTACGCCGCGCGCGTACTTACATGGAGCGCTTAATTAACTTGCCTATGCTGCTGGGATTGCAGGAACTGGTGCCGGTCGCCGTGGAGGGGACGAGGAACGTGATCGGCGCGGCGGCGGACGCGGGCGTGCGGCGCGTGGTGTTCACTTCCTCCTACGGCGCCGTGCACATGGACCCCAACAGGAGCCCCGACGCCGTGCTCGACGAGACGTGCTGGAGCGACTACGAATTCTGCAAACAAACAGGCGTAAGATTGAGAAGCTTCCCTCTCCTCTGCCCCATCACACCAAGTCCAAACTTAACAATCCTCGTGTACTTCACATATGTGCAGAACCTGTACTGCTGTGCGAAGATGATGGCGGAGATCACGGCGACGGAGGAGGCGGCCAAGAGGGGGCTGGAGCTGGCGGTGGTGGTGCCGTCGATGACGATGGGTCCCATGCTGCAGCATGTTCTCAACTTCAGCAGCAGCCACGTCGCCCGCTACCTGACGGGCGCCAAGACGGCCTACCCCAACGCCGTCGCCGCCTACACCGACGTCCGCGACGTCGCCCGCGCACACGTTCTCGCCTACGAGCGCCCCGGCGCGCGCGGCCGCTACCTCTGCATCGGCGCCGTGCTGCACCGCGCACACTTCCTGCAGCTGCTCCGGGACCTCTTCCCGCACTACCCCGTCACCGCCAAGTACGCACGACCACGGCTAAATCGATTCTGTTTCGTGCTTCGAACCGTTCATTACTTGCTCCGAGAGAACGACGGATCTCACGAGTGTGTGTTCTTGGCCTGGCAGGTGTGAAGATGACGGCAAGCCGATGGCGAGACCGTACAAGTTCTCGAACCAGAGGCTCAGGGACTTGGGCCTGGAGTTCACTCCGCTGAGGAAAAGCTTGTACGACGCGGTGATATGCCTGCAACAGAAGGGTCACCTGCCACTGCCCGTTCCCGTGCCAAAGCGTGCATACCTGTAAATTAAATATATACATATCCCTAGGATGAAATAAACCATAGAAAATCAGGGGAAAAATAGATCTTAAGGTACGAGAACTTTTGAAATTCAGCATTGAACTGTGTACTTTTTTTGAGGAAAAGTTGTTTATTTCCCAAGTGTAAAATCTTTTGTAACGGATGAATGATAAGGTAACTCTTGGTATTGATGGAAAAAGAGTGGAAAACGTACGGCCCATCCGGCCCAATAAAAGGTGCCTTGGAAAAAGCCCAAACTCCAAACCCCAGATACGATCCACCCCAAGTCCTGCCACACCTGCCGAGCCACGGCGGCGACGACGGCGCGAGCGAGCGGCCAAACCTAAACCTCCCCCAGCCCCTCTCCGTCGCCGCCGCCGCCGCCGCAGCAGCCATGTCTCAGAAGAAGTCACGCGCCGGCGCCGGCGGAGATGACCCCGACGACCTCTCGCGCTCGCCCCTCCAGGCCGTCCTCCTCGCCGACAGCTTCACGCTCAAGTTCCGCCCCATCACCCTCGAGCGCCCCAAGGTACCCCAAACCCTACCACGTCGGCACCCCCAATCCCCTTGTGCGCATGCCGCGGCGCCTGAATTCTGCTGCCCCCGCAGGTGCTGCTGCCGCTGGTGAACGTGCCGATGATCGAGTACACGCTGTCGTGGCTGGAGACGGCGGGGGTGGAGGAGGTCTTCGTCTTCTGCTGCGCGCACGCGCAGCAGGTCAAGGAGCACCTAGAGAAGGCCGGCTGGACCGGGAAGGTTACAGCCCGGGAGATGATTGTCACTGCCGTTGAGTCGCACGACGCGATCAGCGCGGGCGACGCCCTCCGCGTCATGTATGGTCGCGGCGTCGTGAGTTTCCGATCTGAGCCCTTACCGTGGAGTATGAGGACTGTAGTAATAGTGTTCGGTGTTGTTAAGTCCTCAAAATTTGTCTTACGTAGACCATTGATTGATTATAACTGATAGTGAACACGCGTGAGATTGAGCCCTGGGGGAAATTTGGGAGTGTCAAGTAGAAAATAATTGTAGTATCACTTTATGTCTAATATGGTGACCTCCCATTAGGTATTGGTTGCTTCACTAGTGGGAACTTGGGAATCAGTGATAATCAGCATGAGAGTGTGCTGAAAGGAATGAAGATATTTTTTCCAGTCATAAGAAAACCTAGTATAGGCCCCCTTAGGAACAGCTTAGCCGCTTAGGCATGAAATCGCTGTTTTGAGGTGTTTATTTGCATAGGTTGGTAGCAAAATTAATCTGAAAGTAAAAACGATAATAATATGATAATTTCAAGCACCACATCAACTGTGGATAAGTTTAAGTTTTATTGCCATGAAAATAGGTTGCACGTTCTACAAATTTTCTTACTAGCAAAATAACAATAACTAGATTGAACTTAGCCGTTCATCTCCTTGCTATCAAACTCGCCACAATACCATCACGTACTACTCCCATAATACCATCATCATAACTAGATGTAGTATTGTCCACTCTGCCACCTATCACTTCATCTTGAACATACTCTTCTCCCATGTCCTCCTAATCTATGCAAGTCTTCCATTTGGTGTCTTCAAAGTAATGAAGATATTCTGACATTCTTTTTTCATGAAGAGTTGTGATGCATAGAAATGCTCATGACTCCCTTCCTCGGCCCCATCCTCAGTCACCATGGCCAACATCTCTTCGATCTTAGGCCTCACATGATCAGCAGATGTAGATATCACATAATTTTTAACACTATAGGCATAAAAAAAATGTCCTCACTTTATCCTCATTATCAAGTGGAGCATGCCAAAACTTTGCAACATCAACACATTTCTGCATATAAGTATGACAATAACTTATTAGTTTAAAAGAAACATTTCAAAAATCAAAGAACAGATGAAACTGACATAAAGAGGAGCATATCGCTATCTCTTTTCCCCACCAATCATCGCTAGCTGCTATGGTACCGGTGATAGGATCCCTTCCTAGGCCAGAGGCATGTTGATTCAATGATTTCCTTATATTATACTCTGTTTTTAGTATCTCCCACTTATTGTTGAATTGCTTGCGCGTATAGTCTCTCTTTCTGCGCTCATTAAACTTGTCAATCAAGTTGATCTTTTGTTGTTCAAACATTGGTTTGGCCTGTTATTTGCATTCACTTCCTCAACAAAAATGTCAAGAAAAATTCTATGACCAACTGCATGACTAATAGCCCAAGAAAATTAGCTATGACTCAATGCATAACGCATACATGGCCACTTATCCAAACACAACCAGATCGATATGTGCCTAGCCACTTATCCAAATACTCGACAAGCATCTATCAAAAGTTATCTACACATACACGACATATACACCATCTATCAAAAATTATCTATACATACACAACACATACACATCTATTAAAAATTTGCCATGAATCGGAAGTCACCTTCCACTGTGGGGGCAGTGTTTGGTGGCGGCGGCAACCTTGGGCGAGCGGAGGGCTCGTATGGCGGCGGGCGCTGCAGAGGGAGGAGAGCGACGCGGATGGAGGAGGCTTGCTGGATCTGGGAGTCGAGCTGGTGTAGAGGGAGGACGACAGCCGTGACTTGGCGCCGTCGGATCTGGGCGGCGGGAGGGCCAGCCGGCGGAGGGACTTGGTAGCGGGAGCTTGAGGCTGTGCAACGAGGTGGAGGGGGCAGAGGGAGCTGGAGGCGGCATCGAGGCAGCGGAGGGATGCCGGGGCGGTTGAGCACCAGCGGTGGCGCAAACCCTAGCGCACGGCCCTCTATTGCCGCATCATTGGGTTGGAGGAGAGAATGACACGGTGGGGAGACCAGGTGGGAGGAGAAAAATGTGAAGGGTTTTCCCCTTATATAGCGAGTGGCAGTTGCTTCATAATTTCTTTGTGAAGTAGGGGTATTTACAAGAGTGGGGAGGTGGGGAGGATGGAGAAGCTCGGGAAGCCTCTTGGTAGCAACGTGGAATCGTGCTGGCTTAGAAATTAAGTTCCAACTCAAAATTGCCTTAGGGATGGCTTATAGCTTATTTAGACCTATAAGCCTCCCATAAGTCATTCCTAAGGGGGCCATAGACTCTTTTCCCAAAAAGTGTGAACTACCATTTTTTTAGGTTTTAACTATGCCGTCCTACTGAAAACTTATGTGTATTAGTCCATCTCCACTTAGCAATTCAAGCGCTTAGCTCTGTGGTTACTGTGCCTACCTAGTAATAGTATGTTGTTTCTTGATTTTATTGATCAACTAGCTGTAGCTTGTACTGAATTATTGTGACACATATAATTAGACCATAGTCTTACTTTCTTATCCCATTTTCAATTTTTCACGCACTGGCAGTGTGCCTGCCATTTCATTTACACTTTCGGTTGTTTCATATAGATTCTTCCTGTTTATGTAGATACATGGTGATTTTATTCTCATCAGTGGTGATACAATCAGCAACATGAGCTTAAAAGATGCTCTCCAGGAACATAAGGACAGACGAAAAAAGGACCCACTTGCTGTTATGACTATGATCATAAAGCGTTCAAAACCTCAATCCTGACGCACCAGACACGTCTGGGCAATGATGAAATTGTTTATGGCGATAACTCCTGAGACAAAAGAGCTACTTTATTATGAGGATAGGGCAGATGGCTCACACCTGTGTGTGACAATTGACAAGGATATACTGGCCAATAACCCTTCTCTCCAATTGCATAATGACATGGAGGTTTGCTTTCAAACTAATTAACTCTGCAAGGCATATATGTTGTCACTGATCTCTTTTTTTGCTACGCTGTTGCAAGATGATGCATAGTATTCTTCAGCATTTCAAAATCCATCTTGTTTTTACTGATTTGTTTTTAAAACTTCCTTTTCTGGCAGGACTGCTATATTGATATCTGCTCGCCAGAAGTCCTTAGTCTTTTTACCGATAACTTTGACTATCAACATCTCCGACGTCATTTTGTAAAGGGTCTACTAGTCGACGATGTAAGTCCATTCACCACTATTTGACCTCCGTAAGTCAAGAAAACATGCTGGTTTTTCTTAGTGCAGTAGTATCAGTGCTAGCCCTGCTCTCATGTATCTTTTGTAACAAACAAACGGCCTGCCGATCCTTTCAGATTATGGGGTACAAAATCTATACTCATGAAATAAACTCAAGTTATGCCGCAAGAATAGATAATTTCAGGAGCTATGATACAGTGAGCAAAGATATAATACAAAGATGGACATACCCTATGGTGCCTGATGTGTTATCCTTTGGTAACTGCCTTGAAATGAAACTTCACCGGCAGGGAAGTCTACAAGGCATCAGGTATGCATAATGAAAGAGAATTCCACAAAGATTTGTTTCTATACTCTTGATTTGGTATTGTTCCTTGATTCATTCTTCAAAATCTAGATGAATTTATCATATCAGATTGTTTCATTTGAAATGGATAAATGGTTTGCAGATATAAGTTGATAATTTGATTAATTTGGAAGTTTGGTTATGTTTGCATTATTAATATTGCATGGGTTATTTTAAATTGTGATTTTAGTCTCTTGGGTATGATTTTTATCTATCATTTAGGTCTCTATAAATTATATAAAATTACCTTTCAACGTATGAACTGTTCACATCTTCTACAGATGTAACATTGTCGCATTCTGCACAAATTGGTGCGAATTCTGTTATTGGGCAATGCAACAAGTATTGGAGAGCATTGCAAGATATCAAATTCAATCATTGGGGAAGGCTGCAATATTGGGAAAAACGTTCTCATTCATGGTTCCTATATATGGGATAATGTCGTAATTGAAGATGGATGCAAAGTGAGTAACTCGCTAGTCTGTGATGGTGTTCATTAAAGGGCAGGTGCTATTGTTGAGCCTGGGTGCATACTGTCATTTAAGGTACTTGTTATATATTTATATTTCTATGCCATTCACTTTTCCCTTAGGCACAACATAAATAGTTGTAATTTCTCATCCAGCAGTTTTTTTTGTTGTTGAGAAAACACCAGCAGTCTTGTTATCATTGAGTACATTCTGAACTTGTATTTGTACCATTTCAGATTGAAGTCGGAAAGAATGTTGTCGTTCCTGCTTATTCAAAAGTGTCACAACTTCGTCAGCCTTCAAATGAAGATAGCGATGAGGAGCTTGAGTATGCTGACACTAACTCTGGAGTTACAGATAGTCCATGTTAGTCTGCATACCTTAAATTTCTATTCATACTAGAATTTTCATTTTGTTCCTATGATGATTTGGACGTGTAACCCTCATGTTTTAATTAGTGAACTGGGTTTCTTTACTTGCAGCCTTTTCCAGCATGAGGAGTAATGCTGACGACCCTACCGTTCTATCTGAAGATGACGACTTAGGGGCATCCGAGGTATTACTATATTCTTAGTTGGTGCGATGATTTATCTTATGCATGGTTGGAATTATTGTGTTTCAGGTACGCTGGTGATACACTTGTCATTGTCTTGATCTTATAATTGCTGCGGTTGTTGTCTATGATGTTATCGATTAGGCTGGAACCTGTGGTGTCAATGGTTGCATATGGGCAAGGGGTGATACCGGAATTCAGGAAGAATGGAGACAATCGATTGCTCCAATTCCTAAAGAAAAACTCCAAGAGTTGCAGCATGGTTCTGTTGATGACGGTGATGGATCAGAAGAAGACTTGAACAACCGTCCAACTGAACTAGACCATGACAATGATTCTGAGATTAGTGTGGTCGAGGATGATGATTATATCAAGTTTGAGAAGAGGTTATTAATTTATACTTGAGATTCTACTCTTCTTTTTTCTTGTTGCCTTGTGCTGATTGGTTGACCCAATTTAGGTCGAGAGAGAGACGTTCCAACGGGCGCTGGATGGGGTTCATGAAGATAATTTGATACTAGAAATTAATGCGCTCAGGTGTAAAATCTTTACTTCTCTACCTGACAGATGTGGAAATTTCAAAATTTCTAAAATTATAGCATATAGAGTAAGCAATCCTTTGAGCATGCTTTGTCTTGGACAACATTGCACTTATGGGTTGCATACTGTATTCTCCTTTTTTTTCTTCTTGAGGCAGTAATGACAGTGCAAGCCAATTAAGAGAATTTCAGAGCAAAACATATTTGAAATAGACATTATCCCACATATAGATATTCAACTCACTAGACAGAGATATTCCACAAACATTTTGTTCTGCAGGAATATGGCAGCCATGATTTATAGTCCATCTAAAACGATATTATTTTCAGGGTCAATGTTCATTAAGTTAGATTAAAATTCTGTTGCCCAACACGAGCTTTGCTCGTGTAGAGTTGGAAAGTTGTTATCTCCATGTTATTGCGATGGTCTTGTTCTAATTTCATGGTTTGCCCATACAGTGAACTAGTTGGTCTCTTTGATTTCTGTTCAGATGCTTTTGTTGTTATTTGTCAAAGTTACATTTATAGGCGCATCTGTTTTTATATAATGGTTTCGTCTATTTAACCTGCATGTCACCCGTGGGTTGTGCTCATCCTGTAGTTTTTTCTATTTTGTTGTTATAGTCATCATGGCTGACTGCTTAGCCTGCAATGTCATGTTCATTTTTCAGGTTGTCTTATAGCCTTCAACACGCGGACTGTGCTGGAGCGGTGTTCTATTCGATCATGAGGAGTGCATTAGTGGCTGCAAAATCTACTAGTGGTAAGTATTTTAGTGGATACTCCCTCCGTTCCGGATATATAGCGCATATTTTGATTGGTAAGACAAGGCTTTGATCAACAATTACTTCATTAATATGTGGTTTATGTGATACAAAATCACAATTATAAGTAAAACCTTTGAATAGGAATCTAACGACTTCAATTTTATGTCACATCAATTACATACTAATGGAGTAATTGTTGGTCAAAGCCTTATCTTAACCAACCAAAATACGCTCTGTATAGCCAGACGGGGGAAGTACTATGTAATTTTGTGAAGTGTGATGAATGTAATTTGGGGTAATGATTTGCTCAGTAGCTAGTACATTTAGTTGTTTAACCTAAGAGAGGAGATACAATTTACAAAGGATATTAGCTTTTTCTCCACCTCTGAGCATCTTTCAGAGTGGTCATAGGAAAGAGCATGTACTCTTGGACATGGTAACTCAAGTGACAGTTAATGTTCTTCTGGTTACGTTAACTTCTGTTATGACACTGTGACCTATGTGCAGTTTAACTGCATCACAGTACCACAATAGGCCTAGTAAACCGCTGAACTGGCCAGATTCCCAACTTATGCTGCACTCTCTCCTCTTTTGCACATATACATGTATAGAAACGAGGGCCACACGTCATAACCCTCGTACTTTAGGCATAAGTCAATAAACCACGTCAACCTGGTTGGGTCCTACTGTCCTTCAGCATTTCTTGTGTCCTTGGTAGATCAGGCTCCTTCCTGTTTCAGTGCAGCCTCATTTTAAACCTCCTTATATTTGGTTGTCCATGTACTTCAACTTTATGTGGTAAATTTAGCTCAGCTCCATGAATGGTAATATCTGTTCTATGAATTTGCTGTGCTGGTCTTATCTGCGGACTGCAGTTGAATATTGGTGTAGTAACCTGTAGCCTAATAGCCAAGCCCATTAAATGGATGTCTGAGCTTGGTCTTTTTGTATTTTATCCCCTTTGGAATGGAGGATTTTCACAGGAATTTTTATAGGACTTTGCAGGAAACAGTACAATTCCTCTGTACCAAACATGTCTGTTTCATTCTTATTGTGAAATTCATGATTCACGCATTCTTAATTTGGGATGCTTCTGCCTTTATGTTATAGCTGTTAGATCTGATGACAGGTAATGAAAGCTTATTTGTCCTGCTATCCCCCTTCGTTATACAGATAGTCTTCTAAAGACAACTGCAGACGCACTTGGCAAATGGAAGGACCTTTTTACGCAATTACACCAAGTCGGTTGATGAGGAGGTATGGCTCGATGCTATTACTGAATAAATACCTTTGAAATTTTGAACTTAGTTCTGCATAAACTCATGTGAAATGGTTGTCATGCCAAAATACTACCAGGTGTAATCATTTTGAAATGTTCTCATGTGCATCGTGTGTGCTGCCAGGTTTAATCATGTCTACGCTTTTCTTTAATATTTAAGAGTCCGTCAAGCAGTGGCGGTCCACACATGAGCTGTGTGGTCAATTGACATCACAGGTTTTCGAATAACATTGCTATCTCTGTTCATATATACACCAATATCCATCAAGTTTGGAGATTTTGTAGAGATTGACCCCACAGAGTTTGGGTTCTGGCACCGCCACTGCCGTGCAGGTTGCTTCCTCAGCTATTTTGAGCGCACACACAATTTATAAATGAAGGAATCATATGCAACTGTTTGACCTGATGAGACGTTGATCTGCATAATGTGCATATGGATGGTTGTGGTGATCTTGATTCCAAATTTCTTGTGTTGCTGTATTATTGGAAGGCCTTCCTCACAGTAGTAAGCTTTTAGGGTCTGTTTGAAACTAGGATTTCCACAGGAACTTTGATGAAACTAAACATGCACTCTGAAGACAGGATGTTTCCTTCCCTATGAAATTCCTGTGTTAATTTGTGACTTATTCTGGTGTTTCTGTCATCTAATATTTGACATGGACTAAATAGATCATTTTTTGATGGTGATATAGATGGAAATACTATGAAGTTTGAGGAAATGTGTCAAGAGATCACAAAAGAATTTTCTTCACTTTTTTCGAAGGTAAAAACCATTACATTTTGGTGTTTACCACATACAATGTAGTTCAGTTTGCATTGCTGGGCAGTGTACACTGTACTTGCAATTGATAATCCTTTTTTACGGTTTTGATAATCTGCTATTGAACGCAGATCTTGCCTTACCTCTATGATAAGGAGGTAGTAAGTGAAGATGCAATTTTGAGATGGGCAGAAGAGAAAGAAAATGCCGATGAGTCTGATAAAGTTTTTGTTAAACAGTGTGATGCTTTTATTCAGGTATATGTGCTGTACTAAAGCTGAGCTGTCCTTTTTTCTTTGTGCACAAGATTTATAGAACCGGTAGGGCTGTAGCAGTTATTGCACTATCACAATACCTTGTTTCAGTTAATGTATTTTCATGGCTTGAACTGTTACACTTGGCTTCTTGCTTCAATTGCTTTAAATTTAGCTCATGATGTTCTTGATCACTCCTGGTGTAATGGCAACAGTATTTTCTCCACTGAGCTTGTACCATCCATTGGGATTGACATAACAAAAACTAACATTTCCATATGACTTGTCAAACCAACGTCCTATGTGAGATTGTCATTTGTCTAAAATATGCTAATTTTTCACCAATTCCTTTCCTGCTCAGTGGCTTAAGGAAGCTGAAGAGGAAGAGGAAGACGAAGAAGAGTAGAGTTGGAGATCATACTAGCATCCTTTTTGCAGGCTTGAGGGATGCAGCGTTATCCAATTTGAGTGGTTTCCTGGTGGGTTTGCAACCGGAAAGTTTTGGAAGCTCGAAATTGTTTGTACATTATATAATCATATTTTTGTCCCTAACCAATTGGAGGGCAAAAAAGAGGAGAAAAATTTGCCCACGAGCCATGGGTTGAACGACTGCAGAGTGTAGATATCTTACATCCCTTTCTATGTTTGCTTCGTTGATGCTTCCATAAAAGTTTATTTTGATTGCATTTGTTTTAACTGTCCATGTATTTCTTTGCACCCAGCACTTGCACAAATCTTTAACTAAAGCTCAGTTAGATATGGCTCCTTTTTCTATTGAGAAATGTAGTGGGGAAGAAAGCAACCGAGTCTTCTTGCCCAAAAGGCGGCAACGGATCATGTGGGTTGCGTAGATTCGGCACTAATCTTACCTCAAAAGAGGCACGGTTTGTGTTAAAGTACGTTGTTTTCTTTTCTCAGATCCTAAAAGCCTATTCTGCTTTGTTGCAACAACTGAACAAGGGGCAGCGAAATCAAAGGTCGACAGAAAAGAGTTTAAAAAACGTTGGGGCCTGAAGAGGAAAAGCCTGTAGGAAATGAATGAGCAGGGCCTGCGCTAAGCAACCTCTCTGGTCGCTGCTCTGCATGTGCAGTTTTAATTTTATCCACGTATCTTTTATACTACTAGTATTTTTCTATCTTGCCGGATGTGTATATTGTTGAGCTCCGTACGATATTACTTTTGACCCTGAGAAACTTCATGCGATGCCATCTCTGTTAGGTTCATTTTATCACCTAACTTGATACAGTTTGACCTTGTTTATTCACCGTGACCACCTGCCTGAACCTTTCCAAGGTTACTGCCGGATGAACGCTCCTTTTTCGGCGGGCAGAACCGTGTAACAGATTACGGTTGGGAGTTTCGGGCTCTGGGGGCAGAAAGTCTCCATTCCAGAAGAGGTGGATGACGTTGGACGCCAACAAGCAGCAGATGAAGATACCCCAGTTGATAGTCGTGCAGACGATAAGCAGCGCCGCGTGTCACCAGCCTGTTGTGCAAAAAGCCCCGAAGCATGGTGTGTGTGGGTCACACGAGATCTCGGGCTAGAACACCACCACGCCTTGGAAAAGAGAGGCCCCGTTTTGACACACAGAGATCCGAGTCAGCAGAGCAAAGCCCCCGACCCAACCAAGCAAGAGCCGCTCGCTCTTCTCGTGAGCCTTAGCCCTTAAGCTTCTCGACCCATCATCACCTTCCCGCTCTTATAAGTAGCCAGCCGCACGCCGCCATTTCCCAATTCATTCGTCCACGTGATCACGTCAACTTCGTGCCCTGCGAATTCAAGCATTGCGATTGCATGGACCGGGCGGCGGCGGCGATGATATACCAGCTACCGGAGGAGTGCGTCGCGCACGCCATCTCGATGACGACGCCCAGCGACGCCTGCCTCTCGTCCGCGGTGTCGCCGGCGTTCAGGGCCGCCGCGGACTCCGACGCCGTCTGGGAACGGTTCCTGCCGCCCGACCACGCTGCCATCATCGCCCGCGCCGACGAGCCCGTCGTCGACGGCGGCTGCGGGTCCAAGAAGGAGCTCTTCACGCGGCTCTGCAGCCGCCCGGTCCTCCTCGACGGCGGCACCATGGTACGTACTTATATGATCACTAGTTCACCCGCATTGTCGCTAAACACTCGAAATAGTGTACTGGATATTAAATTATCAAGCAGCAGCTGATTGATGGATGGATGGTTTTGCGTGCGTGTTTAGAGCTTTGGGCTGGAGAGGCGCAGCGGCGCGAAATGCTGGATGCTGTCGGCAAGGGCGCTGAGCATCGTGTGGGGAGATGACCCTTCCTGCTGGGTATGGACCGCCAGCCTTCCCGGATCAAGGTACACGTGCGCCCCATATGTCAATATCATGTGCTAGCTTGCTTCTTGCTGTGCATTTCTGCATGTGGCACAGCTAGGTTGAATTGCTATCAAATTTGAACACCATGTACCGCGAATTTAGAAAAAAAGAAGCTATTTTGAGGTTATTTTCAAAATATAAAAACATTCCACAAGTTAGCATTAGTCGAACGTTACTTGCCTCCTAAGTACGTAATCGATCGCCGTGCCACTGCCACCGCTATTTATATATATATTAACAATGAAACGATTTCCTGTTTCAATATGGCTAGAACTAGACAACTAGTGTTCTCTGCTTATATAACACAAAGCCAGCATTTGCTGGATCTTTCAAAAAGAGATAGCCTGTTCAGCATTACTTTACCGAACGTACGCGCGTTTTGTTGACCGAATAAAAACTTAAAGCAGTAATAAAAAGTCTTCGCACGCATTGCTCTGCTCTGCTCTGACCGTGCCCTGTATTCAAGTTCTACTCCAACACGGCATTTCTTACGAAACGGCGGTCTTGCTACGTAGCTAGTAGACAGCATGCTAGCTAGATCGCGTCGCAAGGAAAATTAAGTTCGTAAGACTTACACGTAGTCACGTACTACTAAATTAACACATGTCAGCTTGCAGTTGCATGCACGCACGCATGCACGTACGTGCATGGAACTGTGGAAGGCCCTAACAAATACGCAAGCACAGTTCACGAAGATCCATTCGTGTCCATGTTATTGATCGAACTTTTCTCACGTCCACTAGGTTTCCTGAGGTTGCCGAGCTCGTGGACGTGTGCTGGCTGGAGATCACCGGGAAGCTCCAGCTCTCCCTGCTCTCTCCCCGGACGACCTACGCGGCCTACCTCGTCTTCTCCATCGCCGACGACTCCTACGGCCTCGAGTGCAACATCGGCATCCTGCCTCCCAAGGCCACGGTCACCGTCGTCTCCGGGAACAACAAGCTTCCGCCGCCGGCGGCGGCGACGTCGTCGACGACGGAGCACACCATCTGCCTGCAGCACATGCAGGGGGAGGAGGAGACGATGATGCACCGGCGGAGGCAGGAGTACGTGAGGCCCCGGAAGGACTACGGGTGGAAGCTGACGAGAGAGGCCGACATGGACATCAGGTGCCCGCGCCGGCGAGGCGACGGGTGGACAGAGGTCGAGCTGGGCGAGTTCGCCGTGGCCGGCGCCGGCGAGGAGGGGGTGGTGGAGGTGAGCCTCAGGGAGGTGGAGTGCCGGCGGTGGAAGAGAGGGCTCATCGTGCAAGGCATCGAGATAAGGCCCAAGCATACTAACCTACTGTGACCGATTGCTTCTTTTTTCTTCGGAAGAAGTGCGGATTTTAGAGAAAAAAAAAGCAGGAACTAATGCTAAAATGATCGTCAGCCGGCCAGCGCGTCAACTTTTACGTGGTTGCACGGGCAGAATGCAAATGCATGCATGCAACAGGCATATATGCGTATGTCCCGGCAGGATTAAGGCATGCATGATGTGGACAAGTGTTGATGCATGGGGCCAGTAGGGTTGTCGCCGTACGTACCTGCAGATTGGAAGATTCATTCTATTGTTGTAAAAAAAAACACATGCTTATGCATGTAGCAGTAGTACATGCATACATGGTTCATCGATCTGAAGCCTGAACCAGCTTTAACTGTCAATGTATGTGCTATTTGTCGTAGTACGTGTTGGCGATCATGTTTTAATGTGGTTATCCGTTGTTTCACCTGTAAGCTGATCGTGGTGAATCATTAATGTTAAATATGTTGTTCAGAAATAATTGAAAACGATATCCATATTCAAATGATAATGAAATGTTTCAATTTAGGACTTTTGGGCTTCGTGTCTGGCTCCATCTGGCCCTGCCGAAAATCGGGCCTGGCCCAATAGTGATCTCGTCTCATGCTCTCTCGGAGACGCGCGCGCGCGCGCTTATCCAGTTTTGCTCCATCTTTGCCATCTCCTGATTTGATTTACGTACCATGCATGGTTCCTTGGCTCAATCCAATGTAGACGCCACCATAAATTATCCTGCCAACTCGCGTCACAACGTCCCAGTCGCAACCACAACACCGCAAGCCGAGCGAGAAGCCATGGAGACGGCCGCGTGCGAGATCGAGCGCCTGCCGGAGGAGCTAGCGCTCCTCATGCACGTGATCTCGCTCACGTCGCCGGTGGACGCCTTCCGCGCCGCCGCTGTCCCCCAGGCCTTCCGCGCCGCCGCGGACTCCGACACCGTCTGGTCCGGCTTCCTGCCCCGCGACCTCCCGCGGTTCGTCAAGAAGGAGCTCTCCCACGCGCCGCCGTCCAAGAAGGGGCTGTTCCAACGCCTCCGACCAACCCGCCCTCCTCCCACACAAGCGCATGGTACGTACGTACGGCTGTATGCAGCTCGTTGCTTGATCTCGATGGGCTAATTAATCCGTCGTTTAATTTCTGTAACTACGTACATGTGCAGCGCATGCAGCTAGACAGGGTTAACGGCGCCAAGTGCTTCACGCTCTCGGCGAGCGCGCTGCAGATTTCGGGGATGCGCAGGTGGTGGTCCTCGGCCTGGATCCGTCTAGCAGGTTCTGATCACAGCAAGAGAGGCAACAGGTTCGAGTCATTTCCATATAAATTCAGTTCTTGCATGGTTTTCCACAACATGAGATTGCCACCTTCTATGTAGTATACTAGTAATCATATATGTCACTACGTTGCGACAGGTTCGCAGAAGCCCCTGAACTACGTTATATTGATAAGTTGAAAATCAGTAGCAAGATACAGATCAAGAAGCTCTCCCAAGACTCAACCTAGGTCGCTTACATGGTGGTCAAGCTAGTCGATCGGTAGATTCTACGGGTTGGACTTCCCGTTCCAGGAGGCATCGATTAGCGTTGCTGGGAGCGAATCAATCCGGCAAGTTTGCCTCCAAGGCTACGTCGATGATGGGGATGGGGTTGGTAAGCTGCCTCGGAGACATGTCTTGGAATCAAATTGTGTAAGGAACACCCACCCGATTTCTCTGGGAGAGGATGTTCTGCTCCCTCGGAAAAGGGCCGACGGTTGGATGGAGGTGGAGCTGGGTGAGTTCCATAGCGAGGAAGGTGACGATGGCGAGGTGTCAATCAGCTTGAAGGAGACGAAGGGGGGGACAAGGGTGGTCTTACTGTGTGGGCACTGAGATTAGAAGGAAGCAACAAAGGCCAATGAGATTGTAGGATTAATAACCATCTAAAAGCTGAAAAGGACTTTATTAGATTAGTTTTGGTTGGATAAGAAGAGGCCGAAAATTTAAGCCATTATTTGTTTTCATCTCCTCTTTTGCTTTCATATATATCTTATTCAACAAGAGAATGGTTATGGTCCATATGTAGTTATGAACTTTATTTACACTTTTCGTACAATCCACTAATCATCTTACGAGTGAGAGTGCCGGGGAGTGGAAACATAGTGAGAAGTTAATTTCTTTGTGTTAAAATTATCTATACTACTATAAAAGATCCGATGGCTCATGAAGCAAGTTGAGCCCTTACAGATTACCTCATAATTGCAACTTAAACTTGGCAGTACGGTGCAAATACGGTCAAAACTAGTCCACGTCGACGTATTTTGCCACCCTAGCAAACTGGCATGGACTGGGGGATTTTTAGTCATGCAGCAGCGCAAGGCAGCCATCGACCTTTTCGCCTTCTTCTTTTATCCAAAAAACCCCCTAGCACTTCTTAAACCTGATCCATTTGCCCTTCCATTCTCTCATAAGCTACGGATGATGGCATCAGCGATTGGGAGACAAAAGTTGGGTCGAGCTCAAGCATGGCAGCTGGATGCCAGCAATCGACTGGGCGGTGGAGATGGAGACACGTCGTCGAGAACCTGTTGGTGTCCTCCCCAAATACTGTGAATTATCGTCGTCTCTATCTCCAATTTTGATGAGATTTTAGATAGGATGATCTGATGTTTGTGATTGTTTTCCTAGTAGTTTGTCACGTTCTTAATGGTTTGACTCCCCTGTAGATACTTCGTTTTAACGGTCAATTTAGGTTAGGGTACTCTTTTCCGTTGACTAGTTTGGATGCAAAGTTAGGATTTTCTTTTTGTTAGAAACTGGAATATGCAGGGCACTTCTTTTTATGAACATGTTAGATGTGTGGCTAACTCCGTTAGATTATTGTTTAGCATTGTTATGACTATTTCATGGCCAATCTAGGGTTAAACTAGGGTTAAAATTTTGGGAATTAAGTTGTTGAACATGACCTAATCTAAGGCATTAGCATAGCTCATATGTTGTATCATTTGTAATGTGGGTATATCTAATGAATATTTTAGTGTAGAGATACACCATGGAGGTTTTCTCTGTGGTATTTGCAAGAATATAACTTATCTAGATGCCAATGTTGACTGGTTTGATTACTGTAATAGCGAGACTTGGTCTTTTCTTTGGCTGAGGATTTCTTGAGGACATTATAATACCCACAGTCACCCAGAATAAAAGTGTATTGGTGCATTCCAGAGAGGAGTATTGCTGACGGTTACGAACAATGAAGCGTGATGCTGACATTATTGCCATGAACAATGCTAGCATGAGTTGCAAGAGTTTGGTATTGTTTGTGGATCATGTGAACCTACTTGAAATATAGAACTGGGACGATGTTTTAGTTGATGGACCATAGGAGCTGCCTCAGGTATATATAATCCCAAAGAAGGTTGTTAACGTTGAAAAAACATCTTCAGATGACCTTCCTGCATTTTACGATGATATTATGTTTAGCCCCAAGAGTTGTACATGTGGTGAAGGAACAGGCCAGTCCGCAGAAGGAGAATAGATACTTTTGAAGAAAACGGCATGAGCTCTGCCTTTCTTATAGAAGGAATAGATCAATGTACAATTGAATAACAAGGAAAAGAAAGGAATGTGGCAAGATCAGTAAGATCAGCTACCGAAAAACGCGGAGATCACGGTTAAAGTAAACCGGTCTCAGGCGAATCGAGGTATCAGAGCTAGTTACTCAAACAGGATGGCCGCTCTCATCTCGCCAACCTCCGTATGGAAGGCTAACCGTCTTAGTTTAATATCTAACCGTCTTAGTTTAATATCGTCCATAATTTTTGCAGCGACCTCCTCTACTGTTCCGAATTGTTGCTTGAAGACCCGAGCGTTACGCTCCTTCCATAGGATCCAGAGCCCATATGTTAGGATGCCATAAAGCCTCTGTCATTCTTGTCCTCGGAGGTTTGGACAGCGAGAGTGCCACCAGGCCTGGAGGTCAGCGTTGTTGCCTGAGATGAACTCCAAAGCTCCAAAGTTATTCATGGACGCAACTCGGCGCCAAATCTGTCTGGCAAACGGGCATTGCAGGGAGAGGTGAATTGCTGTTTCATCGTGAGTGCAACATAAGGTGCATATAACTCCATTGGGCCATCCTTCTTTTTGTAGTCTGTCAGCCATCATTATTCTGTTCTGCAGGAGGAGCCAGACATGGAGTTGGCACTTGTGCTCCGCATGCACTGACCAGATGTCGTCTGCCTGGATCTTGGTCAGAGATCCTTCGAACTGTATGTTGTAAGCTGAGCTAGCCGTATATTGTGCCGAACCTGTCCATCTCCAGACTATCATGTCCTCCTGATCAACGCTTGTCGGAGTTTGGGCGATTATGTTCCATAAATCGATGAAGCAGAGCCAGAGTTTGATACTTTCAGAGCCAGAGTTTGCAGAAGAAGAAGCAGAGCCAACAGAGCCAGATTTTGGGGAAGACGAGATGAGCCTGATTCAGATCTTGTAGACAGTCACTATGAACTGGACTAGGAGACCAAGATGTACAAGATGTCATGTATCCTAACACAGAGAACCAACCTGCATTGCAGATGATGACAGTAATGCAGCTGATGATGGAGACCTATACTAGTCCAGTTCTTGCCCCATTGCCACGACCTCCGGCTGGTGGTATAGGTGTTGTATTCATGCATGCCACGGGACAACAAGTCTGAAACTCTCAGATTATAATGACCAAGTATCGATCTACAAGTCCGAGTAGTGTTTTTAGTCGCTGATTCTAAGTTCTAGCAGGGTTTGGCCCGTCCAGTCCTCCGATATTAGAATTAAGGGAATGCCTATTAATACGCTAGACGCAATATTAATCACAGCACGTTTGGTTTCTTGTCAAGATAAGATTGTCTTTATTCGCAAAAAAAATAGAGTTTCAGACTTTTTTGCATTGCGATTCTAGGCGTAATTAGCTTTATGACACACACAGCCAGCAAAACAAACATGAAATGTTCTAGTTGAACCCTCCAATGCACCGCCTTACTCCATCACATTGCGTGCTAGTTGGCGATTTGTGCCGGGCGGTCTTTGGGCCTGGCCCAATACTTTCGTTTCTATATATCTCCTCCTAGTTTTATTTCTGATGTATCATATCATGCACAGTTTCTTGGCTTCCGATCCAATGCATGCACCGCCTACCATAAATTCTCCTCCCAACTCGCCCTTCAAGTTCGCATCACCACTACTTCCCAATCGCAACCAGAACACCGTAAGCGCGAGCTAGGCACGGGAAGTGGAGGTGGAAAGAAGCTATCGAAACGACGGCGGCCTGCGAGATCCAGCGCCTGCCGGAGGAGCTCCTCGTGCACGTGATCTCGCTCACGTCGCCGCCGGACGCCTTCCGCGCCGCCGCGGTCTCCCGGGCCTTCCGCGCCGCCGTGGACTCCGACACCGTCTGGTCCCGCTTCCCGCCTCGTGACCTCCCACGGTTCGCCAAGAAGGAGCTCTTCCACGCACCGCCGTCCAAGAAGGGGCTGTTCCTGCGCCTCTCCAACGAACCCGCCCTCCTCCCACGCAAGTACATGGCACGTACCAACTACTTAGGGCTGCAGTTTTTTCGCCTTTGATGCGATTGTTCAGGTGTGTTAATTTGCTACTACGTACGTACGTGCAGCGCACGCAGCTAGACAGGGTTACCGGCGCCAAGTGCTTCACGCTTTCGGCAAGCACGATGCAGATTTCACTGGGTTGCAGGCACTCCACGTGGCGCTTGATTCATCTCGGTTTTAATCACAGCAGGACAGGCAAAAGGTTCAAGTCGTTTCCATATATACTGAATCTAATTCATGGTTTTCCGCGACACATGTGATTGCTGAATACGTTCTTTCCTACCGCTAATACTAATCATATGATCATATCCTTACGTTTGCGACAGGTTCTCAGAAGCGGTTGAGGTCTCGCTTGTTTGCAGGCTGGAAATCCGTGGCAAGATACATCTCAAGATGCTCTCTCCAAACTCAACTTACGCCGCTTACATGGTGTTCAAGCTAAAAGCCTCTTAACTTCTATGGGTGGGAGTTTAACCAGTACGAGGAGGCAACGGTAAGCGTCGGAGGGCGTGAATCGACCCGGCGAGTTTGCCTCCAAGGCTACGCGGAGGATGAGGACGGTACTTCTCAAAGACATGCCTTGTTCGAATCATCTGGGGAAAGAGAGCCTCGCGCGATTACTTTCGCAGAGGACGTGCTTGTCGCCCGGAGAAGAGCCGATGGTTGGATGGAGGTGGATAACACCCCCTCCAAGTCGGGATCGGGACAGAAGGGCCTTCTCCTCAGCAGGACAACAGCTCCACAAGAGAAATCGCCCGATCCAGATCGCTCGAGTTAGCAGTGGAAAGATAGTCGAGTCCCTCAAGAGAGTTCTTAGTCCAAGCACCTTCGGTAAGATCGCATAGACATCACCCCTCTGACTGTCAGTTTGTCTCAAGTTGCGCCAGCTCCATCCTCAAGTCGCCAAGCTATAAACAAGCCGATGATAAGACGCTCCGGGTGCCGTCGCCTAGCACGCGCACTCGACAAAACTTCTACAGCAGGTCACGACAAAGAGCACAGGAGTCCCTGGAGCAACCAACGACAGCTCGGAAGGAGGGGATGATGTTTTTTGAGTTTTCCTAGCAGTTTTTTCTTAGCTTGTAAAAGATACTTTAGTCAATTCATGGCTTTATAAATATCAAGTCTTTTAGTTAAAATTTTCTTCTAGACTACCTATCCGAGAAACTTCTCGAATAAGACAGTCGGGGACTGGATAAGTATGTGGCACCGAAAATTGGCTTATGCATAAACGTAACCAACGACTCGACCAAAACAAGAGGAAAGGGTTCTGCGCTGCAACCGTCAGGGACGCAAGGAAAACCCCTTAACGCGTCTGTAGGTGACAGGGGAAGCCACTGAGCCCCCCACTTGACCAGACCTAAGGCCTGGTCGACTAAGCTCCCCGGTTCCGTGGTAAAGTCCCCCGACCACGAGTAAAGGAAGAAGAAAAAGTGGAATATGACTAAGCCAACAGAACCCGCCTGCTTATCCACATCCTCGACCACTTTGACAGAAGATATCGTGGATAGAGTGCAATGTGGTTGACAAGAGGGAGAATGTAGAACTTACTAACTTATGTCCAGTACCCCAGCAACAAGGAAGCACGAGTTGTCGCTACGACCACGATAAGCTGTACGAAGACCCCTTATCGCGTTTACTGATGACGAGGAGCCACGGAGCCCTCCATCCGACTAAATTAAGGCCTGGTCGATCGCAGTCAGCGGTAAATAGCGCAACTCGCAAATCCTAAGTCAGGGGAAGGGGACGCAAGTTCGACTAAGCCTACGAGAACCCTCATGTCCGACAAGCATTCATAGAGCAAGAGAACATAAGTTTTCAGAAAACAAAAAAACACAGGTTAAGAGCACAATTTAGTAATCACAGTTTTCGATTACAAGAGTTATTCAGGAAGACCGGGTGCTTGAACCCAGTCCGCAAAAGCATTGGTGGCACTCTGCACGGCAGCGAGAAGCTTCTCTTCCTCATCCTCCGGCAGATCGGCATCAAGGGCCTCCAGAGATATCTCCGGGTACCGGCGCTTGAGGAGGGCTAAGGCGAAGGCCAGGGCGTCCCGCATCCCTTGCTTGAGCTCCTCGTCGAGAAGCTTCTCGACAACGGGCTTCAGACGTGAGACAGACCCCACCAGCTCCACTAGCCGAATAGCCCCTGGAGGGCTAGGAAAGATGGTGACCCCAACCTCCATGAGCGCTCTCTCGAGCGTGCGAAGAGCCTAGTCGAGGTCCTCCTCCAGCTTCCCGGTGTACGCTCGACTCCGGTTTAGAGAAGACTCCGCCTCGGAGAGGCGGGCCTTCACTTCTCGGAGCTCGGCCGCACCCTCTGCCCGCCGCCGCTCGGAGTCCGCAAGGCGCTTCTCCAACACCTCTGCGGCGACCCACATATCACTCGCCGCAGAGGATTCCCGATGAATCCCTTTCTTGCCGGGTTCGCAGTTCCAACTAGGAACATGGAGTGACAATGCCACGATTCAATACACTCTGCAGAGGTGCACAACTGTACCCACAAACGATCATGAATATGTACCCGAGGTAGCTAATCTCAGATCACGTACCCATGACCACAGAGCCATTTCGCCGCTCGCTCAGTCATACTCCGCGTCGCAGTCCCTCCCATCGGACCAGGGACCACCAGCCATGCCGTTGATCTTACAGATTCAACGCTTTATGGATAGCCAACGGCTAAAGCCACCTTCCCAACAGCGGATCTTATAGATCCAACTTTGAGTTCTTCCTTTCCTGGGGGCAGTATGACCTAGGGCAAAGGTACTTTAGCTCAGCCCCGTCTATACAGGGTATGTGGTATGCGCAATCACTACAGCCCTTAAGCACATTCGATCATTGGTTGCATTAGCCTTATATAAAACATTCCTGTGTGATGAAACCTGCCTTCCCATGTGCCTCCGGCACCCATTCCAAGGTTTCATCACCCACCATGATTCACGCCCAAAAAC
Organism: Stipa capillata; assembly: GCA_019208055.1. Lineage (NCBI taxonomy): Eukaryota > Viridiplantae > Streptophyta > Magnoliopsida > Poales > Poaceae > Stipa > Stipa capillata. Next base: position 649,865 of record JAGXJF010004340.1, read on the forward strand.
CGGCGATCAAATAAAACAACAGTTGATTCAATTTAGAAAATAGGTTTTCATTTTGTGCATGTTATAGACGAGAGGGAAGTTTTATAAAACATTCTCAACGGACATGAACAAGAAACTGGACTTGCCTGGTATCGGATTGAAAATGGAGTTCGAAGGGTTTACTTGTGGAACTCCGGCTTCTGGCAAAGAAAATAATAAAGTACGATAAGGACTTATCCAAAGAATTTCTAAATATGAATGCAATGTTATGGCATGGCATGCATGAGAAAACGTATATACACATTTGAAACTGTTTTAAGGAATTTATACATAAACTTCTTAGACACTCTTTGAAGAATTTGAATTTACTTAAAGAAATAACCTGGATTTTATTTCTTTTTAAGAGCCTTGTAATAGTGTTACTTAATCTAACTTTTGATTTAATTTTTCTCAAAGCTCAATATTTCCTTTCAATCCCTTTTAATAGATTTGAGATATCAGGTCAACGTTTTAGAATTTAACTTAGTGTTTGAGTCTCTTCTTAAAAGGAATTTTTATATTTAACTCAATTAAAGTAATCTATAACTTTGGAATGTGCTTTACTTCCTTTTTAAGAAGGAAGGATTTCTTTAATTTGAGAAATTCTCGATTCTAACTTACACCTTAACATAGATGCATATATATTTCTTTTATTCCTTTGCTTCTTTTCATTTTCTATTTTAAAGAAAACAAAAACATATATATACAGATACATTTTAATATTTTTAAATCCTTATGTCATTTCTGTTTTATTTCATCATTTTCACCTCATTTTCATTTTCATTTCATTCTTCTTCTTTTTTTTATTCATTCCTCCCGGCCGGCACTTCCGGCCTAAACCTAAAATCTGACCTAATCCCTACTCTTTCTCTCTCTCTCCCTCTCAATTCCCCTTACTTCTCTCCCCTACGCCGCCGCCGCCGATGCCAAACCTTGCCTCCATTGCCTTGGTCCGGTGCTCCTCCGTCGCCGGAGGTCGTCGCTGCCTAGGTCGGCTCTCCGCCTCCTCCTGGCGCACGTCTCCACCTCGGCGGTTGCCCCGTCGCCGGCTCGCTTCCCTTTCTCGGGCGTCTCTCCTCGGGACGATCATGCCGCTTCGGTCGGATGCCCTACCTCGTGCGCCCCGGTCACTTCCGGTGCCACCTCGAGCCTAGGGCTCGGGCCTTGGGTCGGCTGGTGTGGTCTCTCCCGGGCTCGTTCCCACGGCCCTCCGCTCCACTTGGCACCCCGCTGGTTGCCTCGCCGCACTGCCCGAGGTCGTCGCGACCCGGCGTGGTAGCTCGCCTCCGGTGGTGCTCCGCCGAGTTTGCACCTCGCCGGTGGCGCGGCGTGGTCGCTCACGACGTCGGCCTCCTCCACAGGTAAGTGCCCCCTATGCTTCGTCTCTCTCTAGTCCCCTACCTACCTCACTCATGGCTGCTATGATTGGTATGGTTGCCAAATTGCTTTGGTGTTCAATTCTATCTGCCTCGGCTCAAGCCCTGTCGATTTCTTCCAATTGATTCAGTATAGCTAATTGACAGTTGATTGGATTATTTTGGTTCAATGCTATGCCATATACCATGAGGTTGCCTTGCCCGAATCCCATTCCTCTATTGGGGTGCTGAAGATTTAGTAAGAATAAACGTTGTGCTGGACCTCTAGCTATGCATTTGAATGCGATACTCGGCTAGCAACCATTGTTGCCTTTCTCTAATCAAATAAGAACATGATACTGCTACCTGGTCTTCATCATATTTCCATAATGTTTTTCTTATGAACAGATGCTACCCTTGGTTTATTTCCCATTTGCTATGTTCCAACTCTAGAACTAGGTTTTAGAAGATATCATTTTTAGATAAGACATATACTGCACTTGGTTCTGACTGGCTTGGTCTATTTGTTCCATAATTCTTTTATGCATATATATACTTATGCCAATCTACTGAACTGAGAAGAACAGAACTTCCCTTGACCTTAGTTCTAAGTGATCGTGCATATATCTGAGTGTGAATGTTTGGAGTCATGAAAAGTTGGTAAGGGCAGGTGCTACACTTAATACGCATAGATTCTCCCTCTTGTGATAATCAGGTCTGAGAGAGTAGATTTTTATGAGAACAGGTTGCTACCTTAGATCTTAGCTTACTGAAATTGAAATGTATATATGTATATGCTCAAAACTGTTAAGAACAGATGCTTCATTTAGTTCAATTCAATTCTATAATGGCTTGATCTGAGAAGAATTTGGAGAAAGTTAGTTCCTGATAAGAACAGATTCTACACATGATCTGAATTAATTTATTCAGATGCTTCCACATCCGAAGAATTGGGTATCAGTTTCTATGTGTATGTAGTTTACATATACATGTTTCTGAAAACTGATAAGAGCAGGTACTGTGTTGATTCTTAGCTGTAAATTTGAGATGATTTTTTCCTAAGAAATGATTAAAGATAAGGTCTATTTGATGAGAACATATGCTACATATGCTGCCTATTTAGCTGCTTAGCTTTGTGATGATTATTTCTGAAAAGAACTTGAGAAAGGTTTGGAAACAGAATCTGATAAGAACATAAACTACTTATGTTACCCATTCGTTGCCTTTAAAACCTTGTGATGAATCTAAAAATCTGAGGTTTTTGTTTGAGAATCATGTGGTATTGATTGATAAGAGCAGATATTATCCAAGGTCTCCTACAAAACTCCTGTGATGAGAAATAGATTCTGAGGGTCACTTATGCTATCAACTTCATCTAGCTGATATTCATGTGTAAATGTGTATGCAGCTACGATGATCTTGGATGGTTTTTTTTTACCTTTAACAAAACTTCATCTATATGGTTATTCAAGGCCATGATGATTTTGTATAAGGATATACCTAATTTCAGGTTTGGATGGTAAGTGTTTGGCTTCTTAGGCTTGCTGGTGGCTTTGCTCCTCTTCTCGGCTAATCACTCTTCTCTACTTGTTCCTCCTCCTTATGTCCTGGTGATCTTGCTTTTCTCCTTGTTGGTGGCTGGCTCCTCTCTCTCCTATGCTCCTTCTCCTCCTCTGCAGCTCCTAAGTGGTGGCTGCTATACTATTGCTCTCTTGCTGCTCTTAGCTTTTGAGGAAATGGTGCTCTTGGATGAGTAGTACTATGGTACTGGTGTTACTCTGCTGTTTTACTACTACTGTTGCATTGCTTCACTTTGCTGCCTTATCCCTACTTGTACTGAGCTTCCTAAGGCCTCTGCCGTGGCAATTGTTGCCACCTCCTGTTGCCTCAACTAGCTCAGTTGCTATGGGATGACTACTGCAGTTCGGTTGCCCTAGTACTACCTGTACTGAACCTTTCTCTGGAGCTCTACAATGATCACTCTTTGCCACCTCCTGCTTGCTCAATTGTCGGTTGAATTGAGCCTCACCTCGGTTGGTTGCAATGGGATATGGTCTAGCAGATCTTTTGCCTGGTTGCCTTATGTGCTAAGCTATTTGACTTAAGGTCAAATGTATGGCTGCTGGATATTTGCCTCGGTGGATTTGTTGCCTTACGGTTCAAGGAATGCGGCCTTACTCAATTTGGAATAAAATGGTTGGATAAACTTGGATGAATAGTTGCCTTATTTTCAGTTTTCTATTTGATAAATCATTTTCTTTTCAAAACAAAAATCATGGAGGCGATTAGATTAGGAAAAATAAAATATATTTTATTATCCTCATCTCTTTTATCCCTAATACAAAAATATTAGATTTGTCCGATGAGGGTCTTAGCCACATGGCCCTCGGACATTTTCAAAAACAAAATTATTTTTCAAATTATTTTAAAATTTAAAAAACTATTTAGGTCATTGGCACTATTTTGCCCCCGCAGCTAACCCTGCGGATGTCGGTGGAACTGTGCCGGTGAAACCACACCTATTTCAAAACATCGTTTTCAAAGCTTCATTTTCGAAAATCCTTGCCTCCTATAGCAACGGTGTAAATCCAACGGTCTCGAGTGCCCATACTCGATGACCTCGGATGACCGCCAACATTTTCGAAGATCTCCCCCCTCCGACTTTCGGTGTTCCTCGACGACTCAAGACTTAAAGACTCAGATTAGATTTAGATTTTGTATAGATAGAATATCATCATGTAATTTTTATTTTTCTTCTTTATTCATTTTGTAATAATATTGTATCATGACATTGTAAGATTCATTGATAAATAAAGTTTAAATTTTATTTGAATCCAAATGTGTATGAATACTGAATGCCATGAATCACATGTATGCCATGAATGCACGACAATTCCTCCCCCTCTCGACCTAGCTCACAACGTAACTCACGACGATCCTCGGTGGATGTCGGAGTATTATTCCGGCAATACTAATTATGGGGCGGTGTGAGCACAGCAAATCAGGATGGCTGCACACGGGAGACAAGATTTAGACAGGTTCAGGCCCTCTCGGAGAGGTAATACCCTACGTCCTGTGTTTGGTGGCTGGTATTGCTGTATCCCGGGTGCCGCAGGCCCTAGAGAATCGATCTCGAAGGGGCCTGAGCTATAAAACAATGGAGAATAGATTGGATGAGAGAGTCTGAGGTAGGATGCCGATCGGAGGTCCCCTACCGGGCCTTATATAGTCGGCCGGGGTAGGGTTACAGAGTCCGGATCGGGCTAAGAGATATGTTTCCTATTCGGTTACAATTGATTCCGGGTAAGCCGGACGGGTACTAATCCGTGTCTTGCACTCCACGTTGGTGCGGTGCCCCCGCGTTGTAGTCAGACTCCGAGTAGCCGGCCCGGCCCATCCCGTGGCTGGAAGGCCGGATTCGTCCTCCTTGGAGATACTCGGGTGGCATATCACCATCAGTGGAGTTAGGTCAACTCAGCAGCGTGAGTTGATCGAACTCCCACCTCACGCCTCTTACGGCTATCCCGAAACTAGGTTCTCACAACCTCCTTCTTCGCCCGCCACCTCCCGGATTCTTCAAGTCGCTTCTTCAGCTCCTCGTTCTCTGCCCGTTGCGCCTTCAGCTCAGTCTGCGCCCTTTGGGGCAGAGGAATCAAGGGGAGGATGCGCTGTCGAAACACAAGGTTAGTATCGGATATACAAATATTTTTTTACTACTAACTCCTCAGATTACCTGTAGCATGGAGTAAATATCGACGCCTCCGGGCGCCGACATTCTGACGTAGGGAGCTCAGTCTGTACGACCAAGGGCGGCGCCGGAGTCTTCACCGGGGGCAGCTCCTCTGCAGCAGTTTTAGCCGCAGCTCCGGTCGGGCGGATGGTCACCCTAGTCGGAAGAAGCAGCCTCGTCAGTCCTCAAACGGTAAAAGAAAGGAGAAATGAGATTTCAAAAAAGACCGAGAAGAAGACTCACCGGTGGCACTTCACCGGTGGTGAGGTTCCCTTCGTCGGCACCTCCAAGCCTCGCTTCTTGGTGGGCACCAGCGGCAACTTTCCCTTGCCCGCATGAGGGCCTACGACCGGCGCGACCTCCTCCACGCGAGTAGGCGTGGCAAAAGGCGCCGACTCCTCCGGGCAGGATCACTCGAACCCTGTATCTTGACTACTTATTCCCGCCATTCATGAAAAGTTAAAGGGAAAAATTTAGTCGAGCACCGGTTCGTACCTGGGGTTGGGGGCTTGGCGGAGGAGAGGGAGCTCGAGTAGGAGGATCCGCTCGGGTAGATTTCACCGCCGCCTCAGCCTCAGAAGAGACTCCAACACTCGGGATCGAAGAGGTCGCACCGAGGACCTCAACCTCTTCCTCCTGAACGGGGGCACCAGCCCGCTCAGCCTCCGAGTCGGGACCCCCGCGGCCTACTTGCTGCAAAAGAACCCATGTGGCGTGAGAAGCACCACATGAACAAGCTATGACCAGACAAAACAGAAACTATGGACTCACCGAAAGAATCTCCCTTTGTTCTTCAGGGCTAAGGTTGGTGATCGACAAGGGTATGTCGGTTCGCCCGCCCTGAGGAGATTCCTCGAATAGGTTGTTTAACCTGTTTCCAAGCTCCTCGGGGGAAAGATCTATACAACCAAGTAAAAATTATAATAGGTGAGAATAGGTTTTCGACTAAGAACGACACTAAGAAGTTCTGATACTCACCGGAGTCGAAGTCCTTGGTCTGGTCCTTGCCTTCTGGGACCACCCAAGCAGGTTTGACCCTTGACCGAAGGGGGCTGATCCGGTGCCGAAGGAAGTCCTCGGCGACATCCCACACCAACAAGCCTCTGTTAGCGAGATGGGCGATGTCGCCAACGAGGGCTTTTAGCCATTTGGTTTCCTTCGGGGCCTTCGACCAGCTCTTTGTCGGGAAAGGCGCCAGCCCGCGGTAGTGGATCTCTGAAGAGAGTGGGGGCTGGCAGTAGAACCACCTCGAGTGCCAGCCCGACCATGAAGATTTCTAAGAAGAGGAGATTTAGGTATCCTTCCTCCCTTCCCAGAGTCGGAATACGGTGCCGTGGACGACTCCTCCGCTGCTGACCTTCATCCGGCGGAGGTTGTAGTAGTGCCTCCACAGCTCCAGGCTCGGCCTGATGCCGAGGTAGGCCTCACACAGGTGTGCGAAGACCGCCAGCATCAAGACCGAGTTCGGGTTGAGGTGGATCAACTCGATCCCGTAGAACTGGTGGACGAAGAAGAAGAAATGCGAGGGCGGTAATTGGAGGCCGCATCGAAAGAAGTCCGCGAAGATGACGGTCCAGGTCGTGTCTGGACTCGGGACCGTCTCCTTCGCGGCCTCCCGGTGAGGCACGAACACTTCCAGGAGGATGACCTCCTCCGTCACCAGCTTCTTGAGGGCGGCGGAATCCATTACCGAGGCCTCAAACTCGGGAATGACGGAAATTGGCCCTCCCGAAGGATCCTCCGCTGGCTTCTGGGGCTCAGGAAACTTCCTTGCGGCACTCTTCTTCCCCATGATCGTCAACGGTGATCAGAAACAATGAAGTGGGAGCTTGAACGCAGGAGCACAAGGAAGAAGACGAGAATGCTAAGAGGAAGAGAGCAATGCGGGCAAAACCCCAATTCTTGGTCTCTTAAAAGATTCGAATTGCGCCTGACCGAAGCATGGTTTACAGCATGACCTGTTCCATCGCATTAAATACGGAACAGTTACTTTCCCGCATGCCAGATGACGTGCGCGAGAAAACATGGGTCTAACAACCCACGACCCTGATGAGCGCGTAATGCTTAGGCTAATATCAGCCGAGCAGTAACGCAGAAAAAGGAAATATTCTTCATCACCACGTGAAATTTCCGCCATGACGGTTCGGTTTCCTAGAAAACTGTCAGGCGAACACATATCTGTGATCGACGGATCAGATTAAACCAGAAAATGCTTCGGATTACTTGGAAGTTAACTCCAACCAGAATATCTCGACTACCCGGTAGAGATAGTGCCTACTCAGAGAAGTTGTCGAGCAGTACTTGATTTCGCCTACTCGGGGTGTTTCCCGACAAGGGCAGATTTCACACAGAACGGTCATGACCTTACTTCAAGTACTGATGGGGGGCTTGACGATGGATAGTATAGTATCCGTATATTAGGAAGTATCCGTATATGATTACCGGAGTATCGCACTTACCCGGTAAGGATCCCAGGACGATAAGGTAACCTCTCATAAAGAGGGAAGATACCCTTTAAACTAAGGAGACGATCCCGATGTTTAAGGAAGCCAGAGTCTTACCTAGGTCAAAGTCCCAAACCGGTACGACTAGATGAACCTCCCTATAAAAGGATCAGCTGTCCCATAGGGGAGGGACAAGTCTTAGGAGAAGTTCTACGAGCCCTAGAAGTCATTCCAGATCCAAAAGCCCTAGCTATTCCTATGAGAAGACCCGCTAGCTCGAAGGAGTCAAGCTCAGCGGGATTAGTCGGATTAGTCTACGATTAGGTCTAGGGTAGCCACTAGCATACACATCCCTTGTAAGACGATTCTCTGATCAATATATAAGAACAGGACGTAAGGTTGTTATCCCGAGTGAGGCCCGAACCTGTATAAAAAGAACGTTTTCTTGCTGTCAGATCTCTTGGACTTGTGCCCTAGAGGTCCCTACCCCCCAAGTATCACAGTTCCACGAATACCATAAGATCGGCAGTTTACCGATCGTCGACAAGTTATTTCTAAGTCAATAATCCTAAACGTTGATTCTTGATCATGTGTAACTTAAACTCTAGAGATGTGCAACTGAGCGGAACTGAACAGTTGCACATTTTCTATACCTAAGTTGTATATTTTTTTTGCAACTTGGCCGACTAAGAAATAAAAATTAATCAGTCAACTGAGAAATAGCCATTCCGATTACATAATGTTTGTTTTCTTGTCAATAGAATATGGTGGTCTTCATTCGCAACAACAGAATTTCAGAGTACTTTTTTGTTTTGAAGGAAAAATGGAGGGTCACTACCATTTATCTTTATATTTACTTCTATACATATCTTAGTTGGTGGTGATGGTTCATTTGTCGTCCCACATTCGTTCCACCAAAGGCAACTTTCTAATTAGTATGGTTATCTCTCCATAATTTTTACTATTCTAATTTAGGGTTAACCAAATATGTTGTATGATTATTTTTACAGTTTTACTATCTGTAAATTGTTTTTTTTTACTTAAAGTTAGCTTTTTGCGGACATGAATTTATATGAAGACTATGTGTCACATGATTTGATTTATATGAAGACTATGGACCACCTAAACGCATCGTTAGAGGCTGGACTAGATCAATATTGGACTTACATATAATTGAATAAAATAGTAGCTCATATATTTTAAATATTAAACACACATTAACAAAATTGAACTTATGAACATCAATGTAGCTCAATACTTCTTCCCAGCATTGTTAGGTTAATAACTAATCCGATATGAACCGGTCTAGAACATCCTATGTGATATCTATATGGCGCAAGACTAAATCAATAAGTTAACAAGACTACTAGAGTAGTAAAAGGAAGTTAAGAGGAGAAATGATCCCATTAGGACATGTACAAGGGGTTTTTGGTCCACTATGGACTATACATCATCCCATCGCTCTAATCCATCATGGACTCATGGACCACTTTCACCCTTTTACCTTTCTCTTACTCATAACTCAAGAGCACTCTTAGCTATTTGTCATGGGGCTTTTGCAATAGTTTTTGGTTTCCCACTACATGATTATTGCTCTATTGAATTTGCTACAAAATACTAAGCATACTCGTTTCAAAAGCCGAACATACTAACCATATGTTTGTGACAGGATCTTAGAAGCCACTGAACTCTTGCATGTTTGCTCGTTGGATATCCGTGGCAAGACACAATGCATACTACCATAGAAACGACATTCTCAGCTGGTTAAAAATAGCTATCCGAGCCGGTTTCCAATCCGACTCTAAGTAAAGGGATCTAATAATATTTTTTTGAACCGACTCTACAAATTTACGAGCTCAGCCGGTTGAACATACAGAACTGACTCTAAAAAATTAGAACATCAGCTAGTTGAAAATATAGAACCGATTGTGATGCTCAGTAAAAGAAAAAAATCACGCGCTGCTCTCCTCGTTGCTCGCCGTTGATCAGTCGCTGCTTCTCTCCTCCGCCACGCCGCTGCTCGCCTCGCTCGAGTCCTTCCTCGCCACGCGCCAAGATGACAAGAACAGAAACAACAATAAGCAAATCCAGTGCAAACAAAAACAAGAACAAGATCCATTTAGAACAAATCATAAGCAAATCAACAATAAGTAAGAACAAGGGCAATTTTATATGACCTTGGTGGTGTACACCTTGTCACTCTTCTCATTGATGTAAAACTGGAGATACATCTTGGATACGCGTTACGCAGCGGGAATCAGCCCCGAGAAATCTGACGAAAGGGAGGCGGATTTACTTGCCGCCGCCGCATCCACTGGAGCAAGTCCGACGCATTAGAAGTTGCTTCGCCGCCTCCATGGCCTCCGCCTCCACCGGTTGCTTCGCCACCTCCTTGGAGCTGTCCCGGTTGAGGGGCTCGTCGGCCGGGTGGAGGAAGGCGGGTGGGCGTCGCCATGGACAGGGGGTTTGGTGGTGGTGGGCACTGCGCCGCTGAGGATAGGGAGAGAGAAGGGGCGGGTGGAGGGGAGGGAGAGGGCGGCATGCGATAGATCTGGAGAAGGGAATGAGGGACGCGAGAGGGGTGTGGTGCGATGGAGCGTCAGCATCATCAGGGGAGGAGGAGGACCAACGCCTGGTCGCGGTCGCGCTCGCGGCGAAGGGGAGCAGCAGTAGCACCGCCTGGTCGCGGCGAGGGAGGAGGAGGACCTAGAAGGGGCGGAGACGGTGGAGGGTGGAGGAGGGAGAGGGATAGGGGCAGGCAGCCGATCTGGACCGAGAAGGTTGGCCGGGATCCGGGGCAGGTGGTGGAGAGTAGAAGGGTCCAGGGCGGGAGGTGGAGAGCAAAGGAAGAGGGTGGCCGGATCCAGGACGGGCGGTGGAGAGGGGAGGGAGAGGGAGACGGACGGCGGATCTGATTGAGGAGAGGGAGAGGGTATTGAGGCGGATCTGATCTAGGCGCACGTGAGTGGTGTTAGGGTTAGTCCGATTTAGACATGCTAGCTGAGCCAAAATATGTATCTCAGTCGATTTTCTTTAGTCCGATATAGATAGGCTAGCTGAGCCAAGATATGTATCTCAGTCGGTTTTTCTTGAAAACCCATTGAGATATTGTAAATACAAATATCTCAGTCGGTTCATTTTTTATATCGACTGAGATACTTTTCCAGTCCGTTTTTTCTAACCGACTAAGATAGGTAAATATTTTAGCCAGGTTATTTTAACCGGTTGAGATTTGTCTAACGCAGTTGGTTTTATTAAAACCGTCTATGATGAGGGTCCAAAAAAACTGTTTTTGTGATAGTGACAAGATGCTGTCCCAAAACTCAACTTACGTGGTTTGCATGGTGTTCAATCTAGTGGACGGTGGATCCTCTGGGCTGGATTACCCGCTTCAGGAGGCATCAGTCCGTGTTGGAGCAAATCAACCCGGCGAGCTTGCCTCCAAGGCTACGTCGAGGACGAGGACGGTGCCGCTGTGGTGCCTCGAAAACATGTCGTGCATTATAGGTGGGGAGGATACCGTCGCTCGATTCCAATCGAAGATGATGTGATGCTCCCGTGAAGAAGAGCCGATGGTTGGATGGAGCTAGAGTTGGGTGAGTTCTACAATGAGAAAGGTGAGGTGCGCATCGGCTTGACGGAGACAGAATCACATGATGAAAGGAAAGGTCTTATTGTGCGGAGCATTGAGATTAGAATTAAGCAGCAAAACTGCCACTCGGGATAAGTAAGGAGAGTTCACGGTCTATTTTGGACAAGAAAGTCTCGTCCGTGTCACTTTATCAATTTGTTACGATCCTTGTGTTTAGCAAGAAGTTCTGCTCCCGTTTATATATAACATGGGTTTCCGTTTTCCTATTCATCCATGACAGCAACTAACTAGCTCAAATGGATGGTGCAATGCAAATAACGATGAGATTTTTTTTTAAAAGGTGACATGGTATCGATGCATGATGGCGCAAAACTTCAAATCTAAGATTTGATAGATACTCCCTCCGTCCCAAAATGTAAGGCACGCACACATTTCAAGATTTACAATTAGATCTATAATATGTTAGTTATATGACACAAAAATGATATCATTGGAAAGTGCTTTCGAAAATGAATCCAACATCACTTTTGTATCACATAATCAAAATATTATAAGTCTAATCATAAATTTTGAAATACGTGCGTGCCTTACATTTTGGGACGGAGGGAGTACTCAAGAAGCAATATACTATTCAACGAACGTGTTATTCAGGCCAACAATATCCAATGAACCATTATTTTAACCTCTTTTATTAAATTGTGTGTAATGAATCTCATGTCTAGACTCCTCTAGACTTTAGACATAGATCCATGTAGGTCATAACTATTTTAATAAAAGCATATTGTTCGGGTCTTGAACTCAATACCTTTTAGCTCTAATATCATATTGACTTGCATGCATCGAATCAGTTTGGTTGATGAAAAAAAAAGATAATATATTTCTATGTTCTTTTGGTGTCTCAAACCATGATTTGCTTAGGACAGTGCTTTGGCGAAATCTTGTGGCCATTAAACCTGAGATTAAGTACCACTAAACATAAAAGGCCCAACTCAGATGAAGCACACTTATAAGCACGGATTGTAATTATCTTGTTTATCTGCACGTTGGGTGCAGTCCTTATGATACAGGATTCACTCATCTCATATAATCACAGTATGCTAACAGACAACTTTCTGTTTTTTCTTTTGAAAATAACCCCCATATATGTGTTAGTTAAAATTAAAGGCAAATCTATAGCCCTACTGTTACAAAAGTGTCCACGTACGGGACAAGCCAAAAATACAGAACTGTCGCTAAGGACAAGCATAACATAGCACTTGGGATGAGAAATCGATATACAACTTTTTTGTACAACCTAATTAATAAATCTCTAGGATTTTAGAGAATGCTATAGGTTTAATAATGTACAACTGATTGAGAAAAAAATATTCAGATGTATAAGAAATAGCAAATCAGAAATTCAGACGTATAAGAAATAGCAAATCAGAAATTCCTGCCATACGAACAAAGTTTTAATTTCTTCTTTGGTTGTTCCCCTTTTGTAACGATGGAGTTGCTGTATGCCACATAGTTTTTATTTAACACAGGGTTTCTTTCAGAAAAAAAAACCCATCTCCGATCTATCGACCCCACATGTCAGCGGTCATCCTCTCGAACCCAGAACGTTGCACGTTCCTAGCTCGATTGAATATTGATAGGCTTTTCTCAAAAAAAATATTAATAGGAAAATTCGATGTCGTGTGTTATTACTATATACTCTCTCCGTCCATAAATATAAGGTATATTTTGATTAATTAAGACAATATTTTGATCAATAGTTACTCTATAAGTATGTGATTTATATGATACGAAATTATAATTATAAATAAGCACTTTATATCATATAAGTTATATCTTAATAAAGTAATTGTTGATTAAAATTTTGTCTTAACTAATCAAAATACGTCTTCAATTCCTAGATGGAGGGAGTATATATTTGTGCGCGCGCACATACAGAGCTGGACAGGGCTACCGGCGCCAAGTGCTACACGCTTTCAGCGAGTGCGCTACGGATTTCATGGGGCAACATGCAGATGTAATGGCAATGGATCGATCTTGGTGGTGATGAGATCGAAAGAGGCGAAAGGTTCGAGTCATTTTCAACCAAAATTTGGACGTGGATTTAGTTCTTGTCTTGGATTGTTTTCGGCGACACTTTTTGCTATATTTCTTTGCTACTAATACTATTCCTACGTCTTTGATAGCTTCTCAGAAGACCGTTGTTGTGAAAAGCCATGCCGATCTCCACAAAACGACACGTGAAAGCTTAAATTTATACCGAAAGCATTACAGAATAGGCAACGAGAAACATAACGTTTTAACGTGGTTCAGCCGCGAGACCTACCTCCACGAGGCATGACTACCGGCGCTCCTCCCTATCTCATAACTTTCTTTCAAGTTACATATCGTTGATTACACAAGACACCTCTATTATAGGAGGTCCGGTTACAGGAGTCCGACCACCAGCTCCACCTTATCTCTACTACAACTCCAAGTCCTACCTCGTAATCTATCTCGAACATATATTCGACATAAACTCAACAAACTCCACCTTGGCGAATATATCCTTCGCCACCTCGAAGTCGTTTTGTGCGAATCTCCGTGCTCCTGTAGGACTTGGGTTTCCTCTCTTGTAGCTCACTGACCGGAGCCACTGACATGTCTGACTTGGTCTCAGATTTGTCGTCCTCCACTGCAAATGTCGCCATACCTAGCTCTTTGGTGACTCCACCTGCAATAATGTATCCTTACAGCTTATAAAGATTCTTTATAGTCCTCCTTCCCTTCATCATAGTCTACTTATTCTTCTTGATTCTCATGTTTTTTTTGTCCTTATCAACTTTGTAGACAAAATCATCATCGTGTAGAAACCCCAGCGGAATCAGATCTCGCTTGTATCTTGGCACATGTCTCACACCCATGAATAGTTGCTCCACCACCATCACTAGTCTTGATTTTGATGTCACCAATCCCGACAACACTATGGCCCGTGTCATCACCTTGGTAGACCTTCCCAAAATCACCAGACTCGTATGTGCTGAACCACTCCTTATTTGGTGTCACATGATAGGAACTTATTGAATCCAATATGTGTAGACTGATTATCTGAAAGCATGAGTCTATCGCAAATATCTTCACCGTATCTGATAGACTCAGCTGTATGATCCTGGCTGCCTTGACTTTCAGCTCCTTCAAAGTATCCTCGTCCATCTTTTTTGGCTAGACATCCTGCAAAACTTTGGAGCAACCCTGTTGTGCCAACAGATCTTTGACCTTTGTCTGCCATGTGACGAAATTGGTGGAGCCGTCAAACTTCGCCACCTCGAATCTTGTTGACGATGACATGTCTGAATATCCGACCTGAACGCCTGCTCCCTCTTCTGAAACCGAGCTCTTCTCTTCTTCAGAACTTGTGCTCTCCAGATTGTCTATAGGCTTCAACTCCTGAGATCTCATGCCTTGAAGCCTCCCCCAATCCTGTATATATAGCTGTCCTTGGACCTTCAAATCCAAGCCAGACTCCTACTTTGAGTTCCTCTCCTCCCAAAAATTGAAATCCACTTTGAATTGGAGCAAAAACCTGATTTAATCCCGAAATCTGGCTGAAAAACCTCAAAAACGCGTCTTAGGCCTCCCCCCACACCTCTTGGGCCGCCCCTACGCCTCCTAGGCCTGTCCCAAACCCCCCGGGGCCGGCCGCAGCCGCCTAGAACGTGTCCTCGGCCTCCCCGGGCCGCTTCTGCCCCTCCTGGGCTGGCCGAGCCGCGCCTGAGCCTAGGGCAGCGCCCACTCGGGCCGGCCTTGCTGCCTGGGCCACCAGCGCCCCGCCCGGGCCAAACCCCCCAGCCTCCCCTGCACCCTGGGCCGCGGCCTCATGCTTGGGCCGCTAGTGCAGTGCGCCTGGGCCGCGCCTCGCCCCGGGCCGCTTGCCTCCCCTCCACCCGGCTTGGGCTACCGCGCCGGGCTGTCCCACCTGGCCGCCTGGCTGGGCCATGCTACCATGCGCCAGGCCAGCTGGCGTGGCCTGTTGCTCCCACGTCCCGTGTGCCACAGCTGGCACCGCCGTGGCCGTTGCCGCGCGGCTTCGTGCCCGCTGCCCTCCTTTTTTTTTCGTTTCGCTCCACCTTGCGCCAAATTTTCCACAAAAAAACTCTGTGAAAAATATCCATGCCCTTTAGAAGCGATTTTTCACGACGTGCTCCAGACTCCACCTCGCCTTGTGCACGCACCGCTGTTCTCTGTCTCGTACCCGCTGGATTTTTCTACACCGCCTTAAGATCTACCATCAACCTCGTGCTCTGATACCACTTGTTGCGAAAACCGGCCCTAGCCACGCCGATCTCCGCGAGGCGACACGCGAAAACTTAGACCTATACCGAGAGCATCACAGAATAGGCAACGAGAGACACGCCGTTTTTAACGTCGTTCAACCGCGATGCCTACCTCCACGGGGCATGACTACGAGCCATCTCATAACTCTCTTTCAAGTTACATGTCATTGGTTACACATGTCACCTCTATTTATAGGAGGTCCGGGTTACAGTAGTCTGATACCAACTACATCATATCCCTACTACAACTCCAAATACTACCTCGTAACCTATCTCGAACACAATTCGACAGAAACTCAACAACGGTCAACTCATGGGTGTTTGCTGGTTAGAAATCCATGGTGTTCAAGAAGCTCTCCCCAAAACTCAACCTACGCCACTTACATGGTGTTCAAGCTAGCATTCGATGGATTCACTAAGCTGGATTTTCCATTCCAGGAGGCATCGGTCGGCGTTGGAGGGAGCGAATCAACCCGGCGAGTTTGCCTCCAGGGCTATTATCGAGGATAGGTATGGGTACGGTGAAGTGCCTTGGAAACACATCTTGCGGTCAAGTTGGGAAAGAGCCCCTTGACGCCTCGTGCAATTCTTCTCAAAGAGGACATGCTGCTCCCTCGGAGAAGGGCTGACGCTTGGATGGAGATAGAGCAGGTGAGTTTCACAATGGGGAAGGTTATGATGGCGAGGTGCCCATCAGTCTAATGGAGACAAAAGGTGGGTATTGGAAGATTGGGTCTTATTGTGTGGGGGGCATCGAGATTAGAACTAAGCTACAATGAGCTTATAGGATTTAGAATCGTCTAGGAGTAATGAAAATAGACTTTATTTGAAAAGTTTAATCATATTATGAGTCCAAAAAGTTCAAGCCATCAGTACGCAGTTTAATTTGTTTCTCCCTTTCGCTTGTCCTGGAAATAGTTAAAAGTAATGTTTTTATTCAATCCATTAGTACGATCTATGTATGTTTGTATCATCTACGGTTTCTTTGCCTCCAATACAATGCACCGCCTCCAACTCCCTTAAATTCCCTAACATAAACTATCTTCCCAAGTTTCCAATTCGGAGCAATTCACAACACTTCCCGTGGCATATCCCGCGTCCGAATTGAACAAATCGCAACCAGAAAGCTAGCCGGAAGACGAGACAGAGAGAGAGAAAGAGCTAGACGGGAGAAGAGGGGGGAGGTATCCATGGAGACGCCGCCTGCGAGGTTGAGCGCTTGCCGGAGGAGCTCCTCACGGCGATCATCTCCCTCACGTCGCCGTCGGACGCCTGCCGCGCCGCCGCCGTCTCCCGGGCTCTCCACGCCTCCGCGGACTCCGACGCCGTCTGGTCGTGCTTTCTGCCCCGCGAGCTCCCACGGTTCGTCGCCAGCGAGCTCTCCCTCATGCCACCGTCAAAGAAGGCGATGTTCCTTCGCCTGTCCGACCACCCCGCCCTCCTCGCCCTCCTCCTAGGCACACTCATGGTACGGTCTGACTGCAATGCGACAATTTCGTGTTCTTGCTTCTTCTTCGAAGTAATCGTGCGTGCAGGTTTCATGAATCTTGCTCGATTGATCGGCAATTGATCTGTGTGTTTCTAAAAATATATCTGTATGTTGCTATACGAACGAGCAGAGTATGTGCCTGGACAGGGTTACCGGCGCCAAGTGCTACACACTTTCGGTGAGGGCGCTGCAGATTTCGTGGGGCGATACGCGCGCCGCGCTACTGGCGCTGGATCCATGTCAAGACCGGTAAAACGTAACACTCTTGCTGCACCTCGTTCACAGTGAATGGAGTTCTTTGTTTCCCAAGACATGATTGTCCTATTGATCATTTGCTGCAAAATACTAAACATAGTCGTTTCAGGAAAACAGTATATTACTAACCATATGTTTGCGACAGAATTTCAGAAGCCGCGGAACTCTTGCATGTTTGCTGGTTGGAAATCCGTGGCAGGATACATAGCAAAATCCTCTCTCAAAAGTCAACTTATGGCGCTTACATGGTGTTCAAGCTATAGAATAGATCCTATGGGCTGGATTACCCGTTTCAGGAGGCATCAGTCAGTGTTGGAGGGAACAAATCAACCCGACGAGCTTGCCTCCAAGGCCATGTCGAGGATGGGGACGGTGCTGGTGTGATGCCTCGAGAACATATCGTTCAATATGGTCTGGGAGGATACAATCGTACAATTCCTATTGAAAAGGGTGTCTTGCTTCCCAAAAGAAGAGCCGATGGTTGGATGGAGCTAGAGTTGGGTGAGTTCTACAATGAGGAAGGTGGCGACGACGAGGTGTGCACTGGCTTGACGGAGATGAAACATCTATCTCCTAAGAAAGGTCTTATTGTGCGGAGCATTGAGATTAGGGTTAAGCAACAAGGCTGACGGTCTACAAACCACAGGAGAGTTCACAGTTTATTTTAGACGAAGGACTCTTTGTCCAAGTTTTTTTAATCTCCTTCTAGCTTTATCAATTTTCTATTCTTGAGATGTTACCATCCTTGTGTTTAGCAAAATGGTTTCCTCCCATTTGTATATAACATAGGGTGGGGCTTTCCGTTTACCTTTAAAAGGAATTTCTTGGGTACTAGCTACGAGGCCATCTCGCCAAACATATCAAGTGATATCATCCAACATGCTACTATCTTGTTCACTAGCTACCTCAACAGGAATACCCAAGCATCTTAAATTTGGTGCGAAAAAAGCACGACACCGTGCCAAATGTTCTGAGCACAGATACTCTGAATTTCTCGTTTCGAAAAGGGCGTCATAGGACAGAATCTGCTCGATCTCCACAACCTCGTAACGCAGGTTGCTTAGGTACAGTTGACGACACATAGGGATGCATTGGATAGAATCTTCACCAAAACGGTGTCTTTTCTATTAAGTCTTTGTATGTAAAGTTAATCGATTAGGACGTGCCAATTATGAATAGATAAATGTGAAAGCTAAAAACTCTGCTCAAATAAAATATTTATGGGGTATTTACATAGGGGAGTTATTCTCAGAAATTACGTACACAAATAAAACTGGATAGGTAGTGCACAATGCTATTCAACACTTATTTTTTTGCTCTCTGATTGCACACTTTGCATGGAAAGTCATACCGACGACTTCAGGGTTATGCCCTCAAACCAACACCGCTGATCTTTTTGGTCCATAGCTACATGGTTTGGATAAGGGCCTCTTAATGCTAATCTTAATAGGGGCTTCAGCTTTGTGTTAGATAATATGGCTATACAGAAATGACATTATTTTTGAGAAGCCAAAATTCTATAAACCTTTACAAGTTCTTTATAGGTGTATATATTGGTTGCGAGCTTGATCGATATTGTAGCGTTCGGAGGAGCGAGAGTTGGCTATCTAGTGGTGTTGGTTCCTTGAAAAGGTCCCGCGAGAGCTTTCACCTCACATCGATGGGATTTTAGCAATTAACTCTACGCTAACCGAGGGATCGTCGACGTCTATACGCTTGTACTTCTGATGTCTAGTTATCTTTTTGGTTATTCCGTTGTTTAATCCTCAGTCAGGATTGAATAGACTTTTCCCCCCTTTTTGTTTTGGCTGTCAGAGGCCGGCAGAGGAAATGCGGGGAGGGCGGGGTAGACTGCCCGCGTGTGCGGAACGGGGTGACGATGTAAACCCCCTCCATCTATCAGAGGGCATCCCCTCCGCCCAGGAAATATTCTTTTGAACGTTTGATATCTCCTCCAGTTGCCACCTGTTGCTTCGCCCCAAATCAAATGCATCCACGTGGCTTCTCCCGAATATAAACGTTGGGATACTGCGATTCCGATCCCCCTCCCACCCCTAAATCCCAAATTCGCCAACTCCAAACCGACCAACAAAGTAGCGGAGCAACCGATGGAGGCACCTGCACCGATGGCTGCGGAGCCCTGCCAGATCGCTCGCCTGCCGGAGGAAACTCGTCTCGGCGGCGCTCTCCCGCACCACGCCCCGCGACGCCTGCCGCGCCCGGGCGGTGTCCCCTGCCTTCCGCGCCGCGGCCGACTCCGACGCCGTCTGGTCCGGCTTCATCCCCCGCGACCTCCCGCCGCTCGCCGACGGCGAGCTGTCCCCCTGCGCCGCCGTCCAAGAAGGAGCTGTTCCTCCGCCTCTCCGATCGTCCCGTCCTCCTCCCTGATAGGTTCACGGTACGTGTATACGGATTCCCCAATCCAGCAACCAATGAAACAGGTCTAGTTTCTCGGTTCATCGCTAATCGATCGTGGTTTCTCGGTGGCTCTGTGCCATGCGTAGAGCATGTGGTTGGACAAGGAGACCGGTGCCAAGTGCTACATGTTGTCTGCGAGGACGCTGTTCATTGTGTGGGGCGATACGCCGCGGTACTGGAGCTGGATCCCCCTCACCGACTCTAGGTTCGTTCGCTCTTCCGAATTCCGGTGCAGATCGTAGAAGTATTCTGTCTAGCTCGTCTTGTTGAATGCTGTTGCGTCGTAATTTCATCCAGTTGCAATTGATTTGAAGGTTACTAGTTGGAACTTGCAAGTGTATGTTTTTAGGGGAAACAATTGCAAGTATAAGTAGTGGGATGGTAGATGAAATTACCCTGTGAATTAGAACACACAATAGGGATTTTGGCATGGTTCCAGCTAGTATTTTAGAACAAGAACAGATTTTGAAGCAGTCTTGATTGATATTGAAAGAGTCTAAAGTTCAAGACATTATCATTTGCAAATTGGAATACCACTGCACCATGTGCACCTCTCCTAAGTCCCTGTTGCTTGACACACCAGAGTACTTTATTTTCTTTTCCATCAAGCGCAAAGCACATGGCCGTTGCAACTTCGGCCTTGTAAACTAAAGGCAGCATAGGTATGCCATTTTACATGAAGAATGTAACTCTATGATGTACCTTGTTCAGAACAAAGTTCTTTCACTCTTTTGTGCCTTATCCTAGCCAACCATATGGAGCTACACAACAACAGTTATGAAGAACTTGGTAAATATACTTACTAAGTTATGGAATTGAGTTGCGATGCTGGATGGTTTTCTGCAACTTATCTTTATCCATTGGTTTATTCTTTTTTGTAGGAATTACAACCCTTTGTTTGTGACAGGTTCTCGGAAGGTGCTCAACTCTTGCATGTTTGCTGGTTGGAAATCCATGGCAAGATACATAGCAAGATGCTCTCCCAAAACTCAACTTATGCTGCTTACATGGTGTTTAAGTTAGCCAATGATTTCTATGGGCTGGATTTTCCAATTCAGGAGGCATCAGTCAGCGTTGGAGAAACCAAATTGACCCACCGAGTTTGCCTCCAAGGCTATGACGAGGACGATGGTGGGGTTCCTGAGAATTATCGGCCTATGAGGCCATTGATACCACACATGACCAGGAGAAGAAACAGTCGCCCAGTTCCTCCTGGAGAGAATATACTGACCCCTCAGAAAAGAACCGACGGTTGGATGGAGCTGAAGCTGGGTGAGTTCTTCAACGAGGGAGGTGAAGATGGCGAGGTGTCCATCAGCCTGACGGAGACGAAAGGAGGCAATTGGAAGAAAGGTCTTATTGTGCAGGGCATTGAAATCAGACTTAAGAAATCAGGCTGAGGAGCTTCTAGGATGAAACACGCCCCGGGTTAAGTAAATAAATAAGGAAATCGTATTTTGTAATGCGTGTTTTGGGGCACTTGCATCTGCTATGCTGTGCAGAAGAACTACAAGCGTGTTCTTTCGTTCTTGATGGTAACCTAGACTTTTTGTACAAACCGTGCTACCTAGATCAAAATGTTGATGTGACATCATTTGGTTTGCAAAATGTGTAATGAAAAGCATTAGCTGTCGTTTCTATATCTTGGTTCAATTGGAAATATAAGCTGACGTTTCTATGTCTTGTTCAATTGGAAATGTAATCAGAGGTGGCAGCTGCCGTTTCTACGGTTCAGTTGGAAATCCTTGTGGCTGTTTCGCATCTGGTTCCTTTTTCTCGACAATATGCAAAAGGTCTCTTCATTATAGAAGGATAGCTAGCATGTTACAAAGGTCAGACATTTTCATTCACATCTTGTTTCCTTTTTCGAGAACACGCAAAAGGTTTAAGTATCTTTTCATGGTAGCTAACATGTTACATAGATCAGACATTTTCATTCGCATCTGGTTTCCCTTTTTGAGAATGCGCAAAAGGTTTGCGTATATTTTCTTTATAGAAGGTTAGATGACACGTTAGAAAGGTCATACATTTTTCACCAGAAAAAAAAGCACGCGAGAATGTCGACCACGCCCCGCACACAGGAACACAAAAACGACTATATATAAATAAACTCTTCGTAGGAAGCAGCGGTGTGCGGATCTTTCCCCTTATCTTTCTCTTTGACGCGACCACATGGATACCGTGCCCTCGTTAGTGCTAGGCAACGGCAGTCCGACATGCCTCCTCCCCGCACGGGTCCTTCTCGAAAAACGCATACACCTGTCTCCCATGCCCTCCCGCAGCAGTCCAGCCGGTTCTCGTATAGGAATTTGAGTCCTAATGCATGTGTAATTTATGCATGTATACGTGAAAGCTAACCAAGTAGGAGTACATCAGTTAAGCAGGAAGCATGCACATGAATTACATGAATTACGAACATCAATTACAAACATCAGTTCTCTACTAGTGCTAGTACCATACATTAGACAATGGAGTCTAAAACATCATGGAGCTAAATTTTTACAAGTTTAAAAACGAAAATTCGGATCGAGGCAAAGTCGATGCCATTTCTGTCGCATCATTAGGCAAAATTTTCTGGCCCACACTCAATCGCCTCCTTCCCGCGGTTGTTGATGAGATCATCAATATGGAATCGCTCTATCACTTTTCTCTCACGGTCATCCATCTGCAAGATACCCACATCCACGATGCCTCCTCCTAGCTTTCGTTATGACGCCGGCGACGGTCGCCACCGCCTCCAAAGGTCCCCAAGTCCCAACGTTCTCCTCATCTGCCTCCAACCTGTTACTGCATCGGTCTACAAGACTAATCGTCGACACACCAGGGTTGCTGACATCCTTGTCACTAGCGCCGGTTGATATTGACATCCACAAATCTGCATAGGACAACAAAATAGTTCACTATAAGCAACACCATGGATGAATAAAAGGGGTAAGAACTATACAATTACACGGGTGCATTAGTGATAGTAGTTTCCTGCCAAAAAATCAACCCATACTCAACAAGGCACGAGAGAAGTAACATTTTAGGCGCATATACAGATTACCAGGTTATTTGATTACGGCTATCATATAATTGTGTTGTAATTATCATAAATTTAGTTTACAGTTATTAATGGTAAACAAACTAACTTATATTTAGAAATATGAGAAGAGTAACATTTCAGGCGTATGGACATGTTATCAGGTTATTTGATTACCACTATCATACAATTATGACATAACTATCATGAATTTACTTTACAGTTTTTTTTTAGGGTAAAGAGAGGGATTTATATTAAATCATAACGAAACGGGTTACAATCTTTGGCTAAAATCTCAGCCAGTCTTGGAGGATCCTCAAGCACCCAAACAGGGCAATTTGGGCGCCGGGCAGCTATCTGAGCAAGCTCATGGGCAGCATAATTACAAACTCTCTTTACATGATTTAAGGAAAAACCCGGTAGGAGCTGAAGAGCAACGCGAAATTCTTTGTAGAGGTGATGCAGCACCGAAAGATCCTCCTGTGTGCTCTTCAAACCCCTTATCAAATTCAAGCAATCAGTCTCAAAGTACACCGGCAGCGTTGTATATTCTCTGATGAGCCGAACGCCCGCCAGTCCAGCCAATAATTCAGCTTTCTCCGCACTGTTGCAATCCGGCAACTCAATGGCAGTGGCCAAAATACATTCACCCTGGCAATTTCTTGCAATAGCACCCGCGAAAGTAGCCCCTGTCGAGTCCCAAAAACAAGCATCTGTATTCAATTTCAGCCAGCCCTCCAGCGGCGCTTCCCAGCGGCTAGCATCGCACAGAGGAGCAGCAGGAGCATCCTTAAGCACCAGAGGAGCCTTACCAGTAGAGTCAGCCGACAAGCTTTTCAAATTGAACAAAGTCTCTGCATAGGATATCAGGAATCTTTCTGAAACTTCCACAGAAGCATCACCTTTGCCATGAATAACATCATTCCGGAGAAACCAAGATCGCCAAAACAGCATCAGAATGAGGTCCCGTTGCCGGTCCGTACCATAATCCAGCAAAAACAGAAGCCAGTCCGGGCCCGATCGCACAAAAACATCTTCAGCCGAGAGCTCCCAACTTGTTCTCAGAGCCGAGCGCAGAGCCCTCGCTTTCGTGCAGCGCACAACAGCATGATACCCATCCTCATTCTCAGACCCACAGATCAAGCAACAACCAGATGAACTTATCTGCCGGCGCCAGCAATTCTCCCCCATAGCCAAACCTTCGCGGGCAAGTTTCCATGCAAAAATCTTAACCTTATTCGGAACAGCAGCTTTCCATATCCGTGACCAAATGGTTTCTAGTACCATCAGGCCAACGGCTCGACGCACCACTGTTCTACGTCAGAAAAGGTTCTCGCAAAGCAAGGCAGTACGCACTTCGCACAGAGAAAAACACATCCCTTTTCATATGCCAGGCCAAGAAATCTTCCGCTGCATAAGGAGGCACTTTAATCTTCAAAACCACATCCGCATCATGGGAATAAAGGACAGACCGTACCAAGTTTTCATCCCAACCTGATCCATCCGGTGTAAGCAGCTCGGACACCCACTTCAACCGAGAGCGACTAGGTGTTGGAGTATTATTCCGGCAATACTATTTACGGGGCGGTGTGAGCACAGCAAATCAGGATGGCTGCACACGGGAGACAAGATTTAGACAGGTTCAGGCCCTCTCGGAGAGGTAATACCCTACGTCCTGTGTTTGGTGGCTGGTATTGCTGTATCCCGAGTGCCGCAGGCCCTAGAGAATCGATCTCGAAGGGGCTTGAGCTGTGAAACAATGGAGATTAAGCTAGATGAGATGTTCTGAGGTAGGATGCCGATCGGAGGTCCCCTACCGGGCCTTATATAGTCGGCCGGGGTAGGGTTACAGAGTCCGGATCGGGCTAAGAGATATGTTTCCTATTCGTTTACAACTGATTCCGGGTAAGCCGGACAGGTATTAGTCCTTGTCTTGTACTCCACGCCGGTGAGTCGCCCCCGTGTTGTAGTCAGACTCTGAGTAGTCGGCCCGGCCCACCCCGTGGCCGGGAGGCCGGATTCGTCCTCCTTGGTGATACCCGGGTGGCATATCACCGTCAGTAGCCCCCGAGTCCTTCGTGGTCTCTCCGCTGCCTGCTCCTTCCCGGTTAGGTCTTCCGACTGGCTTTGGCGTGCTGGGAGATCGCGAAGGGCTGACTGGACTCCTGTGGAAAAGACAATTAAAGCCAAGTAACATTCACCCGTAAGGCAGGAACGTTAAAGGCGTGTGAGCTATTAACGGATAATCTCTGGTGGCATCCGGTCCATCCCTGGGGACAGGGACCGGCTGATAACCCAGCGTGGGGCATGCCATCCATCCCGACTGAGTTCCCGAGTAGCACCCGGCCTTCCCGAGTAGGTCAAGGCCGGCTAGTGTCCCCTGAAGGAATGCCTCTGAAACTCCAAGTCCGAAACCAGAGATAACAGATACGGCGCATAGGTTCCTGAGTCCGAAGCCTTACGCCGGGTCATTCCACTGAGTCTGGGGGTCCCAGATACCAGAGCCTCGAGGCTTAAATGCTCGATGAGTCTGGGTGAAGAATCCGACAGCTCCGTGTTGCTCAGCATCCGACTCGTGGCCTTCGGGAGGCACGCCATCACTGTCCCTCACTCGGGTGTAATCAGCCGACTGCATTCCTTGCTTGAGGCCAGCCTCTGATACCCTCTGTGGCCAAAGCGTCCGGCACCGAGTCCCATTCGGCAGCCGGCTAGTGATTCTCAGAGAATACGCCTTAGCCATCATGTAGCGGAGACGTATTCCGACGGGTTAAATAGCCTGAAAGGCTAACCGTCGGATCCCCTTTATTAAGCCGCACGAATCGTGGCGCCATCAAGTCGTGGGTGCGGGATACCCGCAACGTGGCCTGCCCGAAACGCGCGGCGGAATCCGAAACGGCGCGGACGTGGCCGCGGTGAATCCGGAACGTGCGATCGTGGGGAATCCGAACCGCCCGGTCGCTCCCCTTTATATTCGGCAGAGGCTGCGGGAGGGTCCCACGCTCTCAAACACTTCCGCATTCACCCAGCACTTGCCGCTTCGTCTTCCCCTTGCCTCCAATTGCTCCGCGTGCTCCAAAACCCTAATCCCCGTTCCGGCTCCTTCGGATGCAAGCCCCGGACTGGGAAGCCGATCCTAACGAAGCCGAGGAGGACGCCTTGGTCTGGAAGCTGCTGACCGGAGAAGAAGGAGAAGAAACATCCGCCGAACCGATGGCTTCTTGGTAGAAATCGACGGCGACGGAGGCGAGACTGGAGACCCTCGTCCGGATGGGGGTCCTGCCGCCCAAAGAACTAGTCGAGTGGCGCGCCGCCGTGGGAGAGGACATTCCCACTCCAGACACCGGCGAGCTGGTGGTCCACAGCCTGTTCTTCGAGCGGGGGCTCTCGGTGCCAGTCCACCCATTCCTGCGCGGGCTCCTCTACTACTACGGGCTGGAGCTGCACAACCTCAACCCCAACAGCATTCTGCACGTCTCCAGCTTCATCACGCTTTGCGAATGCTTCCTCGGCATTCGCCCACACTTCGCGCTGTGGAAGCACCTTTTCATGGTGAAGCCGCAGCCAAGCAGGGATCACCCGGCCGTAGTCGGAGGCGCCGGGTTCCAGCTGAGATCCGGCACGGCGAAGAGTTACCCGGCTCCGCCGATGCCGTCATCCCTCAAGGGGTGGCACGCCCAATGGTTCTACTGCGCCAATCCCGACCCGGCGCTGCCGGCCTTCTCAGGCCAAGCACCAGTGGTCAGCCAAGCTGGTCGGACCTGCCTCTGGAGCGAGAGGAAGGCAGCACCGCCGTGCTGATGGGGAAGCTCGGCCAGGTGATGAACGCCGGGCTCACCGGGGCGGTCGTCGTCGCGACCTTCGTCCGGTGGCGGGTGCAGCCGGCCAAACTCCGGGCGCATCCCATGTATGAGTACACCGGCCCGGAGGACCCGACTCGGGAGGCCGCCGACGAGCTGTCGGAGGGCGAAGTGCAGAGCCGGCTGGAGAAGCTTCTGGCCCAGGGAACGAGCCTGGACTTCTCCGACCGACCGACTCCTTTCTGCCGGGTGAACACGCCGAGCGACGTAAGTATCCGAAGCCGTGCCTTTTTGGTTAAATCGCTGACCGAGCCTGACTCGGGGTACTGTCTTCATTTCTTCGCAGGATCTGTTCGGCTTCTGTTCCAGCGCTCCCCTCCCGGAGGACGAGATCTGGAACCAGCCACGGTACGCTGATGTACCGAAGGGCAAAACCGCCACCGCCGGGAGCGGCGGGGATATCTTCTTCCGGCGCCGGCACAGCTAAGAGCGTCGGGCCTTCAAAGGGTACCAGGTCCTTCAAGGGGAAGGGACCGGCGGTTGTTGCGCCCCCTCCTCCTCCCGCGAGCACGGCGGCCCAGGAGGAGGAAGAGGAGGAGTCGGATGCTGGCGGCACCTTCTTCGTGCGGAGACGGGGGCCCCAGCGCAGCGATGACGCGTTGGCGGCGACCGACGTGGGAGTCGCATCCGACGTCGCGGAAGGGTCTTCCACCGGCGCTGTACATGCAGCGCCGGCCGCTGCACCGAACGAGGCCGCTGGGGCGGCTGGCGACGACGCCCCCACTAGCCGGGGGGAGAAGCGCGACGCCGACACGGCCTTCGGGGCGTCCGGCGGGTCGGGGACCTCGTCAGCCCCGGCTGCAGCTGCACCCGGGCCGCGAGCCGCGGGGGTGAAGAAGAGGCTCGTCGTCGCTCGATCTGCGAAGTAAGTGCTCTGCCGACTGATTTTCTGGATTCTTTTCCTCTTCACATGCTGACATGGTTGATCTTGTCGTTCCTGCAGGACGCGGAAGACGGGGGACACCACTAAGGCGCCCCCGAGTGGCCCGGGGTCCAGCCAAGGTGGAGGTCCCCCGGTGCAAGACGCCCGGGCGTCGCCGCCTCCGCCAGCGGCTGCTCCTTCTTCTTCCCGGCCGGTGCCGCCTCCGCCCGTGGTCGCTCACGAGCCAACCCCCGAGCAGCCCGGCACGCAGGTAGACCCGCCAGCCGTCCCTCGGGAGGAGCCCTCCGCCGGAGCGCCGGCGCCGACGGGGCCCGCGGACGCCAACCGGGACGTGGCGATGGCGGAAGGCGCGGATCCGGAGGCGGTCGGGGCCGCTTCGCCGACGCGCGAGGGCGAGCCCGCCGAGACCTCGCCAATGCGGGAGATCAGCGGGGCTCCGCCCTTGAAGCCATGCTCGGAGCTGGTGGCGCGGCCGCTCCGAATCGGGGAGAAGGAGTCGGGGCAGCCGGCCACGGTGGTCGTCGACGACGTCGAGGAGGAGACGGAGTGGCGGGCGGCCGCGGAGTGCGCCGAGCAAATCGGGGAGATCCTCCCTGCTTTGCTGAAAGCGTCGAGGGAGGCTGCCAACCTGCTGAACGGCAGGCTGTGCCCTTTGATGGAGGTACGTACTTTCCTTTAGGATGTGTCCCTAGGAAGTAGCCCCCGGGCCTCTGCCCGACTAAGGTAGTCGGGCGGAGGTCCCCTCGTGTTTCTTTTGTAGTTGCTGCTCTGGGTGCACGAACAGTGCACCCAGAGGGTGTAGCCCCCGAGCCTGCGGTCGACTAGGATAGTCGGGCGGAGGGTAGATGTAGTGTGGTCTGTAGACTCTTCTCCGGGTGCACGAACAGTGCACCCAGAGGGTGTAGCCCCCGAGCCTCCATTGGGTCCTTGGGACCGAGTGGAGGGTTTTGATGATGCTGCCGGGTGGTCTAACTTGCTTGTCTTTTGCAGCAGGTGCTGAACCAGCGGTCGCAGAGCAAGACCGCCGTCCTCCAGGACCGACTGCCGGTCATCGAACGGATGGAGCTGCGGAAGTCCGAGTGGGACAAATTAGCCGCGGCAAGGCAGGCGGCGGAAGACGTGGCGCGCAAGCGTGGCGCGGAGATCACCGGCCTGAAGGCTGGTCTGTCCCAGGAAATCGCCAAGTCCAAAGGTGAGCCCGCCGAGTAACCTCTGTCTTCTGCGCATACTGCTTGTTGCCGAGCTAACGCGTTGTTCCGGTGCAGCCGCCGAAGACGAGGTGTCGAAGCTGAAGGCGGAGCTCGAGGCGGCGAAGGCCCGCGCCCGGGACCTCGACGAGGCGCTTGAGGCGGAGAAGGCCTGGAGGGCGCAGCTTCAGCGTGAAGCCGAGCCGTTGCAAACCCGCGCCCGGGATTGTGACCTTGCCAAGCAATGGGCCCAGAGAGTCGAGAAGGAGCTCGAGTCGGAGAAGGCCCGGGCGGACTTGGCGGAGAAGATGGAGAAAAAGACGAAGCTTGACGCCGTGTCGGCGGCCCGGAGGGCCACTGAGGCTGAGGAGGCGGCCAGGGCCGCGAAGAAGGACGCCGAGTCGGCGGCCAAGCGGGCTGCTGACGCGGAGGAGGCGGTCAAGGCCGCGAAGAAGGACGCCACGGAGGCCGAATCCCGTAAGTGCCCTGATCGCTCCGTTTTGCTTTGTCTAAACTTGCTGGCCGTGGGTTTTTCCCTGACCTTGCCGCCTGACTGGTTGTGTATTGCTTTGCTGCTGCAGAGTGGAAGGGTCGGCTCGAAAAATCCCAAGGGATGATCGAGTCGCTGCTGAAGGCGGGGCAGGCGGCATGCGGCGCCGTCTGGTCGGATGACCCGGCGCTGGACTCCGTTGCGGCGGTCGCCGAGCGGCTGCACCAGGTCCCCGACCAGGTGGTGAGCATCGAGGCGGAGGCCGCGCGGACGGGGGCCAGCCTGGTCTTGGCGGTGGCGCGGTCTCATGACCCCGACCTGGACTTGGAGGCGATCGGGGAAGGGTGCGCCGCAGACTTTCCGGATGAAGACATTCCGGAGACGATGCGGATCGTCGAGCCTACCGTCGAGACCCTGCTGACGCGCTCCAACCTGTAGATAAGTAGGAGTAGCTGTGAAACTGCTCGGGTTAGCCGAGTAGATTTTGTAAAGGACTCGGGGGTGCCGAGTTGCTTTGTTGTGCACTCGGGATGCCCGAGTGACTTGTGTTAACTTTGCAAGTTTTAACAAGTAAATTTTTGGCCCCATCAGAAAAACTTGTGTTCCTGCGTATGTAAACTTGTGCGTTTGTGCTCTTTGCCGATCCGTCGTAGCCTCCTTTGCGTAGGGATTAGCCGTGGGCATGTGTCCCGAGTAGCGTAAGGGTGTGGCGTAGACCGGCGATCGGAGTCAAGGAGTAAACGTTAGACTTGTATACACAGTACTTAAGCATTTTGCGCTGATGGTGACCCGGGTGGTAATCCGTCGAGTGCCTGTGTGGCGCCCCCGGTTTTTAAGCCGGGAACTCCCTCGTGATCACTGTACCGGTCCCTGGATCAGTAGCCGATACACACGAGTTAACTTGTATATCATGGTCATACATACGAATACCATAATATTGTAAGCACATCTGATACCTGTAGCCCAACGGCTATAAAGTTGCAGCGGAAAATTCAACGAAGAGGTGACCCATCAATATGCCATACCCAACAGGCAACTGACTGGGGGTTACGCCCTAGCTTTCGCGTTCACTCGTAGCTTCGGAACGGGTATCTCCTTTGTCTGGCCAAATCAACAAGCCAGGTGAGTACATTGAATGTACTCGCAAGCTATTCCCACAGGAGGAAATATACGGTAATATTTCATGCAGGGAATAGATCAAGGGATGGCTCTACTCTAAGTTGCAGTTGTGCAGAAATGTAAGTTTTTGTTCGAAATACAGAATAGTAGATTCAAAAGCATTTTCGAAATCAACTCGTCTCTGTCGAGACAGCATCCGGTGCTGGACAATCCAGCAGAACAATCGTTGACCAGAGGTCGGTAGCTCCGCCTACCGCCTCAAACCATCCTTACAACCTACCCGCGCTGCCTCCACGCGGCCCGGGTTGGTTTCCTCCTCTGCAGTTCCTCGCTACCAGACTGTAGCCTAAACTGCTCACTGTGGACACATCATGCCCACGTCCTTAATCCCAGTTCCCAGCTTTCTCAAACAAATCTCAGTCTAACCAGTGTGTGGCCTTACCAGTTCATGTCCATGACCGAGGACGCGGCTATTCGAATAGTTTTAACCCTCTGCAGAGGTGGTACGGCTTTACCCACAAGATGTAAGTCACCCTGGGCATACCGGGCCCAGCATACTACCAGGGTTATTACAACGAGACCCTTCTCCCGCGTTCATACCAGAGCCGGACTCGCTAGGAGGACTACCCGACCCTCTTCATCTCAAATGACAGAGATGGGACTCTCCCCCTTTGTGTCGGACCATGTTCCACGTACCTTATAGGACTCTACTGAGCTTTACCCTCACAATACGGTGAGACCCATGAAGAGCTTTTCCCCTACTCAGTCCCGTGGAGATCCTCTAGGGATTCTACGGATCCACTAGCACTTCAACCTAACTTCCCACGATTCCGGGCTCCGGTATTAGACGAGGTACCGAGTCCAGTCCTTCCCATAAAGGACATGTGGACGTACGGTGGGGGAACTGATTCAGCGGCACTTAGGTTCGGTCCTTAACCGATTCGAGCGGGACTCCATAACCAACCAACTCCACGGGTAGCAACCGGCTACCCGACCATTCCTTCCGCAAGCAGCATCCGGCTACTCTACATCCTCATAACACCCTTAGCATTCCCGCCCGAATCCAAAATCCCTCATCATTTCATGTGGGGTTTTCACAAACATTTCTTTTAAAAGATTTCCTCGGCATGTATAAACAAGCCGAGGTTTTGATCCCATATCCCTCCCGTACTTTGTAAAACTTGTTTTAACTAGAGCAGGTCTAAGCACAGCTACTGCTTATATTCCTACTACCTTGCCGGTCGATCCCGACCGACTAACTAGATCTAGGGCTACAAGGGAATAGATTCCAGACCTAGGGCATATGCATCTATTCGGCATATCTACACTAACATAAAATATTGGTGATAATAAATTAGCATGCAAGATTTTGCAAACAAAATATTAAACGTAGCAAATATGGGATTCGACATGTTCAAGGAGGGAAATAGCTTGCCTGGCAGTTCCGGTTCCTGTTCTGGTCTCTGAGGCGGGGGGCGACTTCGGATCCTCCTCGCGCACGTACCTCACTCCGTTGACTACACGTCGGAAAATTTGGCGAATAAGAAGCAAATCAAAACGACTCCAAACAAAACAGGAGTTTTGCATACTCGAGAGGGAGAGGTACGGCTAAGGCGAATATACGAGTTTGAGTCGAACTAGGGTTTTGGGATTTTGAAAATACCGGGCATGGTTCGATGGAGAAATGGAGCGAGTATATATATAGGAGCTTAACTAAATGGTGAATCCTCGAGGTTTTCAGGGCTTGGGTCTACGAGTGCAGAGGATGCCCTTAGGGAATGAGTATATGAAATGACGATGCATTTAAATGGGAAATACTCCTGCTAAGCTTTTTAAATTAAAATCTTTCATCCAACGAGTTGTGGAGGATCATAGATATTCTAAAGCTACTGGATGAAGAAGAGAGATTTCTAATTTGGTTGGCTCAGGGAGTACATGCATGCATACAGCGTATGTGCGGGTTTTAACACTTGAAGAAATAACTCACCCTTTTCTACTAATTGCTTCCTAAAGGTTTGAGCTCCTGAATATGCATTCGAATCAACTATGTGAACTAGCTTTGGGGTTCCAGAACTAAAATGCAGCGAGAAAGGATTGGCAATTAGGGTATTAACCCAGCTTAACTAAAGCTGATGCTAACACGGATTAACAGTGGATTTATTGCCACCGGCAGCTAGGCCTTTGCTTTGAATTAATACAGCTAGCATTAATGCGTCGTTAGGGTAGCAAATGGGCTGGATTAGGGTTAGCTACTAATACTAATTAGAGCAGTGCTTTAATGGGCTGCCGGGTGATTAGTGGTACTGCTAACAGGTATTACACCAGGTATTAGCTAAACTACCGGCCGGCTGCTAAGTGCCATGATTACACTGATGCGGCAGTACTAAATGTGCAACCGCTCGGCGCTTGGCTTCGGACAGAGCTAATGCACAATTAAGGCAGTGCATTAGGAGCTAACCGGGTGCATGAGTAGCGGCCAGGCGAGTTGGAAAAAGGAAATTGGAGAAAAGCACTAGAGGCTGTCGGCGTGTGGGCTTAAAGCAAAAGGAGCTGTACCAGAGCGTTACAAGAGCTAGAACAAAAAGTATTCAGACCATAGAGAGCTAATGAGCTGAAGAAAAATGGAGATAGCAAAGAGAAGGGGGGCGGCGCACGGCTTGGCTTACCCTCGCCGGCGGCTCTACTGCGGCGGAGTGGAGGAGGGCGGCGGCGCCTGGGGTTTGGCCGGTGGCTTGCTAGCTCAGCTGGGCGGAGCTCTGGCTCCAGGCGGCGCTCGGCTCCAGCAGGGGAGACCAAAGGGGCGGCGGCCTGAGCTACTGCGGGTGGCGGCGGAGGTCGGCTCGGACCAGGGCGCGGCAGGGGCGGAGGCTGGCCGGAGTTCTGGGGGTGAGAGAAGCTGGGGAGCAAGCTGAGGTGGGGCGGCGCAGTGTGTGAACCCGACCGGGCTGATTGGGCGTTAGGACAGGGAAGCGGTGGTTGGTCTGGTCGGAGCGCGGCAGAGATTGGGGAGGCTGGAGCTAGGGAAGGCAAGACGGGGTGTTCAAGGTGGTTGCTCGGGTTGGATGCCCGGGTGCCCCTTATATGGGGAGACCGGCGGGAATGGCGAGGCAGGGCCGGCGACGGTGCTGTGCTTGGTGACGAGACACGACCGGGGCAGGCTAGGACGGGGCTGAGCTGCTACAGGGAGGCGAGGGCGGCCGTGGCTCGCGTGGATTGGCTGGTCAGTGCCGCGACCAGCGAGCGGCGCGGCTGCCATCGCCGCGCGGCGCGGCGATGCTGTTGCTGCACAGCGCGCGAACTCGGCACCGGATGGGACAGCTCCGGGAGGCAAACCGAGGACAAGGCTGAGCTGGAGGTGGCCGGGACAGGCGCGCGAGGCAAGATGCAAGCTGGACGACGAGCTTTCGGCGTGCGGCGCGGAGGGAAGCGACGGCTCGTGCGTCGAGTCGGCGTGCGGTGCGGGTACAGCGGCGAGGGTATTCCCGAGGCGCAATCGAGGAGCTCTTCCGAGGCTCTGCCGAGGCAGCGAGCTGGACGCTGATGAGGTGACAGTTCAAGGCAATAGGTGGCGCGTCGGCCGGAGTTCCTGATGACTGAGGTGGCGGCTTGGCATGTGCGGACTGCACGGCGGTACGCCGGTGCTCAGCTTGAGCGTGCAGACCGGCTTTCGACGTGTCTTAGCTTGCCAGGAGCGGCATGGCGCAGCGTGAGCCTGCCGAGTCATGGTCACTAGCTGCCAAGCGTGTTAGGGAGTCCATTGGTGAGCTGTGCATGGCTACAACGAGACTGACACCAAGTACTGATGCCAGAAATTTGACAACTCAAAATGACTAGACGCTGTGTCAAGGGATAGAGCTAAACGGGAGAAGACAATCTGTTGTAGCCAAGGAGGTGTCCAGGGGTTCATGTACACGTGCTGGTCTTCACATAAGGGATTTGGCAACTTTGGCTCTGATGCTGTGTGCTGGAATCCTGCTGAACACTAATGCCCGTGTGGTCATGTCACGAACTGGGTCAAAGAGTAGGACAAGGGATTGCTGTGGTGGTCTTGAGCACGTTGGAAATGCTGAGGGGAATTCTGTAGCTCGACTTGGAGAACTCGCACTGACTGGCTCATTATTTTATGCATAACGCTAACAATGCAAAGGTGTCTCACGATTACTCTCGGGATTTATGGAAAGGTCGGGGGGGTGACTGGCGTTGCGACTGGGGTTTCGTCGGAAGTGGGATTAAATAGGGGGAATGGTTCCGGGGTATGGTAGGGTGCAGGGGAATATGGTAAGTCTCTTGGATTCTCCTTCCCTCACTTGGGCATACTCCGGAATGAGTTGTCGCCAGAGGTTTAGAGTTTACTGCGTATGTGCGAGTGTAGGGTTTTCTCGGATTAAGGAAGAGGTGCGTGTGTGTGGCGGGTTCAGGTTTAGCGAATGCTCGTGAAGTTAAGGACGTGCCGGTCCTATGGGGTCCGGGTTGACACTTACGTTTTCGCGTATCCGCACGTTTTAGGGTTTGGCCGTCTGGTCACAACGATGAAAAGGGTGTACAGGGTATATGGGTTTATGTCGGGTACTAATCCCAACCAGGATGCGTACGCTGTCTAATGTAACGCAAAAAGTTTTTATAAGCCCTAATTTTTGGGTTTTATAAAATCGGGATGTGACAGCCTGCCACGACCGGGCGCAGCGAGGCAGTCGGGTAGAGAGATACTTTCGAACAAAAGCAAACTCTGTATTATTATGCCTGATACACTTAGAAAAAGGGTTTAAGCATAGAAACGACGTAGCTGTTCTATGTTCCATGCGTTGGTGAAGACGTTGTCGTCGCTGTCCTTCAGTCGGTAAGCCCCCGGGCGTAGCACCTCAGCGATTATGTACGGGCCTTCCCATGGCGGCGAGAGCTTATGCTGTTCCTTGTTCGATTGGACTCGGCGTAGAACCAGGTCGCCGACATTGAAGGAGCGGCCGCGTACGTGCCGACTGTGGTAGCGCCGTAGGGCCTGCTGGTACTTGGCCGACCGAAGGAGGGCGACTTCACGGGCTTCTTCGAGCTGGTCGAGGGCGTCGTGCCGAGCTTCTTCTGACTCGGCTTCGTTGAAGGTGCGGACACGCGGAGACCCGTACTCCAGGTCAGTCGGGAGGACGGCCTCAGCACCGAAAACCATGAAGAAGGGTGTGTAACCGGTGGACCGGTTAGGCGTTGTCCGGAGGCTCCAAAGTACAGATGGTAGCTTGGCTACCCATTTGCCTGCGAATTTGTTCAGTCGCTGAAAAATTCGAGGCTTGAGGCCTTGTAGTATTAGTCCATTGGACCGCTCGACTTGCCCGTTGGAGCGCGGGTGTGCCACGGCGGCGAAGTCGAGGCTGATGTTGAAGTCGTCACAGAACTGGAGGAATGCGCGTCCGGTGAATTGGGTGCCGTTGTCCGTGATAATGCTGTTGGGTACGCCGAATCGGAAGATGATGTCCCGCACGAACTCGACGGCCTTTTCAGCAGTTATCGTGGCGACCGGCTTACCTTCGATCCACTTGGTGAACTTATCGACTGCGACGAAGAGGTGCGTGTAGCCCCCGGGCGCTTTCTTGAACGGGCCGACCATATCCAGTCCCCAGACTGCAAAGGGCCAGGTGATCGGTATGGTCTGGAGGGCCTGAGCCGGCAAGTGTGTCTGCCTGGCGAAGTACTGGCACCCCTCGCAGGTGCGGACGATGTGTTCCGCGTCGGACACGGCGGTCGGCCAGTAGAAACCTTGCCGGAATGCTTTTCCGACTAAGGTCGCGGGCGCCGCATGGTGTCCGCATACTCCCGAGTGGATGTCACGCAACAGTTGCTTTCCCTGGTCCTCAGGTATGCACCGTTGGAGGATCCCGGAGGTGCTTTTCTTGTAGAGCTGGTCATCGATGATGACCAGGGACTTGGCGCGTCGCGCGATGCGGCGTGCCTCGGTCTTGTCCGGCGGGAGGGTGTCCTGCAAGAGGTAGTCGAGAAAGGGTGTAGTCCAGTCGGAGGTGACCGCAAGGACCTCCGCAGGAGGTTGCTGGGTGGTGTCACTCTCCGGGACTTGTTGTTCTTCGGTCTCGGGTGTCTTGTCCGCCTTGATGGAGGGAGTGTGCAGTTCTTGGAGAAAAACTCCAGTCGGAACGATGTCCCGACTGGACCCCAGTTTGGCGAGTGCATCTGCATCCTCGTTGTCTCGGCGTAAAACATGTGTGATTTCTAGACCGTCGAACTTGGCTTCGAGCTTGCGGACCTCTTGGCAGTAGGCTTCCATGGAGGGGTCTCGGCACGACCAGTCCTTCATGACTTGCCGGACTACTAGTTCCGAGTCGCCGCGTGCGAGGAGGCGGCGAATTCCGAGTGAAACCGCAAGACGAAGACCGTGTAGCAGAGCCTCGTACTCGGCAACGTTGTTGGATGCCGGGAAGTGGATCTGCAACACGTATTTGAAGCGCTCACCCTTGGGAGAGATGAGCACAACTCCAGCCCCCGCGCCCTGGAGCATCAGCGAGCCGTCGAAATAGAGTATCCAGTGCTCGAGGTCGACGATGGAGGGCGGGGACTGGACTTCTGTCCACTCGGCCATGAAGTCGGCGAGAGCCTGGGACTTGATGGCCGTGCGGGGAGCGTAGACTATGCTGAAAGCCATAAGCTCCATGGCCCACTTGGCGATCCGACCCGTGGCGTCGCGGTTGTTGATGACGTCGGAAATCGGGAAGGAGCTGACCACCGTAATGGGGTGGCCCTGGAAGTAGTGGACGAGCTTCCGTGATGTGATGAAGACTGCATATGCTATCTTCTGGATCTGAGGGTACCGCGCCTTGGACTCGGAGAGGACTTCACTGATGAAGTAGACCGGGCGCTGCACCTTTTGAATATGACCGGGCTCGGGGCGTTCCACGACCAAGACCGTACTGACCACCTGAGTGGTCGCTGCGATGTAAAGAAGCAGTGGTTCATTGGGCATGGGGGACGCCAGCACCGGGGGGGTAGTCAGGAATTTCTTCAAGCCGTCCAGGGCATCCTGGGCTTCAGGTGTCCAGGTGAAGGTCTCCGACTTCTTCATGAGCTTGTAGAGGGGCATGGCCTTCTCGCCGAGTCGGGAGATGAAACGGCTGAGTGCTGCCATGCACCCAGTCAGCCTCTGGACGTCTTTGAGGTTCCTTGGTGGAGCCATCTTGAGGATGTCATCGATCTTCTCCGGGTTGACCTCGATCCCTCGTTCTGAAACAAGGAAGCCGAGGAGCTTGCCCGAAGGGACCCCGAAAACGCACTTCTCGGGGTTGAGCTTCATGCTGAATCTTCGAAGGTTGGCGAAGGTCTCTCCTAAGTCAGTCAGGAGGTCTTCTTTTTTCTGGGACTTGATCACCACATCGTCGACGTAGGCTTGCACGTTCCGGCCGATCTGGGACTGAAGGCAGCGCTGTATGCACCGTTGGTACGTAGCGCCGGCGTTCTTGAGTCCGAAGGGCATGGAGACGTAGCAGAAAGCACCGAATGGAGTGATGAAAGATGTTTTGATCTCGTCATCCTCCTTCATCTTGATCTGGTGATAGCCCGAGTAGGCATCGAGAAAGCATAAAATTTCGCACCCGGCCGTGGAGTCAACCACTTGGTCGATGCGAGGAAGAGTGAAGGGGTCTTTGGGGCAGGCCTTGTTAAGGCTAGTATAATCAACACACATCCTCCACTTTCCATTCTTTTTGCGAACAAGAACTGGGTTCGCTAACTAGTCGGGATGATACACTTCTTTAATAAAGCCAGCTGCTAGAAGCTTGGCTATTTCTTCTCCTATAGCTTGACGTCTATCCTCAGCGAATCGGCGTAAGCGCTGTTTGACCGGCTTGGCATCTGGCCGAACGTTGAGGGAGTGCTCGGCAGCTTCCCTTGGGACTCCGAGCATGTCGGAGGACGTCCAGGCGAAGATGTCCCGATTGTCCTGGAGGAAGCTGACGAGCACGCTTTCCTATTTGTCGCTGAGCGCAGTCCCGATCTGCGTCGTCTTGGTGGAGTCTTCAGGGTCGAGTTGGATCGACTTGGTGTCCCGCGCCGACTGAAAAGATGTCGACGTTGAAGCTTTCTTGGATGGCGGTGCTTCCTCGACCACGGCTGACTTGAGGTTGGAGAGTATGGCCTCGGAGATCTGGGCCGCGGTGAGGTTGCAGTTCTCTAGATCACACGCGTAAGCGTGCTGAAAACTGCTTTGCACTGTGATCACGCCGTGGGGGCCCGGCATCTTGAGCTTCAAGTAGACGTAGCTGGGGACCGCCATAAACTTGGCGTAGCAGGGACGACCCAGGATGGCATGGTATGATCCCGGGAAGTCGACCACCTCGAAGGTGAGAGTCTCGGTCCGGAAGTTGTCGGGAGTACCGAAGGTAACGGGCAGGCTGACCTGCCCGAGTGGACTCGCCATCTTGCCGGGCACCACCCCGTGGAAGGGGGCACCAGTCGGCTTGATCTCGGATCGAGAAATCTTCATATCGTCGAGGGTCTTGACGTAGAGGATATTGAGACCACTCCCGCCGTCCATGAGGACCTTGGTGAGGCGGACGCCGGAGACGATCGGGTCCACCACCAAGGGGAAACGTCCCGGCTGGGGTATGTAGTCGGGGTGATCCGCGCGTCCGAATGAGATCACGGACTCGGACCATTGCAGGTACTGGGGCACGGCCGGTTCCGCTGCGTTGACCTCTCGGTCGATGATCTTCTGGCGACGTTTGGACTCGTAGCCGTTAGGGCCGCCGAAAATCATCAAGCAAGCGGTTTCTTTCGGGAACTCATCACCCTCGTCCTGAGGGGGTTCCTTCTTGCCTTTGTTGGGGGCGTAGGGTTTGTTCAGGTTCTTCAAGAGGTTGCAGTCGCGTGTCAGATGATTGGACTTGGGTCCATGGAAGTGACACGGCTGACTCATCATCTCCTCGAAGGTTGTGTTGGTGCGCGGTGGACGGCGCGCCGGAGCGCGCTCGGTAGCAGCAACGAGGTCTCCGCCCTTGCGCTTGCGGTGCTTTTTTCTAGACGACTCGGGCTGGTCGTCCCGACTGGAG
This sequence comes from Stipa capillata, assembly GCA_019208055.1. Taxonomy (NCBI): domain Eukaryota; kingdom Viridiplantae; phylum Streptophyta; class Magnoliopsida; order Poales; family Poaceae; genus Stipa; species Stipa capillata. The sequence continues at coordinate 689,075 of JAGXJF010004340.1, forward strand.
GACTCGGGCGCCTTGCCCTTGCCTCTGCCCTTGTCGTCCCGAGTAACACTGCGGACAGCTTCTTCGCCGGTAGCGAAGCTGTTGGCTATGTCGAAGAGCTCACGCGTAGTCTGCGGATTCTTCCGCGCAATCTTGTGGATCAGGTCGGTGCTCCGAACTCCTTTGGAGAAAGCGGTAATGACGTCGCCCTCCCGGATCTCGGGCAGAGAGTTCTTCTTCTTGGAGAAGCGCTGGATGTACTCACGGAGAGTCTCATCCTCCCCTTGTGTACAGCTGTGGAGATCCCACGCGTTCCCGGGCCGATTGTAGGTGCCCTGGAAGTTGTTCACGAAGAGGGTCTCGAGGTCTTTCCACGTATGGATGCACCCCGGAGGTAAGCTGGTCAGCCAGGCTCGCGCCGAGTCGGCCAGGAAGAGCGGCAGGTAGTGGATCCCGACGTAGTCGTCCCCACCGTTGGTTCTGCACGCTGTGTGGTAGTCGGACAGCCAGATGTCCGGCCGAGTCTCTCCCGTGTACTTGTCGATGCCGGTGACCCGGAATCGCGGCGGGAAGATGACGCTGCGGATACGAGGGCCGAATGCTTTCGGACCCGAGTAACCCATGCCGGAGGAAGTCAGAGGAGAACGTTCCCGGCTGGTGGCGCCGCTACCATTGTGGTGGTTGCCACGATCTTCTCTCCTGGAACCATGATGAGCGCTTCTCTCAGCGTCTGCTTGGCTCCTTGGTCCGAGTCGATCACGGGCCGGTATAGCTTGGCAAGCGTTTTTGCCCGCGTCCTGGCGGGCGCGGGTTCTCGCATCTATGGTGCCTCGGGCGTCTCGATCGGGTCCGAGTCGCCCGTGGACGTTGCCGGCCGGCTGATGTCGGCCAGGGCTTGCTCGCTGGCTATCCATGCGTGACGGACTCTTCTGAGGCGTAGAGCGCCGACTCCTTGCACCTGCGGAGGAGCCGGGGTGGTCTTCGAAAACTTCAGCGTGCTGGAGGGCGGTCTCTTCCAGCAGGACGCGGAGCCGTCGAAGTTCGTCATATCCCGGGTTGCCCTCGGGAATATCAATGGCACGGGCCGCCACCGTGGCCGCGACGATATTGTGACTCGGGAGAGGAAATATCGGGACTCCTTCCCTTTCACGCATGCGGAGCTCGTTGTGAACCTGGCGTCCACGAGCCCTCATGTCATCATTGCGTCGCTGGTCGTCACGCTGGCGGACGAGCCGGGTCTGCTGCTCGATCAACTCTTCCTCCTTAGCAAGGAGTCGGAGTCGAGTGGCCTCGAGCTCGGCCGGCGTTTGTTGCTCGATGGGAACTTCTTGGCCGTCACCGCCATCTAGCGAGCCGGCATTGGCCATGAAGACTTCCCGGGACGGATGGTGGCTGCCAGAGCTTTCGTCCTCGTCCGAGTAGTACTCGAGGACGGGGAGGAGAGATTCGATAGCGCCCACCAGCCGGGATCCGAGTGCGAACTCGTGCGCGACAAACGGATCTGGTTTCGGCGAAGCCTCTTCCCTGGGGAGAGGGGCCGAGTGCGCGGGCTCCGTGGGAGGCCCGTGCTGGAGAGCTGATGAAGCCTCTGCCGATCGGGACGTCGCCGAGTAGCAGAGGTGAAGCTGGCCGACCTTGTCGGCGATGAAATCCAACCTTCCGAAACGGAAAAGGTGGCCAGGGTCCGGGACAGCGCTGATGAAGGCGAACTTCAAGACGCTTCCCGAGACGAAGATGTTGTTGTTGACGAAAACCATCCTGACTCGTGCAGATGGATCTATGCGCACAAGCCCCTACCTGGCGCGCCAACTGTCGGAGTATTATTCCGGCAATACTATTTACGGGGCGGTGTGAGCATAGCAAATCAGGATGGCTGCACACGGGAGACAAGATTTAGACAGGTTCAGGCCCTCTCGGAGAGGTAATACCCTACGTCCTGTGTTTGGTGGCTGGTATTGCTGTATCCCGAGTGCCGCAGGCCCTAGAGAATCGATCTCGAAGGGGCCTGAGCTGTGAAACAATGGAGATTAAGCTAGATGAGATGTTCTGAGGTAGGATGCCGATCGGAGGTCCCCTACCGGGCCTTATATAGTCGGCCGGGGTAGGGTTACAGAGTCCGGATCGGGCTAAGAGATATGTTTCCTATTCGTTTACAACTGATTCCGGGTAAGCCGGACAGGTATTAGTCTTTGTCTTGTACTCCACGCCGGTGAGTCGCCCCCGTGTTGTAGTCGGACTCCGAGTAGTTGGCCCGGCCCACCCCGTGGCCGGGAGGCCGGATTCGTCCTCCTTGGTGATACCCGGGTGGCATATCACCGTCACTAGGTTTACATGTTATTTTAAGCCCCTCCTGACGGGGCACCCAGTTATCACGCCAAATGCGAATTTTCCGACCATCTCCAATGCGCCAAATGAGTCCCTTCTTGAGCAGTTCGAGACCATGCACCACCCCCTGCCATGACGGGGAGCTGCCAGACGAGAAGACTGTGTCGACCAGGTCACCACACGGGTAATAGCGTGCTTTCAGCAGCCGGGCACACAAACTCTCCGGAAATTGAATTAACTGTTGGGGAACATATTCAAGAACCAATGCAATTCTAGCATAGAACATAAACTTAATCATGAACATGAAAATAGAATAATAACAACTTTATTATTGCCTCTAGGGCATATTTCCAACATTAACCGCCAAGCTTGACGAGCTAGAAGGGCCTGATTAAACACCCGCAAATCACAAAAACCAATTCCCCCATGGGATTTTGGCATGATGATCTTCTCCCATGCGAGCCAATGGACCTTTCGTTTATCCACATTATCTCCCCACCAGAAGTTTGCATGAACTCATCGCATAAGCCTGCGGAAAACTTAAACACGCCCATCGCATAAGTTGGCAACGCCTGCATAACAGATTTAATCAACACTTCTTTGCCCCCAACTGATAGATACTTCTCCGACCAGTCCGACAAGTGCTTGTTGAACTTAGCCTTAATGGACTGAAACTGCCCCTTCTTCAATCTCCCTTCCGGAACCGGCAAACCAAGATAGCTGTCATCAAAATGAACTTTATCCACTCCTAAAACCGCACGCACTCCTTCTCTGTTCACATCTGATACGCCAGCCCCACAAAATAGAGCACACTTGTTTGGACTAATTAGTTGACCAGTACTTTGTTCAAAGGTATTCAGAATGCTTCTTACGGTCTCAGCGTGGTCGGTGGATGCTTTGAAGAACAATAAACTATCATCCGCAAAAAGTAAATGTGATATACCCGGTGCTCTCCGGCATATTTTCAAGTCAGCCAGCTGTCCACGGCCAATAGAGTCCTTTAGAAGGGCAGATAAATCATTAGCTATGAAGAGGAACAAGTACGGCGACAGTGGATCGGCTTGTCGTAAGCCCCTCATAGGAGAGAAAGAAGACAAAGCAGTGCCGTTTAGTCTCACCGAATAACGAACAGACGATACACAAATCATAATCCAACGAATCCAAATTGCGTGTAAACCAAGCTTATTCATAATTAGCTCCAAAGAACACCAATCGAGCTTATTCATAATTAGCTCCAAAGAACACCAATCGACACGGTCGTAGGCTTTAGCAAGGTCCAGCTTATAAGCACAAAACTCAGACCGACCATCCTGGCCACGCTGAATAGAGTGAAGACATTCGAATGCAATAAGGGCGTTGTCCGTTATCATCCTCCCAGGAATAAACGCGCTTTGAGTAGGGCATATCACCGTCTGAAACAAGGGTCGCAGTCTATTCACCAAACATTTAGCTACTACCTTGTATAACACATTGCACAGACTAATCGGCCGAAAGTCTTTCAAGGAAGAAGCATCGTTCTTCTTCGGGATAAGAACAATACATGTATCATTAACTCCAGCCGGCATCACTCCTTCCTCAAAGAAACACTGGACAACTCTAGTAACATCCGCACGTAATACTTCCCAATTCAGTTGGAAGAAACGCACCGGAAAGCCATCAATCCCGGGCGCGTTCATCTCATCAGTAACCACCCTGGAGAAGAAAGGCAGAATGAGATCTGGATTCACATCATCATCACGGGTATACAGCTCCTGGAAAAACTTCGTAGCTAGATCATCCATCTTCTCCTGGTCCACCACCCACTGCCCCTCATCATTTTTCAATTTATGAATGTTATTTTTCTTTGCACGCCAGGAAGCCTTGCGGTGGAAAAAATTGGTGTTACGATCACCATCCCTCAGCCAGGAAATCTTAGAGCGTTGAGCCCACATGATCTCCTCCTTATGCAACAACTCGTCTTGCTCAGCACAGAGTAGACGCATTTGCTGCACTCCTTCCACAGACCAGTCACTTGCAAGAGCTTCCATACGAGCTCTGTTTTCCTCTAGTTTCAAAGAAATAGATCCAATTGTCTGCTGACTCCAAACTTGCAGAGATTTCATAGTAATTCTCAAGTTTCCCGCGACATCCCCCAAATCACGCACAGATTTACCCCGTCTCCAGGCCGAGCACACTTCCTCTGACAGGTTAGCTTCTCGTTCCCAAAATTTCTCATAGCGTCTGATCCTACTCGACTTCCTTCGACACACCCGGTCACACATTTTAAGCAAGATCGGGCAGTGGTCCGAACAGGAAGACATGATGTGAAAAGGCCGAGAGTCCGGGGAAGCATGTGACCAGCACGGGCTGGCCACCCCCGATCAAGTCGAACTTGGACATTGTTAGCACCTCGTTGCTTGTTGTCAAAAGTCCACGGTACGCCCACAAAACCAATGTCGTGGAGGTCATAATGCGATTACACTTCGCGAAAGTCATGCATTTGACGCTGCCCCTGACGAGTTCTGGAAAAATGCTCCCCCTGACACAGAACTTCATTAAAGTCCCCCATCATCAACCACGGGACAGCTGCATGATCCTTTAAGCGCCGAATCAGGGACCACATGAGATGGCGGTCTTGCACTCGAGCTTCGCCGTAAACGAAAGTTCCCCTCCAGAGTAACCCATCCATTCCCTCTCTGATCAAGACGTCATGTGGTGTTTTGCCGAAGGATAATAGCTCCACCACGATTGACTCATCCCAGAAGAGGGCCAGCCCCCCACCTTTACATTCCCCGTTTACAGCAAAACAATTCTTGAGCCCCAAGCGCCAGCACAGCTGATGAACTCGGTCTCCCTCCCGTCGAGTCTCTGACAAAAAGACAATCTTCGGACCATGTGATCGCGTAAGGCGAACCAGCTCTTGAACTGTCCGGGGTGGTCCCAAACCTCGGCAGTTCCAACATAAAATATTCATGACGTCCCGTGGTCCTCCCCAACGGAGTCCGCTGATCTTACAGAAAGAATTGAGTCCGAAGACATAGCACCACTCTTCTTTTGCCTCTTATATCCCACAACTGCTTTGGCCATCACACCATCAGCTGGAACATGAGGTGTCTTAGACCAGTATAAATTATCAACTAGTTTGACACGGCATCAGCATCTGAATGGGCCTGATGGACATCCGAACTCCGAGTCTCCCCAACAACGAGGCGCTTCCTCACTGACTTAGCAACTTCCAGATTCACTGGCACAAGGAGTTTTGCCGGACTAGTTGCAGTATCTTTTAAATCATCATCTCGTGAGTCAGCCGAGGCCGGCCCATCCCCTTGTGTTGGGATTCTAGACCCCCTGCTACGTTCAGCACTTCTTCCTGCCCACTCACCGCATCCCCCCGAAGAGAAAGGACGTCGATCATTCTCAGCCAAGAGCCAAGACCCATACTACAGATCCTTCTCCTCAAACACCCCATCTCCGTATTCCTTGGCCACATGGTCCATCATGCCACACACTCCACAGAAGTGCGGTAATTTCTCATATTGGACATGGAAACTCTTCCGAGGTTCGTTTTTCTTCAGCATCAAGTTGAGCACCCTTATCAGTGGTTTGTTAATGTCGATCTTCACCCGGACACGCAGATAGTTCCCCATAGACATACACACATCATCGACACGAACAAAGTCGCCGATCCTCCTCCCAAATTGCCGGGCAATGTTTGCCGTACGAATGCCCTCTGGGACACCGCAGATATGAACCCAAACAGCCAAACGTTGAAGATTCACTGTCGACGCATCTGAGAACCCATCATACTCCTCCAAAAGCACCGCACTCCCTCGGAACAGCCAAGGTCCATCATTCATGACGTGTTGCCAATCACCCAGACATTGGAGTTGGATCACGAAAAGGTCCTGATCGATCGCCCGAAACCGGACGTCCTTTGCTAGACGCCATGCAGATCGCATGTTTGCAAATAGCGCTGCATGGCTAAAGGTTTTTGGGGAGAAAACCCTTGCCACGGCCATCCACCGCGCAGCCGCCTGCAGATCCTCAAACTCTTCCTCCAATTCGAACGCTTCTTCCTCAGCCCCCTTCAAGTCAAGATGTTTCAGCATCTCATCAATCGGCGGGTTGCGTGACACCCCTCCCACACCAGATTCCGAAGAGCTTTCCATAGCGCAAACCAAGATGAGGACTACGGCGCCAAGACGATCGCCTCGGCTATAAGCCCCAGATATTCGTAGTCGAGACGGAGAGGAAGTCCGATCATACAACGAAAACACTTGGAACTCCCGGGCGCCGCCACGGGAGGAGAGGAAACCCTAAACGGGGAGAAGACCTATGTCTACCTTTTGCTTGTTGTACTATTTACTTTACGGTTATTAGCGACATACAAACTAACTCATATTGAGAAGCACGAGAGAAGTAACTTCTATGACATGTGTACAAGTTATAAGGCTATCTGATAACAGTTGTCATATAATTCTGATAAAATTATCATGCATTTAGCTTACCTAGCCATGAATGACCCTGTCAACTCAAATCCACCGAACAACGGAGTGAAGCTGCAAGCAACAAGTAAGTAAAAAGTGCAGAACACATTAGAATCCAAACACCTTCTGCACCAACCCAATTGCCCAATAAGACCCTGTACAATGCAGGTGCTTAGACAGGTGCCTCAGGAAAAAAAAATCCAGTTTTTTTTGTGAGAGGTGCTTAGACAGGTGCTTAGGAAGGGCGACGGAAGCAAAGTTAAGTACCCGGTGCTAGGCTGGTGCTTAGGGTGACATAAGTGACAGGTGCTTCAACCGGTGCCTAGCAAATAGTACTCCAAGAAGCACAAATAGTACTTCACACAATGCAGCGCTGCATTGGAGACAACAGGTGCTAGAGTAGGTGCTACACGAATATTAAAGCAACTTAAGCACCATATGAAGCACTTTGCATTGTAAGTCACATATTTTTTTGAGACGCCACGCTACTCTCTCTCTCTTAGCACCGGACTATAAGCACCCTGCATTGTACATGGCCTAATAACACCAAAGAAGGGCTCCAATCAGAATTGAAATACTCTCGGAGTTTCCGTACTGCGACAGGAGAGTCAAGATGACAGTGTTACCGAGCACGTCCTTATTGGAGGTGGAGGATCCTTGTTGAAGCAGCGGAGACCTGTGCATACCAGGAGGAGGCGGAGCACCACGGCAGCACAGCTGTACTCACATGGACCGCGCCCGCGTAAAATCGTCTCTCTCTCCTGCGGCCTGAACAAGAGACGATGGCCATCTCCGCGCTCGACCTCGCCTTCCTGGCCTGCATCGAGCCCTCAACCACTGAGCTGCGCCTAAGCACCGTCCCGTACCTCAGCAGCTCCGTCACAGAAGCACCAATTAGGCTGCGAGCGCCCCATAGCCCCCGCTCCTCCACTGGCCATGGCCTGGTGGCATCACACTTTTTCCCAAATCATGCTTACTGTAGGAAGAAGACGGGTATAAGTGTCCAAAAAAATATACTTCACTTATAGGGGAAAAGATCAAAGACACTCCAACTCAGAGAAAAATATCAAATGCTCGTGAATTTTGAGGGATGAGATCAAATCTCCCAAATATCATAAGAGTGTTTGCAGATATTGTAGAATATAGTATCCGGAGAAACAAATGCTCGGATTCATACGAAGAGAAGGTGAATTTCATAAGTGTTGCAAATATCGTAGAATCAACTATCGGGAGACAGAGATGGTAGGCAAAATAAAATAAAATTGGCAAACTAAAAAATGGAGGAAAAAAAATGCTCGGAGTCCAAGAGAAGGTGAATTTCATAGAAGTGTTGCAGATATCATAGAATATAGCATCGGGAGACACAGAAGCTAGGAAAAAAAAATAAAATTAGCAAACTAAAAAATATTGGGGCGAGAGAGGCTCGAACTCTCGACCTCAGGATAACTCAATTTAGCTATGAGACCTACGCGCTAGCCAACTGCGCCACCGCCCCTTCGTTGTTGTTTATCTATGACGCTTCTTTATGGATTGCCTCCGCTGGGCCTGGTTCTGATGGACCAAACCAGCCCAGCCGTGCCATGTCTCTCTTTTGTGTATCCGCCAGAAGATCTTTCCTAGTGCTCCACAGTGTACAGGTGCTAAGAATGTCACATAGGTGAAAAACTGACGTGTCAAAGCAATTAAGGAGGAGAAAGAGCACTTTGATGACCCCAGGAAGAAACGATGTTAAGCGCGTGGACTTATGCAAAACGCCTATGTGGCATCTATGCATTGGGGAGTTTAGTTGCTAAATAATTAAATAAAGAAAGTTTAGCTATAAAAAGCTAAGCACCTATGTATTAGGGAGTTTAGTTGCTAAGCCTTTTCATGCACTTAGCACCTCATCTAAGCACCTACACATTAGGAGAGGCCTAAGAGTATCTTTAGTCGGCTCTTTGTCCCCCTCCCTATCTTTAAATCTAAGAAAAAACACAAAAACCTCTCCTTCAACCTCCTCATCCCACTCTCCATCCCAACCCATTCCCCATCCCTCTTCCCCCGCTCCCCATCGCTGGGGAGCCGAACCCGGCTCCCCAGTCCACCAATGGTCTCCCTCTTTTCCCTTCCCTTCCATGAATGGATCTCTCCTGCAGGCCTCCCTCCTCAGCTCCGCCTCCACCTAGGTCGTTCTGTTGCTCCCCTCCGCCCTCTCCCTGGAGCAGAGCAAAGACAGGAAGGCCCCCCGACTGCAGTCGCTTTAGCCGTGCCGGACGGAGGGACGGGGCCAGATTCGGCGACCTCCAGCTCCGCCATGGCTCGCCGTCTCTGTTGCTCGCTTTGCAAGGTACCATCTTCGCAAGGTATCGTCGAGCTTAACCCTAGCTGGAGATGAGGGGATGCGCCTCTCCTCCTCTTCCTCCTCTTGCTAACTTGTGTTTTTGTTGTGTTCTCTGATGGTGATGGTGGTGGTGGTGGTGGATGGAAGACGGGGCGCCCCCTGTGCCGCCAGGACCTGCCGGACAGCACGCTATATCTACAGGGACTTGCTTATCAATTTATTATTTTGTTGAATTATAACATTTTGTGCTATTGAATATTGATGCATCAACAAGCCTGAGGGTCATTTTGTGGAATTGTTCGTATTGAGATCTACAGAAGGCACAACTAGATTGTGTTGATGCGCTCCAAATTTTTGCTCGGGTATATTAGGTATGGAATATTAATAAAATATAAGAAAGTGGAATATAGGAAGTGAGATTTGAGGAGTCTGTTCGAGCGTGAAAAGATTTAGGGAGAAAATCTTTTGGGATGGGTCCCCAATGGAGAAAGAGAGTAGGACTTGAGGAGTTGATTGGAGATGCTCTAAGGTGTTGTTTTGACATGACAACTGGTTTTGGGGGACGCAGTTGCTACTGCGGTGCTTGAACTTTTTAATATTGCTACTCGGGAGAATAAAATGTTCTAGAAAGAGCTACAAGTTGAAAACTGGATCATCTCCATGGCCAGGATGTCCAACCCGACCCAATTCCTAGACTACATCAACCTGTGGACGGCTTTGGCAGCTATAAATCTTGACCCCCTGGCTAATAACACCATTAAGTGGGGTTAGACGGCCTCACGAGAGGACTCTTCCAACTCAGCCTACAAGATGTAGTTTGGAGTATGTTTTCCGAAATTAAGGCTTCGAAGATTTGGCAAGTCCGGACGGAGCCAAAATATAAGCTTTTTTTCATGGTTAGTCATGCACAGCCACATTCTCATGGTTGATATGCTTGTAGACCCGACGTGCCAATTATGTCTACATGCACCAGAGACCCCCACTCATAGCCAAAATACAAGCTTTCTTTCATGGTTAGTCCTGCACATCCACATCCTCATGGTTGATATGCTTGTAGACCCGACGTGCCAATTATGTCTACATGCACCAGAGACCCCCACTCACCTTTGTAAAGACCGCCCTTCATAATTGTGATTAGGGGTTGGTGAGCCAATGGCTATAGATGAACACCACCACGGCACCACAGACCTGTGTGTCAATCGACGCATGGTGGGAGGTGATACTGAGGGAAACCCATAAGGACACAAAAAAGAGCGAAGCGGTCATCTAATCTATGTCATGCGAAACGCTTGGAAGGAACGTAATCACTGTATCTTCACGGGGCATAGACTAACTTACATGAAGGTGGCCTATCTTATGGCGTGTGGTTTCTTTGCCTTGTTCTACAAAAATAAAGACACGTTGCTTGTAATTATTACTCTATATTTTCTAAATGAATATACAATGCTTATGTCATGTTTACTAAGAAAGAAAAAGAACAGCGGTGGAGAGCAGAATGAAGCAAATATGGTCATATGCATAACGAGCGTGTGCTTTTGTTAGTGTGGAAGACTGAGCAACAACTTAGCCTTTCAGAGCCAGTGCTTCTACATGGCCAGTATTGAGAAGATTGTCCCTTGCATGCATCAGGTACGACTTGGAGTAGCATCTAAACGGTATTATTTTATGATCAGCGACGTCCTTCGGCATCAAGAAAATTGATATGGGTAGATACCTGTAGGGAAAAAAGATGCAGCTTTGAACCGAATATACTATCTCTTTATAATCTTCACAAGGAGGCACTGTAATACTGTTTATGGCATTTGAGATACCTGTGTTGGTACCATTTCGAGGTTTGTAGCAACTACTACTAGCAAAGCAACTTTTGCCTTTTGCCCTCTCACATCGCAAGCGTGGATATAAGAATCCCAGAAGAGAAGGAAAGTGATAGATATGGGTAGCTAGATAACATAAAAGAGGCTATCGTCAGTGGTAGCCTTGACAATGCTGGGTGACGAATGGGCCAGCCACAATGCTGGGTGACGAATGGGCCAGCCACAATGCTGGGTGACGAATGGGCCAGCCACATGGATCATCGATCTCTACTTCTCTAGTCCAGCTACCACCCGTGGATGACCGAGTGTCCTGTCTAGATTCATTGAATAATCCAATTTCACACCAGGAACAAACAAACACGCGGCGCAATATGCGATTCTGCATCTCACACCTTATACGCAAATTGTCAAAGAACAAACCAAAGATCTCGAACATTCCGGGTCTCTTCAATTCTTAGGAATTTTCTTATTTTCTACAAGATTTCACCTGTTTCTTATCGAATTTCTCATGCAATCCAAAGAAGCCCTCAGACAGCAAGAGCCTTCGTCGGTTCGTTGTGATGGTTAAATATGTTAGAATTAATGGGTTAGATCCAAACTAGTTTTATATTTAATTCTAGATAAATCCCAAAAGCCTCTCATGCATGACAAGAGTTAGTGGTTTTAGTCCCTTATTGCTAGTTGAAGTGGAGGAAAACCTTATAAGGATTGGTGCTCCACACCTCTCCAAAGCAATGTGAGGTGAGAAAGGGAAATACTACATGCGCGCGCTCGTTCGCCTCGCCGAGCGTGACATGGCGTGGTGAAGGGTGCGCGCACACGATATGTGTGTGAATGTTTCGGCGAATTCGGGCTCCTCGCTGAGACCTGTCGCAACTCTCTTTTGCCATTTGTTTTGTCACACGATTTTGGATAAGAATCCAAACCGAATTCGGATCGTGTTCGGAATGTGCGCTGTACTCGCGTCCAAATCGGATCCAGAACCGTGGCGACTCGTTTTTAAGAAGCCATCGCTCTTCCAGATGAAAAACACAAGCCATCAATCTGTTATCTACTTTTCCAAACGCACTACACCGCCCCGAAGTCTTCTCCATCTCGTTCCTCGGCGTGCATCGAGGGACGGGAGAGCAGGTCTCCGGAACCCTCCACTCTTGAGATCTTGTAAGGGAGAGAGCGAATAAGGTTTTTGGGAAGCGCCTTCGCGACTGCTCATTGTTGTTCGGTCTGCTGTACTGCGTTGACCTCTTCTCCGGTAATACCCTGTTTCCGTAGATAGAATTGATGGCGACGTTCCTCGCTGTTTTAGTATTAGTCTATGATATGGATGTGTGCTGTAATGTACTTCTTGTGCTATTGATAATGTTTAGATTTGATTCTCTGTTTCTAGTTATGTTATGTCTTCGGATTAGTTTCATTATATTGCCTAATTATCCAACAAAATGCTCATATTGTCGATCGGTCATATTTTGATCGTTTCAGCATGTTTCTGATTTCATCTTGTTAAATTAACCCAGTACGAACTGTTGGATGCTTTAGCTATGGAGAAGACATGCGCCAGTAACCACATGGAACCTTCGCACGCACAACAAATCCCAGAAATGTCACTGCTCGCGTAAGCGCGCGCGCAATAAAGCCACTCCGCGTGTCCATGTGGCCCACCCCGCGCCAGAGCTGTCTGATCTGATGCCCGTATTTGCAACGGGGAGCAGCATCGGAGTACCAAACTGAAACCGGCGTTTTGAACTCTCGGAATCGTGGTCGTTTGTTGACGCGGAAGCCCGGAAGCCACGAAGCCAGGCGGCTCCACGTATCCGACCGAACACGAAGACGAGCGCGAGGAGGGAGAGAGAAAGAGAGAGAGAAGAGAGAGGGAGAGAAGCTTCCGATTCTTCTCCCTATAGATCCGTCCTTCTAATCGCTTGGCCGCCGGAGCCGCCTCTACCCGCTCTGCTCCGAGCCTCCGAGGTGTGGTTTTGTCCTAATTTTTCTTGGGCATAATTTACGTGTCATTTTGTTGCCGTTTTCGGGCTCACGTATCGAACTTTTTCCCCGGTGAAGGTTTCGGCTTGTTCTTCCGGTTAATCCGTAGCTTCCGACCTGAATTTCTGCGGTATTGTTTATCTGATTGCGGTGTTGATTTGCGGCTTGAGGTTTGTAAGGGGGAGCGCTGAAATTTCCATGGCGAGGAAGATGCTCAAGGACGGGGAGGTGGCCGTCGCCGACGGCGGCGGCCGTGGCGAGAGCTACGACTACGATCTGTTCGTCATCGGCGCGGGGAGTGGCGGCGTCCGTGGCTCCCGCACCTCCGCGTCTTTCGGAGCTAAGGTTGCTGCTTGTTCTCCCCCCACCTTTTTTATGCTGTCATGTGTCTCGCTACGCGTGTTTGGCGTGGTGTTGTGTTTATTCATCTGTGATTGGATTGGTTGAGAGGGTTAATTCGTTCTGGGATTTGGTTCAGGTTGCGATTTGCGAGCTCCCGTTCCACCCCATTAGCTCGGATTGGCAGGGAGGACACGGCGGAACGTAAGCATCTCCCAATTAGTTCCGTTCATTTCTGGTGTTGGATACTTAAACGTCTAGCTAATCTTATCTTATGTTGCTGAGTTCTAAGCCTATGTTCTCACAAAATGATGTATTGTCCTAGGTGTGTGATACGAGGTTGCGTCCCTAAGAAGATATTGGTGTATGGGGCATCTTTCAGCGGGGAATTTGAGGTAAGTGGTCTTACTGTTCTATGCAAGCCAACGATTGTTGTTGTTGCCAAAAATGGGTCGGAACTTGGAAGCATCAGCGTTTAAGCTCTGTGAATAGTGTTCCTTTCTCAATCTACCAAACTGACCGACTGTTGCTGTAGAACCTCCATCCTTAATCCATAGTCCATTATTGTAGCTACCGACATGAAATACAAAATCTATTTTATTTCAGAGCTTGTCTATGCCTTCGTAAAACCATCCTTCCAAGCAATGTTCTGGATATGCTTATTTTCATTGCTCTTGTGTTACGAGTGCAGGATTCAAAGAATTTTGGGTGGGAAATCAATGGGGACATTAACTTCAATTGGAAAAAGTTACTGGAAAATAAGGTCAGAGCCATAACCTTGGTTGAGCATATTATTTATTACTATTGGCACAAGTATAGACGCCTATGACCCAAGGTCATAAAAAGTTATTCTGCGCAGACTCAAGAAATTGTTAGACTGAATGGAGTATACCAGAGGATCCTTGCCAATTCTGGTGTGACGATGATCGAAGGGGCAGGCAGTTTAGTTGATGCTCATACGGTTGAAGTCACCCAGCCAGATGGTTCAAAGCAAAGGCACACAGCAAAACACATATTGATAGCAACTGGTAGCCGAGCTCAACGGGTCAACATCCCTGGAAAGGTTTGTAAACTGCCCAGCATATTTTGTGATAATATTTATATTATTGGGTGATAGTAATGCTAACATGTTTCATTAGCCCCTTCATGTTCTTCTGCCTGCGTCTCTGAAGCTTGTGCTTTGGCTTCAAGATGTTTAAGTTCCTACTCGTTGTGATTGTCTTTGCACACAGATATTCTTGATATTTCCATCAGTACTGAATTTGAAATTGCAAGTTCGAAAGCAATTTGACATCTTGCTTCTCCCTTTAAATTACTAGAAGAAAAACATTACATTCCTTCGTGTATCCTTCTGGATTATTCCAACTTACACTAGTGAGAGTAACTGTTTGCAGGAGTTGGCTATTACTTCAGATGAAGCTTTAAGTTTGGAGGAGCTACCAAAACGTGCTGTAATTCTTGGTGGCGGGTATGGTTATAGATACATTTAAGTACCATGTACCATGCTTTCTTACCAATAGTTTCTAACTAAACTGTGTTCATTTGCTGGGTACATTGCAGATACATTGCTGTTGAATTTGCTTCTATCTGGAGAGGGATGGGTGCACAAGTGGACTTGTTTTACCGAAAAGAACTTCCTCTCAGGTATGTAGTTTAATCTGCTGTCAGCATGGACATTGCAAAATTTCAGATCCATTGCCCAAACAATGTACTGTCCAGTTTCAGAGGAATATTCACGTAGTTTGTGCAGTTGGAGATTTTGTGTCACACCACCATGTGTCTGAAGTTGCTAGCATCAGTTTTTTGTTTAAGTGACACTTTATGCTTGAGCTATGAAGTTTAGTTTGATTGACTGTTATTATGTTACACTTGCACGTTAAAAAAATCTGCCCTGGGTTATTTATTTGTGTGGTTCTACAGTATGCTGAAAAGTGGATGGTGTGCTTTTTAGCTTTTCCGCTAAGTAGCGATTGACATTATTGGTCAATTTCTGAAGCCTTGACATAATGAGCATGCTATCTGACTATAAATTTATAACACATCTACATAAAACAGAAATGCTGTCACTGTCATTTATTAATTTTCGACTTGTGGAATACTCTTAATATTAGTGTGGACAGAAAGATGAATGTAACGATAAATTGACACTTGTAGAGGTTTTGATGATGAGATGAGAACAATTGTTGCAAGTAACCTTCACGGAAGGGGAATCAGATTGCATCCAGGGACAACTTTAACTGAGGTGATTTAAGCTAGAGTCATAAACTTCAGTTGATTTCCTCATGTTTAGCCCACCATATGTTTTGATCATTTTCATTTTATATGAATCAGTTGAGTAAAACGGCCGATGGCATAAAAGTTGTGACTGATAAAGGAGATGAGCTCATTGCAGATGTTGTTCTTTTTGCTACAGGTATTACTGATATTATTTGCTGCATTTAAACACTTTCGTCTCACTATGAAAACAATTATGGGACAACATGATCCCTCTTGATTATTTGTGTCTGTGGAACAACAAAGATGTCTTGCATTCTGAAACTTCTGCTGATTTATATTTGCAACCGATAACTGGAAACCTACTTGTTTGTTGTCACGTTTCGACCTCTTGTGGTGGGATGCTCAATAATCAGACACTTCTGATTTCCTTACTCTGTTTGGAATGTAGTATTTATCTGGAGTTCCGTTTTTCTTTGAATGGGCAAGTTTGCACATTTTTCTTATGTCTGGTTTTTAATCAAGTGCAGGTCGCACACCAAACTCCAATAGGCTGAACTTGGAAGCTGCTGGTGTTGAGGTTGATCAAATCGGAGCTATCAAGGTTTATTTTCTTTCTTTCTTAGTTCTTTCTCGATCTGCTAGCTTGCTGAGGTATATTGTACATCTGGAATTTAAATATTTCTCTTTAGTCCTTCAGAACCCACCTGTGAGTATGGGTTTTGTCCATATTATGCACTAAATTTTGCCACTAACTTCTGGATTCTGTACTTTTGGGACTCAAGAGTACCCTAATTTTTAATTTTGACTTTCCCACTGTTTAGGTTGATGAATATTCCTGTACATCAGTTCCAAGTATATGGGCTGTGGGTGATGTAACAAATCGGATTAATCTGACACCTGTTGCGCTGATGGAAGCTACTTGCTTTTCTGTACGTGATGATTGTAGTTTATAATCCCTTCATCAAAACTGGTCCTGCTAATGCTCTTTTCTCTGTGTTTAATCAACAACTATTTATCCTTGCCTATATTTAATTACAGAAAACTGTGTTTGGTGGTCAGCCAATTAAGCCTGATTACAGAGATGTACCTTGTGCTGTTTTCTCGTAAGTTGTAACCTTGATTTCGGTCTTTTCCGTTTTTTAAGCAACTTGCTCAGTTATATATTTACTTCAGATTTCCACAATGCAACCTTTCTAGTTTCAAGCTTTCCTGAGAAACCTGTGGTTGTGAACCTTATCTGTGTCACTGCTATTGTTTATTTTCTATTCATTTTTGACAATATCTTGACCATTTAAAAGCTCTGCCACTAGCTTCTGCTCTCTTTTTTTTTCCGAATATATTCTTTCCTCCACTGTCACCCCATCACTGCATTATAATATCAGATTCTATTTTGTTGAATTAGCATTCCCCCGCTATCTGTCGTGGGCCTCAGTGAACAACAGGCTTTGGAGGAAGCCAAGAGTGATGTTCTTGTTTTCACTTCAACTTTCAATCCAATGAAGAACAGCATATCCAAGTAAGTATCATATCTACTGCGAGATCACTTGTTACATTGCAGTTTCACCTTTCACCTTGTGAGCTCATTATCACTTGTAAGAGATGTTTCAGTGTTTTCACTAGCTATGCATCCTATAAAATTGTCCGTTTGGCCTTATAAATTCTGTTCTCCTTGGAAAGGTTTCTGACTTAAATTTTATTAAAAGGCGACAGGAGAAGACTATCATGAAGCTGATAGTTGATTCCGAGACCGATAGAGTACTTGGTGCAGCCATGTGTGGACCAGATGCAGCTGAAATTATGCAGGTAAGCATTTGTGAAGTTGTTGGCCGTAAAAAGAATTATGATGTTTCTTTCCATCCTTCATTCTTGGTACTTTATAACTGAGCTTCTGCTAAATGCAGGGAATTGCTGTTGCACTGAAGTGTGGAGCAACCAAAGCGACCTTTGACAGCACTGTATGTGGAAAGACATCACCCTCACAGTGAAAAAAGCTGTTAACAACAGTGTATAAGTTCTAATCGTATCTGTTGGCTTTGCAGGTTGGAATCCACCCGTCTGCCGCGGAGGAGTTTGTGACGATGCGGGACCTTAACCAGGCGTGTCAGCGCAGCATCCAAGCCAAAGACAAGCTTGTAGACAAGATACTATTCGATGTTTTGGACAAAAAATATGTCATCTCTTTGGTTTATTGTGGCAAAGGGTACTTTAGATGCAGGGTCTGGTAATTTCACGTTTGCATTTGACCTGAAAGGGTAAAGAAGGGAACAGTGTGTATCGATAGAAATAAGATTTCTGCACAACAATCTTTACAGAAATCGTGTGATTGTTCTGATTTCCAGTCCAAATAAGCGCTTGAAAGCATTATCCATTTAGCCTGCATGCCACTCCTTGAATATTAATTGTTATTCGCTTCCTGTCCTTCCATATTTCTATCTCCGAGTTGCTGGCAGCCTGGGAGGTTTTTTGTTCCAAGTAGGCTTTGGCTCCCTCCGGGTAGATGCACAAAGTTAGGCTGCATGATAACATGGTCATGACCACACACCAAATGTTAGGCTCTGTTTGGAATATAGGAATTTGACAAAAATTTCACATGGTTCAATTTCTGCGTAAAACAAGAAAAAAATCCGCTTACCTGAAGGAAAACCAATATCTCGTATCATCTTATCGTGCTATCTATATCTGGTCGGCGGAATGCTCATGGTCCCTTTTGCTTTTGTTTTTTTTTAACATGTCGCTTTTGTTTTCTTGTTGACAGTCTAGAAACTAACACCAAAACCTTGCCGCTGCACACGTTTTTGCACAAGTTGCTGCCTTCAATTCTACCTGCTATACAGGCTTGCAGATTATCTGTCGCCGCAGCAGCAGGAGTAGTAGTACTCCCTCCCTCCATAAATATAAAGCGTGCACGAAATTTAAGGTTCAACTTTGACCAACAATTAAGCTAATAATATTAAATTATATAATACAAAAGTGATACCATTTGAAAATACGTTTGAATATAAATCCAATGATATCACTACCATGTCATATAAGTCAATAGTATTGATTTAATTGTCGGTTAAAGTTAGACTTTAAATTTTGTGCACGTCTTGCATTTGTGGACGGAGGGAGTAATTCTGAGTCTTCTTGACCTATGGTCCCCTCTCCTCTCGGCTGCGAGGCTGGCAACTTCGCAAGCATGAATACCTGCCTGCCTCCAAACAGACCCACCAGCCAATCTCGTGCCTGTCCAAGTTTATCTGCTGCGATTTCACTGTTCTTTTGACAACTTGGCACGAATGAACCATGGAAAAGAAATTGAATGCCTGACTCCTCGTGACAGTGTATGCACATCAGCCAATCTTGTGCCTGCAGCTGCATTGCATGCACTGGTGCTACTACGCACTGAACATAATAAAATCTCATCAGACGCGGCTTCGATCTCTTCAACTTGTACTACTGCTACTGCCGATCTCCTTTCGTTTGTTGACTTTGTTCCATGCATCAATATAGCAGAGCACGTAAAGAACGCACGAATTAATCATGACTTGGTTCTTTGCATTTATCATGACGTGACACACACGCACAAATAAAAAACGAGAAGTCAAAACTTCAAGTATACTCCTAGCTAGCTTGAATCCACATGAAAAAGAAAACGGCTTAAAGATTTATCGTGCCATGCATGGTTGCACTTATCAGAAAAACACACAAATTAACCAGTACTTTTTGAACTAACGCACGAGTCAAACGAACGTTAATAAGGCCTCGCTATTAGATGGAACACCCAATAAACATCGTCACTTTACAGGAACGACATGGAAACATGCACGATATATACGCGAAAAGCTTGGCTCAGATGGGCATGAAACATAACAGAACAGACAGAGACAGACACAGCCAATGCCGACAGGCAAAGAGCCTTTCAATGCATGTGTATGACCATGCATTCCGATCGATCCGACCTCAGCTCGCTCACTCGTTGTCTCGCCTCCCATGGATGATGGGCGCGTCTCATCAATGCGCATGTCGGAGTAGCAGCTGCCCCAGCCTAATGAGGGAGAAGATCAAGTGCATGTTTGATTGTCTTTTCACACTCTATATCCCAATTACGTGTCACAAATGTGGTAAGCCATGGTTTTGTAGCGGTCAAATCAGTCGTCACATTTGTGACAAAAGTTAGCTAGCAACAGTCTATTATAGGCAGTGTAAAAGACAAAAAAAACATGGTATAACACAACTGTAGCGGCAGCATAACAGCGCAAAACTTATTTATCTAGAGTTTAATAAAACATGGCTACAGGCCAGAAGTGTCCCAAGTGGATGCACGGCTCAAAAGTCAGAGGAAAAGAAAGCAGGGTAACCGCCGGTTGGCCGCATAGACAGCTCTATGAACCCAGCAGGGCTCTATCTTCCTTTGCATGCACGTTGGTTTCGCCGCCAACACCCAACAGTTGGCATTGATCAGGATGGACGACGAGAGGCCGGCGAGGCGATGGCAGTTCAGGACGCGATGCGAATTGCAACCATGTCACGCGAATGGGCGGGCGTGAGCAGATCTCTCCGGAAAATTTTTAAAAAGAAAGTGCTCTGCCGCGCGCGGCATTCCTTCCTCTCCTCGTGAAGGCAAAATCACACCGGTTCTTATACAGTTTTTAGGTATGGAAAAATCCGTGGCCGGCCAACCATGCAGGCGATGCTGCAGAGCCTACGTTTTTCATCCAGTTTCCGGCCAGCAGATGACCATTGGCACGGTGACCTTTAGTTGGTATCGATGTGTGGTGCAGCAGCAGCTGGATCGATCGGCCACTTGCAGAGCAAAGTCCCCGTTTCTGTTCTGGCCATCAATTTCACCTGCAAGGACCCCGTGCATTTGCAGCCGATCTGCCTGTGTGTAAATGCACGCGCCAGACTCATCCAGAATTTTACCGACAGGGTGAAACCGGTTCGCGGGACTATTGTATATGCCTGTTTGAACCGCGGAATTTTTTTACT
This sequence comes from Stipa capillata, assembly GCA_019208055.1. Lineage (NCBI taxonomy): Eukaryota > Viridiplantae > Streptophyta > Magnoliopsida > Poales > Poaceae > Stipa > Stipa capillata. The sequence goes on from JAGXJF010004340.1 coordinate 709,486, forward strand.
CGAAACTGTTTCCTGTGAAGTTGCAGTGAGATTTTTCGCGTTCCAAATGGAGCCATTTAAGCTTGCTATTTCCTGGATATGTAGCATCTAGCTCATCCTGCCTGCCTGCCTGTACCTGAAGAGGAAGAAATATCACTCCTGGCTGCGCCTGGCATTGGTGATGCACCTACCTCTTTAATTTGGATGCATATACATACCAGTTGTACCACCATTTTGCAGCTATTTCAATTCAATTTTTTGTACAGCAGATCGATGTTCCTGTTGGCGCACTGTTGGTCGCAGTTATGGAAATGCAAGCCAAACATGCTCGAGCTGACTCGTACTGCAAGATTGCAGAAAATTAAACATGTTAGCCAAAAGGGCGCATTCAACGCCAACCAATCGGTGATATTTAGCAAAGGCCAAGGGAGATATCGCCTGCCTGCCAAACACTAACTGGTAACTGATAGTCTGAAACAAACCCGTCTTTGTCCAACTCCAACATAGTAGCAGTATTTGCAAAAAAATTTAATATATCAAGCATACAGTACCAACTTGTTATGGAGAATTGGAATCAATTTGTTGTGCTTACTTTTAAAGCTGGGTTGGAGAAAATAAGTTAGGAGAGAAATATATTACTCTGATAAATACTCCCTTCGTATCAAAAATCGTGGCGTTTTGAACATAATTTTAGTCAAAATTTTAAAACTTTAAATACTAATATCGTTTTAAATATTTAGGTTGGATACTTGACAATCATATGTATAGATTTATCTCGAGAAGTACTTTCGTAATATTATAACTTTGTTGGGTTTCATATATACTACCTCTGTTCGAAAATATGTGACGTTTTAGAAAGCGTACATTCAAACTTTTCAAATTTTGAGCACTGATAGGTTAAAAAATATTTAGATTGGAAAGGTGAAAATAATATTATTAGATTTTTTATAAAAAATATTTTTAAAATATAAGTTTTCATAATTTTTTGCTAACATATACATATAAAAAGTAACCGCTAAAGATGCATATTAGAGATCATGTCAATGTCTAAAAAGACAGCTATTTACGGACAGAGAAAGTATACTACAATAAAAGTTAGTGGTTAAAGTTACATTTCTAAAACCACATTAATGTCTAAAACATTATGTTTTTGTGATATAGAGAGAGTAGTGGTATTACCTGTTGTGTCACACTTCATCTCAAGCCTCTGAAGGCAACACTGTATCCGTTTGTAACGTGATTAAGACTAAGAAAAATAGCTAGCCAGACACACAAGTATGTAAAAGCGCTTAACTAAATGAGTCTATCGTAGTCCACCATAATTCCAAACGGTGCAATACGAGTTTGGCATGACTGCTAATCTGTCCTATAACTTTGTTGCTAACCAGCATTTAGTTCATGCTTGACATTTCATTCGTCCTTTTCATGTCCTGCCTCCAGGAGTCAATCGGTAGATACGAACCATAGCATTAATTAGCATCATGTTACTAAGTTCAAAATATATACTTAGGTCCTCACGCATTTTGGGTTCAGGCCGCTGCGGCGAGATTGGATCTGTCTAACCCTCGCTTCATCTTCTTCCAAGGTCTGGTATGCCACACATCTAAGATAGGGTGATTCGCTTTCTCCCATGCTCTTCATCCTGAGGTTTGCCCTTTGTCATCATGCTCTGGAACGGTTTTAAGATTGTTTCACGCAAAAGGTAGAAGGTAAAAAAGGAGATGAAGATGAAAACTGGATAAGATCTGTCGCCAGGCTGAGCACTCCCACCACTATTGTAGAAACCCTCTTCACAGATGGGTCAAAATCGACATCACAGACGGTTTCCGGACCCGTCTATGCCAAAGGGTTTGTGATGATAAAAGTTCGTAATGACCCGCTTGTGATGTGGTTATAAAAAAAAAGTCCGATGGCGCTTGACCCGGCTGCTTGCTCCACGGTCATGTGAGTCGACCTGTTGCCGCTGCATCCCACCTACCGTTGCCGCTGCCAACATGCTGCTGCTGCCACCTCTCGCCTCCCGCAGCTCGTCAGATCCGGTGACCACGTAGGTCCGGACAGTCTAGCCATTGCGGCCGTTGCACCCACCGCCGCACCGCATAGATACAGCCGCCATCACACCGCACAGATCTAGCCGCCACCGCTGCACCTGATGCCACAACGCACTGATCCAGTCGCCGGTGTTGCTAGCCTTCGGATTTGGAGCCTGCTGTCGACGCCGGCGTTGCTATCCTTTGGATCTGGAGCTTGCTGTCGCCGTCGGGGTCACTAGCTTCTGGATCTGGCTCCTGCTGCCGCCGCCTCCTCTGGATCTTGCGGGTACTATCGTTGCCACCACCTCATTGTAGGCATGGAGGAAGACGTTGGCGCGTGCTCATTGCGACCCCGAGCGCCACGATTACGTTGGCGCGCGCCCATTGCGACCCGAGCGCCACGATTGCTAGGAGTACCCGAGCACGCTGATTGAGGTAGGGCGCCACCACGAGAAGTAGCATCAAGGGCCAGCGGCCAGTCACCGCGATCTAATCTGGTGCCCGAGTAGCCGTGGCTGGATCCGGCGCGGGGCTCCCGGCTGCCGCCGCCGCCCTTGTGTCGACCGGAGAAGGAGCTTGGAGGTAAAGGGGTGGTGCGGAGGGATGCGGCCTGGGGAGGTTGTCGATCAGCGAGGAGGGGCGGGGAGGCTGGACTTAGGAGTGGTGGAGGAGGGGCGGCGAAGGGAGAGGTGAGGTGAGCGGCTGCAAGAGATGGAGAAGAAAGGATGCTGCAAGACTTAGGAACAGTAGGATAGGGTTTCGATCGGCTTATACATGTCTGCTTAATGGGCCTAAATGGGCCGGAACAATCACATACGGTTTTTGTTAGTAGAACCATCTCTGATCATCACAGATTGGTCTTGCTAGTCTTGTTAGCAAAACCCGTATGTGATAACACAATCATCTCAGATGGTTCCTCCGTCTGAGATGACTGTCATCACAGACGTCTCAGTCATCTCAGCTGATTGGGTTTTTGGACCCATCGGTGATGACTATCATCTTAGATGGTTCAGCGAGTGTTCTGGATGAGGATTTCTATAGTAGTGCACCCCAGCTAGATGAGTACTTTGATTTATGGAGCCTACTGGCCACGACTCCCATTGACTCTACTCGACGCGGCGTGATCCGTTGAAAATGGAACACTTCTGAAACCTAATCGGCGCACTCTGCCTACGAGATTCAGTTCTATGGTTCCTTCCCTAAGTTTCATCCAGCAAAGATCTGGGGGACCGTGCGGAACCCAAGTGCAGGCTTTCTCATGGCTGGTGCTCCATGGTAGAATTCTAACTGTCGATGCCCTAGCAGTGCGAGGCTGGCCCCATAATCCCATTTGCCAACTTTGACTCGGCGCGCTGGAGATTGATGCCCACATGTGCAAGGACTGCTCCTGCACCATCACGGTCTAGAATCAGGTGAACTTCTAGCTGGGTGAGGCAAATGTGGTCGCCATGCACGCCTTCACCTGGGTGAACAACTGCTGGAAGGGAATCCTCCTTTAGACCCTAGAGGCCAATTGCCGCTCAAGAAGTGAGTATATCTTATATGTCCTTTGAACACTGGAAGGAGCAAAATAGGCACATCTTCAATGCAGTAAGGATGACCTTTTGCGAGGTAGCATCCTTGTCCCTTGGTGATATCAACTAGCAGATCGCTAATGGCATAGTTTTTTAGTAGTAATCCACATGTGGACGGATTGGCCTTGTTCCCCTTAAAACAAAATAAGTGTATGTTGTAAATATCATTTTTACTTCTTCTAATATAACAGACAGCGCTTTCACTAGGTTCCTTGAAATAAATATTTAACACTGTTACTAGCTTAGCTAGACCAGCAAAAACATTTGCTGACATGACCTTATGTTTATGCTCTCGCGTCGTACAATGTACTGGAGCCAACTACTTTCTGAAATCTCAACAGTGCACGATCCATACGTACGTACGCGTTACATTAAACAGGAGTATACATTCAGTATTAATCAGAGCATGGAAAGCTAATCCAGTGGAACTCGATCTGCAAAAGGCTCAGGAGTAGTAATTAACTTGCACGAGAGGAAGCGTGAGGAGCCGCGTGAGCGTCGTAAAACCTGAGAGAGAAAAAAAGGCGTATCGGGGTGCAGAGCTGGCTTCACGGGGAGCAGGTGCGCATGCAGGCGCCGGCCGCCGGTGGATTTATGGGGCAAAAGCATACTACTCGCCGCCGGCCACCGGTCGGCGGCACGCAAGCGGTGACGTGCTACGGCGGGCAGCAGACACGGGCTCAAATGCACCTTACTATACTAGCTAGACGTTGCCACTGACCACTGGACCTTACTAGTAATAACTTGCACTTGACAGTTTTTATTCTTCTGGAAATATCAGTCGATGGATTCAACTTGAAATTTACTACAAGTAATTAAAAGTGTGATTCACCCACATTCTACAGGAATTTTACATCAAACAGTTCAATTCTGGCAGAAAACGGAAACAATTCCCTACTAATCCTACTCTAGTCGCTGATTGGCTGGCTGGCTGCCTGGATTATGTGGTGACAAACTGACAACGTGACATGGCAGACGGCTAAGGCTAACTAGCTTTTCTTGGAGTCGTGATTAGTTGGCGTTGGACACCGGAGCCAGAGGTGATCGGCCGGATCGCATTAATCCCCGGCCATCACGCGCTCGATCACGCTTGCCTACGCGGCCACGATCGATCGTCACTACTGTGTACCAGCGAGTAATAGAGTCGCGTCGTTCGTGTGTGCGCGCGCGCGCGTCGCCAACCGCAACCGCAACGCCCTATATATTCTCGCCCCGTTACGTTAACACACAGCCACTGCACTTGCACCAACCAACACAGTCACCGGCTTTTTCGTAGCACCAAATCAAACACGTTCTCGCCGGCGTCGTCCATGGAGCTGCTGCCGTTGCTCACGGTGCTGCTGCTGGCGTACGCGGCGGCGTACCTGGCGTGGCAGGAGGCGTCGCGTCGGCGGCGGGGGCGCTGCTACCTGCTCGACTACGCGTGCCACAAGCCCTCCGACGACCGCAAGGTCACCACGGAGATGGCCGGCGCCGTCATCGAGCGGAACAAGCGCCTCGGCCTCCCGGACTACCGGTTCCTCCTCAAGGTCATCGTCAACTCCGGCATCGGCGAGCACACCTACTCCCCGCGCAACGTCCTCGACGGCCGCGAGGAGTGCCCCACCCACGCCGACGCGCTCGACGAGATGGATGGGTTCTTCAACGACGCCGTCGCCGCCGTCTTCGCCAGGACGGGCGTCGCGCCGCGCGATGTCGACATGGTAGTGCTCAACGTGGGTTCCTTCTCCCCAGCGCCGTCGCTGGCCTCCAGGATCGTGAAGCGGTTCGGCATGCGCGAGGACGTCAAGGCCTACAACCTCTCTGGCATGGGCTGCAGCGCCGGCCTCATCTCCGTCGACCTCGCCCGGAGAGTCATGCTCACGCGGCCACGTACCATGGCACTCGTCGTCACCTCCGAGTCGTGCACGCCTAACTGGTACACTGGCACCGACAAGTCCATGATGCTCGGCAACTGCCTCTTCCGCTGCGGCGGCGCCGCCGCTCTGCTCACCAATGACCCGGCGCTCCGTGGCCGCGCCAAGATGGAGCTGCGGTGCCTCGTGCGCGCACACATCGGCGCGTACGACGACGCGCACGCCGCCGCCGTGCACTGCGAGGACGCCGACGGCCGCCTCGGCGTCAGCCTCAGCAAGGCGCTCCCCAAGGCCGCCGTCCGGGCATTCTCCGAGAACCTCCAGCGCCTGGCCCCGCGCATCCTCCCCGCCGCCGAGCTCGCCCGCTTCACGCTCCGCCTCCTCGCCCGCAAGCTCCTCCGGCGCAAGGTCAAGTTCGAGGGCCCCAAGATCAACTTCAAGACCGGCGTGGACCACTTCTGCCTCCACCCCGGCGGGACGGCGGTGATCGAGGCGGTGAAGAAGAATCTGGGGCTGGACAGCTACGACGTGGAGCCGGCGAGGATGACGCTGCACCGGTGGGGGGAACACGTCGGCCAGCAGCCTGTGGTACGTGTTGTCCTACATGGAGGCGAAGCGGCGGCTCAAGGCCGGCGACAGGGTGCTCATGGTGACCTTCGGGTCAGGGTTCAAGTGCAACAGCTGCTACTGGGAGGTGACCAAGGACCTCGACGACGCCGGTGCATGGGAGGACTGCATCGACGAGTACCCGCCGGCGACCATGGTTAACCCCTACACGGAGAAGTTCGGATGGGTCAACGACCTGCAGGGTCTCGGAGGCGTCTTCCCGCTCTAACCATGCATGCATGCATGTTTAATTACCTCCAAGAAAGAAATTAATCGAGTATTAATAACTCGTAAAAAAAGTCATTTTTAAGGGACTGTGTGTATACTTTTCATATATATGGTGGTTTAATTTCTTCCTATTCACATTTTTCTATTTGTCTTGTCGATATGAATGTATACATGTAAATGTTTAGGTCGCATATATATGTACCTACGTACATCGACTATATACATGCGTGTTGCTGTAAACGAAAACTTTTTACTCCATTTGTATGCCCTGTATGGCTGTATGAAGAAGGAATTGCAGGTCAATGTGTACATGGAAAAAGTAACACAGGTAGTGGTCTGTGTATATATGTGCGACTTTAATTTTAATTTCTGTGTGAATATTTTTATTTTTTGTGTGGAGAAAATACACTTAGGTTCTATTTGGTTGGGTTTTTCAGCAGTTTTTCATTAGAATAAACTGCAGCACAACTAAATAGCCAACTTTTATGCAGCTTTTGTTAACAGTGGTTGTAGGTTTTGCAACGCAAATTTAGCTGTTTGAAGAAACTACCTTCCCCCGCTTTTGGCAATGCATTGAAATTTTGAGGCTTATTTTTCAAAATGTTGTAGATAGTTTAGATCAAGCTAAATCTATATGTTTATTTTTCTATAACTATAATAGTTTTTCTAGATAACCAGCCAACAATAACATTATCAACAATCATAACTTAATTAAATAGACTCTTATGTTGTCTAGCTTTTTAGTCTTCACTAGCTACCTACCCGAGAATGTGCGGGCATGGCTTCACTCGATCATGTCCATGGATGGATCGATCTTCTTTCTATCGTCAATGGTGACGTTCTCCGGTTCAGGGAAAATATATATTGTCGCCTAGCTCATCGCGATCGATATATCCAGGTCAGATGATACGTGAATGATATGATGGTTCCAGAAAGCAACAAGAAACAAGGTGCTCTGACGTGATTGTTGGAAAGGCTTGGCCATACTTGTAAGTATTTATCTGTCTGTAATTAAATAGATGATAGAGATATCAAAAGGTAGGTATGAAATGCAGGAGCCATCCAGCTACTAAAAGGAAATGATCGATGAATCCCCAGTAATAGTAACAGGAATGAAATTATTTAATTAGCTGCTCAGAACCTAATTAAAGGAATGAAATTATTTAATTAGCTGCTCAGAACCTAATTAAAGGAGGCCATTAAACCTCACTTAATCTGTACAGGACAAAATGAACATGGACAGCTATAAGGCCCCTCACAACGCTCTAACTTGGACTGGTACTAAGACATGCCACATAGACAAAAAGATGATGTGGCGGGGTAATTAAGAAGGAGAGAGATAGTTTTGGTGTCTTCAGAAAGAACCGATGCTAAGCGTGCGGACCTATGTAAAACGTTTATATGGCATCTATGTACTGGAAAGTTTAGTTGCTAAATAATTAAATGAAGGAAGCTTAGCTACAAAAAACTAAGCACCTATGTATTGAAAAGTTTAGTTGCTAAGCTCTTTCATACACTTAGCACCTCATCTAAACACCTATGCGTTGAGAGAGGCCTAAGAAAGTGGTGTACTACTTCAGTACGTAGTACAGTGCTACGCGTCTTTCATATCGAATTGAAGTGTGTTTCTCCCGAACAAACATGGCCAGCTAAGTACAGGCAGCATATATAGGAGTTATTAGTGGTACCTCGATCCAGAATTTAATTGATTGATCGATGGAATCTGAGATTTGATTAGGCGTTGCTTGTCACGTACGTACGTCCGGCGACGCGAGTCAAACGTTTGGTGACAGAGTCAAATTCTTTTGGGTGCATGCAGCAAGCAAGTGAAGTGATCTGTGTCTCTGGTACAGTTTTTGCTTTACCCGGTTGCAAGATTTTGAAGGCGTGAGGTGCAGCAGCACGTACGTCTCTCGTGAGTGGTGAGTGAGCAGAGCACTGCCACTGAGCAATAACTGTGGGTCTGGCGGTGGGAGGCAAGTAAACAGGAACCAACTCTGCAGCGCGCGTAGACTGCACAACACTGGCGAAAAAGCAATTCGATAAGTGGTTCGACATCCAGATTGTTATCATAGTCCTCCATTTATTTTAAGATTCTAGTTTTATAAAAGCCACTTTCAATTACATTTATTTTGCAAACAAATTTTTTATTTCCTGCCTTTGACATATTCAGGTCTTTTTGCTCATATTCTTCTCTCTCTCTCTCATCTGAACAATAATCAAACACAATTTCCACAAAATATATATGACCAAACATGAACAAAATATCATGAACACACTGTACTTGACATACATGAACAAATACGGTAATTTAGGATGATCACATAAATGAATCGGATAAAGAAAAAATGCGAAAACTATGGATCACCCAAATAAAAGAAATCTACTAGAGCACAAATTTGTTCATGAAAAAAGCCATTCGTCCAACACATACAAATCTCACTGTTAGGAATTTATTCATGCACACAAAATAGATCATGAGGAGAAATTTTTTGGCCACAATTCCACCGTTCGGTTCTAAACCACATGAACATACAGAAACAAACAGAAGAAAATCCCATCATTTATTTGAGCTAGCAATAAAAAATTAACAGGAATCAAGATCAAGTATATCGTTTGGATTTGGACCATGAACCCAAAATATGAAAAGACAAATGAAGAAAAAAATCAACGAAATCAAGAACACCAAGAATTGAAGCTCGGTCAGAACGATTTATGGGCTGGAGGATGATGATGATGGACCCCACCATCACCATGGCGGTGCGACGGCCAAATCTGGTCAAGGCGTGCTGCGCTCATGACCATACACCCAAATTTAGGCCCTCGTGGCCGTGCTCAGGGAGGAAGCTCATTGTGGATGAGGCTTCCTCCGTCATCTCGCCGTTGACGTACCCTCATGACCAGATCCGGCGGAGGCAGGGCTAGATCCGGCTATGGCAGGCTCAGTCCCGCCGTGCCCCACCTTTTTCTCTATCGTGGGCAATGAAGAGGGGTAGAAATAGAGGCGATGAGGCTTAGGAGAGACGGGGATGGAGGCGGTGGAGCTCGGGAGGGACAACAATGGCAACACTGATGGTCATGGAGGCTAGCGATAGAGGTGGCGAAGCCGGGAAGCAGGTGGTAGGGGACATAGGGGAGGGTGGGGGCTGATATATGCAATGCACACTTGGCTGCATAAATAGTGGTAAAGCGTATAAAGTAAGAGTTATAATTGTAAAACAGAGTCTAAAGTTATCAGCACAAATCTCAGAGCAAGATAGACGGTGGAGATGCACTCGTGACGTCGAAATAATCGCGGAAAAACTGAGTTGCACCAGTACGTTAACTACCGATTCATTTCGGTGTGACGCGGTGCGATCCCGCGCGCGCCGCCGACTGATGCCGGGCGCAACTGTAAAAAACACGGGAGGATTTTCATCTCAAGCACCGGTGTGGTCCGCCCGGCCGGCCACTATGGCGATGTCAAGCTGTGTTTTTGCATTCTACTACTTGCAACGGGAGCCATGGCGTCATGGGTGGTGTGCTTAGTTAGTCTGAAAACGAACGAACGTATTGAAGGTGGTGACGATAGTGTGGGCATACGCATCGGCATCATTGCGTCTGCGTGTCTTTGTCTCGTACATGCACATGCGCTGTACGTAAAGTACATACCTGCCACAGCATTGACTTAAAAAAGCTTGGGCTACCACCGGGTCCGGGCGTACGTAAATACGGAGTACTATTTCTTAGAGAGATCAATGGTAGTCGTAGCAAACCAAGTTGGCCCGTAGAGTTCGGATCGCGCTTCAATTCAATTCAATTCGCGTTTTTATTTTGGGCTAGGCTAGCTGGGTTGTTTTGTGCTTTCTCAGTACATGCGCTCCGGTATTCGTGCGTGCGTACGCGCGTGTGTGCGCGTGAAGGATTGAACGTGGGCAGCTGGGATTTGTACCCGTGGTAGTAATCAATGTTTACAGAGGGATTGCTTTTCTTGCCATTGGAATCAGAGAGTTTTCACTGTTAAAATAACCTTGGGTTACACATGATGATCAATCACACAACGAAGAATATGAAACAAACATGAAAAATAAGATGTAAAAGATTGTTTTTCTCTTCATTAGATTAGTTCTACCAACTTTGTATAATGTAATAGCTCTACTCTTCTACTTGCGTCTCGAATTCGTATTGAAATCGAACTACTCCTGAGAAGGGGTTCAGCGCAACCCCGCCTTTGAAAGTGAGGCCCGTGGTTCCTCGGCACTCACCACCATCTCGGACGAAACAAACAGCCTCAACCTCAAAAGCCCGGCCGGGCCGAGGCCACCAAACCAGCGGCCAAAGGCCCACGGGTAGAGATTTCTGTTGACGACAAGAACCCAAAGGCGTAGAATGAATTTGCATGATTTTTGGCAGTACATCATCCATCTGTCACCCATGTTATTGCCCAGACCAAATTAATTTTATTGATACGTTTTGATTGCCTTCCGATCCATCATCTTTACATTGAATTACACTCACGTAGCTAGCTCCTGGGGATCCACGTCCTAATTCATCAGTTTTGCTAGGGATTTGACGAAGGATTGAGATTGATCAGCCTCTCGAGGGGGAGTCCGGAATGGGGCAGCAGCAGTAGAACTGCATGCCGTGGAAGGTGCAGAACCCTACCCCGTTGCCCCAGCCCAGCCCTATGCTGACGCAGTAGTCCGTGCACGACTGCTCGCTGCACCTCTCCATCACCTCGCACTTGGGGTCCGCCATTGGCACTACCACCTCCCTCTTCTCACCTGCCATTTGACGCATACGCACGCAGAACACAAATTTACACGTCAAAGACCATGAGATCTACAGTGAAAGAAATCGACGATATGATCGGGCGAGAAAACAACATGACAGGCACGTTCTAAATCTAATACCTGGAGCGTCTCTAGATGCATGGCAGGATGAGAGGAGAGCGGCTGCGAGGATAGCCAGGAGGAATGGCCCTCTTGACGCCACGGGAATGGCCATTTGCTCAACAGATGGGGCTGGCTTCTCTTTGGGATTTTCTTTTTATGTGCATGTACATTTTGTGAATGCCGCGTTATATAGGCACGCCTAGAGTTGATACATGGACTACACGTAGAGTAAATTGATATGCTTGTGATTCGCTTACTAAATGCAGAGATTTCTCTCCTTCCTGATATGAGGTTTGCGATATATACACTGCCTGCTATATATAATAAGAGTAAATCGTATTTTGAATCATGCATTGTTACCTTAGTTATAGTTTATTAGACCGTATATATCTAAAAGTTATGCTTTAGACCAGTGGGGCCCAAATAATATTGCAGTTTGGATCATGTTTCAACGGTTTAAAGAAAAACCAACCGGTTCATTGACTTTGCCCCACCTGTAAGGTCTAGTTGGGGGCCACCTCAGACCTCTCCGTGCCACATCCCTTCCTCCTCACATCGAACCCATCTCCTCATTTTTTTCTTTCTCCGATCTCTTCCTTCTCCCTTCACCCTTCCACTTAGGAGGGAGAGAGAGAGTTGAAGGAGGAACAAAAGAGAGTGGTGACATGACACCGACATGTAGCAGAGAGACAAGAGAGGAGGCAGTGACGTGGCACCTGACATGTCGAGTCATATGGGTGAACCAGGCTGGTTTTCTCCTAACACGTAAAACCTGGTCCAAACTATAATTTTATCTGAGCTCCACTGGTGCAAAGTGTAATTTTTGGACATATATGGTCCAAACTACAATAGTGATAATAATACATGGTCCAAAGTGTAATTTACTAATATAATAATGATTTCATTTGTTCACATCTAGCTAGAAAAGGACGAGAGGGATTCGATAGTATCACAACGATATCTCTTTCATCAATCAAAATAAAAAGGAACTTATGAATGTGTAACATACTCTCTATCTTGGTAAATATTTCCTCCATCTAGAATTATAAGGCCTACATGTTTTCTAAGATTTATCCTTGATCATAAATTTATTTAACAATATGTGGATCATGTGATACAAAATTGTGATGGTTGGATTCGTACTAAAAGACATTTTCTAATTATATCGATTTCGTATCAAATAATCCACATATAGTTGGACTAATCCTTGGTCAAAGTTAAATCTTCGTAAATGTGTACGCCTTATAATTCTAATAGAGGGAGTACTTACCTAAACAGCGAGTGTTACAGAAAGCTCATATAAAGGGAGTTGAAGGGTTGAAAGATCACGGAATAGAGAAAGCTAGCCTTTCTCCTTTCTTTATTAGAATCATTTTTCTGGAATTAGGCATATTTAATTAAGAAGAAAGCAATTGGTAACAACTGATGAGTTTATTTTTAGTGGGAACCACTAAAACCCATGAGCTATTTTAGAGAGTGTGCTTGAAGATGCACCATTTTATCAACATGGGTTGCTTGAAGGTATGTCACGTCCCTCTCCTCCACTTTAGCATGATACCAACCATCACTTTTCCTATATGTGTCGGCTAGAATGTTAGGGTTCTTCTCCAGTAATGGCTGGGGGAGGAGCGACTCGCTTGGGTGTCGGATAAGTTCACAACCACGTCCCTCAGTTGTAGAGGCCACAGTCTAGGTGGCAGTAGACGACCTGTGGGCTGGTGATGATCAGCATGGCAAATGATTAAATGTTACATTGGGTGGGGTGGGGATGAAGGGTAGGAGATCAATGATGCCACCACCCCCTGCAAGTGGTGGTGTAGAGGCAGGGCGATGGAGAAGGCGTGGAGGTCGCTAGAGAAGGAGACATGCATGGTGGAAGAGTGAAAGGAGGCTGGGACAGAGGAAGCTGTTGTGAGCATGTGAAGGAGAGTGTAGGAAGATTGGAGGAGGAAAAAAGAAGAATTAGAGGAAGAAGGCGGAGGAAGGAGCATGTGGTGGCATGGTGGCCATGCACTAGAGATTAAACATTACCTACACTTCCACCATGTGCAATGCTACCATGCTCCCAACGCATTATGGCATCACCAAGATATCTTGAAAATATTTTAATACAATCAACAACATTAAAACAAGATGTTTATACCGTGCCATAAAATTTTAAATCCACAAAAGAATACAAATCATGGTGTGAAATAGTACTCGAAGCTACTATCCCATGTCATCCCTTTTGACCATGCATGCCCTGCGGTGCACTCCCCCATGACATGCCACGCCTCCTATTGCCACCTACATGCAAACGGGCAACAACCATGTATGCTTTTTCTATAATACTATATATTTATAGTTTGATTCTTGCTTTTGGTAGGACGAGTTTCTATTGCACGTGAAAATGTTTCCATTGCACAAAAAACATATTTCTATTGCGCTAGATCTGTTAATGGAAACATCTTAAAAAATAATATTGCGATAGCATAATTTAATATTATATATGTAGAAAAACAATGTTACAATAGTTTGTTTATTGCGGCGATACGCCATCAGAGTGGCACAACAGGAGCATCGCAGCGGTCCATATATTACAAACTGAAGTTACAACTTGCGACAAAATACAAAGTCTTACAAACTGATTCCCAAAAATATCGGGAATTTAAAACCGATTATCGTCTGGCTACAGCAAAAGTCTTTCCTACATCTCTCGGCTCACCCGTTCTATTATTCTACTCAGTGGAATTCTCGTCACGGAACTCGACGTAGTAGTCGACGCTTTCGTCCTCCTTCGGCGCTTGTCCTTCGAGAGCATCCTCGTCGACTTTAATGTATACCACTTCCATCTCCGCCGTCGGCTCACAGTCTAATCAAAGAAATTAGAGTAAATGGATGAGTACAGAAGGTACTCAACAAGTCCAGGAATAGCAAAGAGGTATTTGATGCACTATCTACTGAGAACGGCAACGTTCTCCAGAAACAATGCAGTTTCAAAAGGTAAGAGAGTCAAGTTTTAATTTCAGAGACTATGATCTCATGTCTTACAGGCTGCTAGGATCCCCGATGGATCCCTTTCCTGCCGCGTTCGTAGTTCCAACCAGAAATATGGAGTGACTCAGCCACAATTCATTACACTCTGCAGAGGTGCGCAACTGTACCCACAAACGACGACAGTCGTGCATCTGAGGTGGCCAAACCTCATCTACGCTCCTATGGTCACAAAGCTGTTTCACCGCCTGCTCAGTCATACCCTGCGTCGTAATCCCGCACAACAGGCCTGGGACTACCGATCTCACGTTGACACTACATGTCCAACGCCTTGTGGATAGCCAACGGCTAACACTACATTCCCAACAGTTGATACTCCGGATCCAACTGTTGAGGTCTTCCTTTCCCCGGGGAGTATGACCTAGGACAAAGGTACTTTGGGTCAGCCCCGCCCATACAGGGTATGTGGTTTGCGCGGTCGCTACGGCGCTTAAGCACAATTGATCATTTGTTGCTTTAACCTTATATGAAACAAACCCACGTGATGAAATCCGCCTTCCGATGTGCCTTCGGCACCTTTCTAGGATTTCACCACCCACCATGTTATCGCCCAAAAACCAGCGATCAAAATAATCAACAGTTGATTCAACTTTAGAAAATAGATTTCTATTTTGTGCATGTTGTAGACAAGAGGGAAATTTTATAGAACATTCTCAACGGACATGAACAAGAAACTGGACTTACCTGGTAACGAGTAGGTAGTAGAGTTCGAGTGTTCTGCTTGCTGAACTCCGGTTTTTGAAGAAGAAAACAGTATAGTCCGATAAGGACCAATCCAAAAAATCCAAGAACAGATGCAATGATATGGCATTAGGATGCATGAGATGCTATGTATGTTCTAAGAAATGTAGCGTAATTCTTTTAAACATTCCTTCGAAGATTTGGAATTAGTCAAGAGAGCATTTAAACCTTAGCCATTGATTTCCTTTACTTTTAAAGTTTAACATTTCCTCTCAATCTCCTTTAGTGAAATTTGGGTATCAAGTTATCATTTTAGAATTTAACTTAGTGTTTTAAATTTTTATTTCTAAAGAATAAGAATATATTCATCTCAACTAAAACCACTTATCATTTTGGTTATGGTTCAATTTCTTTTCAAGAAAGAAGAAATTATGTTAACTTGGGTAATTTGTCTCAACTTTAACTTACCCACTAATATGCATATTTTTATGTTTGTTTTTATTCCTTTGCCTCTTTTCATTTTCTATTTTGAAGAAAATAGTGCAAATTAATTTTAAAACTTCATTCCTCTATATATATATATATATATATATATATATATATTCTTCCGCATCTTCTCCTTGCCTCCTTCATCGGTCTCTCTCTCTCCCTTCTTTCCCCAAACGCTCCATATGCTGCCCTCCCTTTTCTCTACCTGCTCTCACCCTCCTCGCAGCGCGGCGGTCCAGCTCCGCCCGGATCTCTGGGTCCCGCCATTGTGGTCACCCCGGTCGCTCGCCTTGGCTGCCGAATCTATACGCCACCACTCCAGTCCTTCGGTCGCCTTGGCCGGCCCGCTTGGGATGTTGCAGCCCTGGGCCCTCCGGCCCAGCTCTCCCGGGCACCTCCCCGCCGCCGTGGAGCCTTGCCTCGGGCTCGGTCTCATGCCCCTTCACCGGCTTCTCCGCCACCCCCACTTGATGTCTTCACCGTGCCGCCCGAGGTGGCTCGGGCTCGGCATCGTAGCTCGCTGTCGGCGGCGCTCCGCTGGGTCCGACCCTCGCCGGTGGCGTGGTGAGGCCACTCACGTCGCTGACCCCCTTCACAGGTAAGTAACCCCTAATCTCTCCTTACCTAAATCCCCAATTCTAGGGTTCTTACCAAATTCTCCAATTCTAGGGTTTCACCACTTTGGCCCGATTAATACTTATGAATTTGTGGTCGGCATGGTTTGATCCCATCGATTCCTCGGTGGTCTGATTCATGTGCGACCCTTGCTTAATCTAATGTTAATTAGCTATGATATATGCACGTATGTGTTTTGGCCAGTGAGGACTGATAAGAACAAGTTCTATTCTAGCTACATGATTACTGGCTTAAATCCAGGATGATGCTTTACCTAAAATTGATATGAACGAATACTAAACTCAACTCATTTTGCAAACATAAACTGTAGCTTAGATATCTGGCTATGTCTCTATCAGTTTATTTGCTAGAGAGAGCAAGTGTTTACCTTGGTCATTTGCTGGTTGGTAATTAGTCTAGCATCTAACATTTCTGCATATCCCTATATGAGTATTACAGACTACTTAACTTAGAGGAACAGTTTCTGCACTCAACTTTGGTTCATCTGATTATTATCTCTCTTTATATGCATTAGTTCACTTAACACTGATAGAACAGATGCCACTCTTGATCCTAGCCTTTTTATGTCTTCTTCCTGTATGAATATCGAACTCAGAGATTTGACTGGAAAGAACAAAGCTAAACTTGATCTAATTTAAATTGTTGTGATGTTATGTCTGAGAAGGTTTTGAGAAATGGTTAGAAACAGGTATTCTGATAAGAATAGTTACATCTCTTGCTTCTTTAGCTAACTCCTGCTGATGCTTTGCCTTTGAACGTTAATTGGTCAAACTGATAAGAGCAGATATACTATATTGTTACCTATTTGGTTGCCTTTATTATTATGATGATTTTTGAGAAATGGTTATCGCTAAGATAAGAACGGATACTACCCTTTGCTGCCTAACTGAAAAACCCAATGATGAATCTTTAGCTGAGGTTTTGTTTGAGAAACTCGTAGTGTTAACTGATAAGAACAGACACTGCCAAAGTCTCCTACAACTTCCTATGATGCAAAAATGGATTCTGAGGGTCCTATTAACACATGCTAAACTCTTATGCATGTATATGTGAGTTTGTGATTTTTTGAAATGTTTACCTTGTCTCAGTTGGACAATGGCAGGTTTGGCTACTTTCTTCCCTACTCCTCCTGGTTCTTACTAACCCTCCTCGCCTTACTCTTTTGGTCCTGATGGCCTTCCTTCTCTTCAGCTGATCCTCCTCCACCTTGTTGCTTTTCGCTGGCTGGGTGGCCTTCTCCTCCTAGCTCCTTGCTGTCCTTGGAGTTCTTGAGCTCAGGTTTCCTAAAGCTTGGTTCTCAGTTACTCTAAGCTAGCCCTGGTGGCGACTACTCTAGGAAATGGCTCAATTTGGCTACCTGAGCACTACTTGTACCGAGCCTTCCTAGGCTTGTCCAGTGAGAATTATTTTTCTACCTCATATTGGCTTGATACATGGCTGCTTTCTTGGTTTGCTTAAGCTGCCTTGAGAGCTAAGGAAAAATTTGGCTAAAGTCCAAATTGTGAGTACCGATGGGTGACTTTGGTTGGGTTGATATTTATCTCAGATTTTTGATTTTTATGAATTCTTTTTAAAACAAAATATGGAGGCATTTTAGTATAGGAAAATAAAATTATTTTGCTAGCTCTCACCTCTTTTCTCCTATATATATAAAAACTTTTTTGTAGATTCGTCCAATAAGGGTCTTAGCCGAAGTGGCCCTTGGACATTTTTGAATTCAAAAACATTTTACAAAACTATTTCCAAAACTAAAAACTATCTATGTCATCGGCACTATTTTCCCCCCGCAGCTAACCCTGCGGATGTCGGCGGAACTGTGCCGGTGAACCACTTATGTTTTCCAAAACTATTTTCGAAAAACCTGCCTCCTACAGCAACTGTGAAAATCCAACGGTCTCGAGTGTATATATATTCGACGACCTCGGATGTCACCTACATTTCTGAAGATCTTCCCCCTCCGACTCTCGGCGCTCTATTACAGCTCAAGACTCGAAGACTCGGAAGATTTGAAGATTAGGTTTAGATTTTGTATAGGTAGAATTCCGACATGTAATTTTTCTTTCTTCCTCTTTCATTTATTGTAACAATGTTGTATTATAACACTTATATTATTCATCTATTCAATAAAGTTTTAAATTTCAATTTCATGAATATGTGTATGATATATTCGAGATGAATGCCATGAATAATGCAAATGCACAATAATTTCCCCCCTCTCTCAACCTATTCTCGACGTAGCTCGATAGAATCAGGTCAGCTCAGTAGCGCGAGTTGACCTGACCTTCACCTCATGCCTCTTACGACTATCCCGAAACTAGGGTCCTCACAATTTATTATGTTTCCATGATAATCCTATCCTCATACTACAAATCCCTAATCTTGTGCACAACGCCCTAGCTCGGCCGTGCATGGATCAAGCTGGTGCTGTAACAAGCCTTCCGGCCCTGCTGGCATGTCTGCCGTCAACAAGGGCCCAGAAACTCTAGCCAACAGGTGGGCTGGATTGGATCTTGGCCTGATGAGCTGGTCTTGAGAGATTTTGTGAGAAAGGTACTTAGGGCATCTACAAATGTGTGAGATCAGCTGAATCTTCGTCGTGCCAGTAGGATAATTGCTAATGTGGAGGAGAGAGGAGGGAGAGAACAAAGCTGACTCTTCGTGAAGAGTCAGACTCTGACACAGAATGAAGTCTCTAAAGCCAACCACATTGTCTTTCTACGTTGTTGCATTTAATACTGACTCTTTACGTAGAGTTAGCCTAAGAGACAACATCATTGTATGAGTTATTTGATAATTGACTCTAAGTGACGTAGAGAGGTGGAAGAATCAATAACCGACTATCTTTGTAGATACCCTTAGAGATCCAGAAATTGCAAGATCTGTCTTTTGGTTTAATTATTCAATTGATAGTTATAGTTTCTGTTTTTAATTCATAGACATCGTATCAATATTTAGGATTAGCAGAATTATACAAGTGTTTATCGGTAATTCATATCATTTGTATTTAGTGTCTTGTGTCTCGCATGTTCTTTTGACTCAAGAGGTCTACTTTTGAGCCTATTGATCACCACCCGTAATTAATAAATATCGTATTACAGTGTTGTACCAACATGTCCAATGTCACAGCGAGGGAGTTTCATGAGCCAGATGGCCGCAACTTCCTCGCCTGCACTGTGGAAATATTTTTTGCTCAGTACAAACTTTATTGGTATACGTCGAGTTTCTCCCGACCGAATCGATCTTCACGTCATGTTTGTAAATATAAATATGGAGTAATTCACCGGGCTGGGGGGTGACATGCATGCTTGAAGAGCTAGCTAAAATGATTTGCCCGATCGAGGAGGTTACTTTCTCCCGGTTCCGGGGTCCGGTACGGGGCAGCAGCAGTAGAACTGCATGTTATGGAAGGTGCAGAACCCGACCTCGTTGCCCAGCCCTATTGAGATGCAGTACTCGGTGCACACCTGCACGCTGCACCTCTCTATCGCCTCGCACTTGGGGTCGGCCATTGGCTCTATCACCGCCTTCTGATCACCTGCATACATGTCATGGCCATGTCCATTGCCGCGCACCAGAAGCAGCAGCACGTACAGTAAGTTGCACACGTCAAAACCATATACGAAACAGGTAAATGTAGCAAAGAGGCTAATCAGAGCTGCGTACCTGTGGCATCTCGAGATGCATGGCAGGACGAGACGAGAGCGGCTGCGAGGAGAAGAGCCAGGAGAAATGGTGGTTTTGACGCCTTGGGGATGGCCATTTTGCCGAACAGATGGGAGTGGCTACGCTTGAAAAAAAAAGGATTCATTGTTCCTCCTGTTTTAGTTTTCGTTTGAGTGATTTGCAATGCGTATCACATTTTGGTGAAGGCTGCTTTATATAGGCTAGGCACGGTAGAATATGACACGTGGGTTGATCTGCTTGTGATTCGCTTGGTAAATGCAGAGATTTCTCTCCTGTTTTTTCCCTTCTCCGTTTCTACCTTCCGAGTGAATTCTCCATCGAGGTTCTAGTTAATTTGCCTTTCTTGGCTTGCTGTAAAATGATCCCATCTGTTCAGACTACAAAAAGACCAGTGGGATTCGACAGAATCAGAACTAATATCAGCACGAGATCGACCTTAATATTCGAAATAGAAGGGAGCTCATGAAAACAAATGTCTTCGTTACTAAAACAGACAGTAACATGTCTAAAAAAAAACAGACAATAACATCAGGCATTTATGGATAGCGGACTGCAAGACCTGACATTCACGGCTATGCATTGCAGGAGACGCTAACATCAGCGTATGGTTTATGCAGAAAAAATACGAATGACAGTAACAGCGAAGAACTAACTGTATAGTCACAAGACTCATGAATTCCCAACCGCCAGAGGCAAATTGCAGTGAGTTCCAGTTAAGTACCGAATGTTACATTTTACATCTGATAAGCATAAATAAAATGGGACAGGGAGCCCAACTTCAGGCCTTTGTCCCTTTGCTGCTTTGATCTTTTTGGGCTACAGAACACTATCAAGATAAATACAATTCCTTCCACAAACTCACTGCAATCAGCACTAAACAGCTCAACCGCAACAGGCAACCAGCTACTCTTCCTTATTTGCCTTTTGAGTACAACACAATCGATAACATCGCCGAGCTCACCCCATTCTATGCCTCGACTGAAGAATTATCTGGAGAAAAGAAAAAACTATCTAGGTGCATTACTTATTATTGTTACTTCCACAACTTGACTGAATTGTCGTGGCTTCCAGAAGCCACCATCCCAGTTACTGGTGATTGCGCCAGTGCTGCAATCAGACCTTCATGAGCCTGTACTGTCATGCTTTGGTTCTTTACCATGTTCCATAGCTCCAGAGACTGCATAGCAAGAATGTGGATGAGAACTTGATAGTAAATAAGCAACAGAAAGTTGCTGTGACCGGTGATTCCAACATAAGTTTACTACGCCTCAAGAAGGGATAATGCTATGGCTAACAAGACTTAGACATTACAAGACACATATCAAAAGCTTCTGCTAGCATTTTGTTTTTAAATACGAGTCTGCTAGCTGTCCGACACCATCTGTGATGTATGTTACAACTAGTAGTAACTTGTTGTCAACAGAGAATAAACAAAAATTACTAGAGAGAGCTAGGTTTATGGTAAAAACATACGAGAGCACACACGCAAAATAATCAGACTGAATTCAAATAGAAGTGATCAAAAGTTTTAAACTCAATCGAAGAGCCATCATTACCTGGTAGCCTCCAATTACCAAGAGATTGGTATAGCTTGGGTGAAACACACAAGAATGGAACTTGTTTCCATTTGAGCTGACCTCATGAATGCACTCTCCTGATGATATTGACCAAACCTTAACTAGATCCTGACTGACAGATGCAAGGTACTCCCCAGTGTTGTCCCAGCACACTGACTGCACATCTGTGCTATGGCCCTGAGATTACAAATCAAGAGCTTAAGGTTCATGCTTACTTGTCACAATCTGATTGATTACAAGCACAACCCCATAAAAAAGAGAGCTCTCTATGACAACGGAATTGAAATAGGCGGAAGCGCTAACAGAAGAAAACACTGCAAAGGAACTTCTCAATAAAAGAAAATGAACCATTGATGTGTCAGTGTTCAAAAACAAAACCTGTAGGGTGTATTTTTTGCTATAAGTGTCAACATCGAATATGGAAACCACATTTTCGGTAGCAGCTGCAAGAAACTGTCCAGTGATAGGTTGGAAACGAACTTGAGCAGTACCGCCCTGTCCAAGAAAAGTAGTCAGACTAATGAAATGGCGAATTATTCAATTGTATGAGTTTTGTTTGTTACATAAGTTCGTAGGAAGATTTTAAGGAGACAGAAAAAAGAGTACCAACCTTAAAGGCATTCATACAGGTAAGCTGAGTCACATTCCAGATTCTGATTTCACCATTGCTATCACAAGAGCACAAAAGGTCTGTCTTCTTTGGATGAAAATCTAGTGAAGTGACCTGGTAACCATGCCCAGTGAATGTATGCAGAGATAATCCAGGCTGCCAAACAAGAAAGTTCAAGTTTGATGAGCAATCTACAAAATTTAAGTACACATACAGCCAATTTCAAACAGGGGTCTGATGGTACAGATGGCACAACTACAATCACCAGAGAGTGGACATATTGAACTCTGACTAATAGCATGTATATATATATGACTTATCCTAACTTTACTTGCACAATGGTCAAGCTTCGTATTGTAATTTGAATCATGAACAATGTAGATAACTGCAATTACATCCACTGCCATGGCCAGTACTCTAGTAGAAAGTGCATATCAGTACTGGGACGCGGAGTGCAGGAGCATAGTGGCTAATGTTGCCATCCGAGGCAGTGAGGTGCAACAGAATAATCCCCACAAGTAATTGCTTGTCACTAGCATTTGTGCACCACAAGGGAAAACAATTTTGGGTACAATTTGGTGAAATTCACTGGAATTCGGATTTCAGCAGTAAAATTTTAAACCATACAACAAATCTTTTCTGTTAGAATTTTTGGAGGGTTGCAGAGCATGAACTAAGCCAAAGACATGAGCTAGTCTGGTAGAATGGCGCTTTTGGTTGGTCCAGGGTACGAATCCAATCTCTGCCAAGCCTAGGGGAGGTGGCAGCAGAGGTGTTTGATAGATCTAAAGGATGGACTCCAGCAAGCCGGCGAATAGCCCTGTGATGACCATCCTTTCGGTGCTCATTTTCGTTGCTATCGTCCTGGCACTCTTGATGCAGAAGCAAGTATTGATGCTATACCTATTGTCTTGTTCCTGTAAATAAGGACATGTGTATCATGCCCTGCACTTTTGCAATGCTTGTTCGGTTTCGTTAATGAAATTGGGGATGAACTCCCTCTTGTCACAAAACAGAGTCGCTGCCAAGTTTTCTCCTATTTTTGTCACTGATATGTGGGTACAGCTTAAAATGCAAAAATAGAACAAGCCTTACATGGGAGTTGAATCCGGTATCTACTAGTTGTGCACATGGGATCTTGCCACTAGGCTAACTGCATTCAATTGATATCAATGTTGTCGAGTTTCATTTATGATTCACAAAATTCTAGTTTTTGGGAATTCATTGTTTCCTGCTTCTTCTTTTTTTGAACCAGAAGATTTTACCCTACCACATACATAAACTGGTAAAAATAACTTACCTCTGCAGCGTTCCATAGTTTAACTGTTCTGTCAAAAGATGATGTTGCCATCTGTTTAGAGTTAGGTCTGAAACGGACATCAGTGATAATGAGAGCGTGCTCTTCTGGTAAATACTGTGTCTGGAAAGTATCCATGTTCCAAAGTACAGCCTAAGAAAGAGCAAAATCAAGTAAGGCACCATACTCAGAAACACCAAAGGTGCAAAAAGGTGCCATTCCTAATAGGAAAAGGTTCAAATAGCATGACTGTTACTCATACCTTCTTTTCGTGTCCAGCACTAGCCAACATCTTCCCATCTGAAGAAAAGTGGCAGCAGACGACCTTGCTGTTGCTTGTTCGCCAACAGTTAACCTCACTGAAGGTAAAACCTAAAAGATAATTGGCATATTATGTGATGTTCATAAAATACTCAAAAACATCAGAAATATTACCTTTTGAAGCTGCCGGACTAGGCTCTGTAGGACTTCTTTTAAGTGCAGCAAAAATATCCCTTGCATCACCATCATCATTGGATAAGAATGATTCAACATTATCATCCAAAGAGCCAACATCACCAAAATGTTCAAGATCATCCTGTTAAATACAACAGTCACCTTATATATCTTCTGACATAGAATGATCATCATATAGATCAAGCAAAACACATTAGATGGAAAAGGGAAAGGAGCAACCATTTGATTTGAAGAGGATGCGAGTCCAGTTCCATCCGCACCATACATCATTAGATTTTTCGGAACATGGCGCATATTGCCAGCCATTCCAAGTCCTTCAGGTGTATGTGTGGATGGAGTAGATGGTGGAGAGTTGGCTGAAGGGCCCACTGTGTTTCCTGTTCCAGTACTATTTGCTGGTCCTGAAGATGTAGGTTGCTTTCTTTTTCTGTTGCTCTGGAGATAAAAATAATTACATAACACCGAGCAGATATAAGAAAAGCCCCAGTACATCACAAAGAAGCAAAAAGCAAGTTAATCATGCATTTCTAAGTTTAAAAGATGGAAAAGTAGTCCATTACTCAGCATATATTAGTTCAATAAACTGAAATAATTTGACAAAAAGAGGAAAAGAAATCAGAGGTACTTGTCAACAGACACCTATAATGTTATATGGAGTTGGATACTTGGGTTTGTGTAAATGGAGTAGCCACTGCTAAGTTAAATAGTTTGACAGAAGAAGTTAAGAAATCAAAGGTCAACAGCTTGTCAAAACACCCACCCACACACCCTGACCCCACATATGTGCAAAAAATGAAAGAAAAGATAAGCAAGCATTCCATTTGAAACCAGTAATGTCATGCATGGAGCAGATACAGGTTTGTGTAATTGGAATAATTTAGGTCTGTGTGATTGGAATAATTCAGTCACCAAATTTTATAGCCCATTCTCCGTACATGACTTTTGTAATCCTACCTCTTCCGAGCATCATTTTCGAGAAAACTGTTACCAAAGAAATCAACACAGAGAAAAAAAGAATAGTAATACAGTCGCACATCATCATCATATCATGGCGCCTTTTTCTGGTTATCATTGATAAAATTCTTATTTCCTATTGTGTAAACTATATACAACAAATCTATAATACATCTCCAACCTGTCGACAGCAGTGCAACAGTAGAGACAAAATACATAGTTTTGCTAGACAGATATAGAGTTTCAACTTTGTGACGGTAAATCTGCACATGAATTGACTTTCGAGAGCAGAAGATAAATCCCAGTGTTGGGCATACTGTCACTACCTGTTGCATTTGCTGCTGGTGGTTCTGCTGCTGCTGTTGTTGGTTCTGCTGCTGCTGTTGCTGCTGCTGAAGTTGTTCCTGTGGCTGTTGAGAAGATGTCTGCTGCATCTGGGTAACTTTCAGCTATAGTTAGATTCCATAAACTAGAGCCAAACAAAATAGTCTCTTAAGATCAAAACTCTATGCCACACGGAGATGCACACTTCCAAATAAACAAACCTTCATGAGATATTCTTGGTCTGATCTAACTTTTGGTGAACTGGATTGCATTGGGGAACTAATGCAACCATCAGTCCCAGCAGGTTGCCCGTCTTTACCATTCATGCCACCCCTGGTTAGTGTTGTAAATCTGCGGGGATCCATATCCCCATAGTTATTTGAGTTACTAAGGTTCCCTTGTACTTGAGCTTGTGCTAAGAGTTGTTGCTGCTGTTGTGGTGACATAAGTTGAAACTGTGACTGTGTTGATAGAAATGGCTTCTGCATTTGAGCACCTAAATTTGGTCGCAGTTGGTCTATTCCCTGTAAGATGGTAGTACCAATATTAATTGGTTATTAGATTCCAGTAAAAAAATGTGTACATGGGACTATGGGAGGAGACAAATATTTGGGGGGTTTACAGTTAATGGCCAGCCCTTCAAAGGTAGACCACTCACTCCTTGGTTCAGTCCTGTTGACAACAGAAGATATGTCACCAAAAGCAGAATGAACAAAACGATAAAAGGATCATTCCTCTTGAAAATAACAAATTTTCTTACAAATGTTTCGTATTATATCCAAGAGATCCCCGCATTAAAACCAACCAAAAAACCCATAAAAGCAAATTTAGTATGGCTTTCATACTTATTTAATTCCAACATTATATTGTTATTGCACAATTTTAGTCATAAGCTATAAAAGATCAAAGAAAGGTTAAGTGAATGCTTGGAAGTCCATCCAAGCCATTATACAATAAACATACTAGGTTATCTATCATTCAAAAAGCTGTTTATCAGGATAGAAGCTTGTTCATTTCCAGTACAAGAATGACAGATCAATAAGAACAGTAACAATGTAAGTAATGCAGTTAACTTTGGAGCATAAAATATGCACACACAACTTTCATCTAGAACTTCGGTTCCTAAATCTCTATGATAAAAGGACAGAAACATATGTACACTCAAGCTTTTATCTAGAACTTCCATTTCTAAATCTCTATGATAGAAAGACAGAAAAGACAGCAAGTTCGACACAGCAATGCATTTATTGCTGACTGCTAACTTCAAAAGGAAACTAGAATATAGACGAAAAGCTACCTGCGCCACCTAATCCAGGTTTTTGCTGAATTATTCCCTGTCCGTATAAGGATGATGGATCCATGGGCATAGATCTTTGGGCTACACCCATGTTACCTTCACTCTTAATATCCTGTCAGAAATCAGTATATTCGCTCAATGGACTAATGGAAGAAATTGTGAAATGAAATAACACAAGGGCTGCTATAACCCACATTGTTTGCTGATTCCGAGCCTGAATCTGTTGCAGCGTACTAGACACATTTCCAGGAGTTCCAGGAACTAATTGCCTATTTCCATAAATAAATAAAAATGTTTAGTGTGAATACCAGTAACATTCCAATATTTAATCTGCCCATTCTTTTTCCAAAAGTCTAACAAAAATGGGGTGCAGATCTGGAGGATCACCCTGTGTGATTTGTTGCTGCGGACTTGAGAAGAGCCATCCTACTAGCATCAATAAGCTGTGATCCCTCAGAGTCCATTGAATGAGGATGCTTCAGGCGCTCTTCATACATCTTGGCAGCCAAAACACTAGCCCTTGATGGCCCCAGAATGCCATCAGAGTTTAGGGCATTTATTGGACCATTAGTGAAGGGTGACTTGAATTAGTTCGCTGCATTTGAGCATGTCTTTGCTGGATGAGTTGCAACTGTTGCATCTGCATCTGCTGCTGGTGCTCTCTTGCTTTTATTTGCTGTGCCTGTTCCCAAAGAAATTAGCATGGAGTGAGATCAGAAGATGAACAGATGCATGGTAAATGATCAAACGATTCAGCAATTTCCTATCTACCTCTAGGTAAGCCGCTGCAACCTCAGAATGCTTCTCATTTGTCCTTGCGATAAATATGTCCCAAAAGACAGACCACCACTCAAAGAGAAATCCTCCAGGGGCATCAATTGCTGCATGACAAGTTAAAATTTATCATAGTGATATTTGGATGAGTCTCCTATGCATCTATTATTATTATCTAATAATAAAAGCTGGTGACAGGTGTTTTACAGTTGCTTCAAAAATATAAATAGGCCAGAAATTCTCAGAAAATAATAAAAGGACCCGGCCTTCAATTTGGCCGGCCCTAATTATGATTAAAGCCCATAGCCATTGGATGCTATCTTAGCATATTTAATCAACCTCAGTAAAATTTAGATGCCATGTACATGGTGAAGTGAACAAATTGGAGTCCTTGCTGTCCTGTCCACGGCACGACACATGTGGGGAAGATACAAAGTTCACGCTTGCACTCATTGCCTATGCATTCGTGCACAAGAAAATCTGCAACATACATGATCATAGCTCTCTTTTGTGCACTCTGTGTCTCCATGTCATGCTCAAACATTTCTACTTTCCCTTCAAAAAAATGCTCAAACACATACCATCCACTTGCCCTACAAGAAAACAATCATCCACCTGAGAACCCAGACTCTCCAGTTGCCACCCAGCAACATGGTGGAACAGCGGATGGGCATGAGCGATAGTCTAGTGCCTATTGAGCATGAGGATGTCTTGTACCATCACTTGCCATATAGACCGCCATGTCAATATATACTCAAGTCAAACTTGAGCTTGTAGTTTCACAGGTCTATGTGGCATATTAGACCACACTGCATAAATACAAGTATATAACCATAGCAAATATAAGTGTATGTTTTTTGAGTCTATCAGTGCAATAACTAATAGACAAGAGTCAGTGCCAATAAACCACATGCATAAGGTCCTGGAGAGAGTACACAAGGTACTACTAGTTAGCCCTTTATAACATGCATAGTTTCAGTAAGCAAGAAATTTGTTTGGAACTAAAAGGGCAATTTTTGGTTCTGTTTCACACTCCATTTCCTAGGCATATTAGTTCAGTTCCCATGTTTGGCATATGTGCCTGTCCAGTTTGCTCATGTTACTAATTCTACCATGCATGTGCCAGTGCACAAAATTATTGGTACCATTTCCACTCTAGTTCTCTTCCCAATATGAACATGTGCCATTAGCCATGTCATGGTAGAGAGGCTCCTTTAGGTAACAAAAATGATACATTAATTATTACTGCTCATATCATAGTACAGAATTATGCAGTTTCGAGAAGTTGTGTGCGTCCAATTCTGCTATACAACTGCAGTTCCATTATCGGATAGTTGAATTTGGTAGTTACCCAACAGGTCGGTCCTTCCAATTAAAACAAAACTCAAAACCCTTATTACTCGAGAATTAGTGGTGGAAGTTTGTTTTGTTAATTTCTATTTTTATCGTGTTTCCCTTGTTTAGTTGTGTTCAAAAGAAGCATGAATGAAAACTGTCAGCGGCTTTTGTAAAAGTGCATCTCCAACTCATCCGTATAATCAAGCCCACTCCATAACAAGTGATAAACTAGCACCCCTATGTGAATCCCAGCCTACTTTAAGCACAACAGAACACATTTGACATAGTCCAATTCATCCAGTGTTGAAATCGGTGGGTAAATAACAGCGACATTTAGCTGAATCACCATTAAGACACCCATTAGTGGATCGATATGTCAAGATAAATCGTGTTTGATGTATGCACAACACCACAAGTAAGGAAATCCATGTGGTTCTGCTATGCATGCATCTGAAATACATCCACATAATGCCATCATGTACTCGACAACTACAAGTAACATTTGTATTTTGGAATTCAAATTTATTGACGTTAGCCAAAATACTCCAAACAAACCAAATTACTGCAAAAGTTAGTTAGGTCATGGAACGCAGGCATAATTAACTGTGGCCTTAATCAAATAATATGAGTCTACAAGCATGCAAAAACGGTGAAAGCATGAATGCACCACCAATTGCCCTCACAATAATGATAGGTACCGAAGACTACACTACAATTGCATGGCTCGGGGAATGAATCCCGTGGAAGCTATGCACCTAACTTAACCTCAAATCTCTCAAACTCCTCTTTCAAATTTAAAAATATCCACCTTAGCTTAGCTCAAACTCTCCTAATCCAGTTCAAGTATCAAGCTTCTGTGACAAATTTTGCCAAAAACTGTGCAAGCCACCTTAAAAGCTTGAATTCCCTGCCATGGCCTCTAGATCAATTAAGATTTCGAAACCCCAACCCTATTCAGCACGAACCATCCATTACACTTCGAAACTCGAATTCTCATAGCAATTAAGCTCAAAGCACTGCCGCTCCACTTCACATTCCGAATTGCCGTCCCCGCCTATAGAAACACACTCTTCGCAGACCAACTTAACCCACAAATTAACACAAGGAA
The DNA here is from genome assembly GCA_019208055.1 of Stipa capillata. Classification (NCBI taxonomy): domain Eukaryota; kingdom Viridiplantae; phylum Streptophyta; class Magnoliopsida; order Poales; family Poaceae; genus Stipa; species Stipa capillata. Next base: position 738,894 of record JAGXJF010004340.1, read on the forward strand.
TCAAACAGACAAGCAGCAGCTGGAACACTTACCAACTGGATCAGCAGCTACCTTCCCCTCCGCCATGAACGCCTTGGCCGTCGTCTGCAAGTTCCTCTTGAGCAAATAGTCATAGATATATACATCGAGCCTGCACCACCAGCACCGGAAATTAACCCAAATGGAACAGCAAAAACCCACAGAAAACCAGCCCCACAAACACATCGAGACAGCTCACATCTTATCCGCTTCCCAATTGCTCTGCGCCATTCTGCAACCACAACCAAAAAAGGGCCAACAAAACAGGAGAAATCAGCCGGGGAGCAAGGCGAATCGAGCTCGAATTCGCGGGGAATGAAGGGATCAGAGCCCACATTACCGATTGGGCGCGATCCCGCAGCACTGGGGTCAAAAACCCGCAAAAAAATCTGCAGAAATCCCGAGAGGAGTAGCCGCCCGAAGGGCCGGCGGGAGGGGGAGGGATCCCAATGCCCGATCGGAGACGGCGGCAGCGGAGCGGCGTGCGGGGAGGTGAGGCGCCGAATTGGTGGGTGGTGAGTGCGCGCTAGTGTGCGTGGGTGAGAGAGAGAGAGAGCTGGTGGCTCGCTTGAGCTCGCACCGCCTCGGAAGAAGAGGAGAGTAGATGGGGGAGAGAGAGAGAAGGGGAAGAAGGAGGAGAGGGAGGAGGAGGGAGAGATGAGGTATGGGTGGGGGTTTGAGTCCGGCTCGGAACCGTGAGCCGTGCGCCGGTTCAGGAAGGTTCGGATGACAGGCAGGCGCACTAGATTTTGCGAAACGGTCCTCCGAGAAGCTGCCATTTTATTAATTAGCCTTTCCAGCTTGGTGCTAGAACCAAAAAGATTCACCATGCTCTTACGCAATATGCTGAAATGCTAAGGGGGTGATGGAGTGATTCCATCCTACTAGACTCGGGTCCGAAGCAGTAGGCTCGGAGGCGTGGGGATTGGAGCACTTGATTAGGTCCGGATTACTATGGCATCTCCCGGTGCGCCATGCCAAACACCAACCACAGGAACTGACCAATAGTATGCGAGAAAATGATGATGTGGAGCAGATCATTGGGGCGCTGGGGTCGCTGCTGTTCGTGAGGGGATTTGTGAAAGAAGGGGTCTGAGGTGGTGGCCTGGTGGGCTTTCACAGTGACGATGTCTCGCAGGTTTGGGTTCCTCTGAGGTTTGCCGCATTGTTGCCCCTGCTGCGTCTTCTCTCGTCGAGGGCTATCATGGTGCAGTTTTCGTCATTTTTGTTTCTTCTTTCCATCACGTAAAATAGGGCAAGTGTAACGCTTCCATTTTTCGATCGGTGATAAAGTTGGCCACTACGTGCCGATTCTTTTAGGTAATATGGCATTATGTGATTTTACTTTGTATCAATTATAACTGTAGAGAAAGATTCACATATATACCGATGTCGATATACGTTTTTTGTGGGTTTGAGTTTTTCTATTCTTATATCTCGTCATCCGAATGTGATAGTATCTTATGAGCTACTACACATAAGATAGATAACTAACTCAAAAAGTATAGATACATAATATCTACTCTATTTTAGTTTTTGGGGCTTGCTATTGCGGAGTTCATCTAATTTAGAGTGTTTACCAGTTCTAACATAGTAGAAAATTGTTATCCTTGGAAAGCAAGTACAAACAAGATGCATAGCCTATGTTAATAATGCTGGTATATGTTATCATACTTTTGTTCAGAGATAGTTTGTCGGTTTTGGTAGAGTATAATGTTATAGCTCCGGAAAAATATAGTGCTTGCAAAATAAGCATAAGCATTGATGACAAGGTCTATAACATGGGGCTATGATATTCTATATTTCCAAAATTTAGCTAGTTTATTCCTACGAAAAGGAATTTAGCTAGCTTAGAGGATGTTTCGCAGCTACAGTAGAATAATATTGTTATAGCTCCAAAAGATTAAGTGTCCTTTTTTGAACTTCAAAAGATTTAAGTGTTTGCAGCATATATATATAACGATAGGCACGATGCCTGGGTTGCATCAGTAACGCTGGACTATACTACTATATTGTTTGCATTTTAGCTAGTATATATAGAGGAAATTTACCAGTTCCTATAGACGTAATGTCTAGGTCGACTTTAGTAATGATGGGTTTGTGCAAGATACTGTTTGTAGTATGTTAATATATTCACAAACAATAAAATATAAGTACATATTTAACCTACTGTGATGTTGGATTAATCATCCGATTCTATGATCGAAGAGTTCCTAAAACCTAAGGCGACCATGGAAAATACACCAAACGACTAGAGCATTGGTAACACTAATATCACGTTGAACCTACAAATGCTTTTGTGTGAAAAATATACGATACAAACTCGCGTAGTTTTCAATATATAGCGTAGTTCCAAATACATTAACTAGAGTTGTTTTGTCCCAAAATTATGTGGTGATGTCAATGTATAGTACACCAGCAAGCAACATCATACTAATAACGTCAATACATGCCAACGCGTTTGCCTTAAAGAAACAATGCCTTTGACAATGTAGAGTACCATGTTTCACCAAGGCAAAGCCTAGAAGGAGCCGAGGAGGGCCACACAGGAGACCACAGGGAGCAGCGAGCACAGGGAGAGGGGACAGGGTGCGGTGGCGCCGGGCTGGCCACTCCACGCTGCGCCTGGCGTTTACACTGTACACCCCAGAAAAAGCCCGCGTGAGATCTGCGCCGTCGGTCCATCTGGTACGGAGGGTGGTGATGGCGCCGTAGCCGCACGTCCGACGGCGTGCGCGTGAGGCGCACGAGCCGTCGTCGTTGGTTGAGTGGAGACGGGGGGACGGGCCCCACGCGCCGTCCCTATTTGAGGTGGTTAGCCAACGGCACAGCCTAAGTACTGCTCCGTTTTTTGTTTTCTTTGTCACAATAAAATATCACGTGTTGAGCGATGAGCGCGTGAGGGAATGAACGAGAGAAGGGATATTTTCTGTCTCTAATTCTTTGTTCTGTCACATAGCATAATTATTAATATATAAAAAACAGAGAGTAAAATTAACTCTTCATAAAAGTCATACTCCACTTTAAAATCAACCTCATCATGTCATACTCCACGCTTACTATCAGCCGACCGATCGGTGAATAGATTGGTCAGGCCTCTACTTTGCTTTTAGCGTCTCCCCTACACATATCTCTTCTTCCTCCTCTCTTTCGTCCATTAAATCTCTTCATCCTCCTTCTCCTCCATTCCTTCATGAAATTTTCTTCTCCTCTTCCTCCTGTTTCCCCCCACAAGACAGTGGAGCTCGTGGAGGAGCGCCTCGACCTTATGTGTGGTGCTCGACTTTGAGCTCCAAATGGCCATTCTTGTGCCACTGAGCTCCGAAAGACGAGGAGGTTGCGTAGAATGGGACCAGACTCGCTAGATCCGACGACAGAGGAGCTCCCGCGAGCTAGATTCGTCGCATATGTTTGCAGCCATTTTCTAACAATTTGTTGCATCGATCGGGGATTTGTTGCATACGTATAATTTTTTTGTTGCATGTAGTGTTTCAAATGGTGCAATATTTTCTGCATATTTTTGTTAGATTGCCAAGAGAAATATTGCAACGATATTGCATAGGTACAAAAAATATTGCATGCGAGATTCTTTTGTTGTGACAATCGGATGTTGTAGGATCTCCACTTAAGTGAGATCGGAAGGCGCAAGAGGCATTTGATTTTTTCCCCGGCCACCCGATCGACGCTTAGACATATTTAATGATAACTCTTCATGTAGAGAAAGCTTAAGAGACAACACATTGTATGGGTTAACTTTAATGCTGACTATAGATGATATGGAGTCAAAGAGTCAACAGCCGATTATATCTCTATATATGCCCTCAGAATGTCTTTTATACTCTATATAAGTCATTTTATAAGCCAATTCTACCTTTGTATATAGTTGATTCTACCGTATCTCTTATAGTCTATACAGTTCGTTACTAAAAGAGAGTATATACCAACTTATCAATAGTAATAAGCTTTCTAATAGATTGTTACTGAGCTTTGTTGCTAAAACACACAAAAACTATATTTGATGTGATGGGGGTAGAGCCTATAAAATGAGTGTTTATAATAAGGGTCTTGGTACTTGAGCGCATATTCTTTCTTTCTATAGTAACAACCATGAGGTGTACTTTTGAAAGTACTCTTGAGAATCGTCATATCAGATTTTCGGTGATGTGGAGAAGAGGGTAAAAAAATATAAGGAAGCTATTTTTTAAACAAGAAATAACCTTGTTGCTAGTACGAAGGAGCTAGAAACAAATAAATATATTATTAAATGTTACAAATTATTTTTAAAATAAGATTAATAAAAAATTTACTCGGAAACTTGTTGTTAATAACAAAGAGCTAGTAACAGGGTAAAATAAATTGTTTATCGTCGTGCTTTCGTTCTCCTATCAGTAACTTGCTAGGAAATAGTAACAGGGTATCTCTGATGCAATACATTCTTAGATAAATGGGATGCCACGTCATAAAGCATCTATAGAGGAGTCTCAACCACTAATGAAAACAACTAACTAACGGACGCTTGGATCAACTGCAAGGCTTAAAGATGGAAACAAGCGCCGGCCTCCTTGTCAAGTGGCTGGTTCCCGCGCACGCAGTTGCCCTATGTCATGTCCACGGTGGCAATATAACAGCAGTTCCTTGTCCCGAGTCATCTCGGATGAAAATTAAAAATATTCAGTATAATGGTAAAAAAATTTATATTTTCTATGTTTAATGTTATATCTCTAGTATCTTTAATCTTAATAGTGAATTGCTAATATTCACTTTAGTGTTTTTCACTTTGAGAGCACCCAAATTTCCATTTACGTGATTTCCTATAGGTAAGAAGATGATGAATTGAGTAAAGATCTCAGTGCTTAGAATTTAAATGTTCTATAACAAAAAGACACTTGAGTGTTCCTTAGACATTAAGTCAACCATACGCTCCAGAGGATTTGATGCATCATCCATCATGTCTGGATAAGATTCTTCACCCCTCACATCTCTATTAGCTAATGTGTTCAGTCGCATGAGGTTCTAACAATTCCGTCCCCTTCGTCTCTGATGACTGCGATGATTTGTTGTTCCTGGCCCGACCTGTCTCTCCGGAGATGCAAGCAGCCAATCATCATAATGGCGGCTTTTTTTGGTCATGTACCCCATCTCTAAAATTAGTTTCCACGTGTCCCATGATTCCACACACCGCACGAAATTTGGACATCTCATATTTGACGCGAATAGTCTCACGCCTCCCTTCTTCAACAACACATTAACAATCTTCGTTAGTGGCATATCTACGACCAACTTCACCCTCATCTTGAGATATTGACGCTAGCCACCCCCAACCTATCCTCCTCCACGTGCACCACTTCTCCATATGATTCGCAATCTAACCGCCAATGCTCTTTGTTCGAAAAGTTATCGGCAAGTCATAGATCCTGATCCAGGCCGCAAAAGTTCTAAAATTCACCATGATGGTTTTGTAATCCCATCATAGTCCTCCACCAGGACCACACTTCCGCTGAAGATCCATGGGCCTTCATTCATGACCTTATTCCAATCCCCAAGCAAGAGAATTGGAAACAAATAAGTTCTCATCGATTGCCTTGTACTTCACCTCCTCGGTAAGACTCCAGGAAAAACGCACATTTGCGATAAAGGCTACATGACTACAGACCTTTGTGGTGTGAACCTTAGCTAAAGCAACCCACTATGACTATGCCCTCAACTGCTCGATATCCTCTTATAGAACAATATTCAAATTCTCATTGTCCCGCAAGTCTAGGTGCTCTACGAGCTCATCAATTCCTCATCGACTTAGAACCATCGTTTTGAATCCAACCGGCTCAAAAACCCATCTCCAAGCCCCTCAATCCGCATGACCATGACTAAGAAGCAGACCCAATGCTGCCCTGTAACTAGCCCGAATCATCTGGGAGGGATGGAGGTCAAAGAATCCGAGCGAGGCTAGAGGAATGGGGTTAAAAAAACTCACACCAAGGTGGGACAGCCACAGGGTAGATGATCAGCCTCGTGAACCTCGTCACCGTCGAGGGAGAAACGCAGCTTGCACCGTGCAGAGGGAAACACCGCCGACTGAGTCAACACCGAAGACAGGGATGAACCGCCACGGATGTCGTCGCTCCCGCCGCCGTCATCGCCATGACCATCACCAGACCCTACCTCGATTTGCTTGTGCCTCGCTATGCGGAGTTGAGAAGCTAAGCAGAGGAAGAGACAGACAGGGATGAGCGCATGCTCGTGAAGAAGTGGACGCGGGTGAGAAGAGCATCAGCTGGTGTTGGTAATGGGAACAAATTTACGGGCCATACTGAAAAGAAACGGAAGGAAATGGTAGAACTTGGCCGGCCGGATTCAGATGAGTGGTGGGCATGGTTAGTCGGGCTGCGCAACGAGCCCTTCAAAGCCCATCTGCAATATTTCACTTCAGCTTTGGTGCCAGCCTCGCTCGATTTTCCTCTCCTGCGTTGCCTCTGAATCAGAAACTTTACCAGCGGAAGAAACGCGGCTGCACCGCTGCACACACGTGTTACGCAGTTGTGCTCTCAGCACGAGAGAAAGAAAAAACCATCTTGATATCAAACCGGAATCACCAAAATTTCCTTGCGGTCGATCAAGCATCTATATTCATCGGATCAGCAGTTCATCCACTCACAATTAATAGCAAAAACAATTAGGACAAATAAAATTATCCGCGTCAAATAGTTGCAACGTGCTGCAATACAAGCAAGCAATTCGTTCCCAGTTCTCATGAGTTTGCAATTGCATTGAAGCCGGAATCCGAGTCCTATGGAGCCGTTTACCCCTGCTGCATGGTCGTTGCGTCCCCGTGGCGCCCCATGACTCGGCGCATCGCCAGCGCCGCTGCCTCGCTCGCCCGCAGCGTCCCGCTCGCCATGATCGCGGCAAACTCCCTCATCACCTCCTCCTGCACCTTCCCCCTCGCGCTTCCGAGAGGGTCAACCACGGCATTGGCCGCCTTTGCCGCCTCCTTCTCAGCCTTCTCTTCTTGCTTGGAAGAAGAGTCCGCGGCCGCCGCACTGGTCGTAGTAGAGGTAGTAGAACTCGGAGGTTTGCTGGCCACCGCCGCCGTTGGCGGCTGTACGGAGACGGAGGCGGGCGTGGGGACGAACTGCGTGGTCTCCGGCGGCGTGTTGCTGCGGAGCGTGGCCTCGAGGTTCTGGATCATGGGCATGATGAGGGGGCCCATGGGGCTGGACATGACCTCGGCGGGGAGGTTGAGGATGTAGTCGGGGATGCCGGCGCCGACGAGGAACTGCGCCACCTCGTTGCTGAAGTTGTTGCAGTTGTGGCTGAGCAGGCGGTACGTCTCGGCGGTGTAGCGCGGGGCGATGTCGCGGAGGTAGTCCTCGAACACCTCCCGCGGGAGGTGCGTGACGCCGAGGTCCACCACCCGCACCGGCCGCCCGTACTGCGTCGCCCCCGCCGCCGTCGACTGGATCCCGCCGCCGAAGAAGTACTCTTTCCCGTACACCACCAACCCCGTATGCCTGGAGACATAAATTCACGAAAAATCAGATCTTTTTGTTCGTTCATGCCGCATATTTCCAATTCGATCTCCGAAGAAATCGGAGAGGAAGGAGGAGGAGAGGGATAACTGACCAGATGGCCTCGATGGGCTTGCCGAGGAAGGAGGTGGAGAGCTGCCGCGCGAGGCCGTTGCTCAGGTCATACACGTTGAGCGAAACCTTGTACCCCTCCTGCCATTAACAAAAACAACTTCAGATCTCGAACCAATCAATCCCCCTCTAGTGCAATTCGCTCGATTGCGACTACTACCAAAAACAACGACGACCACGACAACAAATCCAAGAGAAAGGATTTTACCTCCGCCATTATCGTGGAGAAAATCCCGAATCCGCAACACGATCAACTCGATTTGGGAGAAGAAAACCAGTACACAAACGCGGCGAAGAACAGGGGATCTGGGAAGACGGAGGTGGAGCCGCGGAGGGGCGCAATAATATATATAAATACTAACGGCGAGAATTAAATTAAATTAAAATTTTTATGGAGGGAAGCTTCTGGAGCCGCTCGTTGCGTGACGCGGTCGCGGGCTCGAGTGGGATAAAAGGCAAGATTAGCCGCCGGCCGAGCGGCAATGCCAGGAATAGCCCCTCGGCCGAGAGCAATGACATGTTTGTCCCCACGGTATTATGGGCGGTCGACACGTGTTTAAATCGTCCATGAGAAGTGTGATTGGCTAAAATCACACCCCCGTCCCGCGAATCATTTTTTTGTCTGTGTCGTAAACGTGACGGGTCCACGAGGCCAGGGTTGCCACGGCCTACACCCGCGAGCCAGTCGAGTCCGCGCCCGGCGCCCGCGAGGTTGGCTGGATCGCGCTCGGCGCTCGCGAGGCCGAGCTCGCGCTCGAGGCCCGCGACAAGCCCAGCTCGCGCGTTCGGCACGCGACCAGCTTGCTTTCTCCGTCCGCACTCTTCCGCCTTGGGAACCGCGCCGCGCTGTCGGCCGCTTGCACCGGTGGTCGGACCGGACGGGACAACGCTGTTCGATCGGACAGAAATTTTTTCTTTTTGCTTTTTCCTTTTCTCACGTGCAGATTATGTTCTAATTTTTTTTCCTTTTCTCACCTGAGGCAGATTCTCTTCTATCCTCTTTATATTGCATTGGTGCGGTGGTCCTCTCCCTTTTCCCTCTGTGTAGCATAGTTCTCTGCTCTCACTCCCTACCTCTGCCACTCTCTGCCTTCTAATCTTAATGATCATGAGAGTATGAACCGCTTATTTTGAAGCTAAAAAGAGCAAAATCAGCCATCTGAGTAGTACAAAAAATTGAAGATCAACTCGAGACCTACACATGAAGGTAAATTTCTTGACATGCAAGATGTTATCATATTTTGTAGTTAGTCCTAAAATTAGATAAATTACAATGTTAAGAGTTTAGTTATAATTACGTTGACTATTATTTCATGCATGCATAAATGCAGTTGTCTCAAGATTTTGTAAATTAAGCTTGCTATTTAATGTACACTGAAACTCGTCTCTCTACACTTAGACGTAGTACGAGATGGAGTTTTGCAATGGATTTTGAAGCTAAAAAGAGCAAAATCAACCATCCGAGTAGTAGAAAAAATTGAAGATCAATTCGAGACCTACACACGAAGGTAAATTTCATTGACATGCAAGATGTTATCATATTTTTAGTTAGTCTGAAATTAGATAAATGACAATGTTAAGTTAAGACTTTAGTTATAATTAAGCTGACTGTTATTTCATGCATGCATAAAATGCAGCTGTCTCGAGAATTTGTAAATTTAGCTTGCTATTAATGTACACTGAAACTCGTCTCCCTGCACTTAGATGTAGTACGAGATGGAGTTTTGCAATGGATTTTGAAGCTAAAAAGAGCAAAATTAGTCATCAGAGTAGTTGAAGAAATTGAAGATCAAGTCGACACATACACACAAAGGTAAATTTCCTTTACATGCAAGATGTTATCATATTTTTTTTAGTTAGTCCGAAATTAGATAAATGACAATGTTAAGTTAAGACTTTAGTTATAATTAAGCTGACTGTTATTTCATGCATGCATAAAATGCAGTTGTCTCGAGAAACTAGCATAATGTACAGACTAATTGTGACAAAAAATGAGTACATGAAATAAAAAATTGTTGGCCACGGCTGAGGAGGTTATAATTATTTAAATTAGTTTATGCTGGTAAAATGAGAAGATGTGAGAAACTAATATTAAATATGCACTATTTTGGCTAGAGTTCAATTGAGAAAAATATTGTTTACATGTTATTCAAATTTTGGTTTGGTATGTACGTAAGTACAATGAATGAACTGTTAGTGTTCTACGGGCCGAATATAATACGCGACGGGCCCTGCGGGCTCGACTTGTCCCAATGCGGGTACAAGGTTGCACATATAGATAGTTTAGAAGATATTAATATGTTGGACCTGAGGAGGTGCATACGCCGCGAGTTTGATCGGGACATAGCTCGCAAAAAACTAGTCATCGAATCAGTCACATGTAGCAGTCGGGAGGACGGGTCATCAGTTCCCTCATGGCAGCTACACAAGGTGACCGGCAATGTATCATGGGCTGGGTACACGCGCCTTGTGAGCACTCCTGGGGCCTATATATATGGTCGACCCATGGTGTACGTACAGTTTGTTGACAGCATGCGCCCGTTGACTGGCGACGAAGGTTCCAGCGGAGTTGGTGAGTTACAGGTTGTTGCGATAGAAGGAGGTGTTGGGGCAGAGGATGCAACGTTAGAGGTCAATCTCACACATCGTGAAGACCAGTTCGTCAGTAATGAAGATGCCGGTCCCTTTTGGTCTGCTCGTGTCGACTGCTTTGAACTGTTACCAACTATGCCGAATGAGTTGGATTCTACTGAAGACGGTACTGACAAGGAGTTGGACGATACCGATGAGGATGGGGGTGATGCTATACGATGTGGTCTACCTGCAAGAGCGGTTGCCGAAGAAATGGATGAATTGACAGTGCAGAGGTTTGTGATATTAGAAGATGTGAACTCACGATGGGGTTTCGAAAAGAACACTCTCATGGTTGGTCAGCATTTTTCAACCAAGCATGCTGCACACATAGCTATTACAAAGTATGCCATCTCCATAAGTCGTGAATACCGGGTCAAGGGTCGAACCCTACATGTTTGAAACTTATATGCACACGTCCAAACTGTCCTGGAAGGGTGTGTGCAAACCAAGTGAAGAGATTTTACATGGATTTTGAGATAACTGTGTTGGTGCACCACACATTCAAACTTGCCGGAGCTGAGACAGCTCGATCGTTTCCAGACGGTACCCCCCGAGACTACCAGATGGCTCGACAAAAAAATACACAAGTAAGCTCTAAAATTTGTAACGAATTTTAGTTTGCATGTGTATTGTTGTTCTTACTAAGTTTGACCGTATGGTGTTCAAAAATGTAGGCAGGGGAAGAAAGGAAGAAATGACCTAGATTGGAGAGGGACGCAAAGCACATGTAAGAAAATGTGGGATGGCATGGCTGCACAGCAGATCGTTCATGAACATAGGTATTTATTTTGATCTATCAGTTCTCACATGACATGATTTCGCTGTCTGTTACATAACAACGTTACTTGCAGGCAGTACGACGAACGCACGTACGACGAGTATGTATGGTGGTACGTACCTAGGACGCGGGCTAGACTCCCCTGTGCTCCACCTGAAAGACCCACAAACCTCACGCATGCTGATCAACTACAAATAGGGATGGATCGGCATAGAGCTTCACGTCGTGACGAGACGGTAATAGTAGCAATTGTTCTGCATTATTCGTTAAGCTTATCGAGCGCATGGTATGAAAAATTATTTGTGAATGTAGTTTAATCGGGCTTTGCGGATCCATGATACTGCCGTGTCTGTCATCCGCGCGGGCCGTCAGCAGGACTCGTCGAGGATACTACAAAAGGTGAAGGACATGTACAAAGATACCAAAGGGATTTTGAAACACTTGAGTTGTGGTCGCACGGACGACGTACTACGCTCACATTCAAAATTGCCGGAGCTGAGGTCCGCACGACCCAGTGAGGCACGACCTAGTGAGGCACGAACCTCACGAACTGTTTCAAGACATCGAGATGTAACTTATTTCAGTGCTGCGAGCCAAACTGCTTAATATAGGGCGTGTACAATTTAGTTACCATATTGTTATATTTTCGTAGTCTGATGTACGGGCAGACATGTCCCTACAAAGGATCTCTTCTAGGCGAGCTGGTCGAGGACATCAGGTGCGCCTAATTTGTCACACATACATGGTGCACATATATATTCTGATAGTGTAATTGCCACGATGCTATTTGTAGTCCGACGTACGTGGGGACACATCATTCATGCGGATGTCATCAAGACGAGCTGGTATAGGACCTCAGGTGTGCTTTATTTTTCACAAGAACGCATTGCAATATTTAGAAAGTGTGCTTAGTCTTTTGCAATGGTCACTTGTTTTATTCAGTACGACTCGACGCAGGACGAAGGCTAGACCTCTCATAGAGGTGCAACTACTGATGTATGGTATTGTTTTAATTAGTGTGCACAGATTGTGCGTATCATATGTATTTAATCTTCGCATTTACTTTCATAGCTCCGGGAGGACACGTTACTACAGCGAGACTCCTCAACGCGAGACGGTGGACACCTTCAAGTTTTCTGTTAACTTATCACATATCCTCATTGCACCCAATACGATGGACTTAAATTTTATCCATTTATGCGATCTTCACTTCAATACCAGTCCCTAGTTCGAGGAGGAGGTTTCGAGCCTGGTTTCGTCCCACCAACAGGGTCATGAGTGGGTCAAAGATTTGTTTCGACATCAGGAGATCGTTAACAGCCAAATTCCTAGTTAGCCATACCCTACTCAGGAGGATCAGGAAACTTACGAAACTCCCCAGTGCAGGCTCCGAACAAATCCAAGACCAAGCGAACATTTCACTTTCCCCCTTAGGTCACATGCACCGAGGCAGAAGAGGGGAAGAGACCGGTGATCACAAATCTTCTAGTTCCTTCAATTACTTTTACTATTGTACTTTGCCATATGCACTACTCTATGAAAGACTGAGTTTTATTTAATGCAGTTCAGAGTGCGAGAAATTGTGGATTTGCAAATAAGAGATGACGGTGCGAAACAGTTCAAAATTACAACCATAACACCAAAAAAGCTACCAGTAGACTTGTGAGAACCCTAGTTTTTGGAGCTAGTCGAGAGAGGCGTGAGGTGGAGTTGGATCAACTCGCACTGCTGAGTTGACCTAATTCTACCGAGGAACGTCGGAAGTTAGAAAGAGAGGGGGGAAAATTGTTGTGCTTTTGCATCGCTCATGGCATACATTGTTCATGCGCATGTTCATGAATTTGAAATATGAAACTTTATTAATCAATAGAGCAATACAAATGTCATGATACAACAATATTGCCACAAATAACAAAGAAATGAAATGAAAATTACATATTACAATATTCCTACCTATACAAATATCTAAACCCTAAGTCTTGGATCTTTGAGTCCTGAGCCGTTGAGGAACACCAAGAGTCGGAGGGGGGAAGATTTTCGGAAATATTGGTGGTCATCCGAGGTCGTCGAGTATGGGTACTCGAGACCGTTGGAATCGCGCCGTTGCTGTAGGAGGCAAGGGTTTTTGAATCGAAGTTTTGAAAATGGTATTTTGAAATACGTGATCACCGACACAGTTCCACTGACATCCGCAGGGTTAGCTGCGGGGGCAAAATAGTGCCGATGACCTAAATAATTTTTAGTTTTTAAAAATAGTTTGTAAAACAATTTTTGAATTCAAAAATGTCCAAGGGCCACTTTGGCTAAGACCCTCGTTGGACAAATCTACTATAATTGTATTAGGGATAAAAGAGATGAGAATAATAAAATATGTTTTGTTATTTTCCTAATCTAATTACCTCCATGAGTTTTGTTTTGAAAAGGAATTATTTTGCAAAGCAAAAAGGAATAGTGAAGGCAACTGTGGAGATAAGGCAACAAATTCACCGAATGAATTATCCAACAGCCCTCATATTTTGACCGAAGGCAATTTCTTGACCATGAGGTAAATCCATCGAGTGTTATACAGGCATCAGTAAGATATTTTAGCTCCAAGTATCTTAGCTTGCAAGCTGAGCTCAAGTGAAAGTAGCAGCCACGTACCAAGCAGCATGAGGTGGCCCAAAGGATCACCCTCATATAGCTCGAGTGAGCTAGTTCAATAGAAGCCAGGCAACCAGGAAAGTAAGAATAGTGCTAAGGCAACCGATCTGAGTAGTGCCATAGTAGTAAGCACCAGTGTAACATAGTGCCACGGTAGTAGCACTAGTCCCTGCCATCAACCATCAGAGGTAGTCCAACACTAGAGTCGTTTGGAGGCAAGTACCAGGATACCACCAGAGACTCGGAAGAGAAGGAGTGAAGGGAGCAAGTCCTCAAGCTCCAGCAAGAAGTTTTAGGAGAAGGCCACGAGGACCTGAGGAGAAGGAGTACAGGAGAGAAGGAAAAGACCAACAAGCTCACCTAAACCATACCCAAAATCAGGTTGGAAATCTCAGAAATCACATAAAACCTTGCATGTGCATCCTTAATGAATTAGCAATAGCAAAGGACCCTCAGATTATATCATCATCATTGGGTTTTACTTAAGGCAGCATGTGTATGAGTCTGTTCTTCTCAGATTTTTGTTTCATACCTTCCTCAAGTCTGTTCTCAGTTTAACAATCACAGAGTTAAGCAACCAATAGGCAATTGTAGAGTAGCATCTGTTCTCAGTCTAATAACTGACAGATATATATATATTGTGCAGAAAACAAAAGCTAGAGATCAAGTGTTATCTGTTCTTATCTCGAGTAAGTAATCACCACAAAACAAATTGCATTGCTAAGCAACAGTAGGTTAAGGCAAACATAATTTAATCAAAGAGTCAAGAGACAATATATATTCTTCCCAGCTAATCAACTGATTTGGATATACCCTTAATAGAGAAAACACAGAGCTAAAGCCAAGATAGCATCTGCCTTATTATCACCAATACTCATACATGTATTGCAATTCAACATTAGGAATAGCTGCCTACCTAAGATCTAAATAAGTGTTCTGCTCTTGGCAAGAATAGTATAAAATTTGAGTGCAGACCAAATAAAGTAATCCGTTCTTATCTAAGTGGTAGCATCTCTCAAACATTTTCTTAGATTAAAAAGAACAACAACAGCATGGATAGGAGCTATACCAAGCGTAGTAGTGTTCTTGTCGGTTTTCAGAAATACCAACCCGAGCAAGCTAGTATTGGTTCTTATTAGATTTTAAAGCATAGCTCAAGCAAGTATCTGTTCTTTAACTTGGGCAAATACAAGGTACGCTTAGAACAAGTAAGGAAAGGTTAAAAATCAAGAGCACAATCTTTCTTATCGGGTAGAGCTTGAGAGGTTCTATTACCAGCATGTAGCAAAATCATATCCAGGAATCAAGCAACCGAGCACATCATCTGACACTAGCTCAGGCCATTCTTTTTCTCAATTAGGTTTAAACCAAAGCAAATCATGCCATCCGAAAGGAATTGCGCACGTGTGTAGCATCAGGATCATGCCAAGTCCAATAAATTAGACTTTAGGCTAATCGAATTAATCAATATAGCCAATGCTAAATCCCCAAATCAAATCAACAATTGATATGAACCCTAGACCAGATTAGTGTAACATCCCTAATCTTATTAATCGTGTAATGTGCATCATAAGCATCATGACATCTATTCTTGAACTCAAAAGTGAGGGGGAATTTTAATTTTTGAAATATTTGGCAAGTTTCCAAATTGCATGTGAAGGTTTAAAAAAAAATGAATCTAAACCTTGACCTAAAACTTCTTGAACCACTCATCCTGGACTTATCTTTAACGGCTCGTTGAAATAAACCTAGAAGTGAGAAGGGATTGGAACCAGAAAAGAGAAAGAAAGGGGAATCAAGTTTGAGGAGAAATAAAAGAAAACAAAAGAGGCAGTTAAAAAAAGAGAAACCCTAAAAATGAAAAACCTAATTCTAAAAATATCCCCCCGGTGGCTTCCTCTCTAAGCTATTCTCCCCCCCCAAGCCTTATCTCCTCTACCGGCGCCCCATCCCTATCCTCTCTCTCTCTCGCTGCTCCATCTCCATCCCGCCGCTCTCCCCAGTGCCCTTCCGCTCACCCCGGCGCCTCCCCTTCCTCCGGCCGCCCCCGCCCTAGATCCCCCACCGAGCCGCCGCTCCCACCCCGCGCGCCTCCTCCCTTGCTCGGCTGCCCCATCCGCCGCCGAAGCTCCTTGCCGCGCCGCCCCTCTCCACCGTGCCCCGGCTGCCTCTCCCCGGCTCCTCCCCAAGCTCCTCCCGCCGCTCGCCATCCCCACCCCGAAGCTCCACCCGGCACCCCCCCTTGCTCGCCGCCGGCCTCCTCTATTCCCCGCCTCACCGCCGGTCCACCGAGTTCAGGAGCTCCCTCGCCTTGCCTCGGTTCCACACACCGCCGCCACACCGCCACCCGACCCGAGCCGCCGCCCCATCCCACCGCCGCTCCACGCCCCGACGCCACCTCCCGTGGAGTTTGCCGCCGCCTTGGAGCCTTCCCGACCGCTGCCCCGGTGCCCCGCTCCGCTTCAGTGCTCCGGTAACCCGCCCCGGAGGCCGCCGCTTGCCGGAACTTGTCTCCCCGCCTTGCCGGAGTCTGCCGCCTCCCCGGTAACCGCCGCTTGCCGCCGGCTTCATCTAACCGCACCGAGCTCCAGCTCAATTAAGAGCACTGCAGCTCTTAATTGTGTCCTAACGACACATTTAACACTAATCAGCTGAGTTGAATGCTCTAAATAAGTGCAAAACCCTGCTTAATGCTACGGTTAACTAATCACTGCTGTTAATAACCAATGATCAGTATAATTAATGCTCAGACCAATTAAAGACTCCATTAAATGCTTATCCGGCTGTTAATGAGCTAATTAATCTCTAACCAGTGGAATGAATGAGCATATTAATGGGGTCTCTATGACAATTGGGACCCGCATGTCAGTTTAATTAATAGAAGATAAAAGAAAATGAATGTATCTATGACAGTGGGCCCCACTTGTCAATGACTCAGTCAATTTTGGTCAACTTTGACCAGTAGGGCCCACCTGTCAGCCTCTGCTATATTTGAATTAATTTAAATATTATTTTTACTGAGAAAAATACAACAAAGGGGTAAAAATGGTTTAAACCTTGTAAAATTCATAGAAAATCCATTTTAAATCAGAAAAATGCAAATAATATATCAAAATGTTCAGAAAAAGAAGATCTATTCAAAAACATCATTTTTATCCATGTTTGCATGCTAGGAATAATACAATTTGCTAAAAACTCAAATTAGGGTTTCCGATTAGCCGGAGGATTTTCGGATCGCGATATTTTATGCGTCCGGACTCCGATTAAATTGATTCCACTTGCATTAGTCCTTATTTTGCATCCTCTACGTCATAGCATGCATGTCATCTCATGCCGATGTTCAGCATTTAGATATTTACTGTTATACCCTTGTTTCTGGTGTTTTCGTTCTTCTCCGATAGAGCCGGAAGGTCCAGAAGACGGTAATCTCGATCACGAGCAGGGTATAGTTGCAGAGCAACCAGGCAAGCAGCCCCTTTAGTCACATTGCAAAACTCCTACTATCTGCAAAGTATTAGTTGTTTTAAATTCATTATCACATGCGTTCAACTGCTATTTTTCCGCTAAGCAGAACCCTAGTCTGATGAATAAGACTCACCTTGTCGCTTAAACAACTCCACCACCATCCTAACCTATCTAGAATGGTAGAATAGTGTATACTGTGTTAATGCTTGCTATATTACTAATGCTTAGACATGCTTAGACTTGTCGAGTCATAATTTCTTGGATGGCAGGCAAATTCACACTGTTGGATGGGTTACGTGGTAGGTGGGTGTTCACCGGGATAACTAATGAATTTGCTTAATCATATCTGGGTTTAGACGAGAGGCCATGGCTGGGAGCATGGTGGGTTGTCTCGTCTTCCCGCAAGGACCGGTTACCGGTGTCCCTTCGAACCAAGATTCGCGTACTTCTACACGGGTGGATTATGGGGCCACCCACGACTGAATAATTTGCCTAGACTTAGAGTATGAGCTGCATAGTTTGCCGTTTCCATTTGCCGGGTGCGTGAGAAAGGAATGTGGTGTAGTGCTTCAATATAGGTGTAAGGGTTACACACGGTTCGAGTCCGGGGATGTATCACCTGCTACAACTTATGGGACCGTGTCATAGTTACGGCCGGACTGATGTACATGGACTAGCCCGTAAGGGTGGCTCATACCTAGGTCGAAAGCATTGTAAAGGTCGTGTTCGATCACCCTCCGCCAGCACACCTCGTGAAAGTGTGTCAATCGCGATGGCACTAGGAGACGATCGATACGTGTAGGTAAAAATGTACACCCCTGCAGGGTTAAAACTGTTGAACAGCCGTGTCCGCCGTTATGGACAACTTGGTAAGATTTTGCATCGAATTAGACAACTACAACCAACTCTAAAACTTGCCAACTCTAAGGATGGTGTAGCGACAGCTTCCTCCCAGGGTGGTCGAGGATGGGTCGAGGTATGTAAGGTGTGGCGATCTGCAGTAAGGACTGATCGAGAAGTGTTCGACTCATCCCCTTTGAAAAGCATTCTGGTAGTCGATTTCTAATCTACTTACTCCTATTGACGAAGGTAAAACTTGCTTTCCGCAAATTAGTCCACAATTACCCATTTATTGATAATTGGCACGTCTATTATTACTTTCCGCACTGTAAGTCTTGCTGAGTACAATTTTGTACTCACCCTGCTATTGTTGATATTTTTGTTGCAGAGGAAACTGCCCTTCCAGAGGGTGGTTTCTATATAGAACTCGACACCGACGACGCCTAGACGCTGGGAATCCCAGGCAGTGATCCTGCCCTGGGGTTGGTAGCTTGGTTTGTTTCGCTGCCACTTTTGGCCCTACTGTTTTGGCTTCGTAGCCACTAATACTCTTCCGCTGTGTGTATTTAGATCTTCGGATCCTTGTGTGAATATATGTTTGTTAAGTTTCAAACTTATAATATTACAGTTTCGGTCGTAGAGTTACTGCTGTGAAATCTGGTTGTTTGCGCCTACTCATATGCCATGCGTGTATGTTGATGAAGCACATGTTGTGGGTAGGATTTCAGAGTTCCTATCATAGAGTTATTAGGTTTAATCACCCCTGTGAAGCGACTCTGCTACTGAGAGGTTGGGAACTATATCACCCTACTCCAGCCGAGCATTAATTTGCCGGGACGAGTTCGGGGTTGATGTTCCGGCTCGGTAGTGAAAGAGTGAGGAGACTATATCACCCTACTCGATCTGTGCATTAGTTTGCCGGAGAAAGTTCGGGGTTGACGTCTCGGGCTATTCGGAGCCATATCACTCCACTCCTCTTGGGATTGATACCCAGGGGTTGAGGTCGGGGTTGATGTTTCGACTTAGCGGGTGGTTTTGCTTAAAGCTCTCTGTTACGAATTCTGGGGTTCGACAATTAGGGGGAAATAGAAAGGGTTTGGAGAGTGCTTACCTGGGAAAGTGGCACCACCACCGCGGTTGTGGCGGCGGCCAACTCCGTCACCGTCCGGCGGAGTGGCGCCGAGCGGAGCGGTGCCAGGGAGGCGACGACCGGGATGACGCGGTGGATAGCAGTTAAGGCAGCGCCCGAGGCCATGGAGAGCGGCGGCGGGGCATCGAGCAGGCGGCGGCTGATAAGAGAGGGAGAGGCCGCGGGAAACGGCAGCACGGTAGAGGGGACCGGAGGGCAGCGAGATTGACGCCGGCGGCGTACGGATCGGAAGAGAGTGAGAGAGAGAGAGAGTTAGGGAATGAGCCAGGCTACCGGTTGGGGATAGCAATCGGGCCGGGTGGACCGAGTGAGCCAGGCTGGTTGCTCGGGTCGAGTAAAGGCCAGGAGGAAGGAATAAAAGAAAAAAAAAGAAGAGAGAGAGAGAGTAATGAAAATGGAAATGGGGCGAAAATTGTGAAATAAAACAAAATTAACATAAAGATTTGAGGATATTAAAATGTATCTGTATATATGTTTTTGTTTTCTTTAAAATAGAAAATAAAAAGGAGCAAAGGAATAAAAGAAAATATGTATATATGCATCTATGTTAAGGTGTAAGTTAGAATTGTGAATTTCTTAAATTAAAAGTAATTCTTTCTTCTTACAAAGGAAGTAAAGCACATCTCAGAATTTTAGATTACTTTAATTGAGTAAGTATAATAATTCCTTTTTAAGAAGAGACTCAAACACTACGTTAAACTCGAATTATGAACTTGATATCTTAAATCTATTAAAATGGATGGGAAGGAAATGTTAAACTTTAAGCAAAGGAAATCCATGGTTAAGGTTTGAATGTTTCCTTAAATAATCCTAAGTCCTTACAAGAAATACTTAAGAGATTTATAACTAAAATCCTTTCAAGCAATTTAAATACACCATTTTCGCGTATATGCATAATACCATGTCATTGACATTCATGCTCGGAAAATTTCTGGACAAGTCCTTATCGGACTTTATTGCTTTTCTTTAGAATCCAGAGTTCAGCAAGCAGAACCGTCGAACTCCACTACCTATCCGTTACCAGGCAAGTCCAGTTTCTTGTTCATATCCGTTGAGAATGTTTTACAAAAATTTTCTCTTGTCTATAACATGCACAAAATGAAAACCTATTTTCTAAAGATCAATCAATTGTTGTGTCATTTTGATCGCCGGTTTTTGGGCGTGATCATGGTGGGTGTTGAAATCCTGGAAAGGGTGTTGGAGGCACATTGGAAGGTGGATTTCATCACACGGGAATGTTTCATATAAGGTTAATGCAACCAATGATCAATTGTGCTTAAGGACCGTAGTGATCGCGCATACCACATACCCTGTATGGGCGGGGCTAAGTTAAAGTACCCTTTACCCTAGGTCTATACTCCTCCGGGAATGGAAAACCTCAGTAGTTGTATTCGGAGTATCAACTGTTGGGAAGGTGGCGCTAGCCATTGGCTATCCACAAAATATTGTATCTGGAGTATCAACGTGAGACTGGTAGTCATTGCCCATAGTGCGGGACTGTGACGCGGAGTATAACCGAGCAGGCAGTGAAACGGCTCTGTGATTTTACGGTATAGTTGTGCATGTGATGACATGAACGCCATGACTATTCATCGTTTGTGGGTACAATTGTGCACCTCGCAGAGTGTATTGAATCGTGGCATTGTCACTCCATGTTCCTGGTTGGAACTGCGAACCCGACAAGAAAGGGATTCATCGGGAATCCTAGCAGCTTGTGAGACAGGAGATCATTAGTCTCTTAATTAAAATTTGACTCTCTTATCTTACAAAATTGCATTGCTTTTGGAGAGCATTGCTGTTCTCAATAGATAGTGCATCAAACACCGTTTGCTATTCCTGGACTTGTTGAGTACCTTTTGTACTCATCCCTCTATCTAATTTCTTTGGTTAGACTGTGAGCCGACGACGGAGGAGGAGGTGATCTACTGTCACACCCTGATTTTTAGCATCTCGAATTTTTTGAAAACCTAAACCCTAATACGCGTATATGCGTATATGTGTTAGTCATATTGCATGCTCATTTGGGATTTCAGTTTTTCTCGAAGCATGTCATTTTACGGGAGCACTTGAGTTAGGTTGCACCGCCGTGCAACGAACCCAAGCCGCAACCCCATTATCGCGTGTGCATATAAAACCCTAAATCAAACACACGCACCGTATATGCACGAGCACTTTCCAAACCCAAACCCTAGCGGCAACCCACCCATCTTTGCTCCCGACTCTCCAAACATGGCTCCTATTCTCCCCCATACCCTACATCTATCGTGCCATAGCCCGAAACCCTAAAACCTAACCTGTCGCCCTATTTCTTAATAAATTTTTCTATCAGGTAGAAACCCTAAAATCCATATCACATGTGCCTTCTTCCACCCAAAAATTCTAGAAAAATTTCAGGAACTTCTTGAAACTATTTGTCACCAAGTTATGAAAAAATATTTGAGGGTCAAGTTCAAATATTTTTGATTGCATCCAAATCGGGATTTTGAGCAAAACCTAGCTTTGAACTGCAACCCATATAATCAAAGCTCAGAAAAATTCCATAAAATTCTACAATGCTTATCTCAGTACCAAAGACTCAATTGTGCAAAAACATGTCTATGTCCAGTGCAAAATCTTGCCAGAAACCCTATCGAACACTTTGTTCCATTTTCCCTTTTCCCATGAAATCAAGTTCAAACCTTATCCAATTGCCTCCAAACTTTTTACCAAGACCCTAGTTACCCTCAGGCACCTGCCCCATCAACTTCACCTCGGTAGGCCAACTCTTCTCTGCAGATCAACTCCCATGTCATCTCATGCTGACATCGGCAAGTCTCCTAGCTAACCCTTCTCTGCACAATTTGATGCCCCGCTTCCCAAGTTTCCTCCTTTGGCTTGCCTCAGTGTCAGTGGCTTGGCAGTGCACCCCCTGGCATGCCCATGCGCTCGCGTGCACGCGCTTGCCGATCCGGCCGCGCTCTGGACATACGCTTGCACACCCCAGCGGCATGGCAGGGCCGACACGCCATCTCCCTCCCATCATCTACCTCTGCTTCGAGTGGCACGCCACCAGGCGGTGCACCACCACGCCAACCGCTCTCCTCTGCCATCGTCGCCTTGTCCCGTTGCCGTGTACGGCCGCACTCGGCAGTCTCCGCCCCGCAACCCCAAGGGAAAGCCTCCCGCGCCTATAAAGGGCCATGCCCGAGTCCCTCTCTCACCCAACCTCCTCCTCCTACCCCCTTGAAGCAAACCGCAGCCCCAATCCCAGCTCTGCCCTTCTCCATCTTCCCCAAACCACCTAGCTCGGGTCGGCGTCTCTACTCAAGCTGACCAAGCCCGAGCTGAGCTCGTCTCCAACCTCACCCGTGCCAGCCGGACGCCCTACCTCCTCCCGAGCTGGAACCAACCCGCCACCACCAAGAGCAGCCGCCACCACCTAAAAACCGCTCCTCGCCGGGAAGCCGCTGTCGGTGCCACTCGGTTCCAGGCGCTGGAGCCCCGGTCCGAACCGAGTAGCCCACCTTAAAAGTGGCCCGGCCACCGACAGGTGGGCCCCGGGCCCAGCCAGGTCCGCCATGGTAAGGGGTGGCGCCTTACCCCCATTCCCGCCTGCCCGCTCAGAAGGCGTATTCCCAATCGTGAGGAAGGCGTAAAGCGCAAATTAAACCACTAGTTTCTGGTTTTTCAGAATTGGTGCCCCTCGGTTCAACCGGTTTAGGGCCTAAATGTCCGGTTTTTGAAAAACTTCCAAAACAAGAATTGATTCTAAGAATATTTAGAAACTTTTGGTTCAAACAGATTTTCAAAAATTCAAACTTTTCTTGCTGTGTAGAGAATAATTCAAATATCCTTTTTAAATTCAAACCCTTTTGAAATTCCTTTTGAACTTTTGACCCATTCCAAAATTTCTAGCATATTAGGCTCTAATCTTCTGAACCCTTGCACAAGAACACATATATAGGTATATAATGCATAATTCAAAAGATGAAGAAGGCATGGGTAAACCCTAAAAACCCTAACCTCAAATTTCATGCATATATGTGTTTTAATAGCACCCAAACATGTTGGACCTTTCAAAAATATCATGGAACCAGAATGCATGCATGCTGATCTTTGTGGATTTTCTTTATTTGGCTACCGTTAAGTTTGGTTTCTTATTCGAAGCTTTTCCCGAATGTGTAGTTGACGGTGTGAGGTACGTTCGTCAGGAGGAACCAGAAGCATCCCCGAGTCTGGATCAAGACCAGGAACTGCCAGGCAAGCTTTTCACCCTTGATCATGTTGAACCCCAGGTTTGCAAAATGATATTTCGTTTGCGAAACATGCATGCTATGTTTTATGACTTGCTATTTTATGTAGAATAGTTATGTTCGACACTTAGAAAACCCTAGTCTGTCCCTAAACTCCTTGTCTCCCTAAGGACTACGTATTCCGGAAAAGTTATCGGAAAACTAGGGTAGAATATGTATGTATGCTTAGCCTTGCAGTAGAAAAAGACGGTTTTCAAAAAGAGAAGGAATACTCCCATATTTCATGTGGTGAGAACTTGAAAACGGACCGTCGTGTCTGAAGGTGTATGAAGGTAGTATATCCATGGGTTGGAATATTTTACCGCAAAGAGGTTTTGTTGAAACCAAAACAAAATGGAGAAGATTTTGATCTGGGTCAAAAATGAAGGGGGAAAGCAGGAAGTTTGTTAAAAGCGAGGTAATGCCCGGCGTGGTTCTCGCTGCCCGTTTATGGGTGTGGTGTGAAGTCCCTCTCAGATCACATAAGGACTGAGCTTAAGTGCCGTTTGACCAAGTTTTACCGTACGTCCACATGTACTTTATCGGAATGACTTGATCTAGTACCCGGTCTGAGACTAGTATGAACCCGTAGGCAGGGAGAAGTGTGCAGATGAGGTTGTAGCCTCTGTAGAGAACAGTTTTCGTTGGAGCGATGTCTTGTTTGCCACAAATATGGAACACCAACCTCCTTGTAGCGATGATACTGACTCAAGCTAGGTGTGGGACATGTCCTTCTGGCGGGTTCATGGCTAGGTTTACTCTGATGAAGAGTCTCGTTGTACTAGCTCTGGTAGTATGCGGTGCACAGTATGCCCAGGGTGACCTACATCGTTTGGTTAAAGCCGTACCACCTCTGCAGAGAGTCAAAACTATTCAAATAGCCATGTCCACGATCATGGACAAACTTGGTTAGGCCACACTATAGTAGATTGGGTGTCAAAACCAAAAATGGGTGATGGGCTTAAGGACGCGATCCGCCGTGTTCACAGTATGACATGAGAAATTCCCCGTGGTAGCGGGAGGAGTGAAGAAAGGATTCCCCGTTGTAGCGGGCAATCCCTATATCCCCATCGTAGCGGGTGAGCATATGACTCCCCGTTAAAGCGGGTGATAATGAGTGTTTTTGTTGTAGCAGGAAGCACAGATATGATCTTCCCGTTATAGCGGGAAGAATGATGGAATCAGATACTTGTCTCGTTGCTCCAAATCAATTTGCGAAAACTGTTTTTACAATCTATTTACCTATTCCATGTGAAAACTTACTTTCTCGCACAATATGAAACATAGGCTAGAGCCATCTCTTGAAATACCCCTGCATGCATCTATGTCCAAAGTCTTCCCTGGTGGAAAGCTTGCAAGTACATTCAATGTACTCACCTGGCTTGTTACGTGGCCAGATGAGGAGGAGGAGTACCAGACCGGAGATAGCGACAGTGACTTCGAAGCGTAGGGTTTCAACCCCCAGTCAGTTGCCTGTGGTTTGGCATACGGATGAGTTATCTACCGCGTGTTTATTTCCGCTGCAGTTTGAATTTGGCCAATAGTCCTGGTTTATACTAAATAAAGACCAAATATGGCTATTTGTGTAATGAACGATGTATTGCATGTCTATACTATCAAGTGCTTGTGTGTGCCAGCCACTGATCATGGGACTAGCACGGTAAACACAGGGGTTTACCCGGCCTCAAAACCGGGTACGCCACATCTACGTCGAGGTCGACGATGAACTTCCCGAAGATCCGGCGACGACAAAGGAGGACGAAAGCGTCGACAACTATGTCGAGTTCCGCGACGAGAACACCACCGAGTAGAATAGTAGGTCGTATGAGTTTGTAGGTGTAGTGAAGACTTTTGCTGTAAGCAAACAATAACGGTTTTAAATTCCCCGTACTTTTGGGAATATGTTGTAAGACTTTCTGTTGTATTTCCAGTTTGTAAATTAAGTTTGTAATATATGGACCACTGCAATGTTACTGTCGTGCTACTTTGATGGCGTATCGTCGCAAGACTCTAGTCAGAAGATTTGGGATATTCCCCTTCCGCATGCGACTTGCGTGCGCTTCTTCTCCTTTCGCCTTTGCGCGACGAGCCACGTCACACTTCCTTGCCCTCTCGTCCTCATGAGCCTCTGTAGTGAGACGTTCGGCCTCCTTCTTCTCGTTACGGCGCGCCTCGGCCCAACGGCGTTGTTTCTCCTCCTCTGCCTCATGCATGCAGCGTGCAAACAGTTCTCGCCTCCACGCCATCTCACGCATCAGTTGTTCCTCATCGTATTTTGTTTGGGTACTATCTAGCCACTGCATGAAGTCACAGAGAGGTGGGGGGACTGCAACCAATTTTACTTAACATTAGTCATATGACACATAATACTCCATCATGTATGAAATATGGGTACGCATATATTTTACCCGTGGACGACGGTCGTACGGGCCAACCTTTTCTGGCTCGTACTCGTAGTTACCACATATGAACCTTCTTCCGAACGTGTATGACATATCCTTGGACTACATTAGCCTGCATGGATCCTGGCACTAGCAAATCGGAACCTCCACTCCTTTGGGGACAGAATCCCTGAGCTTCTCCTTCGGTATGTCATAGCATCGAGATGATGCCATACCTATCATATTGCAAAATTTACCACGTACAAATTTAATCATATGTTGCCGCAAACGAATTTGTAGAATGTACAAAATTAAACTTTCTTCTGTATGTCTGACTAATCACATATAAAATCATACTTTCATAATTTCTACTATTTGTGTCGCAAAAAACTTGTGTCGCAAAGAATATTTAGTACCTAACTAAGTTTTTCATATTTTATAGGACATAAAAAACAACAAATCACACCTTAAATACTTTGTATGGCATCTATCAAAAAATTATGAACTTACATGATTTAACTAATGACTGTACGAAATGCATTTACCTGTACAGAGAGATTTTAGCATATTTCTTCTCCAAATGCTTATAACCTTCGTCTAATAATTTATCTCGTACTCTCTCCTTCTCTTCTCTATTTTCTTACTGATTTCGTTGTGTAATGAGCTGCACAGAGAGAGTTCGCAGGAGAAAGGCTGAAGCTGGACGTCTTATATAGGCGTAGAACGAATCTCGATCCATAGCAAAATCCAGTAGCATACGAAAAAATGAGGAAGAATCTACCAATTTAAAATCAAAAGTGATAGCGCCTGTCAAGTCCAGTCTAATCCGGCACGGGCTGTTGGAGCGAGTAGGCGCATAACAGAGCAGAAATCAAAGACTACAAGCAAAAAGCAAAATTTTAAAATATGTTTCTCTGTAATCGGGCGCCTGCAGAAATAAAAACGGAAACTGGGGAGGGGTGGGCCAGGCCGTCGCGCGCGTGGGCCGCGAGCTGATCGCCTCGCGGGCTGGAGGCGCGAGCTCGACACGTCACGGCCCAACCCCAAGGCCACCTCGTCCCTGGTGCGGGACGCGACCCGCAGGCCGGTCACGGGCCACTGGCGCGAGATAGCAGCCCATCGCGGGTGGGGGGCGCGCCCATATGTCCGTCGCGGGGCCCAATAGCGGCCCACCTTTGTCGCAGGTAGACGAAAGCGCAGCAGGCGATCGCGATCGGGGAACGCGATTTCGGGCCATCGCGCTCCGCATCAGTGACTTCTCCAGGTGTCGGTTGCATGCTCCTTCGCAAGGATAAACCCGCCGTTGCTCCCGGCCGGGGGCTATTCCCGGCATTGACACTCGACCGGGGGCTAATCTTGTCTTTTATCTGCTCGAGTGTGGGGGGGGCGAGGGTGGGGTGCGGGTTTTTGTGGCCGTCGGATCAGGGGACTAGTGGTGGATGGGGGCGTGTGGGGATGGGCAGGTGGCTTTGGCGGAAGATTCTAGATGGGCCGCGACTGGACTGGGATCTTCTAGAAAGCGGGGATTTATTCGCCGGGTTGGGCTCGAGGTTGGGTCCGACGAGTCATTGGTGAATTGTTCGTGAATTGTTTATTTTTTCTGAGACCGCGTGCCTTTCAATTAAAGAGAAATTAAGATTAATGTATAGAGATGGTGCATATTTTTGAGAAACGAGCCTACAAGTTTTAAGAGTTTTCTCTACGGATTACTCTAAAGAAAAATACTCATGTTTTTATGATTAATGTTGTCGATAGCGAGTGATGCGACCTCGCGGTAAGCAAGTCTTGCAGCGGCAAGTGATCCTTGTTTGCGAATTGCTTAGATGATAACGACGATGGGAACGTGATTACTTACGGAACAAGAATTCTGTGGCGTAGGGTCAGACATCACTAAACGTTGTGCTATCCAAATAATTTGGAGAAAATGTGTCAACATCAACCTACATAAATAAACAGTTTGTACAAAATTTCTGAGTTTGATCAAGAACTCCACTTTGAAGTATTTATTAGCGCAGTTGTTCAAAACTTCAGAGTGAATTTTTTGAATATTTAGAAACATATAGGTGCTCATCATCCACACTCAACAATTTGGCGACTGCTGGTCGTTTATGTTTGTTGTTCGCACTGCTGGGTGTGAGCTTTATGCTTAATTTAGTGTAAGCTGCTGGTGTTCCAGCACAGAACTCTACTGGTTTGTTGCTTTCCTATAAAAAGCTAGGAATCTTCCCAATATAGAGAGGGAAAAAACTAACAAGATGGGCATCAAAGGTCTTTGGTCTAAAATGTTCAGGCAGTGCAAACATGCTGTGCGAACTGCTTCTAAATTAAGACACGAATAGAAAGATCTCAGAATCTTGTCGATCCATTAATTTAAGCTTACGAGGTAGACAGATAGTATTAGTATTTACCATAACTAGCACAGTGTTCCGCGTAATTGCGCGAGAAACATTTTTAATTATCTTTATGTATTTTACCTGTACGTGTGATATTATATCAGTACGGGAAATAAAAGTTCAACTCGCGAACCGGCCTGTTAGGCATTGTACTGAGCCGTCCATTTAGATACCGTTATGATGATCTATCGGATGTGATTTGTTTAATTATCTTTATTGTTTTACTTGTACGCGTGATATTAGATCAGTACTGATTACGTGGGAAACGTTTTAGTTATCTTTATATTTTTTTACTTGCATGTGTGATATTAGATCAGTACTAATTGCGCATCAAACATTTTTAATTACCTTTAATTTTTACCCGTACGCGTGATACATCTTGTGGGTAAAGCCGTACAACCTTTGCAGAGTGTTAAAAACTATTCGAATAGTCACATCCTCGGTTATGGACATGAACTGATAAGGCCACACATTGGTTAGACTGAGTTTTATTTGTGAAAACCTGAGAAAGGGACTAAGGACGTGGGCATGATGTGTCCACAGAGTGCAATTTACGCTACATGGCTGGTAGTCAGGAATTGCAGAAGAGGAGGCTAGCCGTACTACTCGGGGTAGTGTGGGCTGGAGCCATGAGCTAAGCAGTGATATGCAGAGCTATCACTCTGAGGTGAGAAAAGGAGGTAGCGGAGTCTACCTCGAGGGATGTTTTGTTACTTTGAATTGTTCTAGTTTTCAAAACTGCCTTAGAATCTACTATTCACTTCTTTAAATTGAAAACTTATATTTCCGCACAACTTTCAACTTAGGATAGAGTTGTTTCCCTTCAATCATACCCTGCATGAAATTATGCCGTATAACTCTCCTGTGGGAATGGCTTACGAGTACATTCAAAGTACTCACCTGGCTTATCGATATGGCCAGGCGAAGAAGAATACCTCTCGGACGACGACGACAACGATTTCGAGGGTTAGGGCGTTTCCCCCAGTCAGTTGCCTGTGGTTCGGCATATTGATGGGAGAACTACCACGTATTTTATTTTCGCTGCTGTTTCAAATTCAGCCAATAGGCCCAATTTGTATGAATTAAGACCATAATGGTTATTTGTGTAATAAAGGACTCGGTATTGTATGTCGACATTATCAAGTACTTGTGTGTACTAGCCACTGATCATGGGACTAGTACGAATAAACACAAGGATTTATCCGGCCTAAAAACCGGTACGCCACAAGCCCCCTCCCTCCTCCGCCCCCCTCCCCGCCCCCCGCCCTACCCAGCTCCTCCTCCTCCCACCGTAGATCCGAGAGAGAGTGAGAGAGGTGGAGATGGCAGGGAGGCTAACCGCGATGGATTCCCGCGTCCTGGACGACCACGGCGCCGCTGCGCGTGCAGCCGCCTCCGCGCTCCGCCACCGCACCGGCATGGGCCTCCCTGTCGGCCGGCACATCGTCCCCGACCACCCCGTAAGGCATCATCAAATCCATCATCTCTCACTCATCGTGTGATCTCCGTCTCTAATCAATTTTGATCTAGGACTGCTAGGGATTTTCGCCGTCCCAGAGAGGTGCAGCTGCCGGTGAACGATGAGCTGGTGTGGGACAACGGCACGCTCTTCCCGAAGCCCTGCGTCGACCGCCTCGCCCCGCACATCGGCAAGGACGATCCGAACCTCCTTCCCCTCCTACTGTCTCACTACTTCCAATGCAATTTGTGCTGCATTGCATCGGTTTGATTCTGATGTGTTTTGATTGCTGTGCTTGTGTGGTTGGTTGGGCAGTACGAGGCACTGGTGTGGTTGTGCGGAGGGCTAAGCTTTTGGGTTGTTTAAACTGAATTATGTGGTGCTCATTCTGCTCAGTGTGGTATCTTGTGCAACAGATGTATGTCACGCCGCCCGACGCTGCCATCAACTCCATTCCAAGGGTTCTCGCTCCCATGTCTTTGCTATTACTTATTTTAGGTGACTGTGAAAAAAAGGCCTGGAGGTGTTGTTTTTCTCATTGAAATTAGTACGAGAGGTGCACGAAGAAAGACTTTGGGCGCTACCATGTAAGCGAGCCACCGGTTGAGCATTTGCGTGATCCCCTGTACAAGATGGAGAGGGAGATTATGAAGGTACATGTGAGATTGTTGCCTACTCTGTTAGTTTTTTCTAACACTCGATTGTGCTTCTTGCTGTAATAAACCAAGATGGACTGGTTCAATGTGGCTTGAAATTTGAGCAGCCATAAAGATTATGAAATTCTTCCCTAGGGTTTTGTCATGATCCGTGGTAGGAGTATGTAACAGTTGCTTGCTGAGGACATATCCCTGCGTATGGTAATTGTGACTTGTGAGGTAAAATTAATATCTTAATATGCATATGTAAGCTGCACTTCATGTGAAGTTAGCAGTGAAATACTGCAATTTCTGAAAAGCATCCCACTTGATGGATTTTATTTCTTCATGCAACAATTTCTTGAATTTATAGCTTTCCTTATGGGATGTGCAGTGCATTGTTTGTTGTCCTCACAGTCCAAAATATTTGTAGGTGCTAAGATATGAATAATTGAAGAAGTAAATTACATAGATTCCGTACTAACTAGCTTAACTTTACATAGATTCCGTACTAACTAGCTTAACTTAACCAGTGCAGTTGACAACAGTTAATCAATCATACTATCGATCACCATTATTTTTCTCAAATTGGCATAGCTCAACTTCCATGTTTATTAGGTACTCCATTATTTGGTTTTAGCACAAGATATGGGTTGATATTGCTATCTGATAGATGATCCTTTGATTACCATTTGATTTTGCTTATTGTGATATGTCAGTTGGTACTCAAGAACAAATTTAATTTGCACATCAGAAACATCATTGCTCAATTTTAGTGATTCTTCTGCTTCGAAGAGTTCTCAAACTTATATGAAAATTATTTTTGAGAGTTTTTACCATGTTCTTCTTGTAAGACCTGGTACACTTCTGTAGACATTGTAGTTGCAACTTATAGATTATCTTGGTTGAATCCTCGGTAAACATGGACTAACATTTGGAATTTATCTGATGTATATATGTACTTTCTAATTTCTTGCTCCATGGTACAACCAAAAGGTTATGTGTTTCATTTGATGTACACCTGTACTTTTTAATTGCTCGACTGCTCAATTTGTGATTCATGGGTGGGTGTCATGTCTGGACCTCCTGTTATATGTGCATCATTTTGTGACATGTTTTTCACAGCTTGTTCAGAGGCATACTTTGCTGTTGATACAAAAACACAGGTAAACACCTTCTACTCAAGTTATGTCTAATTTAAACAATCTGGGTGCATCGATCATTTATGTCGTGCAAGTACAGTATGGTTGCCAATATCTATTCAATACATTTGGAAATAACTAATACTGTAGAAATTTTTTTTTGTTATGCTTGCAGAATCCTTAGAAGCTAAGAGATTTTCTTTTGTCAAAATCTTAAGACTCGATTCACCAATTTGTCTGTAGTGGTGGCTACAACATTCAGACGTACTAGACCAGGCTGCAGTATTAGACTGATGAAGTTTGACATGGTAGGCTCTGCGACAGTATTTGGTGCTGCAAAAGCTTTGGGCCAAATCAAGCCTCCTGGAAATTACTTTCAATTTGCTCCTCGAATGCAGTTTTACCATTCTACTACACTATAGATCTGCTTATTTCCGTATTCGGTGCATCTTTTTCCTGTTTTCATGATAAACATGTGTTAATAGAACCCTGAGAATGGTTTTTGTTTGGTGAGTCTGAGGTGAAAATTGTTAAGGCCAAACCCATTTTGCAATTCATTTGCAATCTGTTTACATGTTTTAGTAGACTAATAGCTTTCAGATGCTTTTGCCCTGTAATATCTGATGCTTGCCTTAGAACTCAGCTTGACGTGCTGCACAGATAACTGATTAAGTTACTTGACAAATGGTCATGAAACAGGGTAGGTAAAGGTGTGTGCCAGCATGAGCAAAACTAGGGTGTTTGGTTGCGAGCATGCATTATTTGCACCTCTGAAATGTGTGTTTTGCCTAGCTTAATCTTATAATTTGCACTTGCATTTATTTTCTGCACCAAGTCATTTATTTTTTGTTATTTGTTGCATGGCTGTCGTCGACTCTATTTTTTTTATAACGGTAAGATTAACAGTTGTAGAATAAATTAAATTATGTTGTGTGGGCCCAAATTTATGGTGTACTCTGTATGATATGGACATTGTGATGGCAGTAGTATGTTTTGTCTGTTTCTGAAGTGTGTTTTTGCCGTGATGGTTGTCATACGGCCAGCAGCGACCTGGAACCACAAATCTCTAAGAGGTGCTCCTCTCTCCTTGCCTCTTGCATCCTCTGATCCTCTGATTTTGATTTCCTGATTT
Organism: Stipa capillata; assembly: GCA_019208055.1. Lineage (NCBI taxonomy): Eukaryota > Viridiplantae > Streptophyta > Magnoliopsida > Poales > Poaceae > Stipa > Stipa capillata. The sequence goes on from JAGXJF010004340.1 coordinate 771,472, forward strand.
GTGGTTTCTCTAAACATGATGTGTGTAGATATGAGAAAGAAGAGAAGAGAAGGAAGCTAGGAGAGAAGTTTGGTGGAGAAAATTTTGTTCCTGTAGTCCTTTGATTTTGATTTTATGATTTATGGTTAATGTAGACATGAGTTATGCATATTTGGGAAAGAAGAGAATAGGAAGAAGTTAGAGGACAAGTTGGGTGAAAAGCTTAGTGAAGAAGAACAAGGTAACGTTTTTCCTCTAAGATGTTCTTGTGAACAAAATTGACTTTGCTCCTCTAGTCCTCTGATTCTGATTTTCTGATTGGTTGTTGTAAACATGAGGTGTGTACATATGGGAAACAAGTGAAGAGTAAGATGTTTGAATAGAAAGTTGGTGAACAAGAAGACCAAGGTGATTTTCTTTTTCCTCTGATGTGTTCTTGTCTACAAAATCAGCTTTTTAGTTTAGAGATAAATGCACCAAATATAATTATTAAGGATTAAGAACAAAGTCTAAACTCATGTTAAATCGCTGGAATTTTGGACTGGATAGCACCACATACTGATGCCCATATATAGTTAAAGAAAACTACCATATCTGAAACCAAATCACCAAAAGTATCATCACTTCCTTGTGCCTTAGGCGCTAACACTGCCAAGTGCCAACTAAGAGGAGTTGCTACTTGCCAAGGGTTTCTCATTTTGCTCTCTTATGCTTATGTTGATCTTAGCTGTAGGTACTACTATGTAGTTGTGCTTTGTGATTCCAGTGTAACTGCAAATCACCTATGGATGACTCTTGATAGTACTGAGTTCTTGAAAATGGCAAATATGTTTGATTTGCAGTTTATTCCTGAACCTATGGAGTTTTTGGATGTATTTCAAATAAATATTGATTTGTAATATTAAGTTGTAATATTAAGCAATATTATTGTACTCTATTTTATACTCATGTAAATTCCACATATATATTAGTTGAGACGTGCGTTGCACGTGCACGCATGTTTTGCTTTTTTGTGAGAATTTTTAGTATTTTAGTATTTTTTTATTGTATTCTGTTTTTAGTATATAATAGATAGATGTAATTGCAAGAGGATCACACCGCGAGGTTTAATCGCCGGATCGATATTTAGCCCAGCATAACACGCACCATCATAGTCACACAGATAAGAAGCCACGCGTTCTATACTAGCAACACAGCACAGAGCTGCACTGCACTGCACTGCATGATGACACTATATTAGAGATCCGACACGATGGATCGATATACTTCAACTCGTATCAGCTGCATATATAGCCATGCACGCAGCTGATTAATTACTTGGCATCGGCAACAGCAGCAGCAGCAGCCTGGCGGTGGTCGTACGGCCGGAACCCGTGCTCCAGGGCGGCGCGCCACGCCTTGTCCACGCCGGTGACCTCGTCGCCGCACTCGTGCGCCTCCCACCTCTCCAACGCGTGCACGATCCCCGCCGCGCGCCACGCGCTCATCACCCTCCTCGGCAGCCAGTTCTGCAAGCAAGCACGCACGCAGGCGATCAATGTATATGAGCAGTCAAGTTTGAAGTATATATTTCTAGCCACTGCGATATCTGCAGTGATGCATGCATGCTTGCAATGATTTGATCCGCATCGATCGCGTGCACGATTTATACTGTGTTTTACCTCGCATGCATGAAGGTTCTCGTATGAGTCCGGGACTATTACTGCCGGGGTGCTGTGGTAGATGCAGTCTTGGCGAGTGTTGTTTGGAGGGAACTGGGAGTAAGGCACGAGATGGGCTCCTGGCTGGGCTCGCCCCTGCTCTTGGTCCGTCAGCCCGTCGCCGACGAGCCACACCTGCGAGAAATCCATTTGACCCGGAGTCTGAATTGCTACACATCCAAGAGGAAATGCAAATTGCAAAGCTGCCGGCGAATCGAATCTACCTTGCTGCTGTAACTGCAAGACAAAACCAGGTGTTTCCGCATCTCCGGCCGCAGGTGCTGCCTCAGAGTGTCGTGCAAATCTTCGTCGACCACCCGAACCTGTTCCACCAGTAGAATTAATTAATCACCCGTAATTTAATCGTCGTCTTTGAAATCGAGTATAGTGCATGGCATCAATCTAGATTATTCTTGTCAGTGTTTTTCTTTTCCCTGAAGAACAGTAGTATGTACCTGGATTTCTCGTTCGCACAGGGCAAAAGTTAGCACGGAAACGATCTTGTTTTCCTTTCCCAGGAGGAGCACGTCTTGCGTGCCTTGAGGGATCATGTGGATAACGGCAGCAACGGCCAAGCTGGTTCCATCAACAATCTTTGTCTTCAGGCTTGGCTTCCTGATGACGTACAGCTCTCCGTTTCTGTTCAGTTCGTATCCCTGCATGCGCAAATACAAGTCGATGTCAGCAACTCAGCATCACTTGACTTGAAACACTGCCACTTGCTTGATCTTATAGTACTGTTAGTTCGTGTGTTCTTTAGTTTGAAGAGAAAAGGAAAATCATTTGAAATTACTCAATGTACCCATGGCACTGCTGCAATTGCAGAGTGAATCAGGTATATGCAGAGTAAGACATTATTCAGTTTACCGTGCCTAGCATGACAGACTGAAACTCTGTTTAAGTAGAAAAAACTACGCCAATAGTAAGTTTTTTTTACCATGTAGTAACAGTTAAGCTAAAGTTGCAGATAACATATATGCTAGCATGTTACTTACTTAGTTGATAACAAAGTAGGAGTTAATCTTGCTAGGTTGTACTAAAATTTAAAAGATTGGCATGTGAAATGACGAGAGCGAGTCCTAAGCACTCATTTTTGTTTTTCTTTCAGACGATTCCTAGCACATCCTCGCTCACACCTACTGTTTTTACTGTTGCATTAAAGCTACTCCAGTAAACAGTGTTCAATGCGATGTACTGTAGCATTGAAGAAGGCGGATCGATCAATCTGCTTGCCTGATTCAGGAGGCCCAGCGTCAGTACTCTCGCGCCACTTGCTTCCGCGTCTGAAACTGACTTCTCGATCAAGCGGCTCACTGCGTAGCCATCTGTCTTGGACGTATACTGCACATGCACATCCCAAGAACATGTATTAGCTCTCAGAAAAACACATTAATCCTTTCAGGTATACATGCATGTTTCTTTTTCAGGGTAAATTTGTGCAAGTTATTCTTGCAGCTACAGAAATCTCACACGAGAAAATTAAGTTCAGTTCCTGCAAGAATTCATGGGGAATATTTCCGTGTTTTCAGAAGGCTAATGTTGTTTGTTAATTACTCTACCTGGGAGGTGTATCTCGGAACGACCCATGTCTCGATGTTGAGCTTGCCGAGACTGTTGCTCTCGGACCGGAACGCCCTCCTCCCGAGGAGCGAGGTGAGCGCGACGAGCGGGCGCGTGATCACCGCCGCCGTCTTGGACGACGACGCGAGCGGCGCCGACGCGACGGAGGCGAAGCCGAGGCGGAGGTGGAGGAGGGATCCTGGCGCGGCGAGGTGGGTGAGGTGGACGACGTCGGGGGCTTCCTCGCCCCTCCCGTGCAGCGTCCGCTCGTACAGGTCGTCACTCGACTTGTCCATGGTGCCGTACAGGTAGTCGTAGAAGGGCATGAAGAGCGAGTAGTTTGTCCGGAATTGCGTGTGGTGCAGCGAGTGAAACCTGTCCGAATCCGTCAGAAAAACCAGTGAAACTGATGCATGCATGAATCATATTGCATTTGATTTGTGCAAGGGAGGGAATGAATGGAGTACTTACGATGGGGTGTAGATGAGGTACTTGAGAGGGGGGAAGACGTCGAAGAGGCACTTGGGGACGAGCTCGAAGTTGCAGTGGCCGAGGTAGTTCATGAAGTCGATGTAGACGAGGTAGCCGTTGGACATGGCCACGGACCCCGTGCCGGTGCCCATCGTCGACAGCAGCGGGATCGCGAACAGGGCGAAGTACACCGCCTCCTCCGCGAACGGATGGATCACAGCTACAAAACCAACAAATCCACAAGAAATCAATAAATTAAGTTGGCCGATCACCTCACTCACTCTGCAGGTCAATCAACTAATTACAAGAAACAGATTGATTGACGGGCGAGATGGATTGACAGTGAAATAGTTAGTTACAGGTGATGGGCTCGGTAACGATGGAGGCGTGGTGGTGGGAGTGGTAGCGGGAGTAGAGGTAGTGGTGGTGGAGGGCGCGGTGGAACCAGTAGTAGAGGAACTCGACGGGGCCGGCGTGAAGGAGGACGGTCACCACCAGCCCCTTGGAGTTCCACCACGGCAGCCCCTGCGCCACCGGAGCCACCGCGTTAACCACGTAGAACAGCAGCGCCGTCAGGATGATCTGGTCGTCCCTGCATACGAGACATGACATGCATGTGCAGAGTAGATTAAAACCACCAAGAAATTAACAAGGCTAAAATTAACATCGTGTATATGTACTTCAAGGCTCAATTAATTGACATTCTTAGACAGAGGGAATGTTAGTTTTATAATTAAGCTGATCCTGCATTCCTCCGTTACAAACTGTGTTAGCACGAGACATGCGTGCTGGAGAGGAACAGAGACAAACTACTAGTTGATTAATTTACTGTCGAGGAAATTAATTAATTATATAAGTATAGCACATTAGCACTACTAAACATGAATCAGTAGTACTAGTTACCAATTCCTCTCCCTGTCGACCTGGTCGAAGTCGAGGCTCTTGTTGACGATCCGGTGCTTGCTCCTGGCGGTCTGGTAGCGAGAGACGGTGATCCAGAGCTGGCTGTAGAGCAGCCGCAGGAGCAGGGTCGGCAGCACGAAGAAGCTGAGCAGGTCCCTCTCCTCGCCGCTCCGGCTCGCCGTCACAAACCTGTACGCGCTGTACGCCGCCCACGGTGCCACCAACGCATACTTCAGTACAGAGATTCACGCATCCATGCAGCAGCATTGTTACCCAGAAACAAAGTTAGTTCTTGCATGACTGATACGAGCGAGAGATGAGAACACACACGCACGCTCGCGCATGTCAAATGCACATAGACATACCTTGTAGTTCCCAAGGTCTTGCCATGGCCAGCGAGTGAGAGGGCCTGGCGTGGAGGCCATGGATGGATCTTGATAAAATTTCACAGAGTTTGCTGCGAGAGATGGATGGATGTGATCGATCGATCCTACGTTGCTGTGTAGCACTTGAAATGGGATGTGGCCATGGGAGAGGAGTACTTGCCGCATTTATACTACACGAAGGAGTGAAATTAAGGAGAGATTTTTTGCTGCCGGTGGAGAGGCGTTTACTGCTGCGGTCCCTACGCGCCGCGCGTTGTCGTGACTCGTCATGACGGTACGCATTGTACATGTGTGCGCGGTTATTTACATTTTTTACTGCACATTGCTGTGCCTATCGACCTCCATGTGGGGGGTAAAGCACAGCACTGTGTATACAGTCTGCAGTGAGAGTAATTGATATCTCTGGCAAACTTCTATCCGTGTTGTTCAGAGTGCTATGGAAACTATTGCCTGCTGATTGGTAAATAACATCACAACCACTGTTTTGCTATGGAAACAAGGCCGGCTAGCTTCCATAGGTAAAAGGATGTTTGGTTTCGAGCTTCACATTTTGATATATAGTGCACTACCTAACGTTTGGTAAATCCAACAGCAAGTTTTGATATTGTACTGGCCTTGATTAACCGGTAGGGTTATTACTGATGTGAGACCAATATCTTTGTGTAAAGGAAAAGGTTGTGTATTTTAAGAAGATGGCAAGAGCAGATTGAACTAGAGCTTTTGTGGCCTTGTTGAGTACGTGACCAAGTTAGGCAACTACAGATGCATTCATGTGAGACCAATCACGTTAATTTGTACGTACAATTCTTTCCTCTTTTTAAACGTGACCAGCACACTTCTTTTTTTCAACACTCACTAACCCGTACACGTATCCCCACCAGTCTTTATCGTGAAAGGAAACTCCTTTTGTGCGAAAAAAAACAAAAAGAAGCGCGTGATTAGGCAGATAAACATGTATTGTGGCACACCTCGCATGCATGCACCTTCACGTCTGAACATCAATGCCTTACTGCTAATCAGCGCACATAGAGATCATCGAGCCCTAGCTTTGTTTGTCGCAAGCAGGCTACCACTTATTAGTTTGGTACTCTGCATTGAATCTTACCCGTCAAGCTCACACATGCATGCATGATGCACACCTCGATCAGTTTTCCCAATATGGCCATGTCACTGCGCTTAATTAGCCGTGAGAGTACGTATATGCTAATTTCAAGATGCACATCGATCACATACGGCAGTTCACAGCATTTTCGAAGAACCAAGATGTTAGGATTTGTTTATTTTATCATTATTTTTTATATATTTATATTTTACATATATTCATAAATTTAATCTTACTTAATATAGGTTAGTATTGATATTAGAATAAAAATAATGATCAAGACCGAGCTCATGGAGGTCGAATCAACTTCCCCGCCGGTTTCCTTCAGTGGGCCGGCATCTCGGTGGCCCAAGAGATCTTTGGGCCTGCCCACAATCTTGCCCCCTTTTTGGGCCAGCGTTTTGGAAGCAGGCCCGGGGCTACTGTCGGCGGTACGGAAACTAGGATTCCCTTAGCCGTCGGCAAAGGCCCAAACTCGATGCCACGTCACCCAAAGGACGTGGGAATCGGGAGTATGCGCTCGGGGGGCTTGCCCCCCGAGCACTGTGTCCGCTTGGCCCCTACGGGTGTAGTCAAGTGGCCCACGTGCAGCGAGTGGTCGAGGATGCGTGCTCGGGGGTCCCCGGGCCCGGGAACCCCGAGCGCCTTTGGTTCCTCCCTCGTGCCGCGTGGCAAGGCGCCCCGAGTGCCCCTCGGGGGCTCTACCCCGAGCACCGCTTGATTCCCCCCACGGCACCATGTGGCGGGATGCCCCGAGCACCGCTCGGGGGCCTTGACCCCGAGCAATCCTCGTGGGTCCACCAGTACACGTGGCGGGGGATCTGCGGCGCCCTCTAAAGGGTCCCGGCGGGCCCTTTCCTCGTGTCCCATCGGGCGCATTTAAGGCCTGTCCGGTGCATTTAATGTCTGTCAGCAGGCGTGCCTACTCCAGGCCCAACGCGGGCGTCCACCGACGTGATAAGGCCTGTCAGTTATCATCTGACACGCTCTATGACTTTCGGGCACGGTACGGCATGCCCAGGTGCGTTCCTTGAGTCCGTGAGACCCGGGCGGTTGTCACCGTGGCGGGTAGCTTGCCTGTTAAGTCCTCTCCAGCACACTTTCACTCATCATTCCGTAGCCTCCCCTCGTGGTCATTGCCCCGATCTTCGTCATCGGCTCGACCAGCAAAGGGAGGATGAAGACGCCCGTGTCACTATCGAGCGCCACCAGGAGAGACGGCGCGCAGACTGGGCAGACGAGGGCCAATCCTCCTCTAGCCCTGTCGTAACCCGACAGCACTCTCCGGTGTACGCCCGGGCGCAGCCGACGGCGAAAGCCGGCACGCCGCTCTACGGAGCAGGCTGCCAGGCTTTCACCCCGGATTTTCGTCGCGTCAACTGGCCGGATAAGTTCCGCCCCGAGTTACCGCAAAAATACGACGGCTCCTTCCACCCGGAGGAGTTTCTACAGATCTACACCACGGCCGTCCAGGCGGCAAGGGGGGACGAGAAGGTAATGGCCAACTGGTTCCCCATGGCTTTGAAGGGCTCTGCCCGTTCATGGCTTATGAACCTCCCCTCGAGCTCAATCGGCTCGTGGGAGGACCTTTACCACCAGTTCGTGGCCAACTTCTAGGGCACCTTCGAGCGCCCTGGCATGGAGAGTGATCTCCACGCGCTCAAGCAGCGCAAAGGGGAAACGTTGCGGCACTTCATCCAGCGGTTTAGTCAGGTGCGCAACACCATCCCCAAGATCACCCCTCAGGCGGTCATCGTCGCCTTCCGGCAAGAAGTGCGCGATGAGAAGATGCTTGAGAAGCTGGGCACGCGCGATGTCCAGTCCACGGTGGAGCTGTTCGCGGTCGCGGACAAGTGCGCCAAGGTGGCTGAGGCTCGCGCGTGGCACGATTCCCGTCCCGATCAGCCGTCGGTCGACGGCACGTCATCCTCCCGTCCTTCCGGGAAGCGGGAGGGCAAGAACAAGAAGTGCAAGCCTGAGTCTGCAGTGGCAGCCGAGGCCAAAGCGCGGAAGCCACCGCGTGAAGGAGCAAGCGGCGGCAAGAAGCCATCTCGGGCCCCTGTCCAGGGTGCCGGCAGATGGTGCCCGATTCACAACACCGACCGGCACGACCTTTCGGAGTGCCGGATGGTGAAGTTTCTCGCTGACAAGAACAAACTTCAGCGCGAGGAGCGCCGCGAGGACGGCGGCAACAAGCGCAATGACGAGGAGGATGGCCTCGGGTTCCAGGAACCCGAAGCCGTCGCATGCATCAACCGGGGCGCCTCGACGCACGCTTCCCGGTGCCAATTTAAGCTGATAGCGCGAGAAGTGTGCTCGGCTACCCCGAGTACCGGGGCGTCCCGACCACTCAAGTGGTCGGGAACCCCGATCACCTTCGACAACTCGGATCACCCTGAGAGCTCCTCGGGTGTGGGCCATCTCCCGCTGGTGGTCTCCCCGACGGTGTGCAACATCAAGGTAACTCGCATGCTAATCGATGGGGGCACAGGCCTTAACCTCCTGTCCCCCGAGGTGTTTAGCAAAATGCAGTTGTCAGCCGGGTGCCTGAAGCCAATGATGCCCTTCCGTGGCGTCACTCCAGGCCTCACGGTGCCCCTCGGGCAAGTGTCCCTGATGGTCACCTTCGGGACCAGGGACAACTTCCGAACGGAGAGCGTCGTCTTCGACGTCGCCGACTTCGACCTCCCGTACAACGGCATCCTCGGTCGTCCGGCGCTCGCCAAGTTCATGGTGGCTTCCCACTATGCCTACCTCACCATTAAGATGCCCGGGCCTAACGGTCCCATCACGGTGCCGACCGACCTGAAGAGCTCCGTCTTCTGCACCGAGCAGTTGTTCTCCTCCACTGTTGCCGCAGTCGACGACGTCGTCGAGCATCCCGAGTCCTCGGGCCCTCCTTCGACCAAGATCAGGGTGGCCTCCGACGACTCCATCCCCATCAAGGAGGTGGTCCTCGGTGAAGACGAGTCCAGGACCGTCAAGATCAGTGGCCGTCTGGCCGCCAAATAGGAAAGCGCGCTCATCGCCTTCCTCCAGGCAAATATCGACGTGTTCGCTTGGCAATCGTCGGATATGCCCGGGGTCCCTAGGGAGGTGATCGAGCACCGCCTCGCCGTGCGCCCCGACGCACGGCCCGTCTGGCAGAAGGTGCGCCGTCAAACACCAGAACGTCAAGACTTCGTTCGGGCGGAGGTTGACAAGCTTCTCGCTGCGGGCTTCATCCGAGAAGTTCTCCACCCGGATTGGCTCGCTAATCCCGTTGTGGTCCCGAAGGCCGGCGGCAAGCTGAGGATGTGCGTTGATTATACCGACCTCAATAAGACATGTCCCAAAGATCCTTTCCCTCTACCTCGCATTGATCAGATAGTTGATTCTACTGCGGGATGCGACCTTCTATGCTTTCTAGATGCTTATTCTGGTTATCACCAAATTAGTATGTCAGTAGAGGATGTGGAAAAAACTTCATTTATAACCCCTGCGGGGACCTTTTGCTATGTTCGCATGCCTTTTGGGTTAAAAATGCTGGGCCCACATATCAGCGTGCCATGCGTATTACCATGCAATCCCAGTTAGGTCGGAACATCGAGGCCTACATCGATGACCTTGTCATCAAAACAAGGGATCAAGCGATGCTTATCGAGGACCTGGCGGAGACTTTCGACAGTCTCCGCAGTACTCATATGAAGCTCAACCCCGAGAAGTGCATCTTCGGGGTCCCGTCGGGCAAACTCCTCGGTTTTCTGGTCTCGAATCGGGGAATAGAGGCAAACCCCGAGAAGATCCGGGCCATCGACCAGATGCGCCCGCCGGCTCGTCTTAAGGACGTGCAGCGCCTGACGGGCTGCATGGCCACCTTGGGACGCTTCATCTGGAAGCTCGGGGAGCGGGCTTGCCCCTGTTCAAGCTCCTCAAGAAGTCGGGCCACTTCAAGTGGACCCCGGAGGCCGAGCAAGCCCTCCGCAGCCTCAAGAAATACCTCACTTCACCCCCGGTGCTGGTAGCCCCGAGCCCCGAGGAGCCCTTGCTCCTCTACCTCTCGGTTACCCCCGGGTGGTAAGTGCCGTCCTCGTGGTTGAGCGGGAGGTTGGGTCCGAGCTCCCAACACTTCCCACGGGGCCCGAGCTTCCCGAAGGTCCCGAGAAGTCGGGGCCCGAGCTCTCCGAGGGTCCCGAGAAGTCGGAGCCCGAGCTCTCCGACGGCCCTGAGAAGCCAGGGCCCGAGCTCCCCGACAAGCCCGAGCAGCCAAGGGTGCTCGGGGCAAGAAACGAGCCCCCGGGCGTCGAGCCCGGGGAGTTAGCTCTCGGGTCCCAGCTCCCAAGAGGGGACGAGTTAAAGCCAGGGGCCGAGCACCCTGGCAGTATGGAGGAGTCGGGGTCCCAGCACTCCGGCGACCCCGAGCGGTCGTCACCGCTCGGGCCCGAGAGCTTCCCCCCGGGTGCTTCACTTGGAGAAGTTCCTGCGAGAAGCCCTGTCCTGCAACGTCCAGTCTACTTCGTAAGTGAAATACTGCGAGATGCCAAGACACGCTACCCTCAAGCCCAGAAGATGCTCTACGCTATCCTTATGGCATCGAGAAAGCTGCGGCATTATTTCCAAGCCCATGAGGTACGGGTGGTTACTGCATTCCCCCTCGATTGCATCCTGCACAACCGTGAAGCTACCGGTCGGATCGTCGAGTGGGCAATTGAGCTCGGTGAGTTCAATTTGCGCTTCGTCAGCAACCGGGCAGTCAAAGGCAAAGCCTTGGCCGACTTTGTCGCCGAGTGGACGCCGGTGCCTGAAGATGAAGGGGAAGAAATAACCGCCAACCCGGGGCAAGAAGGAACCCAACACTGGACCATGCACTTCGACGGCTCCCTCACGCTTAAGGGCGCGGGGGCCGGAGTGGTTCTCACCTCCCCGACAGGTGAAGAGCTCCAATATGTCGTGCAACTCCTGTTCCGAGCCACCAACAACATGGCTGAGTACGAGGGACTTCTTGCGGGGCTCCGTGCCGCCGCTTCCCTCGGCATCCGGCGACTTCTTGTCAAAGGCGACTCCCAGCTAGTCGTCAACCAGGTGTCCAAGGAGTACCAGTTTCGGATCCCCAAATGGCGGCATACCTGTGTGAAGTCAGGAGGTTGGAGCGACGGTTCGACGGGTTGGAGCTCCAACACGTCTCGTGCCGCTACAACGAAGCTGCCGACTACCTATCGCGACTAGCGTCCTCTTGGGAACCGGTCCCGGCTGGGGCCTTTGAAGAAAGGATCACTCGGCCGTCCGTCAAGGCCGTCGACCAAGACGAAGGGGAACCTCGTGCCCAGGCGAACCTACCCAGGCGGCACCTTCAGTGGGTAATCCCGTCAGGTTGCCGCCGCCCGGCGAGCACTCGGTGCTCGCCACTTGTCCTCAGGAAGCTCCCTGGATCTCCGAGATTCTGGGATACCTGAAAGAAAACATCCTCCCCGAGGACGATGTCGCTGCTGAAAGGATCGCGCGCCAAGCAAAGCGCTACGCCTTGGTAGATGGGGAACTCTACCGGTGTGGCTCCAATGGCGTTTTTCTACGGTGCATCTCCCAGGAAGAAGGCCGCGACTTGCTCGCGGATGTCCACGAGGACGAGTGCGGGAGCCATGCTTCATCCTGCACGCAGGTCGGGAAGGCCATTCGGCAAGGCTTCTACTGGCCAACTGTTCTCTAGGACGCCGTCGAGCTGGTTCGACACTGCGAAGCGTGTCAATTCCACGCCAAGCAGATTCATCAGCTAGCTTAAGCGCTTCAAACCATCCCCCTGTCATGGCCTTTCGCGGTCTAGGGGCTGGATATCATCGGGTCGTTTCACTGAGCAATCGGGGGCTACGAGCACATCTACGTCGCCATCGACAAGTTCACTAAGTGGACAGAAGCAGAGCCGGTCGTTAAGATCACCAAACACACGGCGATCAAGTTCATCCGAGGGATCGTGAGCCGCTTTGGAGTACCTAATCGGATTATCACCGACAACGGTACGCAATTCACAAGTGACGCCTTCCTCGAGTACTTCGAGTCCATCGGGATCAAGATCTGCTTCGCTTCGGTCGCCCACCCACGCGCCAACGGACAGGTCGAGCGCGCCAATGCGCAGGTCCTCAGAGGGCTCAAGACGAGAACTTTGGATCGTCTCAAGAAGTGTGGCTCTGGTTGGATCGACGAGCTCCCGGCCGTCCTCTGGTCAGATCGGACATCCCCGAGCAGGGCAACCGGAGAGACTCCTTTCTTCCTTGTGTACGGGACGGAAGCGGTCCTCCCATCTGAGATCTCCTTGGGCTCTCCTCGGGTCAGGGCGTACTCGGAGGAAGATCAAGAACAAAGAAGGCGCGAGGACGTCAACTACCTTGAAGAGCACCGTTGCAGAGCTGCCCTCCGCGCCGCCAGATATCAGCAAAGCCTGTGACGCTATCATCAGCGGCATGTTCGGGCCCAGTCACTAGAGGTCGGGGATCTAGTACTTCGCCGCGTCTAGACGCAGGAAGGAAAGAACAAACTCTCCCCCATGTGGGAAGGCCCTTACCGAGTGACCGGCGTCTCCCGACCAGGATCAGTCCGGCTGGCCGCGGAAGATGGTATGCCACTGTCCAACGCGTGGAATATCGAGCACCTGCGCAAGTTTTATCCGTGAATGGCCCGGGTAAGTTTTTGTTTATATTTCGGGCCAGCCCCCCGAGCAGTAAAGGCAAGTCTAGGGAGTGTTCCGGGTTCGTCGCCTAAACCCTGGTCGCCCCGCTTGGTTGCTGAACCCCGGGCACCAGTCCAGTCAAAGGCTGCCCGAGTAGCTCGTATGCTCGCATGTACGCTCGGGGGCTCCCTTGTATCATAAACTACGTCAGTAGTATTATAAGTCCTTTCTCAGGAATAGCATGTGAGCTGTTTTGATATCAGTATTCATCCTGTTTGAAGCATCTTGTTGTTTATGTTTGCGCTTATCGGCATGGAGATCGCTTTCCTGAGTACCTGGCCCCCATGTCCCCGTTGTGCGAGTAGGTCCCGACTGGTCGGGGTATGAGAAGTCGGGATGATCTGACATCCGGTGGTGAGCCGTCGGCACTCGGTCTGGCAATCGCACCCCGAGTGCCCCCGAATCAGGGCAAATAAGCCCCTGGCCAATGGCGCTCGGTCTCGTCGATTGCCCCGAGCGCTGCCAACTCGCAGGATGTTCGGATAGCCCTACCTCTCGTGCTCGGGACCAGTCGGCTGATTCGAAAACCAGTGGGTCCTGACAGGGGGAAGCCTTGATAATACTCAGAAAGAGGCATCCTTGCCCGCAAAGTATTATAACCGCCAGCGGAGTTTACAGATAAACTGTGACGAAACTCCCGAGTGCTATCGTCAAGCTCAAGGCAGAAACTCAGGGTGAAACCAGCGTCAATATGCAAGAGCAGAAGGAAAGGCGTATGTGCTGTTCTTAAGCTAAGTATTTCGCCGCGTTTCCCCTCGGTTTTAAAAGTTTTCTTCTACAACCTCCACGGAGAGTTTCTCGCGTCTACGATCCTGTGCCCCGCTCGTTCGTAAGGCGGGGACGTTCTGAAGTAACAGTGTGAGTCACGAGATGTATTCTGGGTTGTCGCCCAAAAGCCCTGGTCGCCTCGCCTGGTTTCTGAACCCTGGGCACCAGCCTGGCCGAAAGCCGCCCGGGTACCCTACGCGTTCACATTGGTTCTTCGGAGCACCCCATTGGATGGGCTCGTGGCACAGGTGGTCCATGTCACGTGAGAACCTCGTTGTGTAAAAGAGGAACTTGTTGAAACTAAATAAAGAAAAAATCAGCATGATAAGACGTCTGTTGACACTTAAAACCTCTTGTAAAATTTTCCCGAGCACCAGTACTCGGACGTACTTGCAGGGGAGTCCGACCCCGAAGTCGCGCGCTCCCGAGCGCCAAGGTTCTCCAAGAAAGGCGGTGTTTCCAGCTTCCTGGGGACATTGGGTCCTCGGGTTCCCGAAGCGCGGCACGACGGAATAAACAAGTTCCAGGCATCCGGCTCTCGGGGGCTGGTGTCCTCGGGGCAGGACTGCTCGGGCAAGAGTTGGACGCATCCAACTCTCAGGGGCTGGGGCCCTCGGGGCCGCCCCGAGTGGTCATCCCGCTCAGTCGGGAGAGTCGGACGCGTCTGCGGTAAAAAGTCTCAAGCTCAACCTCAAAGCTTCACCAAGTCTAAGGGTGCGGAGGTGCGGAGCCAAGTCTGCACCGATCGTTACCTCAGAAGCAAGTTTAAAAAGTGGAGCCAAGTCCACGCCGTACACTTGTAAAAAAGAAGCGAAGCAAAATAGGGAGCAAAATCTGCATTGAAGATCGCATAAAAGTCTTACAGAGGCTCCCGGGCCACAAGCAAAAGCAAAAAACATAAAAGGTACAAAGGGACTGCTTAGTCGGTGTCGTCTTCCTCGTCGTCGTTGGTGGCGTCGGCGTCCCGAGAGAAGTTGCGGGCAATCTCCTCGGCGACCTCGCGGACGGCTTCGCGAGCGGCTTCCTCCCCCTCTTCGTCGACCCTGAGCTTCGCCGGCTCTAAGGAGAAGGGGGGGGGTCTCGGCTGCGGTAGCATGCAAGTACATGCTCCGCCACCATGGCGGCCAACTCGCGGCCCTCCCGTACCGCCAAGTCCTGCACCGCCGCCTTCAACACCCCCAGCCGGTCGGCAATCGTGCCGAAGTGGAGGGCGAAATTGCCCAAGGAGTCCAGGCCCGAGATTACGCCGACGCGGCCAAGCCCGGCGTCTTCGACCACGCGTTGGGACCGTCGGAAGACGCTGAGCATCAGCTTGGTCACGTCGTCCCTCTCCTTCAGAAGCCCGAGGTGGCCCTCTTCCGCCTTCGTTGATTTCTCCTCCTTGAGCCGCAGCGCCTCCTGGAGCTCCTTCACCCGCTCCGCCGACCGCCGCTTGGTGACGTTGCCGTTGTCGACGCGCTGCTCCAAGTCTCGGACGCGCCGATCCTTCTCCTCAATCTCCTTTTGGAGTCGATCGGCGGCCTCCTTGAGGGCGGCCTCAGCGCGCTGCGCCACCTCGCCGTCCAGCTCGCGCGCCCACCGGTCCAGAGAGGCCTCGCCCTCTTCGAGCTGCTTCTCTCGCCCCCCGAGCGCTTCCTCTTGCGTGGCGAGCAGGCTTTCTTGGAGAGCGACTTGCTCCTGGCGCCGGTGGGCCTCTGCCTCGCGGGAGGCTATCTCCTTCTCGCGCTCCATCAGCTTCTCGGCGTCGTCTATCGCCGCCGCCCGCATGTCCGACACCTCCGCCCTTTCCTTGGCGATGTCTTCAACGACCTTCTGGTGCTCGAGGCGGGCGACGCGGAGCCGCACGGAGAAGTCAGCTTCGGCCTGAGCAAGAGCCGCCTCCCGCTCATCCAGAGCTGTCCTCAGCTCTGTCAGGGCCCTTTCCTGCTCCTCCAATGCTTTCTTTTCCTTGGAGAGGGCAGCCTGGACTTGATCCAGCAGGCGGTGCACCAGGCTCGGCCCCTGGGCCGGCTCGGCGGGAAGCGAGCTCACCCTCCCGGAGAACTCCTCAAGCTCGGAGGGCCCCTCACTTCCGGGTGCCAAGCTCCACCGAGCAGCGCTAAGGCCCACTGGAAGCCTCGGGACTCCTAGGTCCCCGAGCTCTCCTTCGGCTCGCGCAATCTCGGTCTCCGCTCCCGCGCCCCTTTGAGTCACGAGAGCTGCGGACCCTTCGACGTCAGAAGCGCCGGGAGCGACCGCGACTGCCGGGACGACCTCGGGCGCCGGGGCAACCTCCGTGCTCGGAGCATCCCCCGTCCCCGGAAGATCTCCGGCCCCCGGGGCAGCTTCCGTGCTCGGGGCATCCCCCGTCCCCGGGGCATCGCCGGTGCTCGGGGCAGATCCGGTCCCCGGGGTCTCCTCAGCGCTCGGGGCAGCCGCATCCCCTAGGGTGTCTTCAGTTCCCGGGGTCTCCTCGGCGCTCGGGCCCGCTTCAGTGGTCGGGGCAGGATCGACCTTGGCGGTAGGCTCCTCCCTCGAGCCAACCTCGGTGCTCGGGGCAAGTTCGCCCCCCGAGCCGGCTTCGGAGCTCGGCTGAGTCTGGGGACTCGGGGACGTCCGAGCCTTCTTAGGCGCCCTGGAATCCAAACAAAAAGCTCGGGTTAATCCCCGAGCGCGGCACACTCCGTTTAAAGGCAAAGGAAGCAAGTTTTGTGACTTACTTCTTCGAAGGCCCTTGGTATCGCCAGCGCGAGGTCGGGACCTCGAATCCCGGACTTGTCGCCGACGCTGGTTCTTTTCCTTTTTTGCTCGCGGCCGCCGCTTCGGCGGCCCCCGAGCTCTCCTGCGCAGCGCTCATGGCCGTCGCCGGTCGGGCACTGCCTCGCCCTGAGCTCGCCTGCACAGCGGCCTCGGCCATCGCCGTTCGGGCACTGCCTCGCCCCGAGCTTGCCTGCGCCGCGCCCTCGGCCGCCGCCGGCCGGGCACTGCTTTGCCCCGCGCTGCTACCCTCGGCTCCCGCCGCCGTTCGGCGGGGAGGTGAGGGACGCGGCGGAGGCGGCGGCGGAGATGGCGGAGACGGAGGAGTCGGAGGAGAGGGCGGCCGCGCCCTCTTCCCCTTCAGGTCCGCGGGATCCCCACGGTCGGCACCAGCCCTCGACACGCCTTCAGCGGTGCCCTCGTCGTCCGCGAGCATCATGTGGCGGGCCATCTGCGCTTTCCTGGCCGCCTCCTGCGACATCACCCCCTTCGAGTCGAACTCAGGGAGCGATGTCCGGATCTCATCGCGCTTCACATGAAGGCAAAGCGGAAGGTCCGGCCGGGACAGCTCAGCACCCGTGGAGGCTCCAGAGCCCAGGAGCATCTGCAGCAATATCTTGATGGCGTCGGGTGCAAGCTCCCCCGCCAGGCCGGGCTCCGTCCGGCCGTAGTCGTTGATGCCGGTGTACATCCATGCAGCGCGGCCGCGTTCCCGCAGCGGCGCCAGCCGCTGCCGGATGAAGTTCCCGATGACCATCGTCGCCATCAGGCCCTCAAACCGCAGGTGCGCGATCCGGTCCACGACCGGCTTCAGAAGATCGTCGTCCTCCTGCAGGAACTCCCACGTCCTCCGTTGCGGTTCCGCCGGGCCGTCGGGAAGCTGCAGCCGAATGTGTGGATCGGTGGCCATGTAGCACCATTGCTGGCACCAATCATCCCACTTGTTCCGGAGCTCCTGCGGGATGTAGGCCTCCCCCATCTTCTCCCGAAGCTGGAAATTGCAGCTCCCCGCCCTCTCCCGCCGGTCGGAGCCCCGGCCTTTCCCCGACGACCGGAGCACAAAGAAGTGGCGAAACAGTGCCACCGATGGCATCACCCCTACGAACATCTCGCAGAGGTGAGCGAAGATCGACAGCATGACGACCGAGTTGGGAGTGAGATGGATCAGATGGATCTCATACTCCTCCAGCACCACCATGAAGAAGGCGGAGAACGGCGACGCCAGCCCCGCCGCGATGAAGCTAGAGAAGATCACGGTCTCGTTGTAGTACGACTCCAGCGGGTACGTGGCCGACCACACCTCCCGATGGCTTTTCTTCCCCCACGGAACCAGCATCGTCCGCACCTTGTCCATGGCCTCCTCGTTAAGGAGGCGGGACTTGGGGAGGATGCCGGGGGCGGCAGCGGGCGGCGGGGACGAGCGGCGCTTGGAGCTCCTTGACTTACGCGGCATGGTGGCGAAAGATGTGGAGAGAGAGAAGAAAGCTTTGGCGCAAGGAGGCGAAAAGGCGTAGCAGAGGCAGACGGCGCAAGGAAGAAGAAGCAATTGTGAAAGGCGTGGAAAAGTGGAGGCGTACGAGCGGCGGAGCATTTAAAGGGTTGGGAGGAATTCGAAAGGACTGCAAAAAGGCTGCAACGCTTCGTGCGCCGCACGGTCGTGGGGGACGGCTCGGTTTTCGTAACTGATTACGCCCCCACGAGGCGCGAAAATCGGAGCGGTTCCCCCCGCGCGCCGCGCGTGGAGGTCGAATCAACTTCCCCGCCGGTTTCCTTCGGTGGGCCGGCATCTCGATGGCCCAAGAGATCTTTGGGCCCGCCCCCAATTTTGCCCCCTTTCTGGGCCAGCATTTTGGAAGCAAGCCCGGGGGCTACTGTCGGCGGTACGGGAACTAGGGTTCCCTTAGCCGTCGGCAAAGGCCCAAACTCGATGCCACGTCACCCAAAGGACGTGGGAATCGGGAGTATGCGCTCGGGGGCTTGCCCCCCGAGCACTGTGTCCGCTTGGCCCCTACGGGTTTAGTCAAGTGGCCCACGTGCAGCGAGTGGTCGAGGATGCGTGCTCGGGGGTCCCCGGGCCCGGGAACCCCGAGCGCCTTTGGTTCCTCCCTCGTGCCACGTGGCAAGGTGCCCCGAGTGCCCCTCGGGGGCTCTACCCCGAGCACCGCTTGATTCCCCCCACGGCACTACGTGGCGGGATGCCCCGAGCACCGCTCGAGGGCCTTGACCCCGAGCAATCCTCGTGGGTCCACCAGTACACGTGGCGGGGGATCCGCGGCGCCCTCTAGAGGGTCCCGGCGGGCCCTTTCCTCGTGTCCCATCAGGCGCATTTAAGGCATGTCCGGTGTATTTAATGCCTGTCAGCAGGCGTGCCTACTCCAGGCCCAACGCGGGCGTCCACCGACGTGATAAGGCCTGTCAGTTATCATCTGACACGCTCTATGACTTTCGGGCACGGTACGGCATGCCCAGGTGCGTCCCTTGAGTCCGTGGGACCCGGGCGGTTGTCACCGTGGCGGGTAGCTTGCCCGTTAAGTCCTCTCTAGCACACTTCCACTCATCATGAAGACCTGGTTTCCGAGGATGGTTTGTCAGACAAACATCCCTTCCACAGCAGCTTTCGGCGGACGGCATGGCGTGCCCACGCCATCCGCGTAAGCCGCGCATCTATTGCATTTAATGCCCTTCGGTCACTGTGGTAAACCCCCGGGTATATAAGGGGAGAGCCGAGGTCATGCAAAGGGTTAGATCTTTTGGAGAAGAACTCCCTTCGAGCAGGCAAGGGTTCTGTAATCTCTAAAAACATTAATACACACACACCAAACCAGGACTAGGGTTTTACACCTCCGTGGTGGCCTGAACCTGGATAAATCTTTGTCTTTGTTTCCTATCTTTGAATCGGGCCGAGACAGATCGTAGCTCCTATTCCAGCTCCTCCCCGGCCGAATCCCAAAGGGGGTCCTTCCGGACCACCGACGCCGGCGTTTAGTCGTCGACAACAGCAACCGCACCGAACTATCTCAAATGGTTCAAATCCGAAGAATCGTCTCGAATGTAGATGTAGTCCCAGACGGTTCGTCTCGGATAACATCACATCCCAGTCGGTTCCGAGATGAGAACAGTCTAGGATTGATGTAATTGGAGATGGTTTAGGAGTTATCGATCTAGGATAAGGACCAATTATCCGCTATGCATGTTTCTAGATGGTGGCTAAAATTGTATTGGATGATGATTATGAATCGTCTAAAATAGCTTTTATGCAGTAGTGAGCAATGTCTATTCTATTAGAAAAAGTGAAAACGGTAATTACCACGAGTGCTTGTTTTTGAAGGGAACATGACCAAAGAAACCAGCCCGGAGCTTCTACAATGCAGATTACTCCCAAAAAACTGTGCCACACAAGCGGGCTGCTGGTTAATATCTTCGAGAGCCGAGGGTGCGACCTCCCAATAAGTCAGCCTTGTCGAGATGAAGATTCATCTATTATATTTTTCAAAACATTAAACATTCTAGAGGACATGCAGGATATGCCCGCTCTTTGTCCGACGATTGTAATTTGAGGCTTGCAGCGGCCTCCCATCCCAAATCGTTTACTGCTTGTCAGCTTGAAATAATTAACCAGTTGGGTAAATAGAGTCGTGAGACCTATCTTTGTGCAAGGGAAAAGGTGGTGTGTCTAGCTACGAAGATATTTAACAAGATCGATCGTAAAGCCGTGATGCATGCATGCAATTAGCATGTACTAGTACGTTTTTTTCCCATTGAGAAGATGCATGGCCACAGTGTCATGCACGTACGTACGTTAAGTCCTAGCTAGCTAGCAGCTGCCTCTGCCACCTTTTATTTACATGCATGTGATTAACCGGTGGTTTTCGTGTTTATGTTAGCTAGCTAGCCAGTAGGTTGATGCATGGTTGTTGGGCGCATGAACGAATTTAGTACTGCTACACATTTGGGTGCGTAGCACGGTAGAAGTAATAATAGTAGTATGAGCGGTTTTCATGCTTAGCCAGTAGGTTGGATGCACGGTAGTTGGGCGCATGAATTACGAGAAATGGCCCGATCGAATTTGGGTTATGCTACCCGATCGATGGAATGGCACGTGAACCATTGAAGTGAGCACATGCCTTGACTAAGGAGAGTCCCTAGCTATCTCTATTTTCAGGCAAAACAGCCCGGTCAAGAAGCTAATTAATTTTCTGCCGACCATGCTACAGATTCAGGAGCTAAGCATGCGTTTTGTTCTATTGATATTGTACATGTGCGACGGGTGGCTAACATGGCAGTTCATCTTATTGCCAAATTTATTTCTCCGTCGCAGCCGGTTAGTATCTGGATGCAGCACGTGCATTCAGCACGATTGTAACCATGCTATTCAGAGGCCTCCCGAGCCAACCTCCCGCACCCTCTCTCCCTCAGCACGCCCCCGCGACCCCTCCGCGCCCACCGCTCCTCCTCCCCGCCACTCCTCCCCCCTCCCCCCATAGGCCCCACTGGTCCTCCTCCCCCGTCGGTCCTCCTCTGACGCCGCCTCCTCCTCTCTCGCCGCTCCTCCTCTCCCGCCGCTCCCCAGATCTGGCTCGCCAGCAGTTCCCGCCGCCAGCGCCTCTCCCGCCGCTCCTCCTCCCCTGCCGGCCGCTCCTCCCCACCGCAAGCCCCGCCGGTCCTCCTCCGATGCCACAGCCACCGACCCCATCCCCGAGCTCGCCGGCCCCAACCCCGAGCTCGTCAGCCCAGATCTCGGCCCACCTGCCATCCTCCTCCCCCGCCATAGCCACCGGCGCTCCCGTTCCACCCGCAGCGCCCGCTCCTCGTCTGGCCGGCCCCGCCGCCGGCACCCGCTCCCCTCCTCCTCCCCCCACCTCCAGTGCCGGTGCTGAACCCTGCTCCGGCCGCCTCTATGCCCGGCCCGGTCCGAAGTTTTGCTGATTGTGAATGGTGGATGAGAATTTTTTTTGTGATGTATAAGATAGATGCATGTTTACAATTGAATGGATGCAACCTAGATATGGAAAAAACATAGATTAATGATCTGAGGTGTTCATTTCGGCAGTGAGATGTCCTGACATGGAAAAAAACAGTTGGTGATTTTGTTGTAATATTGTCAAACAAAGAATTTTGTTAGTGTTAGTGTTTCTGATTGATACTTTTTGTTCAAATCAAGTTTACATTCATTATTACATGAGAAGTGTAGCAGCAAATTAAAATACCGAATCCGAGCATGTATGCAAAAGAATTCAGATGCATATATGCAAATATTTAGAGCACTAACAATTAGAAGGGTATTTTAGATATTACACAATTCATCACATGAAATAAGCTCATATGAAATAAGCCGAAAAGAAGGGAGTAGGAGCTTCCCCATACAGTTAAGCTCAAACCGGCTTATCACTACTACAGAATCGATTTGTCCAGACGGTTCGGAAACACCGGGTGGGACGGTTTTTCGAACCGTCTGGACGAAAGAGTCTGTACAAATCAGTTTTGTACAGATGGTTTTTGAGCCGTCTGTACAAATCGATTTGTACAGACGGTTCCAAACTAGAACCGTCTGTACTAATCAATTCTGTGATGTCGTGTTTTAAAAATAAAAATATAACCCCTCGCGCCAGGTGCCTCATCCTTCAACCGCGTCTCATCTGGCCGTCCGCATCGTCCCATCCAACCACTAGGAATAAATCGCACAATATGCTTCCAGCGGGATTCGATCCCGCAACCTCGTGTTGTTCAAGCGGTGACGTTGCCAACTGATCTAGGCTGACTTCGCGATACGCATGGGACGGCTTTACTTTTAACTTGTCCCTACGACCAAGTGGGACGCCCCTAGTACAGACGGTTCTAAATTTGAAACCGTCTGTATAAATAGCACAGACGGTTCTCAGTTTGAGAACCGTCTGTACTGTTCGATTTGTACAGACGGCTCCAGTTTGGACCCGTCTGTGCTATTTGTATAGACGGTTTCAAATTGGAGCCGTCTGTGCTGATGCTCCAAGTGTTAGTTTGAGTCGAAATTCAACTCTAGTTTGAGAGGTTTTAGTAAAACGGCCATAACTTTCTCATACGGAGTCCGTTTTGGGTCCACGACCACTCAAATCGAAACTAACGACGACGCGCATCTGAAAAAAATACATGTGTCTACACCTATACCCATCTTGACCCTCAAATTTGGCTTCTAAGTATGACTTTTTGGCTTCGGAAGTTTTTTCGCCACTTTTTTTGATCTTGCGGAGAGTATATCTCCTTCACCCGGACTCCGAATTGGGTGATTCTTGTTTCCCTGGTTAGCTTGAGTCGAGGACTTGCTTTCCACCTTGATCCCAGCTTCTGCCGAGCAATTTCGTCCGGGCGCCGTTTTCAAAATCTTCGATTTCGGGCCGGGATTTCCACTAGTCGTTTCGTCGACTTTCTCGGAATTGGCTCAAATTTTCTGGAGATGTAGAGTTTGGCCTCCCGCTCACAGCCGTGAAAACCGTTTGACAATCGGAGCTGTCAAACTCCCACCCCAGCGCTGCCACTTTCCTGCCGCGGCAAGAAAATCTGCAGTTTTTGCTGCCGCGGCAGCAGAGATCAACTAGCCTTGCTTCATCTATTTGTACAGACGGTTCCAGTTTAGAACCGTCTGTACAAATTGATTTGTACAGACGGTTCCAAGTTTAGAACCGTCTGTACTTGATGGTGACATGGCACCCGGGTGTCATCAAGGAGGACGAATCCGGCCTCCCGGCCACGGGATGGGCCGTGCCGGCTACTCGGAGTCCGACTACAGCGTGGGGGCGCCTCACCAACGTGGAGTACAAGACAAGGACTAATACCCGTCCGGCTTACCCGGAATTGGTTGTAACCGAATAGGAAACGTATCTGTTAACCCGATCTGGACTCTGTAACCCTACCCCGGCCGACTATATAAGGCCCGGTAGGGGAACTCCGATCGGAAGGAGAACCCGACATCTGGTCTAATCTCCATTGTTTCCATAGCTCAGGCCCCTTCGAGATCGATTCTCTAGGGCTTGCAGCATCGATTCTCTAGGGCTTGCAGCACTCGGGATACAGCAATACCAGCCACCAAACACAGGACGTAGGGTATTACCTCTCCGAGAGGGCCTGAACCTGTCTAAATCTTGTCTCCCGTGTGCACCCATCCAGATTTGCTATGCTCACGCCGCCCCATAAGTAGTATTGCCGGAATAATACTCCGACAGTTGGCGCGCCAGGTAGGGGGGTGCGCATAGATCCATCTGCACGAATCCGGATGGGCTTCGTCAACGTCAACAACGTCCTCGTCCCGGGAAGCATCATGAGATTCGCTCTCGTAAACGCTGTCCTGGATCCCGGCCAGCTTTTCCGATTTGGAAGGCTAAACTTCATTGCCGACAAGGTCGGCCAGCTTCACCTCTGCTACTCGGCATCACCCCGACCAGTAGAGGTCCCTTCAGCTCTTCCGCACGGGCTCTCCCCCGAGCCCACGCACTCGGCCCCTCTCCTCAGGGAAGAGGCTCCGCCGAAACCGGATCCGTTTGTCGCGCATGAGTTCGCACTCGGGTCCCGACTGGTGGGAGCAATTGACTCTCTCCTCCCTATCCTCGAGTACTACTCGGACGAGGACGAGAGTTCTGGCAGTCACCACCCGTCCCGGGAAGTCTTCATGGCCAACGTCGACTCGGCAGATGGCGACGATGGCCAAGAGGTCCCCATTGTGCAACAAACACCGGCTGAGCTCGAAGCCACCCGACTTCGACTCCTTGCTAAGGAGGAAGAGTTGATCGAGCAACAGACTCGGCTCGCCCGCCAGCGTGACGACCAACGATGCAACGACGACATGAGGGCTCGAGGACGTCAAGTCCATAACGAGCTCCGCATGCGCGAAAGGGAAGGAGTCCCGATATTTCCTCTCCCGAGTCATAACATCGTCGCGGCCACAATGGCGGCGCGCGCCATCGAGATCCCCGAGGGCAACCTGGGGCATGATGAACTCCGCCGACTTCGGGTGCTGTTAGAGGAAACCGCCCTCCAGCATGCCGAAGCTTCAGAAGGTTATCCTGGCTCCTCGGCTGGTGCGAGGAGTCGGCGCTCTTCGTCGCCGAAAAGCCCGTCTAACGCGGGTGGACGACGGGCGACCCCCGACCGACGTCAACCGGCCAGAGATGTTCGCGAGCGACTCGGTCCAGACCGAGATGTCCGCGGCACCATAGCCGCCAGAACCCGCGCCAGACAGGACGCGAACAAAAACGCCCGTCAAGCTGCACCGGTCCGTGAACGACTTGGACCAAGGGACCCTGCAGGCGCTGAAGGCAACACCCATCTAAGGTCTAGGAGAGACAATCATGGTGACCACCGCAGCGACAGCGGTGCCACCAGCCGAGGACGTTCTCCCACTTCCTCTGGCATGGGATTCTCGGGCCCAAAAGCTTTCGGCCCCCGTATCCGCAGTGTCATTTTCCCGCCCCGGTTCCGAGTCACTGGAATCGACAAGTACACCGGAGAGACTCGGCCGGACATCTGGCTAGCCGACTACCACACGGCATGCAGGACCAATGGTGGAAACGACTACGTCGCGATCCACTACTTGCCGCTGTTCCTGGCTGACTCGGCTCGAGCCTGGCTCACCAGCCTGCCTCCGGGTTGCATCCATACATGGAGCGACCTCGAGACTCTTTTTGTGAACAACTTCCAGGGCACGTACAATCGGCCCGGGAACGCGTGGGACCTCCACAGTTGTACACAAAAATCGGATGAAACTCTCCGTGAGTACATCCAATGCTTCTCCAAAAAGAAGAACTCCTTGCCCGAGGTCCAAGAGGGAGACGTCATCACTGCTTTCTCCAAGGGAGTTCGAAGCACCGACCTCATTCACAAGATAGCGCGCAAGAATCCTCAGACCACGCGCGAGCTCTTTGATATAGCCAATAACTTCGCCACCGGTGAAGAGGCTGTCCGCAGTGCTACTCGGGAAGATAAGGGAAGAAACAAGGGCAAAGGGTCCGACTCATCCAGTCGGGACGCTCAACCCGAGTCGTCCAGGAAGAAGCACCGGAAGCGTAAAGGTGGAGATCTCGTTGCCGCAGCTGAGCGCGCCCCGCCGCGCCGACCTCAGCGCACCAACGCGACCTTCGAGGAGATGATGAGTCAGCCGTGTCATTTTCACGGGCCCAAATCCAATCATCTGACGCGCGACTGCAATCTCTTGAAGAATTTAAACAAGCCTTACAACAATAATAAGGGAAAGAAGGAGCCCCCTCAGGACGAGGAAGACGAATTTCCTAAAGAGACCGCTTGCTTGATGATCTTCGGCGGCCCGAACGGTTACGACTCCAAGCGTCGCCAGAAGATTATTGATCGAGAGGTCAACGCAGCGGAACCGGCCGTGCCCAAGTACCTGCGATGGTCCGAGTCTGTGATTTCATTCGGACGCGCGGATCACCCCGACTACATCCCCCAGCCGGGACGGTTCCCCTTGGTGGTAGACCCGATCGTTTGCGGCGTCCGCCTCACCAAGGTCCTCATGGACGGCGGGAGTGGTCTCAACATCCTCTACGTCAAGACCCTGGACGACATGAAGATTCCTCGTTCCGAGATCAAGCCAACTGGTGCCCCCTTCCACGGGGTGGTACCCTGGCAAGATGGCGAGTCCACTCGGGCAGGTCAGCCTGCCCGTCACCTTTGGCACTCCCAATAACTTTCGGACGGAGACTCTCACCTTCGAGGTTGTCGACTTCCCGGGTATCATACCATGCCATCTTGAGACGTCCCTGCTACGCCAAGTTCATGGCTGTTCCCAGCTATGTCTACCTGAAGCTTAAGATGCCGGGCCCCCATGGGGTAATCACGGTGCAAAGCAGCTTCCAGCACGCTTACACGTGTGACCTGGAAAACTGCAACCTCGCCGCGGCCCAGATCGCCGAGGCCACGCTTGCTGACCTCAAGTCGGCCGTGGTTGAAGAAGCACCCCCCGGCTAAGAAGGCTTCGACATCGACATCTTTCCAGCCGGCACGGGACACCAAGGCCATCCAGCTCGATCCCGAAGACCCCTCGAAGACAACGCAGGTCGGGACTGCGCTCAGCGACAAATAGGAAAGCGCGCTCGTCAGCTTCCTCCGGGACAACCGGGATATCTTCGCATGGACCTCTTCCGACATGCCCGGAGTCCCACGGGAGGCTGCCGAGCACTCTCTGAACGTTCGGCCGGACGCCAAGTCGGTCAAACAGCGCTTGCGCCGATTCGCTGAGGATAGACGTCAGGCTATAGGAGAAGAAATAGCCAAGCTTTTAGCAGCCGGCTTCATTAAAGAAGTGTATCATCCTGACTGGTTAGCGAACCCAGTCCTTGTTCGCAAAAAGAATGGAAAATGGAGGATGTGTGTTGATTATACCAGCCTTAACAAGGCATGTCCCAAAGATCCTTTCACCCTGACTCGCATCGACCAAGTGGTCGATTCCACGGCCGGGTGCGAGATTTTATGCTTTCTCGACGCCTACTCGGGCTATCACCAGATCAAGATGAAGGAGGATGACGAGATCAAGACATCTTTCATCACTCCGTTTGGCGCCTTCTGCTACGTTTCCATGCCTTTCGGCCTCAAGAACGCAGGCGCTACGTACCAACGGTGCATACACCGTTGCCTTCAGTCGCAGATCGGTCGGAACGTACAAGCCTACGTCGACGATGTCGTGATCAAGTCCCAAAAGAGAGAAAACCTCCTGAGTGACTTGGGAGAGACCTTCTCCAACCTTCAAAGATTCAGCATGAAGCTCAACCCCGAGAAGTGTGTCTTCGGGGTCCCTTCGGGCAAGCTACTCGGCTTCATCGTTTCCGAACGAGGAAATCGAGGTCAACCCGGAGAAGATCGATTCCATCATCAAGATGGGTCCATCGAAGAACCTCAAAGACGTCCAGCGGCTAACCGGGTGCATGGCAGCTCTCAGCCGGTTCATCTCCCGACTCGGCGAGAAGGCTATGCCCCTCTACAAGCTCATGAAGAAGTCGGAGACCTTCACCTGGACCCCCGAGGCCCAGGACGCCCTTGACAGCTTGAAGAAGTTCTTGACTACCCCCCCGGTGCTCGCGTCTCCCATGACCAATGAACCACTGCTTCTCTATGTTGCAGCAACTACTCAGGTAGTCAGTACGGTCCTGGTGGTGGAACGCTCCGAGCCCGGTCACATTCAGAAAGTCCAGCGCCCGGTCTACTTCATCAGTGAAGTCCTCCGAGTCCAAGGCGCGGTATCCTCAGATACAGAAGATCGCCTACGCGGTGTTCATAACGTCACGGAAGCTAGTCCACTACTTCCAGGGACACCCCATCACGGTGGTCAGCTCCTTCCCAATCGCAGATGTCATCAACAATCGCGACGTCACGGGTCGGATCGCCAAGTGGGCAATGGAACTAATGGCTTTCAGCATAGTCTACGCCCCTCGCACGGCCATCAAGTCCCAGGCTCTCGCCGACTTCATGGCCGAGTGGACAGAAGTCCAGTCCCCGCCCTCCGTCATCGACCTCGAGCACTGGACACTCTACTTCGACGGCTCTCTGATGCTCCAGGGCGCGGGGGCTGGCGTTGTGCTCATCTCCCCCAAGGGTGAGCGTTTCAAGTACGTGTTGCAGCTCCACTTCCCGGCATCCAACAACGTCGCCGAGTACGAAGCTCTGCTCCACGGTCTTCGTCTTGCGGCTTCACTCGGGATCCGCCGCCTCCTCGCGCGCGGCGACTCGGAACTAGTCGTCCGTCAGGTCATGAAGGACTGGTCGTGCCGAGATCCCTCCATGGAAGCCTACTGCCAAGAAGTCCGCAAGCTCGAAGCCAAGTTCGACGGTCTCGAGATCACCCATGTCTTGCGCCGAGACAACGAAGTCGCGGATGCACTCGCCAAACTGGGGTCCAGCCGGGACGTAGTTCCGACTGGAGTTTTCCTCCAGGAGTTGCATGCCCCTTCTATCAAGGCGGACACAGCACCCGAGGCCGAAGAACAGCAAGTCCCGGGGAGTGACGCCGCGCAGCAGCCTTCGACAGAAGTCTTCACTGTCACTCCCGACTGGACCATGCCCTTCCTCGACTACCTCCTGCGGGACACCCTCCCGTCGGACCGAACCGAGGCACGCCGCATCGCGCGACGAGCCAAGGCCTTCGTCGTCGTCGACGGCGAGCTCTACAAGAGGAGCACCTCCGGGATCCTCCAACGATGCATACCCCAAGAACAGGGAAAGCAGCTCCTACATGATATCCACTCGGGAGTATGTGGACACCACGCGGCGCCCGGGGCACTAGTCGGGAAAGCCTTCCGACAAGGTTTCTACTGGCCGACTGCTGTGTCCGACGCAGAGCACATTGTCCGCACTTGTGAGGGATGCCAACACTTCGCCCGGCAGACACACTTGCCGGCTCAGGCTCTCCAGACCATCCCGATCACCTGGCCCTTCGCGATCTGGGGTCTGGACATGGTCGGCCCTCTCAAGAAAGCTCCCGGGGGCTACACACACCTCTTCGTCGCAGTCGACAAGTTCACCAAGTGGATCGAAGCCAAGCCGGTTGCCACGATAACTGCCGAAAAGGCCGTCGAATTCGTCCGGGACATCGTCTTCCGTTTCGGCGTGCCCAACGGCATTATCACAGACAACGGCACCCAGTTCACCGGCCGAGCCTTCCTCGAGTTCTGCGACGACTACAATATCAGCCTCGATTTCACCGCAGTGGTGCATCCACGCACCAACGGGCAAGTCGAGCGGTCCAACGGCTTGATACTGCAGGGCCTCAAGCCCCGAATCTTCCAGCGACTGAACAAGTTCGCAGGCAAATGGGCAGCCGAGTTGCCATCAGTACTTTGGAGCCTTCGGACCACGCCCAACCGGTCCACCGGTTACACACCCTTCTTCACGGTCTTCGGTGCCGAGGCAATCCTCCCGACCGACCTGGAGTATGGGTCCCCCCGCGTCCGTGCATTCAGCGAGGCCGAGTCGGAGGAGGCCCGACAGGACGCTCTCGACCAGCTCGAGGAAGCCCGCGAGGTGGCGCTCCTTCGCTCTGCCAAGTACCAGCAAAGCCTACGGCGGTACCACAGCAGACATGTACGCGGCCGCTCCTTCAATGTCGGCGATCTGGTTCTACGCCGAGTCCAATCAAGCAAGGATCAGCACAAGCTCTCGCCACCATGGGAGGGTCCGTACATAGTCGCCGAGGTGCTACGCCCGGGGGCTTACCGACTGAAGGACGGCGACGGCAACATCCTCACCAACGCATGGAACATCGAACAGCTACGTCGCTTCTATACTTAAGTGTTTTATGAACTTGAATACATGAATAAAGAGTTTCCTTTTTTCATCCAAAAGCAAGTCTTCCTTTCTCCCGACTAAGCCTGCTATGCCCGCTCGTAGCAGGCACTCGGCACATACACTACTCTGTCCTCGCAAAACGCTTAAGTACTGTGTATAAAGTCCAACGTTAACTCTTCGGCTCCAGTCGCCGGTTTACGCCATACCCTTGCGCTACTCGGGACACACGCCACCGGCTAATCCCTACACCAAGGAGGCTACAACGGACTGGTGAAGAGCACAAACGCACAAGCTGACATACACAGGAACACAAAGTTTTTTCCCGAGCAGAACAGAAAGTACTTGTTAAAAACAGCAAGCACATAGCTTACTCGGCAACCCCGAGTTCTTTACAAAATACACTCGGCTTTCCCGAGTCCGCTACAAAGTTCCTACTCGGCTAGCCCGAGCAGTTTACAGCTACTCCTACTTGTTTACAGGCCGGAGCGCTTCAGCAGGGTCTCGACGGTGGGCTCGACGATCCGCATCACCTCCGGGATCTCCTCGTCCGGGCAGTCGGCAGCGTACCCCTCCCCTATTGCCTCCAAGTCCAGCAAGGGGTAGTGGGACCGCGCCACCGCCAAGACAAGGCCGGCCCCCGTCCGCGCGCCCTCCGCCTCGAGGCTCGCCACCCGGTCGGGGACCTGGTGCAACCGCTCGGCCACCGCCGCGACGGAGTCAGGCGCCGTGTCGTCCGGCCAGACGGCGCCACACGCCACCTGTCCCGGCCTTCATCAGTGACTCGATCATCCCCCGGGACTTTTCGAGACTCGCCTTCGACTCTGCAGCAAAAAGCAAAGTATGAACAACGACGACCGACAGGCCAAGCAAAAAGCCAAAGTCCGCAGGGGCACTTACCGGACTCCGCCGCTGCGGCTGCCTTCTTCGCAGCTTCGGCGGCTGCCTCCGCGTCAGTGGCCCGCTGGGCCGCCAACTCGGCATCGCGCCCGAGCTGCGCCTCCATCTTCTCCGCCAAGTCCGCCCGGGCCTTCTCCACCGTGAGCGCCTCCTCAAGCTCGCGGACCCGCTCCTCGGCGTCATCAAGGTCCCGGGCACGGGACTGCGCCAACTCGGCCTCGCGTCCGAGCTGCTCCGCCCGGGCCCTTTCCGCCGAGAGCGCATCTTCGAGCTCCCGGGCCTGCTCCTTGGCGGCGTCTACGTCCCGGGCGCGGGCCGTCATCGCGTCGAGCTCCGCCCTCAGCCGGGCAACCTCTTCTTCGGCGGCTGCAAGTGCCAACATGTCAGCCACGACAGAAACTTACAAGCGACAGGCGAGAAGCAACGGGTGAATCAGATTACTCACCGTGGGACTTGGCCATCTCCTGCGACAGCGCGGCCTGCAGGCCGTTGATTTCCACCCCGCGCTTGCGGGCCGCGTCCTCTGCCTACTGCCGGTCAGCGGTGAGCTTGTCCCACTCGGACTTCCACAGCTCCAGCCGCTCGATCACCGGCAGCCGGTCTTGAAGAAAGGCGGTCTTGTCTTGCGACCGCTTGTTCAGATCCTGCAAAAGGGAACGAGCATTCAGTATAGTCATCCGGGAAGATTGTTATAACCCTCCACTCGGTCCCAAGGACCCAGCGGAGGCTCGGGGGCTACACCCTCTGGGTGCACTGTTCGTGCACCCAGAGTCAGAATACAAGCAAAAAGAAAAAACTACACCCTCCGCCCGACTACTCCTAGTCGACCGCAGGCTCGGGGGCTACACCCTCTGGGTGCACCGTTCGTGCACCCAGAGTGAAGACTACAAAGAAAAAGCAAAGGGCCCTCCGCCCGACTGACCTAGTCGGGCAGAGGCCCGGGGGCTACTCCCTACGGAGATACTCCTACAAGGGGAGAAAGTCGGCTTACCTCCATTAAAGGACGCAGCCTGCCGTTCAGCAGGTTGGTGCCCTCCTTCGCGGCCTTCAGCAAGGCCGGGAGGATCTCTCCGATCTGGGCCGCGGCCTCCGCGGCCGCCTGCCACGCCTTCTCCTCCTCGATGTCGTCGACCTTGACAGTCGGCGACTCCGAGCTCCCCTCCCCGATTCGGAGCGGCCGGCGCACCAGCTCGGAGCACGGCTTCGTGGGCAAAGCCGCGCTGAACTCCAGCATCGGCGAGGGCACGCCGGGCTCGTCCTCCGCCATCTCCGTGTCCCGGCTGACGCCCGCAGACCCCACCGGCACCAAAGCTCCCGAGGAGACTTCCTCCTGAGGGGGCGACCGGCGAGGTGGGCTGCGCACCGGGCTGCCCGGCGGAAGGCGGGGGAGTGCTTGCAGGCGGAGGCGATGGCGACCGGCGGATCGGAGAAGTCGCAGCAGCCGGAGGTGACGGGGCCCGGGCGTCCGACGCCGGGAGGTCCACGCTCTAGCTCGACGCCGGGCCACTCGGGGGCGCTTTGGGGAGGTCCCCCACCTTCCGAGTCCTGCAGACGCGAATTCGACCAGGTCAGCATGCACAGAATTAAAAAGGCAGAAGACTACCGCCAGGGCTACTTACTTGGAGGATCGGGGAACTTGGAGCCGCTTCTTGGCCCCCCGCGCCTTGCCCCCCGGGTGCAGCGGCAGTCGGGGTCGCCGAAGCCCCCGGCCCACCTTGCGGCCCGAAGGCGGTGTCGGCATCTCTCTTCTCCCCCCCGACTGGGGGGAGCGTCATCTTCGGCCGCCCGAGAAGCTTCGCTCAGGGCGGCAACCGGCGCTGTCGGATCAGCGCCGGCGGCGGAGCCCTCCTGCTCCGTCACCGCAGCTCCCGTGGCAGCCGATGCCACGGGACCCTCACCAGCGGCGGAGCCCTCCTGCTCCGTCACCGCAGCTCCCGTGGCAGCCGGTGCCAAGCAGGCTCCGTGGCAGCTGGAGCCACGGGATCGACGCCAAGGGCGGCGTCCTCCTCCCCCGCCTGCGCGGCTCCCGCGGTGGCCGGCGCCACCGGGCTAGCGCCCGCGGCGAAGCCCTCCTGCGCCGCCGCAGGGGGCTCGGCGACAATCGGCGCCACCGGATCGGCGTCGGCGGCGACGTCCTCCTGCTCCACCGGCGTACTCCCCGACGGAGCCGTCGGGCTGGCAGGGGAAGCAGAGTCGTCCCGCACGGGCGAGGCGGCGCCCCTCATGATGACAGTTGTGCCCCCCTCCTGGGCGGTGCTCGCCGGCCGCCTCCGCCTCCTCATCAGGAAGGCGCTGATGTCGTCCGAGTCTTCCTCGTCTTCCTCCTGGGTGGGCGTGCTCGGCGGAGGAGGACGGGGCGGAGCGACCGGCGGGACCCTCGAGGACCCGGCGCCCTTGGACGATCCGGCACCCTTCGAGGGCCCGGCGCCTTTGGAGGGTCCGGCGCCTTTAGAAGACCCGGCGCCCCTTGAAGAACAGGCGCCGGAGGGGGAAGACCTGGTGCCCGTCGGAAGGCGAGCGCCGGAAGCAGAAGACCCGGCGCCTCCCGAGCGCTCGACGCCGGAAGGAGGAGCCCCGACTGCTCCTGACGGTGGCGCCTCGCCGCTCGGGACGTCGGCGTATTGCGGCTGGTTCCAAACTTCGTCCTCCGGGAGGGGGGCCTTGGAGTAGAAGCCGAACAACACCTGCAGAAGCACAAGAGAAAACCCCGAGTAAGAATCGGTCGAGGAATGGCGAAGTCACCAGGGGGGATGAACTCGGATACTTACGTCACTCGGGGGATTCGCCCGGCAGAAGGGAGCCGGCCGCTCGGGGAAGACCAGGCGTGTTCCCTTCTCCAAGAGCCTCTCGAGCCGGCTCTGGATCTCGCCCTCGGTGAGCTCCTCCGCGGACTCCCGAGTCGGGTCGCCCTCGCCGGTGTACTCGTACATTGGATGCGCCCGCAATTTAGCCGGCTGCACCCTCCAGCGGACAAAGGTCGCGGCGACGATCGCTCCGGTGACCCCGGCCTCCATCGCCGCCGCGAGCTGCGCCATCACCACCGAGACGCTGTCCTCCTCCCTCTCGAGTGGCGGGTCCGACCAGCTCGGCCTGATCACCGGCAGCTGACCCGAGAATGGAGGCAGTGACGGCGCCGGGTTGGCGCAGTAGAACCAGAAGGCGTGCCACCCCTTGTTAGACGTCTGCATCGGCGGGGCCGGTTAGCTCTTCGCGGTTCCCGACCTCAGCTGGAACCCGGCGCCGCCCACCACGGCGGGGTGGTCCCTGCTCGGCTGTGGCTTCACCATGAAGAGGTGCTTCCACAGGGCAAAGTGGGGCTGGATGCCGAGGAAGCACTCACAGAGCGTGATGAAGCACGAGACGTGGAGAATGTTGTTCGGGTTGAGGTTGTGGAGCTCCAATCCATAGTAGTAGAGCAGCCCCCGCAAGAATGGGTGCGCTGGCACGGAGAACCCCCGCTCGAAGAAGAGTCCGGGGACGACCAGCTCGCCGGTGTTCGGGGTCGGAAGGGTCTCCCCCTCGGCGGGACGCCACTCGACCAACTCCTTCGGCGGCAGATGCCCGAGCCGCACCAGGGTCCTCAGCCGAAGATCCGTCGCCGTCGACTTCACCCACAGAGACATCGGGTCAGCAAGCGGCTCCTCCTTCTCACTCAGCAGCTTCCAGACCAGAGCGTCCTCCTCGGCTTCCTTGGGGTCGGCTTCCCAATCCGGGGATGGCATCCGAGGTCGTTGAGGAGACGGCTAGGGTTTTGGGCGGAGCTGGGCGCGCAAGCGGATTTGGGGGAGGAAGGCGAAGCGTTCGGGTGCAAGGAAGAAGAAGAATGCGATTGAATGCGTGGGCCAGACCCGCGGCCTCTTTTGGGATATAAAAAGGCAGGCGGACGGTTCGGCTTCCCCACGTCGGCACGTGTCCAGATCTGCCGCGCCCCCACTCCGCGCCTCTTCAGATTCCCGCGCGCATCCCGCGGGCCACGTCGCGCTGATTCCGCGCACACGACCCAGCGGCGCCGCGATTCGTGCGGCTCATTAAAGGTGATCCGACGGTTGGCCTTTCAGGCTGAAAACTCGGCGGAACGTGTCTCCGTTACACTGCAATCAAAGCGTATTTCCCATAAATCGCTAGCCGGCTGCCGGAAGAAGTCGGCACCGGGCGCTTTGGCTGCGAAGGGTATCAGAGGCTGCCCTCCAGCGAGGAACGCAGTCGACTGGTTACACCCGAGCGAGGGACAGTAATGGCGTGCCCTCCGTGGGCCACAAGTTGGACGCTAAGCAACTCGGAGCTACTGGATTCTCCACCCAGACCTGACGAGCACTTAAGTCTCGGAGGCCCTGGTAACTGGGATCCCCGGTTTCAGTGGAATGACCCGGTATAAGACTTCGGAACTCGGGAACCTATACGCCATGGCTGGTTTTTTCTGGTTCGGACAAGGATTTCAGAGGCATTCCTTCAGGGGACCCTAGCCGGCCTCAGCCCACTCGGGAAGGCCTGGTGCTACTCGGGAATTCAGTCGGGATTTATGGCAAGCCCCACGCCGGGTTATCAGTCGGTCCTTGCCCCTAGGGGTGGACCGGATGCCACCAGAAACTGCCCATTAGAAGCTCAATCGCCTTAACATTCCTGCCTTACGGGCGAGTGTTATTTGGCTCTAATTGTCTTGTTTGCAGGAGTTCCTTTAGCCCTTCGCAATCTCCCAGTCAGCCAAAGTCAGTCGGGAAGATCACCCAGAAGCAAAGATCGGCCGCGGTGAGATCGTGAAGGACTCGGGGGCTACTGATGGTGACATGGCACCCGGGTGTTATCAAGGAGGACGAATCCGGCCTCCCGGCCACGGGATGGGCCGGGCTGGCTACTCGGAGTCCGACTACAGCGCGGGGGCGCCTCACCAACGTGGAGTACAAGACAAGGACTAATACCCGTCCGGCTTACCCGGAATTGGTTGTAATCGAATAGGAAACATATCTGTTAGCCCGATCTGGACTCCATTGTTCCATAGCTCAGGCCCCTTCGAGATCGATTCTCTAGGGCTTGCAGCACTCGGGATAAAGCAATACCAGCCACCAAACACAGGACGTAGGGTATTACCTCTCCGAGAGGGCCTGAACCTGTCTAAATCTTGTCTCCCGTGTGCACCCATCTAGATTTGCTATGCTCACGCCGCCCCATAAGTAGTATTGCCGGAATAATACTCCGACAATACTGTTTGCAGATTTGTACAGACGGTTCCAAACTTAGAACCGTCTGTACTGTTCGATTTGTACAGACGGTTCCAGTTTAGAACCGTCTGTACTGTTTGCAGATTTGTATAAACGGTTCCAAACTTAGAACCGTCTGGACTGTTTGATTTGTACAGACGGTTCCAGTTTGGACCCGTCTGTGCTATTTGTACAGACGGTTCCAAATTGGAGCCGTCTGTACTGTAGCGTCCCGCTTGTTGGGAACAGTTTGTAGTCATTTTCTCAGACGGTTTTCGTTTAGAACCGTCTGTGATACTATTTGTACAGACGGCTTCAAAAAACCGTCTGTACAGGGGTGTCCCGTTAAATGAATTCTATAGTAGTGTATGCATAAACCTAAGCCAAAAAGAAAGGGGGCCTTAGAGGGTGACGGAATATATTAGGGTGGTCAGACAGAGACCTCTATTTATTCCTAGGATTTTGAGAATCTTTGTATTGATGAAGCTAGCTAGGTGGGGTTTAGTTACCCATTTAATTAACACGTAATAGCGTCGCTTAATTGAAGTCCATCGCCTCCTGACTTGACCGATGAGATGGCTAACACGGTACTAACCCATTTAATTAACACGTACTAGCGTCATGTAGAGATCATATTGCGTGCACAACCGAAGGAGTCGTATAAAACTAACCACGCATGTATGTATTTACTATTTCCCTTTGAGAGAGGTAAGTCGTTAACCAACCAGAAAAACCAGGTCAAAAGTAAAACTTTACTACAGTGTCGTGTACGTACGGACGTACGTACGTACCACGGTACCAGCACTGCAAAAGTCGTCCTAGCTAGCTAGCTGCTACCCTTTTGCTCAGCGAGACGAGCATGATTATGTACATGGATCCGATTAACCGTGAGCCGTTTCGTGCTAGCTAGTAGGGTTGGCGCTTGGTTGTTGGGCGTATGTATGAATTTAGTGCTGGGGGCGTACGTGCTCCTACAAAGCCATATGCATTTTCTTGGCCGGGCTCATTGAATTTACTGTGCATGCACGGGTCAGTTAGACGCTGGCAGAGGGGCTTTTGCTAGCTACCCCTACTACTCTTTAACTTTTTTTCACCTGTACCCATCTTGACCCTCAAAATTCGGCTTCTAAGTAAGACTTTTTGGCTCCGGAAGTTTTTCCTCCACTTTTTTTGATCTTGCGGAGGGTATATCTCCTTCACCCGGACTCCGAATTGGGTGATTCTTGTTTTCCTGGGTAGCTTGAGTCGAGGACTTGCTTTCCACCTTGATCCCAGCTTCTGCCGAGCAATTTCGTCCGGGCGCCGTTTTCAAAACCTTCGATTTCGGGCCGGGATTTCCACTAGTCGTTTCGTCGAGTTTCTCGGAATTGGCTCAAATTTTCTGGAGACGTAGAGTTTGGCCTCCCGCTCACAGCCGTGAAAACCGTTTAACAATCGGAGCTGTCAAACTCCCTCCCCAGCGCTACCACTTTCCTGCCGCGGCAAGAAAATCTGCAGTTTTTGCTGCCGCGGCAGCAGAGATCAACTAGCCTTGCTTCATCTATTTGTACAGACGGTTCCAGTTTAGAACCGTCTGTACAAATCGATTTGTACAGATGGTTCCAAGTTTAGAACCGTCTGTACTGTTTGCAGATTTGTACAGACGGTTCCAAACTTAGAACCGTCTGTACTGTTCGATTTGTACAGACGGTTCCAGTTTAGAACCGTCTGTACTGTTTGCAGATTTGTACAGACGGTTCCAAACTTAGAACCGTCTGGACTGTTTGATTTGTACAGACGGTTCCAGTTTGGACCCGTCTGTGCTGTTTGTACAGACGGTTCCAAATTGGAGCCGTCTGTACTGTAGCGTCCCGCTTGTTGGGAACAGTTTGTAGTCATTTTCTCAGACGGTTTTCGTTTAGAACCGTCTGTGATACTATTTGTACAGACGGCTTCAAAAAACCGTCTGTACAGGGGTGTCCCGTTAAATGAATTCTATAGTAGTGTATGCATAAACCTAAGCCAAAAAGAAAGGGGGCCTTAGAGGGTGACGGAATATATTAGGGTGGTCAGACAGAGACCTCTATTTATTCCTAGGATTTTGAGAATCTTTGTATTGATGAAGCTAGCTAGGTGGGGTTTAGTTACCCATTTAATTAACACGTAATAGCGTCGCTTAATTGAAGTCCATCGCCTCCTGACTTGACCGATGAGATGGCTAACACGGTACTAACCCATTTAATTAACACGTACTAGCGTCATGTAGAGATCATATTGCGTGCACAACCGAAGGAGTCGTATAAAACTAACCACGCATGTATGTATTTACTATTTCCCTTTGAGAGAGGTAAGTCGTTAACCAACCAGAAAAACCAGGTCAAAAGTAAAACTTTACTACAGTGTCGTGTACGTACGGACGTACGTACGTACCACGGTACCAGCACTGCAAAAGTCGTCCTAGCTAGCTAGCTGCTACCCTTTTGCTCAGCGAGACGAGCACGATTATGTACATGGATCCGATTAACCGTGAGCCGTTTCGTGCTAGCTAGTAGGGTTGGCGCTTGGTTGTTGGGCGTATGTATGAATTTAGTGCTGGGGGCGTACGTGCTCCTACAAAGCCATATGCATTTTCTTGGCCGGGCTCATTGAATTTACTGTGCATGCACGGGTCAGTTAGACGCTGGCAGAGGGGCTTTTGCTAGCTACCCCTACTACTCTTTAAATTTTTTTCACCTGTACCCATCTTGACCCTCAAAATTCGGCTTCTAAGTATGACTTTTTGGCTCCGGAAGTTTTTCCTCCACTTTTTTTGATCTTGCGGAGGGTATATCTCCTTCACCCGGACTCCGAATTGGGTGATTCTTATTTCCCTGGTTAGCTTGAGTCGAGGACTTGCTTTCCACCTTGATCCCAGCTTCTGCCGAGCAATTTCGTCCGGGCGCCGTTTTCAAAATCTTCGATTTCGGGCCGGGATTTCCACTAGTCGTTTCGTCGAGTTTCTCGGAATTGGCTCAAATTTTCTGGAGACGTAGAGTTTGGCCTCCCGCTCACAGCCGTGAAAACCGTTTAACAATCGGAGCTGTCAAACTCCCTCCCCAGCGCTACCACTTTCCTGCCGCGGCAAGAAAATCTGCAGTTTTTGCTGCCGCGGCAGCAGAGATCAACTAGCCTTGCTTCATCTATTTGTACAGACGGTTCCAGTTTAGAACCGTCTGTACAAATCGATTTGTACAGATGGTTCCAAGTTTAGAACCGTATGTACTGTTTGCAGATTTGTACAGACGGTTCCAAACTTAGAACCGTCTGTACTGTTCGATTTGTACAGACGGTTCCAGTTTAGAACCGTCTGTACTGTTTGCAGATTTGTACAGACGGTTCCAAACTTAGAACCGTCTGGACTGTTTGATTTGTACAGACGGTTCCAGTTTGGACCCGTCTGTGCTGTTTGTACAGACGGTTCCAAATTGGAGCCGTCTGTACTGTAGCGTCCCGCTTGTTGGGAACAGTTTGTAGTCATTTTCTCAGACGGTTTTCGTTTAGAACCGTCTGTGATACTATTTGTACAGACGGCTTCAAAAAACCGTCTGTACAGGGGTGTCCCGTTAAATGAATTCTATAGTAGTGTATGCATAAACCTAAGCCAAAAAGAAAGGGGGCCTTAGAGGGTGACGGAATATATTAGGGTGGTCAGACAGAGACCTCTATTTATTCCTAGGATTTTGAGAATCTTTGTATTGATGAAGCTAGCTAGGTGGGGTTTAGTTACCCATTTAATTAACACGTAATAGCGTCGCTTAATTGAAGTCCATCGCCTCCTGACTTGACCGATGAGATGGCTAACACGGTACTAACCCATTTAATTAACACGTACTAGCGTCATGTAGAGATCATATTGCGTGCACAACCGAAGGAGTCGTATAAAACTAACCACGCATGTATGTATTTACTATTTCCCTTTGAGAGAGGTAAGTCGTTAACCAACCAGAAAAACCAGGTCAAAAGTAAAACTTTACTACAGTGTCGTGTACGTACGGACGTACGTACGTACCACGGTACCAGCACTGCAAAAGTCGTCCTAGCTAGCTAGCTGCTACCCTTTTGCTCAGCGAGACGAGCATGATTATGTACATGGATCCGATTAACCGTGAGCCGTTTCGTGCTAGCTAGTAGGGTTGGCGCTTGGTTGTTGGGCGTATGTATGAATTTAGTGCTGGGGGCGTACGTGCTCCTACAAAGCCATATGCATTTTCTTGGCCGGGCTCATTGAATTTACTGTGCATGCACGGGTCAGTTAGACGCTGGCAGAGGGGCTTTTGCTAGCTACCCCTACTATTCTTTAACTTTTTTCCACAGTTTCGGCGCCTGCACTCTGCTTTCATTGCTGCCTAGGACCATCAATTACTTCGTATCCGATCCGGGTAGATGCCATCTTTCCCGATTGCATCTTTCCCGATTCCCGTTTTCCCGTTTCCCGTTTATTATTTATTTTTTAAAAGATCCATTCATCTCTTGCTACCTCCAACGTACGTAGTCGTACGTAGTAATGCCGGCTGCTAGATATTCTGCAGTACTCGCTCAATCTAAATATAGAAACCATATTTTTAATTGATTAAAATAATATTTTAATTAATAATTATTTTCATTTATATGTGATTTATGTGATATAAAATTACAATCATAAGTAAAGACTTTTGAACACAGTGATACCTTTTTTCCTAACAGTTGAGACCATTGAGGGTCATCATGTATATACCAAGTTTTCTCATTTCATATGCATACATATGGGCCATCCAAAATTGACTCTGATTAACAGCCTTTGGATATGCCATAAGATCAACTTGAAAGTATACCTGTGAACCCAATATCACCCAAACCCCAACCTAACAATTTGTATAAGTCTCTCCAAAAATTTATAAGTCTTTTGGAACTCATTTGTATAACTAAAAAAATTATTTTCCAAAGCTTTTATCCACGGACAGAACTGAGATAAGTTAATAAACTGGTCCCCTTCTTCTGCAAAGTTGATAAAATTTATGTTTTGGAAAGTTATTTACATCCCTGACCGCAACTAAAAGTTTTCAGAAAATATCTGAACAGCCATTCAAGTACCTATAGTTCAAAGTTTATTTTGAGCCGTTTGCAATTAGGTAATCAAATGGCAAACCAAATAGCTTATTTTACTCATAGTAAAAATTATGAAGAATAGTGTGTCATAACAAGCACATGTAGGTCTTTATAGATTTTTAAAGATGGGAGTTTGGATGCCTTTTGAGAAATTTCTACACTAAAACAGGAACAAAAAATAATAAAACAAAAAGGTTTCCTCTTACCTTCTAGGCCGAAGTGGCCCATCTCCTTCTTTCTTCTCGAGGCTGAAGCCCAATACAGCGCCGCCCTACTCTACCTGCCCATGGGATTGCCGGCAGCATTTCTTCCCCACCTGGCAAGGCCGCGTGTTCCCTTGTTCTTTCTCCCGTTGCCTCGGCACCTCCGATTCTCTCCTCATCCTATTTCCTCTCTTGACCACTCCACCGAGCTTAACCCAACGCCACCACCTCCCCTCCGCTTTTCCGCCATCGCCCTCAGCCCCTGTTGGATCTCCTCCAACTGAGCTCCTCGTCACCATCGGGTGAAGAAGCCGAGGAACCCAGGAGCACCGTGGAGCTCCTCAGTTCTCCCCACGCCTCCCCGTCGGTATCAGCATTTATCCCACCACCGGCCTTCTTCTTCCGCTGGCAAGCCATCTCCATTAATCCTTGAAGTCCCGCTGGAGCTCCCCTCGCCATCAACCCAAGCCCGAGCTTGCCGCCCTCGCCGCTACCTACGAGGCACATTCCATCCCCTGGAATTCGTTCCTCCCTAATGCCGTGAGCTTCTTGCCCTCTTTTTCGGTGTGCGACGCCGCCTTGTCCAAGTCGGCACCATCGTCCTTGTTGTTGCCGGAGCCGCATAGAAGCCTTCGTCGCCGCCTAGCACCGGAGCTCCGATGACCTTCACCAAGCTACCGTCTCTACCACCGGTGACTGTCCTCGACTACCCCAGTAGCTTCGCGACCAAACCCCCACCTCAACCGAACCGCAGATCGAACTAGCGGTGAGCTTCTCTACCATAGCACCGCCTACCACTGGTCTCACCGAGCTCATGACTGGTCAGACCGTATTATTATGACCAGAATAGGAGCCAGTTTTTGGTTAGGAGTTAATGGTTGTAATTAGCTGGTGCTAAGGACAATATTAGTGCTCAATAATTACATACTGGATGAGTAGACATTAATTACAGACATGGTTTTAACCCAATTAATAGCTGATAACATTAATTATGGTAACACTACCACAAAAAGACCTTTTCAGCCGATTGAAAATGGCTTTAAGAGCTGGTTTTGGAAACGACAGTAAGCAAAAGGAGCTAATAATATTTGGCGAACCGACTCTAAAAATTATACAGCTTAGCAGGTTGATTATTGTGAACCAACTGTAAAAAATTTACAGCTTAGCCGGTCGAACATTGCGAATCGACTTTGATACTCCCTAAAAATTAAAAAAATGTCACCCGCTGCTCTCCTCGCTGCCGCGCCACAACTCTCCTCCTCCTCACCACTGCTCTCCTCGCTTTGCCGTGTGCAGTTCCACGACTTCATCCGCGCCATCGATGACCTCCGCTCCCTCTTCGCTGACGTCGACACACTCAAGGGCTCCAGCTCGGCCTCCTACTTCGCTCTCCTCTCCTCTATCGCGCCACTACTCGCCATGGTTGGCAAGATGCGACAGTGTTTCTTCAACATTAGCCGAGAAAGGCAAACAACAAATAATCAAACCGCAAATAAGAACCGAAAACGTAACAAAATCCTAAGCCCATCACCATTTCAGTAAAGGAAGGCTTCTTGCAGATCAAACAGGAAAGGAAGGTTTCTTCATCATGATTGATTCCCTCACGAGGGCTACGATTTATAGATCAAACAAAAAAGGAAGGCTTCGTGCAAATCACCATTTTAGAATGCAAAGATTGTATGAACCTAAAGGTAATGACTCGTCCTGCCGCTTCTTCTCCTCCACTCTCGCTTCCTCCTGCTGCCAGCGTTCGCCTGCTCGCGCTCGGTGCTTGGGCTAATGACCACCTCCAGTCCTGCGGTGAGATCTGGAGGGCGACAAGGATGACTTGGCTACTGTCTCTGGTGGTGGTGGTGGTGGTGGGTGAGCTGAGGGGAGGGAGAAGGGATGCGGATCTGGTGTCTAAGAACTGCATATTAACAAATCATGAAGAAAAAGGTTAGAGATAAAAAGAAAAATCAAGATTGATTGCCAAAACTAGCTCACTGGAGGCGGTGGGACCGAGCTCGGCATGGTCGGCAAAGGCGGTGGTTGGCGAACGTCGGTGACAGGGCCCACCGGCGGCAGTTGGTGTTGGGCCGTCGGGTTGAGGTCGGCGATGGGCAGCTCCGGAGTCGGGTTGATCAACCTTTCGTGGGTGGATCAGGATTCACCTCAGTAAGAGATCCGGCGGGTGGGGCGCGCCGGCGGCGGGAGGGCTGTGGTTGGGGAGGGGGAAGGGCGGCCTGGAGAACGAGCCGGACGAGCAGCGGGAGAAAAGGGATGAGGGGAGGGGCATGCGGATCTGGAGAAAAGGGATGAGATCTAGAGAAATTAGGGGATGAGGGGAGGAGAGAGCTAGAAGGTCGACGAGTTTGGATTTGGGGAAATCAAGGGATGAAGGCCTAGGGGATGAGGGGGCATGGGTTCGTGTACGTACTATTGGGCCTGGACTAAGATAGCTCAGTCGGTTTTTAGACAAAA
Source organism: Stipa capillata (assembly GCA_019208055.1). Lineage (NCBI taxonomy): Eukaryota > Viridiplantae > Streptophyta > Magnoliopsida > Poales > Poaceae > Stipa > Stipa capillata. The sequence continues at coordinate 814,895 of JAGXJF010004340.1, forward strand.
CAGACTATAATGTTTACAATATTTTAGTCAGTTCTTGTTTTGAACTGACTGAGATATTTGTTTCAATTGGTTTATTTGTTGAACCAATTGAGATATTTATAACAAGCTAAGATATTCTCTAATACAGTCGATTTTTCCAAAACTGCCTGAGATGAAGGCTCAAAAAAACCATTTTTATAGTAGTGTAGTTAGGTCAATTAAGGTTAAGAACATAATTATGACTATAGTTAGCTAACAAAACACAGCAATGATTATACTGTGAATTTATTACCGTGCACCTGTTAAGACCTATTTAATACAAAATGGATGTGCTGTCCAGATAAGACTTAACTAAGGTGGTAATATAATGGAAATGATTGAGCAAGTTAGTATACTATTTTCTCTATCCAAAAATATAAGACATATTTTGATTGGTTAAGATAAGACGTTGAGCAATAATTACTCTATCAATATGTGATTTATGTGACATGGAATCATAATCACAAGAAAGTATTTTTGAATATGAATCTAATGATATCAATTTTATGTCACATAAATCATATATTAATAGAGTAATTATTGATCAAAGTCTTATCTTAACCAATTAAAATACATCTTATATTTCTCAACAGAAGAAGTATTAAATTACGAGATAAATTAATTACTCTGTGTTGCCGCAGAAACATAACTAGTGACCGTCCTTACTAGTCAGTGATAAGGATCGGGCATGCTCAATGCACTAGCAGTTGTAATAATCGATAAATTGATGACTTAGGTAACTATTCATAACTAATAATCGTTAGTTAGTTTCACGGCAGTTAACAGGTATTGATGTACCATTGGTTGGATCGGCCAATACCCTACTGCAATAATTACTTTGATGACCGTCTAACTTAATTGATGTAAGAAAGTACTTAGGAGTGTGTTTATATGAGTGACCATGTTTAGTGAACCGATTAAGTGAGATGCTAATTAATTGATGCTTAGTATGTGTGTATATGGCAACCGGGACCCACTCTGTGATTATTGAAATGAAGATAAATGTTCATATTGTCCAGCGGACCCCAATTGTCATATGCTCACAGATTTACAGAAGAAGAAATGAAGGCCTACCCTCTGTGACAGGTTGGATCCAAACATGAATAACAGGAAAATAAGCATAATAAATCGAAATTTTGTGACATAAAGATCTCACATGTCATCTTCGGTGGATGAATATATAGCACTTGAGTAATAACAGCAGTTTCCCTATTTTCTTTACTAATAAAAAGACAGAAAAACCTAGAGATTGCTAAATCTTGCTAAAATTATAGAGAATCCGTATCCAAATGTGGTGATTTTTTCTTTGTAAACTCATCTTTTAATATGTACAATTTATTAGAATAGGTTTCATTCCTGCTACTCTGACAAAATTTTCTGAAATTAAAGTATGCCTCCTTTTTAACCACCTATTCAAACATGAATATTTTAAAATTCATACTAGCTCCAAATGGAACTGTCATAGCTACAAGACTAGGCAGTATACTTTAGGCACCCCCGATCGGCTACAGCGACTGTCGGTAGTGCACGAGGAGTACGAGCAAGTATGACGCTAGGGTTGTTTGTCGAGGTGAGGCACGAGACACGTACGACAGAGTGAAACACGAGTCATGTACGAGGAGGCGAAACTCACCACGTGTACAACGAGGTGAAAGTTACTTTTGTGTTGAAGTGTAGAATCAGGGTTACAAGAGTTCTCCCCTCCCTCTACCCCTATGGTGGGTATTCATTGTTTCTCAGTGGATTTGGGAACGGCCTTAAATCTTCATAGAACTTTGGAACTGCATATGGTTTATGGAATATTGTTCATTTCTGGCTGCTTGACCAACGGTGTGATAATCGTATGATATGTTGGTTAGGTGTCGAACTACTCAATTTTGGGTGCATACAACGCAGATACTGTATCATTGATTGGGTAGTTGCTCGGTTTTAATTTGGTGATACATTGTTCTTTAAGTCATGTATAATTTTGGTATTCTGACAAATACAAAACTAATATGTGGTTTATGTGATATAAAATTATAATTATAAATAAGTGTTTTTGAATACAAATCTAACAAACATTAATTTTATGTTATATATATATTTATTAAAATTTTATGTTAATCATGAATGTTCTGCCGGCTAGCTAGGGTGAACGCAGTTTAAGTGTGTGGGTCATCTGAAGAGAACAAAACAAGGCCGACGCATGCATTGAAAACCGTAGGAGGAACATGCATATGGTACAGTAGTTCGGCTCAAAATGTTACCTGTCTAGCTAACTTTTCCTTCGTCCGTTCCGGAACAAAGTAGTACTCTCCTCGATCGAGTATTGTGCCATATATGCATTTTCTCTCGTCCGGGAGTACTAGTAATTCTTTCACATGCTCTCCTCGATCGAGTACTGTAGTGATTCTGGTCATCACATCCTTAAGCATTGTGAAATGCAATGTTCAAACGGATTTGCTAGAAGAAACATGCCAAACATTAATCGATTTTCTCATGGTTGGATTTTGACGTGGAGTTCGTGCTCTAGAGTCTAGACGGCGAGCCACTACTCCTCTCCGCATGTTGAGCTCCACCGGCGGCGACACCACTGTGTCGAACTGGGTGTGTGTCAGTGAGAGGGAGTGATGTTCATCGCTGGATCTAGACTAAAAGGCCGGACGAGGAAAATGTGATCTTTGTATAATTAATATTTCGAAATAAAAAATATAATAATATCAATTATATCTAACGAACCCTACGTGTTTCTAATAAATTAGTGACTAAAGATAAAAAATTAACTACATATTTTTAAAAACTACTTCTATTTTTAAATGAATGGAATAATTTCTGAAAGCTAGGAAATTTTATTTAACTATATAGTAGATTAATTGCATATCAAAACACTTAACATTTTATCGACGCCGAGCAGTAATGGCTTTACCTACTCTCCATTCCGTCAGTACCGGCGGCTATTATGGGCCTCACGTCCCTAGATATGCTTTAATTCACCTGAATGTACAGTTGTGTCAGTAACGTACCACGTGTTTAATGGATCCCTGTCTTCTCCGGCCTCAGTAATGCATACGTACACCACTTCTTCTGCAAGCTAGTCTGTTAACAGTCTTTCGCTCAACCGTACAGATCGAATTTCCTTCAAATATTTTCTAGTACAGATCAAGACCAGAGCAACATACACAGGCATACAGAGGCATATGTGTACGTCAGTATATGGACTAACGTCGGAAATTTTCGAAAGACTCAAATTAATTGCACCCTCGCGATTGCAAAAAAGAAGAAGAAAATATCCATGAAGTTTTGTGTGCGCTGAAATGTCATAGGCTCCGAGCTAGCTTACTTGGTTTACTCGCCGAGAGCGTTGTTAGTACTCCTTCGGTCTAGATATATAAGATTGGGATCCGACTATTTCTCAGTCGCCTCAGATTTTCTTAAATCTCAGTCGATTTGTTTTGGACCGTTGGATCGAGATCAACGGCCACCGCATCGTCTTCTTCCTCCAGCCGCTCCCGATCGTCTTCTTCCTCCCGACGCTCTCTCTCTCTCTCTCTCCCGACCTCCGATGGCTCCGCCGCCGTCATGTCCGGCGGCCACCGCCGTCGGATCAGGCCTCTCCTCTAAACCCGACGGTCGGCGCAGCTTCAACTCCGGCTCCGGCGACACCCCCCACCCTAAACCCTAACCCGGCGGCCTCCGGTGATTCGGCCTCGCCTCCGCACGGCGCCGCCGCTCCGCGTCGTCGCCGGGCTCCAGCTCGGCGACGCTAACTCGTCGGCCTTGCTCGCCTCTGCCTCGCCGTCGCCGTCGCCTTCGCTGCCGCTCCGCGTCGTCACCGGCTCCAGCTCGGCGCGTGCTCGTCCTCGCTGTCGCCGCCGCTCCGCGTCGTCGCCGGCTCCGGCTCGCCCGCGTCGTCGCCTGAGGTTGAAGACGACTGAGATTTAAAAAAATCTCAGTCGACTGAGGAATAGCAAAACCGATAAGATTGGTTAAAATAAATATTTGACTAATAATTATTTTATTAATATTTTAATTTATGTAATATAAAACTAGTGTTATTAGATTCGCATTCAAAAGTACTTACTTATAATTATAATTTTATATCACATAAATTATATATTAATAAAGTAAATTTTAGTTAAAATTTTATTTTAACTAATTAAAATATATCTTATATATCTGGATAGAAGGAATACCTGGGTAGTCTAACTTTTTGTTATTTACTGTCCTTGCAAAGAAGAGATAGAGGACTTAATTTGCAAGTTGGCAAAGAATATGAACTGAGTACAGTTGATTCACATGCATGCCTCCTACTACCAGCTCTCTTTTTTGCTTGTGGTGACGATATAGTAGTACTAGCTTTTACTGTGCATGCACAATGGTGATCGCATGCAGCTACCATAGCTGGAACGAGTCGACAAAGTTCTCGTCAATTCCTCTACCTCAGCTAGGCGGCAGCCACACGCAGGACCAGCAGGCAAATATGTAGTACGTACGTCGTACACGGTAGTACGTCCCCGACTATTGCTGCATGCCGCCGCGCGGGAGCTCGTTGACGCGCGTCGTCGGTCGCCGGCCGGCCGGCCGGCCGGCCGGCCAGGAGATTAAGACGACGTACGTACGCACGCGCCTACGTAATCGCCACATGATCCGGCGTGCCTACGATACCATCATTATGCATGCTATGTACATATTGCCGGCCGGCCGGCCCAGTTGATGACTAGTCGCGTCGTTAACTCCTCACGTTCTTTCAGTAATCAACTTTAGCGTACGATACGATCGTAACGATCCCGTTGAGCAGTAGGTGTACGTACTATAGGTCTAGAGGGTCCTGTCGTCTGCGTCTGCGTCTAAGGGGCCAAAGGACCCACACGTGCATGCGCAAAGTCTGATTTCTGGTCCCGAGAGGACGTACGAGCTGACACTGCACGAGGCGGAGCTGAGCTAGGTACAGAGGACTACAGGTTGCAGCTAGCTACGTATGCATGCAGGCTCCATCACTGCATGCATGGGGGCTCATGGCTGGCCTCGTGGGTGTGCAGCCGCCGGGGTCAGGTGGTAGGCGCCGTAGAAGTAGAACGATGGGGCGGCCGGGATGGGGTGGTTTGCGGCTTGTCTGTAGTTGGTCGGTCGATCAACGGCGCACACAGCCTCGATCTCCTCCTACTCTCCACTGGATTTCATTTACTTCACATTAGGACGACCACCAATGAGTGCAGTCAGTCTTACTCTTCTGCACTCTGCAGTGAACACAAATACGTACAGTAGTACTCCATCACATGAACCTGACGCCCAACAGAGAAGATAGTCTTCTTTACTGTGTGTGGGAAAAGACAGAGATAACTAAGGGTCGCGACCTAACGTCTCGAAGCGCACATCGAGACTTACGCTCCGTTTGACATTACGGTTGTATAACAGTTAGTCAGAAGCACCTTTTTTCAGGTGCAGCGGAAAAATCCTGCCAAGACTAGTAAAGATTCCTTAACAATGTTTTACTGGCTTTGACTCCAGCTTCTCTAGTGTGCAGCTCATTTGAGAAAGCCCAAGCCTACTTTCAGGGATCCGAAAATTGTTTAAATGATGGTTTGGCTCCTAAAATTGTAGATAAGAGATAACAAGAAGAGATGACATATGCCCTTGCTTTTATGTAGCCTAATTACTTGGTAGATCACATAGCATACAGCTCGATCACGTTACTTTGCATTCATGTCTAACTTCACCCATTATCTAAAAAATGTCCGGTTTCACACATGAAGCATGATGTTCTATTGTTCACGTGTTCAAACTTTCGTTTCTTTTTCTATTTTTTGTTTGTAGTTCGCTATTCCTGGGTAAATTTAAAGCACATAATTTGATTCACCCCAAAAACAATAGCAGCAAATTTCACAGCTTCAAATGAAATTGACATGTTCGGACAAGGACACATTCATAAATAAAACTCATCTGATGTTCTCTCAGAAAAAATAATAATTATCCTATGCCATACTTACTAACACAAAAGATAAACTATGATAGCGCAACAAGGATTCTTTCAGTTTAAACAAAATTCAAGTACTTCCACCGATCATCTGACGTTTGCAATTGCCGTCGCAAGCTCATCACGAAATGCATTCATTAATTTATCGTTTGAGTGGGATGTCAACAAATCAGATGTATTTGTTCGGATAGCACGCTTTCTGTATCTTGATGGTAGTAGTAGGAACATAATTTAGATCTCAATCGCACCTAGAAAATACTTGTCTGGCGAAGCATGCTCACACATAAAGTTGTGTGGAGTGCTATCATTGCTGCAATAATTATCTTCTGCATGCTTTTTGCATAGCTCAGCATAGTAAGCAAAATCCTCCACTTCATTTTTCATACACCAAAGGAGCGCTTAGTTCCCCCTGTGGAACTCGGGAATATGCTATCTTTATCTCTTGTATGGTGCTAAATGCCCTGGACGATTAGGATATCTTGCGTCAACAAGGTAGTATTTATCTAAAAAAAGGTTGAAAAGTTAGTAAAATGTTAGAATGGTTAGAGAATAGATTATTATGTACTAGTAATAAATAATTAACTTTTAGAGGATGTAGAAAGACATGTGCATCTGCGTCCAAGGCATGATATATGACACATGTATCATGCATATCCCCCGGTTGGCCCTTAAATACATTCGTGAAGCGCATATCAAAATCACAAAAAGCCATCATGTTTTGACTTGCATTTTCTGACCTACCTATATACCTAACTTGGTCTTTTAAGGAAACATATGCACGAATATGAGTACCATCAATAGCACCAATGTAGGTTTTAGCCAAAGCTTCCTATTGCTAGTGATTCTACTGTAAACAGTGGAAAAGTGAGGATCCTTAGGTTGAACATAATCGGCAACCATCTTGACCACACATTTGATAACCTGGTTGAACTTCCTACTGATAGTTTCACCCAAATGTTTGAACTGATCGTGTGATTTTCTGTTCGACTCACCATCACTGCAGACCCAAAGAAATAGTGCAAGTGCTTGCTTTGTGCTCATCCTAGTGGTTGGCTTTAAGTCATGTCTATTGACCAACAACTCATGCAAGCTTCGAAAGATAGTTGCGTTCATATGAAACATCCTATGGCTTTCTCCTGGGGTGTTCAATGTCTCATTGACCCAACCAATCTTAGTGAGTATCGAAGTCCTTGGATCTTGATTGTCTAGGTAGATAGAATAATATTGGACAACAATAGATGCACCAGCTATAGCAGTATGCATAATGTGTTAACTTTGGCACATCAACTCCATTTTCAACTCATGCTCTTGGTCAGATTCACCAGTTTCATCACTTGCACTATCATGCGACGGCATCTGTATATGCCATATGAACATATTTACAAGTAAATAACACTTGAAAATATTTTAAGAAAAATGGATGACAAAATACCATCATCGATTCATGAATCATAGGGTTCATAGTATGGCAAATATTTATCGCAAGCAACAGATCACCACTCCAAAAAAAGTCTTTTAAGCAAATAAAAGGCACAAATTCTGTGGTCACCGTGGTATTGAAAAGATGTAAAACACCATTCTATAGAAAAATATATATTATCATCCTATAAAAAAGATAAACTCGTGTCCTATAAAACATCATTTATACCCATATTTGACTTCATACTTCAATCGAAGCCAATCAAGATGTTTTTTAGCGTGGTGATGGTCATAAACATTTCCTTTGCTCCCTCTTCACAAACATCTCACTTGCAATGAAATGTTCTATGCTTCCACACAAAGCTCCACGATCACGGACACTCCATGGTCATCTCTTTGGAAAAAAATTCTCCAAAGTAGCTTGTGCTCTTTTAGGCATATCTACTAGACAAGATAACTGGTCTTGCATGACTTGAGCGGTTCCTATCTTTTTCTTGTTCACCTTATCAACATCAACAACACGAGATCTCTTTCCTAATCTAGTGAATGGTCTTGACCTGAGTTTTCATTCTCTTCTTGCCGTCCTTAGAGCCATCAAGATTCACAGTCGATTACCTTGATGGGAGGCAATTATGAGGCTGGAAGAGGTCCTTTGGTGGCAGCCAAGGTCGCCTCTAGGGTCCCTTGGTCACCGCCAGGGTTACCGTCCGTGAAGCTGCCATCGGCGTCGGGTCGTTCTTCCACGCCTCGAGTTGCCTCTGCATTGCCTTGACAGGATGGATGGAGAGGCGTCTTCGGGTGGCTAGTAGATCAGGGGAAATTTTTCCTTATATGAGATTGCAGATAGTGGGTAATTTGTGTCCATCGTGAGTGACAACTCTGTAATGGGGTAGGAGGCTCCCTGCAAGAAGCAACCTCAAGAGGGCTCCTGGTTTTTTTACTACAGGCGGCTCAGCTTTCCCATAGCTCAACGAAGCCCAAATGTTGGAGCTGGCACCGTTTGGCCCGGTTCGCTTGCTTCTCTCGTGAAGCTCAGAGCTGGAGCCCGCCAAACACACCATAAATTCCAAAATTTAGTACAATTTTTATTGAGAGTAACAGGATGCTTTATTGATTTAAAACATTCATGAGAATACAAATAATCTTAGAAATAGAGAGAAGCCACACATGACACCTTCCCCCCAATGTCGTGACCGTCTTTGTCAGAGCATGCGCTTCAAATTCTATGCTTCAACAAAGTTAAATATAGCAACTACAAACAAATCCTTAAGCGGTCCTCAAGTTAAAATCATCTCAGAGATCAGGAATATTCTGAGCTTAAATTTACCAGGCCCATTATCTCACAAAAATGGGCATGTTTCGCGTCTTTCTGCAATGCTCCTGAAATCCGCTTTGAGGAGGAGAAAACGGCCTCACCACCCAATGGAACGCGCCCCGTCGTGTAGCTAGCTAGCCGTGGAGCAGTCAGCGTCCACGTCACCGCAATCCAGCATCCAACGCACTCCACTCCACATCTCACGACCCCTCCTATCTGCAGAGCAGCATCATCACCGGACCAACCACGCCGGTCACCACACATCGCAGGGAGCCAGCTCACTCGATCGAGCTCGCGTAAGTTACGTCCCAATGGCTACACCGACGACGGGACTCGCGGCGGCCGCCTGCCCGGCGTACCCGTGGCCGCAAGACGGGTGAGCACGACCACTCAACGCTAGGTTTCCTCCGAGCACTTGTTTCATATCGGGGATTTTTGAGTATCTGCGTTGCGTGGGGTGTTTTGAGCAGAGCGCAGCGCGGGCAGAAGGTGTTCATGCAGAGCGACTGCGCGGCGTGCCACTCCATGCTCCCCTACGCGAGCCTCCGGGAGGCGGCGGCCGCGCGGGGCGAGGAGGCGCGAGCTAAGGCGGCGGAGATCATCGTCGTCACGGAGGAGGTGCGGCCGGCGCTGGCCACGGGGAGTCCCATCCACGGCGGCGCGTACTCGCCGGCCCTCGCCACCCTCGTCACAGAAGTAAGGAACGCCGTGTTAGCTCGATGTCTCGTCGTTCTCGTTACCGCTATCAATTGCTAACAAGATAGCACTGGGATTTTTCCTTTTCTTAAAAAAAAAGGTACAGGAAGGTCTGCTCTACAATCTATACTCCACTGCCGGCGTGATCGTGAAGACGCCGGTGCCCAGGGTGATCGCCGACGGCACCGCCGTGTGCCAAGTGCTGAAGAAGAAGATGGTGATGCCGAGCCCCGTCTGGCTGCAGTTTGTTCAGTCCTACACGAGGATTTTCCAGGCAGCTTGATCGATCCAACCCCAGTGACACGCTCTGCTGAAGCTCCGCCTGTTTCTCTTGAAGCTGTCACATGTAGAAATCAAATTGCACGTTGTGCCGGATCAAGTATTATCGAAACAAATTACTCGTATAATCGCCCCGTTTGGTACATGTGAAAATTTCCTGATTTCTACGGGAACTGAACTGTTTCATCATTCATGTTAGACATTCCAAACGGAGCCACAGTCTTTATTGCGTTTCTCATAGCAACCTATTTTGACAATAAATGGAATTAACAATAAGTGGGGCAATGCTACCCTTGAGGGTTCACAGAGAGATGAGTGGCTGCAGATGCTGAAAGGTAAACACAAAGCTGAACCAGGGTACACCATCAGAGGAAACAAGCCAACCATTAATAACATTGACATTGATAAATCATAATTTGTCATGAAAAAACGAACGCCTTTTTATCTTCCAAATCCAAAATAGTATAGCACAGTCAGCTCATAATAACAGAGTACCTGGAAAAGGTTAAGTGAGCAAGAAATCCATAAGCCAACAAGATGCTAACTCTCATTTGAACACGGTTGAGCTCTAATCCTCACTTTCTGCAGCCAATGAGTGACTCTTGTCTGAATCAAATTGGGCTCTGATTCTCGCTTTCTACAGCCAGTGAGCATGTATGAAGTCATTTTGTTTAGTATTGCCAATTATTGATCTTTGATCATTTGTTTGCTCTCTTCCGCTGAAATCAGTGCCTACTGTTCGGTCTTCACGTTCTTCTTTGTTATCCAAAACCTGCGTGTTTGAATATGGAAGCCTTGGTAATGCTCCGAGCTGTTTTAGGCTCTCACTCTGCTTCGAAATTACCATCTCAAGGTACTTGCTATGTTCTTCTACTTGCGACTGCAGCTTTCTTTGGATCTACAGAGAGGAAAATATAAGAGAACCCACGTTAACAAAATAGATGAAAGCTCGCACATCTTCTGTTAGCTGTTCTGAATAGAATATGTGTACCTCAAGTTGTTCATGAAGTTGCTTCTGCAAGCCAATCTGAGTTCGTAGTCCTTCACTGGTCTCCATGTCTCTGCAGAAGGTACAAAATGAAGAATTAGAACACTGAATCTTGCACACAGAACAAAAAATTTACTGTCAACTGGTCCATTATGCCATCTATCAGATTTTTTGAAATAAACCTAAAATAGGTTACTGAAGGCATACATATCCTTCTAGGTTGATGCGTACGTGGAATCTTTATGCCTGACTACACATATATACAGACTAAATTTAGGTCAAGACATAGTATTTACAACAGTAATAAAAGCATGGATATATCAGGTAAAGATGATCTCACTTCAAGTGTTGAGAGGAAACTTCATTCATTTGGCTGCTTCTCTTTGTCAACACGCCTACTAGAACAAAGAAATAAAATAAGCATAAAATCCTATATTTCAGCAGTTTCCTTCAAATTTGACGAGGACATAAATAACATAATTGAAATAGAACAATATTGTTTAAATAATAAGTGTACTGTAATATCCCAGTTCACTACAATATGATGGGCATCATATAACTTGCAACGATGACATTAAACCAACGATGCAATATAAAGAGAGATACCAACCATTAGATGATTCAGATCCATGACAAACTGTACGGTACTTCTGCAAAAGAATAACCCTGTGACCATCAGGACATACGAGAAGAGACATACTCAGAAGCAACAAATTTAGACCTGTAGATGGCTTTTTACATGGTATATAGTTAACCCTTCAACCTTCATAACTTTCTGGACAGCTTTTGGAGTTGCTTCTGCAGGGAGAAGGCAAAGGTAAATGAAATATATCTCGCGAACAGAGTAAAATAACCGGCAACATGTCTGTACAAATACAAACTTGTAATTATTTCCTGTTTGGAAGACAACTTTCTCCCGCAAAATTTCATCAGTGAGTAAAGTATGATTAGCAGAAAAATAGAACATAAGGAAAACACCAGGGATCATACTTTCACTCCCACCAAGCTTGTTAACAGCATCAACAAACCGCTCATGGAGCTCAGGTGTCCAGCGCATCCTTGACTTGGTTGGAGCATTGTTAAAAGAAGGGAAATTTTCGCTGCAAAGTTCATCAAAGTTGAGAAGACTTGATACATTGTTCTGCGCATGTAAACATGCATAATTTGAAGGTGTTGCACTCCCTGCATCAATTGCCTGCAAATGAGAAAACTTGTAACTGCATTAAGCATGTGGGGCAAAATCCTACAGTATTATCTGAAAATTAAGTACATCCATGAAGGGTTGGTCATGGTATTGTTTTGCAGACAGTAAAACCAAACTTCCTGAAATAACTAAAGCATATCATGAGCAAATAATCAGTCAAATCAGATAGATACCTTAAGCACAGATCCAGCAGACCCTGAATTTTCCAGAAATTGCCCTGAACTCCCGTACTCGAACCACCCTTTTCGCTTTGCAAGGTGGGTATTACAATCCATCGTAATGCTGTCTTGGATTTGCTGGCTAACAATTGTCACGTTCTGATGATCAGAAACATCAACGCTTGCTGGATAATCAAATACTCCTGGGAGTGGTTCTTGACCCCAACTAATCTGTTCAGATACATTGGGATACACCGTCCTTAAAGAACATGGATTACCCTTGCATGATGAATGTGTTGATGCCAATGAAGTATCACAACCAGATGTTGCAATAACATACGGTCCAGAAGACAGCTTCCCATTAGGTGATCCATTGTTGATATGAGGATCTGAGGTAAAGTTGGAAGCTGACATATATATTGATCGGAGGGGACCACTTGCAGCCAAAAAAGTATCGAATGAAGTGATAGAACTACTGCACAGCTCCCTTTCAATATAAGATATCCTATACTCTGGAAAACTAGGAATTGTGACTTCAGAGAATGCTGGTGAAAGATATTGAGGAACTTCACTGCGAAGCTGACTCATGGGTGATGTATGGCCGTGTGATGATCCGCATCAGTCTGTTAAAATGGAGCTTTGGCCATATCATCGGCCAACTGTAAGGGCCTATCGCATCAAACCTGAAAAGATAATTACTGAAGAAATAATTTTCCTGCTCTTGTACAGATAATGGGAGTGGCTTATTTCCCAAGATCACCTACTAGCGAGAATTTGTCTTCTAAGAATTTGCAAGCCAACAGTCAATTATTTCTATAAACCCCCAAATAGTGAATTAGTAAGGTACTTAGAATTGTGAATATCAAGCAGGTTATGCATCTTTGTAAAGAAAAATCATAGTTGACCACCCGGATCTTGACGTGAATTACACATCGATAATTGCCGGATATACTTCCAGGGACTGCGAGTAAACTGAAGATTGTAACCAAGAAGTAACAACTACAAACTGAAAAGGATCCAGACACATGTGGAACATGATTGCAGGGTTAACCCCTTCTTAAACAGAAAGGATAAGAAGAATAGAAGTATTCAAGAACTGAATAGAACAAGCCCCACCTATTACAGCAGTTTCCAAAAGATACATAACTAAGGAAATAGAACAACAAATAACTAATCTTGGAGAGAAAGCAGACAATAAAAGCTGCAAACAAGAGTAACTTCATTTGGATTATGTGTTGCGGATACAAAATTAGGTGAATTATGTGTTGCTACTTACTTGCTTCTGAGGATGGAATTGAAGAGGAGAAGGGATTAAACTTTAAAATGAAGATGTGAGACCTAAGATCATCTCAGGGGCTAAGAAAGCCAAGAAGATTTATGTGTAATGGTTCTAGAGGGGGGCCCTGAATCTGCAAAATATATCCAAATTTCCAAATCACCAAGCTAATAGTCTATTAGTACTTTAAAACCATCTCCATTTTATTTTTAAAATGGGGACCACAAGCAGTTACTTCACCTGTAATGGACATTTTTAAACCTAACCAGCTAGTGCATGCACCATGCACCTAAGAAGCACCCAATATTAAATTCCTTCAATTAAGCTTCACAAGTCTCAACATAGATATATATATGCTAGATTGCTAGTACAATACAGGGAGCTGTGGCTACAGATACGTTCAACTGCTGCTAGTTTGGTCCAACCGAAACATGTATGTTGTTAATCAAGCTACTACGTTTATCAGTTACAGAGTTGTAATAAAAATTCCTGTGAATCAAGCTACTACATTTATCAGTTACAGAGTTGTAATAAAATTCCGACTCAGTGACCTATTGACAAGCAGTATCAGGACATGGTACAGCTACCTTGCCAATGCTTTTATGCTTGGTAAGCTACCTGTGTGGATGGAGCAAATAGCCCATAAGGAATCCAAACAATGAGCTTGCAATCTAGGAGTATTTTGGCTACTAGGTGCTTTGGAGTTGACAAACCCAATTTGGCATGTAACATAAACTTTTAAGAAGCTGGCTTGACAATGTCTCTTTCTAGATTAGTTTTCTCCTTTGTCATATCCAAAACCATGCATCTTTTCATTTTTAAAACAAAGGAACAACTGGAACACAAAGCTGGACGTTTACACTTCATAAAGAACTTATTAATTATGTTCTGGAGGTCAGATCTGGTGCAGGTAGTATCTAGAAGCATTAAGAGGCAAAATAATTGACAAAAAGTCAACCGAGCATTGGTTAGATGCAGATTGGAAAGCAGTTATATCCAGTAATTTTATCAAGGAAAAAAGTTTACTTTGGTTGATGCTTTTTTTTCATGATTGGATCAAAACCCAAACAAAGAGAAAAATCATACTACAAACATCAGTCAAACCACAATTGTTCAACAAACACCCTCAAAGACTTATGTCCATTGGCCAGAAAAACAAACAAAAGAGAAGAATAAATCGACGCAAGCAAATCACGCAAAGTAAACATGGGCTGAACCAGAAGATGGGCATAATTCATCCTAGCTTGTCAACTTGAAAGGCAAAAAAGGATGAACAAGAACCTATTCAATCTTCAGATTTTACAAATTTATATGGAGTCACTGTCGATCGATATATCTTCTGTATAAGCTGCTTTATCATGCAAAAAGGTGTATTATATTGACTTCCTCCTGTTTAATGTTGTTCATCATCACCGCACATGCAAAATAAAGCAGTCAGCTTGGAAAATCATTACTCAGAATCGAAGTGCACATTGCAATCTCCTGCATTGTCTTCAACTACCGCCACTACTGAACCGTTAGATGAGGTTGGAGAACATGGAATGTGTAGAGACATTGAATCCTTTCGGCAATCTCACCTAAAATGAAGGAAAATAAGTGTTATTTACAGAGCTTGGAGCATTTGGATGTTTTTTCCATTTGAAATTCGAGAAAGGGAGTACTTACAACCTACAACTACGAAATAACTTACAGTTATGATGCTGCTCTAGTCCATCTCCTCTGCAACTGCATTTTCTGAAATTGAAGCAGTAAAATTTAATGATGAGAACAAGTATGAAAATTTGCAAATTTAACATATCTTACAAATACTTGGCTGTTGGAAATATACCGATTTGTGGAAGCAGCTTCATCAAATTGCTTATCTATTTCAGCAAGGTATATCTCAAACAAGGTCGACCTATAGGATCCATTGAAGACATTAAAATGATCACACAAACCAACAGGGCCGTCCCATAAGGTAAAGAGCAAACAACTCACCGTAGCGGAATTGCTGCGGCAGTAAGAACTGGAGGTAGAAGCCATAATATGTACGGTTTACTTTCTAATGACTGCCTTGCATACTCAATAATATCCTTTTCCTGTTGGAGTTCAAAGGTTTGGTTGAAGATTACATTATTAAAAGATAAGATACTAACAGCTTTGATAAAGTTGAAGACTAACAGCTTCGAGAAGATGAAAAGGTTCTAGATGCGAACTTTAAAAATCATGTCTGTTGCAAAAGGGAAATTTGCCAACAGAGGAAAAGACTAGATCTCGCTAATAGTATGCCTGTTACATATTTAACTCATGAGGAACCCCTGAAAGGCATGCTAATCATGACCAAATAAACCATTAGGCAGCCTAATGTTACATTCTGCAAAAGTTTCCTACGATATTGCGATATATTTTGGATCAGCCAAAGAGGTGCTGCAAAAGCTGACATAATTCATGTCAGGGTAGGGATTGATCAAGGAAAACACAGATAGGATACATCACCAACCAAATAAAAGGAAAAAGGTTGGTCAGAGTGACAACAAAGAGTATGATATCAGAAATTAATACATATAAAGGTTGAGGACCAATTCACTGACTTAAGCAATGTTTAAAATTTTAAATGAAACATCATATGTAAATCAAAATAGTGCAATGGTACTATAAACAATACTAGTTTTCACAATGGTGTTCACCATTGTTGACTACCTAAGGACTGAGCATCAGCAGCTCTCGTCAATAAATGGTTCCATGTCAACTGCCAAAGCACGGTTTCAATAACTGTATTGTACATTTGATTTCATCTAGTTATTAGTGTTCCTTTCTAACATTTTTAGTACAACAGCACAGTGACGACTCAGAAAAGCTCCTTAGATAGTTGACACAACCGCACTTGACGATACTGCTTGTTCAGGTGTACCTTTTTTTATTTTTTAAATGTGCACAACTATCCACTTGGTTTACAGGGGTAGGATCACTTCATTTCAAAAATTTCTCACCAAAACTGATGTTCCCAATAAACGGAATACTTGGAAAAAGCTATCAACAAGATGTAAGATAAAGATGGAAAGAACCTTGAAATTAAGAAGTTTGTCTTGGCATTCATCCTGAGAAGTTCCCTGAAGCAACTGGTGCAGATCAGCATACTGCTTGGATATAGGAACGAAAGTAAATGTATGTGAGATGAAGCTCTCTATCAATGGGTTCCATCGTCTTGAAACCAAACCCAGCAAACATAGCTCCTATAAGACAATGCATATATATTGATGTGACAATTCAGATAATGAATATAAAAATAGTGCCGATGATTGAAGGCTGAGACACAAATAGGTACCATGACTTCAATGAGCCCACTCTGACAAGAATCTACAGAAGCTTTTAACGGTTCAAGCATTTTCATCCATTGTTCCTTTGGAGCAGTAAAGATCAAATTAGATCCAGACACAATACGAATGGTACGTTCATCAAGCAAGTATGACAAACATTGCCCTCTCCACTGCTTCCACAGGAGAAACTTGTCAATCATTCGTGACTTTCTGCGTCATAACAGTTTAGGGTAAGTTCAAACTGGAGCATGCTATCATGTAAAACAAAGGAAACAGGTATATATATGGATCAACAACGCTAGAAATGTATAGAAGGTGAGTGTTTAAGGGCATATATACTTGGGAATTTCCACGGTGCATGACGTGCCCCCTGCATCAACAAAGCTGTTCTTTTTCACACTCTTCAGAAGTGTGCCCAGTCCTCTCTCTGCCAAAGAAATACATGATGCTGAATCTAGCCCCTCCAGAAGTTCTTTAACTAGAACCCGTGAATGGCCCATAAACAAGGATTCCGCATACAGTTTATCAGAACCACTGGGAACTCCAACATCACAGACATTCTTGGTCCATGTCAAACTAGACGAATCCATATTCAATATTGACTTCACATACTCTTGGCACGCATTACGCTCACCACTAGTGCAGATACCATCGATATCCATCCCAACAACCGCTTCAAGAACAGCACGAAAATTCTCCACACTCATTGTTTGTGCTTTGAGAAAATGTTTCATTACCAACTCCCTAGCCATCGAAAGTGTTTCCGACCGCATATCGGCAAGACCCTGCGTGACAGACACGAAGTAGAACATCAGTACTTGCATAATCAGAATGAACACATACGAGAAACAGTTCTTCAAAAGCACATTCGGGAAATCCGGGCTAGAAGTGATCTCCACGAGTGCTGCATCAAGCTCTCTTGCAGAATCCTCGTACTGTCCAGCGTCACGCAGGTTCTTGAAAACCTGAACACAATGCAGGAACAAATTAGTCTTGTCACCCAACTAATTGATCACACTACTTCACATAGCATGCAACAAACAAATTCTGCAAGTGGCCCCTCGGGCTTGAACTACGTATACGTAAGCGGCACGGCGAATGCGGGAATTGAAAGTGCGCGATCAACCTCTAGAGGTGGGAAACATCGTGTCGTCGAGGGGCAAGAGGCAAAACCTAGAGCAAACACACGGGGCAGTCGAGGAAGGGAGATGGTGGGGTTACCTCCTCGAAGAACAGCGCCCACCGGAGGGCCTTCTGGACGTCGCCGGAGCGCCAATTGGCGGCGGCGCCGGAGGAAGTGTGGCCCCCGGCGAGGACGAGGATGTCTGCGAAGCCCCGCACCAGGCCGAGAACCACCTCCATGGTCACCACCTCGTGCGCCCACCCCATTTCTCAGCCCCCCTTCTCACAATTCCAGCTTTCGCAGGGACTAATGCGCAAGAGACATTCAAAAAGCCCTCGTGTTGGCTGTTTTCCACTAGATCCCTGTATATGTAAATATCACTTTTCGCTTCACGTTCGTACTTGCTTGAGGATCTGCGCTACATTACCAACATAATGCAAGGAACAGAGTGAATAATGGCAGCAAAGCCCTAGTTCCTGTTGCTATATATAAGCAAGAGAAGCCATCCCCTGCGCCGCCGCCGCCGCCGCATATCACCTCCTCCTGCTTCCAAGATGTCGAAGCGAGGTAAATTCCCCTTCTCCATTTCCAGCTAGGTCTTCTCCTACATGTTCCTCGGTTGTACTCTTGTGTCAGATCATGTGGTTAGATGATTCGATTTGGATGCGCAGACATGTCGCTTTTGTTAGTAATCACGATTTGTAGACTACAGCCTAATTCTTTGGTGCGTCGATTGCTGTGTTATGCGGATCGCGTCGTGATGAGAGTGCGTAGGTAACCTGGTCTGGTCCGCTCGTCGATATGGGGTTGTGGATCCTCTGTATGTTTTTTATTTTTATTTTTTGTGCGAATTGGAGTTAGTTAGATTGTTCACTGGATATGGGTAGATTTTTGTGAAATGGAGCTTTTATCTAGCTATTTGTTAGATCCGTATAGTTGGTTGCTGTACTAATGTTTGAAATGTGTTGCTACGTTATTAGTATTTAGATCCACTTGAGGAACTTCGAAAATGAACATATCTGTAATTTATGCTCGCATTCTTTTTAGATGCCTGACTGTAGCTTCACTTCATCGAAAATGGCTTGCATACTTGTTAGATGTTTATTAGTTAAGATGTGGTAAATTAGTGTTCTGATTTAATTTTTTAATGTGCTCAATCTTCTGTTTCAGTATATAAGCTATTGTGCATGGTGTTTTCCTTCTGTTTTTCTGGTTTAAGGGGTACATTAGATCTTGAATGAACCATCCGGGTAGTAGCATTTTTCAGGGTAGGTGATTGTAAATTTTCTCATTTGCTTGTGCTGCTGTCCTGGCTCAATAATTAGATATAATCTTTCTTAACTTAACCTTTGAGAATTTTGTATAAGTCATCACATATTGACTCTGCTTGAAATGTGGCTGTCATGCATCTCTAGCTTAGTGCCTTAGTGCACTGAAGATGGTTTGAATTTCTCTTATCTAAATGTGTTCTTGCTGGTTCTCTTTCTTGAACTGCAGGGCGTGGAGGTTCCGCTGGTAACAAGTTCCGGATGTCGCTGGGTCTCCCAGTGGCAGCCACTGTGAACTGTGCTGATAACACTGGAGCCAAGAACCTGTACATCATTTCTGTGAAGGGAATCAAGGGGCGCCTTAACAGGCTTCCTTCTGCCTGTGTTGGAGACATGGTTATGGCTACTGTGAAGAAAGGGAAGCCTGACCTCAGGAAGAAGGTCATGCCAGCTGTCATTGTGAGGCAGCGCAAGCCATGGCGCCGAAAGGATGGTGTCTACATGTACTTTGAAGGTACTTCTTACAATGGCTGTGTTATAATATTTCTTGATTTAATCATTTTAGCAATTCCATGCTTGTAAAATTGTTGTCCAGTGATATATATTCTTCTGTCATACCTGATATTATTCCTTGTAAGGCTGTCTTTCTGTACCACAATTTATGGAACAACATTTCCCTCTAATATGTGATTCATTATAATTTGATTTTTCTCCAGAGTTTGTTGTCTACTGACTGTTTCGTTTCATTACATAGAGTGACCTTAGAGTCTGGTCATTTGTCACAAGGAAGCATAGATGCAAATTGTCCAGTATTAAACAGCATGGTGCATTCTTCTCTTGCATTTTGTCACCTGTCTCCTGGTGCATGTTATAAGCACTCCCCTTGTAGTTTTACGATTGAGTTATAAAGCTTGTGACCATTTTTCCTCTTTCATCTGTTGGTAAGACGTGATAATTGTGTAATCTTTGGGTTGCCTCGAACTTTCTGTGTTTACCTGCTGCTCTGTTGATCCTTTGTATGTAGAAGTTTTATTGAATCACAATGACTGCTTAGTTATGTTTCAATTCTAATGTTTAGCCTATGTCATTGCAGACAATGCTGGAGTCATTGTAAACCCAAAGGGCGAGATGAAAGGTATCATCATGGCAGTTTAAATATTTTTATACATGTTGCATCTAATCTATATAAGGAACAGTTGAAAATCGTCAAAATTTGTATAAACCAGTTTATAGTTTTTAGCCCAGCTAATTGAAGTTCTGAGCCAGATTTGGTTGCTCTTGATACATATAACTTAAATTTTGCATATCTGGAGGAACAGCTTGAATGACATTGCTTCCATGATGCAGGTTCTGCCATCACCGGACCAATCGGAAAGGAATGTGCTGATCTCTGGCCCAGGATTGCTAGTGCAGCAAATGCGATCGTCTAGTCGAAGCAGCTAGCTTAAGCTTAATAGCGTTTACCTCTTTCAAAAGTGTTCTCAGCTACTAGTTTACTCATGGCCCTTAAGCAGTTTCCTGGATATGTATGCCACCAGATTATGGCCCGTTATCTTTCAAGCCATTCGCACAATATGATATGGTACTGTTGCTTAGCATGGCATTTGGCAAGTTTAAACGTAAAAAAGCTTTGGTTCGGAATTTTGATATCGGGTGCCATTTTTCCTCTGGAAATTCTTGCTTTGCTGTTATATCTTGCCCGGAGATGAACAGATGCAAGTCTTTTCTAAGCTTGCTCGGGCCAGACATCATTTGTTGTATGTGACTTGCTGCGCTGTTGTCTTTGGATGTTTCACTCATTGTCCTCCTGGAATAGGATTGCTTCTCGCTCCATGGCTGGTAAAAGCTGTGTAAATCCTGTGTGCTTAGCTTTAAATCACAAGCTGCGAAAAGTCTTATTTTCTTATACAATTTTACTGAATCGCATGAGATATCAATAGCTTCAGCTTGTGATTTGTTGGGCCTGTTAATGGGCTAAAATCCAGCAAGAATGGTTGGGCCTGGGTGTGAGTTGGACCTTCCTTATCCATCGTGCCATCTCAGCCCAGCGAGTTCCTCCACTCCTCCGTCTGAGCACAGAACTTCCCGGCTTCGGCCATGTGGTCCCCGCCACCTCCGCCGCTGCCCCTCCAGGTCCGGCGACCGCCACCGACGCTTCCCGTCTCCTCCCGCAGCAGCCGCATCGCCGTCTCTCAGGACCCCCTCACCGCGCTGTCCCGCCTCCTGTGGGGCCGCGCGCTCCGCCGTCCCAGCTCGTCCTCGCGGTCCGCCACGGCTGGACCTCGGCGTGGCTCCTCCTCATGCGGCAGCTCGCGCCCTCCGACCCCGCCACTGGCGCCTTCACCCGCACCCCGTCCCGCTTCCCCGCCGTCGACGGCGACGTCGCCCCCGGCGCTCGCCTCCACCTCTACGTCAGCCTCCCATGCCCCTGGGACCACCGCGCCCTCCTCGTCCGCGCGCTCCTCGGCCTCGAGCGCCGCCTCCCGGCCTCCGTCGCCGTCCCCGGCGACGACGGCGCCTGGTCATTCACGCTGGACAGCCCCTCTACGGCAAGTGCAGGCTCCGCGACGTGTACGCCGCGCGGAGCGGCGGGTTCGAGGGGCGCGCCTCCGTGCCCATGCTCTGGGACGCCGATCGCCGCGAGATGGTCTGCAATGAGAGCATCGAGATCGCCAGGTTCCTCTGCACCCTCGCGGCCGCTGACGACGGCAGTCGCGGTGGAGGCCTCGACCTCTGGCCACCGGAGCTCTCCGCCAGGAGATCGATCGCTGGTACACCGTCATCTACCCTAGCGTCAACAACGGCGTTTACAGGTACAGTAAAAATCGCATCCCGTTATTCCCTTTCACGCAGCGTTGATCTTGTTGGAGGCAAATCTCTCACCTCCCTGCTTTGCACAACTCATACAAGAACACAGAAAAACCAAAATTTGGTGACGTGCTGTCTCACACAGCCAAACATCTTTTCTCTTCCTCTCTGATGCTTTTTCAAAGCAAACATACTTACAACCCTTTAAATAGCACACGCACACACGCAACCGGAGCAACAAACTTGCCCTGGTTTTGTGCCACTCACGCGCTAACTCATGACCCTATCTCTCTCTCCTAGAATCGCTCCAGGATCTACAAGACTCGGCCTCAAAGCTCATGCAACTAACAACTCACGCATGCACTAACTACTTGACTCGCCGATTCACTCGGCTAGGACTCGTACAGCCCATTGGCCTCAGCACTTGCACCGCAGCTTCACGCCGCCATCGGCATCTCGCCATGCTCGCCGCATTGCATGGCGCCTCAAGCATCTCGCCTTGCATGCCTCCACCGAAAACTCGCCAGCTTCGTACGTATCACATGTACACCTTGCCGGACTACAACAGCCACACTTATACACCTAACTACATGCAAAAACGAAAATACACATGCAGATACATGAATCAAGATTAAAGCTAACAGATCTGATCAACTGCAACAAGAGAACTGAATTCTTGAGCTTTGACGGTGCAGGTGTGGGTTTGCGCAGAGCCAGGAGGCGTACGACGCCGCGGCGAGCGAGCTGTTCGGGGCACTGGACATGCTGGAGGAGCAGCTGTCCGGGTCCCGGTACCTGTGCGCCGGCGGCGGCCTCACGCTGGCCGACGTGTGCCTGTTCACGACGCTGATACGGTTCGACCTCGTCTACAACTCGCTGTTCCGGTGCACCAGGAGGAAGCTGGTGGAGTACCCCAGCCTCCACGCCTACACGCGCGAGATCTACCAGATGCCCGGGGTGGCCGACACCTGCGACATGGGCGCATCGCCGAGGGCTACTTCCGGACCCTCTTCCCCCTCAACCCCGGCGGGATCAAGCCAGTCGTGCCGGCGAGCTGCGGCCGCGAGGCGCTCCTGGAGCCGCATGGCAGGGAGGCCTTGCCCTCTGCTGCTGCTGCTGGCAGGCAGCTAGGAGCGACTGCTAGTGTTCCCTAGTGCGTAGGATTACGAGGCTTCCGGGAGGGCTCGCCGACGGCACGCACGTAAGGTTGTGAGCTCACCCATCCATGTTCTAGTCTCACTTCTAGCTTAAATACCAAGCGTGTAGAAAGATGTGAAGGTGGCCATCCTCTAGAACATTAGTTTCTAGCTTAAATAAGTCATTTTTTGGAGTAATAGCCCTGGAGCCATCTGTAAACTGGAGTGTTGTTCCTGCTCAATGCAATGTGTCTGAGTGATGTAGTGAAGAAATAAGCTGGCAGCAGATTTCTACATCACCATATGGTTCTGGCCTTTTGGGCAGTTGTCCAAGTGTAAATCTCCATGTAACCCTTACGAATTCCTACTGTCAATGACATCTGTTTATGGACATGAAATTTTGTAAACAACTGAGGTGTACCATCTTAAGTGTGTAGCTGAATTATGTGGTATCATCAAATTACTTACTGAACAACTCGGTATATATAACTATAGATAGGCTCAATAATTCTCCAGAAGTATTTATAAGATGAAACAAATGGCATGATATTATTGTAGTTGAGAATTTCAGGTCATATAAATGCTCCAGCAGTATCTTCTGCTGGTGGCCAAGTTGACACCGATACAAGGAAGATTCCAGAACAATCTTCTCGTCGGCTGTGTACAAGTAATGGAAAATACTAGCAACTTTTTGTGTACTAGTAAGCGTGCACGTGCAACGCACGTCTCGACTGATGAAATTTACAAATATAAAATATTATAAGTCATAATGTTTATAGTAGTTTTTTCAAAAAATAATACTCATAATACAATAAATAGGCAAATTAACAAAGAATGCATAATAAATAAGAACATCAATTATTAAATCGTAACAGAAATGTGTGATGTATTAATTTTCCGTAGCTATCAAACGCAGAGAATCTGAATGGAAGTCCTTAATTTCTTGCCGCCAATTTCCTCAACAACACAAGCGGCAGCATCTGGACTCAAAGTTGATGAAGCCAAAGCACCTTGATTTACCATCCATGCCAATCACGATAACTCACTTGTAAATGCTTCAAACAAAGCCCTTGGTTATGCTTAAAGATGCTTGAGAGACCACATTAGTTATTCTGAAAAAGAAGGCATGCAACCATCGAAATTTACAATAGAAAATAGATCAATAAAAGAATCATATTGAAAATAGCATCAGAGATTCAAACAAGTAAATACCTAGCAAGAAGATGAGCCAGAGATGACAGAAGCCTGCACAAGAACACTGAACAAGAAGATGAGCCATAGAGAGAGCTCCATGTTTGGACCGTTTCTTGAGATGACCCTAAAACGCTTTTAGTTGCTCACTTCTTGCAAGGTCAGAAGCTCTAATTTGCAATCATTCCATGCAATACAGCCTCAGCAAAAAAAAAGACATCAAGCAGAAAGGAAGGGTGTATCACCAGTGTTCTAACAAGAAATTTCATTTCCACTTCTGCAAGACTGACTAAGATGCAAAACCAGAATTTTTCTCCTTCCAGCACTCCCACTACCTGATATTGCACTAAAAATGAAATAAAGTAGATTATCCTAAGATACTAAATATCCTAGTGTGATATGACACTGCACGTCATGTTAATACAGTTGGTAGAATAATCATCATAAATTTTATTGTAAACCAGATGATGGACATGGTAGTGACCATATAAAAGGGAATTACAATCTAGATTAAAAGTAGCTCCGGTTGAACCTTAGCCATCTATGCATTACAATTCTTGAGTAATTAAAATACTTTGCAATGTTTGACAAGATACATGGAATTCTATTAGAGACGAAGGCAGGCAGATAGTTTTCCTCTGTATCATTGCTCCACAATACAGAAGAACATTTTGAATTGATTGGTATACCTCAAAAATTGACATTTCGTAGACCTTCAGATGATTGCACAGCAGCTCCATCATTTTATATACCCATGAAGCTAAGGAACATATTCTTTAACACAGATTCTTAGTTTGCATTTTAAACACAGATTCTTCAAAATCGACATTTGGCAGCCTTAGCTTGCATTTTAAACACAGATTCTTCAATAGGAAAAAGAAACAATAGAAGTGTCAGGCCAAGCACTTTAGTAAGCTAAGAGTGACCTTAGGATTGTCAAGCTTAATTTTGATGAACTGGACAGCCTAAAATGGATCGATAGCCAAAAATCATTAGTTGGAATGGATTGTCAAGCTTAAGTCTGATCAAGAAACAAACATAAAAAGGTACATGTGTTAATCTATTCTCCTTTAAGAGATAGAGGCTTACTAATACTTGAGTTGCGGCTACTTTTGAGCTTCACAAATGTAACTTGTGAGAAGAACGGCTTCAGCTACATAAAGCATTGATTGTAATCAGTATTACCGTTTCTAGGTAGCACCTTGTGCAAACATCTTAAGCTAAATCCAATAATCCATAATTTAGATGCCACTTCTACTGACAAGGCATAAATTGAAAACATATTGTCACAACTAACCAACTACAAATGAGGCAAACACTGGTAGCAACAATCAGGATTACAATATAGGCTATAGTGACTCAGAAAAGAAATATTGTAATATATACATAAATATTGCATTGTATTGCTCTGACTTATGAAGTAGCTGAAAGGTCACAATTGGGCTTCAATCATTTATCAAAGGAATAGCAAGTCGCATATCAGCTCTGGTCTTATAAACTTGTAAATGAGAAAATAGACTGTAAAACAAAGTCTCCCTTAGACCGGTCATTGGATGTGAGACAACTCACGTAAGCCTGGTCCATATGTATCATATTTACTGCAAAACCCCGAAAACAAGGAGGAGACTCCCTGCTAGGCAACCTTGGTTTATGCAAAATAAGCTTTCTCTAAGGATCATCAATCATAACATCACCAGAAAATGGTCTGCAAAGTGTAACGGTGTATATATTAAGTGCTCATGCAGTTAAGCCCAAGAGAATAAGGGTTAAACAATGTCTGCTCAAATGAGCAACCAAATCATAAAATAGACAACTCAAAACATGAATTAGCATCAACTGCAGCACACCATAATCATCAGAAGAACCTACAGAGCCAAACATTCCAACTAATAAGGAATCTCCAGAAGAATCTTTTTCTTAATGTTTTCCATTATGAGAAGTGAAATTTTCATCAAATTTCATCAAAAGCCTCTTCCTCCCCCCAAAACTAACCATCCAAACAGCTAGAGTGAGCAACCTTTGAGGAAATCAGAAGCAGGACACCACATTATCATCCAATCAAACTTGAATGATCCATACACAGTACTCACAGTACTTAAATGAAATTAAAAGCATGCATAACCTTACGGACTGTGAACGTAGAGTGCATTAAAATTAGCAAAGCAACATACAAGCAACTATGAAGTTACAGTTTGCAACCAACCAGCAGTTCAGGATTAGTTGACATGTACAATTGTCAGGAAAAAAAATTAAGACTCGATTACAGAAGATTTGGAGTCATGATACACGCTTCAAATGGATAGGAAGAAAAAATGGTGTTACATCTAGTTGCAGAAGAATTGTTAGCATCCTCAAATGCTTGACCAATCAACTTAAGTATCAATTAATCGAAAAGAGACAAGATGATTCTTTTTTATTCGAGTTCAAAACTTCTACCTGAAGATATCCCTTCAAGAATAATAGTAGCATGCCGATTCAGATCCTAAGAAGGTGTTCTCCTAGCCAATTCACTACCAGTATCAATTGCTGCCATCAAAGAGAATCCTATGATCGTTCATGCCTGAAAAAATTATGATGGAACACTTTCAAGGTATGAGAAGCTCTTCATGAGACTATAATAATCAAATTAACAAATATGAATAGCTATTGTACATATATCGCTTGGAGAACATGAAAACAAAGTAAAACTGGAATTACCTGTGGTAAGTATTTTTAGATCGACAATATGCCAAACTATATATTTTCCTTATCCAAGTAATATTCAATCTGTAACATAAGACACAGAAAAGTTGATATCAGTCCAACACCAATCAGCCAATAATTGAAAATAAAAATTAGTGCAATACGCACATGTTCTTTGATGTCCCGACAGAACTCTTGCGGAGGTAATACCAATATTACATTTATCTGATTTGGCAAGGCACCAAACAAATATAACAGAATTCCCAACCTTCTAGGTTTTAAGGTACAATGTGGGAAAAGAGCACTGAAATGCACTGTCTTATGAATAATATCTGAACATTTGCGTCATATAGCGTAACTAAATCACAAAAATTAAAAGAATATCCATGGCTATTAGACCATGCTCATGTGGTTTGTGTTCAAAGATCTTACCACATAAGCAAGTAGTATGAGAGCAAGCCCCCACAAAGCCCTAAAAACACATTTGATGTGAGTATTCCAAATGCACATAGTAAATCATAGAATATTATGGTATCAGAAAAAATTCAAGCTTACAATCTCATCTTTAACGTCATTGAATTTACTCAATACATACTCAGTCACACCCATTATTGTGCTCAGTAATTGTGTACCTACAAGGGAAACAAGCATACAATGTTTTCAAAGCTACAAACCAATCCAGCGAAGCAAGTTCAAATTATTAGATTAAAGGAAGGGCATAGATCTTTGCATCGTTACCTTTTATCTTGAAGAGCTCTCTTATTCTGACCTGTACTGGGGCATGAAGCATCCACTCAAAATCATCACTACAGCACAATGTAGAACTACCAAAGTAACAAAGAAGCATTTCATCAAACAAAGAAGTATTTCATATAAAAAAAGAATAGATCGGAAGCAATAATCATGGGCTCAGTGGGCATTTTTTTAAAGATGTCTTTAAGATCACTCTTAAGCTCCTGGCTGCCACTCTCTATATCAAAAGTAGTCCTAAAGAATGCAACAAGATTATGGGAGCCTAGAGAGAAGAACCTTTGTACTTTGAATTGCATACTTTGAATGGAAGTCCGAGGTAGGTAGGCAGTGACTAACCTTATCAAACTCCACAAGTAGCATCAAGTTCAACACACTGCACATAATACGGCAAATAATATGAAGCAGTATAAACTTGGGGTCTGATCAATCCTTCTTATCCGAAATTAGGTCAAAGCGCAACTATTACCATTATAGAAAGTGTGAAATTAGTTACTGCTGCAGATAGTCGTCTGTCTAGGTCTTTTGGAAAAATATTTAAATATATGCATGAACAGGACATATTTCTCTACTTGTATGACTTTTCAAATAGGCAAAAATACGGAATGCAGTCTGATCCTCTGATTCCATCAGGTACCTAAGCATTTCTATTTATTGACATGGTATGAGAACTTATGAATCGTGCTATTCTTATGAGAACTTATGAACTTATGAATCGTGCTATTCTTCTAATACACTCAAGAGCTGCAAAAAGATACGAATCTAGGTTGCTTCATCAAAATTGCTATGGAAATATCTGCAATATCTGAAATAAGCATGATACTATAGAACAAGTACCTAACAAGAACCAAAACAAGCATACGTAGCATTAATGCTCCCAACCACGAAAAGCATTCGGCACATCACATTCCCCCTTTTTTGACGAGCTTTGCGCATTCTTAAAGCAAACAGCCAACCGGAAGGTGGACAGCAGATACGAATCGAAAGCACTGAATCTAAATAATTGAGCTCATTGGATCCTCACCATTTCGAGAGCTGCTCGCCCGAATCAAAAGGCTTTATCTCGCGGTGATCCTCAGCAGGTTTCAAGAAGCATCAAACTCAATCTCTCCTCCCGCTTGATCAATTTTCCCGTGTCCAACTTGCCTGCCCCGCTCCTGTGGATTCCTCAGATACAGTTTCGTCCTAAGAGATCCAGACAAGAAACAGAGACACGGATCACCCTACGAACAAGCACGAAGAAACCGATAACACGACCACGAGAAAGAAAAAGAACACGGCAAGATGAAGAGAGCTCTCGAACCGGAGTGTGTTCCTCGGATCTGCACCATTCCAAGAACCGCCTGATCCGGCGCGCGGCCAATCTCGCAGCTGCAGGCAGCGGATTCGGGGGGGCAGAAACAGACCAAGGATCCGAATCCTGGTACACCGGGCAGGAGAAGACGGGAGTGCGCCGGCGGAGGCGGGGGCCGCCTGGCGGAGGGGGCGTGCGGCCGGGGGACTGCGGGACGCTGGGCGGCGGAGCACAGGCGCAGGCTGCGACGGGGCACAGGGGGCAGGCGGCGTGGGACGGATTGTCGGAACTCCGGGCGGCTGAGGCGGGCGGAGCGCGGGCCGCGGGGCGGCGGAGGCTTGCGGGCCGCGCGTAGGGGAGGCGGAGGCTTGCGGGCCGGTGGAGGCGGGCGGGGCTGGCGTACGGGACGCGCAGCGGGTCGGGAGGCGCGCGTGGAGGCAAGGAAACGGCCGGCGTGGATCGGGCGACGGAGCGAGCGGAAAAGGCGGGGGCGAAACTCCGTTGGGGGCGCTGACCCAGAGGGATCGGGCGGATCCGTCGACGGCGATGCTCGGGGTGGCGGCGGGGACTGGGCCGAGCCTTGTCGGATCCGGCGGCGGCGAGGCTCCGGAGCACGAGCCGGAGCGGAGATGAGGGCGGGCACGCGGAGGAGGCGAACGGGGGCGGACCGAGCGGGGAAAGGACCAGCGCGGCGGCGGACCTGCGTGTGCTGCGAGCCGGGTGGGCGCGGCGGCGGACGTCCGTGTTGCGAGCGGCGGCGGACGTTCGTGTGTTGCGAGAGGGGCGGGCGGGGGCTGAGCAAATCAATCGGATGAATTGCGTAAAGGTCGGAGGCGAAACACGCCGAGCACCTCATCCGTCCGATCGTGGAGATCAAGTTAACCTGTGTACACAAAATGGGGTGACTGTAGCAAAAAGAAAACTCGTCCTTTTAATAGTAGTGGAGATGGAGATGGAGATTGTGTTGCATATCACGTCGATGCTGTCAATTTTGATAAATTTGCATTCATTCATGATGCTACTAAGCAGTAGGCCCCTTTTATTTGGTATGTAAAATAACTCCAGCTCATCACAATTCATTCACACTCGACATTTCATTTTATCGAAGGTTGATGCTCAGTTGCCTTAGAACCATGTATTCCAATTATAATTCACCGACATTCAGGCTGCTTGGGCCTCTTTGGGCATGGCCAAATGGGCCTTATTGGGCCGTCGCTCTCACAAAATGAGGGCCCAAAATAATCGAGCGGGCCGGGCCTGACTAACCTTGGGCACTTCCGCTGTGCTCTATAAAACGTCCTCCTCGCTCGCTAGGTTTTCGGTGCGTTTCTCTTCTCCTCTTCCTCGGCGGCGGCGGCGCGGCGGCGGCAAGCGAAGGCGAAGGCGAAGGCGAAATGGTGAGCGAAGTCGCAGCGATTCTCGTGGAATCCTCGTGTTCTTCTCGCCTAGATCTGAGCCCGTAACCTGTGGTTTGTGTCTTTGGTGGTTCGCAGGGCAAGGGAACGGGGAGCTTCGGCAAGCGCCGGAACAAGACGCACACGCTGTGCATCCGCTGCGGCCGCCGCAGCTTCCACCTGCAGAAGAGCACCTGCTCCTCCTGCGGCTACCCCGCCGCCCGCATCCGCAAGTGTAAGATCATCAGATTCCCACTTTCTTTGCTTGCTCCACCACCTCCTTTTCTGCGCTTCCGTCCCTCCTAACTCGATGTCAGTGGCGAGATTTGAGTACTGATTCTACTATGCTTTGCGTGTGCGAACCGTGTTTGCTTAGATTTTGATACTTTTGTTATACATCATGCGTGCATGTCTTCAGAGTCCTATTGCTATTGTCTTTATCGCATGCTAGCTCTGTGACTCCATGTGAGATGTTTCTGGCTTGATATGCTATAATGTTGATCTGAACCTTCATCGTGGTTAGCTCTTGTTTGATGTGCTGCTGCTTGGTTCTCACCATGAGCACGATACCGAATTAGTTTAAGAGATCTCGTTACAACCAGATATAAAATTGAACTGTTGTCTTACCATGCTCTGTTGCACCCTGTTAAGAGTTACAGCAACTAGCTAATAAATAATATGGTGGATCACTTGGTTGTTCTACGGCATTCTGTGTATTGCTCAGTATATGGTGTTCCTGTTTCTTTCCCTTAAGGCCTGTTTAGTTGACTCTTGGGGCATGCAGTTTTGCTGGAACACATCTTTGTAGCCAGCCTTGATTAAATTGGAGTTAGTTCATAGTAGTCAGATTGGTTGCCATGTGCTTTGGCTGTGTGTTCCTAGAATTTCTGAGCACAGCTCTTACCATAGTGAGATTGATATATACTACTTCATCTGACGTGTAATTCTGACCACCTCAATTCTTTCATGAAAAACAGACAACTGGAGCGTGAAGGCCATCAGGAGGAAAACCACCGGCACTGGGAGGATGAGGTACATGCGCCACGTGCCACGGAGGTTCAAGAGCAACTTCAGAGAGGGTATACATCGATGTTCTTTTTCACCCATTATTATGTGTCGAGATTCGCTGGTTATCTACGTTGTGCTAAAATGCCTGTCTTGTGACCTTTTTCAGGAACTGAGGCTGCGCCAAGGAACAAGGGAGCTGCTGCTGGCGGCAACTAGGCGTGGTACTCCTCACTTGTGACGCCAAGCTTAGCCCTGGGCATCTCAAAATTAGCATTTTGTTGCTTTCTACTGAAATTGGATGTTTCTAAGTCGAGAGGCAGACGATGCCTGGTTTTATGTTATTTGCACAATTATCGTGGACGTCAGTTTTGAATGTTGAATCGTGCTAGAACTGTCGCTGTGTTGTCTTGGTTACTACACCTTTGAAGTGATCATGTTTGAAACGGCGCCTAAACTATCTCACTCTTAATTTGGAAGGTTTCCAAATATTAAGCTTTTGTGATGTTAGAAATCAGAATGTACTATTACAGCACGCACCTTCCATTTGAATCATACCAGAAACGCGCCAAATTTACGCGCTGTAGCCAACCAACGTGCAACCATCCTAAAACTTAGCCTGCTGCTCGTCTCGGCCTCTTATTGACGCCGGCCTCGACGTCCTCGGCTTGTTGTTTCCTCCTCTACTTGGCGTCTCGTTTTCTTGCCAGCGTGGTGTCGGCTGGCTGCGACGACTGCTCAGTGTCATCGACACCGTCATCCCCGCTAGCGCTCCACCTACTGGAGGTGACCGTCATTTTTGCGCAGGACTTACACCGCCGGGCTCCTCGAAGCGTTCTCTGTCGTTCCTGCTAGGGCTCCACTTACTAGAGGTGACTGTCATCTCCGCACAGGACCTGTAGACCTGCACCGCCACAGCCCGGCTCCTCAAGGACCTTGCGACGATGAGGCAGCGTCGCTGTGCAGGATCCCCGAGGAGGACGTCAAGGTGGAGGAATCGGACTTCGAGAAGTGTAGGTAGCCGCCAGTGTCGACACTGATCAATCACTCCGGGCCGCTGGACGCCTGGGACGCTGCCACTAAGCAGAGCAAGCTAGAGATGAAGCTCGAGAAGTGGAAGGCGGACTTGTCGTCGGACAAAAGGGAGGACAGTCGCGGCGGCAGGCCAAAGAGGCAGTGCGGGGGCTCCTGCTTTCGCGGCAGTGCGAACTGGGAGAAGCAACCTAGTGATCAGCCAAGGCGGACACGCATGGAAGGACAGTATGCGCATGTAACACGATGTGCGTCATACCAAACAGGAGATCTTATTGTTATTGCTCACCTGGTTAGGGTTTCGTTTATAGTTATTCATTTTTAGGGGATTCTGTTATGATTTCTTCTTGTTAACATGTATGCTTCTCTAGCATGGAAGTGAAATCATATAAGGAAAATGTTCATTTTAGACCCCACAATTATGCTCCTCGGGTCCAAATCTCACCTTTAGCTAGCGCCTACATGTCGCAATTTTGCAGACATGGCATCGACACGCACCAAAAATCGTTTAATCCATAAGATTAAGTTAGCACAAGAAAAAAGAAAACAACAACAATCGAGCCCCCCTGTTCTTCATCTTCTTTTGGCACCAATGGTGGTTGATCAGGAATGAAGGGCCAACTGCGACGCTCGGGGCAGCATTCTGTGATTGGCAAAAAATCTACGCGGCAAGAGAAGAGGAAGATGCGACTGACATATGGGCTCCACCACCATGTTAATTCTCTATTGTTGATTAGGACATGCCCTCGAGGGGACACGTCGGTAATCTTGCCATCTTTGATGCTGGGTAAGTCAGAACCATTGTGGTTCTGAGTAAGAATTTGAAGCTGTAAAGTGAACAGTTTTATGATTTGAAGGTGGAATGTAGACTTGGACATAATTGAGGGGTGTATAAGGAATGGTTGCGAGATAAAGTAAATTCTATAACAAGTAAAATTCATAATGTTGAATGTGACCATCTAACATGAATGACCTCTAGGTCCAACAAGTCAAAAAACAACTATTACATCAGTGCAAACTTTGCGAATCTGGAGTGGATGCGTAAAATTGTTTGACATAAAATTATACTCCTTCCGTCCCATATTGTAAGACGTATTTTAATTGATTAAGATAAAATTTTGACCAACAATTATTTTATTAGTATGTAGTTTATGTGATATAAAATTGATGTCATTAAATTCGTATTTAAAAGTATTTACATATGATCGTGACTTGTATCATATAAACCACATATTAATAGAGTAATTATTGATCAAAATCTTGTTTTAACCAATCAAAATACGCCTTACATTATGACACAGGGAGAATAGAATGTTTCATGCGATGCATCTGTGAAGTAGGCTGCTCTAAGACCGACCGCTCCAAATTAACCGAGAGTACGATTGATGGTGGAATTAGTTGTTCAAGAATCGGCCACCCTGAACAGGAGCCATTTAATCAAATATTTCTTTAAAAACACGCAGTAGCGCACATAACCTTGAACACGAAGCACGTTAAAAGGACCCACGTGTCAACGGCCCATATGAAACCACCCCTTATCCCTCTTCCACCATCCCTTCCCACTGGCCCCGTGCCGCTCCACATCACCCAAACAACGAGCTCGCACCAGCTCGCGACTTGGGCGCGCGCCATGGCGAGCTCCTGCCTCTCCACGGCGCGCACGGCGGCGCTGCGCCTCCCGCGCCCCGGGCTCCATCCCGACGCCGCCGGGTCGCGGCTCCAGCTCCGGTACGCGTCCGTGTTCCCACGCCCGGCGCGCGCGTCCTCCCGCCACCCACGGCCGCACCGGCTCCTCCACGCCGCCGCGCTCGTCGTGCCGGTGGCGCGGAGTAGGCGCACCGCGATGGCGTCGCATGAGGAGGCCGCGGCCACGGCCGTGGAGGAGCAGCAGGTGGAGGAAGAGGTAGAGGAAGTCGCGGAACAGCTGCAAGAGGAGGAGCAGGGTGGGGGCCGTGGAGGCCAGCTCGGACGGTGGCGAGGAGGAGAAGGAGGATGATGGCGGCGCCGGATCCGGCGCGGTGGAGGCGGAGAGCAGCACCACCAAGCTGTACTTCGGGAACCTGCCGTACAACTGCGACAGCGCTCGGCTCGCCGGCATTGTACAGGAGCACGCCACCCCGGAGATGGTCGAGGTACGCGGGCATGCTATTTGCTGAAATGGATCGCTGTGTTTAGCAAACTTTTTGCTTGTGAAAAAACTCCCGCTTAACCAAATAAACTGATGAACAACAAGGACATATATATGCTTGCTCAAATCAGTAGTTCAATTAGGGCTCATCAGACAGACTCATCCGACATAGGTTGATCCAACCTCGAACACCTGCATTTTCAGGTGCTGTACGACCGGACGACAGGGAGAAGCCGAGGCTTCGCCTTCGTGACGATGAGCACACTCGAAGACTGTGAACGAGTCATCAAGAACCTCGACGGCAACGTAAGTATTCCAGACTTGTCATCAATCCATATTCCATGAATTCCTTACACACGCCACTCATTGTTAGCGAGAGTGCGGGACAATGATGGATTTGGTTAATATTGGATGTCATGTAAGAAATTTAATCCACGGAGTTAACATTCCGGTTCTTTCAGTTGTACAGTGGCCGCACGATGAGGGTGAACATGGCGGACAAGCCGAAGCCGAAGCTGCCGCTGTACCCGGAGACGGAGCACAAGCTCTTCGTCGGCAACCTGTCGTGGACGGTCACCCCGGACATGCTCACCGCCGCGTTCCAGCAGTGCGGCAACGTGGTCGGCGCGCGGGTGCTCTACGACGGCGAAACCGGTCGCTCCCGGGGCTACGGCTTCGTCTGCTACTCCACAAAGGAGGAGATGGACCAGGCTATCGAAACGCTCAATGGAACGGTAAATCCATGCCAAATTTCCACCATCTCTCTTCTGTTTGCTACATGAAAAGCTGCATATGTGTATCTCTAGATGCAAACTTCTCAATTGCTAATCCGGCACTAACTACAAATCTGGCACTAATGCACCTGCTAAACTTTCAGATTCAGAATTTACAAATGGACGATTTCAGAGAATTTTGCAGTGACTGAAATGTGTTTGCTAATCACTGACATTGCAAAGAAGTTCTTTGAATTAGTACTGTATGCCATCCCAGAATTGAAAGACTTAACCAGAATTTGCATGGAACTTCATTATACTAAGCAAAAAATTCGGAGTTTGCAGGACACGATTGAACTGAATATTAATGCATCTTGCAGGAAATAGAGGGCAGGGAGATCCGGGTCAACTTGGCCCTCGGGAAGAGATACTAGAACTCATATCGCTTCACATTGGAGAAACTTGCACTCGCTGTGTGCAATGCGAATTTCAAGCAACCAAGGAGGCGGCCATTGCTCGCCGGATCGCATCGCAAGAGCAGGAACATGAGAGAGAGATTTCTGAATTATGGCATCGCAGAACTGATGTATCTATTTGGTGTATATTTACTGATGTGAATTGCCATTGAGCAGTATTGGGTTGCTCGCTGTCAGAGATTTCAACAGTTCCATGCTCTTGGAACTGCATTTTTTTTCACTCCTCTTGCAGTTCGGGTTGCTGTTTGTTTGCCCAGTGTGCTAGCTGAAGATATACTTGCTACCATAAGATGTTTAATTGCGATGGTTCCTTGACCATTCTAGTAGAAATCAAGTCGGATTCTTGCGAATTTCAAGCTGTTATTCGGTGAATTAACACTCAATATTGGTACCGCCTACTGCCATTGCAAATCCTCCTTGCAACACTGAACTTCTGGCAGACTATTACATTGCTCAGAGAGTAAAACAGACACAAATTTCGGAACTCGTGGCAAACGGCAAACCTTAGACCGCCATGAAACTTCTAAGCACTATGACGGATCATCAGTGACAGTGACAAATTTCTGCAAAAAAAAAGAGAGAGAAAAAAATCAGTTCAAGGGTGACTTCCACACACTGGCAGTCTGGCAGAGAGACAGAGGCTAAGAAAATACCAGCATTTCCCTTCTTCCACTGAAAAATGTTAACAGAATAAAATGGAAATCGAGGTTTTCTTGCTCACAAAAAAAGAAGAAAAAAAGGAATGAAACGAGAGCCACTCGTGTGAGCGTGACATGTCTCCTCGTTGGCGCCACGAGAGGCA
Source organism: Stipa capillata (assembly GCA_019208055.1). Lineage (NCBI taxonomy): Eukaryota > Viridiplantae > Streptophyta > Magnoliopsida > Poales > Poaceae > Stipa > Stipa capillata. Next base: position 851,302 of record JAGXJF010004340.1, read on the forward strand.
ACCAAACCAACCACCACATCCTAGCTTACACTACGCAGCCTCCGCGCCACACACCACCACCACCACCACTCCGCGGAGACTCCGAGGCCACCTACTCCTCACCTCACCGCCATGGCCATCACCACCGCCTCCAGCCTTGCCCTCCACGCCGCCCCATCCTCCACCACCCGCCGCCGCATAGTCGTCGCCTCTGCAGTGCGTCTCGACCGGCGCTCGGCGGTCCTCCTGCTGCTGTCCGCCGCGGGGGCTGGGTCGTCGGCGGTGCCGCCCGCGAACGCCGCGGGAAGCATCGGGCTGTTCGGCATCCGGAAGAAGCTGGAGCGGGCGGAGGAGGCGGCAGCGGAGGCGGCGCGGGAGGTCGGGGAGGCGGCGGTGGAGGCCGCGGAGGCCGGCGGGGAGGCGGTGGCGGAGGCCGGGAAGGAGGTCGCCGGGGAGGGCATGCAGCTGGTGGCCGGAGCGGGGATCGCCGGGGACGGGCTCGTGCAGGCCGGGGCGGTCGCCGGCGCCGAGGCGCTCGGGGTCGTCGTGGGCTTGTCGGTGGTCAATGGCATCCTGAGGCCTGAGGCGTAGACACCCTGCTGCGTCGCGTTGGGCTCCTAGTTTTTTGGCACATCATCTGTTTCATTTGGGTTTAGTGCTTAACTCGCCATTTTAATTTGTTAATGACTTGATTATAGAGTGATCAGCGACGGATGGTCGTGGTGGTGTTCCGTTTCATGTTTGTATTGGCCATTGTGTTCTACTGCCACGCCTGGTATTTGTAGCCTAAGTTGTAAAATGTGTTGTCATACTAAGAATATAATGTGATATTTCGAAAATAAAAGGCTGAGGATGGCTTTAGAACATGTTAGAGATACGAGACTATATCTAAGAAATCCTACAAGAATTTTCAGGGAAGTGAACAAAGTGCAATCGCCACATGAATGCTAGAACAAAAATGCTGTGTTCTGTGCTTAAGGGCATTGTTTGCACCAGTGAGATCCACGAACACTGACAAAACTGTCGAGTGAGTTGTTCAAAATAATCATCGCATTTTCAAAAATGAAATTCGCGTTCCACGAAAAGAATTGTCAAGCGTACAGGAGCTGGGAACCATGAATCCTATTTTAGCTACGTCGGTGGCGGAGCTTGAACAAGACAGTAGAGGGGGCCAAGTTAATAAACTGTGCTACAAAATTCTAATAAATAATTTGATCAATTTGTAGCCAAAATTTTTAGTTAATGTATTAGTAGCAACTAGTAGTCAAAATTCCATTTAGAAGAGCCTTAGCTAAGCTCCGCTGACTGCCGACATTCATTCTCTCTTGATCTACAGTCCAGACGTATTTGTCATTGTTTTCTCGTATTTCTTCTTTTTTTGAAATCGTTTTTCTCGTATTTGTGGTCTGGCTAACTCAGGAAAAAGAATTTGATTTTGTGTCAAATCCCATTGGAAGAGAAGTGATAGCGTGGGCCCTAGCACGTAGCCCAGAACTCTCTCTTGGTTTCCAAAACAAAAACAAAAGGCGAAAAAAGAAAACAACAGAGGGGAAAAAAAGCGAAAATAAAAATCACATAGCCATTTCCGAATGGCGACGGCCATCCTCCGCCGCCCGCTCCTCGCCGCGCTTCTTCCCGCCGCCGCCGTTTCCTCCTCCTCCCGCCACTCATGCTTCCACCTCCGGCGACGTCGGTCTCCGCCTCCAGTCCTCGCCGTCTCCTCCGACTCCTCCAAACCCCTCGCCTCCTCCTCTTCCACCACCACCGGCGGCGACAGCCCCGACGAGGAGCCTGTCCTGCCTCTCCTCCAGGAACTCGCTGTAAGATACTCATTCTAGCGCCTCGAATCCACATTGGATTTGGATTAAGAAAAGATGTGTTAATTGCGTTGTTTTGTTGGTAGGATTGCTTGTTTCTCCCGCCTAAATTCCTCTCCCAGCTGCCCCGCGACCTTCGCCTCGATGTAAGCAGTTACTACTCCAGTTCAAACCAGAATTCATCTACATACTTGCTAAATATTTGATTTTGGATATGTGATGTCAAGCAAAGCGTACTCAATTAGCAGTATTGAGGCAGTAACAGCATGTTTTAACTATCATGTTTTAACTGTAATTAGGAATTCTAGTTTGGTTTATTTCATCCAACAAGTTTTGTTGTTGTTGTTGTTGTTGTTGAAGCTCAATGATGCGGCATTTGATCTATCCAATGGGCCTGTTCTCGATGAGGTAGGTACCAACTCCTAACTATTAAGGAATTCAGTGATTAGATAAGTAAGAAAGATCAATTTTGATGCAACCGTGCACTTGCATCATCCTTGTCATTTCTTTACCGAGCTGTAGTGTGGCCAAGAAGTGGGAGATCTGATGCTGAATCTTGCAAGAGCATGGGAGATGGCTGACACGTCGACATCAAATAGCCTTGTCAAGCAGCTGCCGTCAATGGAGCCCTACTTGACGGGCAGCGCCAAATCAGGCACAGATTGCTTCTATATATTGTCGAAATTTCTGTTTTATGGAACGTGGTTTCTTGATTGAAGGTTCTGTTCCTTGCTGTTTTCTTTACATAGCGTAGCATTTGGCAAGCGGCTGGTGTCAGCTGGAAGCAAGTTTCAGGCTATGGGGCAGTACGGCAATGGAGAGGTCAAGAAGGTCAGTCACTCACATACAATCTATCCATGCTGTTTTTCCTGAATTATTTTAGGTACATTTGCTTAGTGCTGGCCCAGCTGGCTAACGATTTGATTATGTCACAAAACATGAGATCGTGTTTTGATATTTCGATTGGGGTCAGTAAGCAGGTTGGTTCCATGTCAAACAATTGTGTAAATTGGTTGCAGCAGGATAAAAATTATATCTGGAATGTGGATGTATAGTGAAGGATCCAACCTATGGAGACATAAGAAAAATTACAAATTCATTGTGTCATGATGCTTCAGCATGGCTTCATGTTCTGTCTCGTTGCTAAGTTACCTTGCATCCTGTCTTCAGTGATTTGTCAAAAAGGTTGAGCCACACAGGCATCTGCCAATGTAACATTCTTTTGTTGTACTTCTTTAGATTGCTGAAACAATGACCAAGATCGGTAAGCTTTTATCGAAACACCCAGTGATTCAATCTGAAGTACAGGCTATGAAAGAAAAAAGAAAACTGAAGGTAAGGGCCTCTCTGCACTTTGATCACCTTCAGGTGAACTGTATATGCAGTGTCATGGTTTAATTCTCGTGCCCTTATCTTGTCAGTTTGGAGAGCTTGAATTCGACTTGACAACACAAAAGGCCTATATTGGTGCTGCAGTTGGACTGGCTTTCGGGTAACTTCCAGAACCATACTGCCCATATAGCATTTCTTCCATTGAAGCAAACATAGTTTTCCTTTTCTGGTCAGCTGTTGAGCATGCAATATAGTATATATTAAGAAACATGCCACATGTCACTTCCATGCTTCCAGCATGACACCTTTGGTCAATATTAATAAATACATAGATGGTTGAATATAGTTATCAACTTCATATTTGAGTTGCACGCATCTCATACTGCAAATTTTACACTGATTAGATTCTATATAGAGTGATTGGTTATCTTATCATTATCCAGCATTATGAACATACAGGCTGTTGAATATCATTTTACAAATAGGCATTCTAATGATATCCAATTAACTGAGGATACATGCACGTCATGCTTCATAAATTAAATCCATTACCAGTTAAGCATGTGCGTTAGATAATTCGGTTGCACAGACTCCTCTGTGATGACATGAATGCTCAACCAAGGAGATGGTTTAATATACATGTCTAGCTTTTGAAGGTACTAACTTACATCTCAGTATCTCACACTACTTTCCGATACAGATTTTTCTCCTGGCGACTAGCCCAAGGCGTGCAAAGCATTCCAAATAGCTCGCAGTACGCAAACGACAGCTCATTGCAGCTGGCCAAGGTAATAACACTAGAATCTGAAGGTTACAGGGTTAACCATGCGAATTATGTTTCCCTATCCTGCTAATTTCTCCCATGCTGTTTTTCAATTTTTTTTCCAACGCAGTCACTCAAGGTCGCGCTGCTTGTTCTTGGCTACACTTCTACCGCCCTATCCGTGTCCGCGGCGGTGGGGCTTGTGATACTAGCGCAGCGTATGAGCCCTGAGAGCAAATCGGACTAACTGCCTTTCAGTGTCTTTTGTGGACCTCATGCCGTCTTATGCTCGAAGATTGTAATGCTACCTTGACTTAAATAAAATCTCTCTTTACCATCGCAAATATAAAAGGCAATGCTGATTGTCACCTGTACGTGTTTGTACTATCGACATTCGAACCTATCGATGTATGGGGTGTTCTGTACAAAAATGAGGTTCTGTTTGTTGGTCATAAACTAGCCGAGCTCTTAAGTGAAAAAAGGTGAAACAGCTCGAGAACGACTACTTACAGCTTCAGGGCATGTGATCTTCATTTACATTTTTACAATTGTTGTTTTTGGCATGTGATGTACCATTCATTTACATTTTTTAAATTGTTGCTCTGAGCATGATGGTGATAACTACAAGAATTTACAGTCTGAATCTTTTTATACTGATTGGATGGCTGAGATCGAGAGAGTGCACAAAGTATGTACTACAAAACAAAAGTTCATAGCACCTAGCAGGCGATAAAACAGTGACCTTGTAATTCTTCTTCTATTTTATTTCATCTTCGACAAGACTATATTTTTTAGAGGATTCTCCGCAAGGATCTCAGACCGATCTGCCAAGCTGGCCTTGCAATAATTTTGGAGAACCCAAACCCGCCGTAAGCCCAGCCCGGCCCAGCCCGGCCCAATTTACCTCCACAAAAACCCACACCTCTCCACCTCTCCTGCTGCTCTTCTTCTCCAACTCCCTATCCCCACCTCACAATCCCATCTACCACCCAAACCCCAAGCAAGAAAGAAATGGCTTCTTCCACCCAGGGTCAGGTCATCACCTGCAAAGGTAATCTTGGTGCCCTGCTCCAGTTTGCATCGGTCGTAGCAGTGTTTTGGTTGGCGTTTCTTGGAATGGTTTGGTTTGATCTGGAGTGGGGAATTCTTGGGTGGATTGTGCGTGCGTGCAGCGGCGGTGGCGTGGGAGGCGAACAAGCCGCTGGTGATCGAGGACGTGCAGGTGGCTCCGCCGCAGGCCGGCGAGGTCCGCGTCAAGATCCTCTCCAACGCGCTCTGCCACACCGACTACTACACCTGGAGCGGCAAGGTCTCTCCTTTCCCTACACACTGTGTGCTTCTTCGAATCTAGGTTTCTTGATGTTCCAAGAACTAGTCACCTACCCTGGTATTGGTAGTCATCGTCTCTTCCCAAACCCAACCACAGCACCGGTGCTGATAGTTAGTGACTGCACCAAATGGAATTGGTTTTTCCTTTCGTTAATACTGCACTGTACCGCGCGCTTAACATCGTGACAAGTTATTGTTGCAAGGACCTTGTTGTTTTCTAGATTATTATTCTGAGCTGGAAGAGTAAACGTGATGTGGCCAAAAAATTTGGATTACTTCTAGGTAGATTGTATGAGTTGTTCCTGTTTTTAACTCGTCATCGTCATCGAGTGAGAATTGCTGTAGATTGACGTTAACTGGTGGATGGATAAAATAAAATTTGTAGAAACCTCAAAGTGTCACTAGATGTCTACTATATGTTTGTAGAGATTTACTAGACTCTGGTCATGTCATAAAAGAATTTTATTTGCTGTGCAGGATCCTGAGGGTCTCTTTCCTTGCATTCTTGGTCACGAGGCTGCTGGGTAAGCATATAGATTTGTGTTGGTTCCATATATGACCATGTACAGCTAAAGCTAAATAATTGGGAACTGATAATTTCACTTTCGTTTGTGTTAATAGAATCGTTGAAAGTGTCGGCGAAGGAGTAACCGAGGTGCAGCCTGGGGATCATGTCATTCCTTGTTACCAAGCAGAGTGCAGAGACTGCAAGATGTGCAATAGTGGAAAGACCAACCTCTGCGGTAAAATTCGTGGTGCCACAGGGGTAGGTGTCATGATGAATGACTGCAAGAGCCGGTTCTCGATAAATGGGAAACCCATTTACCATTTCATGGGGACATCGACATTCAGCCAATATACTGTTGTGCATGATGTCAGTGTTGCCAAGATCAACCCACAGGCACCCCTAGAAAAAGTCTGCTTGCTTGGCTGTGGTGTTTCTACCGGTAGGTTCTTGTATGTGACCCGGTATAGCTTTTCACCATATTAGTTTGCGCAGATCTGATGTCTTGTTGATTATCAGTATAGTTTTGCTGTCACATAGGATCGTTCTGTAGTTTTACATGCTACTAAACAAACTTCACATGCAGATGTCACTGGTTTGTTTGCTTGAATGTATTGCTGTATTATTACCAATACATTTGAAATGCTATGGTTAGCATCAAGGGTCTCTTTTCTGTTTTCTTTTGCTGAAATCACTTTCTCTTAATTTAGAGTTTCTTTATTTCAATAAAAGATGTAAGCATCTTTTTCCATAAATGTAGAAAGCTTCACCATGTTTGTGTCACGATGCCGCAAGGTTCCTACTCTTGTGTAAACTGGAGACAGGATTCCATACTGTGTTTACACCTGTTGAAGTACTGATAACACTATGAGTAGCACTTCCACATTCTTGTACTATCCTCTAGATAATTTGCAATAATAGTTTTTGACCCGGCATTTGCAAGAATTGTTATTATCTGTTTGTCTATATATCTTACAAATTACAATCATTTAGGCCTTGGAGCTGTATGGAACACTGCAAAGGTTGAAGCAGGTTCCATTGTTGCTATTTTTGGTCTTGGCACAGTTGGACTTGCAGTAAGTAAAATTTGGCACATGCTTAGATACCTGAGTCTGGAAAGAGAGCTTTGACATCTGAACTTTCCTTTTTAGGTTGCTGAGGGAGCGAAATCAGCTGGTGCTTCTCGGATTATTGGCATTGACATTGATAGCAAAAAGTTTGATGTTGGTATGGTTTATAGTTCTTGTAGTTCTGTTCATTGTGCATTTTGGTTCCTTGAAAGTTTAGGGGGTGTTTGGTTGGGCTTTTCACTGAAAAAAGCTGCAGCCCAACCGCTTTTGCCAACGGTAACTGTGGGCTTTGCAGTGCAAATTTAGCTGTTTGGAAAAGATGCCTTCTGTTAGCTTTTTACAATGTGCTGAAACTTCAGTGCTCATTTTCTAAAATGCTGTAGATGGTTTGGATCAAACAAAAGCCATATCAGCTTTTTCAGATAGCCAGCCAACAGCAGCTTTGTCAACAGCCATAGCCCAACCAAACAGCCCTTAGAAACGCGTGATATGTTATTTTCCTTGTAAGTACACAAGTTCTTCTATTCAACTGCTGAAAGTGAGCAATTCACATTCTTGTCTTCTGAGGGTAGATGTAAGTGCCTGTCTGGTGTGTTAAGTTGTTTGTGGAAGCCTTTTAATAATTTTCTGTTGCTTTGAAAGAAGCTGGAAGTATTCTCCTGAATCTTTTGTGGGGAAAAAGAATCTTCAATACAATATTTGGTTGGGTTAATCCTTCATATAATATTTATAATACAAGTAATATAACAGGCACCCACTACCAGAAGTTTATTAGGCGTTTTGTGCTTTTATCACTATAATTTGTTTTAAAGCTGCAAAGGGCAACTTTGATGCAACATACTGAATTACATTCTTTTTTAGCACATTCAGATCCAGAGATCACGAGAATCTACTTTTCTTCTCTCATGGTAATATGCGAATATGTGCTACAAATGTATCCTTGCAAACTTGATGTGCTGGTACTTGTTACCTTGCTTATTAATAACATGGCCTTTAGTACCGGATGCTATAATTTAAGATTTAACAATAAAATTTGTATTCCTTGATTATGTTATGAAGATTCAAAGTTGTCTCTGCTGATTAAACGTAGCTTATTTTATAATTTCCTTTTCCTTTCCTGTTTGCAGCTAAGAACTTTGGAGTTACAGAATTTGTGAACCCAAAAGACCATGACAAAACAATCCAGCAGGTCATAGTTGACCTTACGGATGGTGGTGTGGATTACAGTTTTGAATGCATTGGAAATGTTTCTATCATGAGGGCTGCACTGGAATGCTGCCACAAGGTAAGCTAGAGTTGCAGTTTGTGTCTACAACATGTTTAATTGTGTATGAAGTTTGTGAACTGTTGCAAATTGATAGCAAACCTCACATACTAATTCACATCTCTTCGTATAAATACCTTACCCAAGCAATTCACAGTCTCGGCTTGATGCTATCATTGAATATCCATTTCTAAATAGCAAAAGATATTTAAGCTGGAAGATAAAGGAACAATGTTGCATTCTGATATGATGTATACCTGTTTTTTCAAAATATGGTAGTATGGTGTATCTGTTGTCAGCTTCTTATTTATAGATCTCTTATATGTCATGTCTTCCAGCCATCTGGAAGTAAAATATCATGCCTGCACGTGGTGTATCTGTTGTCAAATTCTCATTTATAGATCTCTTATATCTCATGTTTTCCAGCCATCTTGAAGTAAAATATCATTCCCGCACTGATTTAATTTCTGTGGGCATGCCTGTAGGGCTGGGGTACCTCTGTAGTCGTTGGTGTAGCTGCGTCTGGCCAGGAGATCGCTACGCGGCCATTCCAGCTTGTCACTGGCCGTGTCTGGAAGGGAACAGCTTTTGGCGGCTTCAAGAGCCGAACCCAGGTTCCATGGCTTGTTGAGAAGTACATGAACAAGGTATTGTATTATCTCGAACAGACAAAAACCACATGTTAAGAGCAGTTTTTCCATCTCAAACAAAATTTGCCCTACCTATCGTCCACAGGAAATCAAGGTGGACGAGTACATCACTCACAACATGAACTTGAGTGATATTAACAAGGCGTTTGACCTGCTGCACGAAGGTGGCTGCCTGCGCTGTGTGCTGGCGATGGAACATTGAAATTTCACTATGCTTTTGACTGCTTCGAAGCCAAGCTATTTGCATCTTGTCAAATTGTAATGCAGATCTACCTTCCCCCTGGGACTAGAACTCTTTTGCCCCGTTTGCCCTAGAAACTCAAGCCACTGATATAATAAAATGTTATGTTGGATGGTTGGGATTGTTACTGCCAGAGCTCTAGTATGTTTTACTTTTTGACTTGTAACTCTATTGGATTTGCCAATATGTGCTGCAATTTAGCTTCGTCAAATCAGCTGGAAACCGCCCTCTCCGAGTAACTCCGAGTAAGCCACGTGCAGAAGTTTATAAAAATCTAAAAATAAATTACCATGCTTCGAGGAGGTGATGTTCTATAAACCTGATAATTTTCAATATCAAACCCAATAGTTTCGAGAGTTTAAGCCAAAACTGAAAAGTGTGCTCCATAAGCTAGAAGTATATCACTACTCGGGGAAGATTCAGCCAGTAAAACAATACAGCAGTTTAAAGTATTGTGCAGGAAAGAGAAACATACATTTCCGTATACAGCTACAACGTCACAGCATTTGATAGTTGCCTAATTGGCTTGTTTGATACAAGAGTACATAGTATTCTGATGCTTAGAAAAAGCCCGTTGGCACTGGCAAGTTCCTCCAGCCGCTGGTAACTAACTACTTGCACTGCGTGAAGAATCACAATGCTAAGATTAAACTCTGGTGTCAAAATTTCTGGATGCCATGAAGCTGTTCTTGATATCTCAGTTGACTTCCATAACTTCACAACGACCTTTCATTTCATTGCTTCTCCTCAACTTGAACACTACTGCCTGTTAATTAAAATTGGTGAAAATAAATGACTTCTAAACCAATATAACAAATATCAGCAACATAATGTCAATGACAAATCATCATGCAAGAGTTTGCTTACGAATACCAGCAAGCAATTTGTAACGGACCAGGTCATGGCAGATGTTTACAAACACCTACAAACATTATTCTAGGTCACTAAGAAAGTAGACATGAGACTCGGGTGATATCTTTTGCAAGAGAGAATCTTCCCACGGCCATCAATCTAAGGTCTAAATCTTAATTCTTAAACATGAATCCATAAGCAACTACACGGTTTTACAAGTGAAGGACTTTCTAGCTCTTCAGTCTTCTCCTCTTGGGCGACTAACCAATAGTCCTATTTATCTTTATGCCAACAGTGATAAATAATAAATTATAGAGGAAACTTTGTGGCATTACAGCGTGTTCTTTGATATGAGTACAATTCAGATACCTAGGTTTTCCTCAAATATTTCTTCACTTCTGCCGTTCTGCAAAAATGATACTAATTAACCAAATTTACCATGCAAAAAATTAGGGCGGGAATTATAGACTACCGTGGCATGAATCTCCTTGTATGGCAAGATGTATCTATTTATAGCTTGTCAATTTAAACTGATCACTTAAACATATGGAAATGTTAATACACGGATCTGTGTTCTAACGTGCAAGCAAAGAACAGAAGAAAGCTGTATGTAAATTAATATGAATATTTTTTAGTAATTACCAATCCCAACTCGTGGCTTTCTCTCGCCAGTGGAGGGCTTCTTCTTCATGTAGCAGCCGTTCCAATCACCTCCGTCTTGCGAATAGTAATCCATTGGGTAATCTCCTCCAAAATCATTGCCGCCACAGTTACCACTACTGCAATCACAATCTCCACAATTTCCTGATCCTGAACAACACCCACTGCCACCTCCACCACCACATTCCCTGCTCCCCTTCTCCCACCACCCAGGAACATATCCCAGGGCAACATCAAACTCAAAGGTTGTCAGCATTGGCTTCTTGAATCCCTCCCCCCAATCAATCGACAACCGAGGACACGCAATCTGCACCCATGCATCAACGGAATCACCAAACAGCTCCATCCTCACCGGGGAGAGCTCCGACATGAGCACTACTGTGTGCTCCAACCCTTTCTCCTCCAGATGCTCTACCACCCGGTCGAGAACCTTCACGCTCCCCTGCCGCCCCAGGGTGCCGAGTATAACTCCCCAGCTCTTGGCCTTCCTTGCTGCCAGCACCGCCTCCTTCCTCGCCTGCTTCATCCCAACATGGTCGTACTCCTCCAGCACAAGCACACCAAGAAATGGGTCAAACCGGTAGGCCTTCACACCAGGGTTGGCTATCATGAACGCCTCGAGGTGGAACCTGCCGTCTGCGACAAACACCACCGCGCCCACCCCCTCCGACTTCTTCAGTGCAGGCGCGGTGCACCCGAGAATCTCGCCGGCGGAGAGCGGCTTCGCCTGTGGCACGACGATGTCGCGGTAACCCTCCCGCGTGAGCATCTCGCGCGCGGCGTGCACAGCCGAGATGAACTGCACGGTGCCGGCGAGGGCGAGGCGGGGCGCCACGGCAGGGTCTGGGAAGGCGTTGCGGACGGCGGCCGCGAGGCGGAGCGCGTCGACGCGGATCTCGACGAAGACGTAGAGCACGGGCAGGAGGGATGACGTGACGGGGACGAGGCAGGAGTGGCCGTAGTGGACGAGGAGGTCGGCGGCGAGGGCCTTGGCGGGGCGGTCGGCGAGGCAGCAGGCGCCGTAGGTGGGGTCGGCGAGGATGAGGACGTCGTTGGAGGGGTCCTCGGCGAGGAACGGGCCGAGGAGGTGGGAGAGGGGCAGGGAGAAGAGGAGCAGGCCCTCGGGGAGCTGCAGCGCGGCGCGGCGCGCGCCGGAGGAGCGGATGCGGTGCGCGGTCTTGGGGAGCTCGAAGTTGTAGGCAGCCGGGAGGAGCGAGGTGGCGGCCGCGGCTAGGGTCGGGTCGGAGAGGATGGAGGGCGGGATCGGGGTGTGGACGAACCGCTTGGGGGCCTTCTTCTTGGAGCCCTGCGACGCGTCCGCCGTGACAGCGAGCGAGGTGGACGGGTCGCCGGCGTCCATGGCGGAGGCGGCGGCGGCGATGGGCGGGGAGAGAGGAGAAGAGGGTTTAGCTTCTTTTACCAACACGAGGCGAGACGGAGCCTGACGATGCCACGTAAGTGAGGTCTGCCTAGCCCAAAAAGGCCCAATAGATGGCCCAAACATGAAGCCCGGTTACGGCCCGCCCACTAGAAATGTGGGTCAACTTGGGCTTTCGTTGGCCCAGTTGTGCTCGCCGCCGTCGTCTTCTTCCTCCGTGGCCATTCATTACCCATCCCCAAAAATATACTCCTCCGATTTCGATTTCGACGAAAGAAGTAGAAAAAAAGCAGCACCTCCGGAGAACACCCGCTCCATTCGAGAATCCATCACAGGGAGGGGCAGCGAGAGAGTGGGGAAGGGCGAGGTCGATGGCGGCGTGCTCCCGCCCTCTCTTCGTGTCCGCCTCGCCGTCGCCGGCTGCGAGCCGTCGGGCCGCTCCTCCTCTTCTCCGCCTTCACACGGTAACCACTTGCTCTCGCTGCCATCCATTCATCCATCTCCATCTCGAGCAACTTCTCTGCTTCTGTTGATTGCTTGCTTCTAGTATGAGTGTCTCGATGCTGCAATTGCTGTCCAATTTCTTTTTTAGAACCATAGGGCAGACACCTGGTTCTACCCATTTCCGTTAAGAACAATTGCTGACCAAATTAGCAAGGCAGCTCATGGATCCACATATATGTATAGCTATGCTGGTGATTGATTCGGTGAACCAGCCCGACCAGTCCATAGGTTGTTTGCTTGCTTGGGAGTAGAAATTCATAAATATAGTGTACTAGTGTTGCTGCTTCGATTCCCAAACTGATTCATGGCGCTGCTGTTTTTTGTTTCTGTTTGCCACCAAGAGTTATCGCCAGTTTAAACCATTTTTGATTGAATTGACAGGTAGCAGTTGTGTCCATATGGGAACCTAACAGTCCTCTACGATCAGCAACTTGTTGTTTTGCTGCAAGGAGACACAAACGCTACAGTAATACAGCAAGGGGATCCATCCATGGTTCAGCAAGTGGAGCGTCAATCTCTGCAACGCTGCGGGCAATAAAGAGAATGCTTTCTCGCTATGCTTCCATGTTATTCATCTTGCGTGGTAATCTCGGCCGATGTAGGAGGGTTCCGAGTGCCACGATTCAGGATGGGGCATCCAAGCATGTCATGTCCATTGGTTTTGGCCGTGCAATTTTAGGGATGGTGCTTGTCATGTCTTTGTCTGCACCCACCTACTACACAGCACCTCCATGTAAGAGCTGGCATTGGTACAGACCTACATTTTGATTCTTGCTCTTTGTTTTTCTTGATCCTACTTTATTCTAACCATGTCTTAAATCTGCTGTTTGATAACCCAAGCATCCGCACTCACAGAGGAAAATTTGCTTTTCCTGGAAGCTTGGCGAGCAGTTGATCGTGCATACTATGACAAGTCATTCAATGGACAAAGTTGGTTTAGATACCGCGAAACTGCTCTTCGCAATGAACCAATGAATACACGGGAAGAGACATGTATGATTCTAATTGTGCCCTTACCATTTCTCTTGTTTATTGGACTGGTAAATAATTCCTGGTATAAAAATCTTGCTTTGAATCTTACCTCTCTAACACACTAACATTATGTGGTGTCTCAAGGCTAGTACTTCTGCAAGACATCACATGCCACTTTATATTGCGGAAAGACAATAATTGGATCAAAGGATCATTATTCATATTGGTGTCAGTTAGGCCTAGGGTGTTACATGTTTTTGTATCACATATAGTTATTATGTCGTAGCTGCTTTGGTTGAGTCTGAAATTAAAAACCTTAATAAACTAATTGGTTAATGGAAGTGCTCCAGTCAAGAACTTAAAGAGAGCAACTATCTGTACAGAAATGAGAGCTTTCGTATTGCTACAGTTTTGATGCTATGCGTTCAAATTTGCTTACCTCACATCTTGTTTCAGATGTAGCAATAAAGAAAATGCTTTTAACCTTGGATGATCCATTCACTCGTTTCTTGGAACCCGAGAAATTTAAGAGTTTGCGGGTATGATACTCATATAGACTTCAATTCCTTCTCGTTTAATATAGCATAAACTGCTTTCTGATGCATGCCATTACCTTTTCTGAAGTAAGTCTGGCACGCAAGGCGCCCTCACAGGTGTTGGCTTATCCATTGGCTACCCAATGGCACTTAATGGATCGCCTACAGGGCTTGCTGTAATGTCAGCGGCCCCAGGGGGTCCTGCAGAAAAGGCTGGCATTCTGTCTGGAGACGTTATTTTGGCAATTGACAACAGAAGCGCAGAAGACATGGATATATATGATGCAGCAAATCGCTTACAGTAAGACCTATTATTAATAATATATGATCAGTGGCAAATTGTAGTATTAGCGAGGATGTTCCTCCATTGTGGTTTGAAGTTGTGTGTCTTTGCTGGGTGCTTGTTTGATACTTTCCAGTCTCTGCGCGAGTGTTGCATACTTAATATTTTAATGGCTGGCAATCTTCCATTGAATTCTTGCTAGGGGCCCTGAAGGAAGCTCGGTAGATTTGACTATTCGCAGTGGAGTCAATACCAGACATGTTGTTTTGAAGTAAGTTCCTGCACACCATCTTCTTTTAGTTTCTTCAGAACAAAGGATTCAATTTGTTACTCATGGCTGAAGAGTTGTCATTGCTCACTCATCTTATTTGATATATGCTAGGCGAGAAAGATATACTTTAAACCCAGTAAGGTCAAGGATGTGTGAGATTCCAGGTTCGAAAGACAGCTCAAAGATCGGTTACATCAAACTAACAACTTTTAACCAAAATGCTGCAGGTTTGAGCTGGTTCTAAATTCTAATGTCTTTCTGAAACATTTTATTGTTTTGTAGATGTCAAACTCTGCTGATCATATCACTTGATTATCCTATTCCAGGATCTGTTAAGGAAGCCATTAAGAAATTAAGGGACAATAATGTGAAGGCCTTTGTGTTGGATCTGCGGAATAACAGGTTTGTGCCTGCAGAATTGGAGTGTATTTTCACCTGATTCTATTGAAACCTCTACATGGTTATGTTTGATGCAGTGGTGGCCTTTTTCCTGAAGGAATTGAAATTGCAAAGATTTGGTAAGCTTGTTTACATCATATTTTAATATATGTCGTTTGTTTGTCTGCATATGCATAGGTAGTCTTCTTAATTAGTTCATTAATTATGTCTTAAACTGGTGTATGCCTAGATTTGCTCTAAACTGCAAACTACTTTCTTCATTCTTTTTATCCTTATTAAATTGGACTAAATTGAGTCTAGAGTTTTACATGTGCTACTCTTACTTTGTCAGGATGGACAAGGGTGTCATTGTCTATATATGTGATAGCCGAGGTGTCCGTGACATTTACGAGGCAGATGGAGCTAGCACAATTGCTGCATCGGAACCTTTAGTTGTCCTGGTATGAGCTACCGCTTTGCTGATGCAATGAGAGATACAGTTTAGTTAATTGATCCGATGATGATGAACCTGATGATGTTATTATCGATCACTTTTCCGTTCGTAATGTGATATCACTTTAGGTTATATATTTACCTGATCCATGATATAATACTTTACATCACAAGAAGCCATTTTTGGACTCGTTACCAGGTAAACAAAGGAACAGCAAGTGCAAGCGAGATCCTTGCCGGAGCACTGAAAGACAACAAGAGGGCGGTCGTATATGGGGAACCGACATATGGAAAAGGGTGCTGCCCTGCTCTCCCTTCATCATCTCCTTCCGATTTCGCATCCTTAGTATCTCACTCCACTTATCTTTACATGCCAATTTCCAGGAAGATTCAGTCAGTTTTTGCGCTATCTGATGGCTCAGGGTTAGCTGTGACAGTGGCGCGCTATGAAACCCCTGCGCACACCGACATTGACAAGGTAAGCATTGCATGGCATGCCTGATGCACGCACAGTGAATGTTGATGATGACGGATTGTTTGTTGCTAAAAAGGTTGGTGTGATCCCCGACCGGCCGCTGCCATCGTCGTTCCCGACAGACGAAGACGGCTTCTGCAGCTGCCTCAAGGACTCGGCCTCTCCTTGCAATCTTAACGCTGCGCGGCTGTTCGCGAGATCGTGACATGAAGTGTTTGCTGTGGGCGAGCTCTGGTTCGGGGTGCGTCGATGCTTCAATTCATTTTGTTCACATTTATCTTGGGTTCCAGTTTCACCGGTTCGATGGAACTGTCCAGGTATGCGTCACTGAAAAGATCATCATGTATCAAAGCCCATCTGTTCGTCGTCGTAAAATATTGATTTGTCCATAAATGTAAGTCAAATTCCTTTTTCTTTTCATTCTGATGTAAGAATTTGACTATGATTTTGAAAGGCAAATCAAATGTCATTTTTTCCATATAGTCAACCTATATGCTTTCATATAGTTATCATTTTTAACCACTTGGATTCTATAGCGACCTATACTTAAGAACGGCATATCTGGGATCGGCCTTGCTATCCGACAAGGCTGAATGAACTCTGACGACACAATGACACAGGTTTTACGATGCAAGCAAAACTTCACCCACACGATGGTAACGTCAGGATCTCACGAGAAGTATTACTTGAACCAAAACAAAGCCTAAATTTTCAAGAAGGGTAACTGTATTACACGCTCCACCATAAAGAATCCTAATGAGCCATCGTCTACTCAAAATTCTATCACATGTGTAAACTTAATGATCTCCATCCAGCGGAGATGATCAAGCCATGAGGAATCAGCGTCACTGATCAGCATATTGCACACCAATATGAACCTATAATGAGAGAACAGGGAAATCGTGGTGAGAATAGCACAAATTTCAATCACATTACAGTGAAAAAAGATGAGGTGGTATAGATTGGTGAACATTAGAAGCATAAAAATACACTGGATAGAGGGGCAAACCAGTCAAACATTTACTGGATTATTACTAAAATAGACAGCAGAACAAATTTGCATAGCGGATCAACACTGAGGTATCAGTGTGCAGAGCAGAGTCCACATTGACATAAGAGTTTTTTCTAGACTACACAGGCGATCTGCACATCTGCGCACTAAAGAGAGAAGGCCATAGAGTGGCAGATGTACGATGGAGGCACTAGGGCAGTGAGAAATAAGGGTAGATAACTGAAACAGTTTGAGCAAGGAACAAGGCAGAACAACTCAGCAACCAACAAATTTACCTTTTCTATCTGGCAAAGTAAACAAAATCTATTCCACTTTTGCAACTTTCCTTTGCTCAATTTGGCCAGTCAATTCGCATTGCATCTCAGTCCAACTGGTTGGGACCAACGTACCACCTGGAGCAAAACAAGGATGCAACATTGATACAACTTATGCTGGATCATATGGGGAACAATTGTAACTATTTTCACACACAATGTATGATGCGTCCTTGAATCAGAGAACTAATGCTGAGTAATTTGGTACAGAAGTAACAACAGAAAGCATACCAGCTATGCTTTGCGCAGAAACAACTCCGAGTTCATTCTTCGCGGTCGAAAGGTAGTATGCCCTTGCATCACCAAGAGAGAGCTTTTGACATGATTTAAGGTTTGCAAGCTGGCCAAAAATATCAAGTACCCTGGCAAAACTAGAAGTTTATAGCTAAATCATCAAACGAAGAAAAAAAAGGTCTAGAAAATAAAGTGACTTGAAGCATGCAGATGCATGTGACCAAGAAAAATCTAATAGGGCCACGATATTTCACCCCAAAGGATACAACCAGAGCTCTAACGATGTCACCAGGGCGATATGACTGGTACATATCCACCTTGTCGATCTCAGTTGCACGAACATCTTGCTGCCTACAAACAGAAGAGCATGGCATGAGGAACTTTCATGTAATACACTATCTAAAAGGAAAGCAATGGATAAAAGTATTTGACCATAAACACACTTTGGCAATTAACTCAAAGCAATGCCTTCCAATAAATCTATGAAGAAAAGTACCAGATGGCAGCATAATAGCAAAAGAAGCTCATGAACAAAGGCCAATACCTTATCATGCCAGTGAACTTTTCCTTGACAGCCTTTGAGTCAACACACATTATGTCTGCAGAAGCCATCCTAGCCATAACCTTCGTCACCTGCAAGAGTATGAACTTTCAGCAATCAGCACTACCCCATTAAAAACAAGTTGACACGAAAAATTATCTTAGATAACCACCTACAGCTACAGCAACAGATGGTTGACCAGTACCACTACCCAGAGAAGAATATTCACACACGGCAAGAAAATGATGTTAAGCTAGCGATGAACAAGAGATGCACATGCCAAGAAAATGATTTTAAGCTAGCGATGAACAAGAGATGCACATGCCAAGAAAATGATATTACGGTAGTGATGAACTAAAGATGCCATATCCTACCTCCTCCAAAAAGAAAGATAGTACATGTAAGATCTCTCCCCTCATTTTTTTTTAGAAGGCAAGAGCCCCAGTTCCATTTTTAATTGAAAATGACTCACCAAACTCCCCTCGTTTATTCTGTAAAGTCATCTCCAGAGGTCAATAAGGAGATGGTACAAACAGAACCTTCATAAATAGTACCAGATGTTGTCGGAGAGCAAGCAGCCACCTGGAATTGTTTACTGCTAGGTTCAACACGTATGAACCACAGCCTGGATCTTCACAAACATTACCAGAACTTCAAATCAATAAGGTGTTACAGGTTCACAAGGTCTATACACACCAACACGATGCTATTAAACCTAATGTGACCTACACATATGGATCACCTGAACTAGGAAAAGTGTGTGGTCTGTGTGGTCGTCAGTACATTCGCACATGCAATGCTGGTGACTTATAGTGTTCCGAGAGCTCAGGAAAACAAGTAAAGTGCAAACTACCTATGCCGTAACCCCACCAGCCATATCCACACGCTGCATGATTACAGACGGCAACAGTAGCTAGCCACTAATTCAACGATGGCACTTGATGAGCACACACATCCGCGCAACAGCAACAAAATTTGACAGCATTTGATGAGCACACACATCCAATAAACGTTTTGCTCAGAGATAGAAATCTAACGCGGGCAATGACGACGCTCCCCGGCTGCGGCACGGCTCCATGGGCCTTGTGCCCGACCACCTCCACCGTGGACCTCTGCAACCGAATCGAACCAACCAATCGCACATGCAATCAGAAGCAGCAGCAGCAGCGCGAGGAGCGAACAACTCCAAAAGCCCTAGCTAACCCTACCTGGTCGGAGGAGCCAGGAGGGGGAGGCACGAGGCGGCGGCGCCCGGTGACCGACGCGCGCACGGAGCGGCCGTCGGCGTAGGCGCCGCGCCCGGCTTGGAGGGATGAAGAGCTCCCTAGGTGCTCCCCCGGGGTGACCACCTCGCCGCCGCCGCCGCCGTCGTGCTCCATCGCCGTGGTTGCCATGGGGTATTTGGGGTTGGGGGAAGCGGAGGAGGAGGGTTTTGCGGCTTTGCCCGTCTGACTTGCCTTTGGTGGGCTAAATAGAAACCCCATATACTTAGGCCATTCAGCCCAAAGTGTTCTTAAATAAAAATGGGCCCATGGATTTGGAGGTGTAATTTATCTCTAAAATAACTCAAAATTCCTCTAAAAAACTCAAATTTGCGCCATCGCAAAGATTTATAGATTTTAAAATGTGGCTTCTATTGGTATATATAGTGGTATGTAAAGCCTGTGGCCACATGTCAGCGAGGCGATGGATGATATTTTCGAACTTACTGAATTTTACAATTGTGCTGAGCCACCAAATTTGCCAAACTCATGGAAGAGTTGGTATACACTTAACCGAAAAGAAAATGCGTGGAAAGTTCGGGCTTAAGTCCAAGCATTCATATCTTCTTCTCCCTTGGCTTTTGCGTTGATACAAGTGATTGCAAGAAGCAAGGATTATGGAATGGTGAATTAGTATGAACATGAAAAACAAAAGAACTAAGGTATTCTGACACCCGGCATTCGCACAAAATCATTTTGACTGACATAAAATAGCATCGATGCACTCCCAGACATCATCATCAACTCGATGTCTGAAACTCTGACCACAAACACAAAACCCATAAGCCATGCACACACACACTCTCCCTATGGAACGGTGCAACGACAACGAGAGAAGCTAAGTAAATATATTTTACCTCGCCAATGAGAGAGGAAGATCACTTCAACTGTTAATAATCCAGTACATCGGCAAGGCACAACATGATATTGCCCAGCATTCTGGCAAGAATTTCCATACCCAGATTACACAAATCGGATGCATGAGAAATGAACCGCAATTTGCAAAATTAGAGAGCATCTGCCAGACTGCCAACCCCATCCTCGTTGCTTCTGGGGAAGCAGCTGAAGACAAATGAAAACATCAGGACTACAACAGGGTCACTGGGACTGTTGGAAAACTGTACACTAACCAGAGGCACGAATCAACGAGAGGTAAATCCGTAAATGACATCCTCCCAGCCTCAACCCAAGTCAACTGAAGCTAACGGTCTAACACTAGTTTATAAATCAATGGCGAGGCAGCCGCCCATGCTCGCTTAAGCTGCCTCTTGACCAGTAAGATGGGGCAAGCTTCTTCATCCGCAGAGGGGCTGATCTACTCTGCATTGCTGGTTTTTGTACACGAGGGCTTGTTGACACTACTGAATGAGGGTCATATTCCCGCCTTTCTTCTATTCGGCCAGAACTGTACTCCATTGTTATAAATGGTGAGGGATTCCGGTAGTCTAAACGCCCAGAAACCCCGCTATTCCACCAGCTACCACTACCACTGTCAAAGACAAGGCCTCCTTGGCAATAATCGTCCGGGTCGCATGATGAGTCCCTGTGGCTGTAAGAATCACCGCAAGCCTCCTCTGCATCATTGTAAACAAGTTTCAGTGCCTGCACGACTTCACCCATGAATGGCCTCTGTGACGGATCATTGTGAACACACACAGAAGCAATGGATGCCACTTTAGCTACATTGTCAAAATTGAAATTGCCACTCAGAGAAGGATCAATCAACCGCTCCAAGCCCTCCTTATGGCATAGAAGAGGACGAGCCCAAGTCACAAGGTTCTCAGGATCCCTATCATCAGACATGCGTACGGGCTTCCTTCCTGATAAAAGCTCCAGCAAGACAACCCCATAACTGTAGACATCACTCTTGACAAGAAGGTGCCCTGTCATGGCATATTCTGGAGCAACATACCTGTGTGGTCAAAGAATAATTACCTTTTTAGACACAGAGGGTAATAAAATGGACTCAAGATACTCTGGAGCATATTTATGGTACCACAATTCATTTAGAAAGTGTGATTTGTCAAGAACCGTGCCGAGCATTATTGTTGATTGACAATAAAATGGTATTGACAGCCATACTACGAACTAATCAACAGAATTATGCGGACTTTCCCCCCAATTGCAACATCAAGAAATGCATATGGAAGGCAGTTGCAGTCACACAGAGAATCGAAGCCATTCAATCATGATTTCACATAATACAAAAGGTTGTGCCATATGTATATCACTCATATTCATTAATAATATCATGGTTATTGACATCATCATAGTGGATGGATAAAAGTAAAGTGTCTTACCCAAAAGTACCCATAACCCTTGTAGAAATGGGGTGAATTCCATTGGTTGCCTCCCTTGCTAAACCAAAATCAGTAACCTTGGGAGTGAAGTCTTCCTCCAGCAATATATTGCTAGCCTTGAAGTCGCGATGTATAACATGAGGGTTTGAATCTTCATGTAGGTACGCGAGGCCTCTAGCAGCACCAAGAGCAATTTTCATCCTAACATCCCAGTTCAGCATGCCCTTATCTTTGTCAGCACCTAGACATAAAAGACTCGGATTAACACAAAGAATTATGCTGAGTGCACACATTCTTAATCCTAGGCTTACATATGGTAGAGGTAAGTATAGAATCAATGTTTGTTTTGAAAGACAGCGCGGTGCTTTCCTTGAGACACATCATTCGAGGAATTTCAGTAGTTAGATTTGTAAGGGCAGTTGAACAAACCCATGCATTTCTCTTGAGCCATATCATTACTGAATTCAAATTTCGAAGTCCTTTAACTAGAACTAGAATGGCAGCTGATTCTGCCAGTCAATGCTTCGACAAAACAAATCATTGAATCAGCCTCATGTCGTCAATTTGTTAGGAGAAACTTAGTTAAATCTTTCCACTTTAGTTGCTTCCCTATATATATGAATTTTTTGACATGGTTCCAATAGTTATCAAACATAGCTTATAGCAACTACTCCTCTGATCGTAAATAGCTATCGTTTTAGACGTTGACGTGGTCTCCAATATGCATCTTTGACCGTTACTTTTTAGATGTATATTAGCAAAAAATTATAAAAAATACATTTTGAAAAAAATTCATGACAAATCTAATGATACTACTTTCACCTCACCAATCTAAATATTTTTTAACCTACTAGTAGTCAAAGTTTGAAAAGTTTGACCACACGTTTTCTAAAACGTCACCTATTGCTGAGCGAAAATAGTAATATTTATAACATACCATGAAGATGGGATTCCACACTTCCATTGCGCATAAGCTCATAGACAAGACACCTTTTGGTCCGCTCAATGCAAATGCCAATCAATTTGACAAGATTACGATGGTGTAGTCGACTGAGCATTTCCACCTCCGCAATGAAATCACGATCGACACTCCTGTCCTCTCTTGTGAGTAATTTAACAGCAATGTCATTTCCATCATCCAAGGTCCCGTGATAGACACATCCAAACCCACCTTGGCCCAAAACTCTTGTTGAATTAAAACTATCGGTAGCCTTTTCAAGCTGGGCTAGTGAAAATGTCTTTACTGATGTCGCGCAAGTAGCCACTGTTGAGAGCATTGACGCTGATGTAGAGCTCACCAAGCTAGTTGACAAAATTGATCTGCCACCTGTGTATCACGCTTAGTTGTTAGCATAACTGCAGTGTTTAAGTAGCAGAAAAATAGTGTACTGGAAAGGTTGGAACTTCAGGGAACCCTGTTGGTGTGACTAAGCAAAAATGGCCAAGTTTGAGTGGAGCAAAAGGCACACAAACATAGGAGAGGGTCAGGGAATACTATTATTAAGGTGTTGCTCAATATAGCTAGTACAAGCAGCCTCCATTCTAAAATAGATCAGTAAAACTTTTAGAACTTTAACCACTAACATGCATAGGAGTATTTTGATTTGTCACATGGAAACGATATTATTAGTTTAGAGTAAAAACTACACTATGCACCATCTGTTTGTGCAAAATCAGCAGCCTACACCAGTTGCAATCAGGAACTCCACATACCACCGTGTGATTTGGACAAATTGAGTGCTCCGCACCAGGTTTAACAGCTCTTGTCTGTTCTGACAGGTTGGACACATCAACAGTAAGGTGGCAATGGCGTGTTGCCATGCAGGACGCCAAGTTGAAGGCAGATTTCTTTGGAGCATGAACCGGCTGGCCTATTTGGCCATGCAGGAGGCGGATTTCTATGCCAGGCATGTTTGACGTGACCTGTGAGGGCATAATCAGGTGGCCAAATGGAAGGCGAGACGGTTCGGCTGCCCCTTTATGCCCTTGCAAGGCAGTCAGAGACACCTATGTGAAAAGTCGCCTCCTACATGCACAGATAAGCCAGTTTGGACACGCGCCGAAGAAATTCACCGTCAATGTACCATCCTAAATGGCTTTTACCCATTGCTAGATATTATTGGGGTGGGACCCACCTGACAGAAAGGACATCCGCTGTTAAACCTGGTGCAGAGCGCTCATTTTTGCAATTTACATGGTGGAAGCTGGGATTTTGCTTATAAGTAGTGCAAGCTGCCACATCGGCACAAATAGATGGTGTGTGGTGCAATTTACTCTTAGATTTATCATCAAACGTACTTCCATATCAATATATTTTCTAATAAATTTTGCTAACATATAATTAGAAAAGGCAACGCCCATACGTGTGTACCGGAGACCGTTTCGTTGTCCAAAACAACAAGTAAAAGAGAATGGAGTAGTAGTTCAAAGTCAAGCTAATACTACCACCAATTAGTCCAAAAGAAATGGCAATTTGTACAGGGTTCTTTGTTAGATGCTAAGAAAGATTAATAAATGCATAACATTACGAAAGTACTTTCTATGATAAACATGTCCATGACCTTTTCTTGTGCCCAATCTAGATATTCACAATCTAATTGATGGCTGGTTAAAAAAAAATTATACGGCACGTGCACAAAGCAACATTCTTTTTTACCAGAGGGAATGACTACTTGAAATATCTAAATGATTCTTTTCATGCAGACCTACATGCAGCACATAGGTACATAGCATAGGAGAAGTGAATGATGACAAACCTAGACTAAAATATTTTCTATCAATTTAGGGATTCAGGCACATTTATGAGCAGAAATGCCCAAATCTCTGCCTATAACATTTGCCCATGCTCTTGCAGATTCGCGGAGAGTGTAACTCTCATTTCCATCCTCTAAGTGGCAACAGAATCACTTGAAGTGGAAATACTATCCAGCAGTAAATATCATAAATATCTTGATTGCCCACATGAAAATTATCTTAATAGATTTCTTGTGATAGGTACCATCATAATATCATATTCTTATTTTGTTTAACTAAGATATTGTTGTAAGCAAAATAGTGGTCAAGGTTGTATCTTGGAGACCATTTAAAATCAGAAATCAGGAACAATGGCTGTTCACCCTTTTTGTAATGGGTGTAGTAGTAAATTTGATCTAGCATGGAAATACTTGAAATATCTTTTATGCCCAGTAAGCAAGAACATTTAAAGGTTTCTAACATTGCCAAGCAGGTTTAAATGATAGAAACTTGACAAAGCATAAAAAAATAGTAAAAGTAATAATAGTAATAAACAGCATACTAACTAACAATAAAAAACTTCTGACATTACCATATCTTCTATTAAAAGACGGGGTGATCGCAGGGCTCACGGCCTCATGAAGCTGTTTAAGTTTCATCCATTTCAGTACTAAAATAATGAGCCCAATGCATGCCACAAATAGTGTGAGAGAAGACCCTGAAACTACCACGATGATCCAACTATCTAATTTCTTTTTCTTTTGTGGGTGCACATCTGCGGTTATAGGATCTTCTCCATTTCCAGTCGGACCTGATCTAAGAGATGACATAGATGGTGGCGCAGATCCCAGCCCTGCAGTGGAAACATTGCACAACTAAATCACTAATTCAAGTAAATAATCTAAGGAGCAAATGTTCCATAGATAGGTTTTTACCTGGATAGGAAATATTTATAACTTCATAATCTCCAAAAACAGATGAATTTATCTGGACCTTTTTATTCCAGAACCTATCGGATATTAGGTAGGCAGTATAGCTATCAAAATGTTCTCTTAGCGGCACCAAATAAATGGTCACCCTTGTTTTCTGGTCATTCTGGATACTTGCAATTGCAGCCATAATCTTCACCTGGCTTTGTTTAAGAATGTCCCAGCTGCAACTTCAACTTCTAATTCTGCCGTGTGCATGAATAGTAAATACGGAGCTACATCAAGGTCAACAATAACGCTAAGAGGCAGCACACAACCACAGGGGGAACCAATCGGCGTTGTACTCATCGGCTCAGGGCAAACAGTACTAGAGCAACCTGCTGAAGGTACATGGAACTATTCAATACAAAATACAAGAAAATACACAAGCTTATAATTAGATCTAAAAGTCGTACACATCTCAATAGCAGCAGTACTAAAAAGAATTGTCCACAGAGGAATGAACAATATCAGGGATTCAGTGAACTAACACAAGGATGTACAACAAGATTAAAGCATAAAATTACAAACATAAATTGCATACCTTCGGGCGGGAGAGATGAGGATTGCGGATGGGCATGATGTGATCGTCTATGGTGCTTATGTGAAGGAGGGAGCACAGCAATGCCTGTAAGAAAAGTAGATGTTAAACAGCTGATAGAAAAAAAAATTAAAGCTGGACCTTTCAGCAGTGATGTTTCAGAGTTACATACCAGGAGATTCTGGAGGCAATGCCCTAGGAGAAAATGCCGGGGAAATTCGAGGCCCAAACACTCTGGTTTCGGGGGGATTTGATTGATGCGGTGCTGGACTAGGCAGTATGTTTGCTGGAGAATCAAGGGACTAGATTTACACTTAAGAAAAAAATGCAAAAGCTGATTGGAGAAGAACTTCTACCAATCATATGGCTAGCATCATGTTAACATATGTACTTTCAAATGGTTACTTCAAGCACGGTCAGGCAAATTGTACGTTGGACCTGAATAGCCAATATGCCCATTGGCAGTTCCTGTTTGTAGAATAAGAGTATATGAACTGGAAAGGTGATACGGTGTCTTTTAGAAGTTCGATTCCAAATAAGTTTTGCTCTGCATCTGGAAATGTTTGAGTTCTGCATATATTATCAACTTATCATACTGCATGTTTCAAATTTTAACCTGTTAAAATACATCACGATAATAAGACTTTTCCTTCTCATAAATGGAAACAAAATATGATATATCATTTCGGTCCTACTCCAGTAGAAATAAAATGCATGTTGCTGTGGCATATACTGTCTGGAGCTTGGACTGCAGGCTAGCATTTTATCATTACCCTCTATGCCTAATCTCACTATCACCTAAAACACGTGCTTGAGCAAAAGTTATGCTCATGGGTCAACACGCTTACCACCTCAGCATAGAGAAATAGAAGTTTACATGGCAATTTCTACACCCAGGTCCTCTGAAGGCAATTACTGTGATCAAATCCACGATCCAAGTTTAACATGGTCAGAGGATTTTATAGCCTCCAGACTATGATCAAATTTGCTTCATTGTCAAACTAAGAGCAGAAGGAGAGATAACAAGTGCATTATCTATTCCAGAAGACAACAATGTTGGTAATCGACACCCAGAATGACTGCCAATCAAGGGGGGCCATACTACACTCCATCTTTTGTCAGTACTGTTATTAGGGTGGAAGACAGACTCGGTATAGAAATATAAACTTTTTGGGGGAAACACCTGGGATTTAATTACGAGAAGAGGCGAAAAGCCAGTAACTTTACTTACAAGCAAGGGTTGGTTCAGTTTCAGTGCCCCACATACAGGTTGGATTTAAACAACTTATGCGCTATTCTACTTTTAAGATTTTATGCAAGATGTTTATGCAATGCTCTCTTGGCTGGTTGTGTCACCCAGATGGCACGCCCCCGCTGTTTCCATGATCTACAAATGCAAATTAAATTCCAACATGCATTTCCAAGGTCTAGTGGAGTACAACAGCGGTGACTAAAAAAAGAAGCACAAGCTATGCACCAATCCCATGCACCCTTAGCATAAGAAAACAAGCAGTGACATTATCATCTGCTTCAAGTATGAACTAAACCCCATGAGAAGACAATGCCAGGCTAAAAAGACACTGGCTCCGTGCCAGCCGCAACACACTCACCAAATTCTCGCGAAGGCAGAACCCCAAGTTGGAACCCAGTCCATATTCACGCATCTCCAGACGCGTAAAACTCACCGACACCTTGGTAGATCCTCCTCCACTAGGCAAAACCATCGATCACACCACAATCCAAAATTTCTTCCCCAAAAAACGTGCCGCTAACAGCAGAATTCCGCATCTCACCGCAAAAACACCACCCCATGCCTGGCGTGGGCATCGCGTCCCGATTCCAGCTCCCCAACCCACCCCGAGCACGTGACAGCAACGCCGTGGCTCGCAATATCCCCCGCGAAGCTAACGCCAAGCTAAAAATGCAGCACCAGCAGCCGCAATCCCCACTCCCCTCGAACCCACCACAGAGCGCACAAGCATAGCCGCCGAGCAACCCACCAAGCCCGCCAACCCAACCGGAGCAAAAGGCGAACGAAACAAGCAACGAGGAAGCAAGAACATACCATGAAGCGCGCAGCCGGCGCGGAGAAGGAGAAGCAGCGGCAGGAGGAGGACGGGGAGGAGGGAGTGGAATCCTCGGCCGCCGGGGACCATGTCGGCCCGGGGGAGCTACAGCATTGGCGTCCAGGCGGATCTGGAAGCTTCTGGAAGGCACGGATCGGGGCGGCGGCGAGGAGGGGGGGGGTTTGGGAGAGAGGAGAGGAGAGGGGAAGGAAGCAAGCAATAAATTGGCGTGCGTCCGCGGCTTGCTGCTGGCGTTGGTTCGGTTTGGTTGGTGCCTTGGTGGTGGTGGCCTCGCCTCGCGCTCCGCTCCGCTCTGCTCTGCTCGCGACGGATTATTAGTCCTAATTAGGAGTGGGATTAATGAGGTGCTTCGTAATCGCGGGGTTAGTGGCAGGGGCGAAGCAAGCGAGGACGGGGAGACTGGGGAATCGCGGGGTGGTGGGGCCCACCAGCGCCCGCCTCTGTGTGCTTGGCAGCTCTGCCGCTGTTCGCTGTCACTCTGGCCGGGGACTTCCCTCCTTTTTAATTGCATGAGATGAGATTCTATTTTCTAGACTAGATACTAAATATTTCAGTTTCTCCGCTAGAATTTAACAATGTTTACTATAAGATTACAATGAACTCGTTTTAAAGTAATAATCCCACCTTGTTCAGACCTAAACAAGAACGATGATTTTGCTTTACCATGCCTTTCTTATCATACCTTCATCAAGTGTGTACTACTGTAGCAGTTTCCACTTTATGAATTATTATCTATTGATTGCGGCTATTTGGTACGCACAGCCTCGCTAGCCTGCAATCAGCTTCAGATTTCAGGCAAACCATCTCGGCAGACAGTCGAATAAGAAGAATGAAAAAGTTTACAGCACCAAGCGATGGACTGGTCGGGCTATCTGACACCACTACAGTGTGGATATGGGTGCAAGCTGCAACGATACATCATAGATGCAGAAAGCGTGCAAGAAAGAGGGCAGCCCCTGACTAGTGTTCAGGTATTACAGGTAAATAAAAACGAGCATGCAGAGATATCTACTCGTCACATGCACCACGCACCGTGTGCGTGCCCGGGTCCGGGTCCGGGTCCGGCTGGGAAAAGCTTCTCCTGCGGCGTTGGTCGAGCTGATCGAGCTAAAGCAAAAAAGCTAGCCTGGTACCGCGATATTATGATACTGAACGGCGACGACTTCTGTGTGACAAAAGCAGCAGCTACTGCTGCCTCGTGAGTTATCGTCGGACCCTCTTCTCCTCTGAACGTCATGGCAGGCAGATTGGATCCGGTGGCATCTTCGTCGTTGCCGACGGTTGGCCCTAATTAGCCTGCTGTATCTCTACTGACCAATCCTAGTTCTTTTGTCTACGCAGATATATGTCGAAGTAAAGAACTGCGAGCTGGTTAGGTACTATAAATGAGGTAGGATAATCCCGTCCGTCCTCGCAACCATGACACTCATCGAGACGTTCTGATCTTCGATCGCGTTTGCGTGACAAGACACAATAAACATGTGGTCAAGTAGCTAGCCGTAGACATAACTGTTTACGGATAGGCCGAGACAAGAGGCGAGAAGAATTTTGACGAAATTGCAAAACCATCCCCAAAGTAGACGCATACGTAAGAGGCGCTGGTAGCGTTTACTGGCTTACGGCGGCATGAGCGTCGTTGCTGGCGCCGATGCCGACGCCGACGAAGAGATTACTGATCGGACTGCTGATCCTAGTTTCCAGATCGGATTAGTTTAAAAGCAATTTTGTTTAGATATAGAAATATTTTAGTAATACATATGAAATAAATCTACAAACTCATTGAAACAATGTTTTTTTGTAACGTACTACGAGCGTTTGATTTTTAAGAAAACTAATTTTAAATTTATAGAAAACAAAACGTTTTGTTTCATCAAACAGAAAAATGTTCCCACATTAACGATTGCATTGGTTTCAAACAAAATGGAAATTTGTTTTCATTTAACTATAGTTTTTTTCCATGAAATAAATCCAAAACACCGCGCTTCCGATTGGCTACGGCTAGAGGAGTCGCCGGCCGCCGATCACTATAGGTGGAGGAGGAGGGGACAGGATAGCGATGAGATGTCGTTCGCATTTGACACGCGCGGCCGCCACGCCGACCGTGTCGGCCTGGAGGCCACCGTCGGCTCCTACGTTCCTGCAAGCACCGGCACTTCGACGGACTCCACCGGCGACGCGTTCTTCGGCCCAATCAATGAGTAGGAACCTGGGAATGAGGCTAAGGATAGGGAGGACCAGCCGTCGCGCTCAGCAGAGGATAACACGATGTAAGGGTAGTCTGGCAATGATGCGGGGCAGACCACCGCGCCATTGGGCGTCACCTGATCGTGGTCAAAATCTTAGCTAAGGGATGATGACGTAGCACCGTGAGGATTGATGAAGCGATTGATCCAGAGTATCTTCTATCTATTATTATTATTTATATACTAAAAGCAGAATACAATAGAAAAAAATAGAGATGGATTAGAAATTTCCACAAAAAAGCAAAACATCCGATCGTTAATTTGGTGGACCATTTTATTATTAGTGGACTACAACCGATAGATCTTCATAACTGCACCTAAACAGATACAGCCGACAGATCTTCATAACTGCACCTAAACAGATCATAGCCAATTGATCTACATAACTGCACCTAAACAGATCACAGCCGACAGATCTACATAACTGTACCTAAACAGATCACAGTTGATAGATCATCATAATTATACCTAAACAGATTGCATCTGATAGATCATCGTAACTGTATCTAAATCTCGCGATCTGAATTCTTATTTCCGTACTAATTTAATATCGTGCGTACGGATAAAAAATAAAAATAATTAAAAATATTTCCCATGCAATTACACGGGACACCGTGCTAGTTACATAAATCTGAGAAAAAAATCATTGGATGTGTGATTTGATATACGGCTCTCCGGTGGTTCGACGGAATGTTCTCGTCCATGGACGGATCGGAAGAGTTCTGTCGACAACCAAAGTACCGTCGATCCAGATCTGTGCAGGTTTCTCCGCACGCAGCCCACGGGACATTCATGCGCCAAAACGAAGCGATAGGTGCTGCGTGTCATCTACTTATGCGGCCCAGGGGATGACAAATGCGATCTCCTTTTGAAATTTCTGGCTAGAAAGAAAGGCACACGCCACACACAATGCCGACGTCCGTATCCAAGACTTCAGCATCAGCAGCGAGGAAAGTAGGCGGCGCAGCTAGCTCGTCGTGCTGCTGCCTGCCATTGCCAGGACCATCTGATCAGATCAGATCAGCAGCATGACGGCGACCACCAAAGCACAGCATGCAACAGGCAAAGCAGTAGTAGCTGGCGTTGAGGTAGGTCCCGCACTATCTTATATACGTACACTACAGGGCACTCTTATGAAGGTAGTGTTTCCAAATACTTGTCATTTTGCGCCTCATAAATGTACTACTGCTAGTATCTTTTTCCATTCTGCTCACATTGATCATGCCTTCTCGTCCATCAGTTATTCTAAACTTTTTCCCTCGCATTACGAGAGTTCTTTTTTCCTCAGTTTTTTGAGACTACTTTGAAACGGAGCAAGTACATGAGGAGTCTGTACCCTCCTACTCGAGAGCGGGTTCTGTGCACCCTAGCTTATAGTGCATTCGGTGCATGTAAGCCCGAAAATATCAACTAAAAGTTATAAAAATGAAAAAATCAAGCTATAAACACGATAAGTATCCATCATGTAATAAATTTTGAAATTATAATTTGATCTATAGCTCGAGAAATAAAAAAAAATTCTGTTGTGATAGTACTAATGGGCTAAATTTGAATCAAGCACTATTCGTAACAGGAATTTTTGATTTATTTCTCAAAACATTTTGTGACATGATAAATCTATATTATGCCTATGTAGTTAAAATTTTCAGATACACCACAGGGATGATGGATGCACCGGATACGTTCTCTCTCCTGGTCCACTCCACTGCTGCTCTCAGCCGCATGCCTAAGCAAGCAAACAAAGC
The DNA here is from genome assembly GCA_019208055.1 of Stipa capillata. Classification (NCBI taxonomy): domain Eukaryota; kingdom Viridiplantae; phylum Streptophyta; class Magnoliopsida; order Poales; family Poaceae; genus Stipa; species Stipa capillata. The sequence continues at coordinate 882,994 of JAGXJF010004340.1, forward strand.
TTCCGCGGCCGCTGCATGCCCCTGTGGCTCTGCTTCAGTCCAGCGTGAAACACCCTGCTGCTACTGCTACCTTCCCAGCGGCCAGCACGCACGTACGTATGGACCGGCTCAGCGGCCATTATATATACATGTACGCCCAGTATGGTACGTACGTGCAGATTTGATTTTTCTCTTGTACCGGCCGCGCCAGTAGCTTAGGAAACAGCGGTGCATATGCATGATATTGCTACTGCACGACCCGGTTGACACAGCACCTCCACGACCGTGTGTGTGTGCGTATAGCCGCTCACGTACACGTTAGTCCCGTGCACGCATCCTCCTCGCACGGCACGGCAGCCAGCACACCGCTCCAGAGGTCGCTCGCTCGCTCGCTCGCCGACGCCGGCCACCCCAAACCGACCATGGCTGCATCTTTCTCCAACGCCATCCGCGCGCACGCACGAACAGCAGCTGCAGACGCAAAAGATAGAAACTACTGCTACCGAGGATTTCTGGATCATCAAAAGTTGGCTCGAAAGACGGGAAGCCATCATCATCACACATTTGGCCCCATCGAGAGCTTTAGCATATTTGGCCCTCTTTTAAGAATAAAATTAAACCTACTTTATCTCTACGACAGAATAGACAAGTGATACATGTCACCTATCATGTAGTCTAAACACGATGTCATTCTATCACAGATTAGAACTGCAATGCACATGGGGCCTGTCAGCCGAGCCACAACGAACAATGAGTCGCACCTCGGGTGCACGGTAGGGCACCCTTACACCCCAGCTGTAAGCCAGCTTCACATCACGGCTGCAATCCGAGATAGCAAGCTGACGCGATGGTCTGCAGCGGACCCTCATAGCACAATAGAAGTGTGAGAGGTGCTGGTTGCCTTGCCTAGAAAACCCCGTGGTCACATTCTCATCTGTCATTGTCCAATGCCCGCACCTCACTACTTCTATTGTTTTCTATTCCTCTCTTCCTCTTGTTTCTTGATCGAACAGGACAGTGAGTTTTTCTTCTAAAGCAATATATTTATGTTGGTCGAATCGAATAGTAGTCAGTTAGCCCCTAATATTAATCTTGTTGAACATAGATGTCTGATGATGCTCTAGCGCATGTTTGAATTTGTCTTATGTCACATTGCCTTTTGAGAGGTGCGTTTAAGATTGGTGCGTTAGGTGTAAGAAATAGGGTTTCTTTTGAGAAAATGTTAAACAATAGAGTTCACTTAATCGTATTAGGGAAGATTTTATTCAAGAATGGGTGCCCTTAAATGACCCTAAAAGCGATTCGCAAGCATCTGCAGAAGTTGCGCAGGAGGTAGATGCGGGTGTGTAGATTGAAAGAACTTCCGCTCCGGTTTAGTGAATCAGCAAACACAATGAAGCTCCCGAAGACTCAATACACAATGCATATTAAGGTTATTATTATGATCACCACTTCATCAACAATTTCTTCAACTATAATATCTTACAATTCCGCATAAATATAGTCCAAAATATCAGCTTCAAGCCATCACCTTATCACTGCATTCTAAATATAATGATTGTGTTAAATACTTGTATCATGGTAGTTACATGTCATAATAACAAATATTACTTGTGTTATACAAATTGATTAGTAGCCCGCCTGCCATATATTTGAACTAACATATTAAACATAGTCATTTAGCTAATCTCAGGCTAATCAAATAACTAATCAACTACATGCATGCAAACTTACCTCTACTTGCGGATTTTGACTTGATCTACACTTTGTTTAATTGTTGTGGCTGTTGATTTGGCCTCCACATGCTTCAAAACTTAAGCCAAAAATACATCTCACACTATTTTCTCTATTCGCTCTTCTGTTTTGTGTATGCGCGAGAGAGAGATGGGGAGGGGCAACGATAGTAAGACGTTATAAAGCGCAAAGGGAATTGCACGGCCGACACCTCCCTCCTATCGCGTAGGGAGAGCGCGATGGGTGTTGTCGGTGATAGCAGGGACAGCATGCTGACAGTTCATGTCACATTGATAGCTTTCGAGTTGTGCATGCGTGACAGTACTCTATCGCGCAAGCCAAGCACGATACATGGCTATCTTGGGCTCAGAGCGTGATTGGCGGGTCGTGGGACGATACCTTAATGTTGTGGCTCCACTGCACTACAAGTGTCACTTGTCATCTGTCCACATTGTCGTGTAGAAAAATTTGCAATTGCAACCAGGAGGGGGCTATATGTGCTAAAAGCATTTGGGAGAGGGGACCAAAATATGGGGTCGGCTAGGAGATATAAAATTCTTCCTTTTTCAAAAAATAATAATCTTTATTATCTTATAAATAAGAGTTGGTGATGGTGGTATCATATCTCTCTTTCACATGTCCTTTCATAATACAAACGGTGCCAATGTATGAGCCTTACGAACTGACATGAATAAGATTAATTAATTATACAAATCAAATCCCTTAACAGTCTCAATAACATAACTAACTTCGGTAGTTCGAGGTTCTCCACTTAATAATTTCAACAATATAATTTCAAGGTCTCCATGGTGACGCTTATAAATCAGCACCTCCTTGCCTTTACCAACCTTTTGTGCTGCTCCCAGCGTCTACATTTGTGGCCTTCTTTGTAGAGCATCTCCAAGCTATGAGCTATGTCGGATGACATTCGAGCAGAGCGATAGCACAACGACAGTAGAGACAAAGGCAAAACCAAGGAACGGTAGAGAAGGAATAAGAAGACGATGTTTTATTTTCTTGCAAGGTAGGGGTGAAGAATGATATACGTGGTGAGAAGGAAGAGAGCTAAATGGGTGCATGGTAGTCTCGAGAAAAGGAAAAAGTGGAAAAAAAAAGAAAATAGTTCTATGGTCATATATCACCTTTTTCATTTGTTGGTGGCAATAGGAGCATTAGTTTAGATTCGTCGGAGCAGGATAAAGCGTGTATACATCAGAGCGATACAAAATTGTGCAGCTACGGGTGATAATAAAGACACTGCTTTGTAATCTCATAGGGTAGGTGGAGATTTTTTTTAAATATTTTTTTCCCCGTAAATCGCAAGAGTGCATATCGATTTGAAAAAATTTCAAAAATGGAGCTCGGTCGGTAACCGAAATGCCGATTTGTCCAAATCGGCAGCCGAATTGCCGATTACCCGACAGGTCGGCACGGCGTAAGCCGAAAATTTGAATTCCAAGTCAAGTCGGCAGGCCGTATGCTGATTTGGGTCAAGTTGAGTCGGCACACCGTACGCCGATTTGGACCATTTATGGCCCTGCACCCACGCATTTATGCACATGCGCGCGGGTTGGAGGCGACCGGCGGCGGCGGTGCGGCTCCCGGCGGCGAGGGCGGCGGCGGTGCGGCTCCCGGCAGCGAGGGCGGCGGGCGGTGGCGCGGGGAGCCGAGCGGGGAGGCTAGCGTGGCCGGCGGTGAGCCCGTGAGGCGACGGCCGGCGGCGAGGCCGTGGGAGAGAGAGGAGAGGGAGAGAAGGAGGAGGAGAAGAGAAGAAGAGGAGGAAGAAGAGAAGAGGAAGAGAAGAGAAGAAGAGGAGGAAGAAGAGAAGGAGGAAGAAGAAGAGAAGAGGAGGAGAAAAAAAGAGAAGAAGAAAGAAGTCGCGGATTTGTTCGTCGGTCAGGTAAAATTTAATTTTGAAAAAATATATGGATTTAGCTTACTAAGTACAGAATTTTGTCATGTGTAGCTTAGTAGCATGATAGATTTAGGGTAGAAAAAGTATTAATATGTTAGGTAGGTATATTAATCTATCTCAGGTGTTTTAGAAAAATATAGCTGCGACGTTTTAGAAATTGAATTTCATGTGTGGTCGCATATATCACGATTTGATCATAGAGTTCACGTTATTAGGAAATAGTTGTACAGAACTAGAAATAAATACAGAAGAAATAGAAGTGGAGTACGATTTTAGAATAAAGGAAATAGAGTACGTAGTGAAGAAATAGTCGTAAACCTAGTTTTATTATTATAGATTAGTTCGACATATGTAGCTATACATTACGAGCCTCGTACATTTTGAATATAGGTTAATTTTACGAAATTATGTTACGGATGACAGGAATGTCTGATATAGTGAGATTCAAAATTTTCTATGGTCCTGGAGAAGTGAGGACGAACTCGAATGGAGTTGATCTTAGTGCATTCAGTTACACTGCATTGCCTCTGCAAAATCCCGAGTCGTTGAACATTAGAGAAGCTAAAGACTGGTTCACCCGTAGCTTTAGTCTTGATACGGACAAGTATACCGTCAGCATTCAAGCTGTGTTTACAATGTCCTTACGTTTTGTGCGCTGGGATCTGATGACTGTCGAAAGAACGAAGGAGTGGACTTCTTGGCTTAGGGTCTGTAGCGCTCGTAAGGAAGATCCTGTTGCTTTGGTGCAAGCTGTTGCGAAAGATCAAACGGAGTATCATCGTACAGCGTATCAAGACGATCACACAAGTGCATCAGTGCAAGGGGTAACGGAGTACGGAGCCGGAGATCTTTCTGAATCAGCGATTCCGGGAGGAACGAGACATAACCATGGTCCTACTGGGCGGGCGAACGAAGCTGAGGAATTCGAAGAGTTGGTGGAGGCTATGGAACAGGAAGATCTAGCGGGCGTTGCGCAAGACGACGACGAGGAGTCCGATGATGAAGATAGTGATGAGGACGAGGAGACTTCTGATCGTCAAATTCTTAGCGGGTGGGACCAAGAACTACTGGGTGGTATGCGTGTGACAGATGGGCATGAGTCATCGTGGGAGTTCAGAAGCAACGAGATAAAACATGGCACCATGTACCGCAGCAAGCTCGAATTAAAAGATGCAGTTGCTCTATGGGGTATGTCCACGTAAAGAACATTTTATGTTCAGGTGTCTACCCCGACTCAGTACACCGTAAAGTGCAGCAGTAATGGCTGCCCTTGCTATGTGCATGCTCACGTCCCGAAGTACGAAGTCACTTGGATTGTTAGCAGAGTAGTGCCTCATAACTGTGTTCGATCCAACGTCCTCGCAGAGCATCGTAACATGTCTTCAAGTCTTATTGCAAGATTGATGTTCTTGGAGATAGTGGAAAAGAAAGATATGGAAGCGAAACATATTCAAGTTGCAATAAAGAACAAGTATCAGTTCTGCATCAGCTATGGAAAGGCATGGCGTGCTAAATAGAAAGCAATGGAGATGCGATTTGGGAACATTTCTCCTGCACCCTTACGCAGCTGGTCTCGTAGAGGGGGTGCTGTTAGGGCACAGGAGTGGACACAGCTCCTGCACCCTTACATTCAGGCTTGGGAGACGGCTACGGTGGACTGTTGGGATGAGTCTAGGGCCTTCGACCTTCAGGCCCATCGGGCTTACCTCCAGTGGTATGTTGCTTGGACTCGTATTTACTTTCTACCACGCATGGAGCGTGATGAGATCCAGCCAGTACGCACCACAGATTTGTACCCAGTAGACAGTGGGCGTCTGAGGGCAAATGCGGTACGTTCTACGACGTGTTTCAAACTATGTGTTAAATTACTTTGTGCGTTTCTAATAAAATCTTATGTACGTGCAGGCTGAGGTGGCACAAGAGCTTCACGCCCACATCAGGACCGAGCTGGCACGATCGAGGACAGCAGAGGACTCTACTACGTGCTCTCGTGCAGAGGAGCTCTGCCGTAGTTTGCTTCGCGCTCTATCCTGCACACGGGCGTCGGATGTGCACGACCCGCAGAGAGGACATGGAGCACACCTCCCTCCAAGGCCGTCCGCGATGCAGAGTACTCCCCCAGGTCCTTCACAGGCCGGTGGGTCGTCCTGGCAGGCCCCGCCTCCCCCAGGACCTTTACAGGCCGGTGGGTCATCGTGGCACGGCCCCCAGCTCGAGGGCAGGCAGCTGTTTCTCTGGGACATGCCGTCGAGCTCTCAGCGCATAGCTATGCAGTTTCCAGCCATGATCCCCAACCCGGGTACGTAATATTTTCCTGCTTCCGGAATAGATTCAGCATATTTGCACGCAATCAGGACGTATTGTCTTCCACAGGTTTTGTTCCCCTCTCAGTAGGAGGAGGAGGTTCGGACATCCCATCTCAGTACTTTGCGAACACTCAGTTCGACCCCGCCGACGGTTCTGCGTTGGGATGGGGGTATCCTTCACCGCCTTCGCCCCCGCCAGTCACGCAGGATACCTAGCCTACTGCACCTCAGCCTGAGGAGCCCTTGTACAGCGGGGGCCGTCGTACGATTGTTCCGCCGGCACAGTTGACGTACTCCGACTTCCGCAAGAGGCCGCGGAGGGGGCCGTGTCAAGGAGGTGGACAGGGAGGCCCAGGAGGACCCGCACAGGGAGACTAGCAGGACTATTTGTTTGTAATAGTTATGACAGCATCTTTTTGATTTTTATCTATCTTAGTTCTACTATTTTTCGTTAGATTCGAACACTTACTTTATTTCATCGAAATCTAGACTACGAGTACGATACATTACCAACAGTACACGTGCGGTACATGGTACGATAACATTCCCGTGATACAGCCATGGAACCGAACGATCTAATAATAGAACAACTAAGATAATGCAACATAAGACAACCTACTCAGTGCCTTTCGGATATTTTCTCTTCCTCATACGACAAGCGTGAGCTTCCTCTCCTTCTTCCTTCGCGCGACGCGCGATCTCATGCTTCCTCGCCCTTTCAGCCTCACGTGCTTCCGCGGCTCGACGTTCCGCCTCCATCTTTTCCTTGTGTAGCTGCTCCTGCCAACGCTTCTGCTTCTCCGCCTCCTCCGTCTCGTGCATGCGTTGCAGAGTGTAATCGCGCCTAAAATAGACCTCACGCATGAGTTGTTCTTCATCCTCTTTCGATTGGGTATGGTCCAGCCACTGTATGTAGTCACATATAGTGGATGGAGACTGCAAGCAAATGAGTGTTAGCATTGTACTGTAGTGTTACGAGCGGGTGGAAGAACGAACTATCGGGTGCAACGCGTGTTTTACCCTTAACCGCTCTGTGCGCACGGAAAGCTTCGGTGGCTCTTCATCGTAGTTAGCGCACATGAAGAACCTTCTTCCGTAGGTGTACAACATCTCTCTCGACACCATTAGCTTGCACGGATCTTGGCACCAGCAGAGGGGAACCTCGACTCCGTTCGGCACATCGGCAGGAAACTTCTCCTTCGGCATGTCGTCCGAACCAGATGAAGCCATTCCTACAATTTTGCAGTGCAGACGTGGTTAGTAAATCCAACGAGCTAAAAAAAATCCTGCAAATACTTACCTCACTTAATCCCCCCTGCCGAAATCCCTCTTCCAACTCGCCTCCGAAACTCCTCTACTCTCCTCTCTATCCTCGTGTTACGTTCGTCGGTGCGTGGGAAGCAGAGAGAAGCGGGAGGTGTTGCTCTGTTATGTTCGTCCGTGCGTGGGAGGCAGAGAGAGGCAGGGGGTGCGTGGAGGCAGAGAGAGGCGGGGTGGCTAAGAGGGGGTGCGTGGAGGTAGAGAGAGGTGGGGTGGCTAAATAGGGCAAGTCTGGGCCAAGTTGGCAGCTGGTTTGCCGACTAGGGCTAAGTCGGCATCTGGCTTGCCGACTTCCCCCCGGCGCCAAAATTCGTTGTAGCTGTCGGCAGTTGGGCTGCCGACCTGCTGGAATTCGGTGTTTGGGCTGCCGACTGGACCCTTTTCGGTAATTGGGCTGTCGATTTGAGCCTTTCGGCATTTGGATTGCCGACTGAACCACACTTTTGAAATTTTTTCAAACCGACATGTAGAGTTGTAATTTACGAAAAAAAATAATATTTTAAAAAAATTCGGTAGGTGGATAAGGAGATGCGTCTAGATGAGGAAGAGAACCGAAAGACTGAAAAAAAATAAAAGCGGTAGAAAGACATCGGCGTCTGTTACGACGTGATAACAAACGGCACGTACGTCGTTCTTGACACCCATGTTTGACAAGAATAACGTCTTTTTAATTGATATCTTTATATGCCACGCCATTACTCCGTCGGAGCGAGCGGATAACGCAGTAGACATGGGTCCCTTACTAGACACGGGTCCAGCTAGTAATCGCCAAAGCTAAACAGTATTACCCGTCAGTCAGAGCTCACTCGGTTGTCAGGTGTCAAATGACGCTTATAACCCCCGGCCGCCCCACTCTCTCTCTCTCTCTCTCTTTCTCTTCTCTCTTCTGACGGGCAGCGTACTCCTAGGAGAAAGGAGAAAGGAGAAAGAGATGGCGGCAGGCAGAGCCACGTCTCGCTGCTCACGAGGAGGAGAGACGCAGCAGCAGCAGCAGCAGCGGCAACAGTGGACACGACGTACCTTTTCACGCTCGCTCGGCCTGACCGTTGCATGGTCCCAACCACACCTCCTGGCACGAATCTCGGCGCCATCTAGCCCCAAGAGCCAAGACGACGGACGCCATGGACTTCCTGTAGTACGTATAAGTCACTTACAAGCTGGCCCTACAGACCGTGGGTCCCGCACGTCATGGACCAGTCGTGGTAGTATTGAGGCAGTAGCAGTGACTATACATGGGAGAGGGTGAGGCGAAACATTCGTCCTCCCGAGGAGAGAAACAACGTTCGTGGTGTTTCTCCAGGAGGCACTAATCCCGAAGAGACACCGGATTAAACCAAAACACGACACTAATCCGAGTCTTGAAGTAGCTAAACTGGCGAGCGACACAGACAAGTTTCAAACGGGACCGGCCCCAGCCCATACGGTCTCCTGCTCTCGATATAATTGATGTATATGCATGCAGTAGTATTACGGAAGTACTGTCTTGTAGCCTCGTAGGCAGCTAGCTGCTCGTGCTGTAGCTACACCCTGTATGGCTGTGTCTGTGTGTATGTAGCCTTGGCTTGGTAAATGCGTGCAAGCTGCACTACACATGCATCCTGCTCCCGATAAATACTGTGAGTACTCCGTGTATGGAGGACGAGACGGGACGGTTCCAAACAATGGGCGAAAGCATGCGGAAACCAATAGAAACAGCCATGCTTCACCCCACCCCATGCACCAAGAACGTACCCCGACGCCGGACGGGTTCCGCGTTTCCGGCACCGCCGCACCGGGGACCAACCTTTCAGCGGCACGTCGGCAAATGCGGCTGTCTGTTGCGTTGCCTACTTGCCTTGCCTTGCGAAGCTGGGAGCAAACAGGGCGCCTGCATGGGCAAAACGGCATGGGGGTGGCTGTCGAGTTCTGTTTCGTTTCCGCTAAGCCCATTTCTCCAAGTACCGCTCGAATTTTCTAGCCGAGCGACCACCATCTGATGCTAAATCCACATCGATCAGGTGTTGTTCTATCCTCATGCTCGTTCGCCATGGCAGCACTGACCGGACTGTCGCGTTTATATCCTGCTCATTTACGATTTGTACCTCGTGTTGTTCTGAACGGGGTGGCGAACTTGGGATGGATGTAACAGCATTGCAGGTGCTGTACCTGTGCCTGTGCCTGTACTTTGTACCTCACTAGGGAAGCAGCTTTGCTTTATCCAATCCATCCAAGCATCCAATTCCCCGCCCCGCGGGACAGGGCACGGAGGAGGAAGTGAAAACATTCGCTGTTTTGTTTCATCCCCCACTTTATCGGAGGGGTGGTGCTACTGCTAGTGCTAGTAGGAAGTGTACTCCCTGTTTTCCTTTTTATTCTTTTGATTCTAACTAGGTTGATTCATTGTTTGTCAAAGGGGGTAGTTTGTGCTGTACCGTGAGCCAATAATAGACTGGCTGTTACCACCGGGAGCATTTTCCTTTTAAATTTGTATTACTCCATTCATCTGGAGTATTTTACTGGTAAGTCTATATAGGAAGTTCACAAACTAATTTCACTGGAGTAAATCGGCGACGCATTTCTCACCTCATTAATCCACCTTGGAAGCTCCTTGAGAATTTGGAATATTGGTGCAGCAATGAAGCATATCTTCATAATGGATAGACATCCATCCAGTCAAATTTCTCGTCTCCAGCTCACTGCATTCAAGAGCTGAGGAGACCAAACAAATTAAACGCTGCATCCTGCTCTGCGCGGACCAACGCACCGCACGAAGCAGCACCCAGCAGAAACCGAAACGGCAAAACCCCGCCTCAAACCCACCCAAAGCAAAGCGACGAGCAGCCACCACCGCGCTGAGCCGAGCCGAGCAGCGAGCAGTGCCCACATCTTCTCTGACCTCACCTCATCGATTGCGCTGATGGAGATTCCCCCACGCGCGCCTGCCTACTCCTCCTCCTCCTCGTTCCAGCCCCAGCCTCCCTCCGTATAAACCCCCTTCGTTTTCGTTTCCCCCAAAACCAACCGAAACACACGATCCAGGAGCAAGAACCCCTCTGTTCTTTGAAAAAAGTTTGAATCTTTGGGAGGAAATTTTTGTTGGTGTTGAGGTGTGGCGGAGAGATGGCCAAGGCGGAGAAGCTGGTGGTGGAGGTGGTGGCGGCGCACAACCTCATGCCCAAGGACGGCCAGGGCTCCTCGTCGGCGTACGTCGAGGTGGAGTTCGAGCACCAGAAGCGCCGCACCCGGGCCAGGCCCAAGGAGCTCAACCCGGTCTGGAACGAGCGCCTCGTCTTCGCCGTCGCCGACCCGGACGACCTGCCCTACCGCGCCATCGACGTCGGGGTCTACAACGACCGCGGCGCGTCCGTGGGAGGAGGCGGCGGCGGGGGCGGGGGGCCGCACGGGCGGAACTTTCTCGGCAAGGTGCGCGTCCCGGCCGCCGGCGTCCCGGCCCCCGGGGAGGAGGTTGTGCCGCAGCTCTTCACGCTGGAGAAGCGCAGCCTGTTCTCCCACATCCGTGGCGAGATCACGTTGAAGATTTATCGCACCAGCTCCGGAGAGATGGTTGCCAAGTCCAAGCCAGAGAAGCCGGCGAAAGCGGTGGTGACTGGGCCGGAGGTGGTGGCCGCGCCGCCCGTCACGGGGAACAAGAAGCAGCAGCAGCAGCAACCTGTGGTGGCCGTGCAACCGCCGCCTCCTCAGCCGCAGGCGCCCATGGACATCATGCCGCCGCCGGCTCCGGCGGCCATGAAGCCCGTAATGCTCGCGGACCCCTACCCCGTCCCGGCCGTGTTCTCCGGCCCCGGCGAGTTCTCTCTGAAGGAGACGCGGCCCCGGCTCGGCGGCGGCGCGGCCGCCGACAAGGCGAGCGCGACCTACGACCTGGTCGAGCAGATGCAGTACCTCTACGTGCGCGTGGTGCGCGCACGCGGAGTGGCGACGCCGGGGGAGGCCGTCGCGGAGGTCAAGCTCGGGAACTACCGCGGCGTGACCCCGGCCGCCGCCGCGCACCACTGGGACCAGGTGTTCGCCTTCTCCAAGGAGACCATCCAGTCGTCGTTCGTCGAGGTCTTCGTGCGCGCGCGCGGCAGCGACGACCACGTCGGCCGCATCTGTTTCGACCTCTCCGAGGTGCCGCGCCGCGCGCCGCCGGACAGCACGCTTGCCCCGCAGTGGTACAGCATGGAGGACCGCAAGGGCGACCGCGGCAGCGTGGAGGTGATGGTCGCCGTGTGGTACGGCACCCAGGCCGACGAGGCCTTCGCCGAGGCGTGGCACTCCAAGGCCGCCGGCGTCCAAGGCTGCGGCCCGTTGGGCTCCATCAAGTCCAAGGTGTACGTCGCCCCAAAGCTGTGGTACCTTCGTGTGTCCGTCATTGAGGCGCAGGACTTGCTTCCCATGGACAAGGGGCCGATGGCGATCGGCCGGTACCCGGAGCTCTTCGTGCGCGCGCAGGTCGGGAGTCAGATGCTGCGCACACGGCCGTCGCCGGTGGTGCCGAACCGGGGACCGTCGAGCCCGTTCTGGAACGAAGACCTGATGTTTGTGGTTGCTGAGCCATTTGAGGAGTTCTTGGTGTTGTCTCTGGAGGATCACGTGTCTCCGGGAAGGGATGACATTCTTGGGCGCCTTGTCGTGCCGGTGTCTGCCATTGAGAGGCGCTGGGATGAGAAGCTTGTTGTTTCTAGGTGGTTTGGGCTGGACCGTGGCACTGGTGGTGGTGGCAATGTCGTCGGCAGCAATCCGAATAGGTTCAGGAACCGCGTGCATCTCCGCCTGAGTCTGGATGGGGGCTATCATGTTCTGGATGAGGCAACGGCATATAGCAGTGATCTCCGGCCTACGGCGAAGCAGCTGTGGCAGCCACATGTTGGGGTGCTTGAGCTCGGCGTGCTTGGTGCCACTGGACTGACACCAATGAAGGCTCACGATGGCAGGGGCACGACGACAGATTCGTATTGCGTAGCAAAGTATGGCCAGAAGTGGATACGCACCCGCACCGTCGTTGACTCGGTGTGCCCCCGTTGGAATGAGCAGTACACATGGGAAGTGTTCGACCCTTGCACTGTCATCACAGTTGGTGTGTTCGACAACTGCCATGTTGACAAGCCAGCATCAGGGAATACCACAGTGGCTGTCCGTGATAATTGCATTGGTAAAGTTCGTATCAGGCTTTCGACATTGGAGACCGACAGGGTGTACACCCATGCATACCCACTTCTTATGCTGCATCCATCGGGGGTCAAGAAGATGGGGGAGCTTCACCTAGCTGTTCGCTTCTGCTGCGGCAATGCTGGCAACATGTTCCATGCCTATGTACGCCCGCTGCTTCCAAAGATGCACTATGTTGAGCCGCTGCTTGTCCGCCAGGTTGAGAGTCTTCGGTTCCAGGCCACGAATGTTGTTGCTGCCCGACTTGGCCGTGCTGAGCCGCCGCTTGGCAAAGAGGTTGTTGAGTACATGCTGGACCACCGTTCACATCTATGGAGCATGCGGCGCAGCAAAGCCAACTTCTTCCGCCTTGTCACCGTGCTCTCCGGTGTGATCGCTATTGGCAGGTGGTTTGAGCTTGTTCGCTCGTGGCATCGCCCAGTGCATTCATGCCTTGCTGTTTTCACATTCCTGGTGTTTGTCATGATGCCAGAGCTGATCCTTCCAACAGCCTTCCTGGTGATGGCGTTCACCGGGCTATGGAGGTACCGTGTCCGTCCGAGGCACCCACCTCACATGGAGATGCGGCTGTCTCATGCAGATGCAGCCACCGTGGATGAGCTGGATGAGGAATTTGACACATTCCCTTCAAGCCGAGGGGATGTTGTGCGCTTCCGTTACGACCGCCTGCGCAGCGTGGCGGGGAGGGTGCAAACGGTGGTCGGTGACATAGCAACGCAAGGCGAGCGGATGCAGGCCCTCCTAAGCTGGCGTGACCCAAGGGCCACGCTGCTGTTCTCCATTGCCTGCGTCACCGCTGCAGTGATCACATATGCTGTTCCGATGAAGGTGCTGATTGGGCTGTGGGGCCTATACGCTATGCGCCCGCCAAGGTTCCGCAGCAGGATGCCGTCTCCGTTGATGAGCTTCTTCCGGAGGCTGCCTTCCAAGGCTGACATCCTGCTTTGATCCTAGCAATGTCTGCAGTTGCAAATGGGAATTAACTTTGTGATTCATTTAGTGATTATTTTGGCGGGAAGGGGATGCTTCAAAGAAATCTAGCAAGAAACAAACCTGTTGTTTGTTGTAGGCGGTTTGTTGCTTAATGTATGCTGCTGCTTTATGGTTCATCTTTTAGTAGTAACAGCAGTAGTAGAAGAAGACTTGTAGTAAGTAGCAGCCCAGTGTGTCTGTTTTTGTAGTTTCAGTTTCAGTTGTTCAAAAACTAGTTAAGTTGATGGCAATCTATGTGATGATGATGAATGGATGAAACAACAAGGTTTAATCTACTGCGAAACTGTTTCTGTCGTTATCTATGTTATTCTCCAGTTGTCTGTATGCAGTGATAGTAAATGATTAATGCTATGCAGTGATAGTAAATGATTAATGCTTTTGTTATTAGTATATCTGTACTTGAAGTACTGGCATGAACTGATGATGGTGGTGCCTCTCACATGCTTACTGGCTTTGTTCTATCTTAGAGTATCAATCTTGTCTTCAGAGTTCAGAGACTGGACTCCTTTTGTTTTCGTTTGTCTCCATCCTGTTCCCATGTGGCTGCAGGCTTAAAATAATGGAACAGGAATTGTTCCCGGTATAAACTGTATATAAGCAAAGTGTCTTGTGTTTGGTTAACACGCTCGATGTGCTGGAGAGAGAAGTTGCAGGACCATGGTCCTCGCATCATCTACTTGTCTGATTACTGATTTTTTTCCCCTTTGGGTCGGTGGTCACTGAATACAAAGATGGATGTTAATAGCGATTAGAGCAAAGAAAAATCTCATCTTGTGTTCTCTTTCATTGTTGTGTGCATCATTAGTTGGTCCAGAAGGCTGGGGGTAATGAAGCTTCTTTTCTAAAAAATAATAATAATAATTTATTATTCCTCTTTCATGTAAAAAGGTTGGAACCGGCTCCTCTGAAAGGTCGTGCTTGTCTTGAGGAGAGATATGTTGCAGGATGGCTTGGCTTTGCTTTGTACATCTGGAGCAACGAGTTTGTGACTAGGACCACTACGAGATGGCCATGGTGGCAGTTGTTTGCGTGCTGCGTTACTTAAAACTGGAAAGATCTCTGCCACTCGGCGACCGGGCAAGCATGTGATTCTTATTTTTGGTCCTGAAACAGCAAAGAGACAATTTATTTTGTTTTAGAGACCATGCTCGATCACCGTTGTGAACCTAGTTAAGAACAGATGTTTCATAAACCTAGTCAAGAACAGAAGCATAGTTTATTTCCTCCGAAAACAAGTTTGCAGACAGTTGATAAAAAAAGCCTCCTCTAATAAGTGTTGTAATCACAGATTTCATCATTCTCTGATGCAACCATACGTGACATCATTGTTATTTCAGCATTTAGGTGAATGTACGTTCACCTAAAACTAAGATTTTTATATAGTACTTAGAAAAAGGTGTGATCATGACTAACGATAACCTGATTAAAAGAAATTGGTATGGAAGTAAAAAATGTATATTCTGTGATCACGATAAAACTATCCAATATGTGTTTTTTGATTGTCAGATAGCCCGGTTTGTTTTGTGGATAGCATATGTTGCTTTTAATTACATCCTCTTACTAGTGTATCTCATATGTTGACGTGATGGCTAGCTGCTTTGGGGCACGGGTCACGATTATAGGTTATGGTTGGAGCAGTCGCTATGTGTTGATCATTATGGCTTTGCCACAACGATAGCATATTTAATAACAAGTTTGTTTCTCATTCGAACTAAATCGTCTTCAGGTGCGAAAGTTTGCTGAGACGTTAGACGCCATTGCAAAAGCCAGAGCATAGAGAGGCTATGGTGCAAGAAAGCAAGTGAATACAATCTTTGGCAATGGAACTATTTGTGTCTAGCTGGCGATTTTGTAGGTGAATCGGTGACGGTGGCTCCCTAGAGGCCTGATGTTTTATTTCGTCCAAATGTGAGCTATATGCATCCCCTTGATGCAGAGGCTGAGGATTTAATAAAATTGTCCTTTTCAAAAACAAGTTTGAATGTACGTTGAAAAGTAGCGTTTGGACACAGACGAAACGCCACTTCGATCGACAAGATAAAAGCTACTTATTTTCTGCTGAATTTGACACTAGAAATTACACGGGGGCCGGGAGAAGAAACGCGTCTACATATATCCATCCATCGTCTTTTTCAGTCTCTATACGGGTATGGTAACACGAGAAGAACATTATCATCTATGTTGAAGTTGAATGGAACTAGAAAAAAGCCATGCCTCACGTCGCTGCCAGTCGACGCTGGGTGACTGGAAGTGCAACCACCGCTGCCCAAAACTTCGCCCTTCCTGGCCCCTTCCTGTTGCTGGCCTCTACCGCGATGGCGGCAGGCTCTACTACCTAAGATAACAAGGGTCTCACCTTAGCCGGTGGCGCGGCCGTTTGGCTGGCACGGAGCGAGGACGTCGGGTCGGCGGCCCCGGTCTACGGCGCGACGACGGGGGCTTCAGCTGGGCTTGGCTTCGTGGTGGACTACAGGGTGCGACTCATCAGCGGCGGCTGACCTGGGCTCGGCAAATGCTCGGCAGGACTACAGCAGCCATGGCGCGCACGTCGCGCGTTGTGGCACGCGGGCGGCGTCCATGTGCTTGGATATCTGGGCGGTGAAGTTGCGGGCTCGAGCTGCTATTCTCCCGTCCCGTCGCGCGGATCTGGGCGCACAGATCCGGCAAGACGAGGACACCTCAGGCACTTGTAGGCTCCCTTCGTGGTGTGTGAGGCCGTGGTGGCTCGCGGGTGCTTGAGCGGTTCTTCGTCCTCGTCGGGAACTGGTGGTGCGGCGTGTCGTCTCGACTGCCTCTGCTCGCGGATCCGTCTTCATTTTTGTTGGAGATACAAACTACCGATCACAATGTTCCCCAAAACAAACTGTCAAATTTCACAGCCAAAAAATCATGCAACTTGACGCATCCGTCATCTGCACCATGCATAAAGGTGCATCTATAACCAAATATCACAACGAACAATGGATCATTCCAGCTGACAATCCACAAGAGCACAGGACTAACCAATTTTTGTGGCAGTCATCATCTTCCAAGCTGCGTTGGGGTTTCCACTCGACAAGGCATCCACAGAGACCATATTACATTCAAGGTGTAGGGAGTTGATTCGACACTTCGAAGGCAGGTTAACTAAAACTTTTCCTGTCAGATTCTGCTCTCGGTAGACACCGGAGCCAAATCGAAATGCTCTTCCAGCACCGAGAATACTTCGGAGAGTGATGACACCTTGAAGTCAGGCTTGACATCTTCAGGCAAAGAATCGTGGGGACCGTATCGCCCTG
The DNA here is from genome assembly GCA_019208055.1 of Stipa capillata. Lineage (NCBI taxonomy): Eukaryota > Viridiplantae > Streptophyta > Magnoliopsida > Poales > Poaceae > Stipa > Stipa capillata. Next base: position 899,670 of record JAGXJF010004340.1, read on the forward strand.
TTTCGTCGAGTAGGCAAGTGAAAGCTCCCGCTCTCTTTCCACAGACGATCTGCACAAGTTTTAGGCAAGTATGAAACAAATAATGCTTGCGTGTGCTAAGCTACTTAAGAAGATTTGATATTCAAAAAACTGTCAGTGTTAAACTCAAATGGCAGTGTCCAGAACTACATCTTATGGAAGTACTACAATTTAAGGGTATTTATTGAAGCAACATAAGCAAAATTCATGTTGGTTCATGACTATGATGGAAGGATATCTTACAGTGCAGACTCAGGTTAACTTCCAAGCTTTTAAGCAATAACATGTATACAAAGGGTGTGGACTTGGATTTCTAATTGGTGCATCTTGATAATTGAAACCGTGGGACAGAGCATACTAAATTGGAATCCTTTATATGCTAGAATTTAGAATGAGATGAAGAATGCTCACATCATCCTTGAGACTGTCACCAACCATGATCACCTCATTTGGTGGAATGTTCCAAGTGGAGCAAATGTGAAGCAATGGAGCTGGATCTGGCTTATATGGGCGGAATTCTCTGCTTAACGCAGGCACAAACATCATCTGCATAAGTTCCATATATGCAGGATTAGCAAGTTGAAGATGACGGCATAATTACAAATTCTGGATGACTATTCCCACTTCACAACTAATCATGTTGAGGGAGATTAGAATAACATATGACGATTAGAAGACAATTATTATGCAAAGTCAATTCATGCTACAGCATTATCTCATAATTTGGCAAGATTTAAACATCCTCCCTTGCTATATGGGACAAGGATTGGGGAGACCCACAAAAAGGTATGTCCAGAAGACTGTAAAAGACTCGTTGCAGAACATAACCAATAATCATACATTTCAGCCGAGTGTCCCCGACTATATCACATAATTATACAATATTCAACAGGTAAGAGCAAATGGAATATCATCAGACAGGAATGACCACTAGATGATCAGAATGAGTACAGAGCAACAACTTACACCAAACCTTTGGTGAAACAAATCAACTGCGTCCTTCACATTGCGGGTGATTAAACCCCTCCTACAAAATCCAGGGTAGGAGGAATCATTGGCAGCGTATATGTAACATAACAAAGTAAGTACAGACAAATCAGCAGCAGCATAAAAGGTAACAAAAATGGTCATCACATGGTAGATATGAAGTCAATGGCAATGTCCAACAAAGCAATCCTCTCTGGTATGAACAGCAAATTAGTAAAGGACCTGATGCTAGGAAGCTTCTTTCTGACACTTGATTGATGGCATTAAGAATTCAGTCACAGAATCATAATAGAAGCAATCTAATTCATAACCCAGTCAATAATCAAAATGCATGATTTTGTTACATGATATCTAAAGCTCCAGGCGGTCTGCATCAATGATACATAGACATATCTTGGAGTGACACGATTGCATCAGAGCACACCCTACTTATCATTATAAGAACAAGAAGTTCCTGAAAGAGATATGATAATGCAAACAGATGGCTGCATATTGTGATAGAACTCTTAGCCAACAGTAAGCAGTAAGCACGGAATCTAGTTGCAAATCAAAATTTCCAGCCAGCCAATTTATCTAACTTTCAGGAAACATCGGTGTGCACTGATTCACTGTTCAGACAGCACAGCCCAAAATCATGAAATCAATCAACTACTAAGCAACTGCATGATACTACCAGGTGCAGAAGCTATTACACCTGCACCAAATCAATCTCAAGAAACAGGTGCAATTAAGCTCATAGTGGAGTGTGTAACCGAGCATCCCAATTCCCAAGAAAATTTAGCTACATTTTGGAAGAAGCAAAGAGTCACCTGATCTGCTTTGCGTCGAGGAACCCGCAAAGCTCCGAGGCCCCTGCAAATCGCAAGCAGAGTCGCACCCCAATAAGCAAACCGAAACCATCAGAACAGAGCGCAGCGCTGCTCCTCGAAACCAGAATCCAGCGCTGGGACCGAGAGACGCTCACCGGGCATGATCTGGAGGCGGTCGAGGCCGTCGCGCTCGAACCTGGCGATGGCCTCGTATGCACGCTGCTGCTCGTCGGGCGCCCAGGACTCGATGCAGTGGAGGATGTCAACGGCGCCTCCGCCGGCCGCGCGCGCCGCGGCGTAGGCCGCGTCCCCGCCGAGCACCTCGCGGTACATGGCCGGGAAGTCGATGACGGGCACCGTGAGGGTCCCGTCCATGTCGAACACCACGCCGCGCAGCGTGCCCTTCCGGAGGGCCGGAGCCGCGGCGGCGGAGGACATGGCGACGGAGGCGGACATCCGGCGGGCGAGCCGGCGGAGGGGGGCACCGGCGAGGAGGCGGTGCGCGGGGAGCACGCGGGGGAGCATACGTGGCGCGATCTCCGCCGCTGGATGGCTCGCTCGGGGAAGCGTAGCGGTTCGCTTATGTGGGCTGTGTCTGTCTGTGCGCGTGTGTGTGTGTGTGGTGGTGCTGGCTTGCTGGGGCTAGACGAAGGTCGATGTGCAGTTTCCCGTCTTCGCTTCAGGATTACGTACTACAAAATTTTTTACGTATTCGAAGAACGCACATGCAAATAGCATTGGGTATATCGGGAGAGGAAATGCGCCTTCCAAACGCTTTTACACAAGATCGCCTAGATTGCATTGCTGTACTATATACACTATATTTTGCATTTACAGCGATGCGATTGTTTCAGTTTCGGTTAAGGAGAAGGAAGACACGCACGGTGCCGTGAATTTACTCCCTTGTGTAGGTCCTTGTGCACAGGACAAGCAGAGCGATGAATGTCTCACGTCTTGCTCGTTCGTCCAGACTGCAGCGACCCGTACACCTAGATTTGGAGGCCATTGAATTCTTCGCCACGTACTTGCCCGTTTGACAGGACATCCGATCAAAAAGAAACTAACCTAAACACGTGAAAAACTTGATTTTTACTGTGTTTTCTTGCCTTGCCACCGTGGTCCCTTACTTCTCCAGGAGCATGTAAGTACTGTCCATGGTTCCTGAACTGAGATGGTTTATCTCAGTGCGGCGGTGGTAGAAAAAAGATATACAGTAAGTCGCATTCTGCAGATGTTCCGTTATACTACAATCTCACTAGTACGACACATAAACGACAGTTCATCCCAAACGGTTAATCATAGCCGTCACGTTTGCCGCACGTCTCAAACGGTTCTAATTTTCTAGCCGTTTGGGATAAGTCGGCCGAAAATGGACCGTTTGGGATGATATTACATCCGTGACGGTTAAAAGTTTAAACCGTCTGTGATGTAATCCCAAACGGTTCGTAAAACAGAGCCGTTTGGGATGACTTACTTATCCGCGACGGTTCTATTTTTTGAACCATTTGAGATGATTAGCCCAATAAATATCTCGGCCAACCAGACAAATATGGAAGCCCGACATAAGTGTTGGCTGTCTGATTGGCGGACGATTTGCTGGCGATTTGGGTGGCGAATTTAAGGCAACCGGACATTCCCATTTTAGTTGTTGCATACTTTTAGAAGATCTATTTGTTGTTGGTTTTTAAAGGTTACTAATTGCATTTCTATTGTTATATATGTTGTATTGTTTAGAACAAGTCAAGTTTTAATTTCTCTCAAAATTGGACCTTTTCTTGTCAAATTTGTACATTTTCTATGAAGTCGTTACATCAAAAATAGAAGATGATGTTTGTTCTCTTATATACTACCACCATTCAGAAATGTATTCAAAACTTTAATCACAAGTATGTGAGAAAATATATAGATTGAGTATGTGAAAATCATTTCATTGTATTTCTCTTGCAAAAGTCTAGTATTACATATTTATTTACCATTTCTGATATCATATTACGATTGAAAATTATAGTCAAAGTTTTGCATTGGATCCTACGAAAAACTACAAATGGTATATATTTCTGGACGGAGGAATCATATACATTTGTATGCATACATGACTATATTCAAGATTAAGTTACAGAGCTAGCATCGTGGTACTTAATTATATAGAGTGAGAGACTAATTAATTCTTCATATGTGAACATACGTAGATGAATTGAGGGTGGATGTTCAACGAGAGCCGTGTTAGCCAAGCGTACATCCAAGGCATCGTTGGTTTCTTAAAAGCTGCCATGGTGGATATGCACAATAAGAGGGAAGAGCGGATTTTTTGTCCATGCGTTGATTGTGATAATACTAGGCAGTGGCAGAACTCTAAATAGATTGAAGCACACTTGATTCGAAGGGGTTTCAAGGAAGGATATACATGTTGGAGCAAGTACGGTGAAGAGGCGATCATACATGAAGATAATAATAATATCGATGACACCGAATTGAACCATATGCCAAACACAGTCAACGATGATCAGCCAGATGGTGACGATTGTGCTTCCGATGATGTGATGTCGGATAATGCGGATACTATGCCTAATCTGGATCAAATGCTGCGTGATGTAGAGGGGAACTATAATGATGGAGGGTATAAGCAATTCATTGGCATGTTAGAGGACTCTCAGAAATCTTTGTATTCGGGCTGCAAGGCAACATACACCAGGTTGTCTCCGTACTTGAACTTTTGAAATTGAAGGCAAGTAGCGAATGGTCTCACAAGAGCTTCACGGCGATGTTAGGTCTGTTCGCGGACATGCTACCAGAGGGTAATGAGTTGCCCAAAACAACTTACAAATGCAAGAAGGTTATTTGTCCCTTGGGAATGGAGGTTGAAAGAATACATACTTGTCAGAATGACTGTATCCTGTACCGCAAAGAGTATGCGGACTTGCTTTTATATCCGGTCTGCAAAGCACCTCGATACAAGCGTAAGGGTGGTCTGGACAAGGACGAGGAATGCGCTGAGGTGACGAAAGGAATTCTTTACAAGGTTGCATGGTATCTACCTGTAATTCCTCGTTTGAAGAGGTTGTTTGCAAACCCGAAGGAGGCAAAGTTGATGCGTTGGCATGTCGAGGGTCATAAGAGCGATGGAATGATGAGACACCCTGCAGATGCGGCCCAGTGGAGAAACATCGATAGGAAGTACCCATCCTTCGGTGCGGACCCGAAAAATGTAAGGTTTGGAATGAGTACCAATGGAATGAATCCGTTCGGCAGTACGAGCAGCAAACACAACACTTGGCCCATTCTTCTGTACATGTACAACCTTCTCCTTGGTTGTGTATGAAGCAGAAGTACATCATGATAGCGATACTTATCCAAGGGCCAAAACAACCTGAAAATGACATTGACGTTTATTTCAGACTACTGATGGAAGAACTACAAACTCTCTGGAAGGACGAGGGGGTAAAGGTATGGGATGCGTACAGAAAAGAATACTTTGATCTACGTGGGTTGTTGTTCCTTACCATCCACAATTATCCTGCATACGGTAACTGCTTAGGGCAGACTACAAAGGGAGCCAAAGCCTGCGTGACAGGCTTGGAAGATACCGCGAGCGTGTGGCTGAAACACTCATGTAAAACCGTATACATGCGTCACCGAAGATTCTTGAGAAGAAATCATCCATACCGTAGCATGAAGAATCAATTCGACGGAAAGACAGAACACGGTGCGAAACTAAGGCCTTTTACTGGGACAGAGGTCCATGATATGGTGAAGGACATCGAAGTTGTGCTTGGTAAGGGGCCTAAATCGAAAAAGCAGCCTGGTGAGAAGAGCATCTGGAAGAAGAGATCAATATTTTGGGAGCTACCTTATTGGAAGGATCAAGAAGTGCGTCACTGCATAGATGTCATGCACGTAGAGAAGAACGTATGTGACAGCGTGCTTGGTATGTTACTGAACATCTGTGACAAAATAAAGGATGGTGTTAAGGCACGAATGGACTTGGTCTATATGGGCATCAGACCTGAGTTAGCACCAGTAAAGACCGATAAAGGCTGGACGTACCTCCCCTCTGCTTGCTATACTTTATCGAAGGACGAGAGAATTGAGCTGTGCGAGTTCTTGAATACCGTTAAAGTTCCGTCCGGTTACTCGGCGAACATAAAGAATCTTGTTTCTATGGCAGACTTGAAGTTAATTGGCATGAAGTCTCATGATTATCATGTGATGATGACACAGATGCTCCCAGTGGCTATCAGAAATATTTTGCCTATTGATATTCGAGAAGCACTAATGAGGTTGTGTCATTCCTTTAACACAATATCTCGGAAGATTTCCCGATCGGAAATCAAGCCTACCAGTGCACCCTTCCACGGGGTTTTCCCTGGCAAGATGGCAAGTCCACTCGGGCAAATCAGCTTGCCCGTCACTTTCGGTACTCCTGACAACTTCCGGACCAAGACCCTCACCTTCGAGGTCGTCGACTTCTCAAGCTCGTATCACGCCATCCTAGGACGTCCCTCCTATGCCAAATTCATGGATGTTCTCAGCTATGTCTACTTGAAGCTCAAAATACCGGGTCCCCACGGGATAATAATGGTGCAAAGCAGCTTCTAGCACGCTTACACGTGTGACCTAGAAAACTGTAACCTTGCCGCGGCCCAAATCGCTGCAGCCGAGCTTGACAACCTCAAGTCGGCCGTGGTCGAGGAAGCACCCCCGACTAAAAAAGCTTCATAAGCGACATCGTTCCAGTCGGCGAAGGATACCAAGGCAATCCAGCTCGATCCGAAGACCCTTCCAAGACGATGCAGATCGGGACTGCGCTCAGCGACAAATAGGAAAACGTGCTCGTCAGCTTCCTTCGCGACAACCGGGACATCTTTGCATGGACATCTTCTGACATGCCGGGAGTCCCGAGGGAGGCTGCCGAGCACTCTTTGAACGTTCAGCCGGACGCTAAGCTGGTCAAGCAGTGCCTGCGCCGCTTTGCCGAGGATAGGCGTAGGGCAATAGGAGAAGAGATAGCCAAGCTTCTGTCAGCTGTTTTATCAAAGAAGTGTATCATCCCGACTGGTTAGCGAACCCAGTTCTTGTTCGCAAAAAGAATGGAAAATGGAGGATGTGCGTTGGTTACACGAGTCTCAACAAAGCATGTCCCAAAGATCCTTTCACACTACCTCGCATTGACCAGGTGATCGATTCCACGGCCGGTTGTGAAATTCTATGTTTTCTCGACGCCTACTCAGGCTACCACCAGATCAAGATGAAGGAGGACGACGAGATCAAGACATCGTTCATCACTCCATTCGGAGCTTTCTGCTACGTTTCCATGCCTTTCGGCCTCAAGAACGCCGGCGCCACGTACCAACGGTGCATGCAGCGCTGCCTCCAGAAACAGATCGGCAGGAACGTACAAGCCTACGTCGATGATGTGGTGGTCAAGTCCGAGAAGAAAGAAGATCTCCTAACTGACTTGGGGGAAACATTCTCCAACCTTAGGCGATTCAGCATGAAGCTCAACCCAGAAAAGTGCGTGTTCGGAGTGCCTTCGGAAAGCTACTCGGTTTCATCATTTTCCGAACGAGGAATCGAGGTTAACCCGGAGAAGATTGACGCCATCATCAAAATGGGGCCACCAAAAAGCCTCAAGGATGTCCAACGGCTCACCGGGTGCATGGCGGCCCTCAGCCGATTCATCTCCCGACTCGGCGAAAAGGCCCTGCCCCTCTATAAGCTCCTGAAGAAGTCAGATAACTTCACATGGACGTCTGAGGCTCAAGACGCCCTCGATGGACTAAAAAAGCTCCTGACTACACCCCGGTACTGGTTTCCCCAATGCCCAATGAACCGTTGCTCCTTTACGTTGCAGCGACTACCCAGGTGGCCAGTACCGTCTTGGTCGTCGAACGCTCCGAGCCAGGTCACATCCAGAAGGTTCAGCGCCCGGTCTACTTCATCAGTGAAGTACTTTCCGAGTCCAAGGCGCGATACCCACAAATACAGAAGATCATTTATGCGGTGTTCATCACATCTCGAAGCTAGTCCACTACTTCCAAGGACACCCGATTACGGTGGTTAGCTCCTTCCCGATCGCAGACGTCATCAACAACGCGACGCCACAGGGAGGATTGCTAAATGGGCAATGGAACTAATGGCATTCAGCATAGTTTACGCCCCCCGCACGGCTATCAAGTCTCAAGCTCTTGCCGACTTCATGGCCGAGTGGACAGAAGTCCAGTCCCCGCCCTCTGTCATCGACCTCGAACATTGGACACTCTACTTCGACGGCTCACTGATGCTTCAGGGCGCGGGGGCTGGCGTCGTGCTCATTTCTCCGAAAGGAGAACGCTTCAAGTACGTGCTACAAATCCACTTCCCGCGTCCAACAATGTCGCCGAATATGAAGCCTTACTACACGGCCTTCGCATTGCGACCTCACTCGGGATCCGCCGGCTCCTCGCCCGCGGAGACTCCGAACTGGTAGTCTGGCAGGTGATGAAGGACTGGTCATGCCGAGATCCCAGCCATGGAAGCCTACTGCCAAGAGGTGCGCAAGCTTGAAGCCAAGTTCGATGGCCTCGAAATCACGCATGTCCTCCGCCGAGACAACGAAGCTGCAGACGCACTCGCCAAGCTGGGGTCCAGTCGGGATGTCGTCCCGACTGGAGTTTTCCTCTAGGAGTTGCATGTCCCCTCTATCAAAGCGGAGACGGCGCCCGAGACCACCGAACCTCATCCCGAAGAACTTGATAGCACTCAGCAGCCGCCTCACGAAGTTCTGGTCATCGATCCCGACTGGACAACGCCCTTCCTCGACTACCTCCTGCGAGACACTCTCCCGTCGGAGCAGACCGAGGTGCGCTGCCTCGCGAGGTGTGCCAAGGCCTACGTCGTCATCGAAGGTGAACTCTACAAGAAAAGCACCTCTGGAATCCTCCAGCGGTGCATATCTCAAGATCAAGGGAAACAACTACTACGTGACATTCACTCGGGAGTTTGCGGGCACCACGCGGCACCAAAGTCACTAGTCGGGAAAGCTTTCCGACAGGGTTTCTACTGGCCGACTGCCGTTTCGGATGCCGAGCACATCGTGCGCACTTGCGAGGGCTGCCAATACTTCGCCCGACAGACACATCTGCCGGCTCAGGCACTCCAGCCTATCCCGATCACCTGGCCTTTCGCCGTCTGGGGTCTGGACATGGTTGGTCCCCTCAAGAGGGCTCCCGGGGGCTACACCCATCTCTTCGTCGCCGTGGACAAGTTCACCAAGTGGATTGAAGCCAAGGCAGTTGCCACGATCACGGCCGAACGGGCCGCCGAGTTCTTCCGGGATATCGTTTACCGGTTTGGTGTCCCCAATAGCATCATCACCGACAATGGCACGCAATTCACCGGCGCAGCCTTCCTCCAATTCTGCGACGACTATAACATTTGCATCAACTTCGCCGCGGTGGCACACCCGCGCACTAACGGGCAGGTTGAGCGAGCCAATGGTCTAATTATGCAAGGCATCAAGCCTCGGATTTTCCAGCGCCTGAAGAAATTTGCGGGTAAATGGGCAGCCGAGCTACCATCGGTACTCTGGAGCCTACGGACTACACCCAACCGGTCAACCGGATACACACCTTTTTTCATGGTATATGGAGCCGAAGCCGTTCTGCCGACTGACCTGGATCATGGATCCCCACGCGTCCGCGCTTACACTGAGGCCGAGTCGGAGGAAGCGAGACAAGACGCTATCGACCAGCTTGAAGAAGCACGCGAAGTTGCCTTCCTTCGGTCGGCAAAGTACCAACAGGGCCTACGCCGCTATCAGAGCCGACACGTACGCGGACGTTCCTTCAACGTTGGCGACTTGGTCCTACGCCGAGTCCAATCCAACACGGAAAAGCACAAGCTCTCCCCACCATGGGAGGGTCCGTACGTGGTCGCCGAGGTACTACGCCCGGGGGCTTACCGACTGAAGGATCAAGATGGCAACATCATCACCAACGCATGGAACATTGAACAGCTACGTCGTTTCTATGCTTAAACTCTGTACTTCAATATTATGGACGAATGAATAAATATTTCTTCGCTCCAGTTGACATAATCCTCAGAGTTCCCGACTAGCCCGCTATGCGCGCCCACGGCCACGCATAATGGACACTCGGGGGCTACACCACCCTGGGTGCGCCCAGCCGCACTCGGGCTTTTTTCCTTCGCGCAATTATTTTAGTACTGTGTACAAGGCTCAGCGTTAACCCTTTGTCTTCGATCGCCGGTTTACGCCACAACCCAGCGCTACACGGGAAAACAGCCCACGGCTACTCTCTGCTGACGGGGGCTACAACGGATCGGCAAGGGCACACACAAAAGAGCTAGATTACACACGAACAAATAATTAAGAAGGAAGAAAACAACTTAACATAGAACAACGTTCACCAAAAACATGTATCCACGAATTACACTCGGGCTTCCCGAGTACTGGACATAGCATGTCAAACTGTTCATCTACTCTATCTCTACCTTTACAGGTTAGCCCGATCGGCTAGATTGTTCGCGGCAACGGAGACCTCCTCCGCCAGAGTCGGGATATCTTCTTCCGGGAAGTCGGCCGTGAGTCCCTCCTCGATGTCTCTCATATCAATCAAGGGGTAATGGGACTTAGCCACTACCAGCGCGAACTCGACGCCGAGTCGGGTGTTCTCCCTCTGCAAGTCCTTCGCTTTACCAGGCACTCGCCGAAGACGATCAACGACTGTTTCCGCATGATCCGGGGTCGGATCATCCTCCCACAGCGCGTCGCAAGCGACCCGACCAGCCCTCTTCAGAGACTCCGCCGTCGCGTTGATCTTCCTAATACGGGTTTGAAAAGTTGCACGGAGTCAACAACAACATTAAACAGGACGATTGGCAAAATCTCCAACCGCTCTGGACAAGGGAAAGGCCCTTACCAGCAGCGGAGTCGGCAGCCCGCTTGTTCGCAGACTCGGCGGATTTCCAGGGCCCTCCTCAGGCGCCATCGGTCGCAACCGCGTCCTCCTCGAGCTCCCGAATGCGAGCCCTTGTTTGGCAGCGCTTTCAAGCTCCGCCTTGAGTCGGGCGGCCTCCTCCCTGTGCTTAGCGGTGCTTTCGAGTTCCACCTTGGGCGTGGTGAAGAACACAAGGCTTTAGTGGCAAAGAACAAACACCCGCACAGAATGGGCACGAAAGGATACTACGGCAAAAAGAGACAATGGGAGAAGGAGGATGAAGAAGCACACCTTTGGGCACCGACTCACCATTTGCTGATGTCGAGACGGAGCACGCTCGATACTGGTGTAGAGGGAGGTCTACTACCAGCTCTTCGGGTCAAACAACCTTCCAAAACCTTGCTGACCAAGAAGTTTTACCAACACCTGGTACGATTGATAACGTTAGATGACCTGGTCATCCGAGTTATTAGTCTGTAATATTAATAACATAATGATTACTTACGTACCATCTGTTGCCCTCTGTAGAAGGAGCTGAGTGTTCAAGCTTCCTAAGGTTCTTTCCAGTCTGTTAGAGCTGACGACATTCTCACAGCCAGTTTGGGAACGAAGGAGCACCGGACCGTACTCGTGGTCAAGGGCTCCTAGTCAGACATAGCAAGACATTCCCACTCGATGAACAGTCGAGACAAGAATGGAAAAGAGCCAAAGCGGATCGCAAAAATGAGCGGATGAAATCCGAGCTCCGTCAAATACTTATGCCCGAGTTTGAACAGATGCTTGAGGCTAGGTTGACAAAAGAGAGAGAAGCCATGGAGGAAAGATTCAGATCACAACAAGAAGATCTTGGACACCCCAACCCCGGTGCCCGTCGAAGTAGCTGGGCATCAGGCGGACCTGAATGTCTCGATGATACCAACGCAACGTATGCAGTCGATGGCATCAGCGAATCGAAGAAGTGCAAACTCGAAGTGATTATAGCCCATTGGGTTTTCCCTTGGAGGCTGCTTCCGGGTTGGTGTATCCGCCCGCTCAAGGGGGTACATTACACGGTGTGGCGATGGCGGCATGTTTTGCTAGGTGCACCGTCGACAGTGTTGACCCCCAAATTCATGCGAGTCCCGCTATTCCATGCACGCGCGAACGACGATATGCAGACTTTGGGTGACACAATTGGGTCATTCATCCAGTGGCCCAAGAAGGACATAGTCTTGGAGGACACACTACCAACGTCATCGAGGCTGCATGTCGAGCCACCTGCCAACATCCAAGACCAGCTGCAACTATCAGCACCCCTAGCGAGGCCTGATGAACCCTCTAGTATGCATGTCGAGCCACCTGCCAACATCCAAGATCAGCTGCAGCTATCAGCACCACCACCGATGCCTGATGAACCCTCTTTTGTGCATGTCAAGCCACATGCCAACATCAAAGAGCTGCTGCAGCTATCGGCACCACCGGTGCTACCTTTCCAGTTCGCTCGCGAGTTTGATCTATCGGCACCGCCCCCCGGTGAGGGTTATAGCCAAAAAGACCGGCGCAAAGGCCTCGACGAAAGGCAAAGGAAAGGGCAAAGCAAAATCGCTTACCAAGGATCCGAACATGCTAACCGATGAGGAGTTCAACAAAATGTTCCGTCCCATGGACGTAGCCCCGCAATACTTGCCTGGCCAACCATTGCTGGGACAACAAAAACTCGCGCGTGCAGGTTTGATTTGCCAGAAATTCCATGTGTACTACATGGACGTCTCCAACAGGGAGGGCGAAACAAGACAAGCTAGTATACCTGTGAATTAAGCCATTTTAGCTATAGCCACGACATTTAACTTAATAGCTGCAACTTTTTTCTTCAATGGGATCAAAGTCGATGAAGGAGCTCGATCTCGCAGAGATTTGAGGGCAATTCGCTTTCTTCTTAATTTCAATTGAAAGTCTTATCTCCAAAAGGACAGTTCCACACTCCTTAGCTGATGTTAATTCATACTTTGTAATGCATTTTGGTACTTGTAATGGATTTCACAATTGATTCAAGTGTGGATGCATTTTTGTAATGGATCAATGCTTGGATGAATGGTTATGTGAATAAAATATGCAGTTCTGCTATGTGCTGGATATTCTGATGAAATGTTATCATATATATGAATTCTGCTCAAATTCTGATGCATATGTAGGTTGCTGGCCAAAAAACAAATTATTTTTTCCTGCCGTAAATTCACATCCGAACAGTTAATATAAGAAAACCGTTTGGGATGACTACCACATCCGAAACGGTTATTCCGAAATAACCGTTTCGGATGTGGTAGTCATCCCAAACGGTTTTCATACATTAACCGTTTCGGATGTTATAGTCATCCCAAACGGTTCTTCTATATTAACCGTTTGGGATGCGGATGACATCCCACATGCTTTTGCTTTATTAACCGTTTGGGATGTCGAGGACATCCCACACGGTTCTTCTGTATTAACCATTTAGGATGTGTCTCTCTTCCCAAATGGCCACAGAACCATTTGGGATATGACCCCCTCATCCGCAACAGACAATTAGTGATGGTTCATAAAATCGTTTGGGATACAACATTTTAACCGTTTGGGATGGTTATTTGTGTACTAGTGCCTATTCATGAATTACCTGAAGGGTGGGATGCACGTAGCCGCAGTGGGTGATGAACCTGGGTTGGGCTTGATCTGAAGGTGCACGACGCTTAGGATTTGGCTACGTTTTGTACTGCGGTTGTGTTGTTGTGCAGTACTAGATCCGCCCGCTGAAATATATATCATGGCCCTGTTGCAGTGGCCTAGTCATTCCTTGTTAATTTGCATTCATGACCATGCTGCTCGCAACTGGTAGTCCCATGATTCCCCCAAAAAAGTATTAACCCATGGTACATGGTCGTAGCTTATATTTTCGTCCATTTGTATCACTACTATCTTGTCAGCTTGCACGAACGCAAGATGCAAATGTGACCGTCGTCAAGTCGTCAACACTCAAGCATATCAATTGGACATGCGCGCATGGATGTCGACTACATTTGCGCGTGTTGTATGACAAACTAAGAACATTGAATTGCAAAATTTAGTTAAGATGCCCAAAAGCTAGTTATAGAAGTGTACATACACAAAACGTACATGAACATCAATCACCTCACAACGTACCATACATATATATAGCTAGCTGCTAGCTGAGTAGTACAACACTAGAATTGAGCCTCGATCAACCTGACGCTAGTACGTAGGACTACTAGCTGAAAACGTACGTACGTACGTCCATACAGACCGAATTAACAAACATTTTCCTGGACAAAATCAAGGCTATCAAAAGCATCAAGCAAATCCGCTGCAAATAATGCATGAAACTGCAAACTAAAGAAAAGATATATGGAGCTGGATGAGTCTCAGTCGTGGAGGTGGCGATCGAGCATGAGAATGGTGGAGAGGTTCATGGGGGTGATGACATCGGTGTTGCCGGAGACGAACTGCTGCGCGATGAGGCGGTTGGCGCGCTCCGTGGGGTGGAAGGCGTCCCAGAAGACGTAGGCGTCGCGGTTGGCGCAGAGCGCGGACACCATGGTGCAGATCCCGATCCCGTTGAACCGCCCCTGACCACAGCACGCCTCCGTCGCCGTCTCGAAGCCGTACGCCTTCGGGTCATCGATGAAATCATCGTGCACCCTCTTCGTGTTCACCCCGACGAACACATTGTCACCGCCCACCTCTCTGTTCAGCTCACCCAGCATTGCCACCAGCTGCGGGTTGTACGCCTCCGCCGCGCGCTGCAGCTCCGGGTCGCAGGCCCCGTCGAGGCTGTGCAGCGCAAGCTCCGCCGGCACGCACCCGATCGGACCCACCCCCGTCACCAGCACCCTCCGCGGCCCGAGCTGGTGGATGCGTCGGAGGACCTGCTTGTACTCGGAGAGGATGTACTTGATGTAGTCCGGGAGGGAGAACTCGCGGGAGCGCGGGGAGTAGGGGACGAGGTAGTAGTTGTTCACGAAGTCGTTGCCGCCCAGGGTGATGAGCACCAGCGAGCCGCTCACCAGCCGCCGCGCCTTCTCCTCGCCGACCACCGACGTCAGCCGCCGCTGGTACTGCTCGAAGTAGGACAGCTGCTTCGAGATCCGGATGATATTGGCCTGCACACGTACGTACGGTCAATGCATATATAGTAAATGAATGAATGTTCATGGATCGATCAACTCAGTGATTAAAATTTTGACCAACGACGACGTACGAATTGGATCCCCGTATCGTTGAGGATCCCGATGCCGGCGGAGGCGAAGTTCGCGCCGACGAGCAGCTTGTCGCCGTCGAGCTCGGGGCTCAGGTACGGCAGCAGCGGCTCAGCTCCTAGATGCTCGCCTGCATGCATACATGCGCTCATCATTAGCCTCAACTAGTTTACTGATTAATTAACATGAAGTGCATGCAAGGGCTAATTGAGATCTGGCAATGGCTGCTTGCTCAACTGATGATGTCCGGCACGTTCTTGCCGTTGCAGAAGCGCCCCGTGGGGCGGTGGTCCGGGGTGTCGATGCCGTAGGGCCACGAGTCGGCGCGGGCCGAGGTGATGAGGTGGTTGTTGTTGCCGTTGTCGACCAGGGAGTCGCCGAAGACGAAGAAGGCGCGAGCGGCGCGCGTCGCGGGGAGAGCCTGCAGCAGGCACAGCACCGCAGGGACAAGAAGCACAATCCAAGAAGACGAAGAAGAAGCCATTGCTATCGATTGTCACTTGTCAGTGACCTAAAATATATATGTGTGTATTACTAAGTGATGTGATGGTGTCTGAAGCTCTGCACTGCACTTGGAAGGCTTGCAACGTCGCAGCTGCCATTTATAGTACAGCGACCTCTTGCTCATGTCGTCGTCGTCGTCGACGGAATTTACTCCTTATGGCCCGTATGACGTGTGTGGTTGTTGGTGCCTGGCTGCCTGCTGGTTCTTGTCTCGTCACAGTCCTTGTGCTTGGATCTTTAATTCTCTGGTAACTCTTGTCTTGTGGTTTAATTCTTTACCGGATTTGAGCTTTGGCTCTAACGACATTTCGGATGTGCATTGGATCTTTGCAGCTCTGCGACGATCTCACTTCACCTGCAGTCGGTCAATCAGTCAGTCACATGAATGATGAGCTCTGTTTGGTAGTTGGACTGATCCAAAAGAATTGTCAAGCTTCTTATTAGGATGTACTGGAGTCTCCCCTGTTAGTGTAAGCACAAATATGCGTAATTCGTATTCAGATAACGTGCATTTGGTTAATTAGGAGGAAGATATTTGAATGTTCAGCTAGACATGCAACTCTTCGAAGTGCGTAGTATCTGGAACTCCAATACTGTAGGGATGAATTCGGTGTTCAATAATTTAATTGATCTATCCGAAAATGTGTACAAGACATGGATCTTAGTACAGCTGGGTACTCTTTTTAAGTAATATGAAAGGCAAATTAAAAACAAACGTTTCAGGGAAAAAGAAAGGCGAGCCCAACTGAGGAGTTGAAGCAACCCATCAACAGTTCTTGCTTCACAGTGACTGGAACATGTTATTCAATATGGCAGTTGGATCTATCATCTAAACAATGATGCCTGGATTTACATGAGCTGTTTGTAGTAGCAGCTATAGGCCCCCTTCTAGACGGCTTCGGTTTGTGCATAAACCGGCTTAAGCTTAATGGTGTGGGGAAACTGTGGTGTGAGGAAGCCTGATAAGCTCCACCATCCCCTTCTAAACAGCTTCTGAGATCTGAGCTTATGGCCAGAGGTGAATGTAGAAAGTCTGTAATACCCTTTGTGTTATTTGGTTGCTATTTGAGGTGAATGTTCCGTATAGTTTGAGTTGGTCAAGCCACTGCAGAATAATATTCCAAATTTTGAGTTGTATGATACACACTTTACTCAACCTTGTTGATGGTGGATTCAAATGTGTTTAAATTGCATACGAAAAACACATAAAGTGGATCATTTCAACATAAATAAGAGAATGATATGATGTTTTCTAATAACTTCATAAGACATGAAAATTGAACATAAAAGATAAACAACAGAGGTCAGGAAGAAGTAATAATTGGTACCATTGGAATAAAAAATATGATGCATCTATACATGATTTTCCATTAAGAAATGTACACATATACTGTTAGAATCTTATGCAACTCATTGCAAATTGGATTATACAGAAATCAAATTGGATTATAGTACCAATCAACAAAGGTATACAACTCATTACAAATCGAATACAGAAATCAAATTGTTAATTCAACATGATCCTCATTCGTGAGCAAACAAGAATCAGCAAAATTCTTCAAAGAGAAACTGTCGCTGACGACGACGAATCCGGCCACGAAGTCAGTGAAGAAGCTTCGTTCAGTGAAGAAGCTTGGGTCCCCAGAAGCAGCAGCACCTGCAGCAAGGGGATGGCGGTGGCAAGGGGATGGCGGCGGCGACCTGCTCGGGAGCCCTTGCGGCGTGGAAGGGAGAGCGGTGGGCCAAGGGCCGTCGGAGGCAACGGGGCGGAGGCGGTAGGCCGGGGGGAGACCGGAGGCGACCAGCTCGGGAGCCCTCGCGGCGTGGAAGGCAGAGCGGCGGGCCGGGGGCTGTCGAAGGCGACGGGGCGGACGGGAGTGCGGAGGCGACGGGAGGCGGCGACGCCGGGGGTGTGTGGTGGTGACAGGGCCAGGGGCGTGCGGAGGCGGCGGGAAACGGAGGCGACGGGAGGCGGCGGCCCAGGGCGTGCGGAGGTGGCGGGGCCGGGGGCGTGCGGAGGCGGCGTCACGGGAGGCGTGCGGAGGCGGCAGCGTGAGAGACGTGCGGAGGCGGCGGGGCGAGCGGGGAGGAGGAGCAGATCCGGGGGAGCCGGCGGAGGAGAGCGGCGCCGGCGGGGGAGGTACCGAGGCGGGGAGGCGGAGGGGCGCGGGGTGGGAAGGAAGGGGAGGCGGCGGGGAAGAGGAGGGGCGGGTTGGATCTAGGCAGGGATGGGGGGGCTGCGGGATGGGGTTAGGTCAAGGGCAATTGCGGGTAAATTTCTCAAACATTGAGGGCAAAGTGGTAACAGAGCTCCAAATAAGCTCGGGAAGCACCTCCTACTTAGTTTTTCACAATGTACATGAAATTTAGGGGGCTTAATCCCACAGTTAGTTAGAAGCTTTGCTTTCTAAAGAGTTTATAGCTTCCTGTGGCCATAAACCTGTCTCTAAACCCTCTAGAAGGGGCCATAACCTTGACAGTGAGAAGTAATAAAATCTGGATGAGTATGTACTACATAGTTTGCATCAACAACCCACATGCAGCTGCTTTTGCTACAGCTAGTGTGGTTCTTAATTACAAACCTTGTTTAAACTTTACACTAACAAATAACAGTGTTCAAATCTAAAGGTACTAACAAATAGCAATGTTACCTGTTCGGTTCATAGTTTTCATCTGTTCAGCTGTACCATGAACTTGTGAGTTACTCCATATATATCCATCTCAAGATTTCTACTACTCCAGTACTAATCAAACCAACAGAGCAAGCACCATGAATGGAGGTCAACCAACACCATGCAGTTGCCATCTTCATCGACCAACATTAGTCGACCGCTCATCATATAATTAATCGTCTCCAGGGTTTATGTTTCACGAAACTTCGCTACGGAAACCGGATCTGTGACCAAGCAAGCTAGCCGTAGGGAAGGGAGGGACCCTTCCCAACCCTCAACCGCGCTGCATTCATTCTGACCAGAATTCAGCTGGTACATGCATGAACTATTCTTTCTTGTGAGCAGTTAAATTAATCTAGGCATGCATGCATTGGTGAAAACTGTCGAGCTACAAACAGTTCAGATGAATTCGCTGCAGCCTGCAGAGTTTTTACAGGTGGGGCTGGAGGAGACAGAGGAAGTACTCTATACCATTGCGAAGTGACCTGGAGTAATAACACTCGCAACCACTCGATCACCTTCTTCTGGAGGCCATTGAATTCTGGTGTTCCCTGGACAAGAGGATCGGTGAAAACAAATTAACTCGGAGATCGATCGAAGCAGCAGGTGAACTACAGGAATTTTGACTTCACGTCCTGCCTGACGGCTCCTGGAATCGGCTAATGTGAAGTACGACTGTGATGGATCCTTGCTGCCTCGGTCACTGTAGGAGTGCTAGTTACCACTTACCACTGCTGAACAGAACACAAATGCATGCACGGCGATCTTCTGCGCCTGCTCATGATGATGCATCTGCAGTACATAGTGATGCATAAATACAGCACGCACAGTACATGTATACGTTCTGAACGTACCGTGAACTCCGTTTCAAGTTTCAATAGCGTAATACTTAGGGCCCGTTCGGTATCACTCCGGCTCTGCGCTCTGCCGATTCCGCGGGCGAAGCCGGGCCGAACGGTGCAGCTCCGCGGAGCCCAGATCCGGGATCAGACGACGGCCCTAGTACAAAATGCAGAGCTGGGTAAACCGGGATCCATGGATTTGATTATCCAGAGTTGGAGAAAATTACGGTTCGTTTGCCACCGCCAAGTGACCGAAACGCGAAGAAAATACATGTCTCGCTCGGCCCCGTCCCCCACCCCCTTCCCCCGCGCGCTCCACCCCTCATCACCGCTCCCCTCGGCCGCGCGCTCCTTGCCACCGCTCCCCCCCTCGGCGCCGCTCGCCCGCCCCTCGCCCGCCGCCCCCGTCCCCCACCCCCCTTCCCCCCGCGCGCTTCCCCCACCACCCGCCCCTCGCCACCGCTCCCCCCTCGCCACCCGCCCGTCGCCACCGCACCCCCGACCACCCGGTCGTCACCACCGCTCCCCCCTCGCCGCCGCTGGGCCGCCCCACGCCGCCGCAACGCCGCTCGCCCGCTCCCTCCGGCCCAGATCTACCACCGCAGCACCCCCCCTCGCCACCCGCCCCTTGCCACCGCTCCCCCGACCACCCGCTCGTCGCCACCGCTCCCCCCCTCGCCGCCGCTCGGCCGCCCCTCCGGCCCAGATCTACCGGCTGCAGCACCCTCCCTCTCGCCGCCGCTCCTCCCCTGCCCCCCCTCTCGCCGCCGCTCCTCCCACCGGCATTCGTGCTCCTCCCACCGCGCGCGGGAAGCCGGAGCGGGGCTGCCGAACGCCTCGCACCGATCCATGTTTTTCGAGCGGAGCGGGGAGCGGGCGCACGGAGCTGGATTTGCGGAGCCACGCGGCGCGGCGGGCGACTACCGAACGGGTCCTTACTCTCTCGGTTTCAAAATAGACAGAGTTTTTAACTTTCTTCAATATGTAACTTTTTTAAATAAGTATATAAGTAAAATATTATAAAATTATATTGAGAGAGGATTTTTAGTAACAAATCTAATATTATTATTTACATCTAATCAATCTAAGTTTTTTAATTAATTAGTGGTTAAAGTACATATTTTTTTATCAATTTTGAAACGGATCGAGGGAGCACATGTTAGCGATTGATGGAGTAGCAGAACCATATCTTACATCCAGATCCAGTACTAGTTAGTGCCATTTTTTCTGTGCCAGGAGTGGTATGTTTTTTTGTTATGTTTATTTCGAACAGAAATGAAGTGTAGTATTTTCTCTGACGAACTCAGCTGTGTTAAGTGAACAGTCCTACGTAGGAGTACTCGTTGGCTGCATGGGGCTGTAGACTACAGCGATGCTAAGCTTTAATTACGAGGTTTTGTTTTAATGCGCAGCGACCGATCCAATTGCGCCAATTAAATTGATCTTTTGATGGATACTACGCTGTCGCAGTCGCAAGCAGATGATCGAGGTTGATACGGAGTCACTGTCACGTACGAGATCCCTAGCTAGGATCATGGGCTGATGAGAGCGATGTTAATCTTGACATAAACGGTTGCATGCACTGATTTGATCTTTCTGGCGCGAAAGACAAGGAATTAATTAAAGGTCATATATACCTCGATCACTAATTCACTACAGCGATATAGATCGAGTGATAGTTGTTAGTGTAGTACTGTCAGTTAAGGTCGTTTGCTTAACTGCGAATTAGTATCATTTGGAGAAATATTGCAGCATTTTTCTCAGATCTGCCCGGTATATATACGCACGTATCTGAAGGTTTGGAGTTTCTGAAAAGCATCAACTCAGACGCCTAGGCTAGGCTAGCTGTACGGAGTATAATATTATCAGCTACTACTATGAGTATGTAGTAATGATACTAGTACCAGTCCAGATCTATGATCTATCTGTAACATTGGGTTGATGTTATTAAGAAGAGCGAGCAACCCATAGAAAGAGATGGTCCTTGCATTCTATAGTCCAGTGTTATGGAGTAATTAAGCTGTACCCACCAACCGCACCTTGAGAGCATATGATCAGTGAAAACATGCATTTTATTTCTACCTCTTATGTACATTCCATGCATGCATCTTAAATTGTACTCTGTGGCCATCGATGTCACGAGATAGTAGTAGCTTTGCCGGAATTAAGGGCTGGAATCATGGGTACATGTTACGAGTTCATGCTTGACCGGATCTAGACGTACCAACTCTGGTGGCTTTAATTTGTGCTGCTTAATTTCTACTGCAGGATCAGCCTGGCCAGGCACTGGTATATCCCGGCTCTGTTTACGTGAGACTGCAGAGTACAACTACTACTTAGCTATGCGTGCTTAATTAATTCTAGCTACTCCTGTTCAGGCACTTGCTGATAGCTGGCAATTAATCTGCTGATGTAGGTTGGTCATTCAAACAGAGCACCAGCTAGCATAGCATGCAGGTGAAACGAAGGTAGCTGTAAGCCCTCTCCATCAGAGATTAAACTCCAATTTAACGTCTTCTATCACTACTATCATATGATCTGATGTCTTATTCGAGATGGTTCAATAAAACCGTCACAGATATAATTTATCTAAAACGGTTCTTTACTAAAATTCACATCTTAAACAATTCTTTTTAAAACCGTCTCAGATAAGTGAGATGTATCCTAAATGATTTTTATATCCAAACCATCTCAAATCTAGCCTATAATCTTATACGGTTATTTCAACCCAACCGTCTTAAATCCGGCCCATACCAGCACCACCTCAACTATCCGATCGACCTACTTAAGAAACCCTAACTCCTACTCCCCAGCTGCACCATCACAACCAACTCCCTACTCCCCACGTCCACCTCTCTCCCTTACTTCTCTTTCTCCCAATCTCTCTCAGATCTTGCCGCTTTCATGATCTCTCCCAGATCTTGTCGCCTCCTCCTCTGCTTCCGTGAGACGCTCGATGCGCGATGGCCTCCACCTTCGCCTCCGCTTTCGCGAGCCGCTCAACGCCGAAGGCCTCCTCTTCCGCCTACGCGAGCCGCTTGACGCATAGCGGCCTCCTCCTCTGCCTCCACGAGCCGCTCGACGCATGGCGGTCTCCTCCTCCCAGGACACTGGCGTGGAGCAGGTGGGGAGGCTCTGAGGTGGCAGCTGTGCGTGTGTGTAATGCTGGAGCTCGTTGTGCTCGATGGCCACGGACGAGGTGAGCCTCGCGAGCCATACGGCCTTGGACTCCACCGTGCCGAAGTCCACGTCTTCAAATCGACAACATATGGCGACCTCGACGATGTGGATGAAGGAGACGGAGATGTCGACCACGACAATGATTTTTTTTATATCAATCTCGGACGGTTCTAAAAAAGAACCGTCTATATGTCTGTTCATCCTAGATGGCTCAAAAACCACTACTACAGAATTCATTTAACGGGACGCGCCTGTACAGATGGTTTTTTGGAGCCGTCTGTACAAATAGTATCACAGACGGTTCCAAAAGAACACCGTCTGTACAAATGATCTCAACAAGCGGAACGCTACAGTACAGACGGTTCCAAACTGGAACCGTCTGTACAAATAGCACAGACGGGTCCAAACTAGAACCGTCTGTACAAATCAAACAGTACAGACGGTTCTAAATTCGGAACCGTCTGTACAAATCTGTGAACAGTACAGACGGTTCCAAGTTGGAACCGTCTGTACAAATCGAACAGTACAGATGGTTCTAAGTTCGGAACCGTCTGTAAACAGTACAGACGGCTCTAAACTTGGAACAGTCTGTACAAATCGAACAATACAGACGGTTCCAAACTGGAACCGTCTGTACAAATAGCTGAAGCAAGGCTAGTTGATCTCTGCTGCCGCGGCAGCAAAAACTGCAGATTTCCTTGCCGCGGCAGGAAAGTGGCAGCGTCGGGGAGGGAGTTTGGCAGCTCCGATTGTCGAACGGTTTTCACGGCTGTGAGCAGGAGGCCAAACTCTACGTCTCCAGAAATTTTGAGCCAATTCCGAGAAATTCGACGAAACGACTAGTGGAAATCCCGGCCCGAAATCGAAGATTTTGAAAAACGGCACCCGAATGAAATTGCTCGGCAGAAGCTGGGATCAAGGTGGAAAGCAAGTCCTCGACTCAAGCTAACCAGGGAAACAAGAATCACCCAATTCGGAGTCCGGGTGATGGAGATATGCCCTCCGGAAGATGAGAAAAAGTAACGGAAAAACTTCCGGAGCGAAAAAGTCCCACATAGAAGCGGAATTTTGAGGGTCAAGATGGGTACAGGTGTATACATGTGTATTTTTATCGGATGCGCCTCGTCGTTAGCTTCGATTTGAGTGGTCGTGGACTCAAAACGAACTTCGTATGAGAAAGTTATAGCTCTTTTTCTAAAACCTCTCAAACTAGCGTTTTTCAGCTAGTATCCTTGCCGCGGCAGCAAATTTGCTGTTTTTCTTGCCGCGGCAGGAACTTGTCGGCTTTTACACGGAGTTTGGCTGCACGAAAAGAGCTGAAATTTTGGGGGCAAAATCAGCACATATATATCTCCGAAATGGCAGAGTTTGAGCCCAATCTGAGGACTTTGAATTTTTGGAGTCTGAAACACATAGTGTTAATCTAATAGTCCAGACGGTTCTCAGTTTGGAACCGTCTGTGCTATTTGTACAGACGGTTCCAAGCTTAGAACCGTCTGGACTAGGGGCGTCCCGCTTGGTCGTAGGGATAAGTTAAAAATAAAGCCGTCCCATATGTGTCGCGAAGTCCACCTAGGTCAGCTGGCAACATCACCGCTTGAACAACGCGAGGTTGCGGGATCGAATCCCGCTGGAAGCATATTGCACAATTTATTCCTAGCGGTTGGATGGGACACGCGGACGGCCGGATGAGACGCGGCTGAAGGACGAGGCTCCTGGCACGAGGTGTTATATTTTTATTTTTGAAACACGACATCACAGAATCGATTAGTACAGAACCGTCTGTACAAATCGGTTTGGAACCGTCTGTACAAATCGATTTGTGTAGACGGCTCTAGTTTGGAACCGTGTACAAATAGATTTGTACAGACGGTTCTAGTTTGGAACCGTCTGTACAAATCGATTTGTACAGACGGCTCAAAAACCGTCCCACTTACCTGATTTGTACAGACTGTTAATGCCAGACGGTTCGGAAAACCGTCCCGCTTGGGAGTTCCGAACCGTCTGGACAAATCATTTCTGCAGTAGTGAACCATCTGGGATGATGATCTTGCTATCCGCGACATTCGTTTCAAGACCATTTCAAAATTATCAGGGTGACGATTTTCAACTGTCTAGGATGAGATTTTGTGTGGTAGCGTGTGTGCTCACCAAAACAAATTATTCCTTTAGTGGTAGGTGATGTATCCGTCAATAGTGAAACATTGTGGTGACTTCATCAATTTTCAAGCTTCGCGACTCCAATCTTCAGTAGACGTTGTGAAAGTGTATGTGATAGTGTTGTTCTGTGTGCACGTCTAAGTGTTGTACTCGGTGTTTTTTTTTAAGTGAGTATGCACTAGTGCCAGGCGCTGCTCCAGCTCTTTGGAATTGATCTGGTTTTTCCACAACACACGGCTGCAATGCATGGCCCCACGTGTCGATGTGGCAGTCCCGGGAGAGCAAAAATGCTTATCTCCACCTGAGTTGATTCACGTCCAATATTCTCTCTCTCTTCACACACTTCAAAAGTTCGTGAACAAATATGAAATTTTTTATCAATGTTTATTCTGTTCTTGCTTACAAAAACTAGATGTAAAAATATGACCTATAAAAAAAAATTGTGCAAAAAAGTTGTGTGCAACATGTGGTGTGGCTGTGGGCTACCTGATCAAGGCCCAATTGGATAATGTTAGGCCATAGGCCGTCGTCTCTTTCATCTGGACCAGCTGGTGACCTAACCAAACAGAAGAATTAATATCCATAGCTCGAGCCCAGGTGGTTGGCCCAAGCATTTGGACCTGAACTTACCTGTGTTCATTCTGAGATCGCAGCATTTTTCCATGGGAATTGAACCGTTTCTTCTCTTTCTTGGGTACAAACTTTTAAGTTTGCTCCCTTAAAAAAAAATTGTAAGTTTGCGAGCGGGGCCAACATTCGTAGAACATGTGTACTAATGTGTTCAGAAAGGTGCTCAGCAAAATATATTAGTTTTTCTTATCACGTAGCATAGCATATGTGCTTATGATAAATGCTATTTTGAACATGGATACGTATGAACTCGTTTTCTGAAAGAAAGAAAAAACCACACGTATAAATTTTTAAAACATCTGGAAAAATCATGCGCATAGGTTATGGGATAAAGTATACCTGAAAAGTTTGGTAAAAAAGTATAACCATTTGCTATTTGTGTGGAAAAAAAATTGGCTGCTTTTTTACACGATCATGTTCTTTATTGTACAATAGCCCCTTTGTCGAGACCCAAAATCTATAACAGAAAATGTTAAGTGAAATCACTTGCTAAATCAAAACGTCAATCCCGATCTCAACTCTTGGGCACAAATTCCAAGAAGAGTGGAGTGATATGGCTTCGAATAGTCCGAGACATTAACCCCGAACTTGCCCCGGCGATGAAATGCACAGATTAAATAGGGTGATATGGTCTCCTCACTCTTTTCTCACTGAGTCGGAACATCAATCCCAAACTCGTCCCGGTAAATGAATGCTCGGCTGGAATAGGATAATATAGTTTCCAAACTTTCAGTAGAAGAGTCACTTCACAGGGGTGATTAAACCTAACAATTCTATGATATAGACTCTGAAACCCTACCCGCACCATGTGCTTCGATATCATACACGCAAGGCACATGAGGCAAGTGAGAACAAACAAGTACCACAACAATAGCTCTACGACTGAAACTGCAATAATATTAATAGTTCTTAAAACTTAACAACATAATTCACATAAAAGTCGATTACACAGCAGAAGGTTTAACACGGCTAAGAAGCCGAAAAGTGGGGCCAAAAGATGTCAGCAAAACAAACTAAGCTGCCGAACCTTGGGTACGACCACTGCTTGGGATTTTCAGCGACTAGTCGTCGTGGGCGTCGATCTCCATGTAGAAACCATCCGTTGGGAGGATGATTTCCTCTGCACAAAAATATCAACGACTGTAAGATGAGTACAAAAATTGTACTCTACAAAACTTACAAGGAAAATTAGTAATAGATGCAACAGATATCAATAAAGGGGTAATTGTGTACTATTTGCAGAAATTCAATTGTTCATTTGACAATACTCTTTAAGTAGAATGAAATCGACTACTGGATTGCTTTTAAAAGAGATGAGTCGAATCTTCACGATGAACTCTATTGCAGAACACCATACACTTACGCCCTCGATTCTTCCTCAGCCACCAGGGAGGAAACAATCGCTAACTTCTCAACCTTAGAGTTGGCATGCTTTAAAGTATTGTTGTAGTTATCTAATTTGACGCAG
Source organism: Stipa capillata (assembly GCA_019208055.1). Taxonomy (NCBI): domain Eukaryota; kingdom Viridiplantae; phylum Streptophyta; class Magnoliopsida; order Poales; family Poaceae; genus Stipa; species Stipa capillata. The sequence continues at coordinate 926,102 of JAGXJF010004340.1, forward strand.
GTAATCACCAAGTTATCCATAACCGCGGATACGGCTATTCGAATAGTTCAAACCCTGTAGGGGTATACATCTTTACCTACACGTATCAATCGACTTTTAACGCCAGATCATTTACACACTTCACTAAGTGTGTTGGCGGAGGGAGATTGAACACGACCCTTACAATATTTTTGACTTAAGTATGAGCTAGCCTAATGGGCTAATCCGTGTACACCAGTCCACCAGTCCAGTCGATACCCCGTCACGCTCCCAAAAGTTGTAGCAGGTGATACATCCCCGGTCCCGGACCGTGTGTACCCCTTACACCTATATTGAGGCACCACATCACATCGTCTTTCACACACCCGGCAAATGGAAACGGCGAACTATACGGCTCATAGCTTAAGCCTAGATAAATTATTCAGTCGTGGGTGGCCCATTATACCACCTGTGTAGAAGTACGCAAATCTTAGGTCAATATACATCGGCAACCAGTCCTTGTGGGAAAAATGAAATAACCCACCGTACTCCCAGTCATGGCCTCTCGTCTAAGCTCGATAATGATTAGTCAAATTCATTAGTTACTTCCCGGTGAACACCCACCTACCACTCCCATTCATGGTGTGTTGATTTGTCTGCCATCTAAGAAATTACGACTTTTACATGTCTAAGCATAGTTAACAATATAAGCAACCTAGAAGTAACAACTATACTGCTCTAATTAGGTTGAGGTGTGGTGGTGTTGATTGGACGACAAAGTAAGTTCATGCAAAGAATAAGACTAATACTTAACGGAAAGTACGATTTGAACGCATGTGATAACAGATTTGAAAACAAATAATACTTTGCAAGTAGTAGGACATTTGCAATATGTTCAAAGGGGTTGCTTGCCTTGTTGCTCGGCAACAAGGTCTTGCTCTTGCTCAAAGTTATTGGTCTCGAGACCTCCGGTTCTATCGCGAAGAAGAATGAAAACACCGAAAAAAGGGTGCAATGATGTATATCAAAATGATGAACATTGGTATGATATAAATGCATGTCATGACATAGAGGATTCAAAACAAAAACTAATGCAAGTGGAATCAAGTTAATCGGAGTCCGGACGCTCGAGAAATCGCGATCCGAAGACTTCTGGCTAATCGGGAAAACCTTAATTGAGTTTTTAGTCATTTATATTTTTCCTAGTATGCAAACATGTATGAAGATGACATATTTAGATGAATCTCATTTTTCTGAATATTTTGGTATATTATTTACGTTTTTATGATTAAAAATAGATTTACTATGATTTTTTTAGATTTAATCATTTTAATACCTTTTTGTTTTTTCTTAGTAAATAAAAATAATACTAAATAATAAATATTTTTATTGCTTAATTCTAAAATAACCACAGTGTATGACATGTGGGGCCCATGGTTAGCTTATGTCAAAGTTGACCAAGTCTATGACAGGTGAGGCCCACTGTCATAGATTTTCATGTTCTTTATTTGTTTTATTCTAATTCTTACAAGTTGGCCCGGTTGTCATTTAGACACATTAACTCATTTCATTTATTGCACTGGTTACTCATTAGTTACGCTTATTAATGTGGCTGATTAACATTTATTAACCGTCATTAATGATAATTTTGTCGGATTAGCATATTAAGGTCACTAATTTGTCAGAACAGTAATTAACGTGATCAAGTATTAATTACAGTAATTAATGCTGGGACATCAATTTGATTAGCCATTAGTGTGTCGGAATAGCATTAGTTAAGCCATAATTATGTCCTAACAGTCATTAAAATGGTTATTAACGTTAAACTGGTCATAATGACCGGATAAGGCCATTAATGGCCCAAATAAATAGCCGGCCCCGGTTGGTTTTACGCCACCGCTGGCGGCGGGAGGCAAGGCGGGAAGCAGGGGAGCTGGGATCAGCGGCCGGAGCTTATCGGAGCGGAGCGCGGCGGGAAGGCGAAGCAGCAGCTGTGCTCGGCTCGGTGGCGTCGGTAAAGGGGATCCGGGGCGGCGGCGTCTCGAGATCGGGCGGCGACAGGGCGACAACGAGTGGAGCTCGGGCGGCAGCGCTTCGGGCGGCGGGGTGATTGGGCTCCGGCAGCGGCGAACGGAAGGAGGCGGGGTGTTGGCTCGGGGCTCCGGTGGCGAGGTGGCGAGCAGTGACGAGGGCTCGGGCGATGGGGAAGCTCCGGTGGCGGCTCAGCTTCGGGGTGAGGCGGACGGGGCGGCTTGGGCGGCGACGGAAGGAGGCAGCGGGTGAAGAGTAGAGAGAGAGAGGAGACAGGGGAGGAAAGTAGTCTGGTCCGGGGAAAAGATAAGGAAGGAGGGAGGGGCGGCGTCCGAGGCGGAAGCAGGAGGTGGCTCGGGGAGAGTAACCGGCGGGCGCCATGGAAGCAGCTCGGTGGCTCTCGCGGAGGTGAGATGGCGGCGGGGATTGAGGCAGGCGGCGGCGGATAAGGGAGAAAGGGGAGGCGGGTTAGGGCAGGCCAGGTGTGAGGTGGGCCGGCGAGCAGAAATGGGCCGAGGTGGTGAGGGAAGGGGCCACTGGGCCGAGCGGGAGGGGGGGGAGGGTGTGGGGAAGAAAGGCTGGGCCGCTAGCCTAGCAGTTCGGGGAACAGAAAAAGAAATGGACCCTAGGAGGCCCATCTCAGGGGAGAGAGAGTTTTTGCTATTTCTTTTTCTTTTCTGTTTTGCTTTTCTCTTTAAAATTTATTTTACCATTTCTAATAATTCAAAAGATCTTATAAAATTCCAAATACTTTTCCCTATCCTAATGAAGTACATGGTACCATTTGAATGAAATCTTAATGATACTCTACTTTAGAAATCTCAAAATAACATTTGAGGTTCAATTTAACTTAAGTCTAAGGGATTCCTTGACAATTATAAAAGTTCAAAATTCTTCTCAATTTTGACTTATGAATGCTATGCCATGATGCACAATTAAACATGTTGACGAAATGGGGATGTTACACCTTTTCTTTTTTAACAAATCCCAAGTAGTCATACTTAACAAAAACTTACAGGTATATATTTCGTCCCGTAATGTACATGTATGATTTTTTAAAGATTTTTTCAAATCTTCTAGGTATGATTTTTCTTCATGTTTTAAGTTTCGGGTTCATATGTTACCATGTGCCAAAAATTCTCTCTAGTATACTTATTTTATAGAATGGGTGCTTGATTAGGCACCAGTGTTTAGTTGATGCTTATGCTTATAATTAACTAGTATTAATTTAATAGATAATAAATCATCTAATCACCTATAAAGATGACCAAGCATTAGAGTAGATGAAGTTCATATAGGTGATTGATGATATGACATTTTGCATTGGACATGTCCATATATGACGTTGGTAGCCACTGCCCTACTTGGCTGCTTCTACATATAGCATTTGACACGTAGTTTAATTCTCCAAGAGACCTAACATATATAGTTCATGAGTTGGTGTCATTCGTTCAGTGTCCTAATCTTGGCCTTATTGATTCCACAAGTAAGCATCTCGAAAATAAAACAAGAGAGCAGCACAAGTAGCATTACGATGAAAGGTTGGTAAGCCATCACCGCAGAAAGAATAAAGAGGGAAGAACTTAGCAAATAAGAGTATGGCACCGGAATTGATTTTGACATCCACCTAATATTTGAAATACAGTTTTTCTATTTGTGAAAGTTGTATAAAAAAATTGAATTTTTTTACATGTACATCATGTTATAACATGTAAACTTGTAGAATTTGGTGTGAAAATATAACCATATGCATCCTGTATAAAAAACACAAATTAGTGCAACTTTAAATATGTACGGTATTCACTATTTAACATGCACTAATTTATCTTTTCTATACAAGACGCATATTATTATATTTTCAAACCAAATTGTATAAGTGTGTATTTTATAGCATGATGTACGTCAATAAAACAGTTTAACTGTTTTACAAGGTTTAAAGATGAAAAAATTGCATTTTAAATATTGGGCGATGTCCATCGGGTAGTAAAATGAGTCTCCCGAGTATGACATCGAATAATGTAGACTGTTCGATAGTTTTGTTTTTTTCGAACGCAAGACTGTTCGATAGTGATTACTTTCACTTTGTGCGTCAAGACAAAGTAGTGCAATAGCTAATGATGTATCTTATGCATGCAACAATCGATCATATGGTAGATACAGGCTATAGCCAGCTAGGAGTCGGAGGAAGCTAGCTACGCATAACATGCATGGCCTCATCTCACTGGCCTGTAGCTCTGTACGTACCTGTAGTCGCGAGGGAACAGTGCACATCTCTGTCACAAGTTGTGTTTCTAGGAAGAGAGCTCTTTATTGACTAAACCAAAACGTTATTAATCACAATCATTTTCTAGTAACTAAAAAAAATGCAAGAGGAGCATCAAGCTTAGACACACAAGTCATATTTTGTGCCGGGCGCGCGGTAATAGCTTGGAGACGTACGTACTAGACGCACGTCGTAACGCATCGATGGATCGATGGAGACGATCGCGCATGCATGGTGCACGGAACAGGGTGCAGAGCGCTGCATATGCATGTGTGATCCAGAATTACTCTCACGTGATGACGAGGAGATTGGCTGAGATCTGCGTAATAAGTTGCAGCAATATGATGCCCGGCCGGCCTGCCAGTTCGATGTGCATGTCCCAACGTACGTACGGTGAATGTGTAGCACACCATTTGTATCTTGATGATCTGGACTTGTTTTTGTTATATTCTGCGGTAGTAATGTTTGTTCGATCGTCTACGTCCGACTACGGTTCGACTACAGCCTTCTTCTGTTGGGAGTCATCTCTCTCTTTTTTGTTCACATCGAGTCGTTTTTTATTCAGTTGGGTGGTTGTTAAGTTGTTGTGTTTCTTAACTTTGATTGACTCGATTGCTCCTTCTACGTGGCAAATTAAAGAACAAATTTGATTGACCCGATTGTTCGTTGGCTTCTAACCGCTATATAAGACCCAACAGAAAATTAGATTTTATCTATAGATTTTTGTACACCTATCTTCATTTCAAAAAAGAATATATATTTTTTTTGCGGGAACAAAAAAGAATATATTTAACCTTATATGATCGCTTTTTGACTTGGATGATTCACATGCGGCTGTCTGTTTCTTTTTAATCTCTGGCATATATAGCTGTGCCCAGTTCTTTCATGCATGGTGGATCGATGAGGTTCAGATTAGGACGTTTTCCCTTACCTTAAGATCTTAAGTACTTGTGAAATAAATTGAAGCCTTCAAGTACGTAGAGCTAATTAAGCTAGCTACGTAGCTAGCACATTATCTTTAGACTTCAGGGGATAGAATATTTGGAGGCCTGGCAAATACAACACTACGTACACTCACAAAGTCACACTACACTTGTGACGGATGAACTACTCGTAATACAAAACGTCAGTGCGTTGCTCTGCAAGAAACAGTGAAGCATATAGAATTCAAACCAACAGTAGTATACGGTACTTTTTCCGACGAAATATCATATAGCCTGTTTATTTGTTCGATCAAGTATCACACGATTCGTGTACAACTTCGCATAAGACAAGAGATAAGTCGAACGCTTGGCGTCTTTAGTCTTAACACGCAGAGTTTGTTCGAAGTCCGCGTGTGTTCTTGCGAGAGTTGACATGCTTAGCACGTCATTAACTAAGATTATATATCTTGAGGTTTAATAGTATGTTTTTGTCTCGCTGTGCTAGCGTAAGCTATAGCATATATGAATTCTTGTCACAACAGCGATGCTGCAACAGTCAGGGGGCAGGGGTGAGGGGTTGAATTAACTGATTTCATTTGCGTGTAATTAACAGCTAGTGCGATCGAGCTTCATAGATTCCCACTTGGTTTAACAAATCCGACTAATCCTCTCTTTTTGATAGGATGAAAATGTTAAAAACGTTGTGCACTGAGTAATCACCCTTTCAGTCCGGCAACGACGAATAACCATGGTTCACCGGAGGCCATAGCCGGTGCTCCTGCCATTAGGTTGCATCCGGTGCACCCGGCTGCGTTATCCCGTAAAAGACACAACATGTTTTTACTATCCGATAAAAATTTTGAATCTAAATTCGATTCACAACTTAGAGAAAAAGACAAATCACATAATGAATAGTAGATATTTCAAATTGAACGAATTTGGCTCATTATCACTATCACCACAGGCTTTAATGTTTTTGGAGATGTGGATCTAATTTAGATTTTGAATATTATGGCATATATCTATGTGGTGATTTTCTATGAAATTTGTTACGACTTTTGTGGAGGTGTTTCGGAATTGAGTACCGGGTACATCCTTGAGTTCACCGATCCCCTAGTGTAAAGGGAAGGTGGAAGTCAGTTGTGGCACCGCTGACCTTGGGCTCGGCAGCGCGCAATAAGATGAGTAGGAAAACTAGATGTAAGGTTTGTCTGGTGGGGTGGCAGCGAAGGGTGCTATTGGGTGTAGGTGAAGAAGGCAGAGACATTGAAGGCCGAGGAAGAGCGGGGCAAAGGGATCTATAGAGGAGAAATATTTCACCAAAAGATGCTCGCTGTCAAAAAATACAAGTCTCAAAATATATCCTGAAAAAAACATAAGATATAGACTATGATTGATTGCTTAAAATACCTTAGTCCGATTCACTAAAACAAGTTGAGGTTGGTTATGACAGCGATCGGAGGGTGAACCCTTCACCGCCTAGCTTGGCGGGCTAACCAGATAAAAACCTGCTTTTGTTATTCGTTAGTTGACTGTTTTTCCTGCTGGTCACTGCTGACGAGGCGAGACCAACAACAACGTGAAGCTAAGAGGGAAGACCTTGACAGAATGGTTAGGACGTTAGAGTTGGAGGTGTAACAGAGCTGAGAAGGAGAGGGAAGAGGCTTAGGGCATCTCCAATAGTAGAGAATGCAGCATTCTCTTATGCCTTCCGCATTATCTAAGATAATAATAAAAACATGTTATATAATGGGTTATCTCTTGATGCTATCTGTAACAATTAATGCATGCATGAATATATGATCAAAATTAAACTAGAAAATATGGGTTTTAAGGGAAGACATATTTTACAATGGAGAAAATAGTGATCGTGTGAAGAGATTATCCCTTCACTAAGAAAATGTAACATTCTCTTTTTTCTCTCTCTCTCCTCCAACTCAACAAAAATCGTATTTGGGCACCTCTAAGAGAAGGCTGACATTACCCTATTGAAGATGCTCTTAAATTGATGCCTGATTTGGTGATGGAAGCCATCGGAACCGATAAGTTAGAGGTGGCAATGATGCGGATATACAACACTGGTGAAGACGAGTTTAGATCGGAGACGTAGATTAGAAAAGAAAACGGTGAGGAAAGAGAAAGAGGTGTTCAAAACGTCGCTAAAGCCGCGCCTATAATACCGTCACCCCCGGAACCCACACCTCGCTTAGTTCCTTCTATCGCCTCGTTTCGTTTCCCTCCATTTCGATCACCTCACACCCCATCAAAAACCCTCACACACGGCGGGATGGAGTCCTCCGCCGCGGGGGAGCGGCTGTGGGAGCTGGCGCCGGGTCCGGGGGCGGAGATCTCGGCCTCCGGCGCGGCCGCCCTGGCCGAGCGCTGCGCGGGCCTCCTCCGGCCCGGCGGCGGCCACAGCGCCGAAGCCGCGTGCTCAGCGCTCGACGCGCTATGCGCCGCCGGAAGGGAGGCGATGCGGCGGCACGCCGACGAGTTCACGCCGCTGGTCGTCGGGCGGCTCGGGGACGGGGACGCGGCCGTGCGGGAGGCAGCCAGGAGGTTCTTCGTGCTGCTCATGGAGGTACGTACTGGGGTTTCAATTTGTTTTACTTTTCTTCGGGGTTTAGTTTTCATGGCGATGTTATTCCGTAATTATTATCTAGTTATCTTGCATTAGTAACACTTAGGTTGTGAGCTAGTTATTAGCAACTAGCCCCAGCGAAATCTTAATAATGTATATGCAAAAGAGGAGCGAGATCATAAGAAAATGAAGTGCATGCATGGACTTTTTAGCAATGTACTATACATGCCACTGCCTTATAGAATATGAACAATTCACATGGGTGTGGCAAATTTGATTTAGAGTACATAATTAGCATATTTCCAATTAAGGTTTGGATAAAATGCTGTAACGCTGGGTTGAGTTAGGTACACAATTTATTCGGCGTGAAAATGTTCACGCATCCTATCGCCAGTAAGATTAAAATAATTTATTTCAAAAAGAACGCTTACATAATGCATCCTAATTTTGAAGGAAGCTTCTGGCTGTACTTCCGCGATTAAATGTGAGGAGCACAAGCAATCACTTACTGTGAATTCTAAAAAATGATTAGTTCGCATTGTTGTTATGTGCTGAGAGTTAAGTCATGGTTTTCCGTGCTTTGGATATTGATGTTGCAGATGAAGGAGATGAATGCAAGAATGCAAAATGTAGAAACAGCTTCTAGCGTATCAGATGTCCAACACAATAATTGTATGACAACAGAAATTGAATCCTCTGATACCAGTCAAGTAAGGAAAAGTCCTAAAAAAAGTTCGGCACAAGAGACATCTCACTTCTTGCAGGTATTCTGGTCTTTATTTTTCAGCGAACACTATAACTTAGATCTAAAAGTGTAAAGCGTGTATTTAAGATTAATTTCTTTTCATATAACCAGAACCCTTCATAAAACATCCCACCAAAAAGAGTCTTAGGGCCTTTTTGATTCGCGAGATTCTCAAAACGCATGAATAAAAAAACCGTAGGAATTAGATGCCATGACATGTTGTATTCCACAGGAATTGAAAACACATGAATAAGTATTAAAAGTTGCTTGGTTGCAACCTAGGAAAAACGCATGAATTTTCTTAGAGTTTAGTGCATGTTATAATTGTCATACAAACAAAGAAAATTTTCCAAGAGGTTAGACTCAATGAAAATTTTCTTTTAAAATTGCATGCAAAATAGTTCATAGAAAAAATTCCTATGCTTTTCAATCCTACAAATCAAACAAGCTCTGTAGAAAAAATTTCCAAAAGAATAGATTCCTCCAAAATTCCTATGAAATTCCTTTGAATCAAAAAGACCCCTACTGTCAAACATTGGTATCCAATTTATCATCTATTCAGTAATTATTAATTCTCAAATAGCTAATTTTTACATCAATAGTGTAATTTTAATACTTCAATGGGCGCTCGAAGTGTTCAAAGACTAGTTTATTGATGCTACTAAAATGGTCATGATTGCATATTTCATCGAAGTAAATTGGCTGGTTCATTAGAGAATGTAAATAATCTTCAGTCTTGCAATTAAGCACCTCATCCTTGGATAACATTAACCCGATATATAAAAGTTAATGATCAGAAGGCTAGTTTTGCATCCTAAAGAGGTTTCCAACTGAGTATGTTTTAAAATGATCTACATTGACCGGTACCTATGCTTGGCAGTTTTGGATGATTCTTACTGGACAGTACATACTAGATCAGTTTTCACCAGTAACAGGTTTCAGGGAATCAGCCTAATTACCACAGAAAGGATTCTAAAAAAAAATAAAAAATTACCACAGAAAGTCGGCAAAGAATAACAGCCAACTAATTGGCTATAACAGGCTAAGAGCAGGCAATACTGGTATCTAGAAACATAAAGGCCTAGACATAGGATGTTTGATGAGTTTTTTGTTCGATTGTGCATTCTGAACGTCAATCTTTTTCTGTTAAGTTTTATTTACAGTTTTTAAAATCTTACAATAGCTATTCCTGATAATTGGGATGCAATTTGTTCATCCGTATTTGGTACAGGGGAAGGAGATATTACAAGAAAATCAGTTGAACCTATAAAGGTCTTTTCTGAGAAGAACCTGATAAAGGAAATAGAAAATGTAACGTCTACTTTACAGCCAGATAATGAGTGGTCAATCCGGATAACTGCAATGCAAAGATTGGAAAGCATAGTTCTTGGAGGTTGTTAATTCCTGCTCATTTCTGTTGGAGTTACTGTACAAATTAGACATTTGAAATTATCACTTAGGTAAGCAAAAGAATTCATCTGAGGTCCTTTTCTTTTCCTCTATTACAGGTGCTGCGGATTATTCAGCATTCCCCATGCTCCTAAAACAACTCGTGACCCCTCTTATATCTCAGCTTCTGGATAGGAGATCAAGTGTTGTAAAACAGGTTTGGCTATTCTCGTTTTCATGTTTGTAATAATGAGACTTCTTTTCACCACTCGCGAGAAGAGAATGCTGCCATAAAAGTAACAGAGCAAAGTAGTGTGACCCAAAAACAGATTGTGTAATCATCTATGAGTTTATATCCCTATGGAACTGAATATGACATTTTGTGTCATTTGCTTGTACCCATTGAACCATGTTTTTCTTTTTCTTTTGGATATTTGTAGGCATGCCATTTGCTAAATTTCCTATCACAAGAGCTACTACGTGACTTTGAACCATGTGCTGAATTGCTTATTCCGGTATGTTGTTGCTTTCCTTTTGCTATGCATCCTATATCAGTTGGCTTAGTACCCGCCTAGTTATATCTGAACTAACCGTGTGATCATGTTATATCTGTAGGTCCTCCTTAAGAATGTTGTAATCACCATTCTTGTAATTGCCGACTCAGCTGATAACTGTATAAAAGAGGTAAATACCGAAGTATTTTCTTAACCTTTTGATTTTATCTTCTTTGATGCACATTATCTCACTGTACAGATGCTGCGGAACTGCAAAGTAGCTCGTATGCTACCTAGAATTATTGAATTAGCAAAGCATGACAGAAGTGCAGTTCTTCGTGTCAGGTAAGAGAAAAGCACCAAGATGGTATAGACCCGATCTTGGATGAATGCTTAAAAAGGTGTTCCTGATGTAGGTGCTCTGAGTACGCAATACTGATGCTAGAGTACTGGGTTGATACTCCAGAAATACAGAGATCAGCTAATCTGTATGAAGACCTCATAAAGTGTTGCATAGCAGATGCAAACTAGTGAGGTATTTACACGGCTCCATTAATTTTTGTCTCTTCGACGAGTATGAAAGGCACATTTGCATTTCTTTCTTCTCTTTGCCAATTTTTTGGATAGAGGTATGGTTTGACATTTTGCTACAAAACCATCTCGTGCTACTCTACCTTTGGAGAATTTTTTGAGTGAAGTAAAAGTGTTCGTACTATGTTTACCACATATGTTGAGTAAAACATACTGTGAGCATCAAACATTTCGTTTCTGCAAAAAGAAAAGCATCAAATATTTAACGGCAAGCTCATGCCCTTAATATATTTGTATTATTACGAAGAAAACATGCACCACGTTGAAATGAAAAGGAAAAAAGAAGACGGAAAGAAAAAACCTGGACCGTAATGTATCTTGTAAGCTACAAATCTTGGTCCACTCTATAAGAAAACATACCTGCCTAAAGTTAGTGCTTTTGTCAGTTTAAACTGTGTTGGTAATCTGAAACATGGTTCTGAATTTCGTTTTCAGAATATAAGATGGTTCTGAAATTGTTAGTGCAGTTCCTTTTAACTTTTGATCGAATGGTCACACTATGTTTCCCTAGTACTTCTATTTTCAACATTGCATTGCACTCCGAGCTATGTTCTTGATGTGGATGCCCATTTCGAGACTATTATGTTTGGTGATTTGGTCATAGCTTTAAGCAGCTTTCCCAATTTGAAGGTTCGGTCGGGTGCTAGAGCATGCTACAAGATATTCTCCAGGATTTGGCCTGAACGTTCTCATCAGCTGTTCACATCATTTGAACCATCCAGGCAGAAAGTATATCCTCAAATTTATCTGACATATTTGCCTAACTGATCGTATTTGACTTTATTTTGTTAAATTTTCTAGATGATAAACGATGATGACACAGAGATACATCATAAGCACCATTATCCAATAGAAAGAGTTAAGTTAAGGCACCCTCAATTTAGTCCTTGTATTCCAACTGCAATGGACAAAGTTGTCAAGGTTGATTCCAGGACATCATTTTCTTCTGGAGACCTGCAATCAGCACTGGTGAAAATATCCATTCAACATGATGATATGGCCTCTAAAAGTCCAGCTGAAGACAGTAAAGATAGAAATTTAGCTATGGGATGTTCATTTGAAGATAAGAGCACCATAGAAAAAGAAAGAATTCCAGATAAAGACCCTGATAAATGCGATTCAGGTATGTGTCATGGAAAAAAATACCTTCTTATTTCTTTTTCTTTTCTCGATTGGCAATAATGGGATCTATTGACCAACTTGTTGAATTCAGGCAACAATGTAGGTATCAATTCATCATCTAGTGATTTGCCATCTGCCACTCGATTTGAACCAACTCCAGAAATTTCATTATCCGAAACTATTGTAACAATTGTTCAAGACAAGGCTGAATGCAGGCCAAATATTGAACAGATAACTTCTCGTCAAGTTCAAGCACCAGGGGATCCTTCTCAGCTGTGGAGCCTGTTGCCTTCCGTTAGTTTGAAAGAGTCAGAAAACTTGCTAAAGCAAGGCCCTGTTCAAGTAAGCTCTGATGGAAGCTCAGGTGGGAAACTAGAGACTCAACAGGTGGAGAAGCACTGTGTTAGCACTCCTATTAAGGGTGTTGTTCGTAAGGAGCCACGGAATAACTACACCCCTAACTTCCGGCGACCTCTCTTGAGTAAGCAGATGACAAATTGGTTTTATGCCAGTACCAGAGGTGATTTAGATGGTAAACAGCTCATTTTGGGTGAAATGGTCAATAGCATGGATGTGCCCTCATCTCTCACAGAAGCACTTTCTTTAGGTCTTAACCCAAGGTCAGATTGGATGATGAGGGTCTATGCATTCAATTTCTTACGACAGTCTTTGTCAGAGCGAGGACCAAAAGGCATTCAGGAAGTTGCACAAAATTTTGAGAAGGTTATGAGGCTTGTTAGTCGGTACTTGGATGATCCGCATCATAAAGTGGCACAGGCTGCTCTCTCATCACTTTCTGAGATCATGCCATTTTTTAAGAAGCCTTTTGAAAATTATTTGGACAGGATGCTGCCCCATGTTTTCTCTCGGTTAAATGATCCAAAGGAATCAATCAAGCAACAATGCTTAGCAATTTTGAAACTTGCAGGTGATAGTTATTCCATTGATTCTCTCTTACCTGCTCTACTTCGTTCACTAGATGAGCAGAAATCTCCCAAGTCAAAACTGGCAGTTCTTGAGTTTGCAAATGCCTCTTTTGTAAAATGCACGGTCAATTCTGACAGCTATTCTAGCAGCAGTTTTCTTAAGCCATGGCTTGGAAAGCTAGCTCTTTTGTTTAAGGATGGAAACAACAAAGTAAAAGAGGTTGCAGTGATTGGTTTATCTTCAATCTATTCTCATTATGATCATGCATCCATGTTAAGCTTTTTAGTTAGCTTGTCAATGGAAGAACAAAAGCGACTTAGAAGGGCAATGAAGCAGTTAATCCCTATGATAGAGAGCGACTTGGAAGAGTTCTTGCAGCAGAGGAGACATAAACAAAAGGTGCCATCTTTTGACCCCTTTGCTGGTACAGATCAACCTCATGCTAAAAGTTTTATCGAAAAGCAAAATAAACCCCAGCCGCATGACGCATATAAATCTGGTTACGTTAGAGCTGATAATATGTTTAGCTCTGCACTCCAGTGTCTCCCAAGTATTCCTTTGGAAGTACATGAGCGCCATATTGCGAAGATTGAATCTGAATCTATTGATGTATCTTATGGTCACAAAGTTGAAATGATGGACAGAAATTCTAGTACGACATGGCTAAGCAGTGATATCCCTAGATCTGATTGTAGAGTGCTATCAGAGAACACAGTTGCGAGTCCAAGCAAGGATGTCATGATGAATGACTGTCAGGCTCACGGGCCAGGCATATCCCAGACGTGTCCTCAGGTTTGTAACTATTTGACTGGCCTGCTTGTTGTTACGTTTGATCATTATTTTGAGCTTGTTCCCATTTTGGCCCCAGCTAGAGCATACTCGTAGTTTGAGGATTCTTTTAGGTAGTTAGCTAGATAACATTTATCTTTTTTCGGTAACAGCACGCAGCGAGTCAAATGGACAAAGTTCCTGAGACTAGCGGTCATTTGGAGTCAATCAAGGTTTGGCTGCTCTATGTGTATCACCTTATTTGATCTTTAAGGGGCATTATACTCCTCTGGTTAGGTTTGTTGGTAGTGATGTCACCTTATACTTTTTTTCCTTTTTCAGAATTTACACCAGATGTCCTCTTCTGTTCTTGAGATGCTTGATGACCCAGATGAATCCACTAGAGAGCTTGCACTTTCTCTATTGGTTGAAATTCTTGAAAAGCAAGTACGCATTTCTGTTTCTGTTTTTCTTTTGCGAATATAAGTATTTCTGAAATTACTTAACAGCAAGTACTTGTGTTCTTCATATGCCATCATTTAATGTCACCTTCCATGAAAATGACCTCTGCTGTGGCCATGTATTCCAGGGAAAAGCAATGGAAAATTGTATCGAGACTCTTGTAGTTAAATTGCTGCATGCAACCAAAGATGCTGTCCTGAAGGTATTACTACACTGGGAGTGTTCTTTCCGGTTTGCATTGGCCGACGTGCGCAACTATAAAGTTGTCCTCTCAAGCCTTTATGTCATTGTCATTGCAGGTAGTAAATCAGGCCCATATCTGCTTGACAACTGTGGTTTCTAAATTTGATCCGTTGAGATGCCTTGGGGTAAGATTGATTCATATGTTTTTTGTCTTATGGATACTCTTAGGACTGTAATTGATAGATGCCTTGGACAACTTGTCACTATTCCTTCTATTTTTCCTTTTTCCTATTTTGCAGTTGTAGTTGGTATCTTATGTTTCTCATTTACATACACAGGCAATTGCTTCTCAGTTGGTCTGCCATGATGAAAAAACTCTTATTGTCAGCATCAATAGTTTGAGCAAGGTAATCATCCCTCCAAGTTCTACAATTGATGCATGCCAATATTGTGTGTGGTCACATGGGTCGATCTCAGTGTTGACATTAAGAGTTGTACCGCGCTAATTCATCAGATATATTGTGAATGAGCTCATGTTTGATCTTCCCCATTTCACTAACTGCGTATTTATGACACATTGGTTTTCTTTGACCTGCTTATTTGTTAGGTGAGTCATACAGCTAACTTTCCTTTTCCTTACTGCTAACCTTTTTCGTTTGTTCGATTTTGCAGCTTGTGATTCGTTTGTCGCAGGACGAACTTATGACTCATCTGTCAACATTTCTTCCTGCACTCTTGGACACCTTCAAAAACCATAGTCCATATGTTCGCAAGGTCCATTCATTCCCACTTACTTTTGTAGATTGTGTTTAAGATAATTTTCAGTTTTCTTAGAAACACTGCTCCTACTCTTTCATCTTCCCAAAAATCCTGATAGCAAAATGTCATGGGAACAGCTAGAAATTTAAAAATTAGCAAGATATCCCATTTGGTCTTGCAACTGTCCAGGCCTTACATGCATGAACCAAAATATCTAAAAATTGTGCTAGATATCAGTCAGAAACTCAGAATTGTTCTGACCTCATCCGTTCAAGGAAAGCTCAACAATGATTCAAGGCTCTCATTGAGCTATATTGGCTAAAATTTGCATAAGAACTACAGCTAGAGTGTTCAGGCGTTGAGCGTCTCCCATTAGCACAGCCTAACATGTTCAGAAGTCCAGGAATTTTCAGTAGCATTTCATTGATACATACATATATATATACTGGCTGTCTCCTTCAGTTATCTGGCCATATTCATTAGTACCTTTATTTGGATCCAGCAGGCATGAAATTAAGCTCTGTCTACCCTCTGCATTTTACTGAGCCTTGTACTGGTACACGTTGTCTGTACCATGTGTTTATATCCTGAATCCTGACTCCGCTCTTTCTATACCTGTGCTACTTAACACACAAAAGGTCAAATGGATTAATTCACCAGGTAAAAAACAAAGAGACCATTTTAGATGAAACATGCAAAACCTTTAGAAATACCTCCTGCATCATGTCCTTTCCAAATCATTTTGGTCGAGAATTGAACTCCCCATGAATTAAACCTGCTTGCCCTGTGCCGCATTGCATTGCATCGCGTGCAGGCTATCGTGCTGTGCTTGGTGGACACATATCTGAAGCTCGGTCCAGCCTTCTTGCCGTATCTGGAGCGTCTTGACAGCGCGCAGCTGCAGCTCGTAAGCACGCACGCCAACAAGCTGTCCAAGAGCAGATTTATTGCGGTGGACGTTTGATCGACAAAGGCAGGAGCCAGGAGACTCCGATGTTCCGAGGCAAGGCAGGAGGCAGCAGTACCATTGAGGCATTAACCCATCTTGATGCCCATGTGTGCACGTACCGGTAGGGCAAACCCCGATTTATGAGGGATAGATTGTGTTGGGGGGCAGTAGTAACTACCGGTATCCGGAAATACGTAGGCAGTGCATGGTACCGGAGGGTACCTGTACAGTAGCATGTCGTTTCGTCTTTTCCTTCCATTGCATCTGTTGTGGTTTCATTGGAGGGAAATAAAGGCTAAAGATCGTGGGCAAATCAATGGTGTGGTTTCACACTTTATTGATAATGGCATTTTCATTCTATAATATACAGATGATATTATTCTTTATATGGATCATAATATAGAACAAGCAATTAATATGAAACTCCTATTAGTGCTTTTGAATAGCTGTTGGAGCTAAAAATCAATTTCATAAAAGTGAACTATATTGTTTCGGTAGAGCCAAGAAGTTCGAGACCCACTACACTCATTTGTTTGGCTGTGGGGTGGAATCCTTTCTATTTAGATATTTGGGGATATTGTTTCACTACCAAAAGCTCCTTAGCAAAGACTAGAAAGAGGTAGAAGGTCCGATCGAGAACCAACCGAGCAATTGGAAAGGGCAACTTATCATATGTGGGTCGATTGGTTCTAATTAACCCTGATTTGAATAGTTTGTCATTGTTTATGATGTCTTTTTTGAGCTCCCAAAGGGGGCCGCAAACGTTTAGACTTCTATCGGTTCAGATTTTACTGTAACTCCTATAAACAAAAGTATAGACCTGCGGAGTTGGACATCCTTGCCTATCCAAAGATAAAGGAGGGCTTGAAAACAGGGCCGCCGTGGTGGCTTTAGATCACATGGTCGTGGTCTTCTCTACAGTGTTTGCATAATAGGAAACCGATGAAAGCTGGCGTCAGGAGATGGGACTTGTTTATCGGGGAACTATGAGGCTATATCATGACTAGTTTATGTATTATATAATCTGTAACATGTTTTAAGTTTCTACCATTTTATAAGAACTTTATAGTAATTTATGATTATGTGTATGGCTAGATATAGAGATCAGAGGAGTAGAGCTCTTCTGCTATAAAAAAAGGACCGTGTAGCTTATTAAAAATTTCCAATTGTCCAGTGGCCGTACTGTCCACCTACCCTCGTCTGCATGTGCCGGATACGTGTTTGTTGGGATTATATATCAGTCCTGCTGTACCTTGTCCATGTTGTGAAATCTCACAAACACTGCATTGGGATTGTGGAACGGCGAGAAAATATTAAGGTGTTAGACTCAACAGTTCCGGTGTTATCCTGAGGGGCTGCTTTTTTATGGTACGAAACCAAAATTTTCCCCACTTGAGCAGTTGAATCTGAAAAAGAAATAGTTGGATTAGAGAGAAATCGTTTATTTTTACAGTGAAATGCCAAGTTAATTAAATCAACATTGGCTTCGGTGGCAGGTTGCCAACTATTGTACGTACTAGATTTTTCTTTTCAGAGACGTACGTATTAGATTTTTACTAACTGACTAACTGTACAAGCTGTCGCAGTTACAATTCCGATCCAAATTGAAGTGATCATTTCATTGATTTGTGCACATGGCGAGGCAGGGCCGGGACTCGGGCCTGCAGCACACCGCACACAACGCCTGCCAAAGCAAAAAAGGCAGCAGAGGGGTCTGGATGAGGCGAAAACCTTTTAACCCGCGAGACTAGCCAGTGGCCTCTGCTTTGCCCTTTGCCCATGCCCTTGTCCGATCGGCGAGGCCGGCGGACGACGTGTCGAGACGGAAACGAGCCCGCCGCGGCGGCGCAGATCACGCCATCATCCCCATGGATTCTACAGTTTCCTTCCGGGTTTCACTCGGACGGTGGTAAGGAGCGCGTGGCCGTGACAAGGCGAGGGCAACGGCGACCGCCCACATGGACGGGCAAGGGAGGTTGAGCTTTGCGAGCACTGTGACGGCACATGCGCGCGCCTACCAAGCGAGAGCGAGCCCTTACAGCATGTTCATATAAGGTGTTCACCGTGGAATGAAGTATAAAAATTTATTTAATTTTTAGTCTTAATCTCTTATTTGGTAAAAATGATAGAAATTTATATGTAGCTAATAAGTCATCTTAACTTAAATTATGATAAAGTGTTTAGATTTTATGATTATCTTAACTTAAATCATGACAAAGGGCTCAGATTTTATGAGATCGATTTCCTCTCAATTACCCACCCTCATCCTGAGTTTAAAATCGTGGGAGTTGAAGGCTTAAACTTCCAATCCTCATCCCACCTAAATTCTCATGTCCACCAACCAAACAAGTGATTAAACAATCCTTACATCATAAACTCCTATTCCCTTCCCCTAATTCCCTCCAACCAAATAGGCTGTCAGAAAAGATAAACGGTTTTGTTAGGTTTTTTCGAGAACGTACCCCTAAAGAACTGAAACACTAGAGACCCGGTGCTAGATGTCTCACGGGGTTAAAGAGGCCACCTCTCCATAAGTTGTTTTTGTAGCATTAAATTTTTATAGGGTGTGCAGCATATGGCTATTCATCTTACGTCGACTTTTCTTAGGGGTTGAAGTCAAAAAAAATTTCCACCAGCAATCCACCGAAAGCTGGGCGTGCATAGCTGCTGCACCGGTCTCACCAAGCCAGCCGTTCACCAGGATCCACACCTGGGTGGTGAAGGGACACTTGTTGCGTATGTGCTTGGCCGTCTCCAAGGCACCCAGACACAGCTAGCACATGGGGTTATGAGGCCAGCCCCTGACTACTAGCCTGTCCACTGTTAATATCCTATTGTGCAGCCCTAACCAGACGAAGAGTTTATACTTTGGCTTTGTGCTAGCCGTCCATATCTTTATTGGCCTAAAATTGGGGGTAGCATCTTTGGAATTGGATCTCGTAGGCTGATCTTAACGAACATATTTCTGAGCTCTCTCACGTCTAGCTGATCGTGTCACTTCTGGTTGGGCCAATGTTCGTTGAGCTGATTAACTGCCACAGCTCCAGGAGCTCCTAGAGATGAATTGGAGAGTTCATCCTGACGGCCGAATGAATCCAGCTCTCCTCCTCCAATTCTTTCCTAAGCGTCCTCTTCTTTCAAGCGACAATCTTGTACGGCTTCGGGCTCGTGCACGAAATGGGCCCCCAGAAGAGGGCACATCATTGTCGTCGCCACATAAATCTCGGTTACTTTTGCACACTACTAGACTAAAATTGCAGTCCAAGAAATGTATAGTATCAAGGATGTGGTAAATTTTAGTCTGTAGGTTATAATATAGCAAGATGGGATGCAAATGGTGGAATGTTGATTAAAAGATTTAGAAAGATAAGCACCAAACATTACTTGAATGGTTAGTGGAGACGATTGTACCTCTTTTCTATTAGAGATCAAATTATATATTTGCCCCTTGAGCGTCTCACCTAAACAGATTTTTTTCGATGATAGATGATAGATGACGTAGCAATCACTAAGAACCATTATGATGACCTTATTAATTTTTAAACATCAAAAATCTAGTATTAAGTAGAGTTTGTCCGCGGGTGATTACCGTTAGTAAACAGAAATTCCAAAAGTAAAAAGCAAGAGCTAGCCCAAGGGAAAGACCGAACAGGGTAATTTTCTCAGGTTCCTACTACGGAAAATGAACGGATTTAATTTTCTACGAAATTTTTTCTGCGTTTCCAAAAAAAGGCAAGAGTAGCAGAGGGGAAAGATTCTAGTCGTGGCACATGGGCATGGCACACGGAGTGAGAAAACAAACATCCGTGTCTGGTTTGGCTCCCCAGTTGAAGTAATCAATAAAGTAAAGGCCAAGGAGACTGATGCGAGGCACGTGTGCGTGTGTGCGCGCGTGTGCGTGTGATGTTAGACTGACAATCCTCTCATTTTTTGAGTATATCATGAGGCTGACAAGCACAATGCAGGTGTGACTGAATCACTGAGTGGAGCGTAGTGTTAGTGGTGATAATAACAGTGGAGGCGGATTAGAAAGAGGAGCAGGGTGATATTAGCAGTAGGGCTGGATGGAGTGCTGGTGATGCAGGCGGGCGCCGCGGCCCATTAATGAGCCTTCACGTGCCCTGCCACTCCCCACCCCCTCCACCTCGCCTTCCTCTCTCTCTCTCTAACTCCGCTCCCACTCCCTCTCCTTTGCCGTGTGCGCCATTGCGGCCGTTGCGAGAGCTAGCTACTGACGCGTCTTCTCCGTAACACCATACTCACCTGAGTCGCCTCGCCCTCGCGGGATCGGTGTTGGTGCTGCTCGACTCGATAGTGCGTGCTGCTGCTGCTTCGCGGTGGGGTGGGTCCCAGGCGGTTCCTGGACGCGGCGGCGCCGTCGGTGTTCCGCGGCGTGCTCCTCTGGCGGTTAGGGTCGCCGTGCGTGCGCGGGGGAGCGCGTCCAAGTGACACCCTGCCCCGGGCTCGTTTGGCCACGGATCGGCGGTCTCCCGCACTGGCAGGTGGGCCCGCCCCAACCGCCGGCGTGAGGAGCACTGCTCGCGGCTCGCCTCGGACCGCGTGGGGGGAATCGGTTACAGAGGAGGCACGGCGGGGAGATCGCCGGGGGAATCCGCGCGTCCGGCCTACTGGTGGTGGCCCCGCTCCCGACCTCCGGCCACCAGCGGCGCCATAGGTACGTATACGGGTTCCTCGCCGCCTCCTCTTTTCCATCTCCGGGTGGTTTGCCGTTTTTGGGGTTGATGGGGGATGTGGTGACCGCTCGTTCCGTCGCTTTCCTCCTCCGCAAAAGCCGCGCCTTTTCAGGTCTCGCACTTTGCTTTCATTGGATTAATCTCTCCAATCTCTCATCTCTTTCTTTAGCTTTCCTTAATTCCAAAAAAAAATTCATGCTGCTTTTTGTTTTGTGTTGTTTTCTTCGTCACGCCTTAACCTGCCGCGTGATACGAGGAGTAGGAGTAGTAATTGATGAATGCTAGTAGCAACGAACTTACCTTCACCTTCCCCTGGCTATCCTAGCCTCTAATTCTAACGTCCGTCCATGGCGACCATCGCCATTGCCGCGCCTGGCTTTACCACCTCCACCCTCATTGCCTGCCAACGCCTCGTGCTGCTTCTGCTGTGCGTCTTGTTCCTTTCCGCGCGCGCGGAGCAGGGGAATAATAGTAAAGAGGAGAGGAGAGGGAGGGTCTTTTTGCTTTTCTGCAGCAAACCGCCGCATCGCCGCTCTCCGGTCCGGTTCCTCTTGGCATTATCTGCTCCGGCTTCTCGCCGACCAGGTTCCGTCCCAATCACGAGATTTCCCTCGCTCTCTCGGTACCTTTCGCTTTGATTGATTCGCTATGCGGGGGTTGCTTTGGTTGGGACTTTTCTCGGCGGCCGTTCGGGGTAAGAAAAGCTGGTGCCTTTCTTCTCCGCGTCGCTCTCTTCGCAGCTTCGTGCGGTTTGTGGAAAAAGAGGAATCGGGAATGCGAGCCTGAGCTTTGTTGCCATGCCCCGCTTTCCCTTTCCCGCGGATTCGATCTCTTGGTTAGACGCATTGCTTTGGACATTTTGTTCGGTTTGGGTAAGAAATTTTCCACCTTTCGCAGCGTGGTTGCGACATTGGCAAGCTTCTTCTCCCTTCCTCCGCTACTCGCGCTAGGTCTTGCCGCATTCGCGTGCTAGCTTGGAGATTACCCGAGCTTGCTGCGTGAAGCTTACTTCTGAAGTTAGCGTTCCCTCCTAGGGAGAGCAGCACGCCGCACATGTACATTTCGTAGCACATCCATGTACATGTCGGCCGCCCCGCGGCTTTGCCATCTTTTCTGTGCACTCTTTTGGCTGCTCCTGTGGCCTTTCGAGCTCCGGTGAAATGTAATGATGAGTTCTCGGGGTATCTTCTCTCTCTCTCTCTGGCGTCCTTTCGTTTGTGAGTTCTCTCCTCCTCGGGGAGAGAGACGGGGGAGTGCGTTCACGTGTTGGCTTCCATCCTCCCTCCCTCCTCGTCGTCGGGCTTGGTGACGTTGAAGCGCGCTTTTGGACGCAGTTGTTTGTTTTTTGTTCCGTTTTCGCCCGCTTGTCTTGTCTGGTTCTCCTCTTCCCCCCCCCACACCTCCACGGTTCAAAAGTTATTTCTTCTTTTCCATTCTTTTCAAACTGAAACAGACTCTTCTTCTGTTTCAAGTTTCAAGCTTTGAAATCTTGCCAGTCCCCCATTAAAGCCGTGGTGTATAATGTGTGACTGCAGGGTGGTGCGATGAAAGGGGTTCAGGATAGGAAGCAGAAGAAGAAGCAGGACCTGCAGGTGCTGGCACCCTTCCCTGGATGCTTGGGGAGGGTGATCAACATGTTCGACCTCAGCAACGGCGTGGTCGCGACCAAGATGCTCACTGAGAAAGCGCATAGAGATGGTAACCCGTCTTCTTTCTTCTTGCACCTTTTCTTGTACATGCTATGAATGAATTCTTCTGTATCGCAGCCTGTAGTGTATTTTTCTGTTTCATGTTGTGCGGTATTCTTCTTGGCCAATCTCTGATACAATGTAGCATATGCTTTGCAGTTTCTCTGGCTGGTAAGGACCGGGGCAATACTTTCAAGATGGCAAGTAATCAATTCCCAGCTCAGATGGAAGATAAACAAGTACGTGAATGGTTTTATCTTCCTTCTGTTCCTGTTATTTTTGAACAAACATAAAATAAACATAAGCTTAATTAAATGTTACACAGTATGTGATGTGTCGTTCTCTTGTTTACTGCAGAGAGACGGTCAGCTAAGAAGGAACTCTCCAACTAAAGGATCAAACTCACCCACCAAAAGATCTGGTGTGACACCTGTTAGGATGCTCATGGAGCAGGACATGTGGAAAGAAGGTGTGCCTGATGAGGAGCCACTGAATGTTGTTGCCAGATTGATGGGTCTAAATGATGCTCAAGTTCACCAATCTGATTTGATATCAGGAAGACGACCAGATGAGTATCGATCTGGTGGCTTCGAAGAGAACAGCCGAAATGTCAAGCCAAAGAAGGAAGTCAAATGCTACCAAAACCAGAAGGCAGGATCACGTCACGAGCAAACATGGGGTGGTTTTAGTGATCAACCTTCAGAAATCAACACCAGCAAGAACAAACAGCAAGGGAAGGAGCCTTCTTGTGAGAAGAGAATGTCCCTTGTTCGCGAAAAGTTTGCTGAGGCAAAACGTCTGGCTACAGACGAGAAGCTTCTCCACTCAAAGGAGTTCCAAGAAGCACTGCAGTTTTTAAGCTCCAATAAAGACATGTTCCTGAAGTTCCTGGATGAGCCAAATCCGCTGTTATCAAACAACCATCATGAGTTCCAACCTGTTACACCACCTTCTGAAATAAAGCAAATAACCATACTGAAGCCATCAGAATCAATGAAGAGAAAAGGCAACATTCCCATGGGGAGGCAGCTATATTCAGATGGAAATGAAAGTGAAGGGAACAGATGCAGGCGCCACCAGAGCTTAAATGTCACCCCAGCAAATTCAATTTTGTCTGAACCAACAAGAATCGTAGTACTAAAGCCAGGACTTGCAGTGTCTCATGAAACCATGATTCCTGTGTCCCCATTGTCGTCATCGACAGCACCAGATAGTGAAGATGATAGTATGGTGGCAGTTGATGAAGCAGTATCCTCGAGAAGACTGGCCAAGGAGATCACTTGGCAGATGAGGATGCGCTTAAAAGGCAGCCAGGATGAAGAAAATCTGCTCTCTTATGAATATCATGATCCTTATATTGAAGATGACTCCTTCAGCCAGTCAGAGGCTGAGAATGCAAAAGAAGTGTCCAGCGAAATAAGTGAGGATTTGGAGTTTGGTACTCCCACTTCTGGCCGTTCCTGGGATTTCCTGAGCAGGAGTGGCAGCCCTTACTCTGCATCATGTTCTAGTCAGACATCCCAACGACGTGAACCATCAGTGGTTAGGGAAGCCAAAAAGCGGATTTTAGAGAGATGGTCAGTGGTATCATCAACTGTAGGTGACGAGGAAGAAAGGGGAGCACGTAGAAGTACGGGCACACTAGGTGAGATGCTCACTATTCCTGAAGTGAAAAAAGATCAGGAAGAGTTTGGTGGAATAACATTGGAGAGCAGAACACCTGAGCTGGATTCTGAAGAGCCTTTCTCATGCTTGCCAAGGTCTCGATCTCTTCCAGTTTCCTTGTCTTATGGAGGCATTGAGTTGAATAGAGTTGCCATTGGTTCTCAGCAAGGTGACAGTAATAAAAGCAGGAAGTCATCATCATTTAGGGAAAAAGTTTCCAGTCTGTTCAAAAATAGAAATCATCGCAGAAGTTAGATCCTTCTGGAACTTCATCTGCTAACGATGCTCTCAAGAATGGAAGTGCTGTGACTATTGGTTATGGCAGTGAAGGCTCTAACCATTTTATGCTGGACAATCCACAGAAACATACTTTGTGTAACGCTGATGAGAATGCTATGCAAAAACTAGTGACTAGTTCTTGTCACAGTAATGGTATGGCCAGCATCCCTGCCAAGGTAATTGTACACTTAGTGCTAAAAACTTATCTCATTAGAGGTGTCGTATGTACCCCTTATTTTTAGTTCTTTAGCCATCCAAAGTTCAGATTGCTAAAAAATGACTCTTCTTTG
Source organism: Stipa capillata (assembly GCA_019208055.1). Taxonomy (NCBI): domain Eukaryota; kingdom Viridiplantae; phylum Streptophyta; class Magnoliopsida; order Poales; family Poaceae; genus Stipa; species Stipa capillata. The sequence continues at coordinate 950,863 of JAGXJF010004340.1, forward strand.
TTATCTTATTAGTTATTACAGCTGTTGTTCATACTTTTGTACTTTTGGTTCTGTAGCCATCCAAAGTTCAAATTACGAAATTTTCGCTCTACTTTGTCAGGATATGTCTCCCTTGCCAAGTCTTGGTGTCCGAGGAATCTTTGGGGAGTCTCAGGACCAACCAAGCCCTGTATCTGTACTGGATCTGGATGGACCATTTCTCTGTGATACCAATAGGAGGCTACTGTACTCATCCGAAAATTTCATCACTGCATCCCCACGTAAGCTGTAAACCAATTTCATCGAACTATTAACTGAAAAATATCATAACATATGTCAATGACATCTATGCGTGCCTGTGCAGAAGCTGTGTCCAGGTCTCCGCTTATCGGATCGTTTTCACGATCCCTGTCATGGGAGGATCCCCCAATGGAAGTCATGTCGCCAAATTCTCTGCGACTTTCAAGGCTTTTCTCTAAGGCTGATGAAGATCAAGACTCGTTGACGTTTATCCAGAAGTTAGTCTCCGCTGCTGGCATGGATAGAGAAGGTTGCATATTAGCCAGCCCTCTGGACCCAAAGTTGCTTGAAAATTATCAGATCACCAAGGAGAGGGAATCAACTTGAGGGGAAGGCGGTCAAAAGAGAGGCTTCTTTTTGATGCTGTGAACGAAGCACTCACTGAGCTTACTTGGACAACAGAATTGGCTGCTTACCCATGGGGCCGCTCATGTTCTTCGGAACTCAAAGTTTGTGAGAATGATTGCAGTAATTCAGCGGCTGATGAAATTTGGCGAGTCATAAGGAACTGGTCGATACTTGACAAGTATCCTCCTGGCGAAGTTACTGAAAGAAGCCTCCTACTGGACATGATCCTTAAGAGGGAGGTGGCGGAGACGGCTATTGCTGACACGACACGGTTAGATACGTTTGAACTCAACACCATGGTTTGTGCAGTGGTTTTGGAGGACCTGATTGAAGAGGCACTTGTAGATCTGACTAACACATAGTGAGGTACCTCCACCCTTAACTATTAATTTTGCCTCTGCCCCACTAATGTTGCTGTTCACGTGATACTTGCTGCTGTAACACTGCTTCATTTATTCGCGTTACTGCAGAAACGTGATGCCAAATGTGCCTTTGCCTAATATATCCTCTCTTTTTCTTGCTGATATAGATGTACTATTGTAATTAACCGATCTGTTTTCACGTTTTGACAAATAAATTATGTCAGTATTGTGCTTAATTTCGTCTTCCTACAGTACACTGTTGGTGTTTGATTCAAGATGGAGGAGTAAACTAGAAAACAGAGATAGGGAGAGTAATATATTGCTTCTTTTTTGTGGGGTCCCATAGGATATCAGTCAATGCATGATGTGATTTTCTTAAAAATATGCATGACCTGATGCATAAGACATCAAAAGATGCAGCTCAACACAACTCACAAGGCCAGGTAATCTTGTTAGGATGCTTGTCAACTGTGATTTATTTATGTTTGGTACACTATTTGTTTACTTCAATCAGCCCTATAGGCTATACCACTAGAGCAAAACTCTGTAACCGTTTTAACAGCAAGACAAATGTTGTTTGGCCATTTGGCATGTTATGTACTTAAACCCGACAGACAACCGCCTCGTCTTCGCCGCGAGATTGGCATTTTTTGGGGTTCGCCAAAAATGTAACCACAGGAGATTCTCTTGGGCGTACAATATCAAAGTTACAAGTGGGGACTAATTTTTCATTGAATCCGGAACTACGGCATCAAACATGGAGCCCTGTTGTGACGTCTCGTGCAATTCCAGTTATATAATTTGACCCATATAGCTTGCTGCTAGTTTATTTAAGAAATTGTGCTGCTGTTGTTGTGCGATTGGATTAGGATTATGCCTGGTCGTTGAAATGTGGGCTACTGCAGCTTCATGTGGGTGTGTCATCAGGGCCCAGATGTCAGCGACCATTGATCCACAGGACTGCATAGCATCATATCAGAGGAGGAGAGACATTGCAGGTTACTGGGGACCTGGAGGAGGCCCAAAGGCTGGTCTGTTTGCCCTATTTATCTTTTCCAGGCCAACATGTGAGTTTTCTGGAGTATCTGCTGTGTAGCTTCACCATCCTGGCCACCCTGCTTCTCCAAGTTGCCACTGCTGCTCTCTCTACACGGTCCCTCATTTTTAGGGCAAGTGGCAACTGTGGGTTGCATTGTCTTTTTCTCCCGTAATAAATGATGTAGATCAGAACTAGTAGTAAGAAAAGTTGCATCTTCTGGCCTCTGGCTCCTGCCTCTCCCCTTGTCTTGTAGTTGCTGCCTGACTGAACTCCCTACCACTAAACAACAACAGACTTTTATTGCTCCATGTGAGCAGCAGCCAAAGCTTATGCAGGCCTGTGGGCGCCTGTGTTTCCTGTGTCCCTTTGCCTTGGAAATCTGGCACTTGAGTTTAATAATAATCCCTTGATCAGGAAACCTTCTTTTCCGAGAAAGAGTTTTGTACAATTGAATTATAGCATCGTCCATAATCCACTTTAGCCTTTGTTAGGAGGTGTCACACCAGTTTTTTAATGATAGGAGAGGGGGAAAAATCATTTCTTAAATAAGAAATAATCGTATTGCTAATATGTAGAAACTAGAAACAAGCACTTTTGTTGTTGGAGGCCATGATTATTTTTTAAAATGAGGTTTGCTAAAAATCTATTGGAGAGCAAAAACAACATGCATAAATGACTTGTTGGAGAGCTTATTTCTTAGTACGAAGTTTTGCTCTCTCTCTTCTGAGAAATAAGCTAAAAAATAGCTTGTTAAAGATATACTTAAGTGGTTCGAAGCTGTGAAACACCTAACACAGGGCTGTTCAAAAACGGTCTGTACAAACTGTTTAGAAACCGGCTATTAGACGGCATACAGTTATTTGCACTACAGGTGGTCGGGTCGGTGTAATTTTTGTACTCACAAGGCTTCAACGGGTTGGGACAAACCCGTTTTTGAACAGGCCTACGTAACAGTGCTGGTTGCAGTGTTATTACAAGATGTGTGCTTTTCTTCTGCTTTTGCAGTAGCAATCCAAAGTTTGAAGCAAACCGATCAAACATGGATGGCCTGCTCCATGACAAATCTGATGCCATTGCCATTGCCATTAGTTACTGGCTAGAGTTTATTATTACAAGAGGACATTGGTGTATCAGTGATCAGGGTGTGAAGTGTGAGAGGAAAACAGTGTGCTAGAGGGAAGAAGAAGAAGAAGCCGTTGGGAGGCGCATTTATTAGTAGGACACAGCGGTTTTCTGCTTTACTGGGAAAAGTAGCTTTCTTGATCTGGCAAACGCAGTGCAGGCTGCTGCGTTCATCGGTGCTACTGCAGGCTATGCTTTCCATGGTTGGTTCGTTCGCTGTCCTCTGCAGGGATTTGGTAGTGTAACGATGCGGTGAAGTTCAAATTAGTTGCGCACACCTTGACAGATAAAGAAGACTAGAGATAGAACTATACATATTCATTTTTCAAGTACAGAAATGGCTATGATTTTGCATAAATTTTTGCACATTATGACAGTTGTATGATTTTCCTCCTTCAAATTTCTTTGAAATGCACAGGTGTTCCGTGTGCCGGCATGCATAGTAATTATATCCGTGTGCCGGGTACACGTGTGCATTCACCTGCGGCTGTATCATGTACGTACGTGTGCATACATGACACGTGCAGCGGCTCGTGCTCGCTCGTCCAGTACATACTCGGGAATCGCCACATGCATGCGAAGTTGCCGCATGGTTAGGTTACAACTTACGAGGCATGTAGACTTTCGCATATTGTGGTGGTCAAACAATACTAGATACCGATAGTTTGATGGTTTTATTAGGAAGTTACCGTATACTTGAAAAATAAGAACTCATTGATGTTATTTGAATAGATTTAATTATTTCGTGGAGCACGATCTAATGCTATGTTGAGGGAGAAGCTTCATGCAGAACTCAACTAACGATTTGGGTTGTCATTGACTCCACATGATCGCTCCTAGAGTTCTCTGTGCAGAAATTGGATCTTTATGTTCTCTTTTGAAATTTTTTATTTATGAGATGACTTTTATATTTCTCATAGAGAAGAAGAGATTTATATAGACAAGAGGCTCATAACAAATGACTATAGGTGTCCTTAAGATGTTAAAAAATAAATAAATTAGTACATTGTAATCCATAAATTCATGATAAACTAAAAGGATGAAAAGAGACATAGTCTTTAATAGACTAATGTTTTCATATACCTTCTAAACCCTTCACTTGTTGACTTTTCTGACTGCCACATAAACGTGTACGATTCGACAGACCATTCTTTATAGCGATTATTGGTACGTAACAACATTCTCGATCACCACATCACATGCAACGCTAATCCATCCCAGCTCCAGGTGCAGGCCTGAAACGGAAACAGAGCCTGCACTGCTGCAAATCGCGACGCGAACATGCCTCGCATGGAGAAAGTTTGCACGCAAGAACCGGATCGAGAAATGGTTGGACCGGAAACACGTACGGTGCCCCAGCAGCAGCAGCTAGCAAGCTGGAGTAGCAGGCGATCAGTTGAGTTCCATGGTCAGCATTCAATTCTAGTTACTAGTACGTACTGGACCAATGCATGCATTCCTCCTGCCTTAATCTGGTGGCAATTGAGCAGACTGGACCAACTAACAGCGAAGTTGTGATCCAATAATCAGCCAGGGCAACACTAGCTCGAGCGACACCATAGCTCTCACCTAATCTGGTTCAGATCTCAATCTCAAGTGGTCCTTGCCATGCATGATCTCCAGCAGATCGATCACCACCTAACATATACTGGTCCATGTATTCATACACATAAGAAATACTCCTGCATTACAATTTACATGAGCACACATAAATACGCATGTATGCTGCCAAAGCAGCTTCGCTGTCCTTGCCTCGGCAAACTGGTCCTGCCTGCAAGTTGCAAGAAACTGAGAGACTGACTGTATGTGAGAGAGGCATGCAGGTGCAGCAGCAGGCAGGCAAATTAAAAAAGACTCATCAACAAGCCATCATATAAATTTTCAAACAAAAAAACAAGCCATCATATAGCTAGCTCTCCCCAGCTGCTGCTGCTTTGCGCCCACAAACAAACACATCATGTGGGATGAGCAGTAGTAGATGAACAAAGTATATGTACGTACACACCAAGCACAGTACTACGTGTCTACGTCCCCCACAGGCACGTTGATATATAGTTAACGAGAGCGACCTGCAACTATTTATCAACTTATGTGTACAACCATTAGCACGTACGTACGCCAGTGAGAATTAGAAGACAACTCAAAACTGTGAGTTCGTTATTCACATATTTGGGCTGATTGATGCACTGCACTGTAGGATTAACTTTAAGTTCAATCCGTCCAGCTGCCATGGTGAAACGTGTTTGTAAATTAAGGAAAGGCTAAAATCGATTTTCTCTATTGCATGACCTAAACATATACGAGAGATATGGGCTTTATGGGTCTTGCCTAAAGCAGCTCCGCCCCTAAACTCAAAGTGGATCTGATACATTGAGTTTGAGAACGTAAACCTTGTGTTGTTCTCTAGTTTAACTAGAACTTTGGTAAAGAAATATGCTACTTGAAGTTCGGATGGAATATATTGAAGACAAATAGTTGACTTTTAGCAGTAAGAGTGAGTGAATGATGTATCCACACCAATGTGCTTGATTAGCTCATGCTTGACTAGATCATTGAAAATGTTAATGGCAACAGAACTATCACAAAGAAGAGATGTGGGTACATCACTTGAAACACCAAGATCAGCCAAGAGCCAGTGAAGCCATACAATTTTTGATGTGGCAGTGGCAAGAGCTCGGAGCTTAGCCTCTGCACTAGAACGGGATACAGCCGTCTGTTTCTTGGATTTTCATGCAATGAGAGAGGTGCCAAGAAAGAGACAATAGCTAGTAACAGAGCCACGATCAATACCACGATCAATAGGATCACTCGCCCAAGTGGAGTCAGAGTAAGCATAAGCTGAAATTGATTAGAGCGAGCATAGAAAATAACGAGATGCTGTCCCTCTCAGGTACTGAAGCACATGAAGCAAGTGACTGTAGTGAACTGAGGTAGGAGCACTGACAAACTAAATGAGCAATGTCAGGCCTATTCACAGTGAGGTACACAAGGCTGCATACTAGATGATGATAGCGAGAGGGATCCTCAAGAGGAGCACCATCAGTAGGATGCAAATTCAGATGGAGCTCCATGGGTGTAACAACAACACGTGTATCAGTAAGGCCTGAGCATGAGACAAAATCCTGAGTGTACCAGTGCTGAGAGAGATAGTAACCATCATCAGTGTGATCAACCTCAATTCCAAGAAAGTAACTGAGAGGCCCCAAATCTGACATCTTGAATTGCTCACTTAATTTTTTCTTAACAAAAGCAATGTATTCCAGATCATCTCCAGTGATCAAAACCACATAGAGCAGAAGTAGTGTACGACCACGCTTGGAAGTATGAATGAATAGTGCAGGGTCATGCTCACTAGGAGAAAATCCAGCAGCTCAAACCATAGAACTGTATCGCTCAAACCAAGCACAAGGAGCTTGCTTGAGCCCATAGAGAGCCTTGCGAAGGCGACATACATGACCAGACGGAACCTCAACACCTGGAAATGACTCCATATAAACTTCCTCATGTAGATCACCATGAAGGAATGCGTTCATCCATTTGTGAAATTTTCCATGACCGAGCCACAGACACAGCTATCATAGTACAAACAAATGTCATATGAGCAACAAAAGTTTCATCATAATCTCATCCATGAGCCTGCTGAAATCCTCTCACAACAAGCCGAGCTTTATAGCATTCCACAAAGTCATCTGACTTGGTTTTTACCTTGTACACTCATTTGCAAGTAGTGGGAACTGACGGAGGGGATAATGGTACCAGATCCCATGTACCAGTACCCTCTAGGGTTGCAAGCTCCTCAGACATAGCTAGCTGCCACTCAGGTAACACAACTGCCTCCTGATTGGTACTAGGCTCATAAGCTGCCCCTGCATAGAAAGTTAAATATCTGCTTAGAATCTCTTGAGAGGAACGATCACGAAGACCATACCTCAGTGCCTAAGAGTAGTCGTTAGTGCAAGGATCAGTAGTACTGGCTGGAGGAGTAGAAGTCACAGGAATAGAAGACTGAGTATCACATGAAACTCTGGGACGACGATTGTAATGAAAATGAAGGGTATCTGAAAGAGGTGGAGTTGGTGGAAGGGAAGGTGGAGCTGGTGAGGAAGAAGGCGGAACATGTGGTGAAACTGGTGGTGGCTGATCAGAAACTAGCTCATCTGAAGAGAAGATAGGTGGAAGAAAAAGAAAGGAGATGGACTCTAAAGAGGTTGAAGCTCACGACTGAGTGGAAAAAAATAGAAAAGGTTCGATCCTTAGCAAAATTGAAATCACAAGAAAAATGAATGCAATGAGCAGAAGGATCATAGCAACGACAACCTTTGTGCTCAAGACTGTACCCAAGAAATGCACACTCAACGAACTGTGTACTCACGAGTTGCTATAAGAACATAACAAGTACAACCAAAGAGACAAAGATGGTCATACCTTGGAGAGTGCCAAGTAGAACCTCACTAGAGGACTTGCCCTGAAGACGAGAGGAAGGCTGAAGATCAATGAGATAGACAGCTTCACCCCAGAAATGAGTAGGAATAAAAGAGGAAATCATAAGGGTACGAGCTATCTCAATAATATAAGGATGCTTACGCTTAACAATACCATTCTGAGCATGTACACCAGGACCTCAGATGAGAGAAACTCACCAAAAACTGTAGATGGGTACTCCCCCTGAGTCAAAATGAAAAACATGAATGGCACTAGAAAACTGTGTATGAACCATACGAGCAAAAGGTTGATATATAGAAATCAATTGAGAACAATGTTTCATAAAATAGAACCAAGTATATTGAGAGTGATCATCAACAAATATGACACAATGCTTATGACCTCCCTTTGAAACAAAAGGAGAGGGACCCCATACATCAGAGTGCACTAAATCAAAAGGACGACTGGAATGAGTAGTGCTAGAAGAATATGGGAGTTGTATCTACTTTCCTAGCTTACAACCCTTACATTGGAAACCTGCATCTACATGAACACGATCCAAAACATCCTGCTGAGTTAAGGTAGATAGACGAGAGCCACAAAGATGACCTAAACGATGATGCCACTGTGCAAAGAGAATACTGAAGTCAGTCTCGATGTTGAAGCAGCAGGTTGAGTGACAGATGACACGGAAGCTAAAGGAAGATGTAAGGTGTCGAGAACGTAGAGGCTTGTAAATCCTCTACGGCAACGACCAGTTCCAATGAAATAGTGCATATTAGCTAGTTGACCAACAAACATAAGATTCATAGACAACTTTGGAACATAAGAGATTGCAGGAACAAAAAACTTAGAAGTGGATAGAGCACCCTTGAAAGAGCATCTAGGCCCTAATTTGGTTTTGATGGTTAATGGCAACCTAAACTGGAATCTAATGTTTACATTTGAGTGTAAGCAGATCTTACAGGTTTCATGATGAAGGGCTATCCAGAGAAGGATGGCCACCAAAAAGGTACATGGTGGGTTCAAGGACAAAGAGATGGCTGTGCTAGGCAGCTGTGTCACAGCTGAGAAGAAGCCGGTGCTGTGCAGGGAGATGCAAGCAAGGTGATGGTGGCTTGATGCGTCAAGGGCCGTGACTTCAGCTGGTGGCAAGTGAAGCCTAGGTTTGCTAGTTTCTTTGAGTCCATAGGAACCACCCGTACTATCAAGAGGGATGAAATAGTAGCAGTTGTCTAAGATAACCTTGCTCATTGCTCAGAGTGTTGGTCAAGGGGGTCGGTGCTTGAGGCCAATTGCCCTGTGTCAATAGCTTTGCACAAAAGTATGTAGCTGTGTGAAAACCCTAGAGCCTTAGGCACCTGTGTGACACAGCTGTGTCACAGGTGGTCTTCTGCTCTATGACTCAGGTACACCTCTGTACCGGGAGAGAGCTTGTAAAAGCTAAGGGAACTGCTCTGCGATAGGGTCTGCTGTGTCAGGGGTCTATCGGAGGTTCTCTCCTTTTCAGGTAGCTTAGGTAGAGTATGCTGAGGGCATGTAGTGTGCCAGGACCGGGCTGAGTAGTGCTGCTATCAGCTGAGGGTTCACCTGTGTGTGTGCCGCCGGTGACACAGGTGTCGGTCTGCCTGAGCCGGGTACAGTTGGGCGTAGGGTGTAGCTGTGTCACCGGTGGCTCACTTAATCCTACGTGGCAACAGGGTAACGGTCAGGTGCCTGTGGACCCTATATATAGGGGACCAGGGGAGGACTCTGTCCTCAACCTTGCTCAAATCAGTGATTCACATATGACCGTTGCAAAGCCTCCAACCACTCCACAAGAGCCAAGCGCTTAAGGGTTAGTTCGAGTGGGTTTGTGAGCTAGAGCACGAGCAAAGGTTCCTCCAAGAGATTGCTGCTGGATCATCTGTTACTCTTGGAGTTTGTCTGCTCCTAGACGGGTGTAGGAGTTGCTGGTATCACCCAAACTTGTGTGGGCTGAACCAGTAGTTTGTGAAGGTGCTCTGAGGTCTACCTGCTGCAAGGCAAAAGGATCTCCACAAGCAAAAGGAAGAGTCCTGAAAGATCAGGTACTCGGAGAACAAGCACGATTCAGTGCTGGCCAACTCTTAGGAGTGGTCTCTCCAACGGAGACGTACCTTCTCTGCAAAGAGTTGGGAACTTCGGTGAAAATCCTCTGAGTCTCCTTTACTTCCTGTATTGCATGCATATTTGCTCATACTTACCTGCTTGTGTCTCTTAGACTTGATCTGCTAAGCTTACCTTTTCACCTGTGCTAGCACCTGTGTCACAGTTAGTCTAAGTAGAGCACTTGTGTCAGGTTATCTCTTCACCTGTGTCTTTCACCTGTGTGACAGCTGTGTGTTAATTTACACATAGTTTTCATCTGTGTCTCTCACCTGTGTCACAGCTGTCCACTATTAACTTGTGAAGTTAATCTGATAACTTAAACAGAAGATTAAAAGAGAAAATTTTATAAGCCAACTATTCACCCCCCCCTCTAGTCGGCATCTCGGTCCTTTCAACCCTGATGAGAAACAGAACAAGGTGTACCATCAGCAGTTTGAACAGAGGCACCATCTTTCATTGGCCGACAGGACACAAGCTAGGAGCGGTCAGAAGTCACGTGAAAAGAAGCTCCTAAATCAAGCACCCATGGCTGAACTGTACCAGAGGAAGAGTGAGAAACCGTAGATATGGATGCACTTTTTGCTGGAATCTTTGACTCAGTGACCACAACGAAGGAGGGCCTCCTAGTAGGTGCACGGTGTTGCCGCTGAGCAAGAAACCTCTTTCGGTATTCAACCAATAGCTCGAGGTGAAGGGAAAAGCAATGATCAGATGTATGTCTAGACTTCTTGCAGTGAGAACAAACAACATCTCCTGAAGGGCCCTTAGAAGGACCTCGCTGCTATGATGCAAGGACGCTAGTGTGAGTTACCGGTGCAATAGGTGTGGCAAGAGAATGAAAACATGTCTCCTCAGCAATCAGACGTGCAAGGGCCTCATCCAAGGTAGAGGGAGTCAGACCACCAAGCAACTGGGTGCGGATGTTCTCAAACTCTTACCTGAGGCCCATCGCAAACTGAAACATGAAGGTCTAATGCTCATGTTTCTCCTTAGCCACACAAGACTCACAACCAATGTGACTTTTTGGGGTCATAGAAACAAGTTGGCTAGTGATGCGAGTAAAAATTCCATAGTACTCCTCTATGGACATGTCATGCTGTTGAAGGTTGTGCAAATCTTGTAACAAAGAAAACTGAAGTGCACCACTAGGCTAAAAATATCGCTGCTTACGATACCTCCATATCTCCTTAGAAGTGGTGTGATGCCCAAAACTCATCCGAAGTGAGGAGCAACATTAATAATCAAAGCACCCATGACCTTAGCATATGTAATCAAAGCACCCATGACCTTAGCATATGCCTTTTTCCAAGTTTTCTTGGTGGCTTAATCCTTCTTTGCATCAGGAGGGTCATCAACCAGATGATCATCAAGACCGGCAGCCCTCACAATTGTCCTAACCGAGAATGCCCACTCTCTATAATTGGAGCCATCAAGCTTGATGTCCGTGGTAAAAATTAAAATTTCTTTTGCCATAGCAGTTGCAGCAATAAGGAGCAACAAACAATAGCAAACACCAAGCACACACTTCCCCTGCTAGCCAACAACTGGAAGTAGTAGAAAACGAGGCACCACCTAGCAGATTTAGTGTTGAACCAAGCATATCAGGAGCAACAACAGCGATACAAACAAAATAGAGCTCACGATGACCTTGTAATACAAGAAGAATTAGAGCTCACTCGAGCCCTACCACATAGCCAGCCACACGACCAGAGCTCACTCCAACTCTACCCCAAGCAAAACAGTGCTTTGACCAATCGGAAACAACAAACAGAGCACGACTTGTAGAGAGAAGCAGAGCTCGACCTGCTGTCCAGTGAGATTTGGTTGGGCTCAAGGAAGCAGAGCTCCAACATGCAGCATCAACGGCAGCTTCAAGAAGCAGGACCCAGCAGCGGCAGCTTGGACAGGGGCAGCAGTGGGGCTGCTGGGATTGAAGGTGATGGCGCTCAAATCGCGGTGGGGCTGCTGGGATGGAAGGCGACGACGAAGAAAACAAGGCCCCCAAACTTGGGCGGGGAAGATGAACACGAACGGCCAGCAACTAGCCGGCGGTGAAGGTACAAGGAGAGGGCTAGGGATTTGGCAGCCCTGGCTTACGGAAAGACCAAAATCAATTTTTTCTATTGCATGACTTGAATATATACAAGAGATATGGGCCTTATGGGCCTTGCCTAAAGCACCTATTCATGTATATTTAGATGGGCCTTGCTTAAAGCATCTATACATGTATATTTAGAATAATACTTTTAACAAAACGAAGATGAATGAGAATTACCCCTGAAACTTGATTACCTTTGAGTTGATGTTAGCATGCAGTGCAGGACAGGTAATTAACACGTAGGTCACCGGTCGGTTAGGTTGGCAGAAATTAAGACACATGCACGCATGATCGAGATGCATCAGCAACGGTTTCAAGTTGCAACTGTCCAGTAAAGTACATTATTAGCCGTATTTTTAGCAAATGGAAAGGGTACATATATGGTCCAGTACGTGCAGACACACTTGGACCGTGGCTACCAGATCTCCACTCTTTTTTCCCTCTGTTAAACTGCAGCTCCTCAGGACCACGGCACTGTTGTACCAGACATAATTCACGAGTCAACTTGCATATATACATATGTTGCATATATTGGTGTCTACCAATAGCAATGCCTTTTGTCTCTGCATACAGCACAACAATATAAAGGCTCATCTCATATAATTCAAGCCTCTTCATCATGTGTGCCCCTGGATAAGGAACTACTTCAATATAAATTAGCTTCGCCATTTTGTAAAAGACTTGAGCAGTAGCAGTTTGGTATGTCATATGATGCTAAACTTCACGGTGGATGGAACTCTAGGGACCAAGTCTGTTAAAGCCATCTCTCTTGCATACCAGCACCTCGTAGCATCTTGGGACTGATGCCTCTGCGATCTGACGAACCATGGTTCGAGCGCACGCGTCTCGATTTGCAATTTCTCCAGCACAGGTGCCCTCAGCAGCAGAAAGTACAGGAGTTCCATCAGTTCTGATTCCCCACTAAACCCTATGATATTGATAGTGTTGAGCCTTCCAAGCACAAAATCCTCGGGCCATCTAATGTTCTTCAGCTCACTCGGTTGTTGAAGCTTGCTACAACCCTGCATGAATAAACTGACCAACTTGAGAAAGTATGAGGCTAGCAAGTAGTAACGCCTAAAAGCATCCAGAACTATGTAAAATGTGTTTGAATTTGCTCACATATTGTGATGGAAAGTAAATAAGCGTAGTGTAGCAACATGTAGAAATAAAAAGTGCATGACTTACATGCAGCCAAAGTTTTTCAACTAAAGGAGCTGCTTTAAGGAGATAAGCCGGCGAGAAAATGCTCTCTTCCCAAGATGTCAAGAGAAACAACACAATTTCCGTCAAACCAGCGAATCTTCCACTGTGTCGCACTGCATAAGATACCTGGAGAGAGCCCAAAAAAGGAGATGAATTCAGCACGTACTCAACTTCTAACGATGATCATACAAACCAAGGGACAGAAATCTTACATACCTGTAAACGTGTAGGAAATTGCAAGACCAACGTTTTCAGCTTAGGAAGGTTAGGAAGTGCACCTATGAAGTCTAAAGGGCACTCATTCTTCACAAAATAAGCACGGAGTTGATGAAGAAGTCGTGCGCATTCATACTCAATATTTACCTTATGACCCTTGTACGAGAACCACTCAAGCTTGTCAGCATGAATACAAAGACTAATTAAGCTACCACAGAAATCAACTTCCAAACGCTGCAATTGTGCATGAGAAATCCTCACATGAATCAATTGATCGCAGTCTTGCAGACGTAAACTACGGAGAGTGCAGCAGCTGGACATAATATTTAAAACAACTGCTGTTGAGCCGTTTAATCATGCTGCTCGTTAACGTTAGATTTGTTCGAGTCAATAGCAAATAAAGCCGGTCATGCAACGTGAGCATGTTCACGACTTGGCCGGTAAATTAGCTGGGTCAGTTAGCTGCGTTTTGATCGCGTCTTGGGATGGCATGAGCTGCATGCGATCGTGGCGCGGCAGAGTCGGAGGACTAGATGCATCGCCTCTTCGACATGAGCAATCTTGGGCCCTTGAGCTACTATCTGGGGATCAAGGTGGCGCAGAAGAACGGCACGATCACGTTCTGTCAGAGCGCGTATGCCGTGAAGATCCTCGAAGCTGCTGGGATGAAGAATTGCAATCCCACTCACACTCCAATGGAGAACAGGCTGAAGTTAAGCAAGTCGGCCACCGACGAACCTGTGGACGCAACACGGTACCAGAGTGTAGTCGGGAGTCTTTGCTACCTCTGCAACACCAGACTCGACATCACGTACGCAGTCGGGATCGTAAGTCGGTACATGGAGTCACCGACAACGGCACACTGGGCGGCGGTGAAGCAAATTCTACGCTACGTCAGCGGCACTACTAAGTATGGCTGCTGCTACAAGAAAGGCGACACATCGGAACCTACATTGCAGGGTTTCAGTGACAGTGACCTCGCCGGCGATGTCGATGACCGCAAGAGCACGACTGGAGTCGCATTCTTCCTCAGCTCCAGCATCATCACGTGGACATCGCAGAAGCAGAAGGTCGTCGCACTCTCGTCTTGTGAGGCCGAATACATAGCTGCTGCCTCAGCGGCTTGCTAAGGCGTCTGGCTTAGTCGGCTACTCGGGGAGTTAGTCGGCAGCGCGCCAACGACGGTGAAGCTGCGTGTCGACAACAAGTCGGCGATCGCTCTCAGCCGAAATCCAGTGCATCACGATCGAAGTAAGCACATCGACACTCGGTTTCATTTTATTCGTGAATACATTGAAGATGGCAAGAAGGAAGTCGACCACATCGGTACAGACGGACAGCTTGCCGACATCCTCACCAAGGCGCTGGGTCGAGTCAAGTTTATTGAGATGAGGCAGAAACTCAACGTCATTGAAGTGAGCTCCGAGCAACAGGCTTATGGGGTGATTTGTTGAGCCGTTTAATCCTGATGCTCGTTAACGTTAAATTTGTTCGAGTCAATAGCAAATAAAACCGGTCATGCAACGTGAGCATGTTCACGACTTGACCGGTAAATTAGCTGGGTCAGTTAGCTGCGTTTTGATCGCGTCGTGGGATGGCACGAGTTGCATGCGATCGTGGCGCGGCAGAGTCGGAGGAGTGATCGAGTGATCGTGGGATGGCGCGGTCGTTACGCTCGGTCATGCCTCAAGTTTAGGGAGTAGTTTGTTAGCATGTAACAGACTATAAATAAGAGAAGTGAAGAAGAAAACGTCACAACGTTACGCGGCACAAAAACACTCTTCTGCGTCTTGTTCCATTTGTGTCTTCCAGCTCGAGGTGTTCGCGTGTGTTAGGTTTAGCCACGACAACTGCATCAGCCATTGACACACGGCTGAGTGAAAGGACATTAAGATATGAAAAGCCACTAAGATTTGCAGGCGCTGTTCCTAAACTGCAATTGGACAGAGTCAATTGGCTCAACGGGCAGTCTCTCTCCCGTCAGAAAAAGGCCACAAAAGGAAGCATATGGCTCTGCAGCAAACTCCCAGCCTCTCACACAAATTGTGCAACTGGCCTTGCAATGCTTGTCATCGAGGTCAAGGCAGAGCCTTTCTGTAGAGGCTGCAGCTGCAAACCTAATCCAGCAATCCAGCTCAGAAGAATTGGCTGAGGTTAATGGGAATCTGATAGCGAATCTGATAGTCATACATACATAGCAAGTGCAAACCAGTTAACAAACCAAGCACTAGCACCTTACGATTTTGGCAATAGCCATCCACATGGATCGCATCTACATCTATGAATTATCCTGTGTAACCTGCTTTGATCCAAGTAAAACCTCTCCTTCCTGTTCAATTTGCTACAGATCGATGGACCTTTTCTAGTGGTCTAAGTGGCAAAGATCGAGGCAATCCATCAGCTATAGGGAAAGAGAGTAGAGAAGATCACCTCCAGTGGCGGCGGGGAGGACCGGTTGCTTCTACTGGGCCGGCCAAGCAGTTGGGCTCCAACTGTTCCTTAGGTTACTGGGCCGGCCACACCTGCACCGCCCATCTTCCAGTAGCCGACGACTAGCCCGCCGCGAGGTCTCGCCGGAGAAGCAAACCTGAGGTAGGTTACCACCCTTTCCCGGCGTCGCAATCACCTCCTTTACCTGCATCGTTTGATATCACATTGAAAGAACGGAGACGCGATCCGTTCAGTGATTTTCTTGTAGGATCTCTCTTTTCACTCACTGCATCCGTTTGCTGCTGCTGCTGCGTCCTTTTCTGCGTTCTAGGGATGGCGACTCTGAGGAGCCTCAAGATCAAGGCGTCGACGTGAAGGAGCTGCGGTCGTACGAGGAGGAGGTGGAGAGGGAGGCGGCCAAGACTGCCGCCATGGAGGAGAATGACCTCAAGCAGCAGGTGGAAAATCTTGTACTGACAAGCCTGTTGTTTCCTTTCTTAATGCACAGTTTGTTATCTCATCTTCCTAGTACTGGTACTGCTATGTGCTTGTCTTTTCTTCTGATAAGAGAGTAAGATGCTTGTGAAATGTTTCTTGCTCTCTCTTCAGAATTTCGTTAGTTTATGGATGGTAGTCTAGTCCTTGTACCTGATTGCGGTTAAACTGGGTCATGGCCTCATAAGATCAGTCATAGTCATACACAGCAAGTGCCCCGAAGGCGAGCCTGAACAGCCTCAGCACGCCGTAGCCCGCGGCCCTGGCTGCCCATCCGCCGAGCAGCACCCGCGCGCCCGACCTGGCCGGGCCTACGCCGCCGAGAGCCCCTCCGACCGCCCCGAGCGGCCGTGGTTCCCGCGCACACGGCGGCCATGCGGGGCCCACAGGCGGACGAACCCGCCGGCCGCGAACGCCAGCGCCGACGCGGCGGCCGCCTTGGTCGGGCTCGGCAGCTGCTGGCGCTCCTCCTCCTCCTCTGCAGGTAGACTTGGAAGTGTATAATGGGCCCAAACGGAAAGGAAATTGGCCCACTGGCATAAACCTCTCCGGTCGCTGCCGAGACGAGGCGGCTGCGGCGAGCGGCCACGATGGTGATCCGGCACTACTGGTCGATGGCCGCGGCGGCCGTTGGGTTCCGTCTCGTCCTGATACTCTTCGGCGGAGACCTCAACCTCGCCTCACGCCCTGAGATCTCCACCCCCCACCCCACATCCCTCCGCCGCCGTGAGCACCTTCTCACTCTCAATCGTTCCCCTCCACACCCCAGCCGTCGTGTGAGGTCGCCGTAATTTGGACTTATCGTTTGCTTCTTGTGTGTTTTGCAGTGGCGGAAGGGTACTGGCTGAAGCAGGCGTCCATGTCCCCCTACTCCGGTACATTATGCGCTTCCCCTCTTTGCTCGGTTAGCTAAGTTTTGCTTGAAATTTGCATCTGAACGCACAAACATTGAGGCCAGGGTAGTTGGATAAGACATGGTGTTACTAGTTACGGCTGAGTAGTTTTTTTAGATATTTGATTGGGATTCTACTGATAAGCGTCACTAAGTGTCAGCTGCTGCGCTAAGTGAGTTTTTTTTTCTTTTGACGAACCAGGAGCACTGCCATTCATTTATAGCTAAAGTAGGAAGCATTAATTACAAAATGAGCCCCCTAGCTAGGACTCGGTGATTACAAATCAGCGGATTACTCGCTGCTGGCGTCGCTACGTGGTATGACATAGGTAGTGGCTGATAAGTGACAAGCTATTGCCTCATGGGTGATCTGCGCGAGGTGCTCCTCATCTAAGAATTCATTTTGGAAAATTCGGCGGTTGCGCTCCTTCCAAATATTCCACCAAACATAAAGGAGTATGCCGCTTCGTTGCCTCCGATGCTCCTTAGAGGCTGATTTCAGGAGCTTCTCCCACCACTCGTCTGGAGACGCTAGGGCCGGCAACGACAGAGTAGCTTGTGCATCATTCCAAAAACTAATCTTGTCCCAGACCCACTGGGTATAGGGGCAGTCAACACAAAGATGTTTTGCGGTTTCTGGTTGCGCTCCACATAATCTGCATAGAGGGTCGTGGGGCCATCCCCGTTTCGCCAGGGCGTCGGCCGTGAGAGTGCGACCGTGAAGAACTAACCAGGCGAAGAGTTTGCATTTGGGTTCCGTGTCCGCCTTCCAGATCTTCCCCGGTTTGAAAGGTGGGTAGGAGCCCAAGAATTGGACCCTGTATGTGGACCTTGTAGTGTAAACCCCGTTGTCGTTCCAAAGCCAACGTATGGAGTCGGAGGTCTGAGTGTCCAAGTTTAAATCCCGCAATATGGCCCAAAGGTCGATCAATTCGGCCATGAGTGCAAAGGAGTTTGTTCTTGCCACGGAAACAATCCAATTGTTATTTTGCAGCTCGGATGCAACGGTTCTGTTTTTTCTTGTCGCAATGGCGAATAGACCCAGCGCCCTGGATTTGAGAGCACAATCACTGATCCATCTGTCATGCCAAAATAGAATTTTTTTCCGTCACCAACGGTGATCGCCGTGCAAGCTCGGAACAATTCCATGTCCAAAGCATCACATGGTAGCTTTGTGCCGACCCAAGGCCTCCTTGGGTCAGTCTATTGGAACCATGGCCAACAGAGCCGAAGTGCCCGACTAAACTTTTCGAGGTTTATCACACCAAGGCTGCCGAAATCTTTAGGTCGGCACACAGTGGTCCAATTCACCAGAGAGTGGCCACCACTGGCGAAGTGCCCGTCATCACCCTTCCAAATGAAGCCCTGACAGATTTTGTCAATTTTGCTTTTCACCCACTTTGGAGTGGGCAACACCGCGAGGTGGTAGGTAGTGATCGTAGAGAGGACCGTTCGCTACCAGCACGTGCTAAATTTTTTCCCTTCCAACCGGCCATCCTGGAGCTGACCTTGTCGATTAGAGGCTGGAAATCGACCTTCCGGAGCCGTCGGAAGTGGAGCGGGAGGCCAAGATATTTCCCGGGGAAGGAGGCAACACGTGCAGGGAAATTTTCCAGAGAGGATGCAATGTCCACGCCCTCGCCTCTAATTGGGAAGACTTTGTTTTGTCCAGGTTCATGATCAGGCCGCTAGCTTCCCCAAAGCAGTGAAGAATCTGACAAATCGCTCCTAGTTCCTCCTTGTCTGGGTTAGCGAAAATACCAGCACCGTCTGCGTACAGGGAGATTCTGAATTTAGATGTTCTTGCTTTGATAGGTTTGAGAATGTTTAATTCCGTCGCCAGACTCAGCAGCCTCTGTAGCGGGTCAATTGCCAGGATAAACAACATTGGCGAGAGAGGGTCTCCTTGGCACGACCCTTTAGCGTGAAAAAAAGGCAGCCCTGGAGATCCATTAAGGAGCACCCTGGAGGAGGTTGTGAAGAACAGGATGCAAATCCATTCACGCCATCATTGTCCAAACCCCAACTTTTCGAGCACCTCTAAGAGATTTTTTTGTGCGAGTACTTATAAGATGAAGTAGCACATGTTATGTTTCAGAAAAAAGGTAAAGTAGCGCAGAGCTGCTATATCATTCCTATTTAGCATCAGAGGTGCGGATGCTTGTTGCTACCATATGGTTTAGCAATGATATTTTTGTAATGTCTATGTGTTACAGTATGAACTTGAAGGTATGATCCAATCCTGTTGAATGGTCTATCTTTCAGGTTCAATGTATCATGGTTCCCCGTTGCTGCTATCGGTCCTTGGTCTGTTAACTAACCAAAGGTGATTGATCTCTTGTTTTTTATGCTTATGTGATCATATATTCGCATTCACCAGTGCCGTCTTATGCCTTCACAGCATTTGTTTACTTCATCTGCTCAGATCGTCATTTCAAATGTTAATGTTTTGACACTCCATGATTTTACAGGTTGGATGGAAACTATGCTCATATATATTGCAGGTAAATAAGTTGGTATGTACTTTTTCATTAAAACTATGATATGTTTCTCTAAGCTTGACAACTTGTTGATATATACTTGACTTTCATAGAAGCAGTTGCGTTAATAAGCTTTGTTTCTTTTGTTCGTAATTTTCTTTGCCATGTATTATTCAAACCAAATAAAACATTAACCTTGAATATTAGTCATGACTTTCTGCATTTTGTTGGTAGTCATGTAATCTATATTACCCTCATGAATGCATGACGCAGTCTGGTTTTTGTGGCTGCAGATTTTCTAGCTGCGATGCTCATTCGGGCAACTGGACATAGACTCCAAATGGCACGAAATAAAAGCTTCAAGTCACTTGACCTCACAAAGTCAGTAAACAGTTCAGGTGAGAGGTTGTGTTGTTCCTGTCACTCGTCTTGGCATGTGCTTTGTCGAATTTGTGCTAGATGTGCTAATTTGTTGGCACCACTCTTCTACTTGCTTTAGCAATTACCACACATAGCTCTGGAAAATACCAAAAAAATTTATACTAACAGCTTACAAACCGCAAAAGTGAAAAGTTAGAGATGCTTTATTCACAAAAGGTAGTGGTTGTCATTCTTAATTTTGATATTTTCTGAAAGAAGGAAAACCAGTTTTGTCCCATTCCGTTTACAAGGAATAAAATTTTGTCTCTTTGCCTCATTGAACTAAAGTTGTATACTCCTCTGCTTGCTTGATAGTGCTAATTTTGTTATCGGTAAGCCATAAATGTACAACCTAGTCCGGATAGGGTGGATGAAAATTCGTACTCTTATAGTCTGATGCTTTCAGCTTGTGATTGCTTAATATTTATTATGCTGCTACTTATAATTACTATTGATATTGTCCTTGCAGTCAATGTAAGCGCAGGAGGTGTTGCTTCTCTTATATATTTGTGGAACCCTTGGGCAATAGTCACTTGTGTGGGTTCATGTACATCACCAATCGAGAATTTGATTGTTGTGATAATGATCTATGGAGCTTGTTCACATAAGAGGAACTCACATTTGTGTT
This sequence comes from Stipa capillata, assembly GCA_019208055.1. Lineage (NCBI taxonomy): Eukaryota > Viridiplantae > Streptophyta > Magnoliopsida > Poales > Poaceae > Stipa > Stipa capillata. Next base: position 971,430 of record JAGXJF010004340.1, read on the forward strand.
TCCCTCCTTTATTTTCTAGTGCCAAGTTAGTATTTCTTGTAATTATTTTTACTTAAACTACTTGCTTTTATATCTTATTTTGCTTTTGTTTCTTTTCAAAACTGAAATGGTATTTTGAAATGCCTTTTATTTGGTAAAGTGTCAGTCAGCAAGATTTTCATAAAAGTTAGTATATTGATCTCCAAGTAACCTAGAATTTTCCGTGTTTGATGCTGGTTAAAACATCTTTATAATTTTGTAGGTCTTGCTCCTCTTTCTGCCTTTGGATATGTTATGGCCACACATCTTTCTCTTTATCCTGCAATTCTCATTATACCGGTCTGTGCCACAACTGTTGTTTGTATTTTTGTAGTTCAAATGTTCAATCCATTTATCTGCATTGTTGGCTGCTAAAGATATTAATTTTTCAGGTCATTCTTTTATTGGGGTACGGTCCAGATACTCCTAAAATACTCAAGGGCCAGTAAAACTGACATGTCAAACAATCATAAAAGTACTACAAGGAGAGTTTTTGAACAATTCTCATGGAAACCAGTGCTTCACTTCATATTGTGGCTGTTTATCTGGTCATGTTATGTGTTGTTATTGAGCAGCATAATTCTGAATAAAGTGGGTGACCTTCAGGAGATGTTTGAAAAGTAAGATGCTTAACCATTTTTTATTTGCTAGTCATCAAATTCATGTGAAATTGTGCAATAGTCTGTGTTAAGATTTTCGCCACTCAAGATGAGATTTTGGAGGAAAGAGGACAACTTTTGCGTAGGAGTTCAGTTTTGAATATTAGCATACTGTATCTTATCCTAGTAACATAATTTTCACCTATCCACTCCAACATATCAACTTAGTTGTTGGGCCTCATGTCATACAAATTCATATTAGGTTGCAGTTGACTGGATTTTATCTGTCATCAGATTACCTATTGACTTGTGCCGCGGTTCTGCAGGACTTATGGTTTTATCTTTACAGTGAAGGACTTATCACCAAATATTGGCGTGTTATGGTGGGTCTTAAAACAATATGTGATTAGTACTCAATGATATTTCCATTGGTCTAATGCATTTGAGAATAATACAGGTATTTCTTTGCTGAGGTCTTTGACTTTTTCAGAAGCTTCTTTCTTACAGTCTTTAATATGAAATTATTTTTATGGTCTTGCCATTGGCCATCCGTTTGAAGCATCGTCCGTGCTTCCTTGCCTTTGTTTACACAGCAATTGTCGCGATGTTGAAATCTTATCCCTCGGTGAGTACGTTTTACATGATATTTCTGATAATTTTAGTCCCTCCGCTGCAAAGATTAGTGAGTTTTTTTTTATATGTTTTGATTCATGTTTTTCTTCTCACATCCATGCATATCTTATCCTGGTATCTTGAAGGCTGGAGATTCAGCTCTATAGTTAGGACTTCTGGGCCTTTTTGCCAACGAATTGGCAGGTAGCTAACATTTTACATCTATTATTTTGAATGACTCCAGTCTCCTAGGAAGTTAATGCTTTATCTTTCCATCGCAGAGATGCAATTCACCTTCTTCTTGTTTTTCTTATATATCGGAACCTCTCTCCTTAGCCCTGTCATGCACAACCTATGGATCTGGAGGGTCTGTGTCCCTCCCTCCCTCCCTCCCTCCCTCCCTGTCCTCATGTATCATATTGTTACTAAATGAAAATTTTTACAGGGCACTGGTAACGCAAATTTCTACTTTGCCACTGGTTTGGCTTATACTTGCCTTCAGGTAACTAATACTCCTGGCATTGTTCCAACAAGCAATCTAGCTAAAAGACTAGTGTTTTCTAACTTTTCTAGAATGCTGACTGAGGGAGTGATTGTAAGATGTACAATTTGTCTTACTTACCTAAAAATGAGGCGTGTCCTTTTTGCATCTTGATTATAAGTTATTGTTTGCCCTTCTTTTGCAGATTGTGTTGGTTGTAGAGAGTGTAAGTTCAATAATAAAACATGACAGGAAGCTCAGATTACTTGTAAAAGCTTAACTTCATTCCACAGAAGTTCAACATCTCAGATGCTTTTCTTAGTTGATAATTTTCCTTGGCATGTTGTATTGTACCTCCCACATTTGTACAGCATATGGACCACGATTCTTTTAACTTCTAACTGACCTCGACATCGAGCTCCTCTATGGATCCTGTGATTGCTACTTTGTCTGATCTGGCATGATGAAATTTATCCTCTGCACAATTTGTACCATCAGTTTGCCAGGTCAAGATGAAAATTAACATAACATGGGCTGCCTTTGGATACATCTGTTTTCCACAGTCAGGGTCCCCAAAGGGATAGAAGTTGGCACATTTCCTTCCATCCTGGTAAAGCCAAGGTCATTATTATTCACTCGATGCAGTTTATTACTCCAGTATGTACTGCAAACCTGTGTCTGCTCTCCAGAGCGTTTTTACCGTTTGATCTTTCCAAGTCCATTCATTACACTGTCACTGTGCTACCAGTAATTGTACTGAACTTCATTCATGGTCACAACAAAATCTGCCTAGTTGCTGCAGATACTGTTTTAGTCTACCTAATGTATCATATTGCTTACCACCTACATTTTCATCTGATATAGACGGAATTGGAAATCTGTTGGCTGCTCAAATGCTCCAAGCAGTTTCCTGTTGGTGCGAAAAGCTAAACCTGTCTGTGTTAGTTCTTATGTGGGATTGATTCTGTTGTTTGGCGACATGAGAGAAGTAGGTTGCCTAACTAGATCGCCTGCTAATTAGCCGTCGTCAATGGCGGTGTCAACTGCAAGTACTCGGAGACTGGTGAAATGGGTCGTCGTCGTCGTGTGCCTTCATACTAGTATTTTGTCACAGTGCGTTTCAGAAAACTATTTTGTTACAGTAGCTTAATATCAATTCGCGAGTCAGGTCGGGGCTGAAAGAATAATCATTTTCAGTACGAAAATAGTCCTCGATCGCTACAGTTGTCACATGCCCAATCTATTAACTCATAACTGCATCTTTTTCTATGTATTTTTCCTCAATTATATCGAAATATTTGAATTCAGGTTTGTCATGGAGAAGTAAAAGCATCTGCTGAACAGGGCCCCGCACTGTCGCAGCGTTCGAGCTTTGCTACAGCGTGTCCTCGGACATCAGGGATGCAGCCCAGCTGAGAAGCCTGCAAAGTGCAATACTATTAGGTCGGATCTGGTGATTAGAGAATACCCTGCGATAATTTCCTTCCTCTTTTATCATGATCCGCATTTTGTCGGTAAACTGCAACTTATTTGCTAGTGTCATATCACACTGGTGCATCTCTCTCTTCCCAAAACATTCTGTGATTCTGGAGCTGCCCATTTTGCAGTGCCCTTTTTTGGCTCCTGCACCATATATTATATACAGAACAATAGAACATGCTTAGCATTTGCTTCTTTGTTTGTGGCATGATCTTGTTATCACAATCAAGGGGCAAGTTGCTGATGATTCTGATCGCACATTAGGAGGATTAGTATTAAGCCTGCGTTGATCTGCGATGAAGTATTTTATCTTCAGTACATTTATATGTACTTCTCATGAAATTCGTTTATTTCTACTCTGAAGTCGCGGTTCGGTCGGCAAGTAGCAAATGTTATGCTGTCAATGTAGAAGTTTTTGCATCTAAAAAAAGGACGATTTTGGTCCATGTGGAAAATCTATTTGACACGTCTAATTTTCTCAACATCGAGTTAGATAATACCATTCAGGTTGTCACTGCCATGTGGCCCTGATCCATACATTGATGTTATTTTTATGTACACCTCCTGGCCGAGATCAGCTAAAAAAATTCTCATACAAACACTCGCACAAATTGAAAAGTGAAATGGATAAAAGTTCAAAGAACAAATAAAACAAAAGTGAAATGGATAATGAAATCGCAATTCATACTCATAATTTTCTGCATATATAGGTATAAATTCTATACATCATATTGCTGTACATCCTTCTATCATCGTGTATGTGTGTGCTGTTTGGAGAAAGGAAAAAGGAGACATAACTGTCTGTATTTCCTGTCCGAAGGAAAAAAAAAGAACTCTTCACAAAAATGCTTCTCGGATCACCCGTGCAAACACCCGTGATGACAACCGGCTCAAGACATCCGGCAGGAGCTTTGACGAGATGCTCGGCAACACAGGTAGAAGCTCTTGTACTAGAGACACAATATTTACATCCTGTCATCGACAAAAGAATGTGTATCTATATCAGTAAAATTCCAATTTATATCTTGCTGAGCTAAAAAAACGTTAGCTTCGAAAAAAAGTGTTAACAGTTTAGCATGCATACCCCGTTCATTGTTGGATTTGCTGTCCCAGCTGTTAGGAACTTGACGACCTTCTCAACATTGTTCAAGATAACCCTGTCTTCCTCTGTGATCGTAGGAAGCAATGCTCTGGACCTAACAGGAACCATGCCAAAAACTGGAGTGGCATTTCTGATCCCAAAAGATGCAGCAATTTGTAGTAATTGCTCCCTTGAAACTGCGTCGATGGCTTTGACAATCTACAGCGTACAAAATAAGAGGAATCAACTTTTTTAAAAGGTATATTTCCTTGCATTCAGTAAATCACTGCACCGAGTACCACGGATACTCCTTAGATCATTGTCAGGTGTGGTGACATGAGAGCTCACCTCATCAAGAATGAACTCCCGGAAGAAGTCCCCCCTGTCAGAGAGTAGAAAAGCAAGAGCCGCCCGAGCTTTGACTGGGTTCTCAGGCTGGGATATGGACATTGGAAACGCAGGAACTAAGCTGGTGCTAGGTTGGAATCCTATACCAGCCAGCTCAGCCATGTTACCCTTCAAGTCCTCCCCACCACCACTCTTTGCTGCACGAATAAAATTCTCGAAAGCTTGCATAACGTCAATGAACCTTTCTGCGTCGAAAACACCAGTTTTGCCATATATCGTGTAACGTAAGGCACTCCTTAGTCGAGGTGATTCATCCGTTAGTAGCCTCTGTTATAGTCGACCAAAGCCATGAATCAATAATAGAAAAACTCAAATAAACCTCTCATTACAGCAGACCAAATGGAAGGAGGAGTTTTATTTTGGAAAATTGAAGAAGGAATATTTTTCAGTAGCTATCTGCATGTCTTTTGTCTTCTTCTTAGATATATTACTAAAAATAAGGTCCTTGCGAAGCATATAAATTTGTGGGGATGGCATGAAGATGAATCAAGGTTGAGATGCTGACCTGTGCAATATATGGGTATGCTTCATCCACGATAGCAAATTCAGGGTCTCCAACCAAAGCTATACCTTCTAATACTCCAATGGCTCTAATAATCAAAGCAAAATACGGAGGTATCCTGAATGGGTAATCAAATGTTATCTGTGCTAGATCCGCTGCCAACTCTTGGAAATTAATATTCTTTGCACCACCTCCTTCAAGTGCTTGATCAAAAACTTTAGCCAGTACAGGTAAGATTGGATCCAAGTTAACTCCCTCAGGTATGAAACCAAGCTTTACAAAATCTTTAACGATTGCATCATAATCACGATGAATAAGGTGAGCTATTGCTTCAATCATTCCATACTTCTGATCATCTGTCAGTTTTGTTACAAGCCCTGCAAAGAAGAAGGTCCAATTTCTTATTTATTTTCATGTGTATTAAAGGATATGGAAACAAAATGTACCAAAACTAGGTTGATCAAAAAGACAAGGATACAATTAATTACCAGCTGAAATTTAGTCAGCAGATTTAATTTATCATATTCTTAAAAATAAAATTTTACCAAAAGGAATACAAATATGCTAACATATGCAAATGAAAAGGTTCAAAGGTTTGCACTTGCCATGCTTTAATCTACCGTATGGCGCACTAGTTAGTAATGCAGGGTGACAAAAACTGGGTTAGTAAATGTCATCGTACTAGTAGTGAGTCAGATCAAATTCTGTCATTTGCATAGCTGCACTGCAGAATGGATAAATATATATAACTTTTGTTTGCCACTTCATGAGAAACAAAGCAAATAGTAGGGTTACGCATGAGAAGCATTTGTAGATTGTCCATATTCTCGTCTTACCAAAATCAAGAATAGCGAGCTTTCCATCTGGTGTCCTAATCATATTTCCGGGATGGGGATCAGCATGGAAGAATCCAGTATCAAGCAACTGCAAATGCATAACATGATCAAACTTTTCTTTGAAAAAGTGGTTTGAGTAAAGAACGGTCCTTCCCATCAGCAAGTGTGTGTGTGCACATGTTTAATCATGCAAGGAAACACTATGAGGAAATGTACAGCAACGATAGAAAAAAAGACCAACCTGTTTTAGATAGCATATGACTCCTACATTCACCAATGATCCAACATCATCCTCAGTACTTTGTGACAGCTTCTCTCCATCCACCCACCCTGTGGTAAGAACTTTTCTAGACGTGTATTTAGGGTACGTCTTTGGAACAACAACCTGGAAGATTGTTGAATACGTTTACGGGTGAACAGCTTGATAGCGAACCTAGCATGTATATACCGCAACAAATATTGAACAGAAAATTCCAACAGTATAAAAATTTATCATTCAGTAAAACCATATCATTGCACTGCTTCTACCAGAAAAATAGACACGGACACCAAAGCAATTACCTGTGGAAGATCTTCTCGCATCATTTCAGCAAAGCGGATGCCATTTTCCCCTTCATTTACATAATCAAGTTCTTCGAAAAAACGGGCAGCCCACTCATCTACTAGGCCAACAACATCAAGGGAGACCTGGCAGTGTTCAGTAATTTCCGTGTGAGTTAATGAAGACAGTCTGTCCATCATGTCTTTACAAGGAGAGGGAAATATTTACCTGTGGAAATCTCCTGAGCACCAACCCCAAATTTCTAATGATGAATAGATCAATGGTGACAGTCTCAAGTACAAATGGCCTCTGCACTTTCACAGCTACCAGATCTCCTGTTTCTTTCAGGCGCCCCTTGTATACCTGTCCCAGAGATGCTGCGGCACGATACGTAAGCATAGTCCAAGATCAGTGCAGCAAAAGGATGATACCTAGATTTTTAGTATAATTACCTGCAGCAATTGGGGAGGAAGATAATTCCGAGTATATTTCTTGCCATGGCCGACCAAGCTCTTCTTCCAGAAGGGCCATTGCAATATCGTCTGGAAATGACGGAACCTTGCCGTAGCAGTACATAACTCAGTTAGCAAACTTGAGCTCCTCCGAGGCTTCTAACAATATGTGTGTGCTTCGTGCGGTAGCAAGTCAAAGAACAGCGTGAAATCATATACAGCAGCAATGTTTACCTTATCACATAGTTTCTGCAACTCAGTCATTGCTGCAGGGGACAGAATATCCGGCCGAATACTCAACGCTTGCCCGAGCTTAATATAAGCCGGGCCCAAAGACGTCACAATTTCCCTCAGTTCAATCGCGCGTGCCACTTCGTTCTGTTGATCATTGGACCACCCACAGAGAAGATTCATCAGTCAGCAATCGGATTTACACGATTCAAAGAAAATAGCAACACGGTATGTAGTATAAATCGGTCGCTACCTCCTTGATCTTGTCACTGATAAGGTCTGATATGAGATGGGAGATGAAACCACCAGCCACAGACAACAATTGCACCGCTCGGGTGGCGACAGCGCCCGGACGTTTGCCCCAGTACGCCGATATGATATCAGGGTTATACACAAGAGGCAATCCCTCGGTGTTACTCACCTAGAACCCAAAAAAAAGGGCAATCGAATTCAGTTAACAACCTACTACAAGTCTAGAACCAAATCGGTAGGCAGTAAAAGAGCTCATTAAGCTATCCAATATATGCAATTGTAAGTAGCTGTAAATAAGTGTAATTGAACTATGTGGAACTGTATTGAAGTAGGGATCACAGTGGAAGTGAGGAATGGATGGATGCAGTGGATTGGGAAGGTGGGAGTGATTTGGGAACCTCGACGAGGCGCATGGTGACGTCGGCGTCGGCGAACTGGTCGTCCCGGAGGTTCTGGCCCCGGAGCCCGCGCATGAGGGAGGCGAGCTGCTCGTCCTCCTCCATCTGCTTGCGCACTCGCTTGATCTCCTTGGACACCTCCCCGAACCTCTTCATTCATTCATCCACAGCCATGGCCACGAAAAACCAAAGCAAACGCGGTGTCAGGGAGATCATCATCGCGGCATGCAGAACACACGCAGCACCAACAACAGCAGGGTAGAGAAGGCGGAACGGTCGGAACCGTGGGAGCCAGGGCTTACGGTGGAGGAGATGCCATTAGGGTCGTTCCTGGGCTTGGGGCGCGAGGCCGGTTTGGGCTCCGTGGCGACGGCGAGGACACGGCGGAGGCGGCGCTGGCTGGGGGGGAGGGAATTAGGGAGACGCGGGAGGCGGCCGAATCCGCCGCAGTGCAGGAGGTGGGGGGCCGATGCCGATCCAGCCGTAGAGGCGTCCATGGGACGGAAGCTTCGCGAAGGTTCGAGAAGAGGCCGGGGAGGTAGGAAGCGAGTAGCAGAGTAGTAAGTGAAGAAGGCGGCGGTGGAGGCAGTGGCTGCTGCTGTGCGGGGGAGTGGGGTAGGCGCGGCTGGCGCGCGAACGTCCACGCGACCGGGCGGCAATGCATGGACGGCGCAAAGACTCGTGGACCGCTCCACCACCCGCTGCGAAGCCAGTTTTGGTGCGGGCGCGATGTGTCCGCACTGGATTCCAACGTTCACCTATCCTCCCGCAAAGCTACCAACTACCTAAGGCAGCTCCAGTTCACAACAGCTACAACTCTCCAGTTTCCAAAATATTACTCAATTCAATCTCGTTACACCAAAATAATACCGTCAGTTTTCTTACCCCTTACTCCCGTTAGTTAATGGGAAGATACACTTCAACGGGTTGTAAAGTCAAAAACTCTGCAGTGGCATTTTTCGAAAGTGGAATTTTGTAATGGCGTATCTCGGAATCACATGTTTTAGAATGGCATAAATCTAAATAACCCTAAAATAAAGGGCTAGCATGAAAATGCAGATGTTACAGGTACAAAGAATCAATTACGGTGTGGCTTTCCGTAACAAATTAAGGTCGTATTTACTTGAGTTTTTCAGCAGTTTTTCACTGGAAAAAGTTACAGACCACCCAAACGGTCAATTTTTTAGTAGATTTCACAAACAGTGGTTGTGAACTTTACAGTGTAAATTCAGTTGTTTGAAAAAGTTACATTTTCCCAGCTTTTTGCAATGTGCTGAAATTTCAGAGCTCATTTTCTAAAATGTTGTAGATAGTTTAGATCAACCCAAAACCATATATTCAATTTCACATAGTCACAATAGTTTTTTCAGACAGATCAGTTTTATCAACAGCCACAATCCAACCAAACAAGCCCTAACTATAATTGTTCTATTCTACACAAAGCCTATTTTATAGGAACGTTGAAGTACGCGGCTCTTTGTTATTGCTAGTGTAACACAGCAACATGCAACAATTATTTTTTTGTTGAACTTCATTTCTGTCTACAAACAATAGTGCTAGAGGTAATTTTACAAACATGAGAGTTCACGCGGCTACTGCCGCTTCAGCAGACCGGTGAATAACGTTACGCAACGCAGCAGCTCCAGAGCTCAACAAGAGAAGAATACCCCTTGTGTTCTGCAATACTTCCTCCTAGCTTTCATCGTGTTTTCGCACCAGATGTTGTTCCGTTCTTTCCGATCGCTCGCTGCCTTGCACGCTCCATCTTCCGTTTACGCCATTCCTCAACGGCTGCACATGATTTTCATAAAAGAGATCATCAGGTTCAACAGATTACCAGGTGAGAGATAGAAAAGCAAACAGCTGACCTAAGTCTCTACGAAATGCGCAAAGAAGTCCATGGCTTAAAGATCACAGAGCACTACTGTTTGAGAACAATATGTTAGCAACTGATATGTCAACTTTCTCTCAGAACAACACTGTTGCCAAGGTGTTCAATGAGGGATGAGGATGTGTAAGGTTTCACAGTCTTGCGGGGTGATAATCTGAATATGTGGTGCTAGCTACAAGAGGTGGCTATCTCTGTCGATCTGAATGATCAATCAGATAGTTTTCTCTGGACTGGTAGCAGTAAGGGTGTTTTGTCAGTCAAATCCATGCACTCCGATTTCAAACAGAGAAGTATACAATTCCCCCATAAGATGCTCTGGAAGGTGAAATTGCCATTCAGATCAAGATTTTTCTCTGGGTGGTGCCTAAAGACAGCATTTTAACCAAGGATTACTTGATCAAGAGAGGGTGGAAGGGAGATGATCACTGCCAGTTCTGCACTGGACATGAAACTATTGATCATATCTTTTTCAGTGTTCAGTGGCAAGGTATGTGCGGAGAGCTATAGCCTGCTCCTTTGGCTTAACTCAGACACCTGATTCAGTGCAACACTTTTTGGGTGGGACAGGTTTGGTGGTGGGTATCGTAAACTTGCTCTGGTTGGCAGTGCCACGGCGTGCTGGTCGTTGTGGAAGTGTCAAAATGCTTCATGCTTCCAGAACCAGCCTCTGTCTGATCCTCTCACTTTGATCATTTTGTTGTGCTATTGGCTTGATAGTTGGAGTCTGTTGCAGAAAGAGCCAGGGTGTCTGGCGTTGCGTGAAGGTGCTGTGCGGATCAGGAAGGTGGCGGTGTAGGTGGCTAGCAAAGCACAAGGTTGGGTGCCGGCCGTGAGGAGATTACTCTAGTGCATGGTGCTGATGCTGCGGTTTTGTGGTCTTCCTCCATTGTTTTGGAGCTACTGTCCACTCTGTCTGAAGGCTTAGCTTGTTTGTGCTACTTCATCTCCTGTAATAGGGCTTAGCTTATGTGTGTTTGGGTCTTCAGTTATGCAGGTCTGTTTCTCGTTCAAAGGGTGTTCAGTAAACTTTGCACTCAGTTTTATTTTGCTATGTATGTGGACACCACTAGCTTGTTTTATCAGTTTCAATATATGCACATATTGAAAAAGGAAGGATTACTTCCCACAGAGAACAACATATATGTATAAATGTACACCTAATTTGCATCGTTCATGGCTTTTTTGTCTTTGTCTTTGCAGACATTGACAGACTAGAAACAAAAGCTGGAGCATACAAGACCAGCTTTAAATCATAATAGCTCAGTATTGCAAATACTTATTTCGTTATTTCACTTTGTCAGTGCTGTGATGAAACTCTTTAAGCTATGCCCTGTCCAAATGTATTATTTGCAGGCTCAGTTTGATTGACTATCTACTATTGCTATGCTGCGGGCCATAATAAAGGGCAGCGAATGTAAACAAATAAGATCATTTTACTGTGAAATCCAGTGCATTGGTAAATCAACAAGATTATTTGTTGAATATAAGAGCTTGCAGGAAGCTGATGAACCAAAATATAATAACCTTGACATGCTAAGACATTAAAAAAGTATGGGCTACAGACAGTGCTATCATGGTATTTCAAAGCAGTTACTTCTACAACCATGTATGAAAGCATCCAGGTTGAAACAATATAGATTATAGAGTTATTTCTGGCGAATGTATGTACCATAATTCTCAAATCCAAAACAGACATATCGCACAAGATAAACTGATAGAACATGTATATAAATATGCAGGGAAGAAAAGAGACTGAGATGGATAAAATAACCTTTTTGGCTGCTGCCGTCATTCCCTTGCCGTAAATCTTTCAGCCTTTTTGATAAGTCAACAGCAGCCGTCTGCTTGGGATCTTCTTGCGTTGACATGCCATGCTCGCCGTAAGCTTCTTGCTCAATTTCCTTCACCTATGTAACAATCGATGAGCATTACCAAAAGAGGATTTTTTGTTTGTTTAGCAATGCAATGAATATTACCTTTCTTCAAATCATGAGAAACAAAGAAACAAAGTGTACAGTGACTTACTCTCCTAATCAAATCCACAGGCTCCATAGCACGACGCAACTCTTCAGACTCCCATATATACCGTAGCTGAGCTGCCAAAGAGTAGCACCCGATGTTTTCAGTCAACTGAGTTATCAAAGAAGAAGCACTTTGCAACTATATGATCTAATTTCTCCAAAAGAAGCTATTGGACATGATATAAATTTAACATTTGTAGTAGAAGAAAAAGGAAAAACCAGCTAACCCCATTAACTGAGCGCGGTTAAGTAGCTGCGTATGTGAAGGCCCAAACATACAGGCTACATCTATACTATGACAATGGAGAACATGCCTTGTACTGGAGCACAAACACATCCCAAAGCTCATCTGGAGTTCCGAATGGGGAAAAAAGCTCTCATCTTTCTCAGTGTTCATGTTTGCAACGAACAGCCCCACATTTCCTGTGTCGTGGTGTTATCCGAAGCTCATACCACGTTTAGTTGAACTAAAGGGAAAGGCTCGCAATTTGGCTTCATTTAGTGCGCCTAATGACCAGTGAATCGTGCTAAATTCGGGACCAAATCGAACAAATTCGTCGACCCTACCGATCCAACGACAGACCAGACGTTTCACGGGAAAAAAAATCAGACGCGGATTTCGATTCCGTACCAGAATCGAACTGGTGGCCGCCGGCGAGGCGCGGCCGGGACGAGAAGTGGCTGCGGAGGAGGAGGGCTATCGCGAGGACGTTGATGGCGCACACGGCGACGGTGGCGTTCTTGTAAGACAGCTTGGAGGCCGCCGACCCCGCCCTCCACGGAGCCTGGCCGTCCATCGTGACGGCGACGGCGCGGAGCTCGCCGGAGAAGACGCAAGGAGGAGGAGAAAGCGGACGAGGCCACCCCACCAACCCACCAGCACAGTTGGATTAGAACTAGAACTAGAATGCGCCTTTCAAAGGAGAAGACGCCTATTGTGGATGGGCCTCAGCCCGGTAGGGAGGGCCCAACCAGCCCAACTGCCTCGTATCCTATAGAGTTGGGCTTAGAAGCTCGGCCTCACCAATCCCACGTCACCACTTCACCATCCTCGTCTCCTCCTCCTCCGACCACCACCACCATCACCGACGGCGACGATGCAGGCGGCGGCGTGGCGGCGTCACCTCCTCGACCACCACCTCTCCCCCACCTCCTCCGCCACCATCGCCGCCTTCAGATCCGCCTCCCGGCCCGCGCTCGCTCCCCAAGGTACGCACGCACGCGACCTTCCGAGACCATCCGTTACCCTTGCCGCGCGTGGCCTGGCGGGTAGATCTTAGCGGTGGCTGGGTCTGTATGCAGGGTTGGACGGAGCGGATGGCGCGAGGTACATGTCCGCGAGGGCGCCGGCGGTCAAGGGGGCGGGGCATCTCGTCCGCAAGGGTACCGGAGGGAGGTCGTCTGTGAGGTGAAAGCTCAAGCGATTTCTCCTGAACTCTGATTGATTGAGTATCCCGGTGTTACTGGTGGGCGTTTGGCGCTGTAGGTTTGGCCTTCCCGGTGATTTGATTTATGTGCGTTAGAATGTGTTGATGTTGTGATGCCTTCGTGCTGCCATGGTAGAGTCGTAGAGATGGTGCCTAATGCGGTCATGCAGTGACCACCATTATGATTTAATCTTCAGTGTTAGTTTTTCAAAGAACAAAAAAAGGTCTTGTCAAATTGGGTTATCTGAGTGATCGATGCCGTAGCTACTGGTTGTATTGTGCACCTCATGTTGCGACCTGTAAGGCTGTAACACTGTCAAGCCTTCGGAATTCTGTAACCTGAAAATCTCTGAAGTGTGGTTCTAGCTAACTCGAGCTGAATTGAAGTTTTGTTAAGGGGGATATGTGATGCTGCATTCCAGCAAATGTAGGTAGTTTCACAGGTTTATGTAAGATATGAAAAAATCAGGTCATCATGAACAACATGCAACAATTGGATTAGATCTTAAGAGTGTTACTTGCGCATATTTTGGATTTGTTTTGGTGCACAGGTTTTCAGTTAGTGAAGAGTTGTGCTTTATCTTGTTGGATTATATCATCTGGATTGTTGCGATTTCTCTAGACTGTGCAGGCAGGTTGGTACTTATGTTATGTTAATCTGTAAGCACAGCTTGGAGTATGGGTCAGTCAAGCAGTTAAGGACATATGGAGGCCTAGACATGTAGATGATTGTACACTATGTCATTGGTAAAGTTATGGCACTTGTCTCTATGCATAGGTATTAACTATTTGCATCACAAGGTTTAGTAGCACATTTGGTAAGAACCGTTTCATTATTCTGCCATACTGCAGTACCATTCATTTTCTTGTGCACTGATACCTAGTAAACACGTGAAATTAGCTCTTAAGGTTGTAGTGTGTGTGTGCAATGTGCTGATATTTTCTGATCCAGCATGGTCGTTGCATCTTTGGATCAATGATGTCTTCAGTCGAACAAGATTCTTTTAAATAATATGTTAGAATTGCCTTAGCCCATCAGCGCTGCCTTGGATCTATTCATCTATAAGCCATTGTGGCTTCTCTTGACAGTGGAATCGTTGCTACGGTGTTCGGAGCTACTGGTTTTCTTGGACGCTACCTCGTGCAACAACTTGGTGAGATGATAAGCCTATGGTGCTATATCGAAATGAATTATCACTTACTGAGTTATCACTACGAGGAGAAAGTGGAATAGGAGGTTTATACAAAAATTTATGTTTATTCAGCAAAGATGGGATCTCAAGTGCTTGTCCCATTCAGAGGTTCCGAGGATTCTCACCGCCACCTGAAGTTAATGGGTGACCTGGGTCAGGTACAACCGTACAAGAGTAACAAGTTGTGTTAGTTATTAACTCATTTCCTCTTTCTCTTTTATGTATTTATCTTTTCTGCAGATTGTTCCAATGAACTACAATCCAAGAGATGTGAATTCGATTAAGGCTGTCATGGCTAAGTCAAATGTCGTCATTAACCTCATAGGTATGTTTTACTTGAGACACACTGTATTGATAGTCAAATCTCGATCTGACTATGTCAAGTCAATTTCAACAGGACGGGAGTTTGAAACAAGAAACTATGGGTTTGAAGAAGTGAACCATCATATGGCTGAACAACTTGCAATGGTATGTCGTGTGTACATGTACATTGTTCTTCATTGCACACCTCAAATCCAACTGTGTATACTATTTTTGCAAGGGGTGTTTGGAATTAGGATTAGACAGCACCCAACAATGGCAACCAACTTGAGTTCTGACCCTTCAGACTCTGGTTCACCTATGCTCGACCTGTGATCACATCAGCATATGCCCGACCCATGATCACATCTGCATAGACAGCCAACCGTTCTGCTGGTTTTTGGCATATGAGTGCTAACTTTAGCTTGGCAGGATCACATAAATCATAGCTGTTAGTTTCCAAATTGTACCTGTTCAGATGACCTTGGCTAGGTTTCATCCAGCATGATCCAAAGCACAATATATTCTAGTTGCTGCTCTGGCATGGGTACTTGGTCTGTCTAGCTTGCCTTAGGTTAATATTAATTCCTCTATCCACGTTTGTGTAGTTTTATAATGTTTATTAGTTAGCTTCCAGATCTAGACATAGATGTTTTTGCTTTACATTTCGCATTGTGTACTTTCAAAGTAAAGAAATTTATCTCTATACCCACTGAGCTGTTATTCTGTTAGATGTTTTTGCTTTACATTTCGCATTGTGTACTTTCAAAGTAAAGAAATTTATCTCTATACCCACTGAGCTGTTATTCTGTTAGTTTAGCATCACATTTGCTGCTTCCAATGTGGATCTTACCGCGCTTTGTGTACAAGAAGTGTTTCTTTGGGGAATATCCATGTTCCATAATTTCATTAAGCCCACTAACAATTTGTGCTGCATGGAGAACTTTTTTTTTCTCTCTCTATCATTTGTAACATATTACTTGTTTCTGCTAAAGGAGAATATAACTCCGATTAATACCCTTTTACTTACTGCTAGTAACAAGATGTTCTGGACTTAACACAGATATCTAAGGAGCACGGTGGTATCGTGAGATTTATTCAGGTTTCTAGCCTAGGGGCATCAGCATCTTCACCTTCTAGAATGCTGAGGGCAAAGGCTGCTGGGGAGGAATCTGTGTTGAAAGAATTTCCTGAGGTAATCATCTTTTCTCAACTTCACTAGCTACATTGGGTAATGATAAACTCCTGTTTTTGTACCACCCAAATTTAGCGGTAAATATTTCCAATCTCTGTAGGCAATGACTAACCAAAATTTTGTTTGTATCCATCAACAGGCTACGATTATGAGGCCTGCAACCATGATTGGCACAGAAGATCGAATTCTGAACAGATGGGCACAGTATGCAAAAAATTGGGGTTTCCTCCCGCTTGTTGGTGGTGGATCTACAAAGTAATTGAGTTTTCCTGTTGGCTATTCTCATAATCCCTTGACATTAAAATTAAGCCTAGAGCATGAAATGTTCTGCTCCTATACATCTTAAAGTTCTTTGCCAGCCGGTTAATTACTTGAATGCAACCTTTTGCAGGATTCAGCCTGTTTATGTTGTGGATGTTGCTGCTGCTATTGTCAACTCCCTCAAGGATGATGGCACCAGCATGGGAAAGACCTATGAGCTTGGTGGACCAGACATTTACACTGTTCATGAGCTGGTAATTATCATACACAACTCCTATGCAACACTGAACTGAACTTTTATGAGAAAAAAGATGATAATGTTGTTGCATGTCACAGGCTGAGTTGATGTATGAAACAATACGTGAATGGCCAAGATATGTCAATGTTCCTTTTCCTATTGCGAAGGTACAAAATCAAATATCAGCATGCATTGGTTAAGACAACTTGAGAGCATCAGGCAGCCTATATGTTGACCGTTGAGCATCTTATTTTGCAGGCTATTGCTACTCCAAGGGAAATGCTGCTAAACAAAGTGCCTTTTCCTTTGCCAACTCCCTCCATTTTCAATCTTGATCAGATCAATGCACTTTCCGTTGACAACCTAGTATCTGAAAATGGTAAGTATAGCGCCCACAAGTAATAGATGGTCTCATTTTCGTTACTTGTTGCATAGGCTCACATTGTCTTCTGAAACTTGATGCAGCTCTCACTTTTGAGGACCTCGAAATCAGGCCTCACAAGTTGAAGGGCTACCCAGTGGAGTTCCTTGTCTGTTACCGGAAGGGCGGGCCATCTTTTGGTTCTACTGTCAGCGAGAAGATGAGGAGTTCGGAGCTGTAGCCTCCCGTTCCTGAAGACAATGTAGAATTAATCATTTAGTTCAAGATAAATTGTTGCGTTTGTTTCCTTGTCATTTACTGCTGCTGCTGCTGCTGCCAGCCGCCTCACCGCCGGCAGGGCCTAATTTGATGCATACGATTGGCTTCTGCTCTTGTTTCCCTTATCAATAAGGAAAGGCACGGATGTTTTGTGAAATTTTTGTGCTGGAAATGCAAGTAAAGCGAATCATTGCAACCGTGATAACACAAATGTAGAGATTTCAGAGTCTAAATCTCGTTGCTTTTGTGAACATTGAAATTGTTTCCAATTTTCCGAAGGTTTTGTTTGTTGCTGAATGATTGTACTGCGGTGTATTCGGCAGTGAAGGCAGTATGGAACTCTTGAGCTACAAACATACCGACTTCCTGCCCCTTTGTAGGCGTGTGACTGAACTTTTGACTGCAATGCTATTCCATTGCATCACTGTGCATGTTCCCCAGAGAAAAATGGGCAGATGAGGGAGAGGGAGGCAACAAGGCGAGAATGGACATGCTTTAGCCTCTGTTTGTCACTGCGGTGGCTTTTCAAATCACTCAAAACCGTAATTTGTACCTTGATTGCATCATACAATCTATGCTCTTAATTCCATTTTCGCAACTTATTTGTACTTTCTTATCGAAATTCTGCAATTCTGCTGCTGTTCTTGCTGGCCTGCAGCTTCGTCTTAAAAGGCTGTGCTCTCGACGGACATGCCTGAAAAATCCTCCCCATAATTGGGACGGACATGACAGCACGCACTTCGCCATACATATCGAGCTGGATAATCCATGGTCGATGCATGGTCTACGGCGCTGACACGGGAGAAATGGATCACAATGACACTAATAACGGAAATCACGCGACGCTTTTTGCATCGCTAGTGCACTCTGCTACTCTAGACCATGTTCGTCTCGGGATTTTCCAGAGCCATGAGTAACGTTATCGCGCTGTTACTGAAATCTGATGATGGCGACGCTTGCCTTTTAGCAGCTGATTAAGCCGGACGCGTTAGCACCTTGGAATTTTCTGCCGGAGGGAATTTTTTAGCATCAACCAACTCATGTACCACCTCGCCTCAGGTCCCGGTGGCCAATCATGCAGGTTTCAGCTTCACAATTGCTGCTACTCCTATTACAGCCAAAGCACTAACCTACCTATGTTCTTATTTTCTTAAAAAAGAGATCGAGGAGATGGAATATCAGCTTGGTTGGTATATTATTTATTGGTAGTTCACAAAATGCTGAGCACGATTCTAGTGAGATTTTATTGACGCCTGTTTTATTATATATCCAGGATGCCATTCTTGATTCAAACTTGAAGTTGCAGGACACCAATCTGCCATCATCATCATCATCCCAATTAAGTATGAGTTTTGCTGATTATATACATATCTGTTTGTTCATTCATCTGCATTCCAAAGCTAAATCACTCTCGGTTAACCGGAGCAAGTTAGTCAACCAAAGCTGGCCTCTCCAATCATTTTATTTTTGGGGGTTCATTTGCAACATTACATTATTACACCAACACAACTTATATGCAGCAGCATGCTTTGATGCCCTAATTATTGGCCTGGTGTGTGTGTTCGTGTGGCAATTGTTTTTCCCTAGCGGATCTTGCAGAGAAGAGACAAGCCATTGATGGGAGGATTTGACTCTTCCCCTGCTCCCAACGCGTTTACTTGCTCTCTTGCTTGCTTGCTCGCATCAGTTTTATTCTTCTTTTTTCCTTCTTCTGAATGCATCAGATTCTGATGCTGTTGTACCTTGCCACATTTTTAATCTACTCAAGTGCCTTTTTACTACTACGACGACTAGTAGTATAGCAGCAGCTTGTTTGAATAAAGTGATACTAATGCACTGCTTACTTAAAGTTAAAAGGAGTTGTTTAAGTACTAATGCACTGCTTACTTTTGAGCGCACTTGTCATCACTTCGATCTACTTGGATCTGTGGCTTCCTAATCCTACGGACCAATTGAAAAGGTACTATCATCTATCTTTAACGCCATGTTCAGTCTGGATGTCAAAAATTTAAAATAAACTGGATTGTTTTCATAGGGAAAGTACAAAGCGAAGACATTGCTGTTCAGTGATGGTTCAAGCATTTGGAGCTGTACCAGTGGTGATCACAAGAAGCTTTTATCTGTCTGATGCTTCTGAAACAAGAACCTTTTTGCTTCCTAAGAACATTTTGTTTGCTTTATTGCAGATCTTTGGGGATTAAAGCACTTGATGGCCCTTTTATGTACCTATACAATTAAGGCTGTTAATCACTTGATCTGAAAACCTAGCTATGCTTAGTTTATGCTCTGCAGGACTGGATGAATGGCAGGACAGTTGCCCATAACTGATGGAGTAGTGGTAATTAACAGTCTGGTGAATTTGGTCCTCAATCCATAAAGCTATGTACGTCCAGATCCTTAAACAAACGGGCATAGGTATTAATTAGTTGGGTTGATTCGTAACAGATAAACGTGGTAGGTCTGAAAGCATTTCTTGGGCTACCCTATTGAGTAAAGAAATATGGCTCCCGTGATTGGCGGAGTATCCACATTGTTAGGCATGAAATCATGATAATTAAAAACTATACTATTGTGGTCAAGCAAGTGGTTGTTTGAAATACATTGCTCTCTTTCCCGTCAGCTTAGTTTGTTGGATGAATTGCTTCGGCCATGCAACTCAATATGAGCTCTCTTCTCCCGTCAGTTTAATTTGTTGTATGAATTGTTTTAGTCATGTAATTCAATATAAGCTCAGAGTCAAGAGATCTCGAGTTTAAAACCGGACCAACGGATTCAAATAGGCCTAAACTTGAGAGGCGATGTTAAAATATATTGACTTTCTTTCTTCATCGACTTAGACTTTTAGATGAGTCGGTTAAGTCATGCAATTTAATAGATTGCCTCATGTAGCATGTTAGCTTGTTGCTTTCACTTTATAGTCAGCGTTTCTTCTTCTTTTTTGTCCATTGAGTTTTCCGATTGCTACGATTCCACCACGCTATTTAAGGAAGAATTGCCCTACTCAAAGTTGTGGAGTATTTAACACATGCGCAGTTATGTTTTGGAAAGGCTAGGAATCGATATTGGATCGGAAGTTCATGCAAACATTTCATCTATGGTGGAAATATTTTGTCAAAACATACGCAACAATTTTTAAACCAATACAATATGATGTTTTTATATAATAAATTTTATGTGATAGAAATATTTTTCTATGTGACATAAATATGTTTTTCATGCAATGCAAACTCGTCCTGTAAAGAGCAAAAAAACATAATACCGATGTATGGCATTCACGTTAGGTTTAACGTTCCGTGCATCTAAACACACTGCTCTTAATCGATGAACCTAGAATTCCTATATGTAGCCTACGGGCTGGCTGAACCTAGGACTTGATGAATAAATGGAAGCTCATACTTTGCCCCAAAAGAATTAATACCAGGACATCACCTAGAAAAATATTTTCCTGCAGAAAACGATCACCAAAGAATTTTTATGGACTATCCCATGCATGACTATGCGTGGCAACAATGAAAGGCTACCAAATTAATGTAATATTTTTCCAAATATAAACATCGTGTGCTCACAAATATTTATGGCTTTAGGATACAGCCGATGGGGAACAAATTTGTATATGAAGAGATAATTGGATCCCAAGGAATGGTTCTCTAAAGATCACCGGGAGAATGAATCGCTCATGTTTAAAATGGGTAGCTAACCTGTTAGTGCCTAATTATAAGGATTGGAATAAGGCGCTGATGAACCATATCTTTTATCCTTACGATGCTGAAGCTATCTTACATATCGGACTTTCATCTTTTACTACTGAGGATTTGCTTGCTTGGCGTTATGTAAAAAACAAGAATCTTTTTTATGAGAAGTGCATATAAATTGGTTGCTTAAATTCAGAATGGCGCGAACACTAGTGGGTAGAACAATAATGCGGCTAATGGAGAAAGGAGATTATGGAATAATATTTGGAAAGCCAATATCCCTCAAAAAGTTAAGATTTTTGCTTGGAGATTGGCCACCAATTCTCTAGCTGTCCAGGAGAATAGATCGAAGAGAATTCTTCATCCGTGGTTGCCAACTTGAAGATTGTTATCATGCAGTAGTGATGTGTACAAAATCTAAAGCTCTCCGCCATGCTTTGAGAAAGGTTTAGGAATTACCAGATGAACTCAATTTCTCCAAATCTGGTCCTGATTGGTCTCTTCTGCTCATGGATAATGAGGATCTAGACAAGCGTATGAAGGTGATGCTCCTATTTTGGCGTGCTTGGCACCTTCAGAAATGGTATTATCTTTGGTAACGGAGATGCTACTATTGTGAGCTCAGTTTAATTTTTACAGAGTTATGTTACTGTCCTGCAAGGGCTAGAACCAGAAATTTCTTTGGACGATATAGAAGGTAAGAAGTATGTTCACCCTGTTAGATCTTTACATGCACCATCTTTTGTTCCTTGGGCCCATCCTGCTGATGGATGAATTAAGGTAATGTGAATGCACTTTTGGTCATGTAACTGCTAGTGGAGCTATCAATATAGTCATTAGAGATATGTTTGGACAGGTTTTCCCGTCGTGTTGAAAATTTTTACACCAAGTTTTTAGTGCCGAGGAATCAGAAATGCTTATTTGTCTCAAGGGTCTTCATGCAGTTGCTCAATAGTTTCAGTAGCCTACTATCCTAGAATCAGATTGTTCTTATATAGTGCAAGCCATCAATGATTCCACTGATGATAGATCAGCTCTCTATGGTATCCTTAAGGAGATCAAGACTGCAATGGTGATTATTTCGGAGGTTTAAATTCAGCACATCTGTAGAGGACGCATTGAGGTTGTGTATGGATTGACTCGTTTTAGTAGGAGAGAGTCGAGTAGTGGAGTTTTGCATGGGCTTGTTCCTTCTCGTGTGTTAAAACTGACTGTGCGTGATTATAATAATAATATTTATTATTAATATATCTCTCTAAAAAAAATTCATAGGTTATTTCATGCATGGCTATTGGTAGCAACAATGAAATACTACCAAACTAATGTCTTAAATGCGCTATCCATCCACTGATGCACAGCTGTTTTCGTGGGAATTATTCTCGTTCGTTCTCTGGGGACATGTAGTCGTTCTTCCTTGGAAGCACAAACAAATAGAAGCACACAGGGACAAGGTTTCATGCGAGACAACCAAGATCACGAGGAGAGGTGGGGGCCAACTACTTGGAGGAGTGCCGGGTGTGCCACCTACTCACAACATCATGCCTGCTTTCGTCATTCCATCCGTTCCCACTAACAGTAATCTACTCCAGTCCTAGCACGTTAAATACCACAGTGATCTGTTTAGAACACACCAGAAGAAATCCTTAGGAAAAAATATTCACACGTTCTAAACGGGGAAGAAGTAACGTCTAAGTACTTGAACTATGCGAAATCTGAGTGTCTGTCGAGAAAAATAACGAAGTTCAGCATATTCAGCGACTCAAAAGCACTATCAAAACATGTCGTTTATGTAGAATCTACGATGCAAAGCTCGGTTCTGGAATAACATAATGAAATATATAATAAATGTAAAAATCAGAATAAATGGAGAAAGAAGTTCGCCACCGAACATTCGGCTAACAATCCCCGAAATGCCCTTACAGTATCTCGAAATGAGTTGTGAAACCGTGTGTGCTGACAGCAGAGCACAGAAAGAATCACGAGGCCACACTGGAGCCACCGATTAATACTAACTCAGCCGGGGTGACCCCACCGGTCACCGGCACTGCCGGGCCCACACGGCGGTG
This sequence comes from Stipa capillata, assembly GCA_019208055.1. Taxonomy (NCBI): domain Eukaryota; kingdom Viridiplantae; phylum Streptophyta; class Magnoliopsida; order Poales; family Poaceae; genus Stipa; species Stipa capillata. Next base: position 994,244 of record JAGXJF010004340.1, read on the forward strand.
AGTCATCTCTAGCAACGGCGCCGCTTGACGGGTGTCGCGGGCCCCGCCCGCGGAGTCGAAACAGGAAACACCCCATACTTCCGTTTCTTGTTAATTAACAACCTGCTAAATCCTGTTTGGCCAATGAGTCGGCGCCACGTCGCCCGTGAAAAGAATTTATGCGGAGGCCGTTCGGCCTCGGGCTTGCTTGGCTTTGCGGGTCCGGAGTCCGATCATTACCACGGTCGCCCGACAAGTCAACAGCTACCGTCCACCCACCGCGTACAAGCAAGCAAAGCCCCTAGCTACATGTACATGTATTTTACCACTGCCGAATTTTCCTTTTGAGTTTAAATTGTGCAATCTGATGTACTTCCAGCTCCGAATATTTGTTAGATTGTTCCCTACCTGGACATGGCTAGGTGTGTTGATAAGCCCGACTCGAGCAATTAAGGCACTATTTGGTTGAGCTATGAGAAAACAGTTTATGGCTATATACTGTCTGTTGTGAGAAAACTGTTGTGGGTTGTCTGTTGTGAAAATGTTGTAGGTCGTTTGATAAACTGGTCATTAGATTGAGCTAATTAAAGTACACAATAAAAAAAATTCAAAAAATGGACATTTTACATGATAGACAAACCCCGAAAGCTAAAAGTCATTTAGGTGCTTTTGGCTTATAAGTCAAAATTCAAAAGCCAAAACCCGAAAGTTGTTTGGTTCGGCTTAAGCCAAAAGCCACTTCCAATAAATCTAATCAAACACCCCTTAAGTTCGTCTAACATTGGCTCGACCGAAGTCTAATGTTGTGTTTTGGTATTACAGTAGATTATCATAATCTCGTTTATCTAATTAGCTTTTACCTATTTTATCGTTGCGCTAATTTTTTCTATTTTTTTGGCAACTATTTTACGGCATATTACAAAATAAGCCTAACATTAGGTAGTTAATCAAACCACAAACTAAGCTTAAATATGCTTAAATTTGACCCGACAATATATTAGGTTTGTATGGGGTTTAGCTTTGCGATTAGGCTTCTAGGACTAGTGTACATTAAGATTGTGCTTAAAGCTTGATTATGGTTCGAACTTGGCTCCAAGTTGAACTCCAGCTATTTTAGTATTTTAGGGGCCCTTGGACCTGTAGTTGGTTAATGCAGCTTAATAATATGCATCCTGAAATTTGTGTATGGTAATTGTATTATATATAAGGATTAATGAATCTTGTTAAAAATGGCATAAATAAGACAACATAGCAAATATGTGACAGTGATCGCTATATGTCGGTGGTTACGTATAGACATATTGTCGACGAGTAAACGTTTCTAGCGGTGGTCCGGATGGACCCCCTTGTTGGTTCGGCCGGGGGCGATATAGAGTTCTTCTTATGAGCCGGTGATGGCGTTTCAAGGATGAGGGCGGTTATGACGCTTGATGCCGGAGACACAGGGATTTTTCCAGGTTCAGGCCACCCGGAGGTGTAATACCCTACGTCCTGCTTCGTGGTGGGTGTATTGATCCTATCAAGATTACAGGGGTGTTCTTCCTTACAAACGGGCTAGCTGATCTTCTGATACCGAATAAAGAAATCTAACCAGCGCCCCTTTTTCTCTCTGGAATCCGAACCCTTTGCATGGTCCGGGAACTCCCCTTAAATAGCCGGGGGTTCACCACAGAGGCCAAGCAAAGGCTATTGCACCTGGTATCGTGAGCGCTAAGGAAACGCCTACCTCTTCATTTAATGCGCCGCGCCGGTGTTCGCGCCGCGTGTCTTCTCGCCATGCCCTCCGCCGCTGACAGCTTTATGCTCAGCGGGACCCGCGAAGAGAGGCTTGCCGGGCCCCTCCTGACTAAGTCGGTGAAGTATCCGCCCCTGGGCCCCGCGCGTCAGCGACCAAACGCGGGCCACGAGGCGCGCGGTGATTTGACCCAAAGGGGCGGAAAGGGGTGACAGCGACGCGGGCGCGCGGGGCAGCGCGCCTGGCCGGTCAACAACCCTGTCAGACGGACCCCATCCCCTGACAGGGGCTATGGCAAAAAGAGATTTGCCCTGCGGGGATGGGACTGGCCTGATCGATATCATGCCCATACGGGACTTTAGCATTTAATGCCTGAATGACAGGCATTAAATGCCTCTGCCGGGACTAAGGCTTATGGAAGAAGCCAGCTTACTGCTGCGGCAGCCCGGAGGGGGGCCCCACGACCCCCGAGCGCTACCTCCCCTGAGCAGCCCCTTCGGCCTCGGAGAGCGCCAGCTGTCCCGGACTGCCTTGGCCGACCCCGGGCGCTCGGGGAGCGTCCGTCGAGGGGTCGCTCGGGACTCCGCTCGGGGGAGGTGCTCGGGGGGTCCGCCCGGGGACCCTCCCGAGCACTCTTCTGGGCCCACGCCTTACGGGATGCCGGTCGCTCGGGGAGAGGGCCCCGATCGCTTCCTTGATTCTTGGGCCTTGGACCCTCGGGACCGCAAGGCCCTTAGATGGTTCGCACGAACGTGGCACTCGGGGGAATCCCCCGAGTGCCCGGGTTTGACCACCGGGCCCACCTGCTTCTCCAGCGGGGCTTTTGCCGATAAGGCCGCCACGTGTCACGCCCTGTGGCCTCTGGTTGGCCTGCGCCGGCGGTTCGGGGGACCGTGGGTCCCATTCCGCCGACACATATGCAGCTGTAAAGTTAAATTTATGACACATTGTATTTTCATCTGTAGGGTTTTATCTTGCAGATAATTGTCCCAAGTCAACCTCGTAGTGGCCACGTCCACTTTGTTTTTTATCCCGCCGTCTCCTGGGCTATGACGTCTCGCCTCCTTAACATCTTCCAATGATTCACAACTTTTGTCACCCATTTTTCCACATTACTTCTCTTCGCCTGCACCAAAGACCTAGCTCAATCTTCGTCACCTTCTTCCTGTGTTTGTAAACGGTCTTCTGATTCCGCTAAGTACTAACCCCTAGGCCACCAATTGCTTAGAAATCTGAATGGATAAGAAAGAGCTACCGCTGCCAAATATAGGTGCCCATTGCAAAACTTTACCGAGTAAGTTGGTAGTGGCCGTGGAGATTTTCTCTAAAAGGTATGGAGTGTTTAGAGGAGTTTTTGTTTCGGTTCCATGGATGTTGCGGCATACAGACATCCAAACCCGTTAGCCACGGAGCCAAAACGGGGCAAAGGGCGAAAAAATAAAAGACCCGGAAGAAAAACGCCGCAGACTCCCCGCAAGTAAACGAAGGAAAAACTCAAGACGAAGAAATCAAAAGCAGAAGAAGAGACAGAAAAAAAAGGCGTCGCCTCCCGCAGCTGTTCCCTCTCTCTCTCTCTTTCATTCTCTTCCTCCGTGAAAGCGAAAACAAAACAGCAACATAGACAGTGAGATTTGGAGAAACCCAAAAACTCACGACAAACACACGCCGAAGCAAAAGGCAGCACCGCCCCCGCCGCGAGACGCCGCCAAAGCGGAGTAAAAGCTGCGCACGCGGGCGGCGAGCGCGGTGGACGCGCCGCATTTCGTCGGAGTCTCCGTGAGCAGATTCAAGCGGGGGTTGGTCGGAGATTCGTCCGAGTGTGCGGGGCGGCGTGCAGCTGTCGTCGCGGCTGCTTCGAGGCGGGGTTTCGGAGACCCCTCCGATCTCGCGGTTCCTTTGGAGGTCCGGGGCGTCGGCTGCGGTGATTGGATCTCGGCGGCTCGGGGCGCCGGCCTAGGATCTCGCCGGCCGGCGGGTCGTCGCGCCGTAACTCCCGGTTCCCCCGCCTGGGCTCAGAATCCCATCCGTTTTCTACTGGTTTGGACTGGCGTGGCGTGGAGTGGAGATCCATTGTTCTGACTGATGGTAAGAGAAGCCCTAGCTTGCTTGGATTGCTGTTCTAGGAGTGTTTATTTTGCCCTAGGCTAGTACTACTAGCAGCAGTTTTTCCCCTAGAAATTCGGGGATTCACCATTCAACTGAACCCCCATGCCTCACGTTAAGTCCGCACCTGGAGATTTAGAGTTTTAGACCACGGATGAGAAATGAGGACAATGTTTCTGACAGATTCTGCTGCTATAGGCGTTGACTTGCGTGTTGCTATCCTTCTGATTGTTAGGCCCGCCACACCGGTCTTGTTCGCGCCATAAAATGGTTGAGGTCTCAAATTGGTGATATAGTACTGCTGTGATGACTGCAGAATGCATGAGCGTCGACATTTTAGGAAATATGCGTTTTCAGATCAAGCAATATGCGGTTAGTGTTTAATGTCAAACTGTATCCCTGCAGGCGGCTCAAGCTTCCATCGCGGTGGGATCCCGGGTGTGGGTTGAGGATCCCGATGTGGCCTGGATCGATGGGGAGGTTGTAAAAGTTCATGGAGACACGGTTACGGTCAAGTGTTCCAATGAAAAGACGGTAAGTTTTCATACATATTGCTAGAATATGGCTATCTGGCAAGTTATTAGTGCTGGACTTGTAATAGCTGAACTGCTGACCTTCCATAAAGCCAAACCATTTACAAAAGGACATTTGCACTGTGTTCAAAATTTACCCCCTTTTTTTAGGTTACAGCAAAAGCATCTCACGTCCATGCTAAGGATCCCGAGGAATCACCATGTGGAGTTGATGACATGACGAAGCTTTCCTATCTGCATGAACCTGGGGTTCTTCAGAATTTGAAATCTAGATATGACATGAATGAAATTTATGTAAGGATTTCTTTATATAACATCACTATATTTCTACATATATATTTTGCACTAGTAATACTTTCAAGTAACGTCATTCATTCTTCTCTTATGTCTTTCCAACTTCTTTGCTTTGAAATCAGACGTATACTGGGAATATCTTGATTGCTGTAAATCCTTTCCGAAGACTGCCTCATTTGTATGATATTCAGATGATGGAACAATATAAAGGGGCAGAGTTTGGTGAATTAAGCCCCCATCCTTTTGCTGTTGCAGATCTTGCATATAGGTAGGTTCATTTTGATGGTCATTAGGTTATAATTTACTTTCCATAAAAAAAATTCAATATTTGTTCTCTTTCGATTTTGACTGAGAAGTGAATATCTTGATTACTTTACTGTTGTAGATTGATGCTAAATGAAGGAATAAGTCAGTCAATCCTTGTTAGTGGAGAAAGTGGCGCTGGTAAAACAGAAAGCACTAAAATGATCATGCGTTATCTTGCCTACATGGGTGGGAAGGCTGCCTCTGAAGGGCGAACTGTGGAGAAGCAAGTTCTTCAGGTAATAACATTTTAGACTAACCTAGTTCCGAGTAACTATTTCTGTAACCATCTGGTGTTTTTGTTCAACTGATTAATACGTATTCCTCTCCGCAGTCTAATCCTGTTCTTGAAGCATTTGGAAATGCAAAGACTGTCAGAAACAACAATTCAAGGTAAGAAGCATTCTTTATATGATCATTGCAATTAGTATTGTGGGCAAGTATCGTCACTCAACCAATTTTCTTTTTCGCTGTTGTTACTGCAGTCGCTTTGGTAAGTTTGTTGAGATCCAATTTGATCAGCAAGGGAGAATATCAGGAGCTGCTGTCAGAACTTATCTTCTCGAGAGATCTCGTGTCTGTCAACTATCTGATTCAGAGAGAAATTACCATTGTTTCTACATGATTTGTGCTGCCCCACCTGAGGTGCTGCCCCTTACCTGTCTATTTATGTCCTCTTTTGATCAGGCAAATTTATATAACTGTACACCCTGTAATTGTATGCTGCTTCCACTATATGAGTTTATATAATCCACCCTTCAGTTTGACATGACATATGTCATCATAAATGTTACCATTTTCCAGGATATCCTATCTGGAGGCAGATTTGTATTTATTTGACACAACTAGCTTGAGTGTTCTTGAGCCTCTTTAAATTGACTGGTTATTCTCTCATTTTTTTTTGTTGCTATTCCTTGCCCAATTGTGCCACAACTTCTATACCAGTCAGCGGGAAGGGCTGCCAGTTCATACGGCATGAACTCTGTAGCATTAATGTTGTACCATTTCTTATGGCATGCGCCCTGTAGTATTAATATAGTACTTTAGTGAAATTTTAGATTTCTAGTCTCCCTTCCTGACATTTTGTTCCTCTCCTAATTATTTATTACTCTCACAAAGGGAGTAGCAGCCACTCTGTGTGAATCAAAGCTCTGTACATGAAAGCTATTCAATGCATGGTCTTCTGTCTACCATTTTTTTACCCTTACAGTATATCGAGGCACTAAACATCATAAGCTTCTGCTGTTTAAACGACTGTATATCATATTAGCAAGCGGGGTATAGTTAACTTATGCAATTTTCATATCAGGAACTTGAGAGGTACAAACTAGGAGATCCCAGTACATTTCACTATCTTAATCAGTCCAACTGCTATAAGATTGAAGGCTTAGATGAATCGAAGGAGTATCTTGAAACTAGAAAGGCTATGGATGTTATCGGAATCAGTTTTGAAGAGCAGGTACATTACTTCTGCAATGATCTCCTCCTACTCTTTTCTTGTTTTGATCATTTGAAGCTTATCCACCCTTGTTGAGCTTCACCTTGTGATTGTATGTTGCTTTAGGAAGCAATTTTCCGGGCTGTTGCTGCCATTCTCCACTTGGGAAATGTTGAGTTTGCAGAAGGGGATGATGGAGATTCGTCGAAACCTAAAGATGAAAAATCACTGTTTCATTTAAGGACAGCTGCTGAGCTCTTCATGTATGTGCTCTTTGGTTTCTTTTTAGGAACTCTTGAATGATTATACGTCTGACAAAAGCTCAAAATTTGGTCTTGTAGGTGCGATGAGAAAGCATTAGAAGATTCGTTGTGTAAACGTGTTATGGTGACTCGCGATGAGAACATAGTAAAAACATTGGATCCTGAGGCTGCCAAGGGAAGTAGAGATGCACTTGCTAAGACCGTGTACTCACGGTTGTTTGATTGGTGAGTCCATTCCGAAGTTTTACACAGGCTGCTGTTCGAGTTCAAAGGCAGCTGCATGGCAATTTCAGTTTCACACATGTTTCCTCTTGATGCTTATGTGTCAAATGACCTTTGATCCTAGGCTTGTGAATAAGATAAACAACTCTATTGGCCAAGATCCAAATTCAAAATGCTTAATTGGGGTGCTGGATATCTACGGATTTGAAAGCTTCAAGACAAACAGGTGCTTAACTGGTACGCTTTTGTAGATTGATTGCATGTTGGATGTGTTATTGTCAATTAGATTGACCAGCGAGAGAAAACTGTTGGTTTGGGCCCAATTTTGTTCTTGGTAAGTAGTGGCTATTTGGCTGCATACCTTTTAGTGATTATGACATGATTACTAGCTCCACTGATGAGAGATGCCATAGTGCTGGGCCTTTCCTTTTACATTTGATTACATGTTGAAGATTCAGCACTGCTGGGTTTTTTGTGAGATCTTACATATTGCCTGTAGTACACGGCAGGAGTGTAACACTTGGTATGAAAGACTTGGGTATTGCTTTTGCATGTTTCATGTGAACTTTCATTTTTTGTTCCGGAGATCATGATCACACTATCAGTCGAGTGATGTTAGTTGAACAGTCTGTGTATGCAGGTCTGCTTGTATATGTACATCTACTACTCTTAGGACTGTTATCTTGGTGTTTAAGGTTTCTTTCCCTAAGTTCATATCTGATAATCCAATTGACCTGGTTCAATACATTTTATCGTTGGCACACAGTTTCTTGTCATTTGTTATTATTTTCATTATTTTTGTTTCGTCGCTGATATCTTTCTATTGTTGCTCTTTACTTATTAGTCATCATGGACTTATTATTTGTAGTTCTCAGATCTGATACACTTTTTTGGGTCTTGACAGCTTTGAGCAGTTTTGTATCAACCTGACAAATGAAAAACTGCAGCAGCACTTCAATCAGGCAAGTTTGTAGCCTTCTTAGTTGGAGCCACAACTTGCAGTTTCACTGTTATGGAGCTTTTTATATATGAAATAGATTTTTAACTCTGAAGTTCTGCTTTCCTGCAGCACGTGTTTAAGATGGAGCAGGAAGAGTACACTAAAGAAGAAATTAACTGGAGTTATATTGAGTTCATTGACAACCAGGATGTTCTTGATCTCATTGATAAGGTTATTTTCTTCATCACTCCCCACTCCTCTCTCCCCTCTTTGTTACCTTGGGATGATAATGGGACTGGGTTTGTCTCCTTTTATGACGTGATTAAAGATCTTCATGCATCCTGTTGTTTGCCTGACTAAAATAAATAAGCTCATTCAAATGACGGTATGTGCATATTGGAATACGCTCATGAGGGCTCACTTAATCATCCACTGTTAGTAGTAGTTATCTACGATTAATGATCAGCATTATTTAGTGGTGGTTAAATTACTATTAGCATCAGTTACTAGTGATTGATGGTGGTTTATCGTGGTTAATGACAACAAATGCTGATTATTGGTGGTTTATTATGTTTTAAATAGTTGTTTGTTATTTATATTGAACATTTGAGGTTTCCATGCAACCATAAGTGTAGGACCACTCATGCCGTCAACCAAACATTCTGATTGCCATCCTATATCACCTCATACAAGTAAAGACACATAATTCTGTACTATCTCAGATATACAACTGATCAAGTCACTTCCACATCACGTGTGGGTTGGGCTCATCCAACTGCACCATCGGATGCAGGGATGAGGGAATATGTGAAAACATAGACATCCTGTAAATGCAAAACATACCTGGCAAACAAATATAGCTACGTCTGCTACTTTAATCCTATTGGATAGATATTTGTGCTAATTATATATTAGCTTTGACATTGCTGAAACATGCTGGGATGTTATGTTTCTTTATTGTCTTGCCATGTTCCATCTAAGCCCTCGATTCTTCCTTTGCAGAAACCTGGTGGAATTATTGCCCTCCTAGATGAGGCTTGGTATGGATCAGTGATAATATATCATCTGTTTGCTTGTTGGTTTTCTAGCATACGAAAATTCAATGTTACAAATAGTTAAATCTGTCCACATATGATTTTTTGTTACAGTATGTTGCCAAGATCGACACATGAGACATTTGCTCAGAAGTTGTACCAAACTTTCAAAAATCACAAGCGCTTTAATAAGCCAAAATTATCTCGGTCAGACTTTACAATATGTCATTATGCCGGAGATGTAAGTATGGACTGCCTTTGCTTCTGTTAGTTAGAATAGTTTTTATAATCAAATCTAATGTGAAACGTTCATGTATAGGTCACCTATCAAACAGAGCTATTTCTCGACAAGAATAAAGATTATGTAGTTGCTGAACATCAGGCTCTCTTGGGTGCTTCAGGATGTCCATTTGTCTCGGGACTTTTCCCTCTTCTCTCCGAGGACTCCTCAAAATCTTCAAAGTTTTCATCGATTGGTTCCAGATTCAAGGTGCATAAGCACTTCCTTTCGATTTCAGTTGCTCCCAGTTCTTTATGCTTCTAATCTTTATATAAAAAATGCAGCAACAATTGCAATCTCTCTTGGAAACTTTGAGTTCAACTGAGCCCCACTATATCCGTTGTGTGAAGCCCAATAATTTGTTGAAGCCAGCAATTTTTGAGAATCAGAATGTTCTTCAGCAGCTCAGATGCGGAGTAAGATTCTGTTGACTTTTTCTTTCTCTTCGGAGTTCCATAATCAGTACTTATATTATTGGCTTTCCTCAGGGTGTTATGGAAGCAATTAGGATAAGCATGGCTGGGTATCCAACCAGAAGAACATTCTGTGATTTTGTAGATCGTTTTGGTATTCTTGCGCCTGATGTTTTGAGTGGAAGGTATTAAATCATCAATGAATAACTGTTTTTGTTTTTTGGTGTTTAGTTGGTTGAGCCTTTTACTGACCTTGGTTTCTGTTCATTGTTTCAAGTTCTGATGAGGTTACTGCTGTAAGGAGGTTGTTGGAGAAGGTTGATCTGCAAGGTTATCAGGTAATGGATGTTAAGGAGAGATGTACATTTCTAGCATTGTTGATCTGTGGTATTTGATACTTTATAAGCACCATAGCCTGTAGCCTTTTTGATGACAAAATCAACTTTATTGTCTAGAACTCTTTAACCATATGTCTTAACTTGGACTTGGAAGTAAATGTTGTATCTAGATTATTGCTCAAGTTTATGCACCAAAACATTTCTGAAGGGAGTACTAAATGTGTATCTTTGTTTAAGAACACCGTTGCTTTTTTTTTCAATTAATGTGTAGTTGCTATAGGCTTTTGCTGTGTATGATCAATGCGGACTGGCTGACTGCTGATGCTAGAACAGCATTGTTCAACATACTCCCACAAGTGTTGGTCCATTTATGGTTGAGGTGCTAAGAAATTGTACTGGCTGTGTGTTGGAGCTACATAATGGCATGATGCTAGTTCAAAGAAATCGCAACCTTTATGTCTTTATAGTTTATGACACCTATGTTTAGAGGCGCATGAAGGATGTGTTCTCTCCTATATGATATCTACTTGTGTAGACTTCAGGGTCAAGATGTTTAAAACAGTGTGCATTATGCACTGCAAGTTCATGTTGTAGTTGATTAGGTGAGTCACATAAAATAGAATTTTTCCCTTCAGAACGGACCTCCTTTTTTCATCCAGTATAATGCTATCCTTGGCATTCTTGACGTGTGGACTAAACTGTATGCCTTTTGCAAATGAAATTATCTAGATCGGCAAGACAAAAGTTTTTCTTCGCGCTGGTCAAATGGCTGAACTTGATGCCTGTAGAAATGAAGTGTTAGGGCGTTCAGCTAGCATGATTCAGAGGAAAGTCCGCTCATTTTTGGCAAAGAAGAGTTTCGTTGCACTGCGAAGATCGGCTGTACAAATTCAGACAGTTTGTCGCGGTGAGACTTTTAGTTGTTCCAAATTGTAGTATGTTTGACCCTACTTAATTTAAATTTATTCATGCGATGATTTTCTGACATGTCTTTGGTTTAATATTTGAAGGAGAGCTCGCAAGAAGAGTTTACCGCAGTCTCCGCAGAGAAGCTGCTTCTCTCAAAATCCAAACCAGTTACCGTATGCATAATGCCAGAAAGGCATACAATGAGCTTTTGGCTTCAGCGATTACCATTCAATCATCTTTACGCGGGATGGCTGCACGTAAAGAGATCCACTTCAGACGACAAACAAGAGCTGCTATCATTATCCAGGTAACTTGAAAAATAGAGAACTTGTTTCACGTTCATGTATGGATACAAGCAAATTGATAGTAGTTGGGAATTAATAACTGACAGAAGTGTTAGGATTCTCTCTTGATATAGTTAAGATTGATAGATAGTTAGTGGTAGCTCTGAAATTGCAGAGATCATGTTAATTTTCACTGTATTGTATCTCCAGTCAGCAACTGTAACATGGTCATTGGCTGGATGATTTCCTTAGAGAACTGTGATAAGCCAATAAAATTCCTGAAAGCTAGTTTTCTTAATAGTTTATACTGTACCATTCAACATTAGAGAGGGAAGTCTAGTTCATGAAACTTCCTCTTTAGTAGTGAAGGCTACAAATTGAATCACATGTTTCCAGTCATCCCAGTTAGTTTCTTTCATGAAATCAGAGCTGAAAGTGTGCTCATTATGTGGACTGTAGTTGAATTGCACTGTTCTTTGATGGAATGTTCCTTCTAAACATGACGCATATATCTTGGAATATATTGCTATCAGTTTTATATACCTTGATGAAACCATACAATTTCATTGCTACTAATGCGTAGATAAGTTGTCTATTAGTGTATCGTTAATACTCCAAATTAGCAGTTCAGATCTAAATGTTCTTCGAACTTCATAATTTATACTTGTTCATATTTCTATTTCAGAGTCGCTGCCGTCAATTCTTGGCAAGGTTGCATTATTCAAGAACGAAGAAAGCTGCAATTACTACACAATGCATCTGGAGAGGAAAGGTTGCTAGAAAGGAGCTTCGGAAGCTCAAACTGGTAAGTTCGTGCATACAAGCAGGGGCAAAGCCAGTGTGTAAGCATTGGGTTCAGCTGACCCCAATAATTTTATGCAAGACCTTTGGTAAATCGCTCTTTGCTACTGTTCATCATTAGAGGATGACACCATTACAATGAGATGAACCCAGTGCTCTAATCGCCTCGCTTCGCCCCTGCATACAAGGCACTGTTATGTTCCACCTATGCTATTTTCATGACAATATGTCAAGCTGGGCACTAGAAATTTCCTTGGATAAAACTTCTCAACATGCCCAATTTTTTCACTCCTGGAACCATTGGTAATTCGGTGTTATAGTATGTTGTACAATATTGCACTTCGTGGTTTCTGATATACCTGACAGGTGCACCATTTTATGGGCCTCAGTAATGGATTATTGGTGTAAAAACCCTTGCATTGAATAGTGGAATATATATTTTCTCTCATACCAAGGGTCGCCCTTTCATATCCATTTTCATTGCTTATCAGGCTGCACGGGAAACTGGCGCTTTGCAAGCTGCCAAAAATAAGCTGGAAAAGCAAGTTGAAGAGCTTACATGGCGGCTACAGTTGGAGAAGCGCATGCGAGTGAGTTTTTTGTTACAAAATTTCTCCATGTCTTTGCAACTTTATTACTGTATTTCAGTGATATAGCATCATCTGGGTTTATGCACTGCAATTTATATTCTTTATGTGCAATTTAACATACACAAATATGTCGTCAATGGATCAACTCGCCGATTGGTGGACTTATATAAAAAAGAATGCAGTCCATAGTATTTGTAATATTTTTTATCTGAAGCACAAATCCAAGGATAGCAACATTTTCTGAACAAGTGATATGGGTGAACTTGTATATTGTAAAATATCATAAACATTTGGGAATTGGGACTGGAGATCTTGATTTGTGTATGTAAGAACTTTTCTTGTTCTTCAGTAGAAACAAAATTTGGATATTTGATTAGCTAATTTGAGGATATATTTATATTGTTTAATGCATGGTTGTTTGTTGTAGGCTGATCTTGAGGAAGCTAAATCACAAGAGAATGCAAAGTTGCAAGCTGCCTTGCAAGAGGTGCAACAACAGTACAAAGAAACAAAAGAAACATTAGTAAAGGAGAGAGAGGAAGCCAAGAAGGTCGCAGAGATAGCTCCAGTTGTTAAAGAGGTCCCTGTTGTAGATACAGAGCTGATGAATAAGCTTAGAGATGAAAATGATAAACTCAAGGTGAGACCTGAACATAATCTGGATCCTTCTCATTTATGCACCCTTGAGGAGTACTTGCATTCTCTTAGTAGTTAGTATTTCTATTATTAATTTAAAGAACTGTTATTGTTTGCTTTAACCCATTGTTGAAGAGATTTCCTTCTACTATTCAGCACCATCTGATATTTTGCAATTACTTTCATCACTACAGACTCTGGTCAGTTCTCTTGAAAAGAAGATTGATGATACCGAGAAGAAGTATGAAGAAACAAACAGAATCAGTGAGGAAAGGCTAAAAAAGGCAATGGATGCTGAGTTGAAAATTGACGATTTGAACATGGCGATGCTAAGGTTCTTGTATTCCCTAACCCAACCTCATAATATAAGTACCTCTGCATAGATGCTGATTGGTGAGAAAAACTATAATTAGTATATTGATTGACATATTTCTCTTGATATTCTGCTTCAGGCTCCAAGAGAAAATATCCAACATGGAATCTGATGAGAAAGTGCAAAGACAAGCGTTGTTGAGCTCGCCAGTCAGGAGCATGTCTGAACATTTGTCAATTCCAATTGCTCCAAAGGTACAAGTAACGGCTTGCAAAATGACGTTTGTTTGTAACTTTTCTGTTGAAATGCTTATGTTCCTTTACTCACCTCTTCCGCTTTCGTCTCTATTATTCAGAACCTGGAGAATGGCTATCATGAGGCTGAAGAGCCCAAGGTTTGAGTTTTTATATCTTAATATTTATTTTAGTTTCTTCAATTTCTGTTTGTGCCCAAAATCTCATGAAAAAACTGTTGTCCTTTTTCAGGAACCCCAAAGTGCACCCCCTGCTATTAAGGATTATGGGAATGGCGATCCAAAGTCGAGAAAATCTGGCGTTGAGAGGCAACTGGTAGGTCAACAAATTTTATTGTTAAACTGCTTCTGTAAACATGGTTATGTAACACTTGTTTTCTGTAGGAAAATGTCGATGCACTTATTGACTGTGTAGCAAAAAACCTTGGCTATTGTGCGGGGAAGCCAGTTGCTGCTTTTACAATATATAAATGTCTTCTTCACTGGAAGTCTTTTGAGGCGGAGAAGACCAATGTTTTTGACCGTCTTATTCAGTTAATAGGATCTGCAATAGAGGTAATCAGGAACCTGAACTTTGGTCTTGGTATTTGAACCAGAAGGGGAATTAGTACAAATGAGTGGTTATTAATTGAAACTTTAATATTGGGGCTGACCAGTGTCCATTTCAAATTTCACCTCTAGCTGTATGTTAAAAAATAGAGGTCCCATCTTATTATCACAAGTTCCAATTTTTGGTCAAAAATTCTTTTGTGCGTTCACTAGAGTGTCCTCATAGTTAGAAACTATTTTGTGCTCTAGAAGCTCGATTGTTCTTGGTAGTACCTTTGTTTGGTTAAGTATTGATGCTATGTTTCATGAGTGTATTTCTTCATTGAAGATACTAAAATGTCAGTATCAAAATGCCCCTTCTATGAAGATACTAAAATGTCAGTATCAAAATGCCCCTTCTATGAAGACCAAGCCATCTTTTGCTAAAAAAATGAAGCAAATTTAGCTTTCAACCTGAAACAATGCAGATGTGAGAAATCTGGGTTGGTAAGCGGAAGACTTAAATATGGAGATATAAATCACTTGTTATTTCACTAATCTAATAGGGGGAGAATAATATGTTATTTTGTCTATCCAAAGTTCTGTTAACAACAATGATATCATCATATCACTTCACTGTTCTAGTTGGGTGATATTGTGCTGACCCTATATTGTAGTCTGATTGAAGTCTTCGATGCAGAATGAGGAGGACAATGACAACCTTGCATACTGGCTCTCAAACACATCTAGCTTGCTTTTCCTTCTACAAAGAAGTCTCAAAGCTGCTGGTGCACCTGGGAGTGTTTCACGAAAGAAACCTCCTCAGCCAACATCGTTGTTTGGTAGAATGGCTCAAGTATGTTTTGTCCTTTTCATGCTTGAAATTGAAAGAGGAGGGGAGAACTGGATAACTGAACTTTGATATTGTTAATTCATTTGTCTAGGGCTTGCGTTCTGGATCTTTTGCCAACATGCATGTTGAGGCGACTGATGTCGTCCGCCAAGTTGAGGCCAAGTATCCTGCCTTGCTTTTCAAGCAGCAGTTAACTGCTTACGTGGAGAAGATATATGGAATCATCCGAGATAACATTAAAAAGGAATTGGCATCTTTGATTTCTCTATGTATCCAGGTAACATATCCTCCTTTTAAATTTTTGCTGTTTGTTGATAACTGGCATTAGATCTTATAAGTTGGTTGTTGGTACATGAGTATAGACATATTCGTGGTTTATCATTAACCATGTTCTTGCTAACACAAGGCTCCAAGAACAATGAAAGCTAGCATGCTGAGAATTTCTGGAAGGTCATCTGGTCAATCTCAGAGCAATCATTGGCAGAAAATTATTGAGAACTTGGATGTCCTTCTAAGGATTCTACAAGATAACCATGTATGTGTATCTCTCTTTATTTATATGTGATTCACTTTTTTTTAGCAGAATGATTCACTTCTGCTGGATGTATGTTTAACAATTGTTTTTCTTCTCCTCAGGTACCCCCAGTTTTAGCTCAGAAATTTTTTACCCAGATATTCTCATACATTAATGTACAGTTATTCAACAGGTGAGCTTGTCTTTCAAAGTTTTGATTTTTGTATGTGCAGAAACTTGTGCAGTACATGATTGTTTTTTTTTCTGCAGTCTACTCCTCCGTCGTGAGTGTTGCTCCTTCAGCAATGGAGAGTATGTCAAAGCTGGTCTAGCTGAGTTGGAATTGTGGTGTGCAAAGGCAACGGCTGAGGTGATCTGCCTGCTGTGCATAGTTTCTTTTCCTATATGATCCAATTTACTGAAGTTTCTTGGTTGCAGTATGCAGCATCATCATGGGATGAAATCAGGCATATCAGACAGGCCGTTGGCTTTTTGGTACGGTGACCTATTCTACTACTTGGTAGATTATAGTATATTCACACTGAGATTTGTGCATCAATTACATGATAGAATTTTCACATGCGCTTAGTGTAGTATCTGTCTTAGTGTCATCCGAGAACTTTGGCATATTATCTTTGCAGTCAATAAGCTTCGTTGTTCAGAGCTTTGGATGAATTAAACATATGGTAGTTTGAGTCTGAATTCAAACTGATCTTGCCCTGTGCTGGACTGTAAATTGCAAGTACTAATACATTTTTAATACTCTTTTCAGGTTATATTCCAAAAGTTCAGAATATCTTATGATGAGATAGTCCATGACCTATGTCCGGTAAAATTTCAGTACTGTTAACCCACTTTCCGATTTTGTTGTATCTCCCGCTTTTCTGGTTTATTCTTTTCTTACTTTTACAAAGTATGGAAGCATCCTGGTTCTAATACATGTTCAATTGTTTACATTTGTAGATCTTGAGTGTCCAACAACTATACAGAATTTGTACACAATACTGGGATGACAAGTACAATACACAAAGCGTATCGTCAGATGTGAGCTCCATTTCTTAATAACTTTCACCGTTTTTCCTTCAATTATGCATTCTTATCAATGAGAATATTACCACTTTCGGTTGCAAAAGTACAATATTTCACAGTTTTCTAGTTGCATGGAAGCAATTGAGATAATGTTTTGCAGACGACACTCCATGCCCACTACTAAATTTGAATTCCAGATTAATGTTGTAACTATTGCATATACTACTTTCAACACGATACTAAAGGACAAGCATAACTCGAGCCCCTAATATTTCAGGTTCTTAGTAACATGCGGGTGCTAATGACAGAGGATTCCAACAATGCAGAAAGTAGTTCATTTCTGTTGGACGATAATTCAAGGTAACACAAGTACCATTGCATTTAATGGTGTGGATGATATTGTACTTTTTAGATGAGTCTTAAGACAAATCTACTGTTTTTGCAATTCAGCATCCCATTTTCAGTCGAGGACATCACCAACGCGATACAGGAGAAGGACTTCTCGGATGTCAAACCAGCCGAGGAGCTACTCGAGAACCCCGCCTTCCAGTTTTTACAGGATTAGGGCTGTGAAATCTCGAGCTTTATACTGCTAGATACCTCATCAGATTATTTCTTGATTTGTTGTACATTTTTTTCTATCCTTTCCGCTGCATGGGGTACCTTCTTTGGGTTACATTTTCTCTCCTTTTCCCCAGCTATATAGGTAGTCATTAGGGTTGGGATGGGATTCCTCCCTTATTACTAGAAAAAGCCACACCTTTTAAAGCGAGGCAAATCATTCTTTGTAGGGCAAATTTCGAATCAGTCTTTTACCCAATGTAGGGAGAGGCAATGCCTTAGTAGCCTCCCCCAGTTATAGATTGTACAAATTTACGGTGTAAATCAACAGTGCAAGAAGAAAGAAATCTATATACCAAATGACATTACGTTCGTGACATCTTTGGTGATTGTCTTGTCTACTAAATGCTTGGTTAGATTATGCGTTGGTTTTGTTATGCCTTGTGTATGGCAATGCTGGCCATGCATGATCGAATGCCTGAAAGCGTTGTATTATTTCTTTCTCGGTAGTACCATTCGATGAAGATTTTTGTGTACTTTGATCTCATTGATGAACCGCAAGTATGCACTTGTGTTGACGATAGCCCGACACTTGCTTAACTTTAGTATTCTTCAAATATCAATAGATTTTTCACTGAAGGAGCACTAGCCTCGCTCTTAAGTGCGGTTCGTATCTACATATTATATTAGTATCATGGTGTTTGCTAAAAATAAGAAATGAACATAAAAGTTTCTAGACATTTTTTAAAAACCCACCAACTCCAGAGGTACTTTTATCTTTGATCTTGAAATTTCACTTAGATGTAGAACATCTCTGACCTCTCATACTTTGCAATTTTTCCGAGCTTCTAGTAGTAACAACTTTTACTGAAAACACACCAGAGAGCAGCAGCAACTCTGCTCGACGAAGTGAAACTAAAACTGCAGTTGAGGTCGCAAATCCATTGAGCATTGGCGCACTCCTCTCGTCTCTCGCGCCAACTCTGCTCGATGGACCGAAAGAAACATTCCCCGCAAAGCAAAAACAAAGACTCGTACTCGCTCCTGACACCGCTGGACCTCCACCAGATTCAGCGTTTCCAAAACTACCCCTCACCGGACAGCCCCACCGTCACTCTGTGTCCCTGCACAGTACGCAGCTACCAGGGGCATTTCCGTCAAACCACAGCGACTAATCAAAAAGGGTGGAGAGGAAAATAAATAGCTCCAACCTCTCCATCTCTCCCCTCGAAATTAGAAAAAGGAGAACACGAGAAGGAAAAAGGGTAATACCATCTTTCCCGTCCCTATCCGTCCCGCTGTGCATTCCTTCCAAATTGCTCCCAAATTTCGCTGCCCGACCACCGCGCCGGATCGAGGTAATGGTTCTTTCGCTCCCGGAATTCGTGCTAGCTCGCTTCATGGTTGTCTCTGCGAGTAGCAGTTGGGTTTGGTGATTTTGGTCTGTTGAAGCGAGGAGGTGGTGGGGAAAGGGAGGGGGAGGAGCCGTGCTGTGGAAGGCGCCAGTTCGTTGGGGGTAATCGTTCGGTCTAGCGAGGTTCGATTTTGCGTGGGATTCGTTCAGGGTGTTGTTGATTTGGAGTTCGGGATTTAGTGTGTCGATTGTGGTTCATTAATGGTTGCAATGTTCAAGTTTGTGTAGCTACTGGGGTGATAGGATTGGGAATATTAGTGATGTGTGCATTTCAGCCCAAAAGAAGTATACAGTATATGGTAGTTATCTATCTGCGTGGGAAATTGATTCTACTGCTTGATGGATGGGGAGTATTTTTATCTTTTTGAGAAAACGCAAAATGATTACACCTTGATGCATTGATAGATAAGGAAGTTATTTACAAGCTATGAGTAGGCCGATTACAACCACAACACACGCCACACCCCTAAGCGCTAAGCTCTGCCAGTAGTGACGCCTGGAGGCCCTTCGACCCCACTGCAGCCCATGACCATTCCTCCGCACAGATGGTATTGAACAGCGCACGGTGCATGGCCTTTCCCCCTTGAAGATGGCAGCGTTTCGCCGCTTCCAAATCTACCACGCAGTGAGCATTATAGACGAGGATAAGCCCTTCCTCATAGAAGGCGGGGTGGATCGGATCCAGGAAAGCACCTCATGCCACATGATCCGTGAGACGGGCGAGTGTTGTTGAGTTAGCTTTACTGATGGAGAGTTGGGAACAGGTGGAGATGGAGTTGGTTATCATCTTCTTCTTCCAAAAGTTTGAAAGGAAAGATTGAGGCTCTTATTATCCTATGATGGAGATAACTTGTGGTCTGCGATAAAATACTGCTATATATTTCCAGCAAGTTAAGGAGAATATTTATCACCATCATTTTCTTCTATTATGTAGGCTCGTTCAATTAGAGTTTGGCATTGTTCAAGATGAGCACCAAGATCATGATAACCTACAAGAGGAAGCATGGTACGTCGCACGCCCGGACAGCTGATGGCGCGATTCCTGAGCATCCTCCTGCTTCTAGCAGTGTGCTTACCAGCAGTGAAGCCCCAAAGGATGGGGTGCATGCCGATATCAACATGTTAAATGGAGATGATTCTGTGAGGAACCTTAACTTGTCTCTCTTCCTATTGCTGTAGAATTGTAGCTGTTTGATGTTATTTCTATTACTACTACTGATCTTCTTGCTCTTTTAAGGTCGGCATAACACTTGCTGCACTGGACAGTGCAATACAATGGATATATTTGTTTCTAAAAGTGTCAATAGCTGCATGTTCTATCATTTGTGTCTTGGAAATTGCATGATAAAAAGGATATAACCATATATTCTGAAATATATTGTGCAATGCTATATGAAATTTTTTTCTGTACTCATAAGTTGATCATATAACTTCTTTCTTATCTTATACTTTTTCTCATCTGGAGATTTGGCAGTCTACCTCTACAAAACAACAGGATGCCTGCAAGTCAATGCAACAAAGCGTCAAAGAAGAAACACCTAAGCCATATGCACATGCATCAGAGGAAGAACAAAAGGAATTTCAGTTATGCAAATCATTACCACGAACAGAACAACCTGACATTTGTCGCGCCACCAGTCTCTCAGTAGCAGAGGCATGCACCAATAAATTACAATGCACCAATGATGCAGATAATCTGATTCCTGCTTCGAGTTCTGTGTGTGATCTCATGCATGATGAAGGAACAACTAACCAGGAAGAAGATTCTAATAACTCTGCCCCTGTGGGAATAAATTCTCATCAAGGGTCTTGTAGGAACAGATTTAGTCCTCTGCTTACCTTTCATAGGCGAGTTAAAAAGAGAATTAATTTGGATGAGCTGGCAGACAAAAATTATTCAAAAGACAACGACAAACAGTGCTCAACATTGACATGCAGCCCACCAAGTTTGTCACTTAATGCTACACCCTTTCTCAGAGAAACTGGTGGCAGCACTTTGGATACTGAAGATAAGGTATGTTTTCTCGCTCATCTTACTATGCACTTGTACTACACTGCAAAAAAGACAAACTTTCGTTAAACTCTTTACTATTCTTCGTGGCCCTATCTTCTTCTTTTGCGTTGTTCTTTGCTTGGGAACCTGGGTTTGTTAGTGTAACGAGGTGAATGTTGTTCAAATTGAATGGAAGGTAATTCAGTTGCCTTTGTGTGAAATAGCAAGAATGTAACTCTTAAACTCTGTCCTTACTTGTTGCTGTTTTCAATTTTTTTATTCTGGATCTGACACTCTGATATAATGTTTCCATGCCATAGTAACAATTTTGAAAATATAGATCTGACTACCTCAAGTATATATAATATTTTTGTGTGAAAAGGGTCTGCCCATAATTTTTGGCTAGCTGGCAAACAAGAGTAATGTCGCTATTAGTTTTTTATTATTGATTTGATTCTATAATGTGTATGTACAATAGCTGATCATATGTCAGGCTAGAAAATCTGTAATGTAGCTATGGCATGGAAGTCCAGATCTAAAGGAGTGATATTATACGCTCTTTCCAATGCATCAATGAAAGAGAACTACGATTTACTCTACGACAAACAAGTCGTACAAGTCGCCATCATCCGATTAATGTCGCTACATAAAGTAAACATGCACCAATGCAAACACTCCAAGAGAGAAACTGTAGTTGTTAAACTCGACTTTGAAAAGGCTTTTGACATGATCGAGCACGCCACTATTTTGGACATTCTCAAGCATAAGGGTTTTAATGACAGATGGCTTGGGTGGATCACCAGCATTCTCGGCAGTGGCTCTTCGGCGGTTCTTCTCAATGGGGTGCCTGGGAAATTCTTCCATTGTAAGCGTGGTGTTCGCCAGGGTGATCCCCTCTCCCCCCTCCTATTTGTCTTAGCTGCGGACCTCCTCCAATCTATTAGTAACAAGGCTCACGAGAGAGGTCTCTTTTATCTCCCAATCCCCACTCCAGATTCTGATTTCCCCATCATTCAATACGCCGACGACACCCTCCTAGTTATGCAAGCTTCTAGCAAGCAGCTTCTATGTCTCAAATGCCTGCTCGAGAACTTTGGCTAATCCACCGGTCTTCGCATTAACTTCAACAAGTCATGCTTAGTTCCAATCAATGTTTCGGCTTACCGGGCTGTTCATTTAGCTGGAATCCTTGGCTGTAAGATTGGCTCTTTTCTGTTCACTTACCTTGGTCTCCCCCTTGGTTTGACACGGCTAAAACTCCAAGATTTTGCACCCCTCATTGACCGCATTGATTGACGATTAGCCTCTTGCTTCTCTCTTCTCTCTTTTGGCGGGAGACTTCAGGTGGTCCGTTCGGTTCTCAACGCTCTGCTCACGTACTACATGAGTGTCTGTCGGTGAACAAACGCCGGCGTCGGTGGTCCGGAAGGACCCCCTTTGGGATTCGGCCGGGCAAGCGGAGGAACAGGAGCTACGCCGGATCTTGAACGGCAGGAAGCTAGCAACAAGACCGAGATTTACCCAGGTTCGGGCCACCTTCTTGGTATAAAACCCTACGTCCTGCTTTTTGTGTATATATGAATATTTGGATGATTACAATGGGCCTGGAAACATAGGTGTTCTTGCTCTTTTCTTCTCTAAAGCTAGCCCCCTTCTCATGGCTTTGGTTTTCCCCTTATATACCCGGGGGGTCACCACAATGGCCGAAAGACAAATACACTGTAGTAGCACCGTTGCTGATGATAGGGCGTGGGCGACCCACGCCGGCGGTTGAGGGCTGCTGTAGCAGAATAGTTCCTGCCACGCTTTGGTTGTGATCTGGATCATCATGACGTGGTTGGGTCAGAAGGTGAAGACTTCCTGGGGCGCCCTCTGCCACGGATCATGCTGCAGCTACCCTGGCCCCACTGACCAGGGACAGGAGGTATGCGCCTGGGCGCGCGGCGGCGAGCCCCAAAGTCAAAAAGGTGTTAGACCGTTTCATCCCCTGCCAAAACCGACAGCTTGACGGGACTTATCACATGGGAGGACGAAAATTGACCAGGACACCGCCATCTTGTCCACAACGGACTTGGAGTAAGAATGCCTGCACAGACAGGCATTAAATGCGCCTATCGGACCACGTGTACTGGGTAGGGACCCACGAAGGGTGCTCGGGGTTCCCGTGTTCGGGGACTCCCGAGCACATGGCTTAGGCCATCCCACAGCCTGGGAGAGGCACTCGCCGTCTCGAGTGGGAGCCAAGTCGCCTTGGGTGTTCGGGGAGCATCCTTAAGGGACGACTTGGGGCTTCGCTTGACGGCCGAGTGGACACAGTGCTCGGGGTGAGCCTCCGGGCACCTCCTCTTGACTCCCACGTCCGAGTGGATCCAGCGCTCGGGGTGAGCCCCCGAGCATCTCCTCTCGACTCCCACGTCCTTGGTGACGCGGCGTCAAGTTGGGCCTTTTCCAGCGGTTTAGGGGACCCCGTTCCCCCATATCGCTGACAGTGTCCTATCTCTTCCTGCTGGGGTGCGTGATATAATCGATAGGAGGCGTCGCTCTTGCCTCTGGCAAAAATCTGAATTCCTGGTAAATGCAAATATCTTGCGGCTTGGAGTAAAGTCTACATAGCTCGAACCAAAGGGGGCTTAGGTGTTCAAGACCTTGCTGGTTTCAATGAGGCCTTGCTTCTCAAGCATCTACATAAGTTCTATAATCGTTTTGACACGTCATGGGTAAATCTAATTTGGAAGTCTATAGTCCTCAACGCCTAAGGTTAATACAAAGAAGGGCTCGTTTTGGTGGCGCGACATTATGAAATTTTTGGAAACATACAAGACCATCACTGCTTGTCATGGTAATGATGACTCCTTTGTAGCCTTTTGGACTGATAAATGGCATGGTACGCTGCTCTTTCAACAATTCCCAAGATTGTTTTCCTATGCCAAGTCCGCTGATATCTCGTTTAGGAATATGAGAATGGTTGAAGACTTGTCCATCCTCTTCTATCAGCCCCTCTCCGAGGAAGCCTTCGTGAAACTTCAACAAGCTAGAGCCATTATGCAACATGACTCTCATCAATCTAATGATAATGATATCTGGGTGTACAAATGGGGGAATGGTTCTTATTCCTCACAGAAACACTATAAGCTTTTCTTCACTAATGTCCCCAACCTCCGTCACCTGGGTTGGATTTGGAAATCAAAATGTGGTCCTAAGCTCAAAGATTTTGCTTGGCTCTTACTTCTGGATAGGCTGAATACCAGAGACATGATGAGCAAGCGTCATTGCATTAGGACCAACGAGGCCTCTTGCGTCCTCTGCAACCAGGGACTTCGTGAGACCAGTGATCACCTCTTCTTTACATGTGCCTTTAGTTAGCGTTGTTGGAATAGGATTGGTTCCGATAGATTGGCCGGCGTCAAATATTCAACTACCCAGCAGTTCTTCATGGAGACCTTCATTGTGGCTGCCTGGCATATCTGGAAGCTGAGAAACAACCTAATTTTTAATGGCGTTGCGCCTTCTTATAGGAATTGGTTCAATAGTTTCTATCATGACCTTTCAGTCCATAGCATTAGGTTTAATGAGGCTCTTAGGGCCCGCTTCCTTGCTTGGCTCTCTTCTTTGGGCGCCCTCCCGTAGTCTCCCCTCCCCCTTCCTTGTACAGCCCCATTTGTAAATATTTTATTCAAATATTAATAAAATTATATACTGTCGGAGCCTCTCCTATAGTTTTTCCTTCAAAAAAAGGTGAACACATCAGTACAATATAATATAAATATATTTAACGATAAACAAGTTGTAGCCACTAGAAGTTGCCGTTATCCAATATTTTTTGGCTACATAAAGTGCCAAAAAGCCTTCCATAAAACACATTTGATTTTACGTACTGAAAGCGTCCATACTCCTTACCAGCTGCTCACAACCACATCACCTTGTATCACTGAAAGTGCACATATCAGTGTCAGTATATGGTGTACGGCGTGATGGCTAGAGGCTTCCGAAATTACTCATGCAACACTAACTCTGTCACACGTTCCTGCGCTTATTTCCTTATTTATTTACCATGCCTACTTCATTTCACTTGCCAAGCCTTGAAAGATGCTTACAGGCATTTTTATTGGGCAAGAGCATTTAGAATAATTATGAAGTTACATTTAAACTGAGGAAAAGGAATTCATTTACAGGTAGCCACAGCAGGAACAAGTACTGAACTAACTGTAAAAGGCGGACACTTGCTTGAACAAAAAGGGTAAGGTACTTGTGTTTTTAGCACTGTGATCTGACTTCGGACTTCGGAGTGATATTGTTAGGCAGATTCACATCTGCCAAGAATTAATTCAATGCTACTTTTGTAGTTCACATATCCTAAAATCCATGGTACAACAGATGGTTCCTCCACAGCCTGCTGAAGATGTAAACCAAGGCTTAACTCTGGAACATGATGGTACACCGGTGTCAGAGTTCACTAGTGTGCGAGAGATCAGTGAGCCAGATGCAAGAGTGGAGGACTCAAGCAAAACACAAGCATGTGTTATTGATATACCAGAAGCTGTTGAAGCTGTTGAAGTGAAGGAGGGACATGGTAATGGGCAAACTAATTATAGTCACCAAGGCACTAAATGCTAATTGTTTGGAACTAACCAATAAATCCGCTGCCTTGCAGATGATCTTCTAGAATCTGAAGGTTCAACAAAAAATATTCCAGTTGTTGTATTGGATGGTGATAATGATGAGAGGGGCAAAGAGCTGGAAAATTTGAAGGTTCTTGATCAAGTGGTCCAGGAGAAAAACAAAAGTAGATTTGATTTAGGGCGGATCGACCTGAATTGTGCTGAATTACCACAAGAGAGGCCTCTTGTTTTGGATGACTCATCAGTTCAAAGGCCGCCAGATCAGGTGAGGGTGATTAAATTGCCCTACCTTTTATGAAGTATTTCCTTGTTAGTTTGGCATGCGTCCAGAACCCCCATGCCTCACCCACTTAATGAGTATTATTTTCTCAATGAAGTAATTTATTATTTTTAACTAATGCATATGTGTACCCTTCATTTTAAAAGAGGAATTCGGGTTTTCTTTTTCTGTACATTTTAGTTGTGGGTGGTTTAGAAAACTATTTTTTTCATCTTAGTTTCAGCCACCACCTTGTTTACAGACTTTCATACATGTTTATAAAATCTGCTTACTTGCATATATATATTTATGCGTCAGATCATCTCAAACATTTCCCACTTCTTACAGGATCAATTCGGTAATGAACAAAAGCATGTCTCCCAACCAATTGAAAGGTTGTTTTTTACGAAGGAGAAAGATACCTACCATGGTAAACAACATCAAGACGGAGTCTCAACCATGCATACCTTGTACTCAAATTTCTTTGATCCGACTCCGTCATCGAATGCTGGGAGTTTCAAGGAACCAAGGAGCATGCCTTCAGAACTGAAGTTCAGAATAATGGATAAGGTTCCTGAGTTCAATTTAGACCTCAGCTTGGATAGTTTCCGGGACAGTAGTGTGTCTGCCCTGAGGCACGATAAGTTATTCTGTGGAAGTAACTCCAGTGGATCTCATTTACTGACAGAAAGGCTTGGTACATACTCCTACAGAAGGCGCCCGGCTCCCTGGTCAGAAGAAGAGTTAGATTTTCTATGGATTGGAGTTAGGAGGTATGGAACGAATAACTGGAATGCAATGCTGAGGGATACACGGCTACGGTTCTCAAACTCAAGAATGGCTGAGGACCTTGCTAAGCAATGGAACAAAGAGCAGAAAAAGCTTCTGGGTGTAGATCTCCTTCAATCAATTAGAGCGTCTGCTCTAGGTCCTGCACCACCTCCACATATAGTGGAGGATTATGTTGGAAGCAGTTCGTGCTCTGGATGTTCAAAGTCTCCATTTCTTGCAGCTCCGACAGACCTTTCATTGGGTGACGTGTACCTTCGGAATGCTCGCGCTTCAGAGAGAGGCCAGCATCATTTATCAAACCTGGGCAGATTTAATCTTCATGGAACTGACAATGAGCCGAGAAATTTGTCTCTGGGATGTCTCCCTGTGGCTTCTTCCTCATATGGAAGAAGTGCTAGCAGGCGTAGGAAGGCTTCCAAGTTCCACAAGTCATACTATGACAACAGGACGCATTGGTGCCAAGAACCATCGGGGAGGGTGTCTCCTCTCCTTCCAATCAACCAGCAACCAATCAACAGTCTTCCTCAATGGCTTACGAAGGATGTCGAGACTGGTACAAGCCTGCTTAACCCGGAGATGTGGCCGAGCATGCAGGCGCCAGGTCATTCCGCAGCAGATTCATTGAATGATAGCCTGAGAGCAGCCTTGCTGTTTCCTGATGACATGAAGCCGCATGTCCTCCCGGATGCAGCCATGAAGCGCGCACTGAAGAGGAAGGCGGAGTGGCGCAGTTTGGGCAAGAAGCTTTTCCGGACGGGTGACGCCTTGGATCTAAACCAGAGGGCTGCTGCTATGGCAGCACCAAATGGCGCCGCTGCGAGCGATATCGGTGCATCGTCCGAAGAGACGGTATCAGACAGCTGAGCGCCAGTGCTAAATATTGGGATTTTGCTCATGCTAGCCCCTTCTCTTATGTCAGTTAACACTAGTAGTGAAGCAGTTGTTGCATTTAGTGCCCTGATGAAGCTGATAGACTTGATGTCAGTGCAGTGAGAGTTTCATCAGATGCTCTCTTTTTTTCTTGGCGAGGCTTCGATTGGCAAGGGATGGAAGGAAACCGGTGAAGTGAACCAAGTATCAAGATCTGATCTGATTGCATTGTGTATATTAGTGTAGCTTAGCTCTCTTGATGGAGATGTAGATGATACATGTGTTCCTATTGCTCCTGCCCTATGTACCCAAGATGATTGTATTTAAATGAACGGTAGTCCATAGCTCATCCTTTAGCCATATCCAATATCCAGTCAAGAACCACCAAAACTATATGTGAGATCGAAAGTACT
The DNA here is from genome assembly GCA_019208055.1 of Stipa capillata. Taxonomy (NCBI): domain Eukaryota; kingdom Viridiplantae; phylum Streptophyta; class Magnoliopsida; order Poales; family Poaceae; genus Stipa; species Stipa capillata. The sequence goes on from JAGXJF010004340.1 coordinate 1,021,750, forward strand.
AGAGGCACCTTAAAATTATATGGATTCTCAAGGATTCTTTTTTTCTTAAGATGAACTCAAAGAAGTTCGGTTTCTTCTATTTTCTTAGAGCTCGTTTAGAATACAGGATAGAAAAAAATGTAAGAATCGAAAAATCATAAAAATTGAATATCTTGTCTTATGGATTTCTATATGAATTGAAAACAAAGGAATCGTATAACGTAGCTGTTTGGATGCTCCACAGAAATTTTGCAGGAAAATATTTCTTGATTAGAGAAAAAAGAAAGAGATAAAGACACGTGTTGCATTTGACTTTTTAAAGGAATAGAAAAATAAGGGTCGAGTGGATGTTTAGAATTCTACAAGAAGCGAATGAAAGGAAGAATCTTATAAGATTTTTTAGATCCAATCCTACAACATAAAGGAGTTCATAGGAAATTTCTTATATGATTCTTTTTCTATGAAATTTTTACAAAATTCTTTGCTTCAAACAAGTCCTTAAATGTGAAGAAATCATTAAAGAAAGACAACGTTTTCTTTCTTTCTTCTTTAATTCAATAAAAATCACACGCGGTCCCTTTAAAAGGCCTTAGCTGGATCAGGCGCACGAAGTTGCTTTTGTGCTGTGCACCGTCCCCCATTTTCTGCCTCTCCCTTCCTTTCGCTGTCGTACGTCCAGCAACAACCAGCTGCCTCGTGACGTACACGTACCTAGCAGCCACTTCAATTGGAACAACGGATCAACACTCGCCTACGCATAAAAAAAGATCGCCTACGCACGTAAAATTCTTCGCAATTTAATTTCCATACACGCGTTTAATGGCAGACGCTATCATCTGGACGACAGATCCATTCATCCATCTATCCATCATACCTTGCCATTCACGCACCATACGCGCACACGAGTGAACCAGACTCTCATTTGGCTTCCGGTGACCGTGAAGGAGCGCGTGCCACCCCGGTTTAGGTTCATCCGAACTTAATCTGGGAGTCTCGCGTTACATGCATGCTTGGTGCTGTACTCGCTACGTGTTGTGTTATACGCTGGTGATATAGTAACGTATTACTTCCTTCGTTCAAAAATTTAAGACATGCATATAATTTAAAATTTATAATTAGACATATAATATTTTAGTTATGTGACACAAAAGTAGTATCATGGGATTCATTTTTAAAAGTATTTTTCAATAATATAATTTTCATGTCACATAATGAACATATTTCATATATAACTGTAAACCTTAGGATGCGTGCGCGTCTTACATTTTTGGACGGAGTGAGTAGTAATTAGTCGTGCATATTTATTATCTCATAAAAAAATAAGAACTAGTGAGACATGGTTCATCTATGGTTTCTTTATAACTATACCTCATGCCATACAAACCATGTGCGAAAACACACAAATATTTTTTGAACATCCATTAAAGTCACCATGTTTCATGATTTTCATGAATATCTCTAACTTATTTATAAGTTTTCTCAATTTTTTAATAATACTTTTGATTATTTTTTATTTATTAATTCCCATATTTTCAATATCGTCTCTTCATTTTTTTGTATTTTTCTTGCAGTGTTTCTATTTTTTAAATAATATTTTGTATTTTTTATATCTTTTACTGACTAGGCACATGCGAAACCATCGTCACGGCATCGATCAAACCGCTTTGAGTGGAACAAGGACTAGATCTGTTCAGTTTTAGAAATTAAAAATCAAGTTTATTAGATTTTAAGGTTCAGAGAATAAGACTAGATTCAAGCAATAGTTAATGGGCCGAAGTAGGGCGTTTTCTTTTAGAAAAACGCCACGCACCGGCCTCCAGAGTCGTTTTCTTTTAGAGAAACGCTGCTAAAAATTGGGGGTGAGCGGCCTGGGCCTTCGCCTGGCGCCCAAAGGCCCAGGCCCATAAACCTGTGGCCGGTCTAACAGAACAACTATTATCCGACTGAGCTAGAACGCTTTACGTGTTGACGAATGGACTTACTGCATAAATAGTAATAGAGGAGGAGAAATCACGAAGACATTACATATGCATGTATGTCTAGACCTTCTGAGGCGTTTTTGATAAACGCCACAAAAGTTTACTGGCATTTTGGAAAATGCCACTTCTTGTATGAGATATTTAGACGATTCCAGAAAATGCCTCAAAAACCTCTCCATTTTGAGACGATTTTGCAAAACGCCTAAAAAAACTAGTCTATTTGGAGGAGTTTTCCAATTAGTGCCCCTAACAGAACGCCTCCAATAAGTACTACCCCGATCAATATTAGCTTTCGCCGAGCTTTGATAGGTCAAAAGCTACAAGACTGGCAAGAATTAGTTCAATAACTGATGTCAGTCCAACTTAACCAGGAAAAGGTGTTTTCCGTTAGAAGTTACACTCGTCTGAACAATTTTCGGTGCAACCTATGTATGCCACACTTGGTGATAGTCACTGTCAGTTTCAGCAAAAAATTATTTGGCAATTAAAGATTCCCATAAAGTTAAAGATCTTTGTATTGTATTTCTGTTCAGGAGTAGTCTTTACGAAAGATGCTTGACCAAAAGAAATTAGAAGAGTAGTAAAAAAATGTTATTTTTATGATGAGGAAACGATTAGACACCCCTTTCCACTTGTTAGTTTGCACGTCTGGTGTGGCAAACAATCTACATAGCATTTAATCTTTCTCTCTCCCTTAACTTATTTAATATGTCCGGAAATTTGTTGTTAGGTTTGGATAATGATTGGTGGGCACTAATTTTTTATATGAGTAGTGTTTTGTGTTAGTCAATTAAGCGTTATATTATTTTTTATAAGAAGAAGATCTTTTTTATGTTATTTATATGGCTATCAATTGGGTCGGTACATAGCTTTTACTGTAGCGATAGGAGTGAAGAGATTTTATGGCTATCGGATGCAACCACTTGCAGATGGTAGCGTAAAATTTATTTGCCTAATATGGACGACTGTTTAGCAACAATATATGATTCTTATATCTCAATAATGTATTACTTTACCTACTCTATGAGTAGATGGACTTTTGTAAGCTTTTAGTATTTTAATAATGCTTAATGTTGCGTGTCTCGATCGATGGACAGATTGAGGCTGCCACCTCCGTTATCTAAACACGGTAGAACAGTAGCTAGCTTAATTAAAATGCACGCTCTTCTCAGAAAAATCAATATATTGATCTACTCAAAGGAAAAGAACAAAGAATCTTGATTTCTTAATCTTCTCAGATCGATGGAGTACTATTTATTAAGAACAAAGAATCTTGATTTCTTGGTGAAATCAAAGGAAAAGAGGTAACTCAAAAGGTAAATTTGATTTCTCCTACAAAGTACGTCCAGTGCGTATTACCGGCTAATGTTTTATGTGGGTACGAGGTAGAATGCTCCAAAAGATAAAGCATAGTTAGCAAAGTACGCCTACTAGTAACTTTATGAACGGCTAGTTTATGGCACATAATTTTGACACGTTACATTAGAGTTTTTGCACGTACGTAATTAAACATGCACCTTTCTTCTCCGACCAAAGACCATCTGTTTAACAAAAGTACTATATACATATGTTCAAGTGGAGTCATTGCCATCGTCAGCCATGATTTTGTGATTAGTTTGGGCGTTTGATCAAGGAAGATCCTGAAAGGCCAAAATCGATCGATGTGACATTGCTAATGCACCATGAGGACACAAGCTTCATGTGGAAGAGGTTTGATTGGGCGATGTCAATCACAACAGGTTGTAGTGTTCGTTTCCCAATTTGAACAAGTGCTGAACTAGCTAGGAATATTGCATCTCGTCACATCAGTGTCAGGGATTTTGGGGACGTACTAAAATGCACCTCTTGCCGATGTATGCGCCTTCCCATATCGGGAAACGTAGATGGCCATGAGTGCAGCTGTGCAGGTGTATGATATTCAAATCAAGCATATGTGCCGATCCGTTTGATTCAGTGATATTGCTAGAGATCGAAGAGTACGTATGTGCATGGGGGACACTAATTTAAGGTTGCGTGGTCACTTTTTGACATCTCGTGGGTAATATCGGTCGAGATGCTACACTATCAGAAAAGTCCATAATTCCTTTCTTGCCAAGTTTGCTCGTCCCCCTCATCCCAGTTGATCTATGCCAACGGCTGACCCGGCTTTAGCGGCGGTGCGGCCACCGTCGCCCTGGTGCCGTCACCATCGAAATTGAGAAAAAAGTTTATGGGAAAAAAAAAGAAAAGATTTCAACTAGATTTTAATGAACTCTCAACCAACATGTATCAATCTTCCATCCAAAAAATATCAAATCTTCGGACTATTTTTTCTATGGACTTTCAACCAAAAATCATCAAACTTTCAACTAATTTTTTACAGGCTTTCAACCAAAATCATCAACATTTCAACAACTTTTCTGTAAGCTTTTAACCAAACATCACCAAACTTTCAACTATTTTTCGGTCAGCTTTAACCAAAAACATCAAAGCTTTCAACTATTTTGATGATCTTTCAACCAAATTCGATGAACTTCCAGAAGAAAAAAGCAAAAGATCTAGATTCCCACTACCTACCTCTCCTCCAGCACGGTGACGGCCATCCAAGAGGGAGGTCCCAGTGGTGAGTCATGACAGCCATGGCGGCGCATCGTGGTCCTCAAGGTGGAGAAGAAAAGAGGAGAAGGGAAAGAGAGACATCACCTGCAACGGCCAACCCTAGCGTGCAAGGAGAGCAGCAGCGTCGATGGTAAATGGCGGCGTCTCGCTGAGAGAGGCAGGAGAGGCCTCGCACTTGGAGACGCGCGGTGTAGCGTGAAGGACCGAGATGGAGATTTTTTTTCTCTCTTGCGAATGGGAGGAGCGACTTGCGAGGAGACGAGCGAGAAGATTTAGTTGAGAGGAACATTCATTGTGGATAAGGCATGACGCTAAAGGTGGTGAACCCCCATACACATGTTAGACCTAACATTTGCCACATTAGCTGTGAGTGTTTTCAATATGCATGCAGCTTAATTGACATATGTGTTAATGTTGTTATGCACAACGAAATAACCTAATATTAATCAATTCACTAGCCACTTATAGGGAAACTAAATAGATTTGATATGTCTAAATTGTCTAAGAAATTGTTATTTCTCACTAGACCGAATTGTATATTAAAATCACCTTAGAAGTAACTATTTTTCAGACAATTTAGAAATAGACACTCCTAAAACTAAAAGATACCGCGTTGCCGCGAAAACTCTTAACAATATCTACAGGTTGTAATTATTATGTAACCGTACCGCTGCGCGGGCTGTTTAGGTTGATACGTATATGTATGTCACAATAGTTGTCATATGAATAATATGAAATAATACATATCATAAGATTAGAAAAATAATTGAGGTGGTGTGCCTGCACCAGAAGTGGGACTAACAGCAATAACTGCAGTTGTGGCATAACCATGTGTAGATATATAGGACATGGTTAGGATCCGCGCCATTCTAAACTCATCCAAAATCTTAAAACAATTAATAGAGATAATATCGCTGCACTAGGTAAGAGAAAATTAACATCGACTTAAGTTTGTAGGGATCAATTAGGCTATATAGAATTAACAAACCAAGTACTGATTGGTTTTACTTGCTAATTCTACACACGCACCAAGTGAAACATTGGTACGAGTGTACATGCAAATAGTTGATATATCAAATCATCTTGTAATCCTCCCTAGAACTGGGCCCCTGTTAACCCCCTTAGAAAACATCAAATCAAACCAGAAACGAGCAAATTGCAAGGTCAAGAATTGGCTGAGTCCAAGGTTGGAGTTGGATGACCTTCAAGCTAGCGCAGGAGCTATGCTTGGAGGTGGCAATTCTTGTACTTGCTGGTCCCGGGCTAAGAAAAGAATTTAACCCTCCCCTTGGCCCTTGTGACAACTGTCAATTGTCATGTAAGATTACTGCATTAATTAATTAATTACCGGATAATTATCACCATCACCGATGGGTTAGGACCACATAGAGATTAAGTAGGGTAAATGTGCATAGTTCTTGTGCTAATCTCCCTCACTTTCTGCATGGCACATGCACTTTGTTCCCTCCAGATAGGGTGGTTAAGATAAATGTGCCACTGCCACCCCTAACTGGTTGGCCCTTTGATTGTGGTATGATCTCTTATAAGCTCTTTTGCATTCGCTGCACCACGACGCCTATGTCAGCATCATAATATCTGTCTGTAAAGACCTCATACAGCGACATATTATGTGTGGGCAAAGGCTTTTGCCCGACAGAAAGTGGGTGTCGCCTATACTGCTGCCGTGAAAGGTCTTTACCGACAGATAAAGTTCCGCTGACAGACACTATGACGTCCAAAATTAGATTCTCGCCGACAGATATATCTTTGATACACTTCTGCCGACACAAAACTTAATTGCCGACAGATAGTTTGACGGAAATCCCTACTTTCACTATTCACTGTATGGGGGTAAAAAACAACTGAGAATGATACAAATACAATTTCTATCATATTGCTCAATTATATTAATATTTCCACATTACACCAGTCTCGCATCCACAATTACATTGTATTATAATATTTATATATGGTACTAAAGGTACCACACAAAATAACCCAATATAGCATCCTGACTTCTTTAATTCCATTGAGGTGTTCTCTTGAAATTCCTGACGACCAAACATTCACAGTTCACACGACAGCAATTGTAAAAGAAAATTATGTATAAGAGAGAAGTATGCACATAAATTTGAAGCTTAAATATTGACATGAGTTCATTAATTTGAGAGTAACAAGTTAAATAGAAAAAGTCCCTAATTTAATGCAAGGTAATCCTTCGGACCAGTGTTTATTCCAAGTCTACATTCTATAGTACTCTCTCCGTCCACAAATGTAAGGCGTGCACGGAATTTAAGGTTTAACTTTGACCAATAATTAAACTAATAATATTGTATTATATAACACAAAAATAATATCATTTGAAAATATATTTGAATATGAATCCAATAGTATCACTGTTGTGTCATATAGTTCAATATTATTGGCTTAATTGCTAGTCAAAGTTGAATCTTAAATTCCATGCACGCCTTACATTTGTGGACGGATGGAGTATAAGACAATTTCTTTGATGTGAAATCACGAGGCACACGCGAGCGTACATCTAAACCGAGACACCGCAGAATTGGCAATGAGAGACACGACGTTTTTAACGTGGTTCAGCCACGAGGCCTACGTCCACGGGGCTTGACTACGGGCGCTCCTCTCCATCTATTAACTGTCTTTCAAGTTACATTTTGTTGGCTTGGCTACATTGTACGGTGTCCCCCTCCTTATATAGGAGGTCAGGATACATGAGTCCAATTCCAACTCTATTCGTATCCTACTAGGACTCCCCGTAGTACTCTACTACAATACTACACCTTCTCTAATCCAACTTGTAACATACTCATACATATATTCGACACAAACTCAACAAACTCCACCTTGGCGAATATGTCCTTCGCCACCTTGAAGCCGTCTTGTGCGAACCTCCGTGCACCTTGGACTTTGAGATTTTACCTTTGCAACTCAGTGATCTGAACCGTCGATGAGACTCCATTGCTACGCCCTGACTCCACCATGATTCCACCTGTAACTGTACTTCCTTCTTCATTCTGAAGAAACTTTACAGCCATACCCTGAGTCATCTCACTGAGTCAAATTCACAATTGTCTCATCCTTTCCTTGGAAAGTCTTTCCAGACCATCTTTGCCTGCTGTGCACCTTCAGCCATATGCCTCGCCACAATTCCCGTGTCGAGCCTCAATAGCCTTGGTCAAAGATCTCCTAGGTAGCTAGCTCACACTTCTTCCAACCCCGCTGTTTTTCCCTCCATCAATTTATCCACAATTGATGCCAAGTCCCACGCCTTACCTCTGAACCACCGAGTACTCTGCTCCTCCGAATCACGTGTGTCGGTGTTTATATCCGGCACTAATGAATACGGGGAGGTGTGAGCACAGAAGATCTAGATGGGTGCACACGGGAGACAATGTTTAGATAGGTTCTGAAGCGACCCTGCACACCACTGCACGGTGTAGTGTGCCAGTCTTTGATATAATATAACAAAATCCCATCTCATTATATTACATCTATCAGAATGTACAACAGAAGTATTGATGGTCCAACAACTATATATATATTACAGACTCCAAAATATACAGAAGTTGTTACAGAAGTACAATAGGATAAGTTCAACTGAAAATATCAACAGAAACTTAGAACTGAAAATTTAAATTGCAGAAAAGTATAACTGAGATTTTATTCTTCTACTAAACTAAACTATTCTTGCTCTAGTTCTGCCCCGTCTTGCTCTCCATAGTCGATGTAGTAGTTGACTCCTTCGATCCCTCCTGTCAGATCCGGCTCCTCCTTCCCTTCTTGGACTTCAACTTCCTCATACCCAACCTCTAACGGTTCAGAGTCTAACAAAGGGAAGATTTATGTAGGGGATGAGTACAGAAGGTACTCAACAAGTTCATAATAGCAAAAGGTGTTTGAATGACTATTTCTACTAGGACAAAGTCCTCAAAGGATATGCATGATTCCAATATTGTTCCTAGATAGAAGTCAATTTTAATTTAGCTATGTTCAGAAAGCTTCACGGGTTGTTAGAACCTCCGATGGTTCCTTTCCCGCCACGATCGCAGTTCATACCCAGAACAGGGAGTGACAATGCCACACTTCAATACACTCTGCAGAGATGCGCTACTTTACCCACAAGTGGTATTTAGCCTATAGCCGGGTACGAGACCCATCACACTCCCATCGGTGCGCGGCCAGGTCTAAGGTTCCGAGTCATTTTCATCCTTCCCTTTTGCAATATCTCCCCTTACGTAGTTGGTCCAGACCAACTACCCACCTCGTCATTATAGCGTACTTTTCTGTGTATCTCAGGGATATAACGCCTCCCCAAGCGTAAATTCAGGGTTTATCGCTCCCCTGGGCGAGGGACATAACGCTTCCCCAGGCGTTACTTTACATACGTTCCTGGGAGATATGCACTAAGAAGGTACTATTTGACTCGCCTGTCCCATAACAGGTCTTGTGGTTAACGCTATCTTTACGGCGTAAGAATGCCATCTGACATTTGTTATTAACCTTATGATGATACCATATGCAATGGAACCCTGACCACCCCACAAGTTCCAAACCGGGGTTCTACTGCCCACCAATATATGATTCAACGAATCACAATGCAGTCCATTTATTAATTATCACAGGTGATAAGAAGAAGGAAATTGCATATCTGTTGGTAGAAATATTCTTCAACATGAACAAGAAATGAACTTGCCTTGAGATGGATATAAGAAGTGAAGTGAGATGTCCCTTCGGACGAAATCGGCAGAACTTCGGGATCTGAAGTGGAATAATTGTCCGATAAGGACTATTTCCAAAGATAACAGCTGTATATGCATGTATGCATGCTCAAGTTGATGAGGTTGATTTACAGGATATAGATTGTTTGGACGATGTGGACTACCTTGTCGAAGACAATGCAATAGATGATATTTATCAAGATTCCTTGATTTTTTTTATCTACTCTATCTTCTGAACTTATACAATTTACTATTAATAACTTTGCGGTGTGGTGAAGTTATTAAACAGTTGGAGTTTATAAATTTTAAAGTAGTTAAGCAAAATCTTGAATTCTGAATTTGCAGCAATTTATAAAAAGTATTTTAGGCTTTCTTTAAATGGATAGGTATATATATATATACACTCATTATTTGGATTGAAGAGTTCTTATAAGTTATTTAAATTAAATTAGTGATTTTAGATCATTCAATTGAATTTAAAACATATATATATATATTCTCTTGTAGATTTTCAATTTATAAGAGATTTTCTCCATTATATAAAGAGAAAAAGAAAAAAAATAAAAGTCTGCTCTCAAATTGGGTCGGCCGTGGCCAACTCTTGGCCCATGGCCCGTTCGGGATCCCGGTTAGGTTAACCCTAACCGGTTCTTTTCCCCATCTCCTCACTCCCTCACCATTCCTCTCTCTCCCTTGCGCCGGCTCCCGAGCTCCCCCAGAATCGCCGCCACCAGCAGCGCCGCCGCCTCTCTGCCGGTTGGCTCCGCCGCTGGCCTCTCCTCGGCTCCGCCACCGGCCTCGGCTACTCCCCGCCATGGCCGCCTCTTTGCGCGCCCCGGCGGCCTCTGCCTCGGTCGCCTTGGCCGCCTCCATCACCGACCGCCACCGCTGGACGGCGGTGAGTTGGCCGCACCGCAACCGCGGTGGCGCGCCGCCTCCGGTAAACCCCTTCTATTTCCTCTTCCTCCTCTTATTTGAATCCTCAATTGATTTAGGGTTCATCCTAAATTAATTCCCCAATTCTCTCCTCTAAAAAAAATCCCTAATTTCTAGGGATTCTTGCTCTAGTTGAATTGGTTGAAATATTTACACCTTTGCAAACCGATTCAATGATGCTTCAGGATCTTAGCTCATGTGTAGTTCGGTTGATTTTATGTTGGGCATAAACAATCTGTTAATTGAATTCTTGGTTAATTTAAGCAAATTCCTACGGTTGCTCGATTCCTAAGCATTGCTTAGTGGCAATCTTTGTGATTTAAGTTTAGCATGTCCAATTTGTGATAAAACAGACTATTACCGTGATCCTAGCTTGTTTTTTTTCTATAATTTTTACTCTACTTTTCAGAACCTATATTATTCCAGAGCTTAACTTATTTCTTTAAAACCGAAAAGAACAGATTGCTATACTTGATCTTGACTAACTTACTTGTCAATGTTTTTGCATCTAAGTATTTAGTTTGAGTCCAGATGTATGTGTAGTTCATATATACGTGTTTATAGGAACTGATATAAACATACTGCCCATCCTTCTTGATCTTTATTAAGAACAGACGCTATACCCCTCTTTTCCTTAATTTATCTCTTCTCATTTTCTCTCTAACCCTTTCTTATCTAACCTCAAACTGATAAGAACATATTTCTATACTTATTCTCTCTTTTCTGATTTTAGACTGACAAGAACAGTTACTATGCTCTCTCCTCCCTTCTCCCTTTCTAATTTGATAAGAGCAGATTACTTTTACTTGATTTAGAGAAGGGTTTATTTTAGTCTAACGCAGATTATTTTCTGCAGAATTTAAACACTTCTCTTCTTTTTCTAAATACTTCTATCTACTCTATTATACCTTAAGCAAGCTGAAGCTTGTCTTGAGGTGTTCTGAATCCTTCTTCTTCAGGCTACGCCTCCTCCTCCTAGCTCCCTTGATTGCTTCTCAGCTCTTTGCTATGGATGTGGTACTGTTTTTGGTTGGTGCTGAGATGAGAATGAGACTCATGAGGTCCTATTTATAGTAGTTTGAAGGCTGGTATGCTGGGATTTCGAAAATGGCTTGCTTTGACACCTATTGTGTGACTCATCTCTTTATTTGGTGAGTAAGCTGCTTGCATGGCAGCCCCTAGCTGATCCTTATCCCTCTCTCAAGCTTGAGGTGGCAAGGCAATGCCACCAGCAGCTTGTTGCTGGTTCAACCCCTTTGGACAGGCTATGGGCAAAATAAATGTGTTTGTCCATTGTTGCTGCACGTTGGCTGTTGCTAGACTTAGCATTTTGGATGTTCTAGGTCTTGCTGGATTCCTACTTGAAGACAGACCTTAATCCTTGTTTAATCTATAATTGGTTGCCTAATTCACGGAGATTAGTCTAAACATGGATTAGCTTATGGAACTCGATGATTTGATGCCTCGATTGGTTGCCTACTGTTACCCTCATTAGTTGCCTAAAGTTTGGTTCAAATGTTGCCCTTAAGCTCGATTCAAATGTTGCCTTAAACACCGATGCCTTTGAGATAATTTGTTCCATAAGCCAATGCTGATTTTTATTGAAACTAGGACTAGTTCCCTAGTTTCACAAGATTAATCTCCCAAACAAAATATTGCATTTCCCCAGGAGATGCAAACATTTTTAATCCTAACTACAACACCCTTTTGTAGCTCCTTTTCTTTGTGCAGGTTAAAGATCAAGAGCTGATGATGAGAAAAGACTTAGAGAAGAATGAAGACATTAACTAGGTTTTTATTGTAGATGCTTTTGTAATATTCATAGTTTGTAATATTGAATCCTTTGCGAATTAATTTCCTATACTTGTAATCGAATTACTTAAGTATATTCATATGTCTCTTTAAATTAATTCATATTACTCATGTACATGGATTTATTCTGAAATTGTTTTTAACTCTTGTGTATTGAATTGCTTTTGCACATATATATGTATGTGATTTGTTTATCAGATAAGAAATTTTTTGAATTTCTCTCAGATTTTGACATGCATGAATGACATGAATGGATTCAATCATCAAATTTTCAATGGTTAGGTTGTTAGAAAATACGGGTTCTCACAGGTTCAGGCCCTCGAAGAGAGGTAATACCCTACGTCCTGTGTTGGATGGATCGTATTGACTGTATCCCGTATGAGGGTATGTGTTTATGCTAGGAGAGCTTATGAGGCTATGGTTATGGCCTGTCAAAGGATACCAATCGGGAGGTCCCTACCTGGCCTTATATAGGCGACCGAGGTAAGTTTATAAGAGTCTGGATCGGCTTACAGATGGATCTCCTAATCGGTTACAACTACCACCCGGGTACACCGGTAAGCGGGACACGACCCGGGAGTCGTCCGAGGAGCTCTCGGAGGATGAAGTCCGACGCCGAGTCGGGAAGCTCATAGCCCAGGGGACAAATCTTGACCTCTCCGGGCGGCCTCCGCCCTTCAGTAGATTAAATCCCCCGAGTCAAGTAAGCAGTCAATCCCCCGACTCTTCTTATCTGTAGGTTGTGACGCTGTCGAATCTGATTTGGGTTATTTCTGTGTTTTCTGACTTCGCAGGTTCTCTTCGGCTTCAGTTCCAGCGCTCCCCTTCCGGAGAAGGAGATTTTGAATTTTCCACAGTATGCCGACGTTCCCAGTGGCGGGCCGCCACCGCAGGGAGTAGCCGGCTCATCCTCCTCTGGAGCCGGGGCATCGAAGGAAAAAGCTTCGGCGGCGGAGGAGCCCAGCGCTCGTCCTCCGAGTGCACCAGCCCCCGAGTTGGAGGAGGAAGAAGAAGATGACACTCCCCTCATCTTGAAGAGGAGGAAGAAAACAGCTGCAAATGCAGGCTCGGGGGGACATGGCGACTCCTCCGCCTGTCCCAGCCCGACGGTGCCGACCGCCGCTGCCGAGGAGAATCCTCAGGCGGCCGGTGATGATGTTCCCCCCAGTCGGGGGGCGAAGAGAACAGCCGACTCTGCCTTTGGAGGGCAGAGTGGCTTCGCGGCGCGGCCAACCCCGCCAGCCGGTGCACTGAAGATCGGGAAACGGAGGGCGATGCCCTGTTCCATCAAGTAAGTTGTCTTTCCGTGCATCGTCCATCCCCTTGTTTTGCTTTGTTGTCTGCAGGGAGTAACAGTGAACGTCCTTGCAGGACGAGCAAGGCGGTGGACCCCAAGAGCACCCGGAGGTTTGACCAAGGGGGGAGCGGGTCGGCGCCGGTGGCCCGACCCCTGTCTCTTGCGAAGGCCGCAGAGGTTCCGTTGTCGACGGACGCGGCTCCGGCGCCGCTGCCGGTAGGTGCACCCCCGACTCCTCCGGCTCCACCGCCTGCATCGGAGTCGGTCGAAGCCAGCGCCCCGGCGGGTACACCCCTGACTCCTCCGCCTCCGCCGCCTGCATCGGAGCCAGCTGAAGCCGGCGCCGGGGCGCTGGCCCCTGCCGTGACGGAGGCGGCAGGGCCAAACCAAGAGGAGATAGAGGTGGACCGCGTGCCGCCACCTCTACCGGGACGCGAGCTGACCATCCCTCCGCTCCGGATCCAGAAGAGGGATCCGGCAAGTCCGAGCATCGTCCTCCGGGAAGTTGATGACGTCCGGGAAGCGAAAGAGTGAGATGAGCTCCAAGGCCACCACCGAGCTTGGCAAAAAGCTCTCGGGCTTGCTGAAAGGTATCCGGGAAAGTGCCAACTTTGTCAATGGCAGAATCCACCCGCTGGCAGAGGTATGTACCGAATTTGTTTGCCTTGTGCTTGTCTTTCTTGTGTTGTGGGCGCACGAGTAGTGCACCTGTAGACCTGTAGCCCCCGAGCCTTTGGCCGACTGGACCAGTCGGGCGGGGGCTCCTTGGTAGGTAGTAGGTTTTTCACTCTGGGGGCACGATCAGTGCACCCAAAGGGTGTAGCCCCCGAGCCTTCACTTGGTTCAGGGGACCGAGTAGAGCGTCTTCAATGACTTTGCTCGAGCACCTAGTTGCCTTTTCTTTTTGTAAATTTCACTCTGGGGATATGAACAGTGCACCCAGAGGGTGTAGCCCCCGAGCCTCCACTTGGTTCGGGGAATCAAGTGGAGGGTCCTGAAGAGTATTCCCGAGTAGCTAACCCTGTTGTGATTTTTCTTGCAGAGCTTGGTCCATCGGTCTATGGAGAAGGCCGAGTTCCTCCAGGCCCGGCTGCCAGCCTTTGAGCGACTCGGCCAGAGAAAGGCCGAGTTGGACAATTTGACTGGCAGCCTTAACGCAACGCGGGAGCAAGGTCGCACGCGGGAGGCGGAGGTGGAGACGCTGAAGAAGGGTGTCTCACAGGAAGCCGCCCGGGCCCAAGGTAACTACCCTTCCCTTGTTCGTTGCTATTTTTCTGTGAAGCTGACTCTCCCTTGTCCTCTGTACCTGCTGAAGACAAGACCGCCAAGCTCCGAGCGGAGCTTGAGGCGGCGAATGCCCGCCTCGGCCAACTGTCCTTGGCCGAGGAAAAGGCTGCCAAGCTGGAGGAGGCACTCGGCACGGAAAAGGCACACGTCGAGCACCTCGAGAAGGAGGCCGCCGTCCACGAAGGGTTGTCTGAGGCAAGCCGTAGACACTGCCGAGGCGGCGAATAAGAGGGCTGCAGACTCCGCTGCTAGTAAGCGCCTGATTCGGGGTTGCCAAGTCGGGGTCGGCCCGGAGTTTTGTCTAATGCCTTTGTGTTGCCTCCACAGAGTACCAAGTGCGCCTAGCGAAGATCAGCGCGGTGATGGGTGATCTGTATGCGGCCGGTCGGACCGCCTGTAGCGCCCTGTGGGAGGACGAGGCGACGCCGGACCAGGTGGAGGTCGTGGGGGAACGTCTTCGACTGGCGCCGGACAGAGTGAAGGCTTTGTCAGATGAACAATACCAAGCCGGGATAGAATTCGTGCTCGTCGTGACGAAATCTCCCAATCTGGCGGTTGACCTGTCGGAGATCCAAGACGGGATGGCTGCCGACGTCCCGGCGGACGGAGTTCTGGCCTTGTTTGAAGCGGTCCGGCCCGCCGCAGAGAACCTGGTCAGGCGGACAGATCAGTAGGGATAGGAAGATGTAAATAATCCTACTTGTACTGGACTCGGGGAACCTGAGTATAATTAATGCATGCTTCTTTGGACTTAAAGCTTTGTGTGTCTCATTTTTCTTAATAACTTGTTCGTGTGTAAGGTTGGTTTTTTGTGTGCGCCCTTGTCGACCCGTCGTATCCCCTTTGCGTACGAAGAGCCATGGGCTGCGTTTCGTGTAGCGTCGGGTTGTGGCGTAGACTGGCAGTCGAGGACGAAGGGTTGACATCCAGCGTGTTACACAGTACTAGAGTAGATTGTGGAAAAAGATTTAAAGAATCTGGGTGCGCGGATGCGCAATCGGAAGGCGTAGCCCCCGAGTGTCCGCTATGCGTGGCTTTGGGCGTTTAAAGCGAAGCAGAAGAGTTACTCGGATGGGGCAAATTATGTTTATTCAGAAAGTATGAAAATATAAGGTTTAAGCATAGAAGCGACGTAATTGTTCTATGTTCCATGCGTTGGTGATGAGGTTGCCGTCCTTGTCCTTCAGTCGGTAAGCCCCCGGGTGTAGTACTTCAGCGACGGCGTACGGACCTTCCCAAGGTAGGGAGGGCTTGTGCATGTCTTTGTTGGACTGGACTCAGCGTAGAACCAGATCGCCAACGTTGAATGCGCGCCCGCGTACGTTCCGGCTGTGATAGCGCCGCAAGCCCTACTGGTACTTTGCCGACTGAAGCAAGGCAACTTCTCGTGTTTCTTTAAGCTGGTCGAGAGCATCTTGTCTTACTTCCTCCAACTGAGTCTCCTCATGGGTGCGAATACACGGGCATCCGTAGTCCAGGTCAATCGGGAGTATGGCCTCGGCTCCATATACCATGAAGAAGGGGGTGTAGCCGGTGGACCAGTTGGGAGTGGTCCAGAGACTCTAGAGTACCGAAGGTAGCTCTGCTGTCCATTTGCCCGCAAACTTCTGTAGGTGTTGGAAGATCCGAGGTTTGATGCCCTGCATGATAAGACCATTGGAACGCTCAACTTGCCCGTTCGTGCGTGGGTGTGCCACTGCAGCGAAGTTGAGGCTGATGTTGTAGTCGTCGCAGAATCGGAAGAAGGCGCCGCCGGTGAACTGAGTGCCGTTGTCTGTAATGATGCTGTTAGGGACGCCAAAACGTGTCCAGAAAGAACTCGACGGCCCGATCAGCAGTGATGGTGGCAACTGGTTTGGCTTCAATCCACTTGGTAAACTTGTCGACGGCGGCGAAAAAGTGTGTATAGCCCCCGGGAGCCTTCTTGAGGGGACCGACCATGTCCAGGCCCCAAACGGCGAAGGGCCATGTAATTTAATGGTTTGCAGAACCTGAGCCGGCAAATGTGTCTGCCGGGTGAAGTATTGACATCCTACACAGGTGTGCATGATATGCTCGGCATCTGAGACGGCAGTCGGCTAGTGGAAACCTTGTCAAAAGGCTTTCCCGACTAGCGACTTTGGCGCCGCGTGGTGACCGCAGATGCCCGAGTGAATGTCGTGCAGCAGCAGCTTCCCTTGTTCTGGAGAGATGCACCGCTAGAGAATTCCAGATGTGCTTTTCTTGTAAAGCTCGCCTTCGAGGATGACATAGGCCTTGGCACGTCGGGCAAGATGTCGCGCCTCGGTCTAATCCTGTGGGAGTACGTCCCGTAGGATGTAGTCGAAAAAAAGCATTGTCCAGTGGGGGTTGATAACCATGACTTCTTGCTCGGTTGGTTGAATATCATCTGTCTTGTTGATTTGAGGCTCATCGATCTCGGATGTGGACTCCGCTTTGATTGAAGATATTTGTAATTCCTGGAGAAAAACTCCAGTCGAAACGACGTCCCGGCTGGACCCCTGTTTGGCAAGTGCATCGGCCACTTCGTTGTCTCGGCGGAGAACATGCGTGATCTCGAGTCCGTCAAATTTGGCTTCAAGCTTGCGCACCTCTTGGCAGTAGGCTTCCATGGTGCGGTCTCTACATGACCACTCCTTCATGACCTGCCGAACTACCAGTTCAGAATCTCCCAGAGCGAGGAGTCGGCGAATCCCGAGTGACGTGGCAATGCACAGACCGTGCAGCAAAGCTTCGTACTCGGCGACGTTGTTGGACACCGGGAAGTGGATTTGGAGCACATACTTGAAGCGTTCCCCTTTCGGAGAAATGAGCACGATGCCAGCCCCCGCGCCCTGAAGCATCAGTGAACCATCGAAGTAGAGAGTCCAGTGTTCGAGGTCGATAACAGAGGGCGGAGACTGGACTTCGGTCCACTCGGCCACAAAATCAGCAAGAGCCTGGGACTTGATGGCCGTGCGGGGGGTATAAATTATGTCGAATGCCAGCAATTCCATTGCCCACTTGGCGATCCGTCCTGTGGCGTCCCGATTGTTGATGACGTTGGCGATCGGGAAAGAACTAGCCACCGAGATCGGATGCCCTTTGAAAGTAGTGAACCAGCTTTCGAGACGTGACAAACACCGCATAGATAATCTTTTGTATCTGCGGGTAACGCGCCTTGCACTCGGAAAGCACCTCACTGATGAAGTAAACTGGTCGCTGAACCTTCTGGACATGGTTCGACTCGGATCATTCAACAACCAGGACCGTACTGACCACCTGAGTGGTTGCCACAATGTAGAGGATCAGCGGTTCGTTAGGCATTGGCGGGGCCAGCACCGGGGAGGTGGTCAGCAGTTTTTTCAAACCATCGAGGGCGCCTTGAGCCTCAGGGGTCCAAGTGAAGTTGTCCGACTTCTTCATGAGCTTATAGACGGGTAGGGCCCTTTCGCCGAGTCGAGAGATGAACTGGCTAAGAGCTGCCATGCACCCGGTGAGTCTTTGGATATCTTTGAGGCTTTTTGGAGGCCTAATTTTGACGATAGCAGCGATCTTTTCCGGGTTAGCCTCGATTCCCCGCTCGAAAATGATGAATCCGAGTAACTTTCCCGAAGGGACCCCAAAGACACATTTCTCCGGGTTAAGTTTCATGCTGAATCGTCTAAGGCTGGCGAAGGTTTCCGCCAGGTCGGTCAGGAGATCCTCTTTCTTTTCCGACTTGACCACCACGTCGTCAACGTAGGCCTGTACGTTCCTGCCGATCTGCCCCTGGAGGCAGCACTGTATGCATCTTTGGTACGTAGCGCCGGCATTTTTCAAACCGAACGGCATGGAGATGTAGCAGAAGACCCCGAATGGCGTGATGAACGAAGTCTTGATTTGGTCTTCCTCTTTCATCTTGATTTGATGGTAGCCCGAGTAGGCGTCGAGGAAGCATAAAATTTCACAGTCGGCCGTGGAGTCAATCACTTAATCGATGCGAGGCAATATGAAAGGATCTTTGGGACATGCCTTGTTAAGGCTAGTGCAATTAACGCACATCCTCCATTTTCTATTCTTTTTGCGAACAAGGATTGGGTTTGCTAACCAGTCGGGATGATACACTTCTTTTATAAAACCAGCTAATAAGAACTTGACTATCTCTTCTCCCATTGCTACACGCCTATCCTCAGCAAAATGACGTAGACGCTGTTTGACCGGCTTGGCATCCGGTCGGACGTTTAGAGAGTGCTCGGCAGTCTCCCGTGGAACTCCAGGCATGTCAAAGGATGTCCAAGCAAAGATGTCTCGGTTGTCACGGTGAAAGCTGACAAGCGCATTCCTATTTGTCGCTAAGGGCAGCCCCGATCTGCGTTGTCTTGGAGGAGTCTTTCGGGTCGAGCTGAATTGACTTGGTGTCCCGCGCCGACTGAAAGGATGTTGCTGCTGAAGCTTTTTAGTCGAGGGTGCTTCCTTGACCACGGCTGACTTGAGGCTGTCAAGCTCGGCTGTAGCGATTTGTGCCGCGGCAAGGTTGCAGTTTTCCAGGTCGCACGCGTAAGCGTGCTGGAAACTACTTTGCACCGTTATTATCCCGTGGGGATCCGGCATTTTAAGCTTTAGGTAGACATAGCTCGGTACGGCCATGAACTTGGCGTAGCAGGGACGTTCCAAGATGGCGTGATATGAACCTGAGAAGTCGACGACCTCGAAGGTGAGGGTCTCGGTCCAGAAGTTATCGGGAGTACCGAAAGTAACGGGTAAGCTGATTTGCCCCGAGTGGACTTGCCATCTTGCTAAGTACAACCCCGTAGAAGGGTGCACCGGTGGGCTTGATGTCCGAGCGTGAGATCTTCATGTCGTCAAGGGTCTTGACATAAAGTATGTTCAGACCACTCCCTCCATCCATGAGGACCTTGATGAGGCGGACGCCCGCAGACAATCGGGTCTACCACCAAGGGGAACCTGCCCGGGTGAGGTATGTAGTCAAGGTGGTCCGAGCGGCCAAAAGAAATTATGGACTCGGACCACTGAAGGTACTAAGGCACAGCCGGCTCGATTGCATTAACCTCTCGGTCCGTGATCTTCTGACGGCGTTTAGGCTCGTAGCCGTTAGGGCCACCGAAGATCATTAGACAAGCGGTTTCCTTTGGGAACTCGTCGCCCTCTTCGGGAGGAGGATCTTTTTTGTTCCAGTTGGGGACGAACGGCTTGTTCAAGTTTTTCAAAAGATTGCAGTCGCACATGATGTGGTTGGATTTTGGTCCATGAAAGTGACACGGCTGACTCATCATTTCCTCAAAGGTCAGCGCTACGGAGCGCGGTCAGCAGCAGCAACAAGGTCACCGCCCTTGCGCTTCCGGTGTTTCTTCCTGGGCGACCTGTGACGATCCCTTGCCTTGGGGGACTCGGGTGCCTTGCCCTTGCCCTTGTCGTTTTTGGTCGCGCTACGAACAGTTTCTTCACCGGTCGCGAAGTTGTTGGCAATGTCGAAGAGATCGCGCGTAGTTTGAGGGTTCTTACACGCAATCTTGTAAATGAGGTCGATGCTTCAAACACCTTTGGAGAAGGCGGTGATGACGTCGCCTTCTCGAACCTCTGGCACAGACTTCTTCTTCTCGGAGAAGCGTTGGATGTACTCTCTGAGAGTTTCGTCCTCCTCTTGGGTACAACTGTGGAGATCCCACGCGTTCCCGGGCCTGTTGTAAGTGCCCTGTAAGTTGTTCACGAAGAGGGTCTCAAGGTCATTCCATGATTGGATACAACCTTGAGGCAGACTGGTGAGCCAGGCTCAAGCCGAGTCAACTAGAAACAAGGACAGGTAGTGAATTGCAACATAGTCGTTGCCGCCACTGGTCCTGCATGTTGTGTGGTAATTGATCAGCCAGATGTCTGGCCGAGTCTCACCCGTATATTTGTCGATCCCGGTAACTCGGAATCGCGACGGGAAAACGACGTCATGGGTGTGGGATCCGAACGCCTTTGGGCCCACGTAGGCCATGCCGGAGGGAGTCGGAGAGCTGCGTCGGCTTGTTGCACTGCGGTTGCTACTGTCACCGTAGTGACTGTTGCAGTTGTCCCTCCCTGCGACTTGAAGGGCCTCGTGTCTGGCATCGAGGGTGTCCCGCGCATCGCGGTTCGGCCCGAGTCGGTTATGTGCCGACCCGGCAGAACGGGCATTGTCGTCCGCGCTTTGACGGGCGCGGTTTCTGGCGACAATGGTTCCCCGTGCATCACGATTTGGTCCGAGTCGGTTGCGTACCGACCCGGCGGGGTGATGACGGTTGGGGTTGGCACGGTGACGCTCTGTGGCTTGTGGGTTTCCCGGAGGGGAAACACGCCGGCTCCTAGCGCTTGCCGAGGAACCTGCACAGTTCTCAGAAATCTCGGCCTGCTGGAGGGCTGCTTCCTCCACTAGGATCTAGAGCCGCCAAAGTTCGTCGTGGCATGGGGTGCCTTCAGGGATGTTGATGGCACGTGCCGCCACGGAGGCAGCGACGATGTTGTGACTGGGAAGCGGAAAAATCGGGACGCCGTCCCTTTCACGCATGCGGAGTGCATTGTGAACCTGGCGCCCGTGATCCCGCATGTCGTCGTAGCGATCCCGCATGTCGCCTTGTGCGCATGCCACCGTCCTCCGTCTCGTACTGTAACATCCCTAAAAGGTTTACGTGCTGATTACGCACCATTAGCATATGAGCATGCTTTAAAAAATGTTGAATCAAATTTGAATTTTGAAATTTGTTTGGAAAGGAGCAGAATTCAAAAGAAATCAAAAGAACAAAACAAAAATAAAAATCAAAACCTAATTTCTAACCCCTCCCCCGGATGGGCCAACTCCCCAGCCCATCTCCTCCCCCACCTGGGCCCCCTTCTCCCGGCCCACCTCCCTCACCCCGTGGCCTGGCCCGCTTCTTCCTCTCCCCGGCCCGCTTGGCCCGCCATCTCCCCCGTCCCCATCTTCTTCCTCCGGGACTCCCGCCGCCGCCACCGAAGCAGCTCGGTGATGAGCTCCCGCCGCTCGGCCTCGCCACCTCCTGCTCGAGCTGCCGCCCTCCCTCCCCTATAAAGCCACCCTGGCCGACCGCATTCCCCCCCCCCTTTTCTCTCTCTCCTGCGACCCCCTCTCTATCTTGCTCACCTCGCCGCCGACCCGAGCGCCCCACCTCCGAGCTACGCCGGCTGCCGCTCCACTTCATCCCGGCGACCACCGAAGCACCACCGCCCTGGAGCTCGTCCCGCCGCCCATCCTCGCCGCCTCGGTCCCTCACCGAGCTATCCGCCGCCTCGCCGAGCTCCTCGCCACCCCGGCCACCCTCCCGATCGCCTCGGTTCCCCACCGTGCAGCCGCACCTCGTTGCCGCCCCTGTTGCCGGTGCCGCCTCCTCGCCGTGCCGCCCCTCGGTCCACCACTCCACCTTCCCGCGCCTCCGCTCCCCGCCGGTAAGCCGCCGCCGTCGCTCCTCTCTTTCTCCGGCCTCGCCGCGCCGACAGGCTCACCCCGGCGGGACCGAGCCAACGGCCGGCCGTCCCGACCGGGTGTGGATTCGAGCATTAATGCCCAATTAAATGTGTCGTTAGGACACATTTAATCCTAATGATGGGGAATTAATTGCTAACCATGATTAATGTAGTGATTAATGACCATCGTTACTGTTCCGACACCATTAATGCTAATCATGAGTAATTAGTGCTAACCGACACGTTAATGATCATCATTGATAACTAACAGTGCACTAAATGAGCTTAATAAATACGTCTCTATGACAACTGGGTCCCACAATTCAGAATTTAGGAAAATAATTAAAAGAAAATAATAATCATATGACAAGTGGGCCCCACTTGTCATTGACCCAAGTCAACCTTGGTCAAAGTTGACCATGGGGCCCACCTGTCAGCCTCTGGGGTTAAAATTAAATGAGTAATAAAAGTATTTTTATTTATTTTTACCGAGAAAAATACAAAAAAGGTATTTAAATAGATTAAATCTTAGAAAATACATAGAAAATTCATTCTTAATCAGAAAAATACAAATAATATACCAAAATATTCAGAAAAATGAGAGCTATTCAAATATGTCATTTTCATACATGGTTGCATGCTAGGAAAGACATAAATTGCTAAAAACTCATACTAGGGTTTCTCCGATTAGCCGGAAGTCGTCGGATCGCGATATCTCGAGCGTCCGGACTCCGATTAAATTGATTCCACTTGCATTAGTATTTATTTTGTATCCTCTATGTCATGGCATGCATTTCATCCCATGCCAATGTTCAACATTTTAATCTTTACGTTTATGCCCTTATTTCTTGTGTTTTCGTTCTTCCTCGATAGAACCGGAAGGTCCCGAAGAGGACAACCTCGATTCCGAGCAGAGTCTAGTTGTTGAACAACAAGGCAAGCAGCCCCTTTGAACATCTTGCAAACACCTATTATTTGCAAAGTATTAGTTGTTTTCAAATTCGTTATCGCATGCGTTTAAATCTTACTTTTCGCTAAGCAGAAACTCTATTCCTGTGTATAAAACTTATTTGTTGCTCAATCAACACCACCACCCCTCCCAACCTATTTAGAGTAGTTTAGTTGTTGTTTCTACGCTGCTTATATGGTTATTGATGCTTAGACATGATTAGACATGTAAAAGTCGTAATTCCTTGGATGGCAGACATAACACAATACTCTGGATGGGTTAGGTGGTAGGTGGGGGTTCACCGGGAACTGTCTAATGAACTTGACTAATAATTATCGGGTTAAACGAGAGGTCATGGCTAGGAGCATGGTGGGTTGTCTCGTTTTTTCACAAGCACCGGTTCCCGATGTATATTGACCCAAGAATTGCGTACTTCTACACGGGTAGGATAATGAACCACCCACGACTAAATAATTTGCCTAGACTTAGTGTATGAGCTGCATTAGTTTGCCATTTTCATTTGCCAGGTGTGTGAAAAAAGGGATGTAGTGTGGTATCTCAATATAAGGGTGGGGTGGACACACAGTCTAGGAGACCGGGGATGTATCTCGATTCACAACTTATGGGACCGTGTCGCGGTTACGGCCGGACTGATGTACATGGAATGGCTCGTAAAGGTGGCTCATACCTAGGTCAAAAGCATTGTAACGGTCGTGTTCGATCACCCTCTGCTAGCACACCTCGTGAAAGTGTGTTCTTGGTCTAGCGCTAAGAGACGATCGATACGTGTAGGTAAAGATGTACACCCCTGCAGGGTTTGAACTGTTTGAACAACTATGTCCGCGGTTATGGACAATTGGGTGGTTACCTGCATCGAATTAGACAACTACAACAATAAATCTAAAACTTGCCCACTCTAAGGTTGAGGTGTAGTGATTGCTTCCTCCCCGGGTGGTTGAGGAAGAATCGAGGGTTTAAGTGTTCGATGGTCTGCAATAGAATCTTATCGTGAAGAGTTTGACTCCTCTACTTTCACAAGTACTCTAGTAGTCGGCTTTCATCTACTTAAAGAATATTGACAAAGTTAAATTGGCTTTCCGCAAATGGTCCACAGATAACCCTGTTATTGACACCTGTTGCATCTATTATTAATTTTCCCTTGTAAGTCTTGCTGAGTATAATTTTTGTACTCACTCTGCAATCGTTGACATTTTTCCTGCAGAGGAAGCCGTCCCCTCCGAGGGTGGTTTCTACGTAGAGATATCCAGACGTAACGACCGCCGGTCCGGGTGAGAGGCCGGGGTGTTACACGTACCGCCGGATTTCTCTGCACCGCCTCAAGATCTACTTGAACCTCGCGCTCTGATACCACTTGTTGTGAAATCACGAGGCACACACGGAAGCGTAGATCTAAACCGAGACACCGCAGAATTGGCAATGAGAGACACGACGTTTTTAACGTGGTTCGGCCACGAGGCCTACGTCCACGGGGCTTGAATACGGGCGCTCCTCCCCATCTATTAACTGTCTTTCAAGTTACATTGTGTTGGCTTGGTTACATTGTGCGGTGTCCCCCTCCTTATATAAGAGGCCAGGATGCATAAGTCCAATTTCAACTCTATTCGTATCCTATTAGGACTCCCCGTAGTACCCTACTACAATACTATGTCTTCTCTAGTCCAACTTATAACCTACTCGTACACATATTCGACACAAACTCAACAATATATATATCTCGTATGCACAGGCTGCACGCTGCCTACCGACAAAGTCAGCCCAACCCAACCCAGCCACCGTTGTCCAAAAATTATTGTTATATGTACATGCTTTTACTATCTCGCAGTCATCGATTTAACACATTGCGGCGATACGCACAGACGAAGTGCCTTCTCGACTGTACATATCACACAGAGTAGCACGACAGAAGCATTGCAGCGGTCCATATGTTACAATACTTAATTTACAAACTCAGAATACAACACAGAGTTTTACAACACATTCCCAAAGGTACGGGAAATTTAAAACCGTTATCGTTTGGTTACAGCAAAAGTCATATCTACATCTAACTACTTATACGACCTACTACTCTACTCGACATTGCCCTCGTCGTGGAACTCGACGTAGTAGTCCACGCCTTCATCCTCCTTCATCGTTGCTTGTTCTTCGGGAGTTTCTTCGTCGACCTCGACGTAGACGATCTCCTGCTCTGCCGTCGACTCACAGTCTAATCCAAGGAATTAAGGTAGAGGGATGAGTACAGAAGGTATTCAACAAGTCCAGGAATAGCAAAGAGGTGTTTGATGCACTAGCTACTGAGAACAGCAATGCTCTCCAAAACAATGCAAGTTTTGTAAGGTAAGAGAGTCAAGTTTTAGTTGAGAAGACTAATAATCTCCTGTTTCACAAGCTGCTAGGATTCCCGATGAATCCCTTTCTTGCCGGGTTCGCAGTTCCAAATGGGAACACGGAGTGACTCAGCCACAATTCTATACACTCTGCAGAGGTGCGCAACTGTACCCACAAACGAACTTGGTCATGTGTTTGAGTTTACAAGGCTCATTCACATTCCCCCGATCACAAAGCATTTTCACCGCCCGCTCGGTCATACTCCGGGTCGTAGTCCGTACAGGACTACCGGTCCCCCAATTCAATTGTGGCTAACCCAACGGTCAATACCACCTTCTCAACAAGATGTGGCTAGCCCAGCGACTAATACCACTTGAATAAATTGTGGGCAGCCCTATGGCCGAACCACATCAACAACTGTGGGTAGCCCTATGGCCAAACCACCTTCCCGGTAGCCGATCCCACTACCGAGGTCTTGTGTTCCCAGGGGATGAACCTAGGGCAAAGGTACTTCGGCTCAGCCCCGCCCATACAGAGTATGTGGTATGCGCGATCGCTACGGCCCTTGAACACAATCGATCATTGGTTGCATTAACCTTATATGAAACAAACCCGTGTGATGAAATCCACCTTTCCAAATGTGCCATCCGGCACCCATACCAGGATTTCATCACCCACCATGCCATCGCCTAAGAACCGGCGATCCAAAACAAAACAACAGTTGATTCATCTTTAGAAAATAGATTTTGTGCATGTTATAGACAAGAGGGAAATTTCATAAAACGTTCTCAACGGACATGAACAAGAAACTGGACTTGCCTGGTAACGGATAAGTAGTGGAGTTCGACTGGTCTGCTTGCAGAAGTCCGGTTTCTGAAGAGAACAATATAGTCCGATGAGGACTAATCCAGAAAATCTCCGAGCATGAATGCAAATGACATGGCATTGTGCATATATGCGAGTATGGTGCATTCCAATTGTTTGAAGGAATTAGTCGTAAACCTCTTAGACATTTTCTTAGAAGATTTTGAATTTCTTTAGAGAATAATCCGAACATTACATATTTTAAATTCTATGTTAATTCTTCGTACGAGAACATTTAACCATTTTAACCTTTGACTACTCTACTTTAGATTCTAACATTTTTATTCAAATCATCTACTTTAGGTAAGGAAAATAGACAAAATCTTATAAAATTACTTTTGGGTTTAACTTCTTTTTAAGAATAACACATTTTACTTAATTTAAAATAATCCATAAATTCAAGTATATATATATATGTATATATTTTCCTAATCTCTTTTTATGTATTTCTTCTTTCCTAGTTCTAAGAACATAAATTTATGTATCAGTATGTAGATTCCTTCTTAATCATTTTCTCAAAATTTTACCCCATTTTTCTTTTATTTTTCTCCCCTTTTTCCTTCTTTCTTTCCCTTTCTCTTCTTCTTTTTTTCTTTCTTTTTTTTTCTTCCTTTTCCGGTCATACCCGCACCCGGTCTCCTTTTGCTTCACCCCTTACTTCTAAATCCCTAATCTTCTCTATATTCTCTCTCTCCCTCACCCATGCGCCACCGCCGGTATCCACGCCTCCACCACCTCGAGCTCACCTCGCCGCCGGCGATCCTCTCCGCCTAGCCCGACTCTCCCCTCGACGCCGCACCGGCTCGGTCGTCTCCCGGTCGTCTCCGCCGCCGTTGGCCTCGCCTAGGTCCGGCGCCGTCCCGGCACTCCTCTTGGCGCCGCTTCAGCTGTGGCCCCGGGGATTCGAGCTCAGCCTCCACCGGCCCCGCCAATGGCGCCGCCGGCTCCTCTCCTTGGCCTGCTGCCCGAGAAGTCGAGTGGCCCGGCGTGGTAGCCTCGGTCCGCCGTGGCTCCGTCGGGTCCCATTCCCGTCGGCGGCGAGCCATGGACCGGAGACCGACGCCGCTTGACTCACTTCTTTTCGGTAAGCTACTCCCCTACTCTTCCATCCAATTCCTCATTTCTAGGGTTCTAACAAAACCGGTCTGATTGATGCTTGATTGTTCGCGATTAGCGTGGTGAAATTAAATTGAGAACCAAGATGGTCCGACTGATGTATGTTAATATCTATGGTTGCTTGATTTCGGTCATGAGGGCAGACTACTACCTTGAGCTTAGCTTCTTCTCTGACTTCATCTGAACTCATATATTATTGTCAGTTTGTTGAACTGGAGAGCAGATGCTATGCTGATCTTCTTAATTATTCACTGTTTCGGTATATACATGTGTCAGATTACTTCTCTGGTAAGGAACAAATACTAACTTGATTTCTTAGCTAAATGTATTACTGTTTGCTTTTGAAGTACTTGTATATTTCTCAATGTTCAAAACTGATAAGAACATATATACATTTTCAATTTCTTTGCTTATTTCTGTTTACTATATATGTGCACTCCACCTCTCAGTATCAGTTTAAAAACTGAAGAAGCGGATGCTAATCGGGTCTTAGTTATTCTTTGTTCCCTTTCTTATGCACAAACCTATGTCAGTTCATTAACTGAAAAGAACAGATGCTGTGTTTGGCTTAGCTCCTCTCTATGATGGCTTTTGTTTTAAACATGATTTAGAATAAGGTATAATTTTCGATAAGAGCAGATATTATACTGAGTTGCCTGCTTGATGCCTTAGCGCACATATGCCATGATGTTTTCTAAGAAAACTTGAGAAAGGTATTGAGGTAAGCTGATAAGAACAGATTATTACCAATTGTTGCCTAACCAAACCTAATGATAAATCTAAGATCTGAGGATTTTTGTTTGAGATACTTACGGCTAATGACAAGAACAGATACCACTCAAGATCTCCTGCAAAACTCCGATGATGAAAATTAGATTTTGAGGGTTCCTTCACCATGTTAAACTCCTATGCATGTAGTATGTAAGATTGATGGTTTTGGCCAAACTATTACCTTGTTTCAAGATGGATAAAGATAAGTCTGCCCGGCTGGTCCTAGTGATGGTCTTCTCCTTCCAATGTCCTCTTCTTCAGCTGATCTTGATGCCCCTTGGTCCTGGCTTCCTAATCTCCCCCTCTACTCGTGTTGCTCCTGCTACTCTTGAGGTGCTTGAGGCTTTGGTTTCTTGGAACTGTTTTTCCTAGCTACTTGGCTCAGTTCCTGGAAATACTAGTTTCGGTGGCTCCTACTACTGTTGCATTGCCCCTTCTAGTTGCCTAAGTCGGTTAAGAGATATTCTACTAATTCCTACTGCTGTGTTCGGGTGATGCCCCTAATGCATGCTGGCTGCCTTCCTAACTAAGGAATCTGATATTTGGTCAAGCTCTACTAGCTGCTGGACCCTTCCCTATGGGTTTATGCTTATCTGGTTTCAGATATTTGTTTTGGAGAAGACTTGTGGCTGCCTGGGCAATACTCGATGGATGGCTGCTTTATCTCCATTGATTTTTTTTTGGTTTAAACAAAATCTTCTTTAAACAAAAGAAAAACTATGGAGGTAAGTAGTATAGGAAAATAAAACCTATTTTACTATTCTCATCCCTTTTTCTCCCTAATGCATAAAATATTAGCATTGTCCAACGAGGGTCTTAGCCACGTGGCCCTCGGACATTTTTGAGAACAAAATATTTTCGAAAACTATTTTAAAATCAGAAAAGTATTTAGGTCGTCGGCACTCTTTTGCCCCTGCGGCTAACCCCGCGGATGTCGGCGGAACCGTGCCGATAAGACCAACCTTATTTTAAAATATGCTTTCGAAAACCCTGCCTCCTACAGCAACGGCGTGATTCCAACGGTCTCGAGTGCCCCTACTCGATGACCTCGGATGATCGCCAACATTTCCGAAGGATTTCCCCCTTCGGCTCTCGGTGTTCCACAACAACTCGAGACTTGAAGACTTGAAGATTCGAAGATTCAAGAATTAGGTTTAGATGATGCATAGGTAGAATTATTTCAATATGTAATCTTCTTTTCTTCCTTGTTTATTCACTTTGTAACAATATTGTGTCATGACATTGTATCATTCTTCTAATCAATAAAGTTTCAGTTTTATCATTGTTATTTCAAATGTGTATGTATACTGAATGCCATGAGTGATATGAATGATATGCGAATGCACAACAACTTCCCCCCTCACTCTCTAACTTCCGACGTTCCTCGGTAGAATTCGGTCAACTCAGCAGCGCGAGTTGATCGACTTCTACCTCACGCCTCTCTCCACTATTCTGGGAACTAGGGTTCTCACACACATGTCCAACCATACCATACTAGAAAAGAAATATTTTATCTAGTTACTCACGATCACTTATATAGCCCAGTTGGTTAGAGGCGCATAGCTATGTGCACGAGATCCACGGTTTGAATCCTACTCCTTGTTTTTATTTTAATCCCATCGAGCTATGTGCGCGATGGTAAAAGAGTGAGCAAAAGGTAGTAAAATCCAAATAGTAAAAGGGTGACCAAAAAGTAGTAAAATCATAAACGTAAAATTGTTAGTGATGGTAAATGTGTGCCTAGGAGATAGTAAAATCATTTTCAAACGATAGTAATTTAACAGCGGTAGTAAAAGTTTGGTGGGCAATAAATTTATGTTCGGGACACAAAGAAAAGATAGTAAAATCGTGCCAGGTCATAAATGTGTGAATAGAATGTCGTAAATTCCATTACAAAATATAATAATTTCAAGGTACACAAAAATGCCAATAATAAAAACCATTTGAGAATTTACCAGGGGCACGCAGAATATCTAATTCAGCTGCCAAGATTTTACTACCCGGTTGTGCCGATTTTACTGCCCGGTTGTGCTGATTTTACGACCAAACTACCCGTGTGCGTCCGACAAAGAAAACTTACCGTCCAAAACATGATTCTACTATTTGCCACTGCAAGTTTTACCATTTTGAGTAGGGGATTGACGGTAAAACGACACACGAATTTTACTATTGCGGAAAACGAGTGTTACCATCAAAATCAGTTGTGGTGGGTTTTCAACGTTCGGTCTAGCGGCTGCTTTAGATTGGTGTGTTCGGTCAGAGAGTAAAATGCGCTCTCGCGCATATTAGCGCGGCCATATAGCCCAATGTGATCGTCGAGGCTAGATATGGAGTAAAATGCAATCAATGGTACACACGAGCCCTTCATTTGTTAAACTGAAACTAGACATTTCAAGATTAAGGAAATGCTAAAGAATTTGTAGCTAATTTTTTTAAGACAGAATTCTAGTCTGTGGATCAAAATACTAGGAACTAAGAGCTAGGAAAAATCAAAGTGTGGTAGCTCACCTCTCAGATGGGTGTGGGATGGCACGAAGTTAATGATCTGCATCATTGGCGCGCTGCTACAGGGTCCGGAAATGTTTTTGTGTGTCCCTTCCAAGCAATGAAAAGAGACATAAACAAATGCTACAGGTCCGGAAATTTGTGCTTGTAATGAGGGTTGTCAGAAATAAAAAGAAATGAGGGTTGTCATTTAACCAGATATGGATGAAAAGGACTTCAGAGTAAATATATCTTAAACAAAGGATGAATGTAGCACATACTTCTACAAGAACATGAGCTCCATAAGGAATGAGGGGTTCTCAGAAATCAAAATTAAATGCATGCCATTTTTTCAGGAAAAGTAATGTTGAGCAAGGAACTACACATCACTAATAGTAACTAATAGTATTCATGCCTAAAACATCTAGCTATTGTGCATATATCAAATAGCACTCGATATTAAGAAAATATTTACTACTTTAGGACAACCTAGAACAAGAAAAAGTTTGGATACTTAGCAGCAATCATAGTATAAAAGCATTGCCATACATCTATCAGTCAGTGTTGGCATAATAAATATCACTATATGGGTCAACCCACCACATTCTACATGGCGCCCACATTGATAAAAGATCAAGCCAAAATCAAGACAAGGAGGTTAAGAGGCAACCAAATACCATACTTCTTCGCACCTCTCTAGTCCACCATGAACTCATTGACCACTCTTTACCATTTTATCCCTCCACTTCTCATCACACAAAGGTAGTCATAGTCATTTGTCATGGACTCCTTGCTTGTATAAACTCCCCCATGAGGGGATGTAAAATTGAACCCTAAAAATGAGAAATCTTATGGGTGAGGCCTAGAGCTCCAAGTCTCATACGGGACGCTCTAGGAGCGACTTCGGAAAGTCCCGAACAGCCCAAGTCGTTAGCCGAGTCCCACACGAGGCGCCTCTTTCGACATAGGAGTAGGTCGTGCTCTACGAGATGATCGAACATATTCAAAAACATTTAAGTGTCGCATATTGTCGAGTGTACGACGACCTTCTATGTTGTTTCTATAATGACAACGGTTAGTTTCTAAGCATAACACCTATTTATACCCATCACAACTACCTTAATCTGCAGTACCAGAGTCTAGATTGATGTGCTGTTTCGCACAATGGAGGTCTGCAATCAGTTAAGCCACATATTGATCCTTCGTGTTAAGCTGATTCTGATATTTTACTCTCAGAAGTACCATAAGGAGGAGCAAATGACTAGGAACAAACACTATAGTGCTGAAGATAGAAAGCCAATACATTGTATTGCCGTTACTCTTTCTGGTAAGATCATATCAAGTAAGGGACCCTGTATACCTGCAATCCAAGAAAGGAGGACGCGTGAACATTAAGGGACATTGTCGTGATGAAATACATGGTATTTTTGTTCACTGATTGGTATAACGCATTCGACATGGAGGAGCTGAGCAACTCGATCCCCAAATTTATTGAAGAGCGGGTCTCGGGGATGCAATATCTGAATTTATCTGTATGAACAGCAGTCATAAACCAATAACTGAGGACAAAAAATGAGGTGGAGAACTAGCTAACTCTCTTAATCGACAAATTATCTCTAACCAACAGAAACTAGCTTATTATTTGCGCTTCTTTCACACTTTGCTGCTTGTTTTTTGTACCGACACACACATCATCAAGAGAAAAGAAGAAACATAATAGAAATTACAACAAAAAATGACTATCACAAGGCCACACTTAAATCAACACCTAAACAGCTCCTATAACTAACACCAGATCTGTCTCATCAGCAGGAGAGCATGAGAAACATGAAAAAATAAATGAAATCACTAAACCAACCTGTAACGGTGGGATTGGGGCCTAGGCCGAGAGTGGGACGGCAAGCTCTGGGGAGCCGCTGCCAGCGGTAGGAGAGGGAGGCGGTGATGCAGGCTCCTTGAGTGGGGCGGTGGGCTGGGCGAAGGAGGTGGAGGGCTGGGGTGGCGACGGCTGTAGCTAGGGTTTAGGCGCATATCACTTCTCAACGGGAGGGGTCGCGAGATGGAAAGGAGAAGGGATGGGGGGTTTCACCTTAGCGCGCGTGCCAGCGCCACTTTGATTGATTAGATTAATTGGGCCACCTCCAGTATACGCTGACATATTGCTTGCCAGTAACCCCGACACATAGATTGATAGCCTACGAGAGAAACCCCGACACATGGTATGACTGGGAATGTCCAAGGCAATGTCGACATAAGGTTTGTCCGTCAAACGACTTCTGCCGACAGTTAGTTTGTCGGGACCATTGCCGATAGATGGTATGTTGATATTTGTAGACAGATGTCCGACGTTGTCATGGTGTAGTGATTCCTTTTAAATATTTTGTATTAATCTCAGAAATGCAGCAGTAGTTTACACATCCAACCTTTTCAGCAATCTACATGCATGGAATCTACATAGATCTGAAATTTCTGTACAAAGTGATCTACCTTATAGTGATGAGCTGTCGATGGAGACCTACTTATTGCTACATGCAAAAGATGCCTTTCCTC
Source organism: Stipa capillata (assembly GCA_019208055.1). Lineage (NCBI taxonomy): Eukaryota > Viridiplantae > Streptophyta > Magnoliopsida > Poales > Poaceae > Stipa > Stipa capillata. The sequence continues at coordinate 1,054,879 of JAGXJF010004340.1, forward strand.
TTAGAGGGCTATACTGCTCCTAAATTCAATATCGCTTCATGGTTTGAGATAGACATGTTTTTACCATCTTCATTATAGCACGGAATCATTTCCACGTGCTAATAAATCCAACTCAATAGTATCACCTTGTCAAGAATATAGTCAATATGATTTTAGATTTGACCGTCACTAAATTATTAATTCATTTTTAATACCTAACATGCATAAAAATGGATTAGAAGAAACTAATAAATTGGTTTATCACGAAAAGTATAGTGATGCATGGAATAAAGGTATAAAATATGCGAATCTCAAAGCGAAAACTAAGGATTGATGCAGAGGGCTCGATGCATGCCCACCCGGGGTAGAAATCCAAGCTCGTTACTATATATATTGCTGCAATATATAAATTTCCGTAGTTTTGGTTAGTAACTCAGAATGAACGAAATTGGATCAGGTTGGTAGCTAGATAGAACAATGTAGGTTAACACATGCACGTTTTTCCTCTTACTGGATGTTTAGTTTAGTGTACTGAATGTACGTACCATTGGCCAATCAAGAGCTAGCCCAACTGGCCAGCTAATGAGCAATTAATTAAGTAAAATGTTAACTTTTCTTTTTTTAACTATTGGTTTAGCTCCTTTTATCCTTAAGCTATTTTTGGATTCACCTAATTCCCTAAACTATTTAAATTGTGATCACTTTGCTCCCTTGTCGGTTTCTAGAATGACAAAATCATACCTTAATTTTTTAAATTAAACTTTTCTTCATACACATAAGCTGTGATGTGAAATATACATTTAATTTTTTGTTCAAGATTATGATAATTTATTATCTGTGAAAAAGAAACAAATTTGTACAGAAATAAATTTGCATAGGTTGTCATAAATTGCTATATTTTTGACCAAAATTTACAAGTATATACCTCACCTATAACCTAGGTGTATGGATTTTTTTAGATTTTTCAAAACTTCTAGATTTGATTTTTCCCTTTAGAAACATAATAAGGGATAAGTGCTCTCAATTCAAATAGTTTAGAGAGTTAAGCGAGTTTAAAAATAGTTTGACAAGTTAAAATGAGCCAGACCTATAGTTTGAAAGAAGAAAGTGGACCTATTCCATTAATTAACATGCGTATCTTTGCTCTCCTTCTGTCAAAGTAAAACATAAGTGGCACAAAATGCCTCAAAACCCTAGCCCTGGCCAAGGCCATTACTTTCCACGTTAGGTCTAGCCTGCCCATATCCTACCTGCGTCCTCCTCAGCCATGCACATGCATGGTGAGACATGCCATGCTACCCAAATCATCACCACCATTGTACCTTCTTGTGTATATATATTCCTCTCCTCTTTACGCCTGTTGCACACACACTACACTAGCTCTTACATGCACTGCAGTACTCCCTCTGATCTCCTCTCTTCTCCTTCCTCCAGCTGTCAAGACTATGGTAGGCAAGACACAGCACCATGCCTCCTCCTCCCTCGTGCCGGAGCAGCTCAACCTCTTGCACAGGGCCAGGGGCTCCCCGGACGGTGGCATCGGCGGCGGCGGCGGCCGGGGCTCGCAGCTGGGCCAGTGGAAGTGCAGGCTGCTCGGCTCCCTGGGGGGCCTCGGCCGCCCCCGGCGCGCGCGCTGCGTCGTGTGCCTCCAGGTGCAGCACGTTACCGGGCTGCCACCGGCCGTGGAGGGGCGCGGCGTGGTGGTCGGGTGGAGGAGCAAGGGCGGCGAGGGGGAGCACACGGCGCCGGCGCGGGTGGCGCGGGGCGCGGCGGCGTTCGACGAGGTGTTCCTGCACTACTTCAGCGCGGGGGGCGCCACGCTGCGGAGCTTCACCGTGTGGGCGGCGCTCGTGGATGCGGCGAGCGGCGGCGGGGACCTCGGCGCGTTTCCCGTCGATCTCGCTGAGGCCGCCGCGGCGGAGAGCTCCAACCCGAGGTTCGGCGGCAAGGCGCTCAGCTTCCCACTCGGCGGGGCGGTCGCCGGTGCGGTGCTCACTGTCAGTGTCTACTGTAGAGTGATGGAGCAGGAGGAGATTCATGGGGCCAACGGTACGTACGAAACTAATATCACGCAAATGCTAAACAAATTCAACAGCAAATTGAATTCTACCAGCTATTTTCTTCGAGATCCAAATCTTTGCTGATTCATATATACACATGTGATATATATATGTTCATGATTAACAAGAGGAAGAATTTTATACGCCTAGTTTGATGGTGATCATGCTGCCTCACCTCGTGATGACTTAATTATTATATCAGTTATAGTTTGCATACTTACATTATACGGTGCACGTACGTTCATCTGTAACAGGCCATGCACGGGAGAGGAAGAACAAGGGCAAGAGCTCCTACGCCTCCTGCCTGCCGGACCTGAGCTGCCTCCGGAACCAGCCAGCGGCGGCGGCGGCATCGGGCTCCGCGCGGCGGGCGGCGTCGCTCCGGTCGGACAGGGGCGGGTTCATCACGATCGAGAACTCGGCGGCCGAGATGGACGGCGGCGGCGCGTTCGGGCGCGTGGAGGTCGACGACGAGGAAGGCGCGGGGTTCATCACCATGGAGAAGGGCACCATCTCGTCCCGGTCCCGGCGGACGCTGCCGCCCGGTGACAACGACGACGACGTTACCGGCGTGCCGGAGGAGGACGAGAAGCCGTGCCTGTTCATGGAGCTGTCGGGGGACGCGGCGGCGTTCGACGTGGAGAAGGTGGAGGACGAGTTCCTGGCGATGCTGGAGGACAAGTACTGGATGATGAGCAAGAGCAAGGAGATCGAGAAGGGCCTGAGCGTGAGCCTGGACATCGGGCTGGACCTGGACTCGCTCATCAAGGACGCCGAGATGGAGCTCGCAAGGGCGGAGCAGGCGTGGAAAAGCAAGGTCGGCGCCGCCATCGTCGAGGAGGAGGAGTACAAGGAGCTCGTTAGGAGGTGGAGCGCCAGGGAGCTCACCCCCACCTCCAACTCCGGCTGCCCCTGGGGCTTCGGCTTCGGCAGCCCAATCTAATCACCGCCACTACATTACACTCCATCCTACTGATCACTGTGTTACATGACTCATGCAACATGAGTAATTAAGCCTAAGTAGTACGGAGTATATTAAATATTAATTCCTGTAATATTGGAAAGGCAAAAGAAACAGGGATCATAAATCTTTTGTTTGCTTCGTGATCATAAATCGTTTGTTTGCTTCGTTGCTATCCTGTTCCATGTGTGAGCACCTGCACTATAACCTTAGGACAAAAGCAAAGCGTACAAGCTCTTGGCCGCATGTACAGCCAAATGCGGCCAACCTGGTGGGAATGTCTCGAATAATTGAGCATAGCAGCATGGGCATATGGGGATCCACGAACAGGGCAGGTCCCCACAGGCTACATAGCAGCAGCTCCTTTCACGCTAAGAAGGTGTTTGGAAAAAGCTGCAACCCAACCAAACATCCCGTTTTTCAGCAATTTTTGCCAACGATAGCTGTAGGCTTTGCAGTGCAAATTTAGCTGTTTGAAAAAGCTACATTTTGTCAGCTTTTTTGCAATGTGCTGAAACTTCAGTGCTCATTTTTCAAAATGTTGTAAATGGTTTGAATCAACCAAAAGCCATATGTTCACTTTGAAACAGTCACAGCAGTTTTTCTAGACAGCCAGCCGATAGTAATTTTGTCAACAGCCACAGCCCAACCGAACAGAATTGCTCACAAGTTTCAATCATATCAAGCGTGTATCCCGAGTCTGCAGGTTCCAAAGAAATAACTGTGACTGAAGATCGAACAGAATTGAGGTCAACCAGTACCAGTGAATCATTGGGGTGAATGAATTCCACGTGTGGTTATTTTACACAGCATACTGCAAAAACACTGGGGAATAGCGTGTGGAATTATGTCACTGCCTCCTAACTAGGATTATACAGGTGTTACATCATAAATTTCAAAAGACCAAATTGCTTCCAAAAAATTTGAAAGCCAACTTATAGTGATGGCTGCCAATGGCCCCTCTATGCTAAAGAGCTGGCTAAAGAAAATGGTTTGTGTACAGGTACAACAAAATCAAGCAATCTACCTGGCCCTGGATCTTGAAAACCTGCAGGGCCTGCTGCCAACAATTGAGCGTACGTGTCGACAGGAGTTCATCCAGTCATTACTTGGAGCTACTTTGTAATGGTGATGTGATTTTCCAGATCCCACACCACAATCTTCCCATCCAGTCCTACAATCGCGAGGCAAGGGATGTCAAGACATTATTCAAACACAAAACTTGAAGAGCTAGGAGAGGTCAGTTTGATATATTTTAAACCTGATGTGCTGAACCGTTTGACAACACTGTCGCTCCCTTTCCTCAAAGGTACGATACAACTGAGAATATACAGAAATTGTAGGTATATATCAGAGATAAGAGCACATCATAGGAACTGCAAAAGGGTGAAAACAAGGAACCAGGGACCATACGTTATGCAATTCTCATGAGCACCGCCACGAGGTTTCGATGGTTCAACAGTATCACTGCTTGTCCCTTGCTTTGATTGCCCATATAGCTTTCCAAGGGCTTCAGAGAGCTGAAACATATATTTATTCAGTATTAGTTCCTGTGTATCGATGAGCTCTTTTATCTCGGATAGTCACATGTCAACGATCAGGAGTACAGAGGCCATAGCCAGTCATTTCTTGTAGTAGTGGTAGCAGAGTGCAAAGACAAAGTAAAACCAGCTACCATGTGCTGGCCGGCTAGTACTAGTTTGTAGTTTTCCTTCAAGTTATTATTCCTAACAGGTCAAAAACAGAGAGGTTGACATCTAAATAGGCTAAACACACCATGGCCCATATTGTTCATGTATGCACCCATGCATGCACTCAGCAACTAATTTAACCTGCACTCGGCCATTCAGTAAGAGTTGGTTCACCTTCTACAAATGCTAGACAGAACAACCTCATGAACACAGAGTAAATAGCACCCACATATAACAGCATACATCAGCGAGGCATAATTAACATAAAGCCCCTACTAACATGAATAAATGCGAGGGAGGAAGAACTGAAGAGAGACCTGTGAAGCTTTTGACGTTGATGGGGTAACTTTCCTTTCATCCAAATATCTGACAAAACTCCTACAAGAGACAAATATACATATTGGAGATTGTGGCCACAAAAGTCTAAAGACTTAGGTATCAAACCTGAAAGTCAAGAATTGCTAGCATATCCTATAATTCAAGAAGGGTTACCGATCAAATGATTGAGCAATGGAATAATTTGCTAAGGTACTATGAGATTAAATGAATTCGCCAAGTGCCTTAAAGTTGAAGCTAGCAATTTACATGGTCTTTAAAGGAAGCAATGACTCACTTTAAAGCACTACCAGAATGAAAAGAAAACACAACTAGTTCAACAAAAGAGTTGCTATGCACATCTTTCCTTACCACAATCCAGTCTCATCTGCTTGAAAGATCAGAGGATTGCAGTCAAATCCAACACCAATCGCCATCCTTTCAGAAAGGAAAAGAATCTGAAGATTTGAAGAGTTCACTCAATATTATGAAATGTGGAGATCATCACATGCAACTAAAATACTAGCAAAAGGGAAAATGCTGACCCACATCACGGAGAGGCAGATCACGCAGTGCCAAGTTTTGTGCAGCAGGTGACGCTTCAACATCATCAATGAAATAAATCATGGAACTGTGCCCTGGCAATCAAACAACAGCAATCAATTCAATGTCTATAAAAGTTCGGATGGAATCTGCAAATATTAGAGACTCTGAATAAATATATCGGAAGGTCAATGGTCTCATGAGGGAACCCAAATCCAGTTGGAAAGAACAAAAAGAAAAGAAAACTTGAAGATGCCATCATAATCTCAACAGGGCTTAAAACGTGTGAGTAGAAAAGGTGCACTATGGAGAAGGCCTAAAAGAGCTTTCATTAATTGGAATACAATATTATTATTTTTTGCCAGAAGTTCAACTACCACATCAAAAGGGATCAGCATATGTCAGTAGAAATAAAAAATAGAATAAAAGCCGAAGAAGATGATGAAAACCCGCCGCAAGTAATATTATAAGTCAGAGAACAGTTATTACGCATGCCAAATGGCTGGTGAAAAGTAACACAAATTAATGGCACTCTTATGAACAAGAAACTAGTAGGAGCGAAGACCTGCATAGGCCAATGTTTTTCCACTTGGTGACCACCTTACACCAAATGCCCAAGTAGATGAAAGATCAAGTTGGGCAATTTGCTGCATCCAAATACGAGAAAATGTTACAAGCACGACCAGCCACTTGAACAGAAAACGACAATACATCAATAACAAATACTGTAACATAGTCTTGTAAAACATTCTGAGTCATAATTTGTTTGTGAACCAGCAGATGAATTATTGTTTTTAAGTTGTAGATGAGGTGCAAAGTGCAAACAAAGTTGATACATGTGACATAACTTGGTTATTATTGGTAAGCCATAGATGTTCAATTGCATGTTATTAGTCTAATAACCCAACAACGAAATGGACAAGCAAATTTGAATATCGCGAAGGGGCATACTGCGAGATGCATATTTACATTCCAACAGACAGCATATTATGAACTAATGGATCAATAAGTAGCAGATACCTCTCCGAATTTCCAATCAATAGAGCTGCTCGCTTGTGATCCCCTGATCAGAAAGAAAAAAAGTAAGTATGAGACAACTAAAGCATTTGGAATATCCTGATAGGTATAACAATGGCAAGTTCCACCTTGTGTCTACACCCTTGATGAAAGTGGAGAATACTCTGCATTTACCATCAGTAGATGTTGTTGCGAGATGCATCTGAAGAAACATGAAAGCAGACAAACCAACATTACATCAAAGGTCTTGAGTATACATGACAATACCAATTCCTACAGAGATAGTGAACATCTACACCAAACAGAATTGCATCAAGTTCTTCCATCATCTTTATGATGTCAATGTGAGATATGCATCTCACAAGTGCCAGATACACCAGGAATTAACACAACCATAGCAAATGTACACCATAAATAATCGTGCCTCATGTTTCCCTACCGAAGATTCGTGTTACTTCAAAGAGACGCAATACTATGCTCACATTGTTTGGATGCCACGCGACACTGGTGACAGAAGATTCATGCTTCTTCCTAATAATCTTGCTAATCCACCTGTAGCAGAAGGCAGGATGAAAACAGTTATAAGAATGCATATCGGAAGTGAAACATCAACTTCACTAATTGCATGAAAAGAAGAAAACACTCTCATCAATTAGGACTCTGGGAATAACTAATAAAAATACGAAATCCAAAAATAGAACACAACTAGTGGAAGTGGCAGCGACCAATACCAGTTGTTTTCTTGTTCATAATAGCAAATGCACACAGACTTAGCACCACTTCCCACAGCAAACTTATTTTCTGCAAAAAAATGCACAAAACAATTTAAAGGGCACAGAACATAGTTATGCAACAAAGAAAAAAAGCTGCTACTCGAAACATGCATAGTGTTACCAACAAAGTATGACAGCAAGGCTGATATAGTCTGAGTAAGAAATGCATCTGCGCATCTCATGTTCAAGCATCACAGGCCTGAGGAACTTAATATTTTTGCTCAGATAAATTAGGGTACATCATGACAGAACTACACATGTTTCACTTGTGGTTGGTTGCTCGGTAGTTAATGTCAAGCTATGTTCTACCATGGGAGCCAAGTGATCAGAATCAACTAAGAAATATAAGTTCAAAAGAGATACTGTGTGAGAAAAAATGAGAAGCCATATACACTTGGAGAATTTGATCAATCAGAGACAAAAAGAGAGAAATTCGAACATGTTTGTAATAGAAGTATGAAGGCGGGCTATTAAAAGAACCTTTTGGGCTCCATTGAACACATAAAGCTGCACGATTCAGCTTGAGAATAACAAGGGTAGGTACCCAATCTTGCCCTTCTTGTGTCCAAACATATCTGCAGGTAATAAAAGGAAAAAAAGGAAACAAGCATGTATTTGTCTTCTTTTGCACTAAGAAGCATGATAGATTTGCTTGATCAATAGAATTAAGCCTCAATGTATACTTACGAATTTCTATCATGTGAAACTGTCACAATTTTGTTGGACGATCTACTCCAATCTATTCCAGACACTATTTGATCATGCTACAGGATACAGCAATAGAAAGAAAATAAGATAAGGATTACATACTGATTTAACACTAGCAAATGAAAATATTTCATGAGAGAAAGCTCAAGTGTGGATGCTATGGCACTTGTAAGACATAAACAGGAATGTTTACCTTTGAAAGAACATGAAGTTTCTCCCACTTGTCCGTAAAAAACTTATAGATATGTACTTCATTGTTATTTGGACAAAACGCAATCACTGGAAGAGAGAAAAGGTTGACAGTCAAGTTCAAGACCAGCTAACTCGGCACATGCATTTATAAATTGTAAAATGACAAAACTTGTGAGATAATTAGCAGTATTAGAAGGCGATCGACATTACAAGCGGATTGTATCGTACTGCTGTGTTTTTTCCTGCGAACAATTGAAGCTACAACATATACCACGCAGCAACTAGCTAGTAGCAGAAAGACATATTTCCAAACTATTTACAGAAGCACAAGGGCTAGTGCTAGGTAGGTGTATCAATATGTGCGTCGGTACAATTCACAAAAGAACACTAAATTGTGTGGTCAAACTTGCCATTTTGTTCTAAAGTATCCAAATCCACTGACTGACTTAAAATTCTCTATTACACATAGTGCCTCACACTTGTGAGAAGGTCCCCGAGCATGAACATTGAAAGCTCTTGCGAATGACCCATGGGACCTAGGACTATAAACCTGATACAGTATTACCAAAAGCGGCGTAACACAGCATTTATCTTGCACCATCCCACGACCCATCATACATCACGAAAATGCTCACCACGCCGAAGCAGGCAGGAAACACACCGCACATGAATCAAAACCCAGAGAGGACCACTCTACGAAATAACGCGGCCTCCGATTGTTCCTTCCTCGAAACAGGCCGGGATTAACATTCGACATCGGATGATTGGAACGGTTACCCCGCGAGCTTGACCGGAACCCTAGGAACCGCCAATCGGACGCGGTCGTGGCTATCCTAGGAGGCTAGGACGGGCGCGGCGAATTCAGGACCAAAACAAAGGGCCGTGAGATCTAGAGGGTAGGGGAGAGGGCGGGGAGGAGGAGGAGGAGGAGGGGGGGGGGATTACTGGAGTGGTCGGGGCTCCATGCGTGGCAGGTGATGCACTCAGCGAACTGGTGGATCGCCGCGGCGGCCATGGTGGGAGGAGGAGCGCGAGCACGGCGGCGAGGCTGGAGAGGCGGAGGGGGGAGTGGTCGGGGCTTGAAGCAATTGTTAATGGAGAAGTGGAGGCGAAGGGAAGGGAAGGCAGTAGCGCACTAGCGCTAGACCACCATTCACTAGGCCGGCGAATCAATGGCGCACGCCCGCGGCCCACCACCCCACCACTGGTCCCACTTATCAGTCCCAATGCCTCTCTCTGCCTGTTCATCACTCCTACCACTTGGCTACCACGTAGGATCATCCTTCTTGCTTCCATCATTCCATGTGTGATAGCAACAGGGTAACTTCTTTCTTTTCGATCACGAGCTAGACGCACACGTACAAGCACATCACACGAGAGCCCTTTGTACATATGTAGTTCTGTGAATCTCACGAAATTCTTACTATGATTTGCTTGCATGTGTAACTTTCCTCGGCTGTCTCTCGACATTTCGACATCCAAGTTTAGCATAGCAAGTTTCCTACGTTAGTATGTTCCATACATACATTCATTTGCCTTCATCGTAAAGTGGTTATGGCTCCCATTTTCACATGGAGTGGCATTTCTCTTTGGACAGAAAAGGTTACGACAAGAATAAGAATCTCATGTAACTTCGTACATTCGCTACCTTTGTGCTCCACTACGACCAACGGAATATTGGCTAGCAATCATGGTTCCTCCATGGTAGCCAATTGGCCCTTCTTTCATCATGACGTCTATCATTCTCTGTACGCTTTTGCGTACTAGAAAAATCATAGCCAGTTAACGATGGGGGAGAGAGGGGAAAAAAGGGAAACAAATGGACCTGCGTGGTATGGGCTGGACGGGAGTGTGGCCCATAGGTCGATCTGTTTGGGCCAGTCCAAGAGGCCCACCTACGTGGACCGGTCTGGTGGGCCGGCCCACCTATTAATTTTGATATTTTTCTTAAATTTTAAAAATAGTTTAATTACAAAAATATACCCTGATAATCTTCAAATTTGTTCTACCGTCCATCAAAAGTTCATGTATATCATATACAATATTCATATAGCTCGTGAAAATTGTACTGATAAATTAGAAAAAATGTTTTATATTTAAATATTTGTCAAAATATGTTTCAACTTCCATGAAAAATATTCATTTAACTCATGAATTGTTCCGTATTTCAAAGATGAACTTACTAGTGTTAATATTTTATATTTTTATTCAAAACAATAAAAAAATCACTACTGAAACAAGTTGTATTTATTGGTGAACAAAAAACATATCATCTGAACATTCTTTTACAAAAGTTAACACGGCAGAAATATATATTGATGAAACACATAAAGAAATTACAACAAAAAATTAAAAAAGGGGAGAAAATAAAAATTAAAAAATGAAAAAGAAAAGAAAGAACGAAACAGAAAAAGGAAACAAAGAAAACGTCTCAGACCTGCCCAAGCGAGTGGAGGGTGGCCTGGAGGGTGTAGAGAACATCTTTATTTCCCTTGACGAGCGGGATATAGGATCTCCGGGTCGTCTCTTTTGTCAGTTTTGTGGCATCTACTGTTCGTTGCATCGAACATATGTTTGGCCATCTGGACAAGGCATTTCACGTAGCTGTCACGTGCAGACAGAGAAGAGGAGCGGTTGCCTAGATCCGGGTCTGACCCTGACCATGCACAGCGCAGCGAGCATAAAAAAGGGGCAACGCATCACATGGTGCAAGGGCTCTCGAATCTTTGGCTCCTTTGGCTTTGCACTGCAAGGCCGCGTCACCACCCACGTTACATATTTGGCATCGCACCGTGCATTGCTCCAAGATTTGCTGTCTCGTTCAGTGCTTCAGTTTCTTTTTCCATGTGTGAATGAGAGAGGTTCAGTTAACATAACATGGCAGACAGGCGAGTGTTAGTGTGTTACGCTACGATACATACACATTAGAAAAATATCAGTGGCCGGCCAGCCGGCCGGCGTCGCCTTGTTTCTATCTGGGTCGACTCGCTCGCCGGCGAGAGGGTGCCGGGGCCCACAGAAGCCAGGAGGAGAACGAGAAACGCTTTTCCTTTTCCTTTTCCTACACACACGCACGCCTACCTGTCAGTTTCCCGAGATGCCTTCCTTCGGGGCCCACATGTCAGTAAGCCGATCGATCCCCGGTGATCCACTTCCCCCGGCAACCGCTGAACGCGGGGCCCGCTTCCGTTGTCCCCACATGGCATCCGCCTAGAAGAATAGCACCTGTTCAAGCCTGTTCCGTGAGATTGACACGTGGGCCCAGTACAGCCCGGTCCACCTGTCCGTCTTGTGGGGACGCCACGTACGCCTGGGCGGGCCGTGGAGTTGAAATAAGCCACACCCACACCGCACCGCGCAGCACCTCGTCACTACCACCTTCTTCTCTTGATCTAAACCATCTCGACCGATCGGAGCAGCGCGGCGCGCCGCCGAGGTAGAGGAGGACGAGGATGAGCAAGATGCAGTACAACAACCTGGGGCGGTCGGGGCTGCGGGTGAGCCAGCTCTCGTACGGAGCGTGGGTCACCTTCGGCAACCAGCTCGACGTTAAGGAGGCCAAGTCCCTCCTCCAGGCGTGCCGCGACGCCGGCGTCAACTTCTTCGACAACGCCGAGGTCTACGCCAACGGCCGCGCCGAGGAGATCATGGGCCAGGCCATCCGCGACTTGGGGTGGCGCCGCGCCGACGTCGTCATCTCCACCAAGCTCTTCTGGGGCGGGCAGGGCCCCAACGACAAGGGCCTCTCCCGCAAGCACATCGTCGAGGGGCTCAGGGGGTCGCTGAAGCGGCTCGACATGGACTACGTCGACGTGGTGTACTGCCACCGCCCCGACGCCACCACGCCCATCGAAGAAACGGTGCGCGCCATGAACTGGGTCATCGACCAGGGCTGGGCCTTCTACTGGGGCACATCAGAGTGGTCGGCACAGCAGATCACCGAGGCGTGGGGGGTCGCCAACCGCCTCGACCTCGTCGGACCCATCGTCGAGCAGCCGGAGTACAACCTCTTCTCCCGCCACAAGGTGAAAACTCTGTTCTACTGCCGCTATTCTTAATTTGATCTGTAATTAGAGAAATCATTCCATGAATGGTACTGTACTAGTACTGTGCTACCGATGATGCGTTGGGTTGGTTGGATACATGGATCGATGTGTACTTGATGGATCTTTGACTCGTCAGTGCCAGTCCTCTCCGACGTTTTCATTTCCCAAATACCCGTTCGTTGAAATTTGAAGGGAATAATTTGATTTAATGCTACTACAGTTGTTGCTGCTCTAGCTCATGGTACAGTGAGTTGGATTAGGTCCTTTTCTGCGTGACATTAATTTGGCACTTAGATTAGGTAGACTTGGTAGTAGGAGAGGAATTTCCTCTTAGAGATCAATAGATAAATTGACATTTGGTCTTTACCCAACAGAAAAAAGACACCACCTGTCCTTGCCATTGTTGATCAACATATTCAATTGACTGGTGCCTGCTTCCTGGTTAGCTCAATAAGCTGGTTAAGTTAGATTCACCTAATTAGTGGGTGCGATAGTGTGGACGGGAAGTGAATTCAAAATTTCAAACTTGGTACATTTATAGTATACTATAGAAAAGAAGCATTTTGTCTTACTTATCCAATAATAATCTTTTGAGTGAGTATATGATCTGAAGTTATATACAATTGCAACTCATACTATAGGTAATTCTGACTTGTAAGTTGTAACACTCCCCATGCTTCATTTTCATGTTAGACAAAGTAAACATTACTAGTATTTGGCAACTTCATTAGGACTGCTTATTGTCATGTGCCATGCAGATTTCTTTAAGCGGTACTTTCCAGAATCTTATTATGTCAATGTATTTTCGAATTTCAGGGAGTCTAAAGGGAACCAATGTGGACTTGAAAGATTTTGAGTTGCAAACCAGCAACAGATTTTCCACTCGATATTGTAAACATAGTAGTTCACTCTAGTCTATGAAATGATCAAATCCTATTTGTTACATGCCTAATTGCCTATTAGAAGATCACTCACTAATATGAACCATTCTGATATGAAACTGCCAAAGCACACATTTAGAATCCTTGGATATGTTAGTTGTGTCTGTTTGGAGTTTGTTTCTTATTTTGCAGTAAACTATCGTTGGTATTCAGCTGAGCATGTATGTTCCCTGCTTTTATCAACAATGTGCTGTGGAAATGTTTTCCGGAAGATTAGTCGAAACTGTTTATTGTGTCCAGGAACTAAGTAACACTTTGTATTTGTGCAGGTTGAGTCTGAGTTCATACCTCTTTACAGTACATATGGCATTGGGTTGACTACATGGAGTCCTCTAGCTTCAGGAGTTCTCACTGGAAAATATAGCAAAGGAAATATACCTGCTGAAAGTAGGTTTGCCCTAGAAAATTACAAGGTAATTTTGGAAACTTTGTCCCTGTATTACACACCCGTATTCCTGCTTTTCCTCTTAACTGGATTTAGAATATCTATGTCCTCTCCTCACAAGAAGTCCTTCAAAATAATAATGTCAATTCTCCACAACATAGTATGACATTGTTATAACTGAACAGCTTGTGTAGCAGCTATTAGTATGAGTTCTGCTTTTCTGTTACTTATGCTGATTTAACTCGTATGTCTGCAATAGTTGATCCATTCCGAGTAGGGCTTATGGAACCTGCCCCTAACAAATACATCCATACTATCATTTTTCCCTATCCAATGTGTATTTCTGAAATGATCCTAAGATTAGAGTTTTGTTTCTCTTTCCAGAACCTGGCTAACAGATCTCTGGTTGACGACACACTCCGGAAAGTGAATGGGCTAAAACCTATTGCTTCTGAACTTGGTGTTTCAATGGCCCAACTTGGCATCGCCTGGTGTGCATCGAACCCCAACGTCTCATCTGTGATTACTGGAGCCACTAAAGAAAGCCAGGTACATTACACTCACTTGTGTTCTGCAGAACATAAATTATCTTCACAAGTAAGATGCCAATGTTTCTGCAACAAAGAATGTTAACCTGACTTATGGCAACCGCATGAACAGATTGTCGAGAACATGAAGGCTCTTGATGTTATTCCCCTGCTCACCCCCGAGGTTCTTGAAAAGATTGAGGCGGTAGTCCAAAGCAAGCCAAAACGCACTGAATCGTACAGGTGAAGTGATTTATCAGTGTGCAAGGTGGTGTGCTGGGGATTCAGCATTCATTTGGTGGATTTTTAGGCAATATTTATCTCCAGTATCCACCGATTTATCAGTGTGTAGTTGGGATATCCAGTGTGTACTCTTCGCTGAAAGATTTCTCAAGTGGACCACTTATCAGTGATTGATACTTCAGACACTAGTCTATTCTGTGTGTATTCTGCATTTCTTGATGGCATCTTTTGTGATTCCCGGAATGTTCTGCTTGGACCATTGCCGCGTTGTTGTAATGACCTGTTCTCCTGCCATTGTTTACGAGCATCCAAACGTGTTGAGGACTGCCAATCTGGAGCGTGTCCCTGGTTCTTTCTTCTTGGTTGAGCTGCAAGATTTTAATGGCAGGCAAGCCAGTACCATAGCTATGCTTTAAACTTTTGTTTGGATGTTGAAGCTCTGCTAGTCTTTGGAGGATGCCCAGGAGTAGAAAAAACGGTGCTATCTGCTTCGTTCAGGAATTTTGTTCTCAATGTTTTGGAGGACGCGGGAGATGAAATGTTTGCCATGAAATTCCTGCCAGAAGCACATGCGTCTGCCATTTCCAAGTTGCGGACGCTGCAATCACGCAGTAGGCGTGTGCTTTCTGCCTGGCTCTGTGCGGCAGAGGAAATGTGGCTGTTTGATATGGTTCGCACGCGGTCGCATCTGCTCATCACACCACCATTGCGGCACGGTTGGTTCACAGACATGAATTGGCAAAGGTACCAATCAGCATTCTCTCCCAGGAGTTCTCTCTACATTTTGTCTTCCGAAGTTCACAACTCAGAACATAATAGGTGCTAGTGCACACAAGATGATCTAAACAATAGGATTCATACTTATGCCAGAAAAATAAACCATGCTCGCGCTGATCAATAGCGTAAACAAAAGAGAGAGAAAAGGGAGAACAACGTGCAAAAGCACAAGAAAAATAGCTCAGAGGGGGGCACCAGGAGGCAAAAATAGAATTAAGAACAGATAGTGGTGTGACTCTTTCTTAGCATCTGCTATTTTAACTAGACAGAAGTAATCAAACAACTATGCCAGAGACATTGGCTGCTCTGGTGTGCTGTGGAACACGTTCGAAGCTTCACCAGCGGTATAGCTCTTCAGCAAGCTCATTGTGTGCTCTCATGTTCTGCCTCTTGTTGAAGCTGCTGTTCTGTGGATGGCTTGAGGTCGTGGCCCTGCGGTAGAATATCCGGCAAAATGACTGCAATGCTGAAAGCATGCTAGTGGGAAAACAACGAACTTGAATTCTCTAGATTCAGTTTGATAGCTTATAGAAACAACAATGGTCAATTCTAATTAAGACTTCCGTCAAATGTCTAACTACACCTTGACCATAGGAGGGAGGGGGAAAAGAATCTAACCAAGACCATTGGCATCTGATGTCCTCATGATCCTAAGCCTCTTTACAGATCCAACAAACATTCTGCACACACGGAAAACACTGTTGTAAACCATCTGAAGAATTACTCCAAGGAACTTGGGAAATTTCTAAGTACAAAATTTGGAAGTGCTGAGCTTCTCGTAGATGCTAGTGCAGAGAGCTTACTCCCAAGGGACATCTCCAACAAGCATCCAGTCCCCATCCCTGTCTTCATATGTGAGCTGATATTCGGATGAGTTGTCTAACAGCTTCAGAGATTTCGTACTATCTGACAATGCAAAGATGAATATAATTAAAGTTTCATGAATAAGATGAATAAAAACGTTATTAAAATCTTGAAAAAGTGTACTGTATTTGCAACTATGCCACTTCTTAAGTAGTATGCATGCGTAGAGATATTGAACTGCACCACCAATGCGACTCCACTGCCGTAACTATAGCACCATAAATTCTAATACGGTAGCATTGAATTGACAAATCAACATAAGTGCTATGACAAGTCTTGCAACTGGCTCTCATTGTCTCACCATTACCATTTGTAGCAATTTTTAAGTAATGATTTATATGAATATAAGATCTATACCATTTAGCTTGATCGTGTGATCTGAATATTCGTGTAACTACAAACTACGTAAAGTAGAAGTCCCGGTTATGGCTTACTGGAAGCGCAAAGACCGACAGACGGCTTCGTGAACATGATCTCAAGGGCTAAGGCAAGGGTCTTGTATGAGCGATGGGCGTTGAGATCCACCTTCCTCCCAATGACCTCCCCATCCATGTTCACCTTCACCCATCCAGGTACCCGTCCCTTCTTCTCGCTCTCCTCCCTGTCTTTGTGCAAATCGGACGCATCGGCGGCAGTCTTCTTAGTTTCGGCCTCTGAAGCATTGTCTTTAGCCTGACTGAACAGGCTGTTCATCCTGAACGTTCTTATGGGTGGCCATCCCACCACTCCGAAGCTGCAGCCAAACCGAGAAGAGTAGCGTGGATTAGTTGAGACCAAGTTGATACGGGTAGCTCAGCAAATCAGGTAATACTGATATCATGTTCCTTGTTTCACACACAATCTTAGTACAATATTGATTGCACTTTTGTCGAACAAAAGTGTTGGTATCTGCACAGAATGGCAAATCAACCACCAGAGATCTTCTTTTCATTCTTGCTAACACTCTTTTGGGAAGTGTAAAGTAACCAGTACAAGTGTAAAGCTCAAAGCTTCAGATAGTAAACATTTCGCAAATCTTTCTAAGGGCTCTGCAGGATTCTGATAGGAATCAGCGATTAACAGGTGCAGTGATGCAAAATTGGTAGCTTTGGCAGAATGGAACATACTTTTTTACACTGTTACACAAGGCACCAAGTATTAATTGCTAGCAAAGAGACAAGGAAGAAGCAGTTGGAGTTGCTCATGCTGCTCACCTCTGTGGGTGGCCGGAAGCAATCGTCCCCGGCGAGGCGGTGGGAGTGGGGCCCTCGTCCGCCTTGGCCCTCTTGCTCGCCGCC
The DNA here is from genome assembly GCA_019208055.1 of Stipa capillata. Taxonomy (NCBI): domain Eukaryota; kingdom Viridiplantae; phylum Streptophyta; class Magnoliopsida; order Poales; family Poaceae; genus Stipa; species Stipa capillata. The sequence goes on from JAGXJF010004340.1 coordinate 1,072,178, forward strand.
GCGGCCCCAGCTGCCGCCGCAGGGGAGGACGACGACACGGAGGAGTCCGGGGACAGCGCGGGTGGCTGCAGGTCCCTGGCCGTCAGGATACGGCACGGCGCTGGCGCCGGTGCCGGCTGCTGCTTCTTGGACCCGAGGCTGAGCCCCAGCTCGAGCTCTTCCTCCTCCTCCTCCTCCTCCTCGCCAGAGTTCTCCGCCACCTCCTCCGCCGGGGCTGGAGGCGGTTCGCCGGGGGCGAACGCCGCCGCGGTGGGCCCTGCTCCTCCTCCTCCTCCCCCTCTCATCGCGCTGCTCTGGTTTCTTGGCTCTGTGTGAGTGAGACACCTCGAGAGGGAAGAAAAGGAGAGAAGGCTATTATTACCCGAGCTAGCTGAGCTGAGCGGGGAGCTGAGTTCTGGGTATGCGTGTAGGTGTAGTGTAGGAAGCTTTCGCCTCCTGCCTTACTGATATGTGGGGCCTGGGTTGCCGGGCTGGGCTTTAATTGCTAAGGAGCACTCGAGCTCCTCTATACTCTGTTTCATAAGATATTTTCCACTGATTCAAACCTTTAGAAAAATTATAATTTTCCTACGATGCAATCAATCTCATACAATTCAATAAGTAATAACGCTGAATTTGTTAATTTTTTTGTTTCTGCATTTTTAGAATCCTACATATCAAAGGGGCCCTAGTGTGGATAATATTGAGAATTCACTAGGAAGATAAAAACGGAGGATAAAAGATTGGGGATGTTGAGGTTACCCCATAAATTTAATGAGATGGTTAAAAATATCAAAATGACCATATGAATGCATTTTCCTTCACTCACACAGTGGGACCGCATTATCAACAAAGGACAGTAAGGTGGGAGGCAGAGCAATTTTGCTGTTTCTTGATGGCTGCCCGTTGGACCCGAGCAAGGTTGCTTTTGTTAGTTGTGCAATGTGGTAAAGACAAAGGAAAAGAAAAGATAAGAAAAACCGCAGAAATGGATGGACAAAAGGGAGAATGAAAAAAAAATGCTCTAATTTTCATTGGTTTTGAACAGGTGTTAAGCTACACATGCATGTTGTAGAGATAGTTTCCCTTTGATCTTTGTTTGCACACCTAGATAGTAGAGTGGTAGACTAACCATCCGGCCGGTCGCATGCATATGCCACCACTTTGTGTGTCAGGGGGCCGGGAGCAGCATTTTTCCCGTTGCCCTCCAAAAGCAAGTCGAGTGGTAGTACTATCAGCACCCCTACCCATCATATTGCCGGCCATTATTTCTCCCAATGAACAAATGCAGAGCAAACAAACAGAAGGCACGTACGTGCGCATTTTTCCTAAACTAACACACGAGTGGGTGGAGCAGCAGTAGCAGTAGATACATGCATGCGTGCTTGCTTGACCTGCAGTATGTATATTACTCGATCCATGCTTGCAGGAAAGTACTTAGCTAGCATGGATCTTGGGTCGATAAGACTGTGCATGCATGACGTGGAGCTGGAGAAGAGAAGAGAAGAGAAGAGAGGCGAGGAAAAAAGGGAGGCACCTGCGGCCTGGCTGCAGATCAACTTGCAATGGCAATGGGTGCATGAAGGAGTGGTATGAAGGAGTGTTGTTTGCACATTCTCGTGAATTGGTCTGTGCAGCAGCAGCAGCAGTAGTAGTAGTATAATGTGGGGAGCGCGTGTACGCGCAGCGCATGTACATTGCGTGGGGGCAGCGAGGGCGCGAGTCGTGGGTATGGAAAGCCGGGGGGGGGACAAGCCGACAGGGAGCGGCAAGTGGTGGCCCCGTGCCTCGCCGACAGCCTTCACTCTCCCTCCTCTCCCCGTCCCCACTGCTTCCCGCTCCGGCCCCTAATTATTTTACTACTTTTCTCACTCTTCACACACAAGCGCACACACCATCCGCTCTCTTAACTCTCAAGCCTATCTACTGCAAAAGAAAAGAAACTCTCACATTTTTCCTCTTCTGTAAATAAAATTTATTCATAGACACAAATCACACAAAGATACACACGGAAGCATCGTTAGTCCATCTCGTCTGCCTGCGTAATCACGGACAAAAACCGCTTTTAGCCCCTTATCCAATATTACTTATAATTTTAGCACACTTAACATATCAAAGTTAAAAATATCACCACGATAACTCAGATAGCTGTCATAAACCCACCTATTGCGGGTTGCGGGTGGAACCGCGACAGGTTGCTGCTCGCTGCCCGCGGCGCGACTGGCATTTCCAACCCAAAATATATTACACGGAGAATAAAAATTTTATTGGAGCTGGGAATCCAACCCAACACCTCATGCTCACGCTTAAGTTATCCAAACCAACTAGACTAGCGGATTTTCTCTCTAAAATATCAAACAATGTAATAGTTGTTCTTAGCCTCAGATAGGGGGCTATATTTGGCCCTCCCATCGCAGGCTATAGCTGAGCCTCCTGTTGTGGGTGGGGCCACGGGCAACGGGCAGCCACCTGTTGCGGGTCTGACCTGTAACAGGTGGGTCTCGCGGGTCTAGCCTGTAACAGGTGGGTTTCACGGGTCTAGTATGTGACATGTTTAGCTCGTGGGTCCAGACAGTAATAGAGCACACGGGACAACTATTTGGACTATGTGGTAATATTTTTAGCTTTGATTTTTTAAGAGGATTAGAATTGTAATTGATGTTAAATAAGGGGCCAAAAGCACCGTCAACGTGTTCGCGCCTTGAACTGACGCACCTGGACCATGTTAGGTTTACATGTACGGATTCACGTGTCCAAGCAGCGAACGAATTGAGCAGAGCCTTGTTTTTTCTTCTTTCAGATGATCTTTCATTTTCCTTTTCTTAGAGGAAGGAATTGATTGATTGAGCAGCTAGACATGAGCTGCCAAGCCCGGAGCAGGCCCACTAGCCCTATGCGAAGCGGGGCCCACTGTCAGCCGCACAGGGCGATCCGCAATGATGAGAGCCCAAGATACTGGCCATCATGTCTCCTGCCTGACTAATCATCATGGACGATCACTGCTACTGCTCTTCTTGTACTAAATAAAATAATCTTTTCTTCGTTGATGCACGATCATGGACGTCCGTTCAGAGAACAAAAAAAGAGAGTTTTTTTTTAACTTAAAAGAGAGAGAGAGAGAGAGAGAGAGAGAGAGAAAGAGTTGCATGTACTGTATGACTAATCATCATTGACGATCACTACTCCTCTTTGACCGGCACCTGATGTCCCACCACTCTGTTTGTTGCTTACTTAATCAGACTCCACCACATTGTTACTCTATTGTCAAACCCCTTGCATGGTTAAGGACTTCTTTGATTTATAAGATTCTGAAAATACAGTAATAAAAGAAATATAAGAATTTGATAAAAATGTACGTGCAAGACAGATGATTGAAAAACATATAATTTTTATAGACTTAAGTGTTTGATTCTGCATAGAAAAAAGATAGAAATCAAATCAAAGTCATAACATATGCAGAAGTAAAATTAGGATGCTTTTATGTCACTTAAGTAGAGGTGGTCACTTTCAAAACAAAAACCGAACATTGAGCCGAAATCAAACGGTTTAAACCGATTTCTTGGTTTATTCGGTCTTCAGTTTATTAATCAGTTTTCATTTCTGTACAGTTCGGTGTCCGGTTATTTAATCGGTTTGTTGTCTCCAGAAACCGATCACACCGATAAAACCAATCTAGGCACACCGTCCGACACGATCTCCATCCGAGCACGAGAAGGCCAAGGCCCTTGACGGCACTACCTACTGACCTCTTTTCATTTCCCACATCTCACGATTGTGTTGGTTTGCTGCATGCATTTGTCTCTCTGTTGCTGATTTGCCGGTGAGTTCTTGCCGCCGATGAACTGTTGCAGCGTAGACGGTTCACCGGAAAACCGCATAAATCCAACCGACTTTAAAACCAATCTATTCGATTTGGTTTTTTTATTTTTCTTGACTAATTTGGTAGGCACTTTTCGAAAACCAAATACTCTCTAACCGAACCAATCGAACCGAATGCCCACCCCTACACTCAAGGCATTTGTCTCTGCTTTCCGTGCATAGAAATTTTACAGAGGTATAATTGGATTGTAAAATTCTCATTTTTTTCCGTTTGAAATAGAGATTAAAGGACAATTTTCTCCATCTTTTCTTTGCTTCGTTCCTTTGAATCAAATGGATGAATAGTATCATCAATTTTTTTTCCTATTCCTATGTTTCTTCTCCACTTTTCCTATGAATCACAGGAGCCCTAAGTCATGCCTACTGCTTTTGTTTATGGATCTTAAAGCAGACCAATCAATACTACCTACCAAACAAAAATACCAAGGCGTGTTAACCCAATTTTTCATGTACATGCCCATATCCAATCCTAAACTTTTTCTTGTGGCAGTACATATTTGACCTCCACATGACATAAATTACTTTTGTAGTACTCAGCACAGAGCAGCATAGTACAACAACTGGTAGTACTAGCAGCAGAAGCAAGGCAGCGTTTTAGGCCCTGTTTGTTTGGGCTTGTGCTTCAGCTTTTGGTGCTTCTAGCCCTCTAGAAGCACAAGCCCAAACAAACACATTGCTTCTCAAATTTGCTTCTCAGAAGCACTTCTCTCATTTGTATTGAAATGGAGAAGCACCTCAACACCAGCTTCCCACATCTTTGAGCAGCTTCCCGCGCTCTCCCGCTCAAAACTACCCTTGAAGTTTGTCATCTAATTACCAAATTTTGCCACTGCCAGATATCCCGCGTCCCCCCCGCACGCCTAGTCCCTCACCCGCCCCTCTCCCTCCCACTCAACTCCCCTTCTCTCCCTCCCGTGCTCTCCCTCGCTCTAGGGTTTCACCCCACCGCCGGCGCTGCGACGCCTTCGCTCCCGGTCCTCCGTCGACGCTCCTCAGCCGCCGCCAGCGCCGCTCGTCCGCCCCCGCTCCTCGGCCGACTCCCCCGCCGTGATCCGTCGCCCCAGCCTGCGGCAGCCCCTCGCCCCCAAGCCCAGATCCCGCCGCCTGGGGCTCCCTTCTCCCAGAGCCTCGCCGTCGACGGATTTGTGCTACCTCTGCCTTACCGCTGCCGTCCTCCCTCTCCCCCGAGACGCCGGCCTCCTCGCTCCCTAGCCGCCGTCCTCCCTCTCCCCCGAGATGCGGGCTCCCTCTTGACCCGAGCCGCCGGTCTCTGGATCCCCCAACCGCCGGCCTTCTTCTCCACCAAAGGCGACCACTGCCCTCCCCCATCGGCCTCCCTCTGCCCCGACCTCCGGCGCCCCGAGCCTCCCTCCGCTCCTGAGTAGCCCGCGAGTCGCCGGCCAGAGCTCCCTCGCCGCCCCCCAAGCCGCCGACCTCCTAGCCCGCCGGCGACGATGGCCGGAGGTAGCGAGGCTGGATGGGAAGGCGGCGGCAGGGTCCAATGGGCCGAGGCAGGAGTGGTGGCCGCTGCCACCCCACTAATTTTTTTATTTTTGAATTATCTAAATGTATTTTTTTTATTTTTGAATTATCAGCTCTTAATCATATCAATTGCGCTTAAATCAACTCTTAAACATGTTATTTACACTTAAATCAACACAATTAGCACTTAAACAAAATCAGGAGGAGACAAGGGCATTTCGGTCATTCAACACTAGCCATAGGTTCACCAGCCGTCCAGAAGAACCCCAAACAAACAGCTCAGCTACTTCCCACCAGCTGACCAGCTCCAGCTGCTTCTCAAATCTTACCAGCTCTAGCTGCTTCTCAATAAGCCGTAGCCCAAACAAACAGGACCTTAGCCTCACGTTTGCATATCGGATGGTGCTCCTATCCATAAACAGTGCTAGCAGTACACACAAGCTGTCCTGACTGAACTTAAATCTATGCCTATTTCAATATGGATTTCTACGCCTACAAGCTTATTTGAGTCTTTAGACTTATGTAAAAAGTACTGAATGGTTTCTACTCAAAACTGATGGAAAGATGCACAGGAGACTGGTAGACATGGCATGACAGGCGCTTCTTCACATCCACATATACTGAAACATGCAGGCCAGAAATGCAATGCCCAATCAGGTACAACAACTGAGGATACCAAGAACTTCCCCATTAGCACTTATCCTTTTGATATATACAGGTAATGCACCTAAGGAAAACGAGATTGTGCATTGCATCCCTTTGCATGCTCAGTCAGGATCAGACGAGAGAGACAGGTTGACAAGCAAAGTCTCCAGCTCAAACAGCACTTCACTTTCCACATTTCCAACTGAGCTCGTTACATTGAGAATCCATTCTGTTTATTCGTAAAAGTTGCAAGGGTACATGAAAACTCTATACTACTACATTCTTTTTATCCGAGGAAATTACGGTTTTCCTCGTGTAGCTACGGTGTCGGTCTTACAACTCGAGTATCTATACCTCGCTGCATCGAAGATAATAACAATTTGTGTGCCTCTACTTTGCATCCCTGGATAGGAAATTTTATGACTGGCTGTGGCGCACATTGGAGAGTTCGTCCACCGAGTCTCCCCGCTCAAAGACAGCTGCTGCGCCCATACCAGACCCTGCCATCGAAACCAACATAACATGGTTAATTACCAGCATGCGTTCTTGGCTCATCACCTGTGCGGCGTGTGTGTGATCATCATAATTGAGAGGAAAGAAAACTAACCGATGCACATTGTCACAACACCGAATCTGCAGTCTCTACCCCCGGCGCTTCATTTCATTCAGAAGGGTTGCGATGCACCGGGCACCTAAACAACGACAAGCTCACCAGTTTACATTGTTTGCTCAAGTGATGAGGTGAAAGTTTACTAACAGCCGTAGTACTTCTGTTGACACCATAACATGCTAAGGTCTACCTGATAATCTGGCATACAAATGGATGTTCGATTACCTGTTGCACCAAGAGGATGTCCCATGGCAATTGCACCTCCGTTCACGTTTACTTTTGACCGGTCCAGTCCCAGCTTGTTGCAGCAATAGACAAACTGAGAGGCAAAGGCCTACACAGACGAAGTGGGTATCAACATTTATTGCACAGTTAAGAGAAAAGCTGAGATTGAAGCAACTAAACAGAGTAACAGACCTCGTTCAACTCAAAGAGATCAATGTCATGGATCTCAAGGCCAGCAGACTTCACCGCAGCAGGTATCGCTACAGCAGGACCAACGCCCATAACAGCTGGGTCCACTCCAACAGCAGCGAAGCTCCTAAATGATGAAAAGAGGAAACACATGAATACATCAGCAAGTTAACAGGTGTATATACATGTCTAAACAATAACAAACTCGATCTCAACGAATAGCTATATCTGAGATATCATTCAGGAAACCTGCTAAGAGTGAGGTAAAATGCTCTTTCTGTATGTATAGGGGAAGGCAAACGCAGCACCTGAAAACACCAAGTATAGGAAGCCCCTTCCTCATCGCTACAGCTCTCTTCATGAGAAGAACAGCTCCAGCACCATCACTCACTTGACTAGAATTGCCTACATAGGTTCTATAAGTTCTTAGATGATGTTTCAGCTACAGACAAACAAACCTCTGGTTGCAATAGTAGTGTCAACAAAAAGGTTAAAGAGTTCTGCAATACCTGCAGTTGTGGTCCCATCCTTCTTAAAAACTGGTTTAAGCTTCGCCAAACCAGATGCCGTGGTACCTGGCCTAATCCCATCATCGACGGATATCACAACTTTCTTTTCCTCTCCAGTTTTGGGGTCAATGATCTGCAGATTGGAAGAAAATTAGTGAATACTTGTACCGAATACATTCTGATTAATAAGAAATATAGTGTTCTTTCTCTAGTTAATCGGACTGAAAAGAACTAGTCATGGTCCGATAATAAGCACATTAAAGAACTGCTAATTTCGAGGCAGTTAAATGCATCCTGACCAGAAAATAAGTTAGCCTGCTCCTAAATCCTAGTTAAAGCTAACATGAACTCGAAAAAGGAATAAAAAACTGCAATTCCTCTTACCTTTGTAGGTACTGGAACAATCTCATCCTTGAATTTTCCAGAAGCTGTGGCTGCAGCAGCTCTCCTATGAGACTCAGCCTGTTAAAAGTCAAATTTTAACAACATCTTTTATGAAGAAGCAATGGAAACAATGAACATAATGCATGCCCAAGAAACTCACAGCAGCCTGATCTTGCTCTTGTCTGGTTACACCATATCGATGAGCAACATTTTCAGATGTTATTCCCATGGGCAGAAGACAATCCTGGGCTTTCTGTAATTCAGTTACCTGCAAAGAAGAATGTGTTATCAAGGCACAAGCAGAGAATCCTACAGCAAAGTACAGGGTTCATATAGAATCTGTACTTTCGGGTTTATTTGCCCTTCCCAACCAACAGAATTTACCGACATGGATTCAAGACCTGCACCAATCCCTGTTTTGGACAAAAACTGTAATTCAATGCCTTAAAGTCAAAATGAAGCAGCCATGTAGCAAAATTAGCATAAGCATATTGTAATTACCTATGTCATAGAAACCAGCTTTTATAGCAGCGGCAACATCAGCTACTGCCTGTAGCCCAGATGAGCATTGTCGGTTCACAGTTCTAACAGGAACAGTTTCTACATCAACGAAGAGGAAATTAAGGAAATAGAATTAGTGTCCATAAGACCCCCCCCCCTCTTCATATGAGGATTGACATGATTGAAAACATAGTACTATTTACCAGGAATTCCAGCAAATAAAGCTGCCGTCCTGCACTCAATTGCACGCTGAGAACCTGGGCCTAGCACCGTCCCTACTACAATGTCGCCAATTTCACCTGGGTTGATTCTAGTGTTGTCCAGAACAGCCTATTACGGCAAAATTAAGCATGCAAGAACAGATTGAGGATTTATGCCCTTTAGTTTGAACTAACTGGTGAATCGTAACACGAAGGGCGATACGACAAGTGCAAACCTTAAGAACAGGAGTAAGAAGGTCCTCGGGGTATGTATCCTTGAAACCTCCTCGCTTGGCCTTGCATATCGGCGTCCTGTAGGCACTGCGAGTGACACAGCATATAAGAAAGTGATTAGAACGACTATTACATTCATCTCTTGATTTACATGCGTGACATATTCATATTCAAACTGCAAGTTCTAGATGCAGTTTCCGGGTTCCGGGTGCACCCATAAAGAACAAAGCTTTGCATTTCCAGACTCCAGTTTCTACTTCCTACCACGATTTGGACACTAGTTGTGATTGTTAGCCAGCCGCTGGTGAAGTAGTAGAATTGAACTGTAGAGTGTTTGTGCATCAAGTGTTCTTCTTGCAGAATAGTTAGATCGATTTAGCATGCTTGCTGTACTCGACAGGCTGTGGAAAATATCCGTCTCCTTCCCTACTAACTGAACTCAGATACAATTGGGAGCCCAGCTCTCTAACAGCTAAAGACCTAATGAATCCCCTTCCGTTAATTTATAGCATACAAATTAGAGCTATGAATTTGGCATTAGCGCGAGACAGAGATGCTAAAAGAATGGATGGATCGGATCGGTGGGTAGGAACTAGGAAGCTTACGCGACGATGACGACGTCATCTCCGAAGGAGGAGCTCCTCTGGTAAGCGGCGCTGTCCCCGGCCGCGCACGCCGACGCCTAATTGAACACCGCCGCCGCCGGCAAACCAACAGCAAGATCAGTCAGTCAACTCGTCAAGCTTCTCAGCACGTTCAGGATGTGAGAACACCAACACAAAAATAAATAAAAAATCGCAGGGAGAAGTGGTAGATCGAGAAGAGGACTACTCACGGATAGGAGTGGCTGGTTGTGGGAGGAGGGGAGGAGGTGGGCGAGAAGGACGCGCTGCCGATCGAGGGCCTTCTCCATGGTGACAGATCCTTGCTTCGCGGAGATCCTCCTCCTTGCTGCGTGCGCGCGTTGTTCTTATCGAAAGCGAAGCGGAAGCGGAAGGGGTTGTTGCGGGTAACGTCACGGCAACGGTGTTTATGTACGCTACGGCGTCGCCCCGTTCGTACCAGATAAGACGATTTCCCCCCTTTTTCTTTCGAATAGAGAAAGTAGAGGACGAAAGTCGCTCCCTGTGGTAACAGTTTTAGTTCTTTCTGTTTCTACAATTCTCTAACTCCGTTTACGGACAAATCGGATCTTAATTCGAGAAAACTACAACTCGGTCACACTATTTAATTAAACAAGGTTTCAAATAACGTCAGATAATACAAATACTCCAACAACTAGATGAGGCCCCGAGACTTTGATGCCACATATCACATCATCGTCATCCTCATCACACTCGTGACCTAGCGACTCTGACTGCATCGCAGCAAACCACAAGGGAAAACAACCCCACTTATGGTGTTGAACCAACATTGGCCTAGAGAGCAACACGTTCACGGAGAAAATGCATTATCGGCCCCCCCCGGACGCGTCAACGGCAGAAACGGCCCCCGCGCGAAATCAAAGGCAAAAAAAGCCCCTTGCCGCACCCCCAGGCCGCGTGCCGCACCCCCAGGCCGCGTGCCGCTCCCCCAGGCCGCGGGAGGAGGCTGCCGCAGCCCCCAGCCACGGGAGGAGGGGCTGCCGCACCCCAGGCCTGCGGGAGGAGGCTGCCGCACCCCCCACCCGCGGAGAGAAACGCTGCGGAAAGTTCAGTGCGCTGCTTCCGCGTTGGAGTCCGTGCCGCGCTGTCGGTGCCTTTTCCCGCTCTGCTGTTTTCCATCCAATCCACCGCAAAGCTCTGCTGTTTCTCATCCACCGCAAGCATCCAAGGCTGGAGAGCTTCCTCGTGTCAGTTCTCTTTTATATAACCCGAGAACCAGCTCCCTCTCATCTCTTTTCTCATTCTCTGCCTCTCCTCTCTTCTCATTCTCTGCCTCTCCTCTCTTCTCATTTCTCTTGCTCCTAACACTCTCTTTCTCCTGGCATTCGTAAGTAAGCAGCAGAGAAGAACAAGAAGGTTAGTCGGAAATTAGTATGCTACACGTTATTTTCATTGTTATATCTCATGCACTCAAGTGATGTTTTAGATTATTTTTTAGCACCGATAATATTAATTATAATAATGGTTAGCACGTACTTATGGTGGTATAAATTTTGAACACAATCTTATTGTTATTCGAAATGTAGAGATCAGAGAGTTTTGAGGAATCTTCGCAGTGGCATTCTTATATGAGAACTTGCATTCTCAAGTGAGTAGCAGAGAAGAACAAGAAGAGGAGTTAGAACTTTGGAGGGATTTTTGGAGATTTTGGGTGTGAAATCAGGTTGCAGCAGTTAAAGAAAAAATAAATCAAGTCGAGATATACAAGTAGAGGTAAGAAAATTTCGCATGCAAGTTGCCGATTAGTTGTTTGGTTAGTCAAAAATTAGCATGTTACTTTCTTTGCTATATGACATATATGCAACCTTAAATGTGATGTTTTAGGTTATTTTGTGGGAGGGAAAATATTAATTGGCACGATGTACACAATGTTTAGTATGTATTTACAGTGGTATAAATTTGAACGCAATCTTGTTATTTGTGATATAGAGACCGGATAATATGTTGATATGTAGAATTCATATGATGACGTTAGTTTATTTTGTGGACCGCACAAAATAATGTTTGTATTACATAATAATTAATTAGTTAATTGAAGTAATCTATATTAACAGCCATCATTTGTTTCGTGTTGGAAAAAAGAGTTAATTAGGGAATAATTAGTAGATGTCACTGTAGATGGCACTGTAGCATCACTGTAGATGTCACGTAGCAGTACTGTAGATGTCACGTAGATGTCACTGTAGCATCACTGTAGATGTCAATGTAGCAGTACTGCAGACGACACTGTAGCATCACTGTAGATGTCACGTAGATGTCACTGTAGCATCACTGTAGATGTCAATGTAGCAGTACTGCAGATGATACTGTAGCATCACTGTAGATGTCACGTAGATGTAGTGCTCTTGGGAGCACTTCCCCGTTGGACGGCCCCAGATGTTTGAAGCAATCCACCCGTATCCCATAGGGCAGAGCGCCATTGATGGGCCCACCATGGGCACTCGGTGGACAGGTGCGACTCTTGCCTGGGCTCGGGACGTGTCGGCACGTTGCTATCCAGCGTACCATCAGGAGTTCGAGATGATGGACCACCATGGGGTGATATGGTTCCCATAGACAAATAACCATGTCTTCACTGTAGCACCTCATGGTTTGTCCATCCAGTGCAGAAGGGACGTGCATTATTGGCTGACCACCTGTCACCTGGTGTTCTCAAACATAGTAGAGCCATATGCACCACAACGCGTCATGAGGCAGTTTGGTCTATTCCAGGAAGTGCCTCCAGCAGCTACCAGAGAACTCTCCAAAAAAATCCATGAGTACGTTCCGAACTTCACAACAATTCTGCTTGTGCTTGCAAATTTATTATACTAACCGGTACTTTTCATATTTCAAATGCAGGCAGGGTAAGAAAGGCAGGAAGGACGATGATTGGACAATGACACAACACCGGTGGAAGGAAATGTGGGACAACTTGGCTGCACAAGAGGTCATCCCTGAACTAAGGTAAATAATTTGTGACACTCAGCTAACATATGTTTTGTCTTCCATGTCAGTTACACTGTTATGTTATACGTAGGCAATACGACGAGAGCACGTACGACGACTACCTGCGGTGGTACGTGCCAAGGACCCGAACTAGGCTCACGTGTCCTCCACCCGAGAGACGAGCGACCATCACACATGCTGATCAGCTACGGTTGGGGACGGATCGGTACCGAGCTTCACGCCGTGACGACATGGTAATATTTGCAAATATTGGCATGTATTTGATTAAAAAAATGGACATCTCGAGGACAAAAAATAACCTTCCATATGCAGTTTGATCGAGCCATGCGGATCCACAATACTGCCGCATCCGAACTTCGCTCTAGCCGTTATCGCGACCATCCCCTTTTGCAGAAGATTAAGGATATGTATGAGGATGCCAAAGGGATTCTCAAGACTTTGAGCTGCGGTCGGACAGACGACATACTACCGCACGCTTCAAACATGCCAGAGCTGAGGTCTGCACGACCAAGTGAGGCAGTAGATACACGTGCCGCTTCTGGACGTCGAGACGTATGCCATTTCAAATGTTAGAGGTTACCTTTTCGCATATACTCTATGTGATATTAATTGAATCGTACTTCTTACATTTAACAGTCCGAGGTGCGTGGAGACACCGTACTTTTGAGGAGGTCATCTACGCGAGCTGGTAAACGACTGCAGGTACGCTACATGACCGGAAGCTCACTCACTCCATTTTTGTACGTATATTTTTGTAGTACGCAATGCTCACTTGTTTGACATAGTACGACTCGGCGCACGAGCAAGGCCAGACATCAGAGGGCCAGACATCGGAGGGTGGTGCACCTCGAAAGGTATGTCTTTTGTAAATGACGTCAAGTTTTCCATATATCTTCTGTATGATTTTGCATATACCTTATTTCTAACATTTGTAGTTCGAGGAACGTGAGGCCACATCGCTACAGCCAATGTCGTCCACACGAGGTCCTCGAGGACTTCAGGTGCACTTAATTTATTGCATACCAAAATTAAATGAATGATGAGTTATGAAAAATAATTACTAAGCAATTATCAATTTCGAATTTAGTTCACTATGGATTCGTCCGACGAACAGCCCCAAGGGTCTCACGGAGTATGTGATCTTAAATTTTTGATACTTAAGTGTTGCCGTTCTATCTAAAATTCAGTTTGCAATAATACTTCCATAATTTTTCAGACAATGGATATGAATGATTCGTCACAGGATGATGCCACTTTTGCTGTCGAGACCCCATGGATGCAATCTACACTTCAGTACCAGTCCCTTGTTCCAGGGGGAGGTTATGACGCTGGTTCGTCCCACGGCCCGGGCCACAATTGGGTAGACAATTTATTTGCACAAAGTCAGATTGAGCATAGCCAAATTTATACTCAGCCAGAACCTACTTAAGAGACTCAAGAGACTCCGCAGTACGACCTCCGGACAAACCCGATGCGGCATGAACAATTTACTTTCCCCTCAGATCACATGCCACCTAGACACAAGAGGGGAAGAGGCCGTTGATCGCTCTATTTGTTTATTTATTCCGGATGGTTGTACTGTACTACTTTGTTATTTTGTAACGATCCAGTTTGCGAACAATATTTAAGAAGTTTCTTCGATGCAATTCTAGAGTTCGATACACAGAAATCAGTAAACAGGGGCTACAATATGACGGAACAAATCGTAAACTACATGAAGTCATCTTCGCTATCACTTACGAAGAGCCCTAGAGCGGCGGCTTGAAGCAAAACTTCTCGACATAAGAAGGTGTTCTTCTCTCCTGAGCTGCGTCTCGGTTTATATAGGAAAATGAGAAGGTGCAGTAATATGGAGAGAAAATTACGGGAGGATTGTACAGGAAATGGCAGCAGGAGAAAAAACTGAAGAATTGTGAAGTCTGCGAGGGCGAACCCCAGCTAAGCTGGCGTTTCTTTTAACGTAGCAAACGCCAGCTTCCATGGCGTTTGAATACTTTGCCATAAACACGCTTCTGTTCTGCCAATTCCTTGAGCGTTTCCCCTTGTAAGCCAAACGCCGTGGCTCCTGGCGTTTTCGCTGCACACCGAAACGCCCTCTCCGCGGGTGGGGGGTGCGGCAACCTCATCCCGCGGGTGGGGGGTGCGGCAGCCTCCTCCCGCAGGCCTGGGGTGCGGCAGCCCCTCCTCCCGCGGCTGGGGGCTGCGGCAGCCTCCTCCCGCGGCCTGGGGGAGCGGCACGCGGCCTGGGGGTGCGGCACGCGGCCTGGGGGTGCGGCAAGGGGCTTTTTTTGCCTTTGATTTCGCGCGGGGGCCGTTTCTGCGGTTGACGCGTCCGGGGGGGCCGATAATGCATTTTCTCCCACGTTCACAAGCTGGAGACAGAAGCTAAATTCAGAGGGAAGTGTGTGGACCACCTGACAGTACTCGTCTCCGCTCCTGTGCCGCCAACCACGGCTATCGAACCCGCCGCCACACTATCATCGCGGAGCCACCACTCTAGCGAGCTCCCCTACATTTAGGAGTGGGGGGTGGGGGCGTCGCCATGGTGAGGCCAGCGACAATGGCGGCGAAAGGAGGCAAGAGAGAGGTGACCTGGAGGTGGTGTGCTAGGGTTTGCCCCCGGGTTGCCTCACGCCGGATGACACGGGGGGAGGGAGATGGAGTCTATTGTGCATCTTTTTTTGTGTCTAGCTAGTTAGTTACTTGCATTTATATGTTCTAAAGTACATTGATATTGTGTTGTTGTAACCAGACAAATCTTACATTTATTGGGATGGATCCGTCACTAACAAGACGTCTAGAGTGACTATGTTTTGAAGACCACGAGTCGAGTCTCTAGCATATATTCACTCGGGCGTGTAAATACTTGTTGTGGCGTGCAAGCGTGTTTATGGTTAAATTTGACTTTATAAGACAATCATGTTAGGGAGAAATCAGATCTTTTAAGAAAGTATCGTGATTAGAGGAAAATACTCTAAGCTAGCATTTCCATTGATTGGATATTGCTTTTTCTTCTTAGAGAGAGTGTTGATTGGATATTGCTGATGATATTTTTTATCCGTATGGGCTGAAACGAGAGATGACTTGAGAATTCGTCGGGTTCCCTGATTGAGTTGACGTCAGGCCTGACGCCGCCGATTTGAGCGTAACAGCCCACCTTGCTTTCCACAAAACTACTCCTACTTGTTTGCTGGGCCTTGGCACGGCCCGTCCAACAAAGGGCCCAAGATTACTTTGGACCCTCAAGTGTCCCACGGACCATCCATCACCTGTTCCGTGCTTCCTCATGCTGACATTGCAAACAGACTGCCATAGCATTTGGTCAAGACAACAGTAGCACAACAACTGCAACGGAGCTTCTTTATGGACAAACAGTTCCCCTTTTCCAACTCAACTTTACAACCTCAAACTAAGTTGCGAGTTTCGAACGATACACAGTTAGAGGGTGTCTGGATAAGGTGTATATTTTTGCGGAGCTCTTGTATTCAGTTCAAATTTAAACTAAATACCCAAACTTTTACTGAGGTACACCCCTCTTCCAAACATCCCCTTAGTGAAAACTTAAACCACATTGATCTGAACCCCTACATTACATACCTTGTCTCCACTAGGCACAATTTTTTACACACAAGGATCAATTTGTTTTCCTAGGCATTTAGGCATGGAAGATTTCAGGAGCAGGATGGTTGTCCTGAGGCTTTGCCTGCTGCAGGGACCAGTAGGCCTGCGCCGCGAGCACACGGTCCAGCAGTTCTTGCGGCGGAATCGCCTTGCCTCTTCTTAGTTGCGTGGGTATGCTTGCCGTGTGCACAAGGTTCTTCCACTTGTCCTGGTTCATCCAACATTTCACAACTTTTAGAAAACCGGGGGTTTGTGGCAGCCCATTCGGATATGATAGAAAGAAGCTGATGGGAAATCAAATCTAGTGCTCCATACTAGCAGAAAGAAATGACAAGTAGAAACAGAATTGAGCACTAGGCAATGAGCTAAGAGGTGAAATGGAATAGTGCCAGGATCAAATGATACTGATGCCTAGTAACTTGAAGCGCTTCCACCGAGCCACTTTTTAGGGTTTTGGACGAGAAAGGCGAGCTCGTGATTCCTGAATTACCTTCAGGTCAACATAGGTCCTGTGATCAGCAGTGTCAAATGCATGGAATTTAACGTCTCTCCACCTGGACAAACAGATAAAGAGGCCCATATGAGACAACATGTGGTCTGCAGTAACCTTGTCCCAATTGGAAGAATATTACTGGGCACAAACCTTCCAGTTCCAAACTGTTCGACAGCTTCCACCAGCACCTCCACCTCAGCAAGAGAGAAGGGCGTCCTTTTACGTCTTTGTCCAAAATCCGATCGCTTTGACTTAGAAAGTGGCACAAGCATTGATGCTTCTTGTCCAGTCCATTCAAAAGAATAATCACCAGGATCACTCAGAGTGCAGTTTGGAAAACCTTGCATAGGCTGCTGGTTGTCATCGCTGATCCTAGTTTCATGAAAAGGTTCTTCACACTTCATCCTGGAAATGGAATATTGGAAATCCTTAGATGACCATAAACAGCAAAATCTATTGAATTGTCATTTCAAAACTTCTGCATAATAACAATGCCAGCATAAATTATCGTATGCACCTCAACAATGTTTTTTTTTCCTGATTAGTACATCTAATCCAAAATCTCTTGAATAATAATGCAAGAAGAAACGGCTTTATTGTAACTTACGTAGATAATGGTTTAACAACAGATGCACTGATAGAATCTGTTTCTTCTGGTGCTATTGCTGAAGGGTGAGAGTCTTGCTCAGCTTCACATTCCAGCATAAAGCCTATGTTATCTAGTTTTGCCCCGTGGCGAATCCCAGCCTGATGAAGCGTCTTGTTATCATCTTGAATGATCTTTCCTTGAAGAAGTACACCGATACGGAGGTTGCCTTCAATTGTAGCAGTAACAGCATCCATTACAATTTTCTAAAGACAAATTGGTAAGTGTTATTCATAAGACGGTACTGTTTATATGCAGCAACAAATATCTTAAGTGGAAAGCAGTAATGGGCAACAAGTTGAGATACAGAAATGCTAGGTTTTGTCGTTATGGATAAGATCAAAATTATTGTGGAAAGGCATCATCCTTTCATAGTGTAACAATATTTTAGATTGCTGGAATTTAGAAATCTAGTAAGACCGGTAGGCTAATCATTGACAGTTATGTGTTCCTTAATTCTGTACATGCAACACCAATATGGAACAGAGAGTACCCAATTAACTCGTTGAATTTCCACAGATAACTGTTGGAGATAATATTAATAGGTTATTGATAGCAAAGGAAAGAGAATATCATGCTACACACATTAGAGCATGGTTGCTAATTAGCCAAAAAAATATATATTACATAGTATATGCCCATACAGTGTTTTACCTTCAATGAACTAATTGTTGCATTTTCAGGGATCTCAATTAATAGTTCAGGGACGTTGAATGACTTGATGGTTAACTTGACTGGAAAGAGACCAAAACAATAGTAAGTCATCGTGTTCACGAATTAAGTAATGGTTCTACATATCTACAAAATATTCAGGATACCATGATAGCCCTCAGAAGCACGTGGTGGATCCCGATCTCCCCTACAGAATGATGTCCTGCTGGCTGAAATGGCAACCAACATTTTTCTTTAGAAAGTTTACCAAAATAGGGAACAAGGCTATCCAATACTGTGCAATATAAAAATGCTGAGTTGTACCAACTGTGTGTAATTGAATCATCCTAAATATCTTGCGACCTTAAAATACCAAAATGGTAAAAATTGACAATACAATTATGCTACATACCGTCAGTTACGATCCCTTCATCAGATGGTTGTGCAATGTAACATTCAGCTAGTTTTTTCGTCTTGAACATTTTTCGTTGCAGTTGCACCCTTCGACGTGTAGTGGATCTCTTCTTTTCGCAGAAGTTCAGCTTGCTACCTACTTAAATGATACAACCTTAGCCTTTATTCAGCACAATTCCTGCTAAAACTGGCGCATAATAATATAGAGTAGCAAAAGAAAGATTCTTCTCTTTATGGAAGCTATGGAGCTATAGACAAAATGAAGATTAACTCCAAATACCTTTATTGGACATCTCTCCACATATCTTATTACGAGCTGCCTTCCTAAACCTGGTGGCAAACAATCTCCTTGTCCTACAGTCACCTATATAATGTGGCAAATAACCACCCTTACTTCCTGAGGTGCTTGGATGCACGCAGCCGGAATTTTTTTGTCATGATCTCTATGTGCAGCATGCTGCACTTCACCCCGACACAAGGCAGAGGAATTATGGCCCTTGTCATGGCCACCCAGGTGCACTCCTGAGCTACCGTCAGAACTAACCCCAGAAGGGGGTTTAGTATCCAGATCCATGGTGTCAACCGAACTATGCAGAGTTGCAGCACTACCATATACTTGACCTCTGATCATCGTGGGTCTGGCCCGACGCACTTGTTTAGCCTCTGCTGATCTCCAAGGACGGCATACTCCAATAGCTCCATACTCTGGAATTGTGCCAAGGCCACGACCCAGTCGACATGGCTTCGTACAACTAACCAATGGGCCCTTAACAAACACATCTGCCTTTTCTTTTTGTGACTCTAATACTGTATCAGTAGCATTTTGGGTCGATGAGTTCTCTGCAAAGCAAATGTTAGTTTCTCTGAGAAAGGCGCATACACCAGCACAGCCCGCTATACATCCCTTGCAGCAATCTTTCCCAAAAGCCATGCTTTTGAACGGCAGGACTTCATCAAATTGTTCTGATTTAACTGATTTCATGTCTGTAGTATAACTTGCTGCTGTTCCATTTATGTCAGGTCTGCTAGATGAATCCTCCTGATCTGCTGACAACGTTCCTGCCACCGACGCAAGCAAATGAAGCGCACACATCTCATTTTTCTTTCTTCGTGTGTAGTGTTTTCCCTGGATTACCAATTGGCCATTAATACAGACCCAATATGTGGGTTGCAGGTTAATAGTCACAGATTCAAATATGTACCGGAGCCAAAGAAGGAACACGTGGCGTAGTGGTAGCACGAACTTGACAGCCACGGGATCTATAACCCAACCTCTTCTGCAACACCATATCTCACCTCACCTGAATGAAGACTGCTCACTGACAGTGAAAGAATACAAATACCACATCCATCATCTTTATCTGCATAGTATTAACTCAGACTATTACTATCGAATTAACTCTGTATCACAGAACAAAAATTAACCATCGAATTACTCTTGTACCTTATGGGGGAAAGTGAACATACACCAATCATTGGTTACTGGAACAATGCAACCATTCTAGCACAACTAGAAGGAATTCTTGATTCTCTATTTCTAAAATGAAATGAAGCCATCTAAAGGCCAGCCCCACCAGATTGATAATATCGCATATACATGGAAAGGAGTCAGCTTTATTGTCAAATAGTTGGATGTGGATGGGGGTAAAACCCTGATATAGCAAGAAATGATAGAGATTTAAAGTATGGTAAGTTCACCTCCAAGAAGCATTCATGATGGGCCGTCCGAGATCGAGCATCTATGCAGGAATCGTCACATCGGTTTCTGACTCTCTGTGATGAAATTACAGACAAAGATACAAAATTTTACACCCAGATTCTATGAACGAGGACTAGAAATCGTAGCGCGGAGGAGGTGGTTGCTCTGATCTGACCTTCGGGGAGGAGGAAGGCTCTCGAGGCTTGGGCGGAACTCTCGCCGGCGCCCTGCCGCGGAGGAGGGAGGAGAGGAGAAGTAAAACCCTGTGAGAAGAGGACGGATGATTTGGTCTTTGTTGTTCGCTGGGATCTGGGAGCGATAGGTAAAACCCTCCTTCGCGGACATGCGATAGGTAAAACCCTAAGCCTTTGCTTTTTTTCTCAAACAAATATACATAAAATCCACTCGTGCGGATGCGTGCGGGTCCACTGTGCACATTACAAAAAACAATTGCTAGATAAAATCCTTATGTTAACTGAGTACGATATATTATATCAAAACAGAGGTAAGAGGCATCACCTTCTATTTTAAAATAAATTAACTAAGCGCGACACATCGAGTTGATCCTAGAAACTAAAGCCAAATGAGTGAAAAACTACGAACAGACGCTCTTATTACTGCTTTCATTTTACTTTTCAGGTTTAGTGGGCTTGTTTTCTGTAAAAATATGTATATTGATGTTGATTTTATCATTATGTATTGTACGGTCTCATATGTCGATCGTATAATTATCTTTTTTATGCGATCGGTATACCAAGTTAATAAGTTTCATATATATATTTGTAGTTAATTCATCAAAAAGATCAGCCAACTAAACATTTGGATTCTTGCATTATTGAAAAAAGTTAAAATGCGTATCACTACAAGATTAGTGCCTGGACCAGCGGTGCATATTAGTCAGATATATGTTAGATTCATCATGGATACATGTGTAAGTTAGATAAAATGTATGCATTGCAGTATGGTTCGTGGGCAATTTCAGCTAGTTTGGACAGATCTTTGTCTCGGCGAAATCTGTTTGTTCCTCTCTTTTGTGAGGGAAGCAAAATGATGTTCTCATATCGGTCCCGGGCTCTCGGCAGGGACAGCAAAGCTTGCGGCCGGTGGCCCATCCATGGAATGACAGCCACTCCCAAAACGCGGCCTCCGATTGAATTTGCCCTGTGAACTCATCCAAATGGGCCACAATTCCGTGCCAAGCATCACAGCGGCCCTCTAACGGTTGAGCGACAGAAGGTTTATTTCTTCCCTTTTGAAAAGGTTTATTCTGTAAAAAAGAATGCCAACTGTGCAGTTTAAACAAGCCCGTCATGTACATATCAAATTGCGAATAGGCATTTTACTCCAAATTGCGCAGTAGCTACGAATGGTCGCCGTGAGCCCGTGAGAATGCCTCAGTCTGGGAGTACGAGGAGACGACGGCATTGGCAGAAGACGGCCTAGCACGATCCATTTCAGACCCTATTTGGGGCACGCGATTTCTCCTATGAAATTTCTACATATAATAATCCTATGAAAGTTGTGCATTTCAAACAATCCATGAGGCTTGCAATCGTCAAGCCAATGCAGTAGCCAAACCAGTTACCACCACTGCGATTCCAGTGAAACCATCGGCTGATCAGCTCAGGAATCAGGAATGGGGCCAACCGGATCCGAAAAAATAACATGACCACGAAATTGGAGGAACGCAACGTGAAGCTCACCACCAACTGTTACCCTACTCGGTCCTCGCCTCCTTATCCACTGCCACGTGACAGGGGCCCACGGGAATCTCGGCGGCCACTCGCTGCTCGCCACGTCGGCCGCCAAGTCCCTGTACAACAAGCCATAGTTGGAGAGGAAGCACCGCGTGTCCAAGATCCGCCAAAATTCCACGTCAATCCACATCCAAACCGGACCAGATTCAGAGCAGGGATACACTACTCAAAACCACCACCAGCAACTTGTCTTCAGAGTTAGGCACATATCCAGATCCAAGGCTGTACCATCCCAGGGTTAAAACATAATAGTAGTTCTATTTCTACCATTGTTACTCACCCAACTCCCATGGTTCCACCTTAACTGAGCTATCTGTAGGTTACAGTTACTCAGTCCAAGTTGTAGCCACTCAGTAATAGCCCTGTCAAATTTGTTGATCCATGTGGTTGCCATAGAGGCTACCATAATACTACAGCTCGTACTAGTGTATGAATCAGCTCATCATTCATAAGTCAAAGTCCAGCAATGGGATCTCAGCAGTGCCAGTCATTGGTGGGCCAGCTCTTTCCATGCATGCCTATCCACCTCAGCTCACTGATAATAGAGTGAATACCTCCAAGTTCATTATAAATGCAGCCCCTTGCTTAGGATCTGCAAGAGAACATTCAGAAACCAGTGAAACATCCACACAAGAAAAGAGTAAACAGTGTGACTAGCTTGCTCCATACATGGCTTGCATCAATACCTTCCAAAGCTGCTCCATTTTCAAAGGGGCAAAGGTTGACACCAGGAGAGGTAAGGCCAGTGGTGGAAAGGGATCACAAACCTTTGGTTGCCGGGCGTCGACCTTCATGGACGGGAGCGGACTCCGGCTTGGGCTTGACGAGAACCCCGATGCGATCATCTCCGGTGAGTGGCCTGAGAACTTCTCCCTCCTGAGCTACGATGATCTCCGCGCCTACCTTGAGTCACAGCAGGCTGCCCATGCTGGAGATCAGGTGTGCATGCCCTGAGATTCTTTCTCTTCTTGTTATCACTGTTGATCTCCCTCTTGGTCTTCTCTCAAGCTCTTGCTCGACTTTGAACGGGTTGTTTGGTGAAAGCAGCGGGTCACGCTCTTGCATGAGGCCATGTCGACGCCTGTGCTGGTAGCCACAACAGAGCAGACGCTGGAGGAGGTTGCATGCCACTTTGAGACAGTGTCAGGCCTCCCGGTCGTAGACAGCACTCTCCGATGTGTTGGGGTGGTTGTCAAGAGTGACCGGGCAAGGGCTTCTCATGGGGTCAGCTCCTCCATTCTCTCTCTCTCGTACACATACTATTATTGTCCATCCAGTTTACGCACACCAAAAAAATCTTTCCAGTTCGGAAAACAAACAAAGAAAGAAAATACAACACGCACACAAGTTGTTACCTCAATATCAGAGGAAAGAACAAAAGCCGTGTTAGTTGCTGATCAATTTGCTACTTGTAACAGTCAAAGACCAAGATCGCAGAAGTGATGACCTCTCCAGCAATCACACTACCATCTGATAAACAGTGACGGGTAATCGTTGTTTTGGCTTATTTTTCTTTTTCCAATTTGTTTCCAGTTAATCTAACAGTACACATATGTGATACCTACAGATGCTGCAGCTCTGATGCTCAAAAAGAAGATCCACAGATTACCAATAGTAATCAGGACAATCAAGTGATAGGTGAGTATCTGAAATGTGACAAACCAGGAGCAGAGAACTGCATATACTAGATCTGTATTATCCCCTTAACATTAATAAATCAGAGTATGCTGCAACTTAATGGGATTCTAAACACTTAACAGGCATAGTTACCCGTGATGATGTTCTACGTGAGTTGGAGGCCATGCTGAAGATTTAGAGGTGCTGGAGTCCATGCTCGATACTTCTGTGATTTGTAAATATGTGTGCATGGTACTTTTGAGTAGCAGGCAGATCTATGATCTGTAAAAGTGTCGTAGCATGAATCACAAAATAAGCCTGGGAGAATTTAGGAGAGCTTTTCCTTGTAAAAGAAGCACGCCAGGAAACTTCTGCTCTGTGTTGTGCTCTCTGGTATCTGCGCATCAAAATGTTTCTATGAGCAATGACTTCCACAACAACAAAAAATGGATATGCCTAAAGTAATATTTCAGAAGAAAAGGACCCATGTGCTTTAGAAAAGGGATGTGCCTAAATTAATCATGAAATTAAGTTAGGTGCAGGTTCATAGACACTGATGATAGTAGGATAGGGCTTCAAGAGCTATTACCGCGGTTCTGTCACCAAAAGATGCATAACACAGTATAGTTTACTAAAAGTAAAAGAGATGAATTTATGATTAACAATGAGAAACACAAAAAAGGTTCCTTGCCTTAGCCACTTAACGGCCGAGGACTATATGCTCTCCCCTTCTTGCCTTTGAGCACTTCTTTTTTGAAGAAAAGGCAGAGTTTTTTATTCATTGAAGATTAGAATGTACAGCAGCCTTTGAGCACTTCAGGTAAAAGAAAGTATGCCATACCAAAACCACAGTAGGACAATGCAAGAGAAAGGTGAGAGAAGGCCAATGAATGCACATACCAAAGAAAAGAAGATTTATAAAAATATGGAACCAACCCAAAGGTGAAGGAACTATAATTATGTCAATTTTCAAGTAGATCTCAGAAGAGAGCGTACTCATTATGCATGTCATTGCAGTCTGAGACTGTCAAAATGACGAATCAGACTCGAGTTGTCGAGACCTCCCCTTGTTGATCTTCTCCAGAAGCAATACTAGCAGTAGAAACAACCACTGATGCAGTAGAACCTTTGCATTCTTGCGAATCAGAAATGACTTTCATCTGTAAGTTTGGAATTACTGGTGGCTTTGTCCTCCGAGTAACAGTCATGTTCAACCCCTTAGTTGTGTGAATTGTTGCTCCAGTTGTCATCTCGACCTATTATATTGATCAAACACGTCGGAATATATTTTATCAGCTATGATGAATCAGAAAGCTGACGGGAAACATACCGGAGGTGCTCCTGAAGCCATCTGAAAATCAAACCGCTTGACAAGCATTGCCGTTGCCACCACATTCTGCATAGATGTTGCAGAAGGTCTGTTAGTAGAGTTTGGAATCTTGCATGCTCAATAGTGATTCCTTTATTATTTAGATATTACATATGATATCACAGGTCCATAGAAGCCTAGAAGGTAAAATCTGGGGGAAAAAAGGACTTAATACGACTAAATTAAAATACTGAAAATTCAGGCAAAGTTTATGAAATTTCACAATGCTATTTCGATATTAACAGCTGCAAACCTCAAATAATCAAAATGGGTTACCTCAAAAGTGGCAAACATGTCACCTACACATTTCCTTGGTCCGCCACCAAATGGTAAATAACTGAAAATTCAACAAGACCATATGAATATAATTGAGTTCGAACAGGTTCATCAGGCATTAGTTAACCAGTGATAGCAAACAGATGCCACCGCAATTCATCAGAATGAAAGCTACCACAACCATACAATGGATCTCAAAGAAATAGACACGGCAAGTAAGATTGCAATCTTTTGTGTTTATTTGAAGGATGTGCTCTCAAAAGACGGATATGTATTTTGCAGTAACATGCCAAGTTGCACAGAAACAAGCCAAGAAATCACATGAACATAACTGCGTTACCTATCGATTTTTACTAATTTCGAGTTTCAGTGGGATGCTTAGAAGACGCCTTGTATCTGCTAACTGATGACTCCATGGTTCTTTATCAACTAACATGCCCTTGCACCAACCCTCCGCAACAAGAATTCACACTCCAGTTAAGTTTTCCTTGTTGCAGAGGGCTCATAATGTATCGTTCAAATTGTTCCTCCGCAGCCATGGTTCAAATTGTTGAATACATCGAAGTTGAAGATATTCCATAGTCCATACTCCAAGCAATGTATCGCATGACAATTGTAACAGATCTTTCTTGGTCCCAAAAAGGGATCTGCTTTTCAAGTATTTACTGATTATTACAGGTTAGGTACTAAATTATGAGACATAAACCTATCAGTTTATAGAAAGGTACCATTTCTAATACCTTTTT
Organism: Stipa capillata; assembly: GCA_019208055.1. NCBI lineage: Eukaryota > Viridiplantae > Streptophyta > Magnoliopsida > Poales > Poaceae > Stipa > Stipa capillata. The sequence continues at coordinate 1,097,897 of JAGXJF010004340.1, forward strand.
TTTGTATAAGCGTATAAACTTTTACCTGTATCTAATGGATATTGGAAAGACAAGAGGGTGGATCTTTTTGGGACATTCACAAAAGCAACAAAGTGGTCGAAAAAAGTGCAACAGAGGATGTTCAATTTGTGGTGCTTGATGGACGATAAGTTCAGTGTGATGGTGCTTGTTGCTTTTCCAAAAACTTAAGATGACAAATCATCACTCATCGCTGCTTTGTTCCATCAAAAGTGCAATGGCCTGTTGCTCATAGGAGTAGCACTTTATCATGATTATCATGAATATGAATTTTTATTCCATTAACCATAAGTTTTGATTTATCTCATTATCTCTGCATTACTGTTTCATCCCCCAAAAAAGATTCACCTAACTATCTTCTATGTTATTGTCCGAATACATTCTGCAATTCATAAGGTTGTGGGCTTGTGGCTATGTGTTACTACTTCCGTTCGAAAAATAGATGTAGTTTTGGGAATTGATACGGTCTCCAATATGCACATTTGACCTATTTTTTCTAACTATACACTTATACAAAATTAGTGATTTGGATGCACTTGTGAGGATAAATCTACTAATATAATTTCCATATGAAAAATATAAATACTTTCATGAATATTAAGTGGTCAAATTTTCAAAAGTTTGACTGCAACCCATCCCAGGACAATTATTTATTTTGGAACAGTGTATCAAAATAAGTAATTAGTATCTTAATTAATAAGAATTGCAGGTGACAGATTAGATGCTAGGCATCAAAGTAGAAAATGAATCAATGGGAGTTGTGCATTCAATGACCAAACAACTTCAGTCATTTGATCTAAAAAGGTACATCTTTTCTTCTGATAACAAGCAGAATATAGCAACAACAAGCAATTAAGCATATTCAAAGGTCTCCCAAATTCTTGCAACAGAAAGTAGAAACAGCTAATAAACTTTATAACTGGAGTGACAATATGGTGTATCAAAAAGCATTTCATTACAGCAATAGAGATGAAACCTGAAATTTTGGTTTGTCTCATTTGGATTTGGTCCATCCAAAGGCCACCTTTCTGGATTGAAAACATCTGCATCATCCCAATGCTTTGGGCAGCGATGAAGGTTCCAGACGGATATAAAAATGTCTTCTCCTCTTGAAAAAAAATATTTTCAGAATTATAGTAGAAAATTTTAATTTTCTATGTAATTAAAAAAAAACAATATCGCACATACAGATATCCAACAGCAACAATTAAACAAACTTAGCTACCGGCCAACAGCATTATGAAAAGTAGAAAACATAATACATGGAGTAAAATAGTCTGCACAAGACTGGGAAGAGGCTGTAATAGTGTATGCTAATATATTACTCCCAGGAGTATCTAAGGGGAAAAAGATGCGGAAAAGCCCAAATTAGACAAAAGGAACATAAATCTATGGTAGGCTGGTAGCCGAGGTGCTTTCGTGACAAACAAATAAACAGACCTTACTCCTTGCACTTGGCTTGAGACTAAAGCTGGCCTTTTCTTTTGTGCCTTAATAGATATAATTCTGCTGGAAAATGTTTACCTGCCGATTGGGTACTCCCCCAGTATATCATCCTCAAGAGATCGACGAATTAAAACTGGCGGCTGGGGATATAGTCTCAAAGACTGCAACAATGGTAATGTTCTCACTCAATGATGAAACTCATTATTTAGTGATGTATCATTTTTTTGGTACTTACTTCGTTAATAACTCGAGTAGTGTACTTCAGTTTCTTCACATCCTCAATTGTTGGTAAACCGTCTCCTAGAACAGTATCAACCTGCGGATAATTGAGGGGAAAAAATTCAATTGTCATTTGTAAGATTCAGAAGCATGAAACTCTATGGGAAAACCATCTTGAAGATAAAAGCGAGTCTACCTCATCTTGGAGCTTTGCCATTACATTTGGATACTGCAGGTTAGCATACAAAGACAATGAAAATAAGTAACAATATTAGTGACTTAATGCATACAAAGACAATGGACGAATACAATATCATTGGATATTGGTATGTTAATAGAGCATTGAGCTATTGACCATATCAATACCTTAGATAGAAGATAAAATGTCCATGTCAAGACTGCTGCAGAGGTCTCGTGGCCAGCTATGAGCATTGTCATCAAATCATCACGGAGCTGCTTGCTAGATACCTAATGTAGATGGATTGAAGCAACATGAAAATCAGAAAGCTCAAACATCTAAAACATTTACAAGTACAGCTCTATCATACATCATCTCCAGATGCCAATAGAAAGTGAAGAATACTAGGATCTTGCTCATTCATGTATTCCTCATGAAACTGTAGATCTTCTTCCTCTACCAACCTCTGCAATAGTAAATAACGGGAAATCCTAATGTCACGAATTTTATCCATACAATAATGTGCTATAATAACTGAGGTCGAAGTATAAGAAAAAGGTTTACCTTGCATGTAGCAATTAGTTCATCGAGAACATTATTCATCAAAGCAAGAGCTTCATTGACCTTCCTCTGCCGAGGGGAGATGTCTTTCCATATGGGTATTTCCCAAGTTGGTATAGGAGAAGTGCTCCGCATTTCTGCCTCTCGTAGTGTCACATACACAGCCTGATCATCAACCCAAAACCAAAAAGGTAAAACATCAGAAAAAAGAAACAGAAGCAAATGAAATGTATAATATACTCAAGAATACGGTAAAATCTGAATTATAACCTCAACTATTCCATTATCGTAAGATAATGAATCAAAATCATAATTGAACACCGCCTTCCCAATGACATCCAACGTCAGTCGAGAGAACAAAGATTCCATCTCCACATCCTCCCCATCCGATGCCGCCTTGTCCAACTTTTGGCAGAGCCGCTCTGAAGCTTTTCCAAAGAGACCTATCATCGCAGTCACATACTGCAGAGCAGAGTTTAAGTGAATAAAATTACACTTGAAAGAAAGCAATACACAAAACCATCATAGTAACTAGAAAGCTAGAACCTTCTGATGCAGTGCTGGTACAATGGCACGCCGTCGAACACGCCAAATCTCCCCATCAGCTGGGATCAAACCTGTACCCATCAGAAACTCTAATATTTCCGCAAGAATACCCTGCAACCACCATAATCAAACAACATGCTACTGATTTCTTACTGATCTTACTGTTAATGTCTACATCCAAATTGACAATCAAACCTTGGAGTAAGCTTTGGCGTTGTCCCTCAGAATATGCTTAGCTATAGCCGGATCAGAGACAATAAGGAAAGACTGGAAAACAAAAACAAACTACAGACCATTAGCAACATGGTGGAGTTCCAAAAGATTACAATTTTGGGAGCAATTTGCTTAATTGTGCATCACCTTAGGCCCGAAGTTGAGGCGAAAGACACCGCCGTAGGTGAGGAAGAGGTCATAGAGCGGCAGGAAGAACGCTTCCCCAGCGACAGCCCCCAGTGATCCCACCGCCTGCGGCAGCTCCGGTCCCCTGCGCGCCGCACCACCGCCCGCTAGCCTCGTGAGCAGCGCGGCGGCAAGCTCCCCCGGCGGGCCGAGCTTGCCCAGCCTCACCGCGAGGGGAGCAACCCATCTAAAAGAATCCAAAATGTTCCATGAAATCACCATTGGAGCTACACAAGAAACGGGTAAAACTGGTAGAGAATGGACCAGGAGCGGTGCTAACCCAGGGCCTTGGACAGTGAACTCGCCGGACGATATGCGAGCAGTCAGCTCGGCCCGGCGCCGCCTCTGCTCTTCGAGAACCGGGTCTGGGCCTTTGTCGCCGCCGTCGCCGCCACCAGACGCGGAGCAGCGGAGGAGCAGACGACGACGGCAGGCGGCGGGAGCGAGGCGGAGCTGGCGCTGGCCGGAGCCGAGGAAGCGGAACGGAGGGGCGGCGGCGTTACCGCCGCCGGCGGTGGTGGCCATGGCGGGTGTCGCCGCTGCGGCACTAGCGGCGCAGCAGTGGTGCAGTGACATGGGTGGGTATCTCGGAGCTGAGCTAAGGGGAGAGAGGATGAGGTGCTTTGAGACGTGGGGCTTGGTGCTCCGTTAGTTTGTTGCCAACAACCAAAACGTCCGAAGAAGACGACCACGGCCTGCCCGCCCCCACCTTGGAAGCTGCTGTGACGGAATCTGTCGCCCTTGGCATAGAGGTATCTTTCTTTTCAGGATCATCATCTTCTCCAGTCCCCAACACTCTAGTACTAGCAAAATCACACTAGTGACAGTTCTATTATCATCGAATTATCATATCATTATACTGAGGATGGCTCTCTCATGTCGCATTCTCTTCCCATTTTGACTTCTGTCACATGAAATACAATTTTGACCTCGTGCGTCAATCAGAGGTCCCTTCGCTCTTTCAACCGAGGGTAAAGAAAAAAAAATCTAATAAGTAGGGAGTATTTATTTTCCCAAATTGCGAGTGTAAAGCCAGATTGGACAAACCAACTGAAGGCAATCGCAAAGTAGCACAAGGCGGCTGGGCTCCATCGAAAGATGCCGTGACTTGAACGGTGTTTATCCACCTTTCAGTGTAAAACAGTATTTGTCAGATGCTATTAGTGTTGCATTAAGAGGTGTAAATAGCTATTCGTGATCGGCGAGGATTGAAGATCAACCTGTGGCATAGCGCCGGGCAGCGGCATGGCATCGTCGTCTTCATAGGCATATCCTGTCTGCAACGCCTCACCGATCAATCACCGTGGCATTCAGATGAACTCATCAGGTGCCCCTCTTGCATCGGAGATTCCAATGCAACGAGCCTTGTGACTTAGTGATGGGAACCGAAACTGATGTCGATGTCTCGGTATAATTAAGTATATGTCTCTTTTGTTTCTTCCTCAGAGGCAACCGAAGGAACATGTGCGTCGCTAAGCATCCTGACAAAAGTTAGACACGGGGTAAGGAAAACGTTGAACTGCCTTCCTGACGGATTATTCTGACTGACAGTGACAGTGTAAAAGGGCACACTCGAGAGAATCCCTCCCTCTTCTTTCCCTCCAAAGTGAAAAAAAACTCTCGTACAATGTACTTATTATAAAGTCTTAAAAGTACACGAGCTAAATAGTAGGTCATACAAAATTAAATATTGTGTAGTCTAAGCTACACTCGTCACCTAAATTAGGACATAAACCCTTTAATAATCAAGTCTAACTTCATTGCGCCATCCATCATCGATTCCTTGTCTTGCGACCACTATACTAGAAACCAGGATCACAACCAGTTAGTACGTAAGTAGATAACCTACATATGATTAGATGGTGTCCTTGTATCAAAAATAATATCATTCCTACATAACTAAAATGACCAACATAGTGTTGTCGCGCCCACCAAAATAAGAGACCGAAGCGGCTTAACAATACTCTGTAGCCAAGTCTCCAAAATATAAAGGATATTATGCGGTGGTGTAATATTAAAAGCAAGGTAAGTTGCATGCCAAGCAAACCTATTCAATTTCTAGTACAAAAATAACATTGTTTACTCCCTTGCCAATTTGGCTTAGCTAAATTATCTTTGGTCAAATGACCACCTACTCAAATATCATAAGAAAATCTTAATTTTTAGAGGAATTTTGAGTTTCCATAAGTATTTACATGGCGAAATTGTGAATTCGTCGATGCCAGATATATGGATTGAACGGAAAAAGCCCAGAATTGTGTATGTCTCACTTAAATAAATCTCGCAGTTGTGTAAGGGTAAAGCTTGAAACAAGCATCACCAGCTCTATCCAAGCGACTAAATTCGTGCCTAGTAAAAAGACACATTAAGAGGTATTGTGCTCATGATGTTTTTTCCAGTGGCATGTTTTTTCCAAATGATGTGTATAAGCGAGGATACTTAAAACATTGAGGACTGGCCTCAACTCATCTATCCTCCTAGAACCTGATTTCGCCCCATTCTTGACATGAAAGAACCAAACTGGAAGATGTCGTCTTAACCTTCGTCAATCCCTTCTAAATGTGGGAATTAGTGAGATTACTTTTCATACCTGACAAAAGTTTATGCCACAAATACTTGTTGCGGAGAAGGTCTTGCCATAATCCATCTTCTACTAAAAGTTTAAACAACCATTTCCTAAGCAAACATTTGTTCTTTATGACTAGGAAGAAGTGTATATTTCGTCCCTCAACTATTGGCCGTGTGTAACTTTCGTCCCTCAACTAAAAAAGGGCTAAATCTGTCCCTCAACTATTCAAACCGGGTAAATAACCCCTTGACCATGGTTGTTTCCTGGTTTATGCTGACCTGTCCTGTTTTTGACAAGAAATGCCACGTAATGCGCCACGTTTTAGAAATATAAGCGGTCGGGTCTCCTAACCGTTCCCCATTCTTCTTCCTCTCCCGAACCCTAAATATACCGGCGGTACGATTGCGGCGTGGCGGTAGAGGAATTCGACGCATGGTTGGCATGTCTTCGTCGGTGACCTCAAGCCCTTCGCATTCGTCGGCTTCGTCTTCACAGCAGCGCGGCGTCCCGTCCAGCCCCTCTCCTGTTCCATACCGCGAGCGCCCGCTCGATTACCAGCCGGGGATACCGTGCTTGTGTGGGAGGAAGGCTGCAAGATGGATCTCGTGGAGCGACGGGAACCCTGGCCGGAGATATCTCAAATGCGAGCATGCACGGGTAAGTGGAGCCGACGTCGATTTGGTTTGGTTCTTCCTGGTTGGTCTAAAATGTGGCTGAGTTTTTTTTGTTCAGGGTGGTGGTTGCAATTTTTTTTACATGGTTCGATCCTGAGTCGTCCCCTTTTGTGCGTCAATTGCTGCTGGATTTGCGAGACAGGGTTTGTTCCCTGTGCTCTGAGAACATGAAGCTGAGAGAGGTATTGTCAGAAGCAAAGGCAGACTTGGAGATGGGAATTAGTGATCGTAGAGTAGAGATGAAGACTATGAAAGATGCTTTAGCGAACAAGGAGGAGATAATGGGAAGACAGAAGCTTATCATTAGCAAGTTAGAGAATGAGAGATTGATGTGTATGTGTGTCCTGTGTGTAATTGGCATTGTCTTTGCTGTTCTTGTCACATGCTGGTTAATGTAAGATGTCAGTGATTTTTCCTTCCTTTTGTTTTTGTTGTGTCATGGGTTATGTAACCTGACGTTTCAGCGACGAAATGAGGATGGCAGTAAACGTTTTGCCATAAGTTTGGTCTTCCAAACACTTAAGCAACATAGGCCAATAATTTGACATTACAATCCTTACAATAATATAGGTTTCTGGCCAACAATTTCACAGAAGCAACAAATAATACTTAAGTCTTAGGCTAACAGATACATAATTCTCAGTCTTGTAGACAAAGCTGTGGCATCTTCCTTTTCTTCATGGCTGGCTCCTGGATACTAACTTGTACACTTGCAGACCCAGATGTTTACAATACTAACAGAGGACCTGGCTTGTGAACCTTGACCTGTTAATCTGAGGTTCATGGAAGCTGACCCTCCAATTGCTGTCTTGACATTAGCTTTAGCTTTAGCCTTAAAGATTTTCTTCGGTTGAGAAGAAGGCAGTATGAATAAAACAAACATGCATAAGTTGGTATACAGGAATGTAAACATTGGTGGGAATTTACTTACATTTCGCGATGACCTCCGGTTTGTAATGCTAAGTGCTATGAAGTTGCCAGCTGTGCTCTGCTGTGAAATTGGAACAATAGCCTGTGATGGTGCTTCATTTGTATATCCTGACTCCTTGTTCTTAGGATTTTCACTACAAGTTGTCCTATTGTGACCCGTTGACTTGCAGAGCCTACACCTTATGACTGTGCCAACCTTTGAAACCCTTGTAGCTTTCGGTTGTTCCTGAGCTTCTCTCTTCCTTTCTTTTCTTAGCCTGCCTAGCAGCTTCACATACTTGGATGGTCCAGGTGCTGGTCTATCAGATGTAGGCCAGCTCAACACGCCCTCACATGGCGGTAAGCAATGTGTGTAGATTTTCTTGAAGTCAGCAGTTGAGTAGCAGGTAGCCACATATGCATCTAGGCAATTGGTGTTTAAGTGAATGCATACTATGGCATGAGGGCAAGGCAAGCCAGATAGTTGCCAATACCTACAACTGCATGTCTTCTAGTTTAAGTCTACTGTGAACATATTATCATAGTGTTCGACCTCATAATAGTTCAGTCCATTACAAATTGCATGGCATACTCCTGACAGTGTAATGAACGTATTCAGTTTCTTGTTAATGTTTGGACAAATTTCTCCTGACCATCTACTTGACTTGCTTCTATTTTCTTGTATCCTCACGATAACTTTCCTTCTAATAGTTTCTAACATGCTAATGATGGGAAGGAATCTAGCCTCCACTATCCACTTGTTAAAGCTCTCACAAATGTTATTATCTACAGAGTCATAGTTTGAACCTAACCTGAACCATGCTCTGCTCCACTGATGAGGATCAGTCTTCATAATGGCATTTGCTCCATCTGTAGTCTCATTAGCAAGCTTTGCCCTTGCCAAATTGAACAAGCTGACAGAAGATGCCTTCGCACACCTCTAAAATAACTTTTGCCACTCCTTCTTCTTGTACTACTTCCTCCAATTAGCATAAATATGCCTTGCACAATTTCTGTGCTCAGCTGCAGGAACCCAGTGACGTACTGAATTGATAATGCCCTGCAGTGACGAAGTACATACAGTTAGATGCAATTCAACAGAATTAATGCAACTGATAATACATGCAGCAACAAAATCTTACCTTCTGTTGATCTGAGATGAAAACCCAACCAGACCCATCTCCAACTTTCAAATCCTTGAAAAACAACTGACAGAACCAGTCCCATGATTCATTCAGCTCCTTCTCAACCACTGCCCAGGCAACTGGGTACATCTGATTATTTGCATCCCTACTTACAGCACATAACAACTCTTCATTTGTTGCACCTTTGAAAAAGCAACCATCAAGTCCAACTACCCTTCTACACCCTGACAGGAAACCCTGTTTCAGTGCATCTAGGTAGACATAAATTCTCTGAAATGTGGGCTCCTGACAGTCAGGTTCTAGCTTTACTACTACTGTGCTTCCAGGGTTACTCCTTAGTAACTCAAGCTGATAGTCAAATATCCTTGAGTACTGTCCCTTAGTTGCATCAAGCCACTTCTGCATCACTAACTTCTTTGCTCTCTTCACTTGATCAATGCTAATATCTACAAACATGTCTTCTTGGATGTGTGCTTTCATGTTACTAATTTTTCAAGTGGATTTGCTCTTATTAGCTTCTCATACTTAGCAGAAATTCTTGTGGAGGTAACCAATTTGTTGTCTCTCCTTGGTGGGCACACATGATGATCAGTGTAGCTTGTGATTTGCCAACTATTAGTTCTGCTGTTAGCTGCAAGAAGACAGACCCAATGGCACAACTTCCAGTCACACTTGGCCCTAACTCTCTGACAGTCATCCTTCACAAACCTAATCAGCTTCCTATTGGCCAGACCATAAGCAATGATTGCTTGCTTAAATTCTTGTTTGGAACAAAACTTCATTCCAAGTCTCAACTGTGGCACATCATTCTTATCCTTGAACCTAGGATACTTCGATTCCTTCTTCACAAGCTGACCATCACTGCCTACCTCATCGAATGAATCTTTAAATTCAGAGTTGTCTTCATTATCTTCATTATCTTCATTATCTTCTCCTACTACACTCTTTGACCCTACTTCAGTCCCCTCATCCAAATGTGTAATTTGGCCAGACTTCATCAACTTCCTGAACTCCTTGAATTTCTTTTGATCTCAGCACCCTCTTCATCTTCTTCTGATGAGCTTTCATCACCATGAATGTAATCTCTATCATTGCTTTCTTCTTCCTGTTCTTCAACTGTCACTTCTAATTTCTTCCTCCTTGCTCTGTTCCTCTTATTCATCTATGGGCTTCTGTAGAACTCCTTCAGAGCATTAACCTCTGCTATTTCCCTGTCTCTATCCTGCTTTAATGGAGTTAACACAACCACATCCCTTTTTCTAGGAGATAACATAATCTCATCTTCATCTTCAGCTTCAAGTGTCATTTCATTCATCTCATCCTCAAAATCATTCTCTTCTGCACTGGGAGCTTTATCATTCACAATGGTCTCCACATATATGTCAGCAACACCACACTCATCAATGGCAGAACACATGTCCTGACAACTCTTGTCCTCATACAACAACATAAGACCATCACGTAAATCTTTCCCTGGGAAACACCAGAAGAATCATTTGTCTTCTACTACCGGACAGTGGTCCTTATAGTGACCTCTAAGCTCAGAGAGCGACATTTTGTCCCGCTCGATGTATGACATAGCCTCAGCTCCACCGATGTAATACACCTCTCTACCGTCATTATGAAACTCCCCATTCAAATGAAATTGCACAGCAAGGAACTCTAGCGGATCCATTTCCTAACCTACAGTAACGAAATTGAATCATCACATCAATCCATCCGAGAGGAGCATAGTGGGGAGGAGAAAGAGATGCGACTAGCTAGCCTCTAGCGGGATGCGACGACTTGGAAGCCTAAGCAGTCGCCTGCATCCGTTCCACGAGTCACTCGTCGCACCGAAGTGGCCGCCGCTGCCGTCGACTTAGATTTAGGGCTCGGGAGAGGAAGATGAATGGGGAACGGTTAGGAGCTTATATCCCGGGAGAGCGTTACGTGACACATTACGTGTCATTTCTTGGTCAAAAACAGGACAGGTCAGCAAAAAACAGGACAGGTCAGCATAAAACCGGAAACAACCATGGTCAAGGGGTTATTTACCCGGTTTGAATAGTTGAGGGACAATTTTACCCCATTTTTTAGTTGAGGGACGAAAGTTGCACTCGGCCAATAGTTGAGGGACGAAATATACACTTCTTCCTTATGACTAAGTTTTAAATACCTGCTCCGTCTTGATCTTTTGGAGTACAAAGAATACCCTATTTGGCAAGTCTATGTTTTTGCTTATGATTGTCACTTTGCCAAAAGATCTGGATCTATAGAAATCCAATCTTTTGCATACTCCTTTTGGAACTTCAAAGAAGAATAGCATGGACATAGATAAATTGTTGAGGACCGAATTAATTAGGACCAACCAACTCCATAATATAGATTCTGGCTTTTCCAACTACTAAGCATCTTTTCAAAATGATCCTCAGCCCCTTTCCAATCTCGATTCCTTGACTTTCTATAATGAATTGGGATACCAAGGTATTTAAAGAGAAAGTGTCCTACCCCACAGCCAAAAAGCTACATATAGTGATTTTCAAAATCTTTGGCCTGGTCGAAGCAATAAAGCTCGCTTTCATGGAAATTGATTTTTAAGCCAGACAACTGTTTAAAAACATGAAGGAGATTCAAATTAATCACTTGGTCAAAGTTGTGATCCATGAATAAAATCATGTCATTAGCATATTGAAGGATGGAAATGTCGTCTGTCCCGTTGAAGGATAATTGCCAAAATGTCATCCACGATATTGAAAAGGATCGAGGACATCAAATCAGGTCTTTTCGAGTTTGACCAATGTCATCATTGACCTTAATGCCAAAGTACCACCGTGAACAAATTTGGATATTCAATTACTCTATTGGGTGGAAAAGCCTTTTATTAGGAGTGTCTGGTGGAAGAATGCCCTGTTGACCTTATCATAGGCCTTTTCGAAATCTATTTTTAAAATTACCTCGTTAAGCTTTTTCCTATGCAGCTCATGAATGTTTTCATGTAAAATTACCACTTCCTCCATGATGTATCGACCCGGTAAAAAGGCCATTTGGGTAGGTCTAATGACCTTTTGAGCAATGCCTAAAATACAATTAGTGCCAACTTTAGTAAATTTTTTAAAAATCACGTTTAGCAGGCAAATGGGTTGGTATTGATGTATTTGTTTCACATCATCTTTTTTCAGGAGAAGGATAATAATACCAAAACTAAGACCGTGTAAAGGCAAATTGCCGCTATAGAAGTCCGCAAAAGGCTATCAAATCACCCTTGATAAGTTCCCAAAAAACCTGATAAGATGCAGTCGCGAAACCATCAAGGCTCGGGGCCTTATTATGTTCCATCTGAAAAACCACATCCCTAACCTCCTTCTCTGTGAATGGCTCGGTAAGGACATTTTCCTCGTAAGAAACTAGAGGTATGTCATCACACATAGACTTGATCACCGAAACATAATTTGGATCATGCGGCCCAACTAGGCTCTTGTACTTTTTTGTAATGTAGCTTTTAAGTGCATGCTCATCACGACTAACCTCTTCTTCCTATTTTAATTGAAAAATATGTTGTTTGCAATGTTTGCCATTAGCAATTAAGTGAAAGTACCTTGTATTATTATCTCCTTCTAACAAATGTTTAACCTTTACCCATTGGTACCACTTAATCTCTTCCTTAGTAAGACGCTTGGCCAGGCTCTCATTAGCATGGCGCTTGAGATCAACCTCGGGCACCATTAAACCAGAGCCTCTTCTTTTCCTTTTAATAAAAACCGCTTGTATTTTTGCACACTGTAACAACCCATGTATATAAATAAATAAATAAATAAAAATTCTTTTCTTGCTGACGTCAGTGGGGGCCCACCCGCTGATGCCAGCACGCTCGCCCGCCCGCTCGCCTCCCGCGCCAGCACGCGCCACATGGCGCGGCCCCCGCCCGCTCGGCCGCTCGCCTCCCGCGCGCCAGCACGCACCACGTGTCGCCGCTCCGCCGCCTCCCGCGCACGCCCGCCCGGGGCCCCCACTCCCTCGTGCGCTGCAACGCCCGACGCGTGCCAGCACCCATGCCGCCGTCGCGCCTTCTCCTCGTGCCCCAGCCTCCTCATCTCTCCCTCCCTCTTTTCCCCGCCTCGCCCCACCGCTCGCCGCCTCCGCTGACGCCGGCGCCACTTCCCCCTCCTTCCCCGCCTCCGGCTGAGCCATCGCCGCCTCCTCCCCGACCTCGCCCCGCCGTCGCCGGAGCTCCACCGGCCCCGCCGCCTTCTTCTCCGCCTCCGGCGCCGCCCGACACCGCCTCGTCTTCCCCGCCGGCGCCGCCTCGCCTCCCGTCGTCGCCCTCGGCCCCCGGCCGCCCGGTGAGCCGCCATCTCTCCCCCTTCCCCCGTGGCCGAGCCCCTCCCCGGCGCGCCCCTCGCCCGGCCCATGGAGCCCGCCGGCCTGGCCCCTCCGGGTTAGGGTCGAAGCCTTCGGGTCAGGGCAGGTCTGACCAGACCCTCCAGGCTAGACCCAAACCGACAAAAAAAATAAAATAATAAAGGGAAAGAAAAATAAAAGAGAAAATAAAGAAAATAAAAAAGAAAACCCTAGGGGCCCACTGGTCCGTGGCTGGGGCTAGAACATTTTAGGTATAAAAAGTTTTTAGATTATTTTTGTATTTAGAAAATGCAGAAAATCAATTAAAATGGCTAAAAACTTAGAAAATTCACCAAAAATTCATATTAACTCAGAAAATTATGAAAATTTTATATTTGAAATCAGTGCAACATAAAGTATCCTTAAAAAATAATTTTGACTATAGAATTGTGCAGGAAATTTCTAGAATTAATTAAAATGCATCAAAACTTGTATAAATGCCTATAAATTCATTTATTGCTAAAAAAATTATGAAATTTTGCCAACATGACCAATAAAGCAGATATTACCACTGAAAAATGACCCCATACTATTTTGATGTCCAGAAATCAATTAATTAAGAATAATAGCTAATTCAATATTACTGGGTCGACGAAAATCGTCAAAAACCCTAATTTTAGATCGTCGCCTCAAAAAGACCCGAATTTTATCTCAAATGTTTTCAACCCTAAATGATTAGCTAGTGTCATGCATTCCATACACAATTCATGCCATATCATCTTGAATGCTATTTATTTATTTATGTTCTTTTCGTCGTCGCTTTTGTAAAACCCTAGAAACCAGCGACGAGGGAGTGGATCCTCAGCAATTCGATTCCCAAGAATCCGAAGAATTCCCCAGTCCAGGCAAGCTGAGTTTGTGACATTGCCATGCTACTTTTAACGTCGTTACTTCATTATCGCATACCATGCTTATGAATTGTTTACGTTGGTTGAATACTTTGTGATGTTATTATCATGCTAGGGTTTAACTTGACGACCAATTAACTTGAACCCTTAATAAGTGAGGTGAGAGACGTGGGAACATGGTCGTGGGATGGCCTGTAGCGACGGTGTGGTTGCTCGAGCCTGATATCGAGCCATCGGATGCTACAGCGGCGATCCTGACGGGATGCTTCCTGATAAGCCGCGAGATAGTTGGTTGTGAGGGAACCACGGATGTCCTCTGGTTGGTTCCCGCTCGCTGAGGACTAGCTACCCTTATGTGATGGACCATCTGAGTCTCTGTGGGAATATCCCATGAGAAGATTCATGGGTTAACGAGCGACCAATATCTCCTTGATTGAAAAATTAAACTGCATGATGTTAATCTACTCGGTCTTCTCATGAGTCTCTGTTGATTATATATGATGTTTATTAGCTGGATCATGTTATGGCCTAGTGAATGCTCACTTGGTTATGCTATATTATGGGTTCTCGTTGAATGAAGATGTTTACTAGCACGATAGGAGTAATGTTCTTATTCCTGTTAATGCCATGTTAACTCCATGTCCAAGCACTACTAAGACTTACGAGTACGTTTGTACTCATTAATAGTTGTTGTATGCTTAGGAACAGGTGAACCCTCCCTTGGTGACTATTTCTCCGATGACGCTTGATCGGTTGCCTCTTCAGCTTTATGAACTTGTTGATCGATATTGGGTATTTTGGGTCTTTTGGGATACTAGCTTGTATCTCAGGGTAAAACTGCATGTTTTCGCTGTTTACTTCTCGCACTTAAGACCTTCGAGTCAACTGTTTGTAAATTAAGTAATTGTCCAGATGTAAGGGACGTGTACTATCTATCTGGTAATCCTCCCTGTAGAGTTTGTACAATGATATGCAAAGTTGTTTACCACGGCTCTTCGTGCACAGTGTGTGTATGGTTGAAGTGTACGAAGAGGTGGTAGGGAGTTAATACGAATCTCCGATACGAGGTTTGTGATCACGAGTCGAGTGACCCGTCAGCTGTGATGCGACTGCCGGCTGGGCAGGGTGTGGACGTTAGTGTCGGGTCTTCGGGTGACCCACCAGTCTGTGCTACGGCCGATTGGGTTAAGGTGTGGACATGGACGTCGGGCTCGTCCTGTGATTGTGATTCTCATCGCGGTAGCCGAGTATTAACCCACTACAGGGTTTCGGAATCATATTTGGTTTACTGAATGATATACGTTTCTGGCTAGCTGGACCAGCAGTGAGACATACGACCAGGTGGTCAGGTGATGTTCGTATGCAGTGCTGGTTCGGTGTCGGACCCTTAACGGTGTGTACACGAGAGGTAACGTGTATCCACGTTAAGTGGTTGCTCGGTCTTTGATGACATATCATACGTTAAGCCAGGTACGATTCCGGGTCCCGACGCACACCCCCCTTAAATGTTGGCGGAGTGTTCTAATTTTCCATTATCATCTTTCCATGGCAGATCTGCCCCGCTGTTCCTTGCCCCAAACTTCAATCACCATTTCAATGAAACCGTTTCTTTGCAACCATCCAAATTTGAACTTGAAAAGGGGTTGGTTGCCGAGACAAAATGCCGTACCCGTATTCAAAAGAAGAGGCGTATGGTCACACTTGAAATGCTCTAAAGCGTGGACCGTAACCCAAAGAAATTTGTGTTCCTAATCCGTACTCATTAGAACCCTATCAAGTTTCTCAAAAGTGGGATTATCTAAAGAATAAGCCCAAGTGAATTTCTGTCCAGACAACAACACTTCTCGTAGATGAAGACCGTCGACTACAACATTAAAAAGGATAGGCCATCAAGCATCGAAGTTATCATTGTTCTTCTCCTTCTCAATGAATTATATTAAAATCTCCCCCGACCAATAGGGGAAGTGTTTCCTTGCTAGAGGCTTGTACAAGTTTAGTGAGAAAAGCTTCTTTGCAGTCAGGTTGTTTAGACAGCCATTAAACCCCATTGGAACCCACCATCTTTGTTCCAAAGGTGTAATTTTAGGGAAAATCCCGAGGACGATGGAAGCTATGTCAAATACCACAAGATTAATTCCCATAAGTATGCCCCCAGATTGTCTATGTGGCTGTGTCCAACTCTAAAAGAAGTCAAGTCCACCACATAATTTTTTTAGACCGTCCGAGTAAAGTCAGTTTTTCTAGTTTCAAGAATAGTTACGAAATCTAATCGTTCTCTTTCATTTTTTCAGTTATGTGTCAGTTTTTAGCTAAATCTCTTGGACCTCTGCTATTCCAAAAAATATCCTTCATTTTTTATTCTTCCGCTTGCGTTGAGGTTTACCATGGGAAGAACCAGTGAAATTTTCTTGGCAAAATGTGCCTTATTTTTTCGATGGGGCAAGTGAAAAGCCAGCTGATCCCACCTTGTAACAATTGTTCCTCAACCAAATCGGCGCAATAATGGGTAACGGACGGTAGCTCAACACAATCATTCTCCTCATCCGCGACCTTGACCGAACACTGATTCGACGTATTAGCCACAAGTAAACGCTTATGTTCTAACTTTTTAAGCAAATTAACGGAAGCATCAACCTGAGTGCTACCCGTCCCTAAAGAAATCGCTAATCTAGCAATATTGGAAGCAATACGATCATTAGGCATAGTAGTAAGAGACTTACCAGCCAGGGCTTCAAGATTTCGGACTTGAGCCATTCTTGTGGCACGCTCCAATGTATCCTCGTCCACGTCCAAGCGTTTGCTAATGCGCCCACACACGACGTGGATTATTTGCACGCTGCGGCAGCAATCCACTCTTGGCCAGCGCTGTCCCAAGAACAACCGAACGCGGCTGAGCTACCGGCTGGACTGCCGCAACCGCCATACGCGCGCGACGCCGTGACAGGAGAGCAGGCTTCGCGGCAGTGGACTTCGACGGTGAGGGGTAACATAGCCCCACAGGGCTTCCTCGGTGTCCACCATGGAGTATCCCGCCTCCATGCAGCAACGCCGCAGCTGCGCCCGCATGAGAGGCGCTGCCTTCTGGGGTTCCGCCACCGCAAAGGCCGGGGCAGTTTGAGAAGAGTGCACCGACGGCGACTGCAACCCGGTAGCCTGCACAAACGAGGAGATCGGCGTGCCTGGAGATGAGCAAACCAGGGGAGATCCAGCCTGAACTGACGGCAGCTCCGCCGCGGGCACTGCTGCGACAGACATCCTCGCCGTGGCCGGTGAAGCCGCGCCAGACGTGGCGGCCCTTGGTGACCAAGATGCAAGCGGCGAACGAGGCGTCGCGGCCTGCACATCAGTCGCAGGAATCTCCGGCAAGACAGCCGAGTGACCGATGGGAGCAGCCCCAGCCGGAGAGCTGGTCGGCGTAAGTTCCGGCCTCGGAGCAGCCGCTGGGGACGCGGCAGCCCCCCTAGCACACCGCCACAGTACCCGCGAGACGCCGCGGCCCGAGTCCCCCCTGCACCGCACTTGCGAGTGAGGAAACTCCTGCCGTGGCAGGGCTTGCGGTAGTGAGGACTCCTGACGCGGCAGGGCCGGCAGCAGGAAAAGCGGCATCGCAGGCCACCTCTACTGCCATGGCCTGCTTGGAGTCAGCACCGCCACCCGCGGTCCCTCCCTCTTCTGCATTGCTTTATGCACTCTATAATTCTGTAGCAAACCTTTTTCAGATAGTCCGGACAGTGAACTTCATCATCACCTGAAATTGCTAGTTGAAGTAGGAATAGGATTAAGTTAAGTAACCGAAAACCGTTTGGAAATATGAACACAGCTTGAGTAAATTAAGTATACTTGGTTAAGCTGGCTCTGGCCTCTATCCATCTCCCGATTACTAGCTCTTCAGAGGTCAGAAGGAACGTTCAGGCAAACCATACAGAGGAAACAGCAGATGGATCATAGCCACACTGAAGCTAGCAGACCAATGATGATTTCGCACGCGCGACCAAGCTGGGTGTAGCGACTGATGATCATAGCCATAACGGCACAATCAGCTAGAGTGCTCGACTCGGATTACCCTTGCTCGTGCCCGTGCGTACGTGTAGTGCAGATCGCTTACACGCACAGCAAAGCAAACAGCTAGGGATCGAGTGTATTACTTAAGCGGGTATTACATACTAGGGATGCACACGGATGAATTCGTCTTAATTTGAGCAGCAGCAAGTGCCAAATCACGCGCACGCACAATCGCAAATGCGGCAGACTCGCGATAAAACTGCACAACCGCGCGAAGAAACAACCAGCCGCACCAAATCGGTCGCGCCCAGATCTTAAACAGATGAATATCACCACGAGGCGAGGCCGATGGAAATGTACCTTAGGCTTGAGCTTGAGGAGGGAAGATAGAGATCGGTCAATGAAGCGCCTGGACCCCGGAAGCAACGAAGCCTCCTCCTCCTCGTCCTCCCCCTCCTGATTCGAGGAGCGCCTCCAACTCCGAGCAGGCCACGGCGGCGCAACCAAACCCCGCGCGATCGAAGCGGATCAAACCGAATTCGAGACGATTCGTGCGGATCAGAGGTGGGGCTAGGCGGGGATTCTTCACTGGCGACGATCTCCGCGGTGGCGACCTCGCGCCGCGACTGGGAATCTGAGTGAGATGGTCACGCCGAAACGGAAATTTTCGAAGTGTTTCGGTTTGGGTTCGAGCGGGAAGAGGAACTGAAGAAGCGGCTGTGTCTGTCTTGTGCGAGAAGACGAACCCGCTATAAATAGTGGAGCAGATGGGTAGACGTGACGATTTGACGGGCCTAGTGGGCCTGAGGTTGTATACACGTCGGTTGGACAAGCCCGGCCCACGATCATCCCGCCTACGTGTTACAGGAATTTCCATTTTGGCACTTTCCTGCTTCTCTTTAACTCTTGCTTCATTCATGCATACAGTTCAAGAGAACATATAGGAACTGAATAGAACCAGTAGATTAAATTGCAACATCCTGAATACAAGTTAGAACAATGAAACTCAGGAATAAATGTTTAAGTACAACATCACCAAGTCCCCACAGAATAAAAGTACAACATCAACTGGCAGGAGTTCATAACCAAATCTCATGTCAGTTTAACATCGTTAAGAAGTCTTGCAGCCATAGCGCCGCATCTTCTGGTTTCCCAGTCGTCTAAGTTCTCAAGTTTTGCGTCTACTGAGCCAATACAAGATCCAGTATTCACTCCAGGATCTTCATCTCCTTCTGGATTGGAGGCATCATCATCTTCCTCCTCGGTGTTCCCATTTTCGCTGGACCCAAGCGCTGGAGCTTTTGGGTCCATCATGTATAGATGTATGCTAGGATGTTGATATTTAGCATCCATCTGTGTCAGAATTCAGAAACGGCATGAGGATAAAAGGCATGTTTAGCACTGATGGAAATAAGTAGAGGAAAGGAGCAATCTCAAGAGCTCAACTCCGAAATATGTACCTTTGATTTAGAGATAGTTTTCACAATAAAGTTGTTTTTCCACATCTCCATCATCTGCTCATGGACAATGGTAGAACGGATCTCGTATCCCAGCTGCGTAGCAAGCAAAAATTTTGTCATGCTCTTTATAGTGTTCTCTTTTCAAAAAATAGAGCTATTTGCAGAGAGATAAAACACTTACAATTACTTTTGTTTTTGGGCCTGATAATGCAATAATTGTCTCCATTAGAGGTTGCAATAGATGTTCCGAATAAACCTTGAAAACAAACAAATAAAGAAGCAGTAAGCCTCTATATTGTCTATGAACCACCAATGGTGTTATCATCAATCATAAGCTATTTTGTTAGATGTCAGCATTTAAATATCAATCCATAAGGTATGTCTCTGGTTAATGAAATCTAGAGAGATAATGGTTCCCAGAAGTCTTTAATGTAACCTAGAAGAAATGATTTCAAATGAATTTGAAGAAGACTTCATTTTAGGTAAATATCTGAGTTTTCTCATGTAAATTTGAACAGTGCCAACTTAATTATACGGCAAGGTTCGTCAAGTTTTGTTTTGTCTTGTCTTTCTTTGTTTTTAGTTTTCCCTGCTGTTTTGAGCAGGCTGTACATTTTGCTACCTGCATAACACGTCGCGAGCATTTGCTGGATCTTTCAACAACAAAAAAAAAGAAAAAGAAATATACAGCAAGGCCATGTATGATGTGTGCAATATCAATTTTGATTCAAAGAATAACTGAAATGCCGTGCAACATAAAAGCTTATGTGATCAGAAAGTGACATGCTATTTGAGCGAAGAACTTGCACCAAACGCAAGCCACTGCACAGGAACTTACAACATCAGTTCCAATGATGTAATCAAATGGAGGATCAACAGCTCTGATATGTTCTTTGTTCCCCCAGTCCAATTCCGCAACCGTAACTGAGCCGAAGGAACCTATTTGCCACATACAGTTTGTAAGAACTAGGAATGTGATGTCCAAGTGTCGTGAGAACATTCCATTCAAAGAATGCATGCTATACTAAAATTTAGCTAATTACTAAGCAGCATTTATTTTAACATAAGGTCTATGCGTTTACAACAACGACTGTGACAATGAGGTATTCATGATATCCAAAACTACGGCTATGAATGGTACTTTCATTGGTTTTTTTTGGGTAACAAAACCTGAGTCGGAATTTGACTGCAAAATCCAGGATTTGTTGCGCTCAACATTCCTCATAAGCAGAGGGAGCACCTCAACTTGGTCAGTCGTAACAACGTCACAGCCCAGCAATGCCATTCCTAAAGGAGAAGCACAGATTATTTTTATTGACAGAACTCCACCAAGATCTAGATTTCTCTGAAAAGACAGTTAGATTCAGCTTACCAAGCCCGGCTAAACCACAGCCAGCTCCTAACTCAATCACCCTTTTTCCTTTCAGTTTAGATGGACAAAACCTACCCTTTCTGCTATTCTTTTCCTGAAAATATCAAGTGTGCCGATGGTAGTAAGATTGAATTGATAGAGTTCATTTACTGAAAATCAATGTCCGAAGTTGACATTAACGCTAGCAAATCTAGCTTCCAAAGTGCAGAACTGTAAACAAGAGCTCGGAACCCCGAGCCATTACCAGGAATTTGGCAAATACCATCGATGCATCCCAGACTGTGGTGCCGAGGTGCTTCGAGTTAGGATCCTGCAAATAAGATGCAACACATAATGAAAAGAAAATTCAGACTGCATTCAGTAGTAGTACTATACTACCCCTCCAGTGTGAATCCCAGCACAAAAGCAAAGAAATTACATCGCATCAGGGAGCATCATGACCTGAGAAATATGCAGGCGATGGCCCAACAGCTCCAGCGAAATGGCCGACGTGCTCGGAGAGTTCAGCCTTCAATCCGATGCCACCATACAGGAAACCAAAATACATAGAAATCAGTAAAGCGAAATAATTTACTGCCACCATCACCATGTAGCCCCTAACTCTCGCTCTGCTAAAACTACAATTAGACGCAGAAACAAAACGAGGACAGCTAGAGGAGAGGTCGTGCGAGGTTTCAGGGCGTCGCATGCTTGCCTGTCGTAGTCCATGGCCACCGGTGGACTGCCCGGCCGGAGCTCCGGCGGCGGCGAGGTTGCGGCGGTGAGGGTTCGGGGGATGACCGGAGGGGGAGTGAAGTCTGTTTGTTCGGTCGGGTTAACTGGGCTTTGTACAATTACCCACAAGCCCATCCTGCATTTCATGCCTTCCAGAGAAGTTCACGGATTTTGGAAATTCCGCCTTATGAGATATGTTACGGATAACATAGAATCCGCCTTCGCTTCATATTTACGTGTCTCATTCAACCGCTGCATGAGTATGACGGACCACAACGCGTCTCCCTCCACCTCTCCGGCTGGTGCAGCTCCTCCGTCCACCGCCATACGCCGCCTGTCGAAGCTGCGCCGCGCCGGCAGGGCCATCTCCACCGCCGCGCCGGGAGGCTTCCTCCACCTCTCCCTCCTCGCCTCCCTCCGCCGCCGCCCCTCCCTCCAGGCGCACGCGCAGCTCCTCCTCCTCGGCCTCCCGCTCCCCGCCCTCGCGGCCTCCCGCCTCCTCCGCCCGCACCTCCGCTCTGGGAACCACCTCGCGGCGCTCAGCCTCTTCCTCCGGCTCCTGCGTGACCGCCAGCCGTCGCGAACCGCCTCCCAGGAACAAGAGAACGTCCCCAACTCCCACTCCCTCTCAGCCGCCCTCGCCGCCTGCTCCCGCCACGCATCCCCCACCCCCGGACTCTCCACACACGCCTTACTCCTCAAGTCCGGCTACGCCTCCGACCTCTTCGCCGCCAACTCACTACTCCATTTCTATGCATCCTTCGGTCTCCCATCCCTCGCGCGCAGGCTGTTCGATGAAATGCCGGCGAGGGACACTGTGTCGTTCAACACTCTGATCAGTTCATATGTGCAGTCGTGCCATATTTACGATGCATTCGGGGTATTTAGGATTATGTTGGAGAGAGGGTTCCGGCTGGATGGGTGGACCATCACGGCGTTGTTGGGTGCATGCGCTGGATTGGAGAATTTGAGGGTAGCAAAAGCTATGCATGGGGTTGCCAGGAGGACACTGCAGCCAGAAGTGTTCGATTCGGGAGTGGTAGTGATCGGGTTGGTGGACATGCATGTGAAGTGCAGAGGGTTGGGGCTTGCCAGGCAGGTGTTTGATTTGGCAGGGGAGAAGGCAAGGGGTGTGAGGTTATGGAGCACGATGGTGTCAGGTTATTCAAGGGCTGGGGAGGTTCAAATGGCTAAGAGGTTATTTAATGAGATGCCCAAGAAGGATTTGGTTGCGTGGACGGCTCTGATTGGCGGATTTGTGCAGGCAGGCAGGTACAAGGAGGCATTGGTGTTATTTGAGGACATGGAGGAGGCAGGGTTTGAGGCAGATGAAGTCACAGTAGTTACACTGCTTTCGGCTTGTGTCCACTATGGTACGATCGATGTGGCAAAGAGGCTTCATCATCGTGTGATGCGTGATGGGATCATTAGCAGAAATGCAAGGCTTGCTACTGCCTTTGTGGACATATATGCAAAGCATGGGTACATACAGACAGCTCTGGATGTGTTTTGTGGTGTTGGTGACGAATTTAAGACAGTGGAGTTGTTCAATGCTATGATAAATGGACTTGCTCATCGCAGTTTTGGGGAGAAAGCTATTGCGCTTTTTGATGAAATGGGGTCACTCGGGCTCCGTCCTGATAAGATTACGTTTATGGCAGCCTTGTGTGCATGCAGCCGCAGTGGCTTGGTGTCACGAGGGTTTGAGATATTTGATTCGATGACGGACAGGTATGGGGTCCAACAAGAGATTGGGCATTATGCTTGCATGGCTGATCTTCTGGCAAGAGATGGACAACTTGACGATGCTTACTATTTTATCCAGAACATGCCTTTCAAAGCAAATACTGTGGTATGGTCATCTCTTCTGAGAGCATGTAGGATCCATGGAAATATTAAGATTGGCAAGCTTGCAGAGGAGCAACTTCTTCAGTTTGATCCTAGCTACAAGCCTGAAAAGCTCCTCTTGTCTGACTTATTTTCAGATGGAAATAGAAAAGAGAGAGCTGCAAGGGTGAGAAAGGTTATAAACCACAGACCTAAGCACAGGCATACTAAATATAGCTATGTAGAGTGGAATGGTAATGTTCATCAATTTGCAACTACTACTGGACAAAGCGATTAAATTGATGCTTGAAGATATGTCGAGGCAGTTGAGCTTTGTAGGACATGATATGAGTAGGGAGAAGACTGCTCACCATAGTGAGATGGTTGCCCTAGCATTTGGCTTGCTAAATTTAGTCCAAGACCCTGAAACCCCAATAAAAATTGCCACTGATCTTCAGATGCGTGCTAGTTGTCATTCTTCATTCAAGTATCTGTCGAAGATTTACAACAGAGATATTTGTGTGAATGATGGGGCCAAGCTCCATGAAATGAAACAATGGTTATGTTCTTGCATGGATTACTGGTGATGCTTATGCAAATCTTCTGGACAAACTATGGTGGTGATGTTCACAAATTGTGGGTAACCCTCTGTTATTTTTTTTTGCTGTGCATGCATAAACTAAGTTCGTGTTCATTTCAGTGCACAGACTACAGGTCTACAACTAGTAGGTAATCTGTTCACTAACGCTATATATTCTGAATTTTATGCACATCAGCACAGAGAAAGAAGGCAGAGTTTTCAGAGCTAAGTTCTTTCATTAGCATCTTATTTCTGCGATAGGCCGTGGCAAACCCAGGAATTTCTGTTGATCTCAAGTTGGGGGATCAAAGAACCCCTGGTTCGATTTGGTAAAGGTTTAGTACCGTCCTTTCTCAGTAGAATTAAAAAAAGTACCTAGTTGTACAAAGCCTGATGCTGAAGCTACTATGTTAACCCAGCGCCTAGTAACTGTGACTCTCAAAGCATAAGTTGATTAGCTTGAATGAGATCTGAAGTCAGAATTTCGGAAATCAAAAACTTTTTCCTTCTGTTGAGAAATACCTATACCTAAGTGAGTTGATCAAAACCAACAACTCACCATGGAATGGAGATTGACAGCTGACCTAACTCTGTCTAAATTATATCTGAACACTGCACAGTCAGTGTGCTGTTAAACTGCAGAAAGAAAGTAAGAGAACGGAAAGAAGCTCACAGTTGCTAGTTGCAATGGCCAACTAATGTCTTGTCTTCATCTTTGTTTAAAAAATTATATGTTATCAAATAAAAACCCATATTCTGAAATTAATTGTACGATGTCAACCCTAAAAGGTCACATTTTTTTTTGTCATGTTGGCGCTGTTTCAATATTTATACCATTTTTGTTACTACTGATTGTCCAAAGTCAAATTGAGCATATCGAACTAATTTTCTATTGAAAGCTGTCCTTGCTATCCATAAGAATGTCAAGAAGGTGATGGCCAACCACAGCATGAGCTAACTTTTTCATTTGTTGCTTCACCTTTTGCTCTCAGTATAACTTGATCACACCCTTCCTGGAGAATTGAAGTATCAAGACCAACATTAAGACAGCGTCAAAGTGATCATGGGAAAGGTACGCTTGAAAGCGTCTGAAACTATGTACACCCATGGTACAATTAATTATTCATATATGTGATGAGAGGTTCTTATGATTCTGTGGCAGGAACAACACAAGGACAGTGCATCAAAGACTCACGTTCTGAAGGTCAGCATGCACTGCCAGTGCAATGGTTGTGTCAAGAAGATCGAGGATGGGGTAAAAGATGTCAGCCTGTCAGAAGGTACATGCAAGTCACTCTAATCAGCATCTGTTTGTGGTAGTAATCTATTTATTACTATGTGTAATTGTGCATATCTGCTGTTGCACTACATTGATGAGTGGTCTTATCATGAAGGGGTGGAGAGGGTTGATCTGGTGTTGGAGAAAGCGGAGGTGATAGTGGTTTGTACGACGGACCCAGATAAGCTCTGCTGTTTGTTGCATGAAGTAACAAAGAAGCATGTGAAGATACAAACCCAAAGGACTGTCCGAAGGAGGAACTGCAGCATCTCAGCAAACCAAGAACCGAGTTGGCCAGGTACCATTATTTTCAGCCAGTAAATCAATTTCTCATCAAAAGGCTGATGATAAATCATACTATAGACCTAACAAAGATAGCGAAAATTGCAGAGCTGCCTGCTGTTCAATCTGTAGCATTGTTTTGGTACTATTCATGCAGTTATTCCTTCATGTTCTTTTAGTTGGGGAAATAACAGCTGCATAGAACACTGAATGTTTGGCTGTTACACTGAATTAGTTAGATAAGCTGCTGAGGACTTCCTGTTTGTTTAATCAAGGTTGTGTGCAAACTGTGCGTTCAGATTACGCCTCTTCAGGATGTTATTAAACATTACACTTTTACCTCCACCTCGTAGGAGTAAGGGAAGTAGGAAGCTAGTAGGTCACCAGCTATCCGATGTATGATCCACCCCATGATCACATTTCTCAGCTGAATCTTTCAGGCTCCTCCCTACTCATTTGCTCCGGGGACTCCTGGAAGCCCAAGTAGACGGCGAAACAGCCTCAGCAACTCCCACATAACGCCAAGGGCCCCGCCATTGCCAGAGACTTGGAGGAGACAGGCCGTGCCTTCAGGGCGATGTGCATACCGTTGGTCAGCATCTTCTTCCGGCACGCTTGGCATGTGGACTGCATCTGACATCACGGGCACATTGGCGGTGTACGAGCTCTGAATTCTAAACAGCACGGCCAGCAAATGCTGCAGGCCATAACTTCATGATGTTGTAATCTTGTTTAGTGAGATTTGGAGCATTTGTCGTCCATTATTACTGCTGATTTCTTGTCTAAGCATGTGCTTCATATATCATGGTAGAAGTATAATGTATCTCTACTTGGTGCCATTTAGATGATTCTTTTTCTCCGTTTATCTGGATCGCTCTGGGAATCAATCTATTTCAATACAGAGTATAAGATACGGGACTGATAATCTCGTGATCAATTTTCAATTTGCGACGCTTTGTATAATCATGGTTGGATGAACGTGCGTTAGACCTGCATGTTCTGCCTGCAGGGCACTCCACTAACTGACGAGGAAGCCAATGTCTAGCGCGTCAACCACGGAAAAGGGAGCGTGCAGGTTAGGACGGAAGTTATGTATAGCCAGGACATAATTAACAAGAACAGAGTATAATATACAGGACTGATCTCTCGTGATCAATTCGTAATTTGTCGAGGCTTTGTATAATCATGATCGGATGAATGTGCGTTAGACCTGCATGTTCTGCCTGCTGGGCACTCCAGTAAAAAAAAGCAAGTGTGGAACTGTACGAACTGACAAGGAAGCCAGTATCTAGCGCGTTAACCACGGAAAAGAGAGCGTACAGGTTAGGGCGGGCGTTATGTATAGCCAGGACATAATTAACAAGAACAGAGTGTCGTTGATTTGTTCGAGAGAAAAACAAAACTGTTGTTGTAACGTGCGTTGGGTCCCCAAATCCAAATGCGAGGGGGGACACGCGGTGCGGTGCAGGTGTACCACACAACTGTAGATTCTGTCTAATCGGAAACGTGCATGACTCGACTCCAGTCCGGTCAATGGCGTAGTCTGTTTGTTTGCTGTGAGTTGTGCCGTTCTTTCTGCTCTGACTGCAGCGGCGGCAGCAGCAGCAACCTCCGTGTGGTATATCCACATGCGTAGCGCTTCCTTCTCCTTCCAACGGAGGGATGGCCCAAAAACGCCATGTCAAGTTGTCGATTTGAGCAAGGTTGATCTACTCAATGCAGACGCGGTAGCGTAACTGGTGCAGCTTGTAAGGAGTATCTTCGGCTGTGCGTAGTGAACGTCCATACGTGTATGTGTATATGTGTATCTATGAACGGTATTTATGGTGTCTTTTCTTAGATTGGTTCGTATATACAGCTATTTATTTACTAAAAAGTAGTATAGTACTTATAAAAGAGTCTTCCCTACGAGCAATGCGCTAGAAGAATACAAACTTATGCCAGTTAAATCTCGTTGGATGAAAATATTCACCCGTACAGAACTCAGAACTTTCAAGAGAGTAGCATGCTTCTTTCATGCAATATGATGTATAAACAGGGGGTATTATGTGCTGAGTGACGTGGCACCAAGTTAAACATCCACCTAGAGTCTTATTGTAGTTCCGTTGCCGGCCACAAAATACCCGAGGTACAGGAACAGTAATTTGACCTTCATCAAGCCAGTCAAAAGTATGAATCTCCTGGTTTCGCCTTTACTTGAGCAAGAGTGTGATTTTAGAGATACTTCTTGCGAAGTAACTCTTGCCACACTCCGTCCTCATGGAATATTTTAAAAAGCCACTTGCTAAGCAAACACTTATTCTTTAGATCCAAGCCTTGGATCCCTAGGCCCCTTTGCTCTTTGGGGCGGTAGATAATGCTCCACTTAACGAGTCTGTATTTCTTTTTGTGTTATCACTATGCCAAAAAAAATAGAATGATTGAAGTCTAACCGTTTTCATGCCCTTTAGGTACCTCAAACAAAGATAACATGAGCATCGAAGACTACTCAAAACTGAGTTAATAAGCACGAGACATCCTCCCGATGATAACTTTGCCTTTCGAACTGCTAAGTTTTTTTTTCAAATCGATCTTCTACCCACCAATCCTATTACGTAGCTTACAGTAATGGATTGGGATCTCGAGGTATCAGAAAGGTAACAAGACTACTTCACACCAAAAATCCTGGTCTACTGATCCTCGTGATCTTTGGCTCAACTGAAGCAAAATAGTTCACTTTTCAAACCCGAAAGGTGCTCAAATACATACAATAAGAGCTTTATATTTTTGCATGGTCAAAGTTATGATCATGAACATGATAGTATCATCTACATATTGAAGGATGGACACACCACCCTCCACTAATTGCGATACCACCCCATCGATTTGTTCATCTTTCTTAGCCCTAGCAATGAAAATGGCTAACATGTCTACCACAATGTAAATTAATAGGGGACATAGGATCACCTTGGTGTAAACTTTTTTAGTCTAAAAGTAATGTCTCGTTAACATTAACCTTGATGTCCACCCTACCACCTTGTACATAATTCTTTACCCGACGACACTACTTAGGTGAAAAGCCTTTTATACACATGATTTGTTGTAGAAATGACCATTTGATTTTATCATAGATTTTTTAAAATCAATCTTGAACAAGACACCATCCATTTTTATGGTGTAATTCATGGATCGCTTCACATAGCATAAGGACTCCTCCATAATGTATCGTCTCGGCATAATGACCGTTTGAGTAGGTTGCGCAATATTATGAACAACCTCATCAATGCTATGGGTATGGACTTTTGTAAAAAATTTAAAGCTTATATTTAGTAAATAAATTGGTATGTACCATTGAATGCAAGGGGTGTCTTCCTTTTTAGGCAACAAGGTAGTAATCCCAAAGTTAAGATAATAAAATGGCAAAAACTCTTTGTGAAGTAAAGAGAGCCATGAAATCATCTTTATCGATGTTCCAGTGTTTCTAATAGATTTCTGTCGAGAACCCATCATACCTGACGTTTTATTGTGTTCCATGAAATGATCCGTGTACGCGTGTGGGCGTGTCTATATGAACGGAGAATGCAAGCTCTCCTTGTGAAAAAAACAGAACTAGTTTGAACCTGCAAAATTTTCCCAGGCTCCTTAGGAAGGAAGAAATCTAGCGGAATACAGACAAAGAGGCCCTCCTCCACATGAGCGAAGTGAATTGTCACTTCCAATCATATCAGACGAGTGTACCGAAGCCGCGTCGCCACCGTGTTCCATCGCTTCACTCCAGTTTGTTGCCGTTGACTGACCAAGACTCGCCATGAATCTTCTCGGAAGCCACGCGGCTCACTGCTCTCGTCTCCCTTTATATACGACATCAGCTCACTCCTCAGTCTTCAGTCTTCACCTCCCTCCATCTGCTTCCTTCTACATTTGTTTGTAATTACAAGCTAGGCTACACACCCATCGATTGTTCTAGACAGCCAGAGAGAGGAGCTGATGGGAAAGAAGAGCGGCGGAGCGAAGGGCGGCAAGGTGCAGGCGAGGGCGTTCGTCCTCAAGGTGGCGATGCACTGCCAATGCGACGGCTGCGTCGACAAGATCCACGCCGCCGTCAGGGACCTCACGCTCCTCCAGGGCGTGGAGGCGGTGGACCAGTCGGCGCTGGAGACCAGCGGCGAGGTGAGGCTGCTGGCCACGGCGGACCCCGAGATGCTCCGTAAGCGCCTCTGCAAGGCCACCCGCAAGAGCGTCGACCTGCTCCTGCCCAAGGAGCCCAAGCCGGCCAAGAAGGAGGACAACCACGGCGCGCACCTCGCCGCCGCGCAGGCGCTGCTCGCCGGGCTGCAGCAGCAGGCGCCGGGTCAGTACGGCCAGACCGGCGCGTGGGTGAGCCAGAACGAACTGATGGGGCTGGGCGGCGGCTGGAACCCCGGGAACTACGGCGCGGCGACGCAGGCGGCATACCCGTGGGCGGCATCGTCTTACCCGGCCGCGGCCGCTGCTGGTTGGGAAGCGTACGCGTATCCTCCTCCTGGTGCTCCAGCGTATCCTCCTCCTGGTGCTCCAGCTCATGGCCAGGGCCACGGCGGCTACTACGGCGGCGGCGCGCCGGCATGGCACACCCACGGCCACGGCTACTGATCACTGCGCGCTGCGCAGAGAAGTTGATTGACCACGCCAAACGGAGTCAGAGAAGACGATGCTGCTGCTGTGGAAAGTTGGTACCTCGTTCAGTTATTTAGCAGTCGAGCTAGTAGTATTATGTCTGATCAGGTTGTAGCTACTACTTGTTAATTAGTACTAGTATAATACTTTTGTGTGCTGGTACGGACCTGTGTTAAGTCTCTTAATTAGTGATACTCGTCCCTGTTCATCAATATACTTGTCAGTATTGAGTGAGCGCCCACGCTTCCGATGATACATAATCTTGCATTTTCTCCATGGAGACGGCGGAACCATTGCCACTCAATTAAGAAGAGCAAACGTCGGTGTGCGTACATAGAGCTTGCGATAGATGGAGCGTTGAATTCGAACTAGTAAAATCGATGCATGTTGATTTCTCTTTCGCATCAGATCTCCCCTGTTCGTGTTGGAGAAAAAGATGTCGATCCCCTGTTCGATCTTCACGATTTTTTTACTAGTTGTAACGGTGCGGCGGTGCCCTGTCTACCCAATCGATCCATCCCTACAGTCGCAGTTATTTCTTGGGAGAAAGTTCTGCCGATTGCTTATGTCGATCGGCTGGGAGATCAGGAGTACGAACACTGTACAGCAGGTACGCGTGCAGAAATGCAAACGATTTTGATTACAGGCCTGCTGTGTCGTGATCTCATGCATGGCCAGGGAAACAAAAGCATCGGCCGGCAGGCAAACGGAGGCCTGATCTGATCTGATCTTGTCTCCGTGAACATGCAGGGTCCAGACAGGCAGACGCGTTGTATATTATTGTCTAAAAAAACAAAAAGACACGTTGTACAGCACGAGCACAGCATCGATCAGCCGGTGCAGCTAGCATCTCCGTGCTACGGGGTGCACGAAGCCACTAAACAGTGCGCACTGCAGTGGTAGCCGGACACGCCGTCAGGTTGCATGGGAAAAGAAACCAAGGGGGCAGGCAGGAAAGCACTGCAGGTTGCAGCTCTGGTTTCTTCTCTCCGCTGCTTTTACGTACTAGCACTCATCATACGATCCCATACGCACCACGTACAAATTGATCTACACATTTACGTACTAGCTAGCTCCATCAGTTTCTTTCGAAAAAGAAAAGAAAGAAAGAAACATCGCACTGGGCACTCCAGAGGCCAGGTCCTTGGATCAATACGTCGTCAATCGTGATCACAAGGCTATCTTCCATACACGCATGTGCAGATTTACCAAGTGTTGTACGGTTCTTTCTGCATCACTCACACCAGTCTCTCTGTTCTACGATTCTTTTTACCGAGTGGCACAAAATCTTGACATGTAGATTTCGCCTTGCCATAATCAGTCTCCCCTGTTCGATCCCCACGATTTTATTAGAACCTTCGTCTTCTCCCCTGCAGTAGTAACTAATTCAACTGCTGTCTCTCCTCGCAAGCAAGATAACGGCCTCTGGACTACTCTAGCACGTATCGTATCTCTACGTCTAATTATCATCCTAGCTTCTCTACCCAATGGATTGCTAGAGTTGCAGCTATTTCTTCAGAGAAGAGCTGAGTATGACCGTAGATCACGTTGATCGGTTGGCAGGATACATATAACTGTTCGTAGTAGGAAAACGAAGTAAAGCATCGGCCGGGCAAACAGTGGGGTGAGCTGATATTGTCTCCCTGTGGATCATGCTTCAGACACACGTTGTACTCGAAGAGTGCAGCCGTGCAGGTTTAGCGTCCATGTACGTACGTACGGGGCGAGTACACGAAGGAACAGTGCGCATTGCAGTGGTATGCAGGGCCCGCTGTCAGTTCACTTGAGAGCAGTCTGGGAGAAAACACAAGAAGCCGAGCCAGGAAATAAGCAGCATCGATCGATCGCAACTCGCTTCGCTGCCTTTGCCCTTTGGTCAGCTGCTGCTTTTGCGTACCGAATGATCTCCATCCGCAAGGTATAAAACATGCATGAATACCCATCAATGTCATGTGTAGTACGTGCAGTTTTTCTTCACTACCTTACTTAGTTACTACCGGTGATCACGTACTTTTGCTTCCGACCATCTCCCCTGTTGCTCACAGGTCGCAGCCACGGGCGTTTAATTCACTCCAGTTCAATGGTTCCCGTGTGTGAAATTATAGCGTTCTCTCGAGTCTTGAACACTAGCTTACATGATGCATTATCTCAGTACGGGATCGATTAGCTAAGCACTAGCAGGTATACGTACGTAGAAGCTACATGATGTTGCTGTTCGAGAAAAGCTACAGGATGTTGCATGCGCAGAGGCGCAGAGCGAAGGCTGCACCGGACCGTGGCGTAGCCGCTAGCCGGAGCTGTGCTACTCTTTTGCTTTTCCTGTTCTGCAGACTGCAGTGAGCTTCTGCAGCATGCAGCAGCACCCAGCTGCCAAATCGTACCTTGCCGAGCACTAAAGCCTCTCCCTTAATTCCTTCTCCGTGATCTCCGCACACTTGCAGTTACAGCCGCTTTCTTCCCCGCACGGAGACGCCGGGCAGCGCGCCCACCGTACGCACGCACGGCTGAGCCCCCCAGCGCAATCATCGTCGCCTCCCATTCCAGCGTGCCCCGACGCCGTGAGGCCGGCCTCCGTAACCGCGACGCCGGCCGCTAGAAGCCCAGCGATTTTGCATGCGGTGATCAAGTGATGAGGACAAGGGAGGCGGGTGCGCGTAGCGATATAAACCCCGTGCTGGCCTGCCTCCTAGCGATAAAACCCCTCTCCGTCTCGCTCGCCGCCGCAGCCGCAGAGCAAACGAAAAGCCTTGCCCTTTTTGGGGCCGGAGAGGACACGCGCCGCGGCCAACATGGGGAAGGTAAGGGCGCTCGCTCCTGCTAAACCCCAGCCCCAACCACAACCATCGCGCAACTAGATTACCGCCATTTGATCCTTGACAATCGTCTACTTGATCTGTGTCAATTGCAGAAGAAGAAGCGCGGCGGCGGAGGAGGAGGAGGAGGCGGTGGCGGTGGCGGCGGCGGCGGAGGCGGGCAGCACCAGCAGGACCAAGTGAAGGAGGCTTCGAAGGCCGCCGAGGAGTGTGACGACCAGGCCGTCGCGGACGTCAACGCCACCGGCGGCGAGGGGCAGGCGAAGGCGGCGGCTGCGGAGGAGGAGGGCAAGGGAGGCAAGGATGAGAAGGGCAAGGAGAAGAAGGCGCCGCCCCTCACCCCCGTGGTGACCGCGGTGCTCAAGGTTGACATGCACTGCGACGGCTGCGCGCACCGCATCCGCGCCTCCGTCCGCCGCTTCCCAGGTACGTCTTCCGGTCCTCTGTCGTCTCGACGCGTCCTTCTGGACATTTCTCGCGCTTCTGGTGATCATCGGTGCGCGTCTTGTTCTGTGGTCAGGTGTGGAGGGCGTGGCGATGGAGGTGGAGAAGGGGACGATGACGGTGGTCGGCCGCTTCGACGCCAAGAAGCTCCGGGACCGCGTCGCCAACAAGACCAGGAAGAAGGTCGACCTCGTCGGCAACAACAACAACAACAAGGGTGGCGGCGGCGGCGGCAACCAGAAAGGCAACGACGGTGAGGAGGGCAAGCCGGACGAGGATGAGGACGACCACGAAAAGGAGGGGAAGGAGAAGGACGACAAGGGCGGCGGCGGCAATGCCGGGAAGGGGAAGGGCGGCAAGGACAACAAGAAACCTGTGGTGGTGCGATCCTAATTTCTCCTTGCCACACACGACACATAGCACGCATCCATCTGATAATTTCAGCAGCACCAATTTGCCTCTTTGTAATGCGCACGCTGAGATTGCTCGCTTCCTCTGTTCGTTTGATTTGATTGTACTCACGCAGCCGGTGATTGGGACGGTGGTGCTCAAGATCGGCTCCGTGGGGCTCCACTGCGACGGCTGCATGCACCGCATCCGCACCAAGCTCTTCAAGATCAAAGGTACCGCTACTACTCCACTGCCCCATCTTGCATGCATGCTAGATGCTCGATCGAATTCTGCGTATGCAAATGTTGTGTTCATGTTTGTTTGCGACGTTGCGTGCACTCGTGTGTGTACATACATGTAGGCGTGGAGCAGGTGCGCATGGAGGTGGCCAAGAACCAGGTGACCGTGACAGGCACCATGGACGTCAAGGCCCTGCCGGAGAAGCTCCGCAAGAAGCTGCGCCGCCCCGTCGACGTCGTGCCGCCGAACAACAGCAATAACAACAACAACAACAACAACAAGCAGCAGCAGGACGGGAAGGACAAGGACGGGAAGCAGGGGGACGGCAAGGACAAGGGCAAGGACGCGGTGGAGAAGGCGCTGGCGGCGGATGTGGAGCTGTGGAAGGGCGCCTTCTACGACCAGCAGGCGCTGCACGCCACCGAGTTCATGCTCAGCGACGAGAACCCCAACGCCTGCTCCCTCATGTGAAGAGCTGACAGACAAACAGACAGACAGACAGATGATGATAGATAGGAAATTGCAATTGGAAGGGATGGTATAGACGTTAGACAGACAGATGCAGAAAGGAATTCAGGTGTTTTCTGGACTTGGTTACTGCTTGAGACATGTGCATGGTAGATGTTCTTAAACTTGTTTTTGTCACTGATGGTACTGTGATTTATGATGACTAATCGAAGGCAGAAAATTTTGAAGTTAATCTTCATGTTGCACTGTTGCTTGCTCAAACTGACGCATGCATGTCTTGTTTATGTTCATGATTAAATTCTCAAGATTGTGCTCTGTTGATTTGGGATATGTTACTGGGCTGGCTGTGTCCGTGTTCTAACTGTTGTTGCATGTGTGAGGTGGGTCGTTCTGTTCCTGTGACAAAACAGAAGGCCATAATGTTTTTGCCTGTCTTGCATACGAGTTTGCATTGCACACAAGTGTTTTGTGTTGGTATAAAGCAGCTTGCCTTTTGCTGCTGCTGCTTCGTGCCTTCGTGTGTATGGCGCTGGCAGGAGAGGAAAGAAAACCAAGCAAAACAAAGAGAAAACTGGTGCTGCCTCTGCAGATGTACCACGACTCCACAAGGCTGAGCACACCGACGCTGCCAAGCCCAAGACTACTTTTTCGCACTCTCTTTTGAACATGAGTTGAAGCGAATTCCTTTCATCTACAATTATTGAGAGATCGACATTTTTAGTAAATTATGATTTACATTGGCTGATTAAAGTGACTGGCTGGAACAATTTTCTTCGAAGCGACTTAAAGAGTCTTCTTTTGCATCGAGAAATACTTAAACAAAACAAACGTTGATCCACATCTGAGGGGCCAATCTCCTCGTGCGATTTGGCTGGAGTGTGAAGCCTAGATGATTTTGGGCTACGGGTATATATGGGGCAGTTTTTAAGGAATTTTTTTGGATACCTGAATTGCGAAGCAAAAATTTTAGTAATGCCAAAACCAGGGCATTACCAGAATTTTGGTAAAACATAGATGTTTCGTAAAGTACTTGAAAAATACCAACCGCGGCCAATGATTTCCTAGATATTTACTAGTTCCAATACTCGACATTACTAACAGGGTAGCAACGTCATTCAACTACTTCCTGCTCAAATTAAATTTAACATAAAGTAGCTGTGAAACCAGCATTGTCTCGTACATCTTCAAACAAAACCCCTAACAGTTGGGTAAATACTACTACATCTGATCAAAACAGACTGAAGACATAAAACAACATTTCTTCTTAAGTCCCCTTCTGTTTCTTGGGCATCCTGTAACCACCAACGACGCAGGCGTGGTCACGCTCGAAGGGCTCCAGTGTCACCTGCTCCGAGGGCTTGAACTGATCGGCCTTCAGCTTCTCTACTTCGCTAGCAAACACAGCCTCGGCAGGCATGGTGGAGTCGATACAGTTCGCCTGATCAAAGTAAGGAATTGTCAGATCAAATGCGAACTTCAAATTTTCCAAGGCAACTGTTTTGGCATATATGCACTGTGATAGTCCTTAGATATAATGTACCTTGATTGAAATGACAAAATGGCCACCATTCTTCAAGAAGTATGAAGCATTAAGGGCTAAGATCCTAGCCTGTGGGACAGAAGATACAGTGACAAGGTTTAGAAATGCTTAATCATAATATTCACAAACTGCCCATCTCATGCGATGTTCACTTTGAGAATTTGCATGTACAAGTATTCAGCCAATGAATGCAGCAATGGCCTATTTGTTGTTGAAAACCAACACAAATCAACCATCTAAGGCAGGTTTCAAAGCAATTTTGCCAAGCTGGACACTTATGTGGCATCCTGATCGGTGTTAAGTCAGCAAATCAAAGTAGGGACACAAGATTGGGGTGAGATGAAGGGCAGAAAAAGGAGGCGAAAATGAAATTACAATGTGAGAGACCATGATTGTTAGTATAACCAAGATGCTACCCATGACACAGGCAAGAACACATCATAGAAAACATACAGGCAATAAGCAGGCAGATAAAAGGCAAAATATCTTTTGGCTTATGAATTTTTATTGGGTTTCATCTCTAGCCTACCCCAACTTGCTTGGGACAAAAGGCTTAGTTGTTGTTGTTGTTGTTGTTGTATAAAAGGCAAAATATCACAAGTATCCTAATGGGCTCAACTGCTGCACCATCAAAATCCAAGCATAAAGGCATAATTAAGAAGATAAAATGTAGCAATTCACAAAAGTAAAAGAACTGGCATTGGGCATAAGAGCATCAGAAACTCGATTTTGCATCATCCATTTTGATGTCCTGAAGGGGAATCCGAGTTAGCTCATCATCTGCTGAGCCCCAATATAGCCACACAAAGTCAGGAAAGCATTGCACACTGATAAACCATAACAGTAGATTGTGTACTAAACTAATCAGAGGTCAACCATAACCAAGACGAAATGTTAAGAGAAAATGGTAAACACGCACAGAGAATGCCAATTATTGCAAACCACTGAAATGTAAATCAATTGATATGCCATCCAATGCAATCATATTGAACTGAAGGCATGGGTATAATCAAGAAACAAAATGCAGCAAAATAAATATGAAACGTTGACATTGGGCATAAATGCATCAGATACTCGACTTTGCATCATCCATTTTGATGTCCTGAAGGGGAATCCGAGTAAGCTCATCGTTTGCTAAGCCCCAATGTAGCCACAGAAAACTCATGAAGACATTACACACAGATAAACCATAACAGTCAAACATTACTATTGAGGCTCAGCATAAGCAAGACAATAAGCAAAGATCGCTATAATAGGTATACCTGGTCAGGCTGTGCAACATCTGAGAAGATAACATCAACCATGCCGAC
This sequence comes from Stipa capillata, assembly GCA_019208055.1. NCBI lineage: Eukaryota > Viridiplantae > Streptophyta > Magnoliopsida > Poales > Poaceae > Stipa > Stipa capillata. Next base: position 1,135,145 of record JAGXJF010004340.1, read on the forward strand.
CAGCATCCGGTACCTTGCCGGGTGCCTAGCATCCTCGATAATAGGGATCACATTAGTCCTCTTCTTTGCCATATTGACAAGATCTCTGCCACTCCGGTGTGAGAACTCAACAGCATACACCAACCCAGTCTGCAGAGTGATAGACTTCGTTTAGGGCAACTCACAAATCAGAAGTCAGTGAGCAATAAAAGTGGCAACCAGATCTCACCGGTCCAACAATATCAGACACATGAGACACAGTTGTTCCTGAGGCAGCACCAAGATACAGCACACGAGTACCAGGAGCCTAAAACAACGAGCGCAACGTCAGCAACAACAGTAATGAAGCTAATTTACACTGCAACTTTGACTCTCAGACACTTCAAAATACAAGCAATGCACAACTAACTTACAATCCAGATGTTGTCGACACCGCCGAGCACGGCAGCAGCCAGCTTAGATCGGAAGGGGTTCCACACCCTGTATTCAACCTTGGTTCCGTCCTCGTTCTGTAATACCAAAACAATAATGAACATCATACATTTGCAATACGCATAGCAGAGCAGCAAAACCTAACAACAGAGTCTGAAACTAAACAAATCTAAGCTGATTTAACCTTTGCTGATCTAACAAACACCACCAGTAGCAGAATAAATGAACATTAAACTTGGGCTTGTAAGCGAAATGAGAGAGAGAGCAATAAGCACGGACCTGGACGGAGACGCGCTTCTCGCCGTAGACGGACTCTCCGGGGACCATGTTCTTGGTGCAGAGCGCGTCCTCCTTGGCCTTGGCGATGAAGACGCCGTCGTGCTTGTGCGGCACCACGACCACCTTGCTCCCGCCCTTCATGCCGCCGCCCCTGCCCCCTCCTCCCCTGCCGGCGCCGCGACCCCTCGGCGTCCTGCCACCCCTCCCGCCGCGGCCGCCTCCATCGCTTCTCCCGCCGAAGCCCCTCCCACGGCCGCCGCTATCGCCTCTCCCGCCGAAACTCCTCCCGCCGCGTCCGCCTGCCGGGAGCGGAACATAAGTAGGTGAGACTGAATCGAGGACAATACGAAGGAGAAGTGTGAGGGTAGGGTGGCGGATGCTTACCTCGTGCTGGTGGCCTCATGGTGTCGAGCCGACGAGGTGCTTGAAGACGCCGCCGCCGAAGGAGAGGGCTTAGGGTTTTGGAGGGGGTTAGGGTTTGCTAGAGTTTTTGTGGGAGGGCGAGACTTATAGAGGAAAACTAGGGTTGGTGTTTGATCAGGGCCGTTGGTGTAAGAATGGTGAAACGGACGGTTTGATGGCATGGTGTCATACATGTTTTAATTATTAAAGGAAAGCTAAAACAAAATGGGATATATGTCAGGATGGCCGAGTGGTCTAAGGCGCCAGACTCAAGTTCTGGTCCTCTTACGAGGGCGTGGGTTCAAACCCCACTTCTGACAAAAAAAAAGTGATTTTGGTTTATTTTAACAAATGGCTATTCGAAAACCTTTCTACGACAAAACACACGGCAGAGAAAACACTAGAGTTTTATTAGAGACGGAAACAAGAAAATGGTGTTCAACAGTAACCACGGGCTTCATTTTTGATGATCACAAGTAGACCGGTACAAGAGAGGAGCTCCAGCAGGTCGGCGCTGGAATTCCCTCCTGCATGTCTAGCCATTTGAAGAACCTACATTACTCTGGTGCCCATTTGATCACAGCTCGATGGATGATGTTTTGTGTCCTTGTATTAAGGAACGTTTACATGCGTGCTCGGAGGCTTCCATGATCCTGTTCCAGGCTTCCGTCTCATCCTCCTCCTCTATTACCTCTCCAGCTTTGGTTTCGATGGCCCGTGACGAGTAGACAAGAGGGTATGATATTTCTCTTCCGTTATAGTATGTCAACTACAAGTTCTTCTTACGAGAGTTCATATTCTGGGTGACTCATCGCCATACCGTCAGTGCAACTGAAGGTCCAACTCCCCATTGTCGACATCCTTGTCTGCTTCGGGTGTTCTCATTTGACCTCGGTTCCTTCGTTAGACTGGAGAGATACCGTGGTTCATGTATATGTCAACAGTTCAAGAGTGGTCATCCTAAAATATGGTGTATGACACCACTCATTCCCTCATACCCGAATGCTTATTGGTTCGTTTCTTGGTTTTGTTATTTCAGAACACAATTTTGTAGAGACCCCTCAAATCCACGAAGCGTATGGTACGACAGCGACATTGCAATGTTATAAATGATTTCATGTCTGTTCGTTGTGTTGTACAGAAGATAGAAGATATTACAAATGATTTCACATCCGTTCTTTGTATTACAAGGGCGAAAGAGGATTGGCCGCACCTTTTATTTGGTTGCAGCTTCAATATATGTTGTTGGAACTATCTCTAGATTGAATGCCCTACTAGTGGAGACATGACTAGCGTCTTGGCAGATAACCGTCATCTGTTTGGTAATCCATTCTCTGCAGAGATCGTCATTCTAGCTTGTTGGAACGTCTGGAAGCAATACAATGGTTTGACTTTTGACGAGCAGGCGCCATCTTTGTGCGGGCTGGAGACACAATGGTTAAACAATCTATTATAGTTCTTGTAAACAATCTATTATAGTTCTTGTATATTCCCAGGCGCGCTGCTTGTACAAAACCCATTTTTAATATTGTTTTAAATTTCACACAGGCCTCCCCTGCCATTTTGGACCTCCTCTCTTGTGTGGTGAAAAAATTAGCCACTGCAAAAATGGACGTTATTGTGGTGTGATTGAGTGAAAATGGACGTTTTGGTTCAATGTGGATCGATGGCCTATGGGGTTAGTATAAAAACATACTATCTTTGGTGCAAGAATGAAATCAAGAAAACAAGGAGAGAAGCAGCACCCATTCAATCCGAAGTATTGGACCAGATGGTCCGCTACCGCTTCATAACACGACGTCCGACCTGTCCTTATCATACATATATACACGTTGACGGCATATCTTTTAGTCTAGCCTTCAGTACGAGTCGTCCAAACATGCGCGTGTTTGTATTGGGTGTTTCTAAAAAACACAATGTGCTCACAAGAGCAAGGTCCAAAATAATGCTAATACCAACAAAAGAAGAAGATGAAAATCCTGATCAGGAGCTTGCATCTAAACTCGTCTTCCGTTCCTTGTATGAAAACTCAGCCTACAAACTACCTCAGCCTAGCACAATCTAGTCTAAGTTATCGCACAGAAAGGCAAGCGAAGGAAATAAAACTGAATCTAGATAGCCTCCTCCTGGTCTGTCGTGGGAAGCTTCTCGTGCTGTCCACCCCATAATCTCACTCTCTCCAGCGCTTGCAATGCCTGAAATCAACATCACCAACCATGCTTAGAACATACGTACTACGTTGCATCTGCATCTGGGCTTGTTTGGAATACAATAGCTTCACAAGGATCTCGGCCTCTGGGTTCAACTGTCACGTACCTCGGCTTTCCAGTCAGTCTTGCAGACCATGTACATGAGGATAGCTGTCTGCAACGCTGTCCCGCACAGCATGCCCGCCCAAATTCCCTGCAAATCAACAGATCAACGCATCAAGATAAATCTTGCAAAGTTAGGACATATTTGTTCACCATACAATGTGATTGATACTGTGATCATGGTCATCATGATGGAAATCTTGGAAAATTTGGATGCGATGTGAGGTTTTGGACTTACCCGGACGCCCCATCTGAAGAGGTAGCCGAAGATGAAGCCGAGGGGGAGGCCGAAGGCGTAGTAGCATCCGAGGTTGATGTAGGCCACGACGGTCTGCCACCCGCCGCCGACGGCGACGCCGGATATGACCGGCTGGATGCTGTGAGCACCATGGTGATGGCGAGCAGGTGGGCGATGTTGGCGACGGCCTTCTGCAGGTGCCTGTCGCCCGTGAAGATCACCGCGAACTGGTTCCGCGTCGCCAGGATCAGCACCATCGCCACCAGCCCCAACGCAAGCGACTGCACCAGCACCACCACCACCGCGTACATGGTCGCCCGAGGCCTCCCCGATCCAGCTCGTTCGACACGCGAACGCTGATGGCCGCGTTGAGGCCTATGAACAGCATCCCCTCCCATCCGTTTATGTTCATGCTGCACAGATTGATCATTCATTAAGAAACTATTGCTCTTGTCCGATCAGAGAAGAGATGGTGATGCTGACCAGATGGATATAGAATCGACGGCGATCTCGGCATCGTCGAGGTGGCCGGTGAGGACGACGAGGACCATCATGTACCAGATCTCGAGGCAGAGCATAACTGCGGAGGCGAGCGAGAGCTTGACGAAGGCCCAGAGCTCCCTGAACGCGGCGCGCGACAGGCCCGTTCCACCCTTCCGGGCACCACCCCAACCACGTACGCCACCTGCGCCAGCGCAGTGAGCCACGACGACGCGTCGTACGCCGCGGCGGCGCCCGCGACGCCCCACCCGAGCGCGGACACGAAGAGCGCCAGGAGGCCGACGTGCGCGACCAGGGCGGCGAACCCGATCCATGCTAGCGCCGCCACCTTGCTCTGCGCCTGGAGGAACTTCTGCGTCGGAAAGTTGATGGCGAGAGCGAACATCTGCGGGATGATGCGGAGCGTGAAGTGCCCGGCGGCGGCGGCGATGGCGTCCTCCTGGCCGAGCAGCCGCAGGACGGGACCCGCGAAGACGTAGAGCGGCGACAGCAGCACGGCAGAGGCAGTGAGGATGATCCACGACCGCTGCATGTACACGCCCAGCATCGCCACCTGCCCCGCCCCGAACGCCTGCCCGCACAGCGTCTCCAGCGCGCTCCCCATGCCGAGCTGTTCGCATCATCACATGCATGCATGCATTGTCAATTCACCGTCGCGTGCAACGCGACACGCGCCATGATCGATCGATCCATCGTAGGAGGAAGGAAGGATCGAGAAGAGGGAGGAAGAGAACTCACGAGGAAGCCGAAGGAGAAGTTGGAGACGACGGAGAGGCCGATGGGCCACGGCGGAGAGCTCGCGGTTGCCGATGTGGCCGGCGAAGATCTGCGTGATGGAGTTGGTGCCGTAGAGGCAGATGATGTGAACGCGATGGGCGCGCCGATCGTCCACAGCCGCCGGGACTCCTCCATGAACACCGCCAGCGCGCCGCGCGCCGACCGCACTACGGGCGCGTCGCGGGGGTCGTCGTCGTCCTCGCCTTCGCCGGCGGCGGCGGAGACGAGCGCGCCGGTCTCGTCGTCGCGCACCGCTACTACCATGCCGGCGTCGGCGGCGTGGTCGCCGGTCGTCGGGGTCGGCGGCGGGGTTCCTGGGGGTGGTAGGGAAGGCGCTGGTGTGGAGGTGGTGCGGGCTGTGGCACGTGGTGAAAAGGAGGGGCTCGGTGTAGGCCATGGGCGTGGTGGTGTAGAGGAGTGGAGGTGGTGGCTGGCTGGCCGGTGTTCAACTCTTGGCGTGCGGGCCGTCCGCCCGTCCGAGCTCGCGCGCTTTGCGGTTCTTGGCGTGTTTGCTCTGTTAGGGCGGATGGTTGAGGACGACGCCCTGTGTTTGGCGTGATCCTTGTGTTCGTTTCTTATTAATATCAAATCTTTATCTCTATCATTCAAATAATCACATTTTATCTTCACCATCCAAAAAAAAATCAAAATTTTATCTCTGTTGTTAGAAAAATTCAAAATTTATCTCTGTATTTCGAGCGTTGCATTCAGGTCAGGAGATGAATGGATAAAAAAAAATCAGGTCACGATCTAGATCGTCTGGTGCGATCTGACGGTTCATATGCCACCATGGCCTGACCTGTCGGTTGCCTTTGCTTCTCTCCTCCCTGCAACTGCACTTGCAGGAAAACAGGGCCGTTTCGCAAGAGTTTGTTACGTTCAGATAACGCGCTGAGAAGATCTTGTCGTTTCACTTCTCCATTATTTCTCTGAATTTGTCCAATCGTAGCAGCATATATACTCGCGTGAAATTTCATGAGCTCTAATTTGCTACTTCATCACTTTTTCAACCTGGCGAGCTAGTTGGAGTGATTAGGTTCACGAGGTAAAGTCGTCGACGACATGAGAGCGATGGTGGCAGCGGAGTCGAGGGAAGAGACCACGTCAGAATAGTTAGGGTCGTGAGGTAGAGCTACCGGTGACACGAGAGCAGCGGCAACAGTAAAGTTGAGAAAAGAGACGTTTACCGGAGTTGTTAGGAGTGGTTATGATGGAAGGTCATCGGAGCTGGAGGTTTAGAGGGAAAGTTTGATCTTGCAATGACGGCCATTGAACACGATGAGCTGGAGGTGGTGGCGCCTGAGCTGAAGGTAGAAAAAGAGTCGAGATAGAAGAAATGTGTGTGTGGTTGAATTTAGATCTAATAGTTGAAAAAATCGACTGCCTTTTGAGAACAAAAACAGTTACGGGCGGACCCATACTTGTCGCATGACACATCTCATCCATGAACACAAAAAATCGGAAGGCTCTGAATTTGTTATCATTTTAGCTCCACTCGAGGGGATGAACAAATTATGCTCGCTGTACACGATGAACTTCTGTCCATACATGCTACATTCTTCGATCCGTGATCAAAATCGCTGCGAATTCAACAGCGCGCGATGGATTTCACATTGCCGTCCCGTGAATCGGATGAAGAGAACGAAGCTGTCTGTTCTTCTCTACACATCACACTCGGAACGCTTCCTTGTCATCCTTGAGGTCGCTGGCGTCGCCATCCCCCTGAATCTGCTTGCCTCCGCTCTCGCCAGCCCACGCGCTCATCCGTTCGTTCGCCTCAGCCACCTGCAACAGCAATTCGTCAGATTTTTTTCCCAGAAAACATCGCATCATCGATGGGAACAAACAAGTGAAAAATTGAGTGCAGTTTGTCCACTCCAGTCTATGTTCTACCTATGCCATCCAAGTGCTTCGAGATTTGTGTAGAACACTTTAATAATTATTTGTGATTACACCCTTTTAATTTATATGATTTATATGATTTGTTCTTAATTATTTTAGAGAGAAAGTAGATAGCATACTTTTGTACATTAGTTATTCATGATTTTTGTGCACGAATCTTAAAGCAGTCCGTATGATGCAGATAGTAGATGGACTCTAACTATAAGTTTGTTTTTTTTCCCAAAAATTGTACATGTTTTTGACAAAAAAGAATCAAAAAAAATCTGTTCATGTCTTACTACTCACTATCTTCCCAGTCCGTCTTACAGATGACAGTGAGCAGGATGAGAGTCTGGAGCGCGGTTCCGCACAGCATGCCGGCCCAGATACCCTGCGATAGGTCGAAAAAAAGTTCAGTTCAGCCATGGAAATTGCTCGAGCTTAGCTTGATTTCATTAATGTCTGATCGATGGTACACGGACCTGAGGGCCGAGGTGGAGGAGGTAGCCGAGGCAGAAGCCGAGGGGAAGGCCGAAGGCGTAGTAGCAGCCGAGGTTGATGTAGGCCACGAGCGCCTGCCACCCGCCGCCGATGGCGACGCCTGAGATGACGGGCTGGACGCTGTTGAGGACCATGGTGATGGCGAGGAGATAGCGGCCCTGCCGACGGCAGCCTGCATGTCCCGGTCGCTGGTGAAGAGCACCGCGAAGCTGTTGCGGTACGCGAGTATGACGGCCATGGCCACCAGCCCGATCACCAGGGACTGCAGGATCACCGCGAAGACGGCGTACTTTGCCGCCCGTGGCTGACCCGAACCGAGCTCGTTCGACACCCGGACGCTGCGTGCAGAAAAAATGGCGATCGGAGTCAGTGTTGCTCAATCTTGAGATGAAGAACTGAAGAACTGAAGACGAAGACGTTGTTCTTTTAGTTTCTGACCTGATGGCTGCGTTCAGGCCATAGAGGTAGAGGATGTTGAAGGTGATGGGCGCCGCGATGACCCACAGCCTCACGGAGGAAGGCCTCCCGCGCCTCCGCGTAGCTCATCGGCGCTGCCGAGTCGTCGACCACCGCCACGCTCCACGACGGTTTCTTCACCAGCAGCGGCGCCTCCATGACCAACCGATGTATACGTAGTCGAACTCCGACTAACTTAACCAAGTCGAGATCGATCGGTCTGGCAGGCAGGCACAACTTTCTGCCGGCATTGCCGTGGATTCTCCTCTACATAAATAGGTGGTGGCGCCGAGCGTGTTCTTGATTTATGCGAGCTAGCTAGCTAGGTGAGTTATCGAACTTGGCTTTGCTGCGTTGCTACGTACGTACTGCTACACTGCTCGCGTCGCTTTGTGTCGGGGTGGACGCGAGCGACCGGGCGGGACGGCGCGCCTCCCCGCGCGCGTGCATGCCACGCACATGGCGGCCGGCCGGCCGGCCGGCGGCGGCGCGGGCGCCAACGCTGACCGGTGGGGTCCCATGGTGGATTCTGGTCGGAGTGCATGCACGCCAGGTCGACGGAACGGACGAACCGACTTATCGTGTGGCAGAGCTGTACTACAGGATTCACACCAACGTGTTCTTCTTGTTCCATGCATGCAGGGAAGAAGAATTCAAGCAAGCCAAGGCATGCACTGCATCATGTGATCGATCGGTCTCTGCAAGTAACAAGCTAGATGGCGATTTCTGTCTCTTTTGAATTGTGATCGAAGATTCCATGCGATCATGCACGATGCATGTGCTGTTTGCAAGAAGCTACTGTGCATATACGGTTAGTTCTTTTTCCTTTTGATAGGATACAGGGGCTGGAAAATGCTTGTTTGAACATGAGTTCGTACATATGAACCCGTATTTTGAAAAAAACAAATGTATGTTTTTAAAATATCTAAAAAGGTTCATACAGTTATATGTCTGACCAAATATGACTAGAGCTGTGCCAAAAAAACGAGCTGGCTGCTTTTACAGACGTTACTATTCACTATTTATTGTAGTTCATTTTTTCACACATATTAGATGGTCATATTTTTTAGCCACGATATATAGGTATGTACTTCATCCCACAGTGTACATGTTGATACTTTTAAGAGTTTTTTAGGACTTTTAGGTTTTGTTTATGTTTCAATTTCCGATTCATATGTATGCAAGTGTTCTTGTTTCTGACGATAGATAGTACAGTATCCCGTATACAAAGAGGTATCCATTTACGATTCCTTGGATTATCGGAATAAGAATACGTATCCGGTAAGGATCTCCAAGAGATAAGGTAAACCCCCGTAAGGAGGAAGTCAATCCCGACGTTTAAGGAAGCCAGAGTCCTACTCGGGCATAAATCCGTGTTCGGTAGGACTCGGAAAGCCCCCTATAAAAGGATCAGCAATCCTATAGGGGAGGACAGGTTTTTTAAGTCTAAGAAGATAAACAAGTCTCTTTAGATTCATAAGGTCGACAAGCCTTAGAAGCCTAAAGCCTGAAGCCACCAAGATCCTCTTATGATTCCCACGAGAAGATCCGCCGCCTCGAAGGAGTCGAGCCCCGCGGAACTAGTCGAAGTAGCCTCCGATTAGGTCTAGGATAGCCACTAATATACACATCCTTTGTAAGACACTCTTTGATCAATATATACGAACATGACGTAGAATTGTTATCCTGAGGGAGGCCCGAACCTGTATAAAAAGGGTGTTTCCTTGTCGTCAGATCTCTTGCCCTTGTGCCCTATGGGTCCTACCCAATAACAAGTATCTCTATCTCACGACTACCGTAAGATCGGCGGTTTACCAATCGTCGACAGTTTCTATTTTCAATTTTTGGTTCATATGGGTTAGGTTATACATGTGGTGCAGGTGACCTCGAGCACCCACTTGCCTGGTGGGGCGGCCATTCGCTTTCCGCCTTCGTCTCCATCTTTCACTCCGGCAAAACCGTTCTTCCTCGTCTCCTCACCACCACAATGCGCCTCCTCGAGTGACCTAGTCAAATCTGGACCTCTTCCTTCTCCACCAATTGCCTCGCTCTCTCTCTCTCTCTCTCTTTCAATTTGGTGGATGGGTTTTTTTTGAAGGAAAGCCATCATGGCTATGATATATTGAACTAAATCAGAGTTACATCTTCAAGCAACAAAGGCAAAATAAAATCCGACGGGTTCTCCATCCACACATTCGGCGGATGAAGCCTAGCGGATTTAGCTAATTCATGAGCAACCACATTTGCTTCCCGAAAACAGTGTTCAAAAGTGAGGTTTCTAAACTCCTGTAGAAGCTGGACACAATTTGCATAAATTGCCGCTACAGGAGACAAATCGCCTGCTCCATTCTTCATAGCGTCAATAACCTCCAAACAATCCGATTGAATCACCAAGTCTCGGCAGCCAAGATGCGCACAGAGTTGCATACCAAGTCGGAGGGCATGTGCCTCTGCTACTACAGCATTCACAGCTTGGCCCATAAGATCATTAGCACATCCAGCAAATATGCCCCTGCTGTCCCTCACAACAGCACCAGCAGAACCACTACAGTCTTCATATAGAAAGGAGGCATCTACATTCAGTTTAAGCGTACCATGAGGAGGTCTCAACCAGCTGGACTGACGACCTTCAGGAGTTGTTCCAAAGGACTTCACAAAACTCATGCCCAACACCTGAATAGACTGAGCCGTACGATTTGGAGTTTGCACTAATTCTCCATTTACAATTTGTCTCTTGTCCCACCAAATGTACCAAGACCCAATTGCAATGATTTCCCGCACAGCCAGCTCTCCAATATACTGCTTCTGAGTAGTGTCATTACACAGCAGCTTCGCAAGAATTATTTGTCCCTCTCGATCAATTAGCAAGGCCTGCTGAATTATAGAAGAAACCCCCAATGCTTGCCAAACTGACAGCGCTCTCCGGCAAGTGAAAAGGGTATGCTTGATATCTTCAGCTTCCTCTGCACACACTGGGCATTGGCCACTGGGAATCCTATGTCTATTCGCCAGGATCATCCTACAAGGAATTGTACCATGCAGACTGTGCCATAACAAAATTTTGATCTTGGCTAGGACCTTCATACTCCAAAGCTTCTTCCAAACTGGATTATTCATAGAGCTACTTGGACCTGAAGTTCGACGCAATTTTTCGCCATGTTGGTGATTCCATTCGACATGATAAGCTAAGCGAACAGAGAAGACGCTGTTCTTCGAGTGGTGCCAAGCAATAAAATCTTCCATCTCACCACTGGCCAGCAGGATTTGGAGGATCCGCTCTACATCAATAGGCCAGAAATTATCTCTGATTAGTTCCTCATCCCACACTCCAGTCTGAGGGTTGATCAATTCATTCACCATGGTAATGACTTTGCGGCCCCTAGAAGTGATGATCTTCCGTGAAGGACTATTAGGAATCCATGGATCCTCCCGTATATTAATCTTCATACCATCACCAACACGCCATATGCATCCCCATTTGAAACACTGAATTCCCACCCAAATACTCTGCCAAGCATATGACGCCCCTTTCTTGAGAGGAGTGGACAGGATATTGCTAGTAGGGTAATACTTTGCTCGCAATACTCTTGCACAAAGGGAATCAGCATTAGAGACTGCATTAGAGACTAGGCACCAACATTGTTTAGCCAGTAATGCTAAGTTAAAAGAGCGTATATCACGAAAACCCATTCCTCCTTTCAGCTTTGGAATGCACATTTTCCACCAAGCAAACCAATGCATCCTCTTGTGATTATCATCATCGCCCCACCAATAGCGCGACATTGCATCTGTTATTCCCTTATAGATGGTTTTGGGGAATTTAAAGACTAACATTGCATATGCTGGGATACTCTAAGCAACCGTCTTGAGAAGCACTTCTTTACTACCATAGGACATGGTCCTCTCCTTCCACCCATTAATCTTCTGGCAAACTCTATCAACAAGATGTTGGAAGCAATCTGTTCTATCAATTCCAATCATTGGGGGCAAACCCAAGTACTTATCTGAGATAGCTTCAGACATAATGTTTAGGCGCATACAAACCTCAGCCTTCACTTGCACCGTAGTGTTGGGGCTGAAATAAATGCTAGATTTTGCCTCGCTCACCAACTGACCTGACACTGAACAATATTCATCTAGAATCCTTCTCAGACATATAGCATTAGAACGGTCAGCCCGTAATAACATTAAAGAGTCATCAGCAAAGAGGAGGTTAGACACAGCCGGTGCATCTCTGCACACCCTGACTCCCACCAGCTCTTCTTTTTCCTCAGCATCATTCAGTAATGCTGTCAATCCTTCCGTGCACAGCAGAAAAAGGTAAGGGGATTGTGCAGAAAAAGGTAAGGGGATAAAGGATCCCCTTGTCATAATCCTCTAGTTGGGAAGAATTCATCAGTTTCCATGGAATTAAATCTAACCCGATAAGATACTGAAGACACGCAGGCCATAATCATATCAACCCAGCGATTAGCAAAGCCAAGCTTCAAGAGGATAGCCTTTAGAAAGCTCCATTCAACCCTATCGTATGCTTTATGCATGTCTAGTTTGACTGCGCACAAGCCAAATTTACCTTTCTTCTTCTTCTTCATCGCGTGAAGACATTCATAAACGACTAAGACATTATCCGTGATAATTCTTCCGGGAACAAAAGCACTTTGTGAGGGACTAATAATCTCGGGGAGAAACATCTTCAGTCTAGCAGCAAGCAGCTTTGATATAACTTTGTAAACAACGTTGCAGATACTGATGGGTCGAAATTGAGTTACCTTCTCCGGGTTATTCACTTTCGGAATCAGAACAATTGTAGTGGAATTCCAGCCCTCAGGGATCACACCAGTAGTTACCGCCTTGAGTACTTCAGTAACTAAATCATTCCCCACCTAGGACCAATACTTCTTGTAGAAAACTGCATGCAAACCCCACCATATCCCAAACGAGACATTCCTCCGCCCATCACCGAAGAGAAAAACTGAGAGCGCATGAAGTGAGATAGATAAGGCGATGGCCCGGTACATATGCTACTTATATGGGCTTTGATCCGGGTACCACTCGGGGGGATGTGGCCCGCTGGAGAATTTTCCTGGATGCAAGAGGTGGGTAGAAAGAATCCTGTCCCGCTCACCTCAATCCACATGTCAGTGTTGTACTCGTATGGATTTCAACTAATTGGAAAATCACAATCTGGAACCAGAGTAATTAGGCTTACTACTCCAGGAATTTAGCTGCAGTTGTTGAATCGCCTAGCTTGTTGACGTCACTGTCACTTATGGATGCATGAAGGTGAGCAGAAATGCCGATGGCCCAATCCCAACAGACCAAGCTAGCCATATGTACCATCATGGATATGAATCAGTTATGTACATCCCATATGCAAAAGAAAAAATTATGCACGTAAAAACTCACGCGTATTCGAAGTTTTCTCCAAAATCTTATAGCCATCTGAATATTCCTGCTGATTTTCTATAGATAATCCGCTGAATTTTATACATCCCAAAGCCTATGTATGAATATGATAGATGTTAAAGCAACAAGTCTCATTCTTCAAGTCATGCCACGTTAGTACTAATCAAATAGTCGAGACCAATCACGAGATAATTAATTAACAAATCAATTAGTCTCTCCGTCACCGTTACGCCACACTTCCCGAGCTAGGAGTAATTAAGGTGTCGTCGTACCGACGATTATGTTCACACATCCCGTCAAGCTAGGTGCCAAACTAACTAAGCCACCACCCAAACAACAAACTCCGTAGATTACTCATGTTTCTCCTTATGTTCAAGAGATATAGGACGGACGAGTCTGCTACGATTATTTTAATAAAATTTATTTAACAATACTTAGATTATATAATATAAAATTAATACTATGGATTTATATTAAAAAGAAATTTTCAATAATATCGATTATATATCAAATAATTTATATATTATTGGACTTATCGCCAATCAAAATTAAAATTTTGAAAATATGTGTGTTTTGTATTTCTGGACAGAGAGAGTATAAACTAGTACATTTTATCAGTTATAACATGAGAAAATAATTTAGTTATAAACATTAACCCCAAAAAGAACACAAAATTATGAACTTAATTTATCAAGCTGTTGTGTTCCAAAAACAATGTTACGTGTGGTTCTAGCACTTAAACCTCTTTTTATTCATCCGGTAACACAGCTTACCTACCATAAAATCGCTGTTAAGTCAGAGAAGTGAAGGCCACGTGGGCACTGTTAGCATCACAAAGTCCAACGATTCCAACCAACTCCTGCGAAGCAAAGAGAAGGAGTGTTCTTCCTTCAACCCTCGGGGCCCACCGTCAGCGACCAGGACACGTCCACGTGTCCCGCCACCGTGGCATGTCAATCCTGACGCTGTCACGGTGGAGAGAAAAAATACAAAGTCTCAAATATTCTTAATTGTTTTTTCTAGAAAAAGAAATAGAAAAATACCAGACCGAAGAGGAATCTCACATAGAAAAATAAGATGACAGGTGGGTCCACGGTGTAGACGACCCCGTTGGCAGGGAGAGGAGGGTGGTGTTGACTGGGTGGGTAAAAAATATTCTTAGGTCCTCGTCTCCGCTGAGCTGGCCATTCTTATAGAAAACCCCCTCCAAATTCTAGGAACTGACAAGCACTAGCCCTCTCTCCTCTCTGGAGAGGTGGAGGAGAGGAGCACAAGAGGTGGGAGCTTGGAGGAAGGAAAGCCCACGCAACAGCTCGCGACACCGAGGCAGCGCCGCCGCCGCCGCCTCAGCAGCTCTCCTTTCCTGCGTCCCTTCCCTTCCGGTAATCCATCTCCCGGAGCTGCTAATCCCGCGGTTCTGGTTTGATTTCGCGGTGTCCTTTTTCCACGTGTTTTTCTTGGTTGATTTCTGGGATGATTATTCATGTGATTTGTTTTCTTCATTTTTACAATAGGTCTCGTCGAATTACAGACTTCGGAGCCCGGCGCCGCCGAGCCCTCTCTCTCGCCGGCGTCAAGGTTGATTTGACTTGACTCCTTCTGTGGTACGGGAGCCATAGCGTAGCTTGCTTGTGGATTATTAGAACTTACAAAGTGTGTGTGTGTGCGCGCGCTTGTGTGTTTCGTTCTTTTGCTTCGAGCAGTCAAAGCCAGATATTCGTTTCTGTGCCATATTCCGATCCATCCGGTTAGTAGCGGATTTGACTTGATTGTTGTTCTAGCAGCAGCTTTGCTTGCTTGTTTCACCAAAATTGTGGGGGATCAATTGAGCCAGCATGACTAATTCAGTACTGCAGTGTTCCGTGTGAATTAATGTATCTTCGATCGCAATCTAGCTATCTGGTGATGCTTGGCTGCTGATATACACAGAATTTAGCACTTGCTTGCACATTTTGCACTAGGATTTAATACTCCGTATGACTGTTTAAGAGCTCAAGTGAACTGCACTTTGTGGTTCGACTCAAGTAATGAGTGTGATGTAAAGAATAAATCCCTTTCTCCACTCAATTAAAACGTGAAAATCATGAAATATGTAATTATACATGGTTTAACATGATTTGTACGAAGGTATTGCCACTCTGAGTTATGCCCAGAAATGGCAGGACAGTTTTGGCGATACTAAAAATCACCTCGATTAGAATAAATTGTAAATAATCTCACTGTGCCTAGTGAAAGATATCGCTGTTTGTTAAACTATCAGTACCTTTTGGGTCATCTTGTATCCATATGCTATGTTTTCTAGTGTACTGCATGTTTTCCTTTTCTTTCTTGGCACCAATATAGGGTTATTTCTTTGTAGGGCTATGAGAGACGAAAACGACAGCTAGAGGATAGCCTGAATTAAAGCTTTTCATTCAGGATAGCATGGGTGGCTGCTGTTGCTTTTCATCGAGAAGATCTGAAGTGGATAGAGCACCAGTTCATATCTATGTATGTAGACCCGTATTATCTTAGATTATGTTCTCTGAATTCACAGTGTTCTCTGATTTGTGTGCCACTGTACACTACTGAACAACATGAAGTTAAGTAGTTAATGTTGGGGTGGTATCTACCATCTGCCTTACTTTTCCAGTCGAAAAATTCTGCTGAGTTATCGTTAGCTTTTTGTTTTTTCTGTCCATGCCATTAACTGCAATGTAGTCTACGTTTGTTTTATGAAGAACAGTTCAGATTATATGCAACCATGATTCATGCATGTTTATATTCTGGTTGCTGTATGTAATAAGTTCTACTCATGTAATGATTTAATGACCTGGCATACGAGAGTGCCCCAGATTTTGCTGCTGTTTTACTAGCACATGCTAACAATAACAGAGCACTAGAAGTTTAACTGCCTTCTTTGCAGTTTTCATGCAACATGAGAAAATGAGAAATTATTTTACTTACATGCAGAATGCTTCTCCCATTTGTTGTCTTCGATCCTTGATGATTTCAGCAATATAGACTCTCTAGACAGTATGCTGCTTGCTATGCTATACTTTTATGTGATAATTGCTAATCACAACCTATTGCAAAAAGGTCACCACCTCCTTTTTTTGCTCTTTGCTGAAATTGTCTTATTAATAATCTGATTTGGCGGTACCTTTTTGTTGTGTTTGTGTTAGACTTTTCCATTGTTAATCACTTGAATTGGCTGACACTATTTGCTTGCATTATCCAGCATCAGCAGAACCTAGAGGAGCATGAACCATTGTCTTCAGCCTACGATGGATCATCTCCAGCTTCTGCTGTAGTTGCAGTTGACACAAATCTGGATACATCCACTCCTGACACTTACCGAGCACCACCTGCACCTTTGCCTTATGATGTTGGCTTGCCAGTTCCAGAAAATCCTGGTAATTCTTTTTGTTAGCTGTGAGCATGAGTGATGATAGTTAAGTAACGTCTAATGACAGTGATGGAAGCTTAGAGTTTCAGATTAATGTGCAGATTTAGAAAAGTCAGACATTAAGAGCAAAACAGATGACCAGCAGGAACCTTTGAAGGTGGATGAATATGAGTCATGTGAAAAAGGTGTCCCGGAGACAAGCCTGAGGAGGAGGATGTTTGCCCAATCTGTCTTGAAGGTTGTGTTTTTCATGGGAAATTAATTCTTTAGATTGTTAGGATAAGAGCTGAGTATTTGTTGAGTACTATCTTTACTTGGTTGGTTGTGGAACTGGATGCTCACGTTTTTGCTATTCCTCCTATAGGCCTGCTGATTTCTTGTTATGACGATAAAGTTGTTTAGGATGTTGGTGAGCTTGTTTTAGTTGAAACATAACTATTCGATATTTCTGAAATGATAGTAGACGCATATGTTACTTAGAATCTGCCAGTCAAATAATTGCTGGTGCTCCGATTATTTGTCTGCATTAGATGCATTTGTATGCGTCCTTTATTCATGTATATCAATATATGGACTATTCTACATTGTAATAAGCCTTAAGCAGTTTACTAATTGATAGATGCATATAATCTTAAAAAATGAAACTTCTCAATAAGATGTATGGTAGGCACTTGCACTATGCAAATGGCTTAGTTCCAGTTGAAACATGTGTGGGGGTGGGGGGGGTGTGTGTGTGTGTGTGTGTGTGTGTTTCTTTGGGTAAATTCTTAGGCCCTAGCTGTAGTTGCTAGTTCGTGAAGTGTGTGGTACACTGATTATCCTCCACTGATGTACCAATGGATATAAAAATCTAAGTTCTATGCTGTGCTGGGCCATAAGATTTCTGTAATGACCTTTTTTTGTCCTTCCACCAGAATATGACGAAGAAAATCCCCGCTCTATTACTAAATGTGAGCATCATTTCCATCTTTGCTGCATACTTGAATGGATGGAGCGAAGTGAGACCTGCCCAGTTTGTGATCAGGTTAGTATGGTCAAACCAATGTACTTAGTTGAGACACACTGCTATAGTAGCACATGGATGTGTTCTCTGTTGTCATTTCCTTTTTTAGATAAAGGAGGAGAAGTCATTTCCTGTATGTCCATTGTTAACAATGATGTATCACATAGAAATGGTGTTTGTTTAACAGGTGTTTATGCACTATAATCCATTCTGAAAAAGCTTAGGTACAAACATATCAACGATACTGAAATAAAGATCAATATAAGAGGAAAGCTTATGGACATATTTGAGATTGTATCTCTGATGATTTTTTATGAACCATTATTTGCCTCTAAATTCTCAGTTTGGTCACTTATATTTTGCAATGATATGGTCTTTTTTGTTGATGAACTTATATTTTTGCAATGATATGGTCTTTTTTGTTGATGAAAGCTTCCTATACTATGTTGCAGATAACTTTGATAGATGAGATGTATGAATAGCATTGTTGACTCTGGTGGATCCTCTCTTGGAGTTGCTTTAGTGCTAGTCTTTTGATGGGGAAGTACAATCAGGAACTACTCTGCTCTTGATATGATCTTGTCTGGTGGAGGTGCTATTGGAATGAATTTGAGAAAACAAATTGGAAACAAGGAAAGGAGGAAATTGCATGAAATGTGTTAAAAGTCATCTCTGTTTTGTACCTTTTGTGGCAAGCTTTGGCTGTTTATGACAACAGGAGGATTAGGATACTGCTTGGTTGCAGTATGCATATCATAGTTGAAACACTGAAATTTAGCTCTCTTGTTTTGTTCTTCTGAATTTGGGCTGTTTTTCTGATTCAGTTAGTGTCTATAAACCATCACACACTAGATAGGTGACAGGAGAAAAACTGGTTCTAAATTATGTTTTATTTGTACGAAGGAAGCCGTGCGAGCTTCCTGTATATCCTTGCGCCCTTTGATTAGTCAGGAGAAATCACTGGGAAATCTCTTTTCCCTGATTTCTCCAGTGACTGACACATTTGACAGCTCTAAAATCTCCTTTTGGTTGAATCAGTCTGTGCTTCTTGTCTGATGGACTCTATTGCTTCAGAGCCTGTTTCAGGTCTATTTTATCTGTTCAACTTTTGTTTCTTGTTGAAAATTCATCGGTTGGTGAATCGCTGAAACGGGCATAGATTTGATACGGTGGAAATGTATTTTAGCTGATGTTGCTTTCGTTGACAAGATTACTGAGCTCTCTGGATATGGCTGATAAAGTTATAAATTTATCAATGCTATTGTTGCGTGTTTGTCCATGAGTTTGAACTTTGAACAGGTCAGATTATGAAAGTGAAGGCACATTTGAGACTTACATGAATGAATTATGCATGAAATTATATACTACTCTCTTTGTCCACAAATGAGTGCCGCCTTAGGACATTGACCCTGTCCCCAAAAAACCATAACTTTAGTCACCAAAGTTCTACTACAGTACATCTATAAATATGATATCTTAAGATAGTACGGTTTTTTTATTACTCATACAATTTTTAAATGCCTGGTATGAATGTTCTAGAGGTAGGGAATTTTGGACATTTGCCACTCTAGATATTGGCAATAGGATATTTGCCACTCCGTGTCTTAGTAACATGTGGCCCTAGGACCCATATGTCAGTGGGATATGGGTAGATACTGTTAATCAAAGTTGAAAGTAGTTTGTTGCGAGGGAATGCAGCACTCTTTGAGAGAGAAGTAGAATTCTTCCACTCTTTCCACCGTTTGCCAGGTCCAGCTCCAGCACACTGGATCGCACTGCCAGGTGGGTCCCGGGGCACCTCCGGCCCCACACGCAGAGACACATGGCATGTGCTGATGACCTGAGCTAGCTGCTTAGCTGGCCGGCCTTGGACACGGTCGCGCCTTCAGTTCTCGTTTATATGTACGTCTTCTCCGCCCGTTCGCCGTCCGACTGAGTCGCGGGCATGGCCGGACGCGACCACCGCAGGAACCTGTCGTCGTCGTCCGATAAGCGGGAACGGCGGCCTTGGCCGTCCAGCCCGGCGTGGTCGCAGCAGCTCTCCGCCGGCAGCGGCAGGGCCAGGTCCCTCTTCAGGTCCATCGGGCTGTGGTTCAGCTCGCTCTCCACATCGTCACCCACCTCCGCCTCCACCTCCAAGAGCAGGATCAAAGCGGCGGCGGCGCCGGACGACGTGATCAAGAGGCCGCCCATCCGAGGGCTGTACAGCAGCAGCAACAGCAGCAGGAGGGGCACTACAGGGCAGCAGCAATTCCAGAGCTCGGTGTTCACCATGGATGAGATCGTAAAGGCCACCAACAGCTTCTCCCCGGCGCTCAAGATCGGCCAGGGCGGCTTCGGCGCCGTCTACAAGGGCCTCCTCCCCGACGGCACCCTCGTCGCCGTCAAGCGCGCCAAGCTCGTACGTCCTCCTCGATCTTGAACAGCACAAATTGAACTCTATATCTGCCTATGTTATGACAGCAAAATTGGGTTTTGGATTTGGTGTCGCGCGGACGTGCAGCGGATGCAGAACCCTCACGTGGACGTGGAGTTCCGGAGCGAGGTGAAGATCATGGCGCGCATCGAGCACCAGAGCCTTGTCCGCTTCTACGGCTACATGGAGTGCGGCGAGGAGAGGATCGTCGTTATCGAGTACGTCCCCAACGGCACCCTCCGGGAGCACCTCGACAGTAAGCATCGATCGTCTTCTTCCTCTTCACCAGTTCGATCAGCTTCAGCATCGATACCGATGTAGAGTACGTAGATAACACCGTCGTCGACGTCGGCGCCGGCCGGCCGGGCAGGATGCCATGGCAGGTTCTTGGAGTTCGGGCCGCGGCTGGACATCGCCATCGACGTCGCGCACGCGGTGACGTACCTGCACATGTACTCGGACCACCCCATCATCCACCGCGACATCAAGTCCTCCAACATCCTCCTCACCGCCTCCCTGCGCGCCAAGGTGGCGGACTTCGGCTTTGCCCGCCTCGGTGCCACCGGCGGTGGGCTCGGGTCCGGCGGCGCGACGCACGTGTCGACGCAGGTGAAGGGCACGGCGGGGTACCTGGACCCGGAGTACCTCAAGACGTGCCAGCTGACTGACCGAAGCGACGTCTACTCCTTCGGTGTCCTCCTCGTGGAGCTCGTCTCCGGTCGCCGCCCCATCGAGGCGAAGCGGGAGATGAAGGAGCGGCTCACGGCGCGGTGGGCCATGAACAGGCTCGTCGAGGGGTGCGTGGAGGAGGTGCTGGACCCGTGCCTTCCCCGGACGGCCGCGGCGGCGGCGCGCGCCCTGGAGATGGTGCTTGAGCTGGCGTTCCGGTGCCTGGGCCCGGTGAGGCAGGAGAGGCCCAGCATGGACGACTGCTGCAGAGCGCTCTGGGCCGCCAGGAAGACGTACAGGGACATGCTCGCCTCCGATGCCGTCGTCGGAGACTTCTCCGACAGGGCGAGCTCGTCCACCACCACCAGCACCGGCACCGGCGAGCTCTGCAGGATTTGATTTGATCTCTCTCGTGTTCACTGATCCACGGCGCGCGCTTCTAACTGATTCAGTTTGCTGTAAATATTTTTGAGAACATGCGAGGCAACGCTAAAATTACTTCTCCACTCGATCAATTGGGCCAGTCAACGATGGACCAAGCAACAGTGAGTGATGCTTCTTCTTTGGGAGGCCTAATTCCGGCCGGGGACAGGGAGCTTCTACGCCCGGGTTTAATTACACCAAAAAAAGTTCAATAAGTGCGTTTTTTCAGATAATGGAAGTTACTCTCTATCTCCGCATCAAAAAGTGCACAGTCATGATTATTTCAAAGTTACGAATATTTTTTCCTTCTCAAAGTATGCTTGCAAAATTTTGTGCAGAAATATAATTTTCCGTGTCCTGCACAAAAACTACAAGGATGAATGACTAGAACAATATTTATGTTTATACAAAATTTGTTTCTTTCACCGTGCAGAAAAATGTAAATGTAAGTCGATTGAGAAGTGTATTTCTACAACGACGATCTTGTACGTTAATTCTTTAATCTGGCGGTTAAATAAACAGCTACATATTTTAGAAATTATGTATAGCTTTCGATTTAGAGATGTGCAATTGGGTAGTTGAACATTTCTTAGACCTAAAGTTGTACCAACTTTTTGTACAACTGTACACTTGATAAGATGCAACTCGGTAATTGAGAAATAATAATTTCTCAAGTGGCTTATGTTAGAAATATGTCGTAGTGGCAATCATAGGGATGATCATATTTCATTGTATCCATGATTTATTAAATGTTCCTTGAATAATATCATTTGTATTGATTGGCAAGTATGTGACTTGTTTGTGGAACTCATATTAACCTTGAATGATTATTCTAAATTGGTCCCTAGTCGAAACTCATGTGAGGGCACATATGAATAATAGACTAGCATATGTATTGGTTGATGATCATGTTTCACGGGTCATGCATATAGAGATGTCGAACCAATTGTATGAGCACATGTTAGGAAACATGGGGTTTGACAGATCCAACTTAAGACACAATATGTGTGCTATGTCCTTTGACCTGAGATTGTCGTATGTACTTGATATGTGTAAATGACTTACCTAGGGGTTGTCCAACGCTACTCCATAACTGGGTAGTCATAAAGGCTGTCTTCTTGTTTGTCATGAAGCATGATGGCGAGTCATGGTCAATCGAGATGGGATTCGCCCCTCTCTATGATGAGAGAGATATCTCAGGGCCCCTCGAGTGATCGGATCCAGAAATGCATGGCCGTGCTATTTAAGGTTAAAGAGTTAACCTAGTAAAGGAATCCGAGACACATGATCGAGAAAGAGCTGTCAAGCTCGAGTTTGAGCTTGACAAATATCGTGAGGCAAAGGAAGTTACATACATAAGATTGTGATGGTTCGTCCGATACGATCTTTACGTACGTTTGGGAGTTGGCACGTCCTGCTAGGGGCCGCTACCAATTAGTGATCGAGTATGAGTACTTGGTTCATGTCTAAATGTGCGTGAACCTATAGGGCCGCACACTTAAGGGGCAGGAGCTTAAATTCGGATTAGAATCCGAATTAGACTAGGCATTGAGTCCTAATGGGCCTCTAACGTAGAAGCCTATTATGGGGAGGTCTATATAAGGAGGAGGATGGACGTGTTAGGGTAAGCCAACTGAGAGTTCCCGAAACCCTAGCCATCATCCCTCCCACGCCTAAGGTTGCCCGTTCGGATCTAGCAATCCGGACGAGCGACGTTCCTCCTCGAACGTGTGGATACCTTGGAGGCGTTGCAGCTGTGACGCTTGGACGATCCGCCCGAGGGAACCGTGAGGAGGAGACGATTTGTTCGAGGGAACCGCGAGGAGGAGACGGTAGTACGACTACAGCTGATTCCGCTGCATCGACTCTACTTTCTCTACGGTTCTGCGCAACAAGGGGTAATCTCGTGATCTACTGCTACAGCAATTCCTGGTTTACGCGGTAGAAAATTTTGTTTTACGCTAGTGTAGCCTACCCGTATCCCTACAGTGGTATCAGAGCCAATGCTGTTAAGTTTTAGATTCGGGTTACATATATGTGGTGATATGTAGATCGGTTTTGTATTGGTCGATTCGATTGATCGTACATGGTGTTCCTAGATGGATTAAAGGTCTGGTTTCCGTGATCGTGTTGCTAAGGTCGTGACACTACATACCCCTACCGGTCGGTATCCGCCATCGGGGTAGATTATGAAACGTAAATCCAGAGGTTGCACGCGAAGATCAATATGATTGGTCGAATCGGAACAAAGATCAGAATGGCTTCTGGATTCATTATCAATGTACCGTGATCGTGCGATCGGGCTCCAGTTAGCGCCGAAGGGTCAATCGGTTTAAACACCGCAACCCGTTGCACGCGAAGATCAATTTGATTGGTCGAATCGGAACAATAATCGATGAATTATCCTAGAAGAAATCCATGGTCATAGCGCCTTGTATTTCGTAGAAGATCCAAAATCATTACGAGTTCACTTAATCCGTAGGATGCGATTTCTATACATAACTTGTTTTTGCAGGATTGATGTGTGTAGTATGGCCCATTATGTACGTGATGCATGTGTGTAAATTTTTCATGACCTATGAGTCATGAGTACGTCAGCCAGGCTGGAGCCTAATGGCTGTCATTTATTGTATTAACAGCCTGCGTGTCGACTTGTGATGATTCCGTATCCATATGTAACCTACTACTAGCTGTTAGGCTTAATAGCTTGTATTAGTACTTGGAGGACTCAATTACTTGGAGGTATGACGTACATGAACCATGGAGATGAAGATTGTCATGGAGAACAGAGGCTACGGCGATGGAGATCACCATAAGAAGGGGCCATACTATATCACAATCATATGAATGTGTGTGAATATTATTCTTGTTTTATACTCCTATGCATGTTACATGGTAGAAGCAGAATGATTCCTCCTATAATATTAAGTTCAATTGATGTTGTCGACGACTAAACGCCGGCGTCGGTGGTCCGGAAGGACCCCCTTTGGGATTCGGCCGGGGAGGAGCTGGAACAGGAGCTACGATCTGTCTAGGCCCGATTAAGCGGTAGGAAACAGAGAGAAAGATTTATCTAGGTTCAGGCCACCGCGAAGGTGTAAAACCCTAGTCCTGTTTGGGGTGTGTGTGTTTTTGTTTTAAGAGGTTACAGAGCCTTTTCTATCTCCAGGCGAGTTCATCTCAAAAAGATCTAACCCTTTGCATGGCCTCGGCTCTCCCCTTATATACCCGGGGGTTTACCACAGTGACCGAAGGGCATTAAATGCAGTAAGCTCACTGCTTACGTAGGGGGCGTGGGCATGCCACGCCGGCCGCCGAAGGCTGCTGCGGAAGGGATGTTTTGCTGACAATCCATCCTCGAAAACCGGGTCTTCATGATGGGTTGAAATGCGCTGGAGCATACTTAACGGGCAAGCACCCCGCCACGGCGACAACCACCTGGGTCCCACGGACCCAAGGGATGCACCTGGGCGCGCCGTACCGTGCCCGAAAGTCATAAAGCCTGTCAGATGATAACTGACAGGCCTTATCACGTCGGTGGACGCCCGCGTTGGGCCTGGAGTAGGCACGCCTGCTGACAGGCATTAAATGCACCGGACAGGCCTTAAATGCGCCCGATGGGACACGTGGAAAGGGCCCGCCGGGGCCCTTCGGAGGGCGCCGCGGAACCCCCGCCACGTGTACTGGCTGACGGACCCACGAAGACTGCTCGGGGTCAAGGCCCCCGAAGGATGCTCGGGCATCCCACCACGTGGCGCCGTGGGAGGAAACAAGTGGTGCTCGGGGTAGGGCCCCCGAGGGGCGCTCGGGGCGCCTTGCCACGCGGCACCGAGGGAGGAACCAGAGGCGCTCGGGGTTCCCGGGCTCGGGGACCCCTGAGCCCGCATCTCCGACCACTCGTTGCACGTGGGCCACTTGACTAAACCTGTAGGGGCCAAGCGGACACAGTGCTCGGGGGGGCAAGCCCCCGAGCGCATACTCCCGACTCTCACGCCCTTTGGGTGATGTGGCATCGAGTTTGGCCCTTTGCCGACGGCTCAGGGAACCCTAGTTCCCGTACCGCCGACAGTAGCCCCCGGGCCTGCTCCCAAAACGCCGGCCCAGAAAGGGGGCAAGATTGGGGGCGGGCCTAAAGATTTCTTGGGCCACTGAGATGCCGGCCCATCGAGGAAAACGGTGGGGAAGTTGATTCGACCTCCGCGCGCGGCGCGCGGGGGGAACCGCTCCTTTTTTCGCACCTCGTGGGGGGCGCAATCGGTTACGAAAACCGAGCCGTCCCCCACGACCGCGCGGCGCACGAAGCGTTGCAGTCTTTTTGCAGTCTTTTCGAATCCCTCCCCACCCTTTAAATGCTCCGCCGCCCGTACGCCTCCACTTTTTCACGCCTTTCACAACTGCTTCTTCTTCCCTGCGTCGTCTGCCTCTGCTACGCCCTTTCGCCTCCTTGCGCCAAAGCTTTCTTCTTTCTCCATACCTTTCGCCACCATGCCACGGAATTCGAGGAGCTCCAAGCGCCACTCGTCCCCGCCGCCCGCTGTCGCCCCTGGCATCCTCCCCCGGTCCCGCCTCCTCAACGAGGAGGCCATGGACAAGGTGCGGATGCTGCTGGTTCCGCGGGGGAAGAAAGGCCATAGGGAGGTGCGGCCGGCCACGCACCTGCCGGAGCCGGAAGACAACGAGACCGTCATCTTCTCTAGCTTCATCGCGACGGGGCTGGCATCGCCGTTCTCCGCCTTCTTCATGGCGGTGCTGGAGGAGTATGAGATCCATCTGATCCATCTCACTCCTAACTCGGTCGTCATGCTGTCGGTCTTCGCTCACCTCTGCGAGATGTTCGTGGGGGTGATGCCGTCGGTGGCGCTGTTCTGCCACTACTTCGTGCTCCGGTCGTCGGGGAAAGGCCGGGGCTCCGACCGGAGGGAGACTGCGGGGAGCTGCAATTTCTAGTTCCGGGAGAAGATGGGGGAGGCCTACATTCCGCAGGAGCTGCGGAACAAGTGGGATGATTGGCGCCAGCAATGGTGCTACATCGCCACCGATCCGCACCTCAGGCTGCAGCTTCCCAACGGTCCGGTGGAACCGCACCGGAGGACGTGGGAGTTCCTGCCGGAGGACGACAACCTTCTGAGGCCGGCGGTGGACCGGATCGTGCATCTGCGGTCCCTGGGCCTGACGGCGACGATGGTCGCTGGGGATTTCATCCGGCGGCGTCTGGCGCCGCTGCGGGAGCGCGGACGCCCGGCGTGGATGTACACCGGCGTCAACGACTACGGCCGGACGGAGCTCGGCCTGGCGGGGGAGCTTGCGCCCGACGCCATCAAGACGCTGCTGCAGACCCTCCTGGGCTCTGGAGCCTCCGCGGGTGCCGAGCTGTCCCGGCCGGATCTTCCGCTTTGCATTCATGCGTAGCGCGACGAAATCCGGGCATCGCTCCCCGAGTTCGACTCGAAGGGGATGTGTAACACCCTAATTTTCCGAAACCCAAAATTTAGGGCTAACAAAAACTTTTGCTAGTAGTGCTGATTAAAATACACCAAATTAAAACTTTTATTCCAAATCATGCTTCTATTGAAACCCTAAAGTGAGTCAACCAAAAACCTTTTCCCTCTGTTCTTATTCCGTTGACCTCCGCTTTGTTGAAACTCCACCCGGCAAACTTTTCCAAACCGGGCATTCCAGTATTTCCATGCGGGACCATTCATCCTTGCATCCCCGCTACGGCAACCTGAGGCAGCTGCCACAGCCAGCTTGCCCTACCGCGACAGCACATGGCAACCGTTGCCGCTGCCACGCTCTTGCCACGGCAGCCGCCGTTACCCATTTCCTCCGCCGCGGCAAGACCCCTGCCACCGCCGTTGCTACCTTCCTCTGCCGCAGCAAGCCGTCCTTGCCGCGACAAGCCTCTGCCGCGCCACCGGTTCCCTGCCACGGCATCTCACAGCAGCTACCGTCGCTGCCATGCCTCTGCCACGGCAACTCCTCCCCTGCCGCGGCAATGTCGCGCCGCTGTTCCTTCCTGCCGCAACAGCCGATTTCCACCGCGGCAATTCTTTTCCAATACCGCGGCAACATTTTCTCTGCCGCGACAGCCCTTCTCCCCTCCACGAACACACTTCCGGCATCCTCTCCCTCCTATCTAATTGGTACCACCTAAACCCCCATCTGCCGCAAAGTGCCCTCTCAGTACTTCTACGAAGTCAGAGCATATACCTATCCCGAATCCCTTCCGAATGACTTGAAACCCTACCACCAACTTCGCCATGACCTATCACGAGTATATGCAAAAATATACTGCTTTTATGTATACGCACCTACGCAAAACCCTAATTCCTTTCTCCCTGATTCGACGAAAGGGGGCAAAACCCTAACGCATTACACGCGTCGTATACGCCACCGTACCGACGGTACCTCACCACCAACTCGTCCTAAGCCAACACAAAGGCTTCATCTCGAGTTCCATGTCCCTGCCCCACCTTGGCGCGCTCTGAAACCCTGTATCCGAACTCCCGATTCATTCCCTTCCTATTTAAACCTAATTCCTCTTAAAACCCTAACGCATCGTCAACTTTGTCTCAATCCTTTGTATATATGCTTAAAGTCCCCAGTGTATATGGACACATACACCTTGAAGCCCCGGCATATCGCTGCATATATTCCTTTGATTTCCGCCACCTTTTCTCTCTCCAAGAATATATATATATATATACGTATATACACCTCTGCCTCCTACTTAATGCACATGAGCAATCTTTTCCCCCGAGTTGTCTCAGTTCATGCTCCAGTTAGCTCCATCGGCAGCGTCCAGTCTTGTTCCCCATCTCTTCCTCTACCTGCTGCCTGAGCACCATTAATGCACTAGAGCCCATCTCATTAATCCATCTCTCCTGAGCTGCAGCCTGCCACCATTTTTCCTCTAGCTCCTTTCTCTTTATTGCATGCACAATTTAATGTGCTACGTCTTCTCAGCAACAGGACGGAGCTCATCTTTCCCCTCAAAGCACAGCACCAGCAGCAGTGACTCACCTGTCCCCTTCCTCTCTAATCAAATCACTGCATTTACTCTCCCTCGTGTCCATTTCTCTCTTCTCCCATCAACTCTACAGCCCCTGCAGTACAAAGCAAACTGAGCTGCTCAAGTCATGTCACCAGCTCCTCAATGCCCATGTGCTGACACCAGGTCGCCATCACCTCATTTATCTCCCCCTCCCTGGTTCTTCTTCCACGTACAAATGCCTGCTTACTCTTCTTCTCCTAAGCCGAGCTCTCCTCTGCTAACTCCCCATTCCTTCATCTGCAACCCGAGCTCCCAAGCCCTCTCCCTTCCCCATAAATCTTCTCCCGTGCGTGTGAGCTGAGCTCACTCTGTTCCAGCTGAGCTGCCATCCCTCTCAGCCAAGCATCCAACCCCAAGCTATCTTCTCCTTGCCTCTGTTCTTTCTTCTCCATTCCTTCCTCCCCAGGATTCTTCTTCCCTCCTCTACACCCCTATACCCGAGATGAGCTGCCACAGTCAACCGGAGCTCCACCTCTACTGAGCACCCCCTTTCTCCCCTACTTCTTCACCTGCTCCAGCCCCTCTCTTCTACCCGAGCAGCACTGGTTGCTGGTTTCACTGGCGAGTTTGAGCTCCTTCTTCACCTCCCTGTCGGAGTATTATTCCGGCAATACTACTTATGGGGCGGCGTGAGCACAGCAAATCTGGATGGGTGCACACGGGAGACAAGATTTAGACAGGTTCAGGCCCTCACGGAGAGGTAATACCCTACGTCCTGTGTTTGGTGGCTGGTATTGCGTGTATCCCGAGTGCCGCAAGCCCTAGAGAATCGATCTCGAGGGGGCTTGAGGTATGAAACAATGGAGACTAGGTCAGATGAGATCAGATACCGATCGGAGGTCCCCTACCGGGCCTTATATAGCCGGCCGGGATAGGGTTACAGGAGTCCGGATCGGTTAACAGATATGTTTCCTAATCGGTTACAACAGATTCCGGGTATGCCGGATTGGTAATAGTCCTTGTCTTGTACTCCACGCTGATGAGGCGCCCCCGTGCTGTAGTCGGACTCCGAGTAGTCGGCCCGGCCCATCCCGTGGCCGGGAGGCCGGATTCGTCCTCCTTGATGATACCCGGGTGCCATGTCACCATCAGTAGCCCCCGAGTCCTTCACGATCTCACCGCTGCCGGTCTTTGCCTCTGGATGATCTTCCCGACTGACTTCGGCTGACTGGGAGATTGCGAAGGGCTAATGGAACTCCTGCAAACAAGACAATTAGAGCCAAATAACACTCACCCGTAAGGCAGGAATGTTAAGGCGAATGAGCTGTTAACGGGTAATCTCTGGTGGCACTCGGTCCATCCTTAGGGACAGGGACCGACTGATAACCCGGCGTGGGGCATGCCATGAATCCCGACTGAATTCCCGAGTAGCACCCGGCCTTCCCGAGAGGGTTAAGGCCAGCTGGAGTCCCCTGAAGGAATGCCTCCGAAATTCTTGTCCGAACCAGAGAAAACAGACACGGCGCATAGGTTCCCGAGTTTCGAAGTCTTATACCGGGTCATTCCACTGAAACTGGGGATCCCAGTTACCAGGGCCTTCGAGACTTAAGTGCTCGACAGGTCTGGGTGGAGAATCCAGTAGCTCCGAGTTGCTCAGCGTCCAACTTGTGGCCCACGGAGGGCACGCCATTACTGTCCCTCACTCGGGTGTACTCAGTCGACTGCGTTCCTGCTTGAGGCCAGCCTCTGATACCCTTCGCAGCCAAAGCGCCCGGCGCCGACTCTTTCCGGCAGCCGGCTAGTGATTTACGGGAAATACGCTTTAGTCGCAGTGTAGCGGAGACGTACTCCGTCGGGTTTTTAGCCTGAAAGGCCAACCGTCGGATGTCCCTTCATTAAACCGCACGAATCGCGGCGCCGCCAGGTCGTGGGCGCGAAATGAGCGCGACGTGGCCCGCGGGATGCGCGCGGGAATCCGGAGGGGCGCGTAGTGGGGCGCGGCAGATTCGGACACGTGTGCGCGTGGGGGAGCCGAACCGTCGGCCCGTCTTTTAATACCCCGAAAAGGTCGCGGGTTCGGCCCACGCACCCATTCGCCTTCGTCTTCCTCCTCGCGCCCGAACGCTTCGCCTTCTTCTCCCAAATCCACCCGCGCACGCCGCTCCATTCGAAACCCTAACCGCCGCCTCAACCACCTCGGATGCAATCCCCGCAGTGGGAAGCCGATCCGACGGAAGCCGAAGAGGACGCTCTGGTTTGGAAGTTGCTGGGTGAGGAGGAGTCGCCTGCTAGTCCGATGGCCCCGTGGGTGAAGTCGACGGCGACGGACACCCGGCTGACGATCCTCACGCGGCTCGGGCATCTACCGCCGAAGGAGTTGGTCGGGTGGCGCGCCGCCGCCGGGGAGACCATTCCTACCCCAGACACCGGCGAGTTGGTCGTCCACGGCCCCTTCTTCGAGCGAGGGGTTTTCCGTGCCAGCGCACCCATTCTTGCGGGGGCTGCTCTACTATTACGGGTTGGAGCTCCACAATCTCAACCCTAATAGCATCCTCCACGTCTCCTGCTTCATCACCCTCTGCGAGTGCTTCCTCGGCATCCAGCCGCACTTCGCCCTGTGGAAGCACCTCTTCATGGTGAAGCCGCAGCCGAGCAGAGACAACCCGGCCGTGGTGGGCGGCGCCGGGTTCCAGCTGAGGTCAGGGAACAGCAAAGAGCTACCCGGCTCCGCCAATGCAGACGTCCAACAAGGGCTGGCACGCCTTCTGGTTCTACTGCGCCAACCCGGAACCATCGCTGCCGGCCTTCTCGGGTCAGCCGCCGGTGATCAAGCCGAGCTGGTCGGACCCGCCACTCGAGAGGGAGCAGGACAGCGTCGCGGTGGTGATGGCGCAGCTCGAGGCGGCGATGAAGGCCGGGGTCACCGGAGCGGTCGTCGCCGCGACCTTCGTCCGCTGGCGGGTGCAGCCGGCCAAGCTGCGGGCGCACCCGATGTACGAGTACACCGGTGAAGGCGACCCGACTCGGGAGTCCGCGGAGGAGCTCACGGAGAGCGAAATCCAGGGCCGGCTCGAGAGGCTTTTGGCCCAGGGGACGAGTCTGGTCTTCCCCGAGCGGCCAGCCCCCTTCAGCCGGGCGAACCCCCCGAGTGACGTAAGTACCCGAGTCCCGCCTTTCCGGTTTCTTCGCTATCTCTTCACCGAATCTCATTCGGGATTTGCTTCTGTGCTTCTGCAGGTATTGTTTGGCTTCTATTCCAAAGCTCCCCTCCCAGAGGACGAGATTTGGAACCAGCCGCAATACGCCGACGTCCCGAGCGGCGGGGCGCCACCGCCAGGAGCAGTCGGGGCTCCTTCTTCTGGCGTCGGACACTCGGGAGACGCCGGGTCTTCTGCTTCCGGCGCCCGTCCCTTCAAAGGGCGCCGGGGTCTTCTGCTTCCGGCCCGCCCTTCAAAGGGCGCCGGGTCTTCTGCTTCGGCGCCGCCCAAAGGGCGCCGGGTCTTCCAAGGGCGCCGGGCCCTCGAAGGCCCCGCCGGTCGCTCCACCTCGTCCTCCCCCGCCGAGCACGCCCGCCCAGGAGGAAGACGACGAGGACTCGGACGACATCAGCGCCTACCTGGTGAGGAGGCGGAGGCGGCCGGCGGGCACCACCCAGAGGGGGGGCTCAACCACCGTCGTGAGGGGCACCGCCTCGCCGGAACGGGGCGGCTCTGCTTCCCCTGCCAGCCCGACGGCTCCGTCAGGGACCACGCCGACGGGACAGGAGGACGCCGCCGCTGGTGCGACCCGGTGGCGCGACTGTTACTGAGTCCCCTGCGGCGGCGCAGGAGGGCTCCGCCGCGGGCGCTAGCCCGGTGGCGCCGGCCGCCGTGGGAGTCGCCTTTGACGAGAAGTCGCCGGATGCCGAGGGACGCGGCGGCACGGAGCCCCGCGAGAAGTCCCTCGTACTCGGCCATGTTGTTGGTGGCTCGGAATAGGAGTTGCACGACGTATTGGAGCTCCTCACATGCCGGGGAGGTGAGAACCACTCCAGCCCCCGCGCCCTTAAGCGTAAGGGAGCCATCGAAGTGCATGGTCCAGTGTTGGGTTCCTTCTTGCCGACTGACGGTTATTTCTTCCCCTTCGTCTTCAGGCACTGGCGTCCACTCGGCGACAAAGTTGGCCAAGGCTTTGCCTTTGACTGCCCGGTTGCTGACGAAGCGCAGATTGAACTCACCGAGCTCAATCGCCCAATCGACGATCCGTCCGGTAGCTTCCCTGGTTGTGCAGGATGCGATCGAGGGGGAATGCAGTAACCACCCGGACTTCATGGGCTTGGAAATAATGCCGCAGCTTTCTCGACGCCATAAGGATCGCGTAGAGCATCTTCTGGGCTTGAGGGTAGCGTGTCTTGGCATCTCGCAGTACTTTGCTAACGAAGTAGACAGGACGTTGCAAGACACGGCTTCTCGCTAGAACTTCCCCGGGTAAGGCACCCGGGGGGGAAGCCCTCGGGCCCGAGCGGTGATGACCGCTCGGGGTCGCCGGGGAGCTCGGACCCTGACTTCTCCATATTGCCAGGGTGCTCAGCCCCTGACTTAGACTCGTCGCTCTCGGGAGCTGGGACCCGAGAGCTACCTCCCCGGCTCCACGCCCAGGGGCTCGTCTCTTGCCCCGAGCATGCTAGGCTGCTCGGGCTTGTCGGGGAGCTCAGGGCCTGACTTCTCGGGATCGTCGGAGGTCTCGGGCCCCGACTTCTCGAGACCGTCAGAGAGCTCGGGCCTCGTGGGAGGTGTTGGGAGCTCGGACCCAACCTCTCGCTTGACCACGAGGACGGCACTTACCACCCGGGGGGTAACCGAGAGGTAGAGGAGCAGGGGCTCCTCGGGGCTCGGGGCTACCAGCACCGAGGGTGAAGTGAGGTATTTCTTGAGGCTGCGGAGGGCTTGCTCGGGCTCCGGGGTCCACTCGAAGTGGCCCGACTTTTTGAGGAGCTCGAACAGGGGCAAACCTCACTCCCCGAGCTTCGAGATGAAGCGTCCCAAGGCGGCCATGCAGCCCGTTAGGCACTGCATGTCCTTAAGATGAGCCGGCGGGCACATCTGGTCAACGGGCCCGGATCTTCTTGGGGTTTGCCTCTATTCCCCGGTTCGAGACCAGAAAACCGAGGAGCTTGCCCGACGGGACCCCAAAGATGCACTTCTCGGGGTTGAGCTTCATGCGAGTACTGCGGAGACTGTCGAAAGTCTCCGCCAGGTCCTTAATAAGCGTCGCTTGATCCCTTGTTTTGACGACAAGGTCGTCGATGTAGGCCTCGATATTCCGACCTAACTGGGATTGCATGGTAATACGCATGGCACGCTGATATGTGGGCCCAACATTTTTTAACCCAAAAGGCATGCGAACATAGCAAAAAGTCCCTGCAGGGGTTGTAAATGAAGTTTTTTTCCACATCCTCTACTGACATGCTAATCTGGTGATAACCAGAATAGGCATCTAGAAAGCATAGAAGGTCACATCCCGCAGTGGAATCAACTATCTGATCAATGCGAGGTAAAGAAAAAGGATCTTTGGGACATGCCTTATTGAAATCGGTATAATCAACGCACATCCTTAGCTTGCCGCCGGCCTTCGGGACCACGACGGGGTTAGCGAGCCAGTCCGGGTGGAGAACCTCTCGGATGAAGCCCGCAGCGAGAAGCTTGTCAACCTCCGCCCGAACGAAGTCTTGACGTTCTGGTGCTTGACGGCGCACCTTCTGCCGGACGGGCCACGCGTCGGGGCGCACGGCGAGGCGGTGCTCAATAACCTCCCTAGGGACCCCGGGCATATCCGACAGTTGCCAAGCGAACACGTCGGAATTTGCCCGGAGGAAGGCGACGAGCGCGCTTTCCTATTTGGCGGCCAGGCGGCCGCCGATCTTGACGGTCCTGGACTCGTCTTCACCAAGGATCACCTCCTTGATGGGGATGGAGTCGTCGGGGGCCACCCTGACCTTGGTCGGAGGACAAAGGCTACGGCGATGGATATCACCATAAGAAGGGGCCATACTATATCACAATCATATGAATGTGTGTGAATATTATTCTTGTTTTTTACTCCTATGCATGTTACATGGTAGAAGCAGAATGATTCCTCCTATAATATTAAGTTCAATTGATGTTGTCGACGACTAAACACCGGCGTCGGTGGTCCGGAAGGACCCCCTTTGGGATTCGGTCGGGGAGGAGCTGGAATAGGAGCTACGATCTGTCTAGGCCCGATTAAGCGGTAGGAAACAGAGACAAAGATTTATCCAGATTCAGGCCACCGCGAAGGTGTAAAACCCTAGTCCTGTTTGGGGTGTGTGTGTTTTTGTTTTAAGAGGTTACAGAGCCTTTTCTATCTCCAGGCGAGTTCATCTCAAAAAGATCTAACCCTTTGCATGGCCTCGGCTCTCCCCTTATATACCGGGGGGTTTACCACAGTGACCGAAGGGCATTAAATGCAGTAAGCTCACTGCTTACGTAGGGGGCGTGGGCATGCCACGCCGGCCGTCGAAGGCTGCTGCGGAAGGGATGTTTTGCTGACAATCCATCCTCGAAAACCGGGTCTTCATGATGGGTTGAAATGCGCTGGAGCATACTTAACGGGCAAGCACCCCGCCACGGCGACAACCACCCGGGTCCCACGGACCCAAGGGATGCACCTGGGCACGCCGTACCGTGCCCGAAAGTCATAAAGCCTGTCAGATGATAACTGACAAGCCTTATCATGTCGGTGGACGCCCGCGTTGGGTTTGGAGTAGGCACGCCTGCTGACAGGCGTTAAATGCACCGGACAGACCTTAAATGCGCTCGATGGGACACGTGGAAAGGGCTCGCCGGGGCCCTTCAGAGGGCGCCGCGGAACCCCCGCCACGTGTACTGGCTGACGGACCCACGAAGACTGCTCGGGGTCAAGGCCCCCGAGGGATGCTCGGGCATCCCGCCACGTGGTGCCATGGGAGGAAACAAGTGGTGCTCGGGGTAGGGCCCCCGAGGGGCGCTCGGGGCGCCTTGCCACGCGGCACCGAGGGAGGAACCAGAGGCGCTCGGGGTTCCCGGGCTCGGGGACCCCCGAGCCCGCATCTCCGACCCCTCGCTGCACGTGGGCCACTTGACTAAACCCGTAGGGGCCAAGCGGACACAGTGCTCGGGGGAGGCAAGCCCCCGAGCGCATACTCCCGATTCTCACGCCCTTTGGGTGACGTGGCATCGAGTTTGGCCCTTTGCCGACGGCTCAGGGAACCCTAGTTCCCGTACCGTCGACAGATGTCCTCCCAATTAAAGGTTGCACCATCACATGTCATGTAAATTAATGGTAGATCTACAAAAGTAGGGTGCCATTAATTTTCCTTGATTAGATGGGTTCGTGTCGAACACTTACACGCATATCATTGGTTAACTTGACAAAATCATCATAACGGTTATGGACTTTGGGGCATAAGGGTTGGGCGCCGAGGCATAGAGATGCCACCCAACAACAAGAGTCAAATAGAGATATAATTAGCAAAGTGTTGCTTACCGAATTCACTTGTCTTCTAGCAGTAACGCAAAAGCTCACTAGTAGACTAGTTAATTGTGTGTCTTGAATCACTAAGTATCAATAGAGGGATGTTGATTTTAGTGGGAGTACATTCTATTAAATCTATTTAATACAATTTACTCTTTCATGGATATATGTCTTAGTATTTTTGCGTATTGTTCTGTTGTAGAACAATGCCACAAAACTATCCCGGCCCACCACAACCTTTTGCTTTGTGTTCGATTCTTGATGTGAAACTCAATGGAACAGACTATTCGGACTGGGTCCGTAACCTGAGAATTGTTCTCAGGGCAGATAAGAGGGAACACGTTCTAGACACCCCAATC
This sequence comes from Stipa capillata, assembly GCA_019208055.1. NCBI lineage: Eukaryota > Viridiplantae > Streptophyta > Magnoliopsida > Poales > Poaceae > Stipa > Stipa capillata. The sequence continues at coordinate 1,171,073 of JAGXJF010004340.1, forward strand.
CCAGATGTGCCTGCTGATAATGCTACTGCTGCTGTTAAGAACGCCTACAAAAAGGCAACTGATGACTCTCTTGAGGTAAGCTGTTTTATGCTGGGCTCCATGGAACCTGAGCTTCAGAAGCAATTTGAAAACATGGAGGCACACGATATGATCGTGGGGCTCAAAGGCATGTTCCAGACTCAGGCTAGGACTGAAAGGTTCAATGTCTCTAAGGCCTTTCTGGAATGCAAGCTAGCAGAAGGTGCTCCTGTAAGCTCACATGTGATCAAAATGGTTGGTTACACTCAAACTCTGGAAAAGCTAGATTTCCCATTAGCCAAGAGTTGGCTACTGATTTTATTTTGGCATCACTTCCACCCAGCTACGGGCACTTCATCTCGAACTACCATATGCATGGCATGGAGAAGGGCCTAAATGAGCTTTGTGGGATGCTCAAAACAGCAGAGTGTGACATTAAGAAGTGTGCAGGGCATAGTCATGTGATGACTGTGTAGAAAACAACCAGCTTCAAGAAGAAGGGTAACTCTTAGGCTAAGAAGAAGGGTAAGGGCAAGGCTCCGGATACGATCTCGAAGCCAAGCCTCAACCTAAGCCTAAGACTGGACCTGATGCTAAAACTGTATGCTTCTACTGTCAAGAGACTGGCCATTGGAAGAGAAACTGCAAGAAGTACTTGGCCTCCATCAAGAAGAAGGGTGGAAGTAAGACTTCTACATCAGGTACACTTGTTGTGAATGTTATAGACATATTTCTCGCTGATTCTCCTAATAACTCTTGGGTATTTGATACCAGATCGGTTGTTCACATTTGCAACTCGATGCAGGGGCTGATAAGGAGTAGAAACGTCGCGAGAGGAGAAGTTGATCTTCGCGTCAGGAATAAAGCAAGGGTTGCTGCGTTGACCGTCGGCACCATGCAACTTTATCTACCTTCATGATTTATTATGGAATTGAATAATTGTTATTATGTTCCTAGTTTAAGTCGAAACATTATATCTCCTTCATGTTTATTGAGAGACGGTTATAAATTCGTTATTGAGGACAATGGTTGTTCCATGTTTAGGAATAAGATGTTTCATGCTTATGCACCCGTTGTGAATGAGTTATTCATTTTAAATCTTGATGATGCGCCTGTCTATAATATTAATGCTAACAGGCTTCGTCCTAATGATTTGAATCCTACCTATATTTGGCACTGTCGTTTAGGTCATATAAGTGAGAAGCGCATGAAGAAGCTCTATACAGATGGTCTTCTAAAGTCCTTTGATTTTGAATCATTCGAGACATGTGAGGCTTGTTTACTTGGAAAAATGACTAAGACACCTTTTACGGGTCATTGTGAGAGGGCGTCAGACTTGTTGGAACTTGTGCATACTGATGTATGTGGACCAATGAGCACGACTGCTAGAGGTGGTTTCAGTACTCATTACTTTCACTGATGATTTTAGTAGATATGGCCATGTCTACTTAATGAAGCATAAGTCGGAAACTTTTAAAAGGTTCAAGGAATTCCAGAATGAAGTACAAAATCAGCGTGACAAGAAAATTAAGTTTCTCCGATGATCGTGGAGGCGAGTATTTGAGTCATGAGTTTAGCAATCATCTTAAGAGTTGCGGAATTGTTCCACAACTTACGCCTCCCGAAACGCCTCAAAGAAATGGGGTATCTGAACGGCGTAATCGAACATTGTTAGACATGGTTCGATCAATGATGAGCCAGTCAGATCTGCCATTATCATTTTGGGGTTATGCCCTAGAAACAACGGCTTTCACGCTAAACAGGGTACCATCCAAGTCTGTACATAAGACACCATATGCGATATGGACTAGGAAGAGTCACAGTTTGTCTTTTCTAAAAATTTGGGGTTGTGAAGTTTATGTTAAACGTCTTATGTCTGATAAACTCGCTCCTAAATTAGATAAGTGCTTTTTCGTGGGATATCCAAAAGAAACTTTAGGATATTACTTCTATAGCCAAAAGGAGGGCAAAGTGTTTGTCGCTAAGAATGGAGTTTTTCTAGAGAAAGAGTTTCTCTCAAGAAAGACAAGTGGAAGAACGGTGCAACTCGAAGAGGTTCGAGATAATCCAAATGGGGAGGACTTAGTTGGGGACACCCCAGCCGGGGGAAATCCAATTGAGGAACCCGCAACCATGGAAACTCTTCCAAGAGGGACCACAGTTGAGGAGGAACCGATCCTACGTAGGTCAGAGAGGACGCGCCGTTTACCAGGATGGTATGCCCGCGATATATTATTGTTGGACAATGATGAGCCTACAACCTACACGGAAGCAATGATGGGACCAGACTCTGAGAAGTGGCAAAATGCCATGAGATCCGAGATAGAATCCATGGGGGATAATCAGGTTTGGAACTTGGTTGACCCGCCTAGTGGCGTTAGAACCATTAAGTGCAAATGGATCTATAAGAAAAAGATTGATATGGATGGAAATGTTCACGTCTATAAGGCTTGACTTGTCGCTGAAGGTTTTCGACAAGTTCAAGGAGTTGACTACGACGAGACCTTCTCGCCCGTAGCGATGCTAAAATCTATACAGATCATTCTAGCTATTGCTGCGTGTTTCGATTATGAGATATGGCAAATGGATGTTGACGGGGGGAGCCCATCCGGGAGGCCCAGCACAACGAGTCGGCCCAACAGGCTCGGGGAGTTCCAGGGAGGCCCACTCGGATGAAGGCCCAAGTAAGGCCCACACGGGTACAACGTCCGGGTGCCATCAAGGCAGGCGTTACAACTCCATCAAGACATGTGTTTCACCAACTTGAAGACTGGCGTTACTCGGACGGTTACATAGAATAAATGTCTCAATTAATTTATGCAGTTACTGTAGCTCAGCCGACTGGCCGAGTCGGCACATGTACAAGCCTATATAAGGCAGAGCACCCCATGCATAAGGGGCTGGATTCTCCTTCCATAGACCTAAGGCTGAACTTCATCTTCAACCTCTTGTAATTTCTCTCACGCAAGACTAGCAATACAACTAGCAGGAGTAGGGTATTACCTCTTCCACAGAGGGCCTGAACTTGGGTAAAAACTTCTTGCGTGCACCCGCTTGAATCTTCCTTACGTGCTCCTCAAATCCTACTACAAATGTATATTACCGCGAAATCCCCGCGACAGATGTCAAAACAGCTTTCCTTAATGGAAACCTGAGTGAGGATGTGTACATGACACAGCTTGAAGGTTTTGTTGATCCAAACAACGCTGGTAAAATATGCAAACTTCAGAAATCCATTTATGGGTTGAAGCAAGCATCTCGGAGTTGGAACATTCGTTTTGATGAGGTAGTCAAAGCGTTTGGCTTCATCAAGAATGAAGATGAGCCTTGTGTTTATAAAAAGGCTAGTGGGAGCTCGCTCGTATTTCTGATCTTATATGTAGATGACATATTACTGATTAGAAATAAAATTCCTATGCTGGAGTCCGTTAAAGCCTCACTGAAAAATAGTTTTTCAATGAAGGACTTAGGGGAAGCAGCGTATATCCTGGGAATTAAGATCTATAGAGATAGATCGAAAAGGCAAATAGGATTAAGCCAGAGTACTTACATTGACAAGGTGTTGAAACGGTTCAACATGCAGGAGGCAAAGAAAGGGTTCTTGCCTATGTCACATGGGATAAGTCTTGGTAAGACTCAGTGTTCGTCGAACACTGATGAGCGAGACCGCATGAGTAAGATTCCATATGCTTCAGTTATTGGGTCTATCATGTATGCCATGATATGTACTCGCCCAGATGTTTCATATGCATTGAGTGTCACGAGCAGATACCAGTCTGACCCTGGTGAAAGTCACTGGACAGCGGTTAAGAACATCCTTAAGTACTTAAGAAGAACTAAGGACGCGTTCCTCGTCCATGGAGGTGATGAAGAGCTCGTTGTAAATGGTTACACCGATGCAAGCTTCCAAACCGACAAAGACGACTATCATTCGCAATCTGTTTTTGTATTCATTTTGAATGGAGGGGCGGTTAGTTGGAAAAGTTCCAAACAAGAGACAGTTGCTGATTCTACAACGGAGGCCGAGTATATCGCTGCTTCTGAAGCTGCGAAAGAAGGTGTTTGGATAAGGAAGTTCATCACTGAACTGGGTGTGGTTCCTAGTGCCTCCAGTCCTTTTGATCTCTATTGAGACAATAATGGAGCCATTGCGCAAGCTAAGGAAGCAAGATCTCACCAAAAATCCAAACATATACTTAGACGTTTTCATCTCATACGGGAGATCATTGATCGGGGAGATGTCAAGATATGCAAGGTACACACAGATTTAAATGTTGCAGATCCGTTGACGAAGCCCCTTCCACAACCTAAGCATGAGGCGCACACAAGAGCTATGGGTATTAGATATCTTAATGATTGACTCTAGTACAAGTGGGAGACTGTTAGAAATATGCCCTAGTAGCAATCATAGGGATGATCATATTTCATTGTATCCATGATTTATTAAATGTTCCTTGAATAATATCATTTGTATCGATTGGCAAGTATGTGACTTGTTTGTGGAACTCATATTAACCTTGAATGATTATTCTAAATTGGTCCCTAGTCGGAACTCTTGTGAGGACACATATGAATAATAGACTAGCATATGTATTGGTTGATGATCATGTTTCACGGGTCATGCACATAGAGATGTCGAACCAATTGTATGAGCACATGTTAGGGAACATGGGGTTGGACAGACCAAACTTAAGACACAATATGTGTGCTATGTCCTTTGACCTGAGATTGTCGTATGTACTTGATATGTGTAAATGACTTACCTAGGGGTTGTCCAACGCTACTCCGTAACTGGGTAGTCATAAAGACTGCCTTCTTGTTTGTCATGAAGCATGATGCGAGTCATGGTCAATCGAGATGGGATTTGCCCCTCTCTGTGATGAGAGAGATATCTCAGAGCCCCTCGAGTGATCGGATCTAGAAATGCATGGCCGTGCTACTTAAGGTTAAAGAGTTAACCTAGTAAAGAAATCCGAGACACACGATCGAGAAAGAGCTGTCAAGCTCGAGTTTGAGCTTGACAAATATCGTGGGGCAAAGGAAGTTGCATACATAAGATTATGATGGTTCGTCCGATACGATCTTTACGTACGTTTGGGAGTTGGTACGTCCTGCTAGGAGCCGCTACCAATTAGTGATCGAGTATGAGTACTTGGTTCATGTCTAAATGTGCGTGAACCTATAGGGTCACACACTTAAGGGGCAGGAGCTTAAATTCGGATTAGAATCCGAATTAGACTAGGCATTGAGTCCTAATGGACCTCTAACGTAGAAGCCTATTATGGGGACGTCTATATAAGGAGGAGGATGGACGTGTTAGGATAAGCCAACTGAGAGTTCCCGAAACCCTAGCCGTCATCCCTCCCACGCCTAAGGTTGCCCGTTTGGATCTAGCAATCCGGACGAGCGACGTTCCTCCCCGAACGTGTGGATACCTTGGAGGCGTTGCAGCTGTGACGCTTGAACGATCCGCCCGAGGGAACCGCGAGGAGGAGACGATCTGTTCGAGGGAACCGCGAGGAGGAGAAGGTAGTACGACTACAGCTGCTTCCGCTGCATGGACTCTACTTCCTCTACGGTTCTGCGCAACAAGGAGTAATCTCGTGATCTACTGCTACAGCAATTCCTGGTTTACGCGGTAGAAAATTTTGTTTTACGCTAGTGTAGCCTACCCGTATCCCTACAGCTTAGAAATAGCAAATCCCAGGGGAAGGATTCTCAGTCGACAAAGAAATTGTTATTATTGACAAAGAAATTACATATTTTGGAAAGTATGTGCAACTTTAGGTTTAGAGATATGTAACCGGACAGTTGTATATTTCTATACCTAAAATTGTATAAATTTTTTATATATCTATAGAATTAATGATGTCAACCCGATCAACTGAAAATATAGTTTATTAATGACTTAGAAATAACAAACCTGAGCTCGCTGAAGTCACCATGCCTTATTTGGCAGGCCAGGTAGCGTGCAAAGCTCAAACCCTTCTCAGCAAACACTGAATTCAAGGAATCTGTATCTCGCAGTAAGATTAAGAAGACAGAACACGGTTGCACATGACGAGCTAGCTCGGATTGGTATACGCCAACGAAACCGCAATGTCTGGCTCCCTAATTTTTTACGTTGAACAGGTCATGCAATAAAATCCAGTATGTATTCAATTAATTTTCCAAGCACAAGCTTAGAAATGAGGATAACCAACCTGCAGTCGGCCACCTTAATTAACTAAGTAAGGTAGAATCAGTCAGTCCGGCAGGCTGCAGGCTAGCTACAACTTGCCAACAATAATATTAACTTAATTAAGTAAGTGTCTTAATTAACTTAACCTGCAAGGTAGAATCAGTTAGGCCGGCAGATTGATGGAAAGAATGACCTGGCAAAAGCAACACACACATCACCACACAGTAATATATGTCTAGTAATAATATACACTAAACTGCATTTCTCTATCTTGCTTGACCATTAGCAATTAACATTGCATCTCAACACTAGCTTGAAATTATACTAGCTACTCACATGTACACCAAGAAATTAATGGCCTAGAGCATAAATCCTAGCTCTAGCTCGATCGATCGAATTTATGCATGGAGCTAGGTCAGGGCACGAAGAAGGACGAGGGTGGAAGACGGAGAACGTCGAGCGGCGACGATGGCGGCGGCGGTGGCAGCGACGACGAGGAGGGGACGAGGCAGCCGTACAACTGCACGTTCTGCAAGAGGGGGTTCCCGACGGCGCAGGCGCTCGGCGGGCACATGAACGTCCACCGGAAGAGGGATCGGGGGATGGCGCCGTCGACACCGACAACGGTCGCGGCGGCAAGAAGCACGCCGACGACGCTCGTCGACGCGTTCACGGGGCACGGCGCCCAGGATCGTCCGGCGAGCTGCGCCGGCGGGAGCTCGCTCCGCCGTGCCAACGAACGGGCGCCGCAGGAGCTGCGGCTGTTCGGCCACGTCGACGGCGGTGCCGGCCGCGGCGAAGAAGGCAGCGCCAGAGACCGACGAGAGTACCGCGATGCCAATGATGGCAATGATAATGATCATGGCGAACAGGGCGACGAGGAGGGATTGGATTTGGAGCTGAGACTTGGTGCTGCGGGTCAGTGAATTATCTTGTATATATGTGAGACTTACTAATGTGATCCATCACCCCCTCACTCTCACTCTCTCTCTCTCTCTCTCTCTCTCTCTCTCTCTCTCTCTCTCTCTCTCTCTCTCTCTCTCTCTCTCTCTCCTCTCTCTCTCTCTCTCTATATATATATATATATATATATATATATATATATATATATATACATATATACATATATACATACACACTTCATTACTTCACCATTTTTGCCAATAAATATACAATTAAGGGAAGAACTGAAGGACCGAGTTCTTAATTTTAGGTTGAAGTTTCAATGTTTCTGCAGAACAAAAAAAAAGCAAAGGATGAAATTTTAATGGTGGAGAAGATTTTCTGGCAAAAATGTGCGTATTTAGGTACGATGAACGTGTTACCTGGATTTTACTTTGTGCTCACTGCTCAACATTTTGATCATCAACAGGTCGATCTACAAGTGCAGCTATAGCTACCCTCAGTTAATTAGACCTTCGTAAATGTATATATGATCAGTGTGATCTTTCAAAAGAAATGTTACAATTAATCAGTAGTATATGTTGTACTGATGGATTAGATCGATAGGAATGCACCGTTGTGCTTGTTGCCAATTAAGGTTCATAAGGATTTGGGATTCCGGTTTAATTCTCTGGAAGATTTACTAAATGCATCGTTTTTATACAGGTTGGTTTCAAGTTGTTGACTGAGTTTGATGTCATGTCATTTTCATGATTTAGTTCAGACGATAGCTACGCCAGTGGTGGGTGGAGTACATTCTTTTTCCCTATCGAAAGTGTGGAACCAATTTAAGAGTTAACTGAATTCAGTTAGAGACACAGCGTTTGTATAGAGTATGCTGACTCAGGCTGGGCATAAAAACAGCAAACCGGAATGCCCAACCGAAAATCGAATCGGAAAAACTGAAATAAGGGTTTAATCTGGTTTGGTTTTGCCATTAATTCGGTTGTCAGAATTAGGTTGGTCATTTCGGTTTTGAGCTCAAGTTAACCGAATTGACATGAAAAAACTGATGTATGGGACAAGCCTGCAACCAGTAGTCTATTATGAGCTCACAAGTCAGTACAGACCTAAGCTCAAGCTGCCCAACCGTAACCCTATAGACGCATTTAGGTAAGTCACGACCAACGCTCCCGTCTCAACGGCAATGGTGATGCTCTATCATAGCAGCTGCGCAGCGCTCCATCCCCGTAGTGTAGTATCGCTCTCCCAGCAGCGCTCTAACCTCCGTATTGAGATCTAGAGTTCTCGCGCCTGTTTGGCCACCCCTAATCTTTGTCCCTCTTCGGTGGCACTCTTTTGCTTCGCTCTCCCCCACGGCTGGCTCCTCTTTCGCCTCGTGGCCTTGTCCTCCTCCACCTCGTCTTCCCCCAGCCGACGTCACCCATGGCCTCGAGCCCCTGTCCTCCTCCGACCGCCGTCGAACGTCACCCACGGGCCACCCCCATCCCAGCTCACTCGATACTGACACGTCACCCATAGCCAGCTCCTCGACTCTTTGTCCTCCCACATGGCTAGCTCCTCTCTGCCTCGTCTTCCGCCTCATTATCCCTCTTCGATTTTCTTCGGTGTAACAGGAAAACCGAACCAGACTTCTGGGGGCTCTAGAAAATTTAGAGGTTAATTTGGTTGTTGTTTTTCAAAAACTGAAATAGTTGAAACGGAGAGATCAAACCGAGAAAACAGAAAAAACCAAATGCCCACCCTGAATGCTGACATGGCTAGCTAATTATGGAGTAACAGTTCAACCACAATGACCTCCTGATACTGACAAATGTCGGGGATTTGCAATCTCGTCGGGACAGATGTACTAATTCTTTGGAAGAGTTGTTCAGCTTACTTGATTTGTTCTTTGTATGGAATATCCGTGCATTATAATGTCATGAATGATGATCCATAAACTATTTTATTCCCTAGTAACATGTATTTCTTTTTCCAAACACAAGCCTTTATTAATTTATTTAAAGCAGTGTTACATCCTCCACTAAAAGAAGTAAATTAAAATTACGTGGTTCGTCCAGCCACGTAGATGCTGGCTCGGATTCGCCATTTAGGTAATTCAAAAGCCAGGGCCGGTCCTGACGTTAGGGACCCTGTGCAAGCTAGATAACAAAGACTGCTTTATTCACACAACACAACCGTGTAAGCACTTAAATTTTTTGCAGAGCAAAAACCTATATATGCACTTTTAAATATTTATATATACATACTTCTGAACACTCTGGGTGCAGGATGCTTGCTTTTTTGTTGGTCTGAGGGCTGCCTAATTCCTAATATACATGTGATATGTACTTGGATGAGCCCTCGACTTTTGGGGAGCCAATACGATCGCGCTTATTGCACATGTATGGGCTAGCCCTGTCAAGAGCTGCACCGTTTGTGCGCTTGACGAAGTGCATTGTCGTAGTCATGCTGTCGCCATAGGTAATCTTGGTTTCTATAACACTGGCAGCCCAGACGTAGCGTCCCACTTATATTTCCATCCTTGTTTCATGTAAAGAGTTAAACTGAAAGTGTTACACCTTAAGCCAACAAAACTTACAAAAAATATAGTACTAAAGACAATGGCGTTGCTGTATGATCCCCATGACACATCTACCGGTATACGTATCGTATGTAGCTACAGGGCCACATGCACACCCAACCCCCACTGTGAGGTTGATTTTGTGATACCATATCTAACGCTCGTGGCATAGAAGCCAATAGTTCAACCTCTCATGGGTTTGACATGCATTCGTAGCACCTTATTTATACTGTTCTTCACATTTCATATAAAAAGGCTAATAAAAGTGCTATATCTTAGATCAACAAAACGTATATATAAATTTAATTTAAATTAAAATAGACAGTATGTTACTTAAGGGTAGGAGCGCCACGGTCTCGGTACTTATTACGTTGGATGCTGCAAATCTTTGTGACCACTTGATTTAGGCAAATTTGGGCCGAGCACTGGCAAATCCAGAGGATATACTAAAGTAGGACTCGATTAGTATAAAGAAAATCAGGCGTTGGGCTAAAATCGGTCCATAAACAACACACAAAGCAAATCCATCTGCCTCAAGGAGCGTATCTGACGTAGTCATGTGAGCTCGATCGGATTATGCGGCCCTCGTGCTTTGCCTAATCTCCTTTTATCACCTCGATCTTATCAGCTTCCCACGTGATCGACCACGTTCTCCCGATTCCTAACTCGAGATTAATGTCTGCTACCACTATTCTCAGGTCAACCATCTCACCTGATTCCATCTCCATGGCATGCATGCATGCATGCGTGCTGCCGCAACCACACCACACCTGAAGCGATCCGCTACTAGTAATTCTAATCCTAACACGGAATTAAGAACCAACCCATCACCCACATAATCAAATAACATGTCTGAACACAAATTCCAAATCCTAGTTGGCGTGACGGCTCTTTATTGATTGTTATGACTATGTAGAAATGATATGGTTTTTTAATAAGAAAAAAATTTCTTCTCTATTATAGATTTTTTTTTATGTACACATTGACTTCGTTCATAGTCTTTGCTCCAACGGCTAGAGGACCAAGAACTGGTGGCGGCAGCTTATACACAGCTAAAATAGGTGGTTAAAGAGGTGTCACCTAACATAGATGGTGGTCTAGGCTTTGGATCGACGCTCCTCCTAGTGTCTTTTCCTTTTGTCTTCGGTTTATTTCTTCTTTGTGAACTTGGTGATTTTGGCCATGTATATCCTCTCATCTAGAGGTCGGAGGTTGAAACTTATGCGACAATAAGTCTAAATATCGTACGTTATTGAAAAAAAAAGTCTGACTACAACGTGTTTTGTATTTACACATATGCTTAAAATGCAATCTCTGAATGCAACCACTGAACCACATCAGAAGCTGTCTTCTTTATTGAAATAACATCAGCAACCACCAACTTCTTGGCATTTCAGAAAGGAAAGAAGCACATGCTTGCAATCAATTCTCATTAAACATGTCTGAATACAATGTCTTTTGTTACATTTCATACCTACAGTCCAATAATAAAGGAAACTTATGCTTCCTCCACTGGTTCATTCTTCACTTCCTAAATACAGTTCTGATGTCTTTTCTTCTATCAGACAAAAATCAGTCTTTTTAGTTCCCACTACCTCAAATCCTTACAGCCAGGTCAATCCAGATGCAAATAAGCTTGCATTTCCAATAGTCTGGCGCCACGAAAATCTTATTGCCACTACTGATCATTACATATCTCCTAGATTTCTATGAAGAATCAAAGTAACAGACTCCTTTCTCAGGTGTACCTCCCATCTACTGGTGTATGGCACAAAGCCATTGCCGCTGAGCTACTCACTGAAGAGGGAGATGGAGGTCCCCAGCAACACTGCATAACAGCACACTGAAAATCCTCAATGGCCAATGTTACCGGCGCAGACCTTTTGATCAAAGATTTCCCAGTCTCTTCCTTCCGCAATGGCAGACGGTGAGGCTTGTATTGTATGACACGTCACAGCAATGGGAATTTTCACCATTTCAGAGCTCTTGACAAGAAAGGAAACAACCTGCAACTGCAAACATCACGTGCTCTGAAGAATCCGCATGAGCTCTTCTTTTACTTCCTGCAGGACAATCGGCTTCCTGAGGATGCCGTTGATCCCGGACTGCGCGCACTTCTCCCATGCGTTTTGCTCAGAAGTCATGGCCATCACGAAAGGCCAGCGGCCGCTCCTGTACTGTCTGACCCTCGCAGATACATCAAAGGCGTTTACCCTCGTCATTTCAAGGTTCACCATGATGACCTGAAACGAGGCCGAAGAGGGGCCAACGGAGTTCAGGAATCCTGAACCTGAGGGAAGTGAGGAAACCACGCAGCCGAGCTTCTCCAGGAGCTTCCGGGCAACGATCATGTTGATGTCATCATCATCGATGAGCAGAATCTTCAGGCCTGTTATTTGGCACGATGGCGATGTGTATTGACGTTCGAATGATCCTCCGGTACTGGATGATGTGAGCGGCGGTTGCAGCTGGAATCTCAGGACTAGGGTCATGCTCTCCGGGAGTCCCTGTCCATCAAGAACTGCCCATATGTTCCCTCGCATCATCTGAAGGTATTATCAAATTAAGAACAAGATAACAATTACTTGTATGTCCACAGACTGCACTGAATTTGAATGAGCTTATCAAAATTGAAAATTTTGACAATACCTGCACAAGCTTTCTGCACATGCTGAAGCTAAGCCTGAGATCAAACCCCTCACCACTTGGCTTCCGTAAGAATTGTGCTGCGGATGAGCTCAAGTCGGCGCTCTGTTGGCTCTTTACCCCGATAACAAACTTGACAGATGAGTATCCACTGGAGTAGCTTGGCCTCCATGGATCCCACCTCTGGCCAAGACTGTCCTCCGTCACCTCATCATCGGCACGCACCCGGAATGTGACATGCCCTGAGTCGATCCGGCCAATCAGATTGCCAACCATATGCAGTATGACATGAAAGATCCTCCGCTCATCACCGATAACAAGGTTCGGCAGAGTGTTCTCGACGTGCACCGCGAAGCCGAACCCCCTGAAGTCACAGAGGCACCTCGCGACGCAGGCAGCATCCCTGATCATTGAGTGCAAGTGGAACGGCCGCGTCTCCAGGGGGAAGCGCTCCCTGTTTATGGTGGACATCTCCATCACGTCGTTGATGAGCGTTGAGACAACGGTGGCCGTCCGTGCCATCGTGTCGACGACGAGCTTCTGCTCGGGCGTAAGGTTGTCCTCCTGCACCACGGACACGAGGCCGATGATGGAGTGGATCGGCCGCAGCATTCCATGGCTCATGACGCGCTGGAACGCATCCCTAGCCTCGTTTGCCATGAGCGTGTCCCTGCCTTGCCTGCAGCAGCTCGCGGTTCTGCTCGGCCAGCCTGTCGCGCATTGCCTGCGACTCCTCGAGCAACGACGCGTGCGAAAGCGCAACGGCCACCTGGTCGGCGACCACCTCGACGATCTCCAGCTCATGAGGTCCCCAATTCTTGTTGCTTGGAGGCACAAGCACCAGCACAGCGTAGCTTGCCTGGATCACCTCCGGCGTGCCACCCTTAAAATCCGACACCTTGAGCATCGGCATCCGTATCGCCGCCACCGTGCCAGTGTCCTCCTTGCCCCCGCCGCTCGCTGACCCGAGGACCGAGTCCGGGCCAAGCAGCTTGACACCATCGCTCCTCCTGACCTCAATGACATCAGCGTCGTCCACCCCGACAGTGAGGCCGTTGCTGCCGCCCCGCCGGAGCTCGTGGGTGAGGTGCATTGCGGCCTTGTCCTCGGCGGGCATCCAGACGGCGCAGTTCTTGAGGTCGAGCACCCTGGAGAGCTCGATGAGGGTGGTGTAGAGCACGGTTGTGGCGGTCGAGCGACTTGCGGATCTCCTGGGTGAGCATGCGAACGTGCCAGCTCGCCTCCTCCTGCTGCTTCATGAGGTCGACCTCGCGGTCGAGCTCGCGGGCCTTGAGCCAGAGCAGACTCTCCCGCACCTTGACGCGGAGCAGCTGCGGGATGAGCGTGAGCAGCGTGATGGCGGTGAGGAAGGAGACGAGCGCCGTGAGGAACTTGGCGGTGGTGAGAAGCAGCACGACCATGAACGGGTGGGGCTCGTAGGTGAAGGCGGTGAGCAGGTGGGTGAGGCCGCACAGCACGATGAAGGCGCCGAACTGGACCAGCACCCACCGGAACGGGAGCAGGTGCCGGAGGCCGGCGACGAAGTAGAGGATCTCGAGCGGGATGGAGAAGTAGGCCGCCGCGATGAGCAGGTCGCTCACCTTCTGCCACTTGAAGATGTTCTCGATGCTCCAGAAGCCACCCCCGCCGCCGCCGTCGCAGTTGCAATGCGGGTACCCCACGTCGCCGCCGCCGGCGACGGTGGCCGCGGGCGCGAGGGCGAGGAGCAGCGGCAGGACGCGGCGCATGGTGGTGGTGGTGGGGCGGGTACGGTGACCTGTGCATCTGAATCTTGGAGGCACCATCCAGCACCAGTACAGCTGCGCCAATGCAAGAAAATGGTGAGCTTTTTGTCAGAAACAGGCTGCCAATTAGCCCAAATCGCCGAGCAAGAACGCAAAATTCGAGACCATACCTTGCGATTAGGGAGCAAGATCAGAACGAGCTACAATCTTGGCAGCATTGCAGGCTAGCATCCGAGTGGAAAAGCGAGATTAAAATGGTTCGTCCGAAACGGTGGCGTCTCTGACCCCAAGAGAAAAAGATCCAAACTTGGCGGCATCGGGAGCATCAGTAATTCCGCATCATCTGTACGTGCAAAGCATATGAATCAGAACAGCCAAAACCATCTCAGTTTGTAAAACCTAAACCGCGTGCGGGTTCTCTACACCCAAGATTCAATCAAGCGACCCGCGCCCCCCGATGAGGAGGAAAACCCATCCATCCATGGATGGTTGGTCCCAAACTCGGACACTTGTCCTACCACTAACGAGAGCTGAATCAGAAAAAAAAGGCGATCTCTGTACCATCCCAATCCTTGAAACGAGCGAATCCGACTGTTTCAGGAGCTCTCCTCGGACAAGACATCGACGCAATCTTGGATAAAGATACGAAATCAATACCTCAAGCTGAGCTGCAGTTAGCTGGAACAGCGATCGAATTCCGCAGGAGGAGAGCACGCACCATCCAGTCCTGCAGGAGCCAGTAATCAATCACCAAAACTCCTCGGTTAGTCGTGGGGAAAACAAATCAATCCAGGAAGGAACCGACGGACGGACGGATGGATCAACCAATCGGAGGGGAGGCCTGGCGCCTACCTGAAGAAGAAGAAGAAGAAGAAGCAAGAAAGCGAGCAGCAAGAAGAAGAGAAGAGAGGTCAGTCGGAGGCCGCCGCCATGGGAGGAGGGATCCACCACTAGGAGAGGCGTCTGGTGGGGCGAGAGAGAGAGAGGGATGCATTGGATTTGGCCTGTCGCGGAAGAAACCGGAGGAGAAGCATGAGCTGCAAGTGGTGGGAGAGGAGCAGCATAACCCGGTGCCGGTGGAGTGGAGAGGGGATTTTGCGTTTGGTTTTCCCACTAATTAAAGAAGAAACAAATCAAATATGCACAAGAAACCGAGCTGAAGAAAAAAAATCGTTTCTTTTCTTTCTCTCTGGCGAAGACCAAAGGAAGGAAGGACGGATATATCTCAGGTCAGGTTCGACGAATCCGGCCTAGCCGTGTAGCTGTAGAAATGTTTCTCTGGCAGGTGGGCCCGGTAGGGATGGGCCCGGGTGTCGGTGAGGGTTGGTGGGGTCGAGCCGAGGTGGGTGGAGTTGGGTGCAAGTGACTGGTTGGCTCTGTCGCGGTGACGCTTTTCACACGCTTTTTTCTTTTCTCAGAGAGAAAAAAAGGTATATATCGAGAGAGAGAGAGAGAGAGGAAACAGCATCGTGTCGTCTCCATTTCCTTCGGGGAGCAGCTTCCGTCGTCGTCGACGGCGGCGCCGCCGCCGTTCAGTGGCGGCGGTGTCGTCCAAGGCAACTGCCGGAATGGGAAGAGAGGAGAAGCCACGGGCACTTTGCTTGGCTTTTTCGCTGTGGTGGGGCCCACCGCTGAATCGGATGAGGAGAACCTAGACAGCCTCTCCACTCCTAGAACGTTTGTCTCTTTTTCTTCCTTCTTTTATGATAGGTATAAGAGAGAGTGTTATTGTTATTGATCACCGCGTTGGTTGAATCGACCGTGAGCGGGACGTTCGGTGCCAGTACTTTGTACACTGGAGTGCACATACAAAGTCAATAAAAAAGCCATACACTAATTACATTGTGCGAAAAACGCTTACGCTCGCGTGCCAAAATATGCCAAAAGAGAAAAAGAAATAACCTCGAGTCGACATGGCATGTGTGAGAACAGTAGTCGACAAGCAGTAGCAGGCAATTGGACGTAGACAATCCAGCTAGGATCGAAGTAGAGTACTGATCAGGTTCATCTCCCCTGCCTGCGGCCCTGACTCAGTAAACTCTGATCATCCACGATATTATTACTCTTTTTATTTCACTGTATATGTTCTTTATCTCGGTTAATCCGTTTCAGAATATTCATCTATTAAAATATTACGAGTGTAGTTATTATAATTTTTTCACTCTACGATCTATTCAAATAATTTCAGAATGGTCAAAAAGTGGTGCTATCAGATAATAAGAATATGCATGGTTATTTTTATTATTTTTTTAAAATTCAGTGATTATCTTGACCTATGCGTATTATAAGCTAATGACATATATAATAAAATAGAAGGAGTATTATATATAAAATAATAATTGTTCCTGCTTTCCGGCCGGCCATTCCACATTCCACATTGCATATGCCAATCACCCGCACTCGATCGTTGTCAGAATCAACGAATACATCACACTTAAAATGAGAGTTTAATATTCGTCCGTCTCTATCTCAATTCATGTATGCCAAAGATGCATGGCGCAGTATCATCGCATTCTCTCTCACCATCCGATTTAATGTCGTATTTAATGCGTGCGAAGGAGATGTGCATGCTCCTTTTATGCCTGACAATGAGTACAAGTCTAGAGAATCCAAACAATCTAGATGATCCTTCTAACTCTAATCTAATGGTTCAAAATTTACTTAGATTTTTACTAATATAAACTTAATTGCACACTAATTCTCATGACATATTATCTTAAAACCTTGCAAATTCAACATTAAAGACATATTAATTAGGATATTTAATAATATCATCTTTTCCTATATTGCTCCCTGAATTGTTAAGGAATTATTATTTGATTTTTTTAATATTTCAACCACTGTTGGTATTATGTATTTTGCAATCTTCATGACTTTGATTGATTTTTAAATAGTCGATATTTCCAACCACAGCTAGTATCATCGGTTTTGCACTTTTTATGATCCTAATAAATCTATTTAAATGTCAGATGTAAGTTCATAGTGTTTTATATGATTGATAACGTGACTATTTCTAATTAGAACTAAAAAAGTTTGAAGATGGATTTATGATCTGTTGGATCGACATATGATATACGATGCAAATAACGTGCATTGCACGCACACATGTACCAGTAAAAATTATGACCCTACTTTATATAAGCCATAAGATTATAACCCCAACCAAAGGCACCAAATAAATCGAAATTGTAGAAACGTCAGAAGCTACATGTGTTCGCACACCATGCATGGTGAACTCATGTTGACGAAACCACCAACGAGGACCATCGCCACCTTGTTGCAAGTCATCGGATATGAATAACAGGGACGACAGCAACCCAAGCAACAGTATGGTCCGAAGAGCAGTAGGAAGGAGGGTTCTCGAGAAACACTTCTACTAGCAAACCATATAAATAAGTATTCTTTGATGTCATTAGATTCTATTTAAAAATACTTACTTGTGATTGTTTTGTATCACATAAACCCACATACTAATAGAGTAGTTTTTGTCAAAATTTTATTTTAACCAAACAAAATACTCCTTATATACCTGGATAGAGGGAGTACGTATTTCTATGTCTCTCGAGGAATGTATATCTGCGGTACGCATGTACAAAACATGCCATCGATTTAATTATTATGTGCTTTCATAGACAACCTCAACCTTGAATGTAGAGGCCAGAAATGATCTAAAACAAGTTAGTCATGCTAGCAAGATTGCCCCACCTGCACCAGCATGTTGCGGCCTCTCCGCTCCGTCCTGGCATGTTGAGGTGGCTAGTACAACACGTCATTAGTGGATTTGGTTAGCAACCAACTTTTTGAACAAGTTCGAACTAGTTTTTGTATTTCTCGCTCACTACAGGAAATAAGGACTCGCCGCACATCCCCTCCTACCCCCATGGGTCGGCCAATGTAAGAGCTTGGACCATGGTGGATTTTTTTCTTTTCTTTTATTCTTTGCTTTTCATTTGATTTTTGCTCTTTTTCGTTTTTCTTCCTTTTATCTTTCCTTTTTCATTTATTTATTTTTCCTCTTTTTTTCTATTTTCTTATTTTATTTCCTTTTTTTATGTTTCCTTTTTCTTTTTTGTTCCATTCATTTTCTTGTAGTTTTTCATGTGTTTCATTAGATGATATTTGTTGAACGTCATATTTTGTAAAATTGTTCATCCATTAGATTTTTTGTTAACCAATAGATATGATTTGTTTAAATAGCGATTTTATTATTTCAATAATAATAAAAAGATTAAGACAAGTAAGTCCATCATGTCTTGTCTTTGAAATATGGAACAATTTTCCTGAGTTAGATGAACATTTCTCTAAAATACATAAATATTTTTCATGGAAGGTGGAACATCAATCAGAATAATTTTCTACAAGTTGTGTGAACATTTTATTTGATATGCGTGAACATTTTTCATGAACGATGGAGCAAATCTCATGAACTGTAGGAACAAATCCTACAAAATGATGAAACAGTTTTGTCTCGTGCTATAACTTTTTAGAAAATTATTCTCTGAAGTACGAATAAACTCTTATGTAATTTCTATTTATGGACTTCTCTATAAAATAGCAGCGTACCAAACGCATATCTAATGAAATCAAGCACTTGGCTAAAAGAAAAAGGTCTATATGCTCAACATCTCGCATCGACGCCAACATGTGATTTCCATCTCTATTGCATCCCTCATGCTACCTGCGTTTCTTTCCTCTTCGTTTTCTTTCTTTTTTCCTCCACGGAGAGATTTTAGCCGTCCAATCAATTAAGCTACGTACAATTCATGGCTACATGGACCACAGAAATAATGATCTCAACAAGATAGATAGATATACTACGTTCGCCGTACCAAAAGGCGATAAAAAGTGGTGATGGGCTGATGGCGAAATACAGTTATCAGAAAACAACAACAACAACAAAAATAAAAATAAATAAAAGGGAGCTGCTCCTAGTATTTTCCATGGGCCGCTGGCCAGACTTTGCAGGCCCAGGACAGAAAATAGCACGAACCTACATATGGTCGTAATTGGCACTTCCGCATGCAACTCAGTATGATTTAGGTACATTCTGGTCATTGCACTTCCCAATTTTCTTTCCAACATGCGCGCGCGCTCATCAATAATTTGAAGTAATTTTTTCTTTTCTTTTTTATACATCCTCGAGGTGTTCCTAACCCACCCATAAAGAAATTGTCACAATCGATGAATCTTCGCTTGCCATCTGGACATAGGATTGTTGCCTCTATGCCTCTCTCTAGCAGGGGCTACCAATTCATGAAGTCCCTCATAGGTAAACCAACATAGCTCAAATTTAAACAGGGGCTGGTTATTGATGAACGACACCATTGTCGTGTTGACAAGAAGAGGGGTATGATCCAACATGAATCGCTCGAGAGCCTGAACCAAAACAAAGAGGAATTTTTGCTCCCATTCTATACTCACGAGGACTTTGTCTAGTTTCTCAAAAGTTGGATTGTTTGCTGAATTGACCCATGTAAACTTTCTTCCAGACAGATCAATCTCTCGAACGTCCAAGCCATCAATGACCGCATTAAAAAGAATGGCCACCTAGCGCCAAAGTTGGCATTATTTTTCTCTATTGGGATACGAATAATGTTGAAATCCCCTCCAACTAAAATTGGCAGGTTTCAAAGCAACACATATCCACTAGTTCAGTCAAGAATTCCTCCTTGAACTCGGGCTATGCAGCCTCATAAACTGCCACTAGCACCACTTGGAATCCATCCTCCTTGCTTCTTAGGGCTACTTTACAAAAATAGCAACCCTCCACAATGGTGGCTATGTAGAAGACTACAAGGTTCACTTCGAGGATCCCGCTCGATCGGCCTTTGGAGGAAGACAATGCAACATGAAGTCATGTCCCTCACTCAAATGGTAATATAGACCAAGGGAGGGAGCTTTTGGCTGTTTTGAGAAGGGCAAAAAAAATCGAGCTTATGCTCGTTAATCGGCTTGGTTATATGACGATATTTAGCCAAGTCACGAAGATCTCTGCAATCCCAAGGTATGCCCTTCATTGTGAACGAGTTTGAGATTTCTTTGATAGAGATTTTGATTTTGACTTTTTTGCTTTGCGCGAGGTAGATTTCGCTTTCCGAGGAATAGCCTTAAAGCCACAACAAAGGTGGTGGAGCCTCACATCCATAACCTCATCCGTGATCGTTCCACATACCTTATTAAGGAGCTCAGGGTCCATTCTCCCTTGCTTCTCCTCTGTCTCATCAATGAAATCATATGTAGGTGGAGGTTGCGCTTTAGTGTGGCGCACCCGGTTTTAAGGCCGGATAAGCCCTTGTGTTTACGGTACCGGTCCCTGGATCAGTAGCCGATACCCACAAGTTTACCTGTGTATCAAAATCATACACGCACTTATTAGAATATAATATGTAATCCGATCTTCAAGATCAAAAAAACTATACCTTTAGCCCAACGGCTAGAAATCTTGCAGCGGAAAAACGAGCGGTGATGAGCCCATCATATGCCGTTCCCAACAGGCAACTGACTGGGGTTCGCCCTAGTTATCGCGGATACCTTCGTTGCTTTCGAACGGTCGATCCTTCGGTCTGGCCACATAACAAGCCAGGTGAGTACATTGAATGTACTCGCAAGCGCTCCACCGGGGAGTTTAGTACGGATATGATCATGCTCGGAGTTTATCAATAACATGGTTCTATCCTAAGTCTCATGTTGTGCGAGAAAGTAAGTTTGCATTTGAAATAGATACATAGATGTAAAAGCGATTTTATCAAAAACATCTCGACGCAGCGAGATGAGGTATTGCTCAAACACTCGCCCGCTACAGCGGGCAGTTCGGTTTTGTGCTTTCCGATACGACGGTAGAGCACGGTACTGCCCGGTTCCACAGGGAGACGCAGCTCGCCTCGTACTTACGGGGTTCCCAATCACCCGGTTCCTCAGGTAGACGACGCTGACCTCGTACTTACGGGGATTCTAAGGTTTGCCCGAGTCCACGGGAAAACCCGACTTCACACCTCCCGATACGACGGGAATTTGGCAAACTGCCCTGCGAACACGGCGGATCGCGTCCTTAAACCCATAACCCAGAAGATCCTTTTTTGGGGCTCAAAGAGCCAAAACTACTTTAGTGTGGCCCGACCAAGTTCGTCCATGACCGCGGACGCGGCTATTCGAATAGTTTTAACACTCTGCAGAGGTTGTACGGCTTTACCCACACGATGTAGTTCCCCCTGGGCATGCTGCGCACGCATGTGTCCAGAGCTTGTACAACGAGACTCTTCACCGCTGTGAACCCAGCCATGAACCCGTCAGAATAGACATGTCCCAAGCCTAGCCCGAATCAGTACCCCTGCTACGAGGAGGTTGGTGTTCCATCTTTGTGGCGGCGAAAACTCGGTAGCCCCGGGTTTTGCCCTCTTCGAAGTGTACCCCACCCCATCTGCACTCTACTAACTGCCCACGGGTTCATGCTAGTCCAGGTCGGCTACTAGATCAAGTCCTTCCCACAAAGGACATGTGGTCGTACGGTAAGACTTGGCCAAACGGCACTTAAGACAGGTCCTTAGGTGATCCGAGAAGGACTCCACTCCATTCCCGTAAACGGGCAGCGAGAACCACGACGGGCCTTACCTCGCTCTTTAACAACTCCCTACAAACACCCTTCATTACCAACCCGGATCAAAATCTTCTCCCTTTTTAGCTCGGTTCCACAGAACCATTTTCACGGTAGAATATCCCAACCCATGCATATCCTACCTTCCATGCACCTCTACAATCCGGACGCGACGGTCCGTTACGGGGTAATCACCCTCAGGAAATACTTGGGTATTTCATCCCTAATCTAAGAAAAACCTAGCTTTACTACTGCAGGGCTAAGCATATATATATATACATACACTACCCTAAGTTTCCGATAAGTTTTCGGAATACAATAGTCCTAAGGCGACAAGGATTACGGGGTCGGACTAGGGTTTCCTATCATAGGTGATATCTATTCTACATAAAATACAGGGATAAAATATAGCATGCATGGTTCGAAAATAAAATAATGCTTTGTAAAACTGGGATTCAACATGATCAATGGCGGAGAGCTTGCCTGGCGTTATCGGCCGAATTTCAGTCGCGACCTTGGTACGTCGACGTCGGGAGTCCTGCGCGTGAGGTATCGCCGCGTCGCAACTACACGTCGTGAAAAACAACGAATCACTAACGGCGCGAGGAAGATCCATTTAAGATCCAAATTATGCTCAAGCAACATTTAAAACTATACCTCGATCTTAGAGGGTGGCTAGGGTTTTCAAAATAATATGATGGAGCTAACACTAGTGGGAACCTAGATACATGCATGGAATGACCACTAGGGTTTCTAGGGTTTCGACGGCGAGCATGCTTGGAATCTAGGGTTTCGCAGTCTATTTAACTCATGATTTTCTTTGAACTAAGCAACCTAAGAAAGTGCCTCTATATGTGCATATGATCTGGACTAATGGAGGTGATATTAGGTGAAATGTACGTGCATGCAAAACATCGACATTAGGGTTTCCAAGGTCTAGCATGCCTCCTCCTACTTTGTGAACCATGCAGCATGAACATATGCATGAAGCTTGTGCAAGGTTCCTAATTAGGAGTGTCTAACCTGCTGGAAAGAACCTACTTAAGCATGCTCTTGTCTCTAACATATTTGAGGAACCTAACATGATGGGGATAAAACTAGGAGGATCACATATATATGCATGACATCAACACTAGGGTTTCATAAATTGACCTATCCTTTTTAAACCTTGAGCTAAGCAACATGAAGGCATGGTTATAACTAGTGCAATGCTCAAGAATAAACATGTTTACATGCTGTAGATACCTAGAGCTAAACACCTATTCAAAAAGGGAATTCGAAGGACTGTTTGAAACTTGAACTGCGTACTGGACTGGGCTGTGCAGAGGGTATCCTTGGGATTTTCGAAAAATGGTCTATATGAAAAAGATGGGAAATAAAGTTTTGAACAACTTTTATTTGGGACATTTTCTGAGAATCGGCTTGGATGAGGCTGTACAGGCCAGAACAGAGAGGAAGGGGCTTGAGGCTGTGGCAGGACGCGGCAGCGGAAACAGCTAAAATGAGCTGTCGCGGTAGGAATGGGGCAGCGGCGGGGATTGAGCTGGGCTGCCGCGGTGAGGGTTTTAGGTGTGGCAGGCTGCCGCGGCGGGGACTTGGGTGGCACTGCACTGCCGCGGCAGGGGAAAGGATGTCGCAGGCTGCCGCGGCAAGGGACGACAGCAGGGACAACCCAGGCGAGCTGCCGCGGCAGGGCATCTTGTGGCGCGGCAGGGCTTTTAAACTGCCGTGGCAGGGATGAGAGGAGGGTCCAGGAGTGGACTGAGCTCAGGCGACCGCGACAAGGAGGGGTTTGGGTGCTGGGGCATGTAGGACGGTGAAGGAGGGATGGCTCGGCCTGGGCAGTGGTTGAGCGAGCTCGGCATTGAGCTGGAGTGAAGCTCGGGGATGGCTTGGTGAGCAGCTCGGGTAGTGTAGAGGAGTAGGGAGAGCTGAGCTGCTCAGGGAACTGCAGGAGCTCGGGCTTGGGAGGAAGGAGAGAGTGGCCGGAGCTAAGGAGAGTAGAAAAAGACTGGGGGAATGATGGAGCTCGAAGGAGGAGTGTGGCAAGCGCCTGGTCCAGCAGATCGTGGAGGAGAATAGCAGTAGGGGGAAAGCAGGTAGAGCTCGGGGAGCAAAGGGATGAGGCTTGCTTGGGTTGTTGCTATGGCTTGGGCAGCTTGCGGCCGGCTGGGGGGGAAAGAAGGAGCTTTGAGGGAGAAAGGGAAAGCTGCGGCAGCTGGTTAGAGAAGGAAGAGTAGTGGACTGCAGTGTGCTCAGCTGGGAACGAAATGGCAGGAGGTGGCGTGGGCTGGTGAGGCAGGAAATTTGGGTGGCGCAGGAAGAAAAACAAGGGACACATGCATGCAGCTTGGAGAAAACTTTGCTGGTTGGTTGCTCGAGGAGGAAGTAGAGAAAATAAAGGAAGTGATGGGGCAGCTGACTTTGCTTGTGCTGGTGGAGAAAACATGGGGCAGTGCTGCAGCTGTGCGCATAGAAAAGAGAACAAGGGAAAAGAAAGGAGAGGGGGTGCACTGGTGATGACTGCTGCTGCTGGTTGACTTGTGAGCTGATGTGAGAAAGAAAGAAAGCAAGGAGAGAGGGGGAAGAGGTATGGTGCGGCTGGTACTAGAAAAATGGCATGCAGTGCATGCATGGCTGCTGCTGTTATGTGCGCAGGGGAGAGAAGGCAAGGGAAAAGGAATGGGGAGTAGGGCTGCTATGGGTGCAAGTTACAAGAAAACAAGAGGCAGCAGGGACATGCATGGCAGTAAAAGCAATAGCTGCTGCTAGGGTGGTGTGGTAGAAAAGAAATGGGAGTAGGTGGGCTGGATGCATGGGAATTAAAGGAGCTCAGTTAGCTATCGTGCTTGGCTTGGTGCTTTAGAAAATGAGCAGAGGCAGGAGGTGGAGGTGATAGGGCTGCCAAATATTTAGCGAGTATACTTAAGAGAGAAAAGGTGGCGGGTGTATATGCATGCACACGAGGTGAAGATTGTCTAGGGCATTAAAGAAATAGGGTTTTGACTGTAGTAAGAGATAAATGGATGAACGGCGAAATGGTAAATGGTTATTTGGTGGAAAGCTACTGGGACATATATTTTTCTCCCGGTACGGTAATCTGGTAACGGTGAAAAAGATATTTTTGTGTTGCATGGTAAAGAGGGAAGGATTACCACGGTGAAGTAATTATTTGAGCTTTTACCGTGCAGAGAGATAAAAAGGTGACAGGGTAAGAATAAGAGATATGGATGCCGAAAAGAAAGTGTATATACGTATATATATATTTACATGGATATACGTATATCCTGGCAATGGAAAATGGTAAGGTGCCCGAAGATATTTTTCTTGGCTCTGTGGTCAAAGGATTTTTACCGAGGAAAGTAGTTCAGGGTTTGGTGTGTATGTGCCCACATACACTTGGATATTTTTGCATATATGGGATTTGTATGCGGATGGAAGGGACATGCGATGTTCTGGAGAGCTGGGGTGTTGAATGTTGCCACTGGTCAGGTGTATACATGCATGGGGTGGTGGCAGAGCCGAATGTTGAGTTAGGGTTTTGCCCCGTTGCTCGGGAGGAATGGATTAGGGTTTGAGAGCATTTGCCGAACAGAGTCCCGACAAAGCAGAGATCAAAGGTACAGAAACAGAGGGAAAAGGTTTTGGGTTGACACACTTCAGGGTTTCGACAGAAACAGGATTTGGATAAAAGTTTTAATATGATGCATCCTAACTAGCATTATTAAGAAAAAGTTTTTGTTGGCCCTAATATTCAGGTCTCGGAAAATTGAGGTGTTACATTTAGCGTAGCCAATCTTAATCGGTACAATTTCACATTTTTAGTTTCATAATTGGTAAAGACATCTCATCACTATTCCACCCCAAAGAAATTCCTAGTCATTCTAATCTTGAAACAATAAGGCATTAGGGAATGAAATAAAAGAATTACGAGGAGTACTGGGCATACCATTATGGTCATCCAGGTTGCGTGCCATGGTGCGCCGCATGGCCCGCACCAACAAGTCCTCCTCCGTTGTTGGGATGCCATTAGCCCCTGGGTGTTGAGACTACTGCTATGGCAACGCCCATTCTCCCGGAAGCCTACCATGGACTCATTAGCCCTTGTCACGATAGCAAGCGAGGCGACCACCTTAGTTTGTGTAGGCGTGGCCGCATCACTGAAGGAAGTGTTGCCTACACCCCCTGTTACCAGAGTGGTCACAACAGCTCCCGGGCATGTCATGGGAACTTGGAACCTTGCTGTGGAAACAGGAATGTATGTCGCAACAGTGGCAAGTCTTGCCGCGGTGGCCCATAGGCTAGCCATCGCAGTCCCTGAACTATTTTCCACCAAGAATGCTTGGGCTGTTGCCAGCATCGGCTTTACCGTAGCCTTACCTCCAGTTGCCGCGGTAGCTGAGATAGGCACGTCATCCATAGGCATCGCATGCCGCTCCTCATTATGGAGCACATCAAAGTGGTTATCGACGGATGCCTCGTGCTATGGAGGAGGGGAGATACAGGGATGATCATTATTTCGGGAATAACCCACTGATCGTTGTCTGCCTGCTGAGTAGGGGATGGCTTCTGTAGCTGGCGTACCGTTTTCCTCGAAAGTTATCCGTCCCATTTTTCACACGCTTGATGTCCCTGTCACTATTTTCAAGATCATCGTCAAGCATGCCATCATCTTCATCATCGTAGTCATTGTACGGGGTAGGATTTAACGCTTGTGTTACTGAAAATGGGGGGTTCTTTAGTAAAGAAGATCATATACATGGTATCCCTCACCGCAATATCCACACTTTCTGGAATCAGAGTTTTTTCAATGGCATTGATCTACATCTGAACAATGCATATTCGCTTGATGCTTTCCATGTCAATCACTAGTGGGGCACCAATCGTCGATCCGACCATGCATAAGGACAAATAACGCGGATTTCAGACGGGGCGCCGTACACTTTTACCCATACTTTGTGCAACTTATATAGAGCTTCCAACTTAGGTGTCCATTCCTCAAAATACAGGGAAACACCCTCGTGCAGCTGAGCCCTAACATCTCTCATGCGAGTAAGACACTGGAGTTCCACTTTGTTTGGGAGAGGAATTAAGAAGGAATTATCACTTTGTTTCTTTACTCCCCAGTTCCAAGCAGTCGACGAGGCCAAATGCATTTCTGCCTTTACGGATTTAGTCGTGAGGACAGCGCCCACAACTGATACCTTAGTCATTGATGAGGAATCTTTCATGGGTCTCTTTCTACTCAAGCCAGAAATATAATAGAAGCCCAGATTATTATCACTCGTATACCTGCAAAGCATGGCCATCGGCTTTGATAGCTTGAGAATAAAATTAAGGGCATTTAGCACTGACATGATCGTTTTCTTAATCACAAACTTCACATGATAAAATTGTCGTGCAATCGTGGAAATTGTGACCCTTGCGCTGGCACCTATTACACTTCACCCCCATAAGCTACCTCCAGCACGAAAGGTCTAGCCTGTAGAGCCAAGGCCCCCAAACCAAGCTCGGTGAAGGAGTTGTAGCCCGGGGAGTTCTCCACGTGAAGGCTGCGCCGTCCCCGTTGCGCGGGCGAACGCGCTGGTTGCACCGCTCGCCATGACGGTTAGCGCCACTGCAGAAGCCATCTTGCCGGCCGGCAGCGAAGCCCCCAGGCGGCACAGTGAATGACGCCGTGCCATGGGCACCGAAGAGAGGGCCTACCGCAACACCAAAAGCCAAAAGGCCGCTGCCTGAGCTCGCGCTGCTGAAGCCGAAAACTGGCTGTCCCTGCTACGGCACCGCCGGGAATACACCAGCGGAGGCCGGGAAGGCATTGCCGCCGTGAGCCGCGCGGCCTGGCTGGGTCGGGAACTACGCTGGACCCGGCCCTGCTACCGAAGCCACAAAGCTGCCCAGCCGAGGGGAAACCCGCGCCATGGTCGGCCATGGCAGCTGTCGGCGGAATGGGGCCCAGGGTACCCCTAACCGCCGGCGGAGGCCAACCGGATGCCGCAGAGGGTGACGCGTGGCGCTCCGGTCGCTGGGGCCTTGGGCCCCACCCGGATCGTCGTACGAAGCCCGCGGCCAATCCCAAGGAACCGGGGTTCTCCTCCAGAGGCTGCATCCGCCAACCAGAAGGAATCGTGGGCCTCCGGGAATCCACGGCCCATGCGCTGAGCGAGCACTCGGGGTCCGTCCCCGAGCGCTCGGCGTCCCAGAGGGCGAATGGCGCGCTCGGGGTCCCCTCCCGAGCGCTCGGCATCTTGGCAGATGTGGGGCCCAGGGGAGCGCCCGGGGTCCGCCCCCCGAGCACTCTCCCTCGGGCTCCCCCTTCAAGGCGCCCCGAGCGGCCCCCCAGCGGGTGCTCCGCGAGCGCTCGGGGTTGCTCAGGGGCGCGTAGAAGACAACTGGCGCCCCTCCTAGCGAAGGAGGTCACTCGGGACCGAGTGCCCGGGGGATGACGTGTCCTCTGGTGGGGCCCTCGTCCATGCACGTCGTCCGGCGGCAAGCTTCTCCAGCAAGCCTCCGCCCTGGCGGAGGCATTTAATGCCTGTCATTCCGACAGGGAACCCAAAGCCCTGTGAAGGCATGATGACGATCAGGCCGGGTCCCACCGGTGCAGGCGATAAGCTCTGTGAGCTATCCCTCTCTCTCTCTGAGGGTGGGCCCGGGCTGACAGATTCTTTGACCGACCAAGCGCGCCGCCTCGCACGCCCTGTCGCTGTCAACCCTTTTTACCCCATGGGGGACGCCGCCGGCGCGATCAATTGCGCGGCATGAGAGGCTGACCTATGGGGCCCGCGAGAGGACGTCTTACCAACCCAGTCAGAAGAAACCCCGTAAGTCTCCGTCCGCGGGGCCCGCCGAAGGCAAAGGTGTCAGAGCCCCTGCTCCGACACACCGCGAGGCGACGGCCCGGCCGAAAGTCTCAAGTGGGCATTAAATGAAGGTGTGGGCGCTTCCAGTAGCGCCCACGTCGTCTACAGCACAAGTATAGCTCATGTTCTCCTTTGCCGACTGTCACATCCCGATTTTCTAAAACCCGAAAGTTAGGGCTTACAAAAAACTTTTTGCGTTAAACTAGAAGTCATGTGCATCCTAAGTGGATTAGTACCGATTTAAACCCATACACCCTATACACCCAAAACCCTGTTGTCGTCCTACTCGACGAATGGTAAAAACCCCTACACCCCGGCTCACGATCAAAAGACCCGACCCAAGTGTTATGATTCCGATTAAACTCTAGTGCCCCACCAATATCTTCCCTGACCGCGGAAACCTAAAGCTTTTCCCGGCAACAACTCTACCTCGGTTGGTAACTCCTGTTAACGCTAACCCTAAAGACGATCCGTCCCGACAAACCCTAGTCTGCCGATACGCGAGCCCTTATAAATCCTGGTCTGCCGTCGACGTATGGCTAATGCCTGATGTCACACGAGATTAAATCGGACCAAACCGAAACCTATACCTAACACTACCACACACGCACCTCTTCCGACTAAACCCTAGACCCGCACACACGCAGTAAACCCTAAACCTCTTACGACAACTCATCCGGAGTGTACCCAAGTGAGGGAGGGAGAATCCAGGAGACCTACCATGCTCCCCTCCGCCCTACCGTACCCCGGAAACCCTAGCCCCTCGGCCCGATCCCTCCCTTCAGGTTTAATTCCTAATTCCGACAAACCCTAATCGCAAAGCTAATCACTCCTCGAGCTCTCCAACAATTATGAACAACTCATGAATACAATCTAATAACATATACAACACAAATATAAAAATAATAACGTCCAGTTCAAAATGTTGACAAACGGAAATAATAAACCCCTAGAGCAAAAAGGCACATTGAACTGCATCTACTAGAGTTATGTTTTGGAAATTCCGATAAATTACACCATAATCCCATCATCCCTAGGCCCTTGAAAATTACAAAAAAAAAGCATGAACCTGTCCAATACAAAAGCTTAGGACGAGCAACATCGGATGCCTTTGCACGCACACTCCCCACATGAAAGGACAAACGAATCTTCCAAGGACCAGGCACCAAAACCAAACACAGAGCTTCCCCTCTATACCCTAGCATGTCCAGCACCACAGTCCCTCTGGCTCCACACGTTCCATCACATCCTGTTGAGCTTCAAAGCCTGCCAAGCATATGCGACCAAGCTTGTGCAGTGTTCAGTATCAAGCCAGTGCCTGACCCTCCTGCCATCTCAAGCATGTCCCCAAGGATCCCTGTGGCATGGTGGTACGTGGCGACCTCTTCCTGGACAGCTAGCGACACCTCATGCCACCCTAGTGCGCGCCCTGACTGGCATCGGCATGCCAACCGCGGCATCGCCGTGCCGCTCGCCGCGTTTGTTCGTCGTCCAGCACACCACTGCGTCCCTTTTGTTTCCCCTCTCCCCGCCGGTAACCGCAGCCAGCCGAGCTGTCCAGTCCCAAGTCGTGCTCACCGCAGAACGCATGCACCGTTCAAAGCCGCGCCGAGCGCTGCATCAACGCGCCGAGCGCCGAGAAGCACCACGACGCGTTCCATCAGATCGTCCAGCGCAACTCACCGCAGACCTCGGGAGCCTCCCTCGCCGCGCCGCACGCCGAGCAGCCGCGCCGCCCGTCGACACGCGCCGCACGCACAGCTGCTTAAAGCCGCGCCGCTCGCCGACGTGGTCCGTCCCGAGGCAGCTGCCGCGCCCCAGGTGCCCTCCTCCCCTTCCTGTAGCCTCGGCCAAGCTGTCGCCGCAGCTCGACTTGTCCCATCGCTGATGAACAGCCGCCGCCAGCTAGCCTCGCCGCTCGGCTATAAAAGGGCAGCCCGAGCTCCTTCCTCACCCAAGCTAGCAACCGACCTCCCTTAGCTCAGGCCAAGTAGCTACCGAACTCCCCGCCTGAGCTCAGCTCAGTAACCCGGACTCCTCTTCCATCTAGCTCCCTTCTTCCTCTTTGTACCGCAGCAAGCCGAAGCAACCAAGCCCCAAAGCCAGAACCAATGGCGCCGGAGTAGCCGCCCCACCTCAGCTTGCTCCCCAGCTTCTCTCACCTCCAGAACTCCGGCCAGCCTCCGCCCCTGCCGCGCCCTGGTCCGAGCCGACCTCCGCCGCCACCCGCAGTAGCTCAGGCCGCCGAGCTCCATTAGTCCTCCCAGCTGAAGCCGAGGCGCCGCCGGACCCCAGCTCCAGTGCGCCGCCACCCCTCCTCCACTCCGCCGCAGTAGAGCCGCTGGCGAGGGTAAGCCGCCGCCGGAACCCATCTCCAGTGCGCCGCCGCCCCCTTCCTCTTTTTCCCTTCCTCTGTTTTTCTTTTTAGCTTTGAGTTCGGTGGTCCGCATGCTCTGCTTTCTAGCTCCTTTAGCACACTGGTTCAACCCATTTCTGCTAGTACTAATCCACACGGCAGCCTCAATTTTTTTTCCCCAGCTTGCCGACCGCTGTAAAGTTCAACGAGTGGCCGGCCGGTTAAGCTCTTTTAATACCCCATCTTAATTCCTAATAGCCCTTTAATGCACTAGAGTATTTCCTAATTGCACATTAGGGCTGCTGAGTAGGTTAATCAAGGCATAACCGCCGGTCGAAATTAGCAATAAAGTCACTGATTCAATTCGTGTTAGCTGCTAACCCTAACCCAGCTGGTTAATGCCCTAATAGCCGACTGTTAGCACCCCATTTCTCTTAGTTATGGAAAACCCTAGAAAAATTCCAAGCATCAGCTCTAATCCTTCACCGAGACGCAAATCGTTTAATATAATTGTTAGGGAGTAGAATAGGGTTAGTCAGCTAGGTCTTTAATCTCGTATATGCAAAGTATACGCATGCAATATATATATGCACTCAGGAGCAACCCAAAAGGAAATTTCCAACCGTCCAGTAAGGTTTAAACCTAGGGTCATTTATTTCAAGGTTAAACCACGCATGCAGAAGCTTTTACTTCATTTATATTTTCAAAACTTAAAGTAATTTGAAACTAGGAATAAGGTTTAGGGTTCATTCCTTTTCTCTTTAGAATCGCATGTACGTTATATGTGTACGTATAATTTCCAAATAGTCAAGTTAAATATTCCATCTTTTGTGTTCGCAAAGTTTAGAAGTTGATTTAGTTTTAGAGCTTTATCAGTAGGGTTTGAGTTAGGGCATCGTTAATCTTTTCCAAAACCACACATACGATGCATGCGTGATCTCCAGATTAATCAAGGTAATTATTCCACGCCACCAATAAACCAAATACCACCAGCAACCATGAACCCATAGGAGCAGTAGTTTGAGCACGTAAACCTAATAACACAAGTTCCTATCCGATTAAAAACATCATTTCATGTGACCCCTTTTGCATGTTTTTGGATTTGATTTGAAGTTCTGTCGCTTGCTTCTTATTCGCCGATCTCTTTCGACGCGTAGTTAACGGAGTGCCGTACGTGCCGCGAGAGGATCCGACGTCACCTTCACACCAAGAACAGGAACAGGACCCGGAACTGCCAGGCAAGCTTTCCCTCCTTGAACATGTCGAATCCCATATTTGCAACGTTTAATTATTTTGTTTGCGAAACCCTGCATGCTATTTTATTATCACCGATATTTTATGTTAGTAAAGTTATGCCGAGTAGATGCATATGCCGTAGGGTTGGAATCCATCCTTTGTAACCCTAGGATTAGTTAGTCGGTCGAGATCGACCGGCAAGGTAGTAGGAATATAAGCAGTAGCTGTGCTTAGACCTGCTCTAGTTAAAACAAGTTTACAAAGTACGGGAGGGATATGGGATCAAAACCTCGGCTTGTTTATACATGCCGAGGAAATCTTTTAAAAGAAATGTTTGTGAAAACCCGCATGAAATGATGAAGGATTTTGGATTCGGGCGGGAATGCTAAGGGTGTTATGAGGATGTAGAGTAGCCGGTTGCTACTTGCGGAAGGAATAGTCGGGTAGCCGGTCGCTACCCGTGGAGTTGGTTGGTTATGGAGTCCCGCTCGAATCAGTTAAGGACCGACCTAAGTGCCGCTAAATCAGTTTCCCCACCGTACGTCCACATGTCCTTTATGGG
Source organism: Stipa capillata (assembly GCA_019208055.1). Taxonomy (NCBI): domain Eukaryota; kingdom Viridiplantae; phylum Streptophyta; class Magnoliopsida; order Poales; family Poaceae; genus Stipa; species Stipa capillata. The sequence continues at coordinate 1,203,737 of JAGXJF010004340.1, forward strand.
AAGAACTGGACCTGGTACCTCGTCTAATGCCGGAGCCGGAGTCGTGGGAAGTTAGGTTGAAGTGCTAGTGGATCCGGTAGATCCCTAGAGGATCTCCACGGGACTGCGTAGGGGAAAAGCTCTTCATGGGTCTCACCGTATTGTGGGGGCAAAGCTCAGTAGGGTCTTACAAGGTGCGTGGAACATGGTCCGACACAAAGGGGGAGAGTCCCACCCCTGTCATTCGTGATGCAGAGGATTGGGTAGTCCTCCTAGCGAGTCCGGCTCTGGCATGAACACGGGAGAAGGGTCTCGTTGTACAAACCCTGGACACATGCGACCGTGTAGCATGCCCAGGGGGAACTACATCTTGTGGGTAAAGCCGTACAACCTCTGCAGAGTGTTAAAATCTATTCGAATAGCCGCGTCCTCGGTCATGGACATGAACTGGTAAGGCCACACACTGGTTAGAATATGTTTTGGTTGTGAAAGCTGGGAAAAGGGATTAAGGACGTGGGCATGATGTGTCCACAGGGTGCAATTTACGCTACCCGGATTGGTAGCTAGGAATTGCTGAAGGAAAGGCTGGCTACACCGCCGGGGTGGTGTGAGCGGAAGCCGAAAGGGTAAGCGGTGATGAGCGCGGCTATCCCGCGGAGGAAATAAAGGAGAGGTAGCAAGGGCTACCACGGAGGACGATGTGATACGTTGGGATCGTTGTTTTACAAAGTTCGCTTTCAATCTATTACTGTTATTTACAATACAAACTTACATTTCCGCACAACATGAAACCTAGGATAGAGCTCTCCTTTGAGATACCCCTTTGCATGAACTATGCCGTATTATTTCCCCGAGGGAAGAGCTTGCGAGTACATTCAATGTACTCACCTGGCTTGTTGATTTGGCCAGATGAAAAAGGAGAGTGATGCTCCGAGGAAGATATCAGCGACCACGAGAGCTAGGGCGTTCTCCCCAGTCAGTTGCCTGTCGGGTATGGCATATTGATGGGTCAATAATCGCGCTTTGTCATTTTTCCGCTGCTACTTTCTATTCGGCCAATCGGCCCTGTTGTTGAATTAAGACCATAATGGTTTATTTATGTAAGGTATTCGGTATTGTATGAGGATGTTATCAAGTTCTTGTGTGTACCGACTACTGATCCAGGGATCGGTACAGTAAACACGGGAGACGTATCCGGCCCTAAACCCGGGTACGCCACACCGACCTATGTGGTATTCCCCCGAGTATATAAGGGGAGAGCCTGGTCCATGCAAAGGGTTGGCTGATTTTCCTAGGTTAGATCTCTCTAAGTTTACTCCTTATCAAAGAAGCACCGTTCTTCCTCCGGGCTAGAGCTAGAAGAAGAACAGTGCGTACCTCTGTAACTCATCATACTTGCCATATACACACATATATACAAAAACAAGCAGGACGTAGGGTATTACACCTCCGGGTGACCTGAACCTGGAAAAATCCCTGTGTCTCCGGCATCAAGCATCATAACCGCCCTCATCCTTGAAACGCCATCACCGGCTCATAAGAAGAACTCTATATCGCCCCAGGCCGAACCAACAAGGGGGTCCATTCGGACCACCGCTAGAGACGTTTACTCATCGACAGCAGCCGCTAGATTGCCACGAGCACGACCTCGGTCCGACCCGGCCGCCATGCCTGGTTCCCTTGTCAGCAGGCTCCATCACCACGCGCTTGACGACATCGACAAAAGAAGGACAGTGGTGGCTAGGGTTTCGCGCGGCAGGGACGTGAGTGCGGAAGAAGAGACACTGTAGCCCCCGTGCAGGCACATAGCGACGATACGGTGGCGGGCCAGCATGCCTCTTGGGCCCACAAGAGGCCCGTGAAGGAACAGAGGCTTGCGCAGAACCAGCCCGCTCGACCCGTCTGTTTGAAACTGCCGGAAGAACCGCTCCTCGCCGCGCTCTGCCGTTGCGCCGGCCGTAGGCGACGACCGAGGCCCACCGGAGTGCGTCCCCAACGGTGAGGTGGTCCGAGATGGGTGCCGGAGGGAGAGGCCCTTCCAAGGTCTTGGGCACTTTGCAGCACCGCGATCGGCCATCACGGAAATGAGCCTCGCAGCCGCCACCGAGGATGACTCACACGCCGCCGTCAGCAGCTGACGCCAGAATGACATCGTCGGTGAACTTCGTGGATTCCTGCACCGCATAACCCATGTGCGAGAGATCACAAATAACTTCTGAAGTTCGTACCTCATCGTCCTTGCCGAGGGACGAACTTCGGCCGAGGATCGACCCTGATGTGGACTGGGAGGCCGAGGGCTTCGTCGTGGGGATGGCGCCGCAGCGGAGGGAGACCTTCCCTCCCCTTGCCGGAGCTAGCGTCAGCCTCCGCCACGTCAATGCCTCATGTTCGCCTGTAGATCGGAGTAGATAGATAAATGCTTCTGATGTGCCACTACTACAAAAAAGGTCATCCGCTATACCGTATCACTGACGGGCAGGGAAAAGCCCGTCAGGCTTCTAACATATCACTGACGGGCACCCGGACAGCCGTCAGTGGTGACTCTATCAGAATGTTACGTTTCGAGTCATAACTGATGGGCAAAATGACTGCCCGTCAGTAATGACTTCAGCAGAAACACCAGATTTCATAGGAAAGTCATAACTGACGGGCCTATAGTTATACCCGTCAGAGATGTAAACGGTCACCTATGACGGTCACGTAAAAGCACCCGTCAGTGATGTGAGGACACATAAAGGTTTAACCCAGTTGTCTCAGCACTGACGGTCGGAATTAAAACCCGTCAGCGGTGATGCGCACAGCTCTGACGGGTCCTCTGCTCGCCCGTCTGTAGTGACTTGGCCCATTAAATTGACTTGGCTGGTCAAGTCACTGCTGACGGTTCCTTTTGTCCCGCCCGTCAGTGAATTCTAATTCAATTTCACTGATGGGCCGTTATGCACCGCCCGTCAGTGCCCGTTGTGCGCATCGCTGACGGTTCCTTTTACCTAGCCCGTCAGTGGTGACTCCTTCCTATATATGTCCTGCCCAAACTCGAAGCAGATATGTGCCCGCGCATCCCTAGGACCAGCTGCGTGCGCCGCCATCGCCACCTAAACTATTGTGGCCCGCGCGCGGCCCTCTTCTCTCCCGAAGGCCCTCTTGATCCCTCTCTCAAAGGCTCCTTAATTCCTCCTCTCCCTCCCCCCTCTCAAAAGGCCATTTTTTCTCCTCCTCCGGTCCCCCTCCCTGTGACATCCTGGTTAATAGGATTGATAGACTACTCATATCAACAAGGTACACCTTCTTTTCCGGAATCTCATCTCTAAAGAACCTCTGGGTTAAGCGTGCTTGGCTTGGAGCAATTTGGGGATGGGTGACCGACCGGAAAGTTCTTCCCGGGTGCGCACGAGTGAGGACAAAGTGCGCAGGAAAGACTAGTGTTGGTTTGTGGGGCTAGTCTGGATCCCAGGGGATAGCCAAGCGTAACGACCGCCGGTCCGGGTGAGAGGCCGGGGTGTTACAGAAGGGTATCAGAGCCGACCCTCGCGGTTACACGGGCGTATGCGGGTCAGGGGCGCGAACATGTGGCGCATGGCGCGTGTGGCCCGTCGAGGCGCACGGCATGGCACATGTGCTAGCACTGGACGCATGGACGACGTGTGCCAAGAGGGAACATTCCTGCTAGGCCGACGAGGACGTCGGATCCTTTAAGGGGGGTGTATGTGACATCCTGGTTAATAGGATTAATAGACTACTCATATCAACAAGGTGCACCTTCTTTTCCAGAAGCTCATCTCCAAAGAACCTCTGGGTTAAGCGTGCTTAGCTTGGAGCAATTTGGGGATGGGTGACCGACCAGAAAGTTCTTCCCGGGTGTGCACGAGTGAGGACAAAGTGCGCAGGAAAGACTAGTGTTGATTGTGGGGCCAGTCTGGATCCCAGGGGATAGCCAGGCATAACGACCGCCGGTCCGGGTGAGAGGCCGGGGTGTTAACACTCCCCCTCTCAAAGACCCCTGCCTCCTCGTCAATATCCCTCTCCCCGAAGGCCCATGATATCCGTCGCTCTTAGCTCCTCTTTGAACCTCTAACATGGTAATTACTTTATTTTCTTGGACGTGAGAGAAGACATGGCTAATTTAATATATTTATTTTATGAAATTATTTTATGTTGTCGTAGGGATCGATTGATCGAAATTGGATGTATGGTGATCGTGCCACATAGAGTTTCGTCACCGCTTTGAACGAGTTTTTTCGAGTCGCTCAAGAGGATATGATGATCAAGGGAAAAGCGAAGATGTGTTGTCCATGTCGTAAATGTAGTAACACGCAAATGTTATCGATGACAGGGGAGTTGCAACTACATTTGCTAACGAAGGGTTTCATGGAAGGCTATACACGTTGGACATCTCACGGTGAAGAGAAAGAAGTTGCAAACCCGACAGAAGTGGTGGACCTCGTTGAGGATGAGCATGTAGCTATCGAGGAAGAAGCTAATTCAGAATCTTCGGAGGATAGCATTGGGAATGTGGATGACATGTTGTGTGATATGGAAGAGATGACTGCGAACCCAGAGAATGAAATAGAGTTCGCAAAGTTTGTAAGATTGTTGGAAGACACGAGAGTACCATTGTTTGTTGGATGTAAACTCGAGCATACGCGGTTGTCCGTTTTATTAGAACTTCTAAAGCTAAAGGCAGCCTACAACTGGCCGAACACAAGTTTCATAAAATTTGCCTACAAGCACTTACAGGGCGAAGAAGGTTATATGCCCTCTCGGATTGGACGTTGAAAAATTCCATGCCTGTCCAAACGACTGCATCTTGTACCGTAAAGAGTACGTAGACGTACGAAGATGTCCGATGTGCAAGACATCCCGCTACAAGCGTATTGCAAACGAGGTCGATTGTGACGAGGACGACGATGAAGTGAAGGGCCCCCCGCGAAGGTTTGCTGGTATCTTTCTGTTCTTCCCTGTTTGAAGCGGTTTTTTGCCAACAAGAAAGATGCAAAACGAATGCATTGGCATACGGAGGGTCGAATTGAAGATGGAATCCTGAGGCACCCTGCCGATGCATGCCAATGGAGGGCAGTGGACGATGCATTTCCTGATTTTGGGGAGGAGGAGAGAAACATAAGGTTTGGGATGAGTACGGACGGGATCAATCCATTCGGCAACATGAGTAGCAGACACAGAACATGACCAGTCCTTCTATGGATGTACAACCTTCCTCCATGGCTGTCAATGAAGCGAAAGTATATACACCTCTCCGTTCTCATCCAAGGGCCGAAACAACCTGGAAATGATATTGATGTGTACATGCAACCAATGAAGAAAAAACTAGAGACACTCTGGCACCAGGGGGCTGAGGTTTGGGACGCTGATAAAGTAGAGTATTTCCAGCTATAAGCTATGTTGTTCACTACGGCCAATGACTATCCAGCGCTTGGAAACTCATCCGGCCAGAGTGTGAAAGGATACGAAGCTTGTGTCTCGTGTCAAGAAGAGACAGTGAGTTTATTCTTACAGAACTCGAAGAAAATCGTGTACATGGGTCACCGACGGTGGCTGGCCAAAAACGATCCATGGAGGCAGTGCCCAATTAAGTTTAACGGAGAAGTGGAAAATCATTCGAAGCCGGTGGAGAAGACCGGTGCACAGATATATGAGATTGTCAAGGATATCGAGATTGTACCCGGAAAGACACAAGAGCTAAGACCGGGCGTCTAAAAAAGGAAATCGGTATTTTGGGACCTGCCTTACTGGCAAGTTCTACACACCCGTCACAGTATTGATGTCATGCATGTCAAGAAAAAATGTGTGCGACAGCTTGGTTGGTATTTTGCTGAACATTCCAGACAAGACAAAAGATGGTGCCAAGGCACGGCTTGACATGGAAAAGATGGGCATCAGACCAGAGCTGTGGTCCAAACAGATAACGTCAAAGACAAAAATGGTAATTTGAGAGTCAAGACGCGCCTACCTCCCGCCTGTTACACTCTGAGCAAAGCAGAGAAGAAGAGATTGTGCGAGTGTCTTGCTGGGGTGAAAGTTCCTTCCGAATATTCGGCAAAGATAAAGAAACTTGTATCGATGAAAGACTTGAAATTAATTGGTATGAAGTCTCATGATTGTCATGTGATGATGACACAGATCCTACCCATTGCAATTAGAGGCCTAATGGAGCCAGGAGTCCGCAAGACTGTCACTAACCTTTTGTAGCTTTTTCAACACGATCTCTTAGAAGTCAATTAGCCCAGATCGCCTTCAGAAACTTAAGCAAGAGATCGTCATGACCATATGCGAACTAGAGATGTACTTCCCTCCTACATTCTTTGATATCATGGTACATCTCATGATACATATCGTTCCGGAGATACTGAGCCTAGGCCCCGTGTTCCTACATAGCATGTACCCTTTCAAAAGATACATGGGTATTCTGAAGCGCTATGTTCGTAACAGATATCGGCCTGAAGAAAGCATCATCCAAGGCTATGCTGCTGAAGAGTGCGTCGAGTTCTACACAGATTACATGGCTGAACATCGACCTATAGGTGTGCCGAGTTCGCGGTACTCGGGTAAACTCATTGGTGTCGGCACACTCGGAAGAAGACAGTACGATCCTTTATGTACCGATCGATCAACCGACTTCCATAGAGCACATTTCGCGGTCTTGCAACACCTGTCAGTGGTTGGGCCTTATATAGAGATGCACCATCAACTGTTGCGCAAAGAAAACCCCAATAGAGGACCTTTTTGGATCATAAAAACGCACAACTCACAATTTGGCCGTTAGCTAAAGGACTATTGGTACGGAAGGGAACCAACAAATGAAGAAGAAATAATCATCAAATGGTTGCAAGAGAACCCATGAAAAACATTAGACATGATAAGGATACGATATCAACGGATACACATTCTATACGCAGGCTCAAGACCAGAAAAGCACATACCAAAACTCCGGCGTGACGATAGAAGCTAAAAGTAGTGTTGATGGCCCAAAATGCAGGTACTACGGCATCATTGAAGAGATTTGGGAACTTGACTACACCGTGACCAAGGTCCCGGTGTTTCGTTGCTGATGGGTGCACCTGAAGGACGTCCGTGTCGAAGATCAGAACTTCACCACGGTGAATCTTCGGAGTTTCGGGTCCAAAGAAGAACCATTTATATTGGCTAAACAAGTTGCGCAAGTGTTCTACATACTGGATCCATCCAATAAGAAGCGCCATGTTGTAAGAAAAGGAAAAAGGGGTATCGTTAGAGTGGATGGTGTAGTGGATGAAGAAGACTACGACCAATTCGTTAATCCGGATACCAAAGATGAAGATGAGAGGACAAAGAAAAAGATCAAACATCATATTGATAATGATGCCAAGCCGTACGTACGTACTGATCATAACGAATGACTGACATATCAAGGGAAAAAGCTAGTCGATGACGATGACGAGAATGACAAAACTTAATACAAGTGTTGTCATTTATGTGATATAGATGTAACATATATAATATGTGTCATATACATGGTGTGAGACTTTCGCAGACTTCATAAGTGCAACTTTTATTATGATTGGTCGGTTCCAATTCTGTTATTGCAACTAAACCAATAGAACTTTCAAACTGGTCAAAATCCTAAGATGAAACTATATTTCTAGGAGCTCAAGTCAACACTAACAGGCACTTATTTATGGCTCGTCAGTGATCATCAATAGTGACAGGTGAGAAGTTGTACCCGTCAGTGATGAACCAGTTAACACTGACGGGCACATATTCCTCGCCCGTCACTGATAACTTCAGTGAACACTGACGGGTAAGTATGCACCGCCCGTCAGTCATAACTAAGAGTGACGGGTGAGAGTTTTTACCCGTCAGTGATGACTGGTCACTAATGACGGGCACAGATTTTTGCCCGTCACTGTTGATTCGGGACTACATATAGCAGGGCCCAGCAGCTGAGAAAAATTTCGAGCCCGCGCGTTCTTTGCCGCCTGGACCAGCAGCGAGCCCTAGCTGCCCCCGCCGAAGTGCTGCCACCGCCGCCGACGCATCTACACCCGAAGCCTCCGCGCTCCATGGATCCCGCCGCCACCTGCTCCCCCGCTGCCGTCGGGGCCACCTCCACCGCGCAAGCCACCGTCGCCGACGTCGCCGAGGTTGCCTCCACCGCACAAGCCGCTGCCGCCGCCACCGAGGTCGCCTACACCGCGCAAGCCAATGCCTCCTCCTCCCACTCCGACGCCGCCAGCTCTTCCTCCCACTCCGGCATGGCCGGGTAAGTCCTCCTTCAAAAGCTAGATATAATGTGGTTAATTAAACTTTGGTTCCATATAGATGTGCATCCGATGGCTTTATTCGAAGGCTTCAGCTTTTGTGTTGGTTGCAAGTGGTTTTGTGAGTGGAATGTGTAGTCTAGTGTTCTTGCTGCAGGTTTGATGGCCAAGAATAAGAAGGAATAGAGAATTTTTTTGCTGTTGTTGAATTAGTACCTTGTGGTTAGTAGATAACTAATGAACCAATTATCTGCTTGTATTGTATGTTAGAAATTTAAGGCACACCTTTGGTTTGCCAATTTCATGATCAACGTGTAGTCTATTTGGTTGCTTCATTATCATTACTGTCAATTTTTTGCATTTTAATTGATTAAAATTCTATAAAACTGTTGAAAATCCTTCAATAAAATGAGACCTGGACATATTAGGTCTTTATTTAATCTAGTTAATATATTTACATAAAAAAGAGGCTCTGGTCCATTCAAGCCCGGGGACAAGGTCGAGGCCGAAGTTGTACCGCCACCAAAAAGGCAACGCAAATCAAGAACAGGGAACAAGTTGCCGATGCAGACCTTAGTCATCATGAGGGTCGACCCCGATACAGGCGCACCATGTGAACCAACGAGCTCGGCGTCGAAGTTCAACAACACCTATGTGGTGCTCGTACGGGAGAACATCCCGATCACTACTCCCGATTGGAACCAGGTGCCCCGATCAGAGATAGATGCCCTGTTGACCTCACTGTTTAACCTGTTCGAGGTCCCGGAGCACCTTAAGGAGACGATGAAGCACCACGCCGAGATCACGATGTGTAATGCTCACAAGAATTGGAGACACACTGCGACCAAGGAGTACGTGATGAAAAATCGTCATCCGGGAAGAAGATGGTCGAAAGTAACTGATGAGCAGTGGGACCAATTTATCGCCTCGAGGAGCACTGACGACTTCAAGGCCAAGAGTGAGAAGAACAAGGAGCTGCGCATGAGGAATAAATTCAACCACAACGTTGGCAGCCGCGGGTACGCCGAGATAAAGGGTAAATGGGAAAGAGAAGATGCTGCACTATGAGCGGCTGGGAAACCAGTTCCGTTTGAGGAAATATTGGAGCCTCGCACCAAAAACTAGGCGAGAGGTCACACGAAAGTGAACCCGACGACGGGGGATGTGACGTTCTCCAACGACGAGGTCCAGGCGGTGTCCAATCGATTGGTACTAACCTGACCTATCCTGTCAATCCATCGTAACTAATTTGTTTCCTAAATGCTCGATAGTGAAGTATGAAATGTCTCTATTGCAGATATAGTTGAGCCAGTAGGAATCCTCTCAAGACTCCGTACATTCTGAGAGGTGGCAAATGCCTATATCGGTTGCTCTGGGAAACCTGGAGAAAACTGGGCGTACACGAGGTGTTGGTGTAGCCGCTACATGGGATAGAACCTTTCCCAAAATCACCTGATGCCGCCCGCCGAAGGAAGAGGAGCAGGCACAACACTTTAATGGAAGTGATGATGGAGAAGGCGAGAGAGGCGGCGAGACAGGAGATCAGCGAGGATTTCCTAAGACGGTCAGAAGAGGTGGCACGAGAGGCGGCAAGACAGGAGTTCGCAAGGTTATATGGGGATCTGCCACCCATGCATCGTGCGCCGAACGTTCCTGGATGGAGCAGTTGCGCCTCTACCAACGCGGCTACCTCCGATGGGGTAGTTACATCATATCCGTGCGACAATGTAAACGTAAGTTCATGGTACTTAGTAGAATCTTCCGTATACATCCTATATTTGAAACACTACCCTAATGGCCGAGAACCAACTTTTAACTGTTTCACAGGTGCAGGTGCCCACGAAATGCCGATTGGTTTATCCTGTGCCGGGCACCAATGTTACCGTCACACACGGCCTACTGATGCCAGCTTCTTCAGGGGCTCTGACGCACCATCAGATTACATCGCCGGACATGGTGAAGATACAGGTGGATAGAGTAGTTGCGGAGTTTAGTACCATGACTGTCCCTGTACCTCCTGAAGAGGATGCCACCACGCTAGGACAATGCTTGATGACCTTCATCCAGTGGCCGAAGGCTCAAGTGATTGTAGAAGGGGCCTCGACTCGCGCATCTCCGGCCAGCATCTCTCCATCAACCCGGATATCTCCTTTGGCCTTGAGCCAAACACATCTGTCATTCGACCGGAGAGATGAAGACTCGATGCCAGCCCATGAGGACCTAGTGGCACATGACACCATTATGGAAGTTGAGCCGACACTTGTCGACGCACCCGAGTCGCAGAGAAAAGAAAGACGCTCCAAGCATAGGCAGGACCCGAAGAATGCCCTACTGCCAACGAAGCCCGTTAGTGCGCAAGGTGCCGCGAAGAATTTATCTCCAGGCACACTTCACGGAGCTATGAAGGAGGCATTTGCCGGCCCTACGCCTAAGGAAAATATAATACGTACGGAGAGTGATCCAAGTGCGGCCTAAAAAGCTCCAAAGAAAAGGAACACCAAACGGGGCGGCACAACAAGAGGTTAGCAAAACAAGATAGCGCCGCTAAGTCCCTGTCGTACGCATCAACTCCTGACGTACAACAGAAAGCAAGGGCAGACAGCTACATTCCCGGTCAGCCGCTCCTCCCAGACAATGAAATACAAACTTTGGGAGCCGAGGCAAAACTGCTGCATGACATGATCGTGCTACATTCGAGTCAACCGGATCGATTTGTATTCTTCATCAAACTCGAAGTGCCAGAAAGTTACCACTTTTATCGAGAGTTTGACAGTCGTACATTCAACGTCGACTTTGAAGACGTCTAGAGCATGTATAACTTGAAGAGACTAGACACCACGCTAATGAGGGTCTGGACACTCTGGCAATCCAAAGAGGCCAGGCGTAACAAAGCGAGCATTGGGTCATCGATCCGTGCATCTTGCACGACCGCCAAATCGACGACGCATTTGAGTCGGTCGTTGATTTCATCTTCCAAGCATGGCTCGCGCAAAGGGACAGTGAAATGATAATCTTGGCGTACAACCCTCCATGAGTTCTTTACTAATTGTGTCAATTTTTTCTTCGAGCACTTAATTAAATAGCTGCATGTGTTTACATGCATCTCATCTGGTCTATGCAGCGACCATTGGGTCCTTCTCGTGATAGTCGTACCTTGGAACAAGGTATTTTACCTTGATTCTCTCAGGCGTCGAGAAGGACTACCCACTAGGGACTTCTCGAAGATTCGGCGGTGCGTTGACGAGGCGTACGCCAAATTTAGGGCAATGGGAGGGACAGCGCGCTGGAAAAAGTCAAATCCTAGGCTCAGCCACATGTTTGACTTCCCATGCAGGCAGCAGCCGGCGAATAGCGTGACATGTGGGTTTTATGTGTGCGCGCACATGGACGCGATGGTCCGTCACTATAACCCACTTTCTAGTGAAAAAGACTTCAAGGACTACCTGGCTCTCGACTACGACTACTTACGAGATCAATGCCGCATGAGAGATGTGTTTGCATACTTCTTAAACAATATGTCGTCTAGCCAGGCGGTGAATTTTACGCCGGCGTAGAGCTGCCCCCACCTCCGGAAAATATTGATTTATTGATAACTTAGTTCATATTTGTAAACTCTATTCTCTTCAATGCAACGTTGCTATGGTGCTATCTATGCAGGATATCTTTGAGGTTAATCGATCGACTACTCCGCAACAACATAGAAGCTCGGCGACATATATATGTGTGTGAATTTGAAAGTGGTTGTGTCGTTGTAATATATGTGCATTTCAATTTGTGAACTTCATATATTTGTGAATGTGTTTATAAATGTGGTTTCTGATTTTGTGATGCTATGTGATGTTGTTATTTTAATTATTTATTATATATACTTTGTGCCTATGCCTCGCAGCTGGGGCTGCTGAGAGGCTGTGTAGCTAGGGCTGCACAGCTGGGACTTTTTTTCAGAGGGCATGGCTAGCAAATCCTGAACCTAGCCGGCAAAACAAGTTTATGTAGGAACCAGGATAGGGTCATCACTGATGGGCACTGGTAACGCAACCGTCAGTGATAGAAGTTATCACTGACGGGCGCTATAAAGTGTGTCATCAAAGGTAACTATCAGTACTAACGGGCCTCTGTAGGTTGCCCGTCAGTGATAACTTACTACTCTGACCGGTGAGAACGGATCACCCGTCACCCGTCTTTTTTTCGCCCGTCAGTTATGATTTCCTTCGGTCCTTTCCAGCAGTCATCTCTGACGGGCCGTAACTAATAGCCGTCAAAGGTAGATGTCATGACTGATGGTCTACTAGACCTCACCCGTCAGAGATGTGTGCTGCAGGTCGATCATGCGGTTCCTCTCTACAGTTATCCCTGACAGGTCCAAATTGCCCGCCCGTCAAAGATAATGTGCTATCTCTGACGGGATGCGGACCCGTCAGAGGTAACTTGTGTTATCACTGACGATTGATTGCTGACGGACTGTCTACCCGTCACAAATACGCGATATCTGTCCGTTAGTAATTACCTTTTCTATACTAGTGTGTGTAAATTTGTTAGTCTGTTACTTGTTTCAAATAACTAGTCATAACATTATAGTTTAGCACTCGTATTCTATGCACATTTTATGTGAGGAAGTAGCTGGATCCTTGCCACACGTACTGGTGCAGTAGCTAGCTAGCTAGTGACGTGCAACATTATTAATCTAGCTACGTACTAAGGACTAATCAAATGCATGGTCCCCTACTTACTCAGCTGATCTACCTTCAACTGACAGTGCGCGCGTGTCATCGATTAGCGCTAGCTAGCTCGAATTAGCAACTTTGCGTGTACGTAGTAGAGCATATATACAAGGTTGTTGATTAGGAGGAAGCCACGTTTGTACCTGCTGTCACTGAGAACTGCATGTCATGATCGATCACCTCATCTCTGATGACACGATGCAAATTTAACTAACTTTAGTGAGGATGTAATGTATGAACAAAATTAACCTGGTGTGATTAGATGGATTCATGCATGCTTAATACAAAAAGGAGTTCGAGGAAATTGATTATAAGAGGTGGAGGAGGGAGCGCAGCCGATCGAGCTGAGCGCATCAATTTGCCAGTGCAAAAATTAGCACCTGAAGATTCGCCACTCCACTGTCTCATTGACACGTGGGATATCGTCTGGTGCACCTGCTCTATAGTGGCATTCGATTTTTGTTAGTGATTTCATTAATTTGCTGAAATTTCATGCTTGTAGCATGATCGATCACCACCACTATCCCTCTGTCACTAAGTCTGGTGTATGTGCGCATATTGTCTCCAAACTAGCGTTCCACTTTCATTTCTTCTTAATCTAAAAAATGCTTTCATTTTTATTTCTCATGATCAGTCACATCCGTGTGTTTCGCAATCAAAATCTTCTCTCTCGAGATCATTAGACAAAGGCAAAGTAGTAGTAGACGTCTCATATCGATTGGGCATATATATAGTCAACAAAAAAGATTAATCTATAATGATCCCTAAGAAAAGATCAATCTTTAAACTAAACAAAGCATGCAATTATCTATACTACTAATAAAAATATAAGTTAAGGTTTGACGCACTTCATCTTGACCATCCAATTTAATGAATCATTAAAAATTATGTCTTAATTACACAGTATTAACGCTGTATTAATTATTCCTAAAAGCTCATCTATTTGAACATCACATTCCTCCCATGCTCCCATCATTCCCTAATTAATCACACTTAGATTATTTGTGTAAATTAATAACTATGCATTGTGATTTTCACCTGAAAATTTCAGCAATACATATTTCAGGATTGGATGTAGGTGTACTACAATCAACATAATTTCCTAGATTACTTATACTTATAATATGTTTAGCAAGAAATAGGTTGCAGCGTACATGATTCCTATCAATCGTAACAGCAACAATTTTTTTACTATATAATGTAGCATGCATGTAGTGGCGGAGCTTGGACTCAAATTAAGGAGGGCCCAACATGAATTAAGCAATCTAGGGGGAGGGGCATTTAACTTGAAGCTTAATCACTAAAATATCTCACAGATCACTACTAATCCTATGCAATTTGCACAAACCTTGGAGGAGGCCAAGGCTCACTTAGACCTCCACGAAGCTCCGCCACTGCATGTATGCGTCTATTTGACAAATTCGATCAGATAGTACATACGTACGTAATCACGCCCGTAAAATTTACGTATACATGTACACGCATGATCTGTGTTATGTGCAACCTGTGGGGTCAACAGGTCAATGACCCCACATGTTTTTTCATATTAGCACTGTTCATATAAAGTTGCCTTAAAATACACAAGATTCATGGATTTTAGATGAATTGACCCTCAGGGTTTTTATTCAGGGAGGCTCAATTTTCTAAGGAAATTAAATTACTCCAGATAACTAACCTTTCTAAGCATGCAGTCGTGCAAGGAATGAACTCTAGATTATTCACCCAAGTAAACGTATTTATACGTTCCAAGCATGCATTGATGCATGTATCGCTCATGCTACATTTGCAAACTAGGGAAAAAAGTTCCAATATATAACATGCTTCCAAGAATGAATAAATGTGATTTGAGATGTGTATATATAGTAGTTTTATCCAAATAACCGAAGTTATCGTGTACATATGGATCGATTATTAACCTGATCAATCAATTAATTTCAGATATTAAGCATGCATGCTTATATTTTTTTTTCTTGAAAAATATGAGCAAGGGTTTATATCCACTAGATCGAGAACAGTATTGCCGTCCAATTTAGTGTGGATATATATTAACTGAATCATATCTAATTTAATCGGAAATACTTAATCGATCAAACACTGGTATCGATCTAAACGTAATACCCATTTCATGTATTGGACCACACGCATGTTGCATTACAAAGTGCACTACTTTTTAGTTCCAATACATTCTTATTCAGAGAAAGAATAAGTTTGAAAATCTATGTGAATGCGCGCTATGTAAATACTACACATGTTCATAGAGTAACTTACAGTTATCACTCCAATTTTAATTAATTGTCTAATTGTGCTAATATGACATCCTACGTACGGAGTAATATGAAATCCGGAGAGCTCTCATATTAATTAGCATTGACTACATCTATTTGTGAGTAAATCCAGCATATTGATTATGCATCACAGATAAGTTAATTGCTTTTAATTGGTAGCTAAACTTTGAAACGATGGATGAACAAATCTAAAAAGGTCAAAATAATGCACTTGATATCTAGAAGCAAACACTGCTTCAAATATCAAAGAAAATAAAAGGAGCTCCAATTTACATCATTAGAATCACACTGCCTGTATATATAGCAAGAGAAACAAAAGCTAGTGGAATTTCGGGCATGCATATTGCATGAAGTTCATAACTAATGTACTGAGAATTAATGGTTGATATAACACAATAAGCTAGAGTGCACAATTTATTGTACTGAAAATTCTTAGTTTTGTCCCAACTTAATTATAGCAGATCTAATTAAACATTGTGCAGATGCACGTTGCTGGAACTTTTCTTAATTCGCCTCTTGATCTGCGATATCCACGAAAGGTACTACACACATGCATGCTTAATTAAACTGATATATCCAAACAAAGTTCAAGTTAGGAAACAAGGGGACCAAGTAAAGAGCATCTGCTCGAGGCAGTATCAGATTTGGGACCAACTGACATCAAGCAATTTTACAGAAATTTTTCAGGAAACAGTTCAATTAATTCCAGTAAGAATCAGGAATTTTCCCGTGAATCAATGAGGCCCTTAAGGATCAGGGAACTGATCAACGAACTCCACTAAAACCAATTACTTTGTTTACTATCATATAAGGAGGAAACAAATTCAAAGTAGGGAGGGAGGAAAGAACACAATTAACTTTGCACAATGCTATAGAGTTAAGCAAATCAATCAGGAACCAAACACTACATGAATTAACCCGAGCTTGCTAGCTCAATTATCTAAGTACACACAATTGATAAACACACCAATATTTTAATTATTTCACCATAACAAAGAAGCAGTAGTACTAGTACTAGTACGTACTCTAATTAATCACCATGCACTTGGATCATCATATGTACTAACCTAGCTAATGGCGCCACTCCATGCATTCATCTCTCTAATGGAACAGTAACCATTGCCACTTCCATCTCTCTCGTTGCCATCTGCCATCATCGCCATTGCCGTCAGTACGGAGGGCGAGCGTGCGGCGCCCAGGGGAACCCGTCGCCGGCCCCGCCGAGCTGCCCGTTGCTCGGCGGCAGGTTGAACATCGGCAGCGCCAAGGACGGGTCGGCGATCCCGTGCCCGCCGGCCATAAGCGGCTCGGCGCCGCCGGGCATGGGCGGGCCTGAGCCTTCGTCCTCGTCCTCCAGTGGGAGGCGCTCGTAGGTGGCGTTGGCGAACGTGGACGCGATCACCATGACCGGGCCTGCGGCGATGAGCGAGCCCACCACGCTGCCGCCGACGACCTGGCCCTGGCCGCCGGCCAGGTACACGGTGAGCCCCGTGGACCCCGGCGGCGCGGGCCCGGGGAGGAAGGTGCCGGTGAGGGAGAGGATCTCGAAGCGGCCGTGGAGGGCGACGACGGCGCCGGGGGCGGACGGCTGGCGCAGCGCGACGTTGGCGACTGTCCCCGCGCCGCTGAGCACGCAGACGCCGCGCTGGCGGCGGCGCGAGAACTGCGCGATGGCGTCGGCCACGTCGGCTCCGCCGGCCACCTCCATCACGTGGCTGCACAGCGCGTTGGGGCTGTCGCGCGTCACGAAGATGGGCGGCTTCGGCTTGTTCTTGGAGCCCGGCGGGCGGCCGCGGGGGCGCCGGTTAGGAGCCGCCACCACCGCGCCCTCGCGTGGCTCCCCGCCGCCGGATTCATTATTCTCGTCGGCGTGGTCAGCCGGCGCGCCTCCGGTCGGGCTGGGCTCAGGGTCTTTGACGGCTGCAGGTAACTCGGCCTTGGGTCCCGACGAGCCGGACGGCTGCTCCGGCACGCCGGGCTGGCCCAAGTGGCCGGTCCACCACCGGTTGGCCAGCTTGACGGCTCTATGGTTAGCACATGCAAGCAACAAGCACAAACACAGAGAGCCTGTAAGTAGAACATAAGAAAAATAGGAAGAAGAGTTTGTCTATGCCTTCTCAATGAGAAAAATAGATTTTTTTTTGTATGTATGTATACAAACATTTGAGGAGATCTAATTGTAAGATATGAGCATGTATTCAATTTGCATACCTTGATGGAGGAGTGTTACACTTGTGATATGGAGCTAGAGAAGCATTGGAGAGCTTAAGAAGAAGGGGGTGGCTTTCTCGGAACTGCGTAGAGAAGAGAGGAGGCAAGTGGGTATATAAGAAGGGAAGAGGAGAAAGAGTCGAAAGAGGTGGGAGAGAGACTTGGGGCCACTACAACTTCACCAATTTGATTAGGCACCTTCTTTATTCCAAGGAGCACTCTTCTGTTCTTACCCCATTACCCCATGCATGCTTCTCCCAGGGGTTATTTGGTTTATCTGTTGGCTAGCCATTGGTCCCCCAATTGCCATGTGAATTCAAATGGCAAGGTATATTTTATGAGAGTACATTGCATGTTAGCATTTTACTCTACAAAAGTACTCTTTTATCATAAGCTCCGACTGGTCTTTTCTTTAGAGAAGTTTTTTTTATTATACACTTGCACCGGTCCCCTATTGAGCTGGCGGTGCGCTGTTTGGTAGGCGTGAAAAATAAACGATAAAGTTCTCTCTCTTTAGTCGTGGCCGAGAATTGGGTACCCGCACATTATTAATATTTGTTAGAGGCGACGAGTAAGAATCTAATTGGTCGATCTGTACAGCAGTCTCACTCAAAATGACCATTTTACCCATGGTTCCTAGTTTTTTTTAATTAAGAGAGACATTTTAGCGTCTTACCACTCCACTACTTTAACTTATAGGTATGAAGTTGGTCTTGAAATAGGTTGATGGAGGATAAGGTTAGGTGGATATAGTTTTTTCTTACTGTGGATGTAAATTGGTAACCAGGATTGAGCTACATAGAAATGTGTGTCGAGTGGAAGATTTAGGGTTTTTGTGTGCGTGAGGAAGGCAGGTGGGGCGTACGGTGCATGTACTTTTCTCAAAACTCCGACATGCCAACTGAACAAAACCAGTCCTACCTTTCGTTTCTTAATTGATGCATGCTATCTTTCTCAGCACTTGCAGCCAACGAAAAAGTACTCATTCTCTTACTTTCCTAGTTCCCTGTCCATTAATTAAGTGCGGTGTTTTTCATATGAATAATTAAACATATGGACTGTCAAGTGTCTTTTGCAGTGTTAAGATCAAATTTTATAATAATACAGCAGAATATTTGTTTATCAGAAAAGGAATGAAATTGACCTCTAGAAAAAAAAAGAATAAGATCCAGTGCTATGTGCAGCACATATTGCTGTAATAGGTTAATGATGTGATGTATACTCATGTCTGGCCGTACTACGTACGAATATTGTTTCGCTTGTTTGTCACTTGCAAATTAGATTGCAATGGGTTGTCAGCTGACCACAATAAAGAACATACATGCATGCATGCATGCACGATCTCTTTCTGTCTAGCTCTTAATTAACTGCTTGTGATCTGTTAATTAATTAGGTAAAATTCGTACGGTTTAATTTTAATCGGATTATATTGTGGGATATTTGTATCCACTTTTGCCATTCTACAAATATGAAATATCTACAAGCTATGTCAATTCATGATCTTTTTTAAAGAAAATGGATATACGCACTACTACAGAAATCATTTGTACAGACGGTTCGGAACCCCCCATGCGGGACGGTTTTTCGAACCATCTGTACGAAAGAGTCTGTACAAATCAGGTTTGTATAAACGGGTTTTGAACCGTATGTACAAATCGATTAGCACAGACGGTTCTAAACTAGGTCCATTTTCATTGTTACCGTACCGGCTGTTAAAATTAGGTCCGCTTGCCTAGGACTGGATCTTGGTACCAATCCATAACGATCAAAGTCGAATCGTGAGCCTATTAATGAAGCAAATTTCAATGAAACAGCAATTGGTACCGTATAGAAGGGGCCATAAACTGGAGAGTCTTGACCAATTCGAAAGATAATTTGGTGTAGTTGAAATAACAGAATTGGAACTTGTTTGGTCAAGTAAGGGAAACTCAATCAAATTCCAAGTTTGGAACAATCGATTAGCATCCGTCTGTGATGTCGTGTTATAAAAAAAATATGACCCCCTCACGCCATGTGCCTAGTCTTCAGCCGCGTCTCATCCCGCCGTCCGCATCGTCCCATCCAACCATTGGAATTAAATCGCACAATATGCTTCCAGCGGGATTCGATCCTGCAACCTCGTGTTGTCCAAGCAAGGGGAGTTGCCAACTGAACTAGGCTGAGTATGCAATACAGACGGGACGGCTTTTCTCTTAACTAATCCCTACGACTAAGCGGGACGCTTCTAGTATAGACGGTTATAAATTTAGAACCATCTGTACAAATAGCACAGACGGTTCCAAGTTTAGAACCGACTGTACTGTTCGATTTGTACAGACGGCTCCAATTTGGACCCGTCTGTGCTATTTGTACAGACGGTTTTCAAATTGGAGCCATCTGTAATGTAGCTCCAACTGCTAGTTTTGGAGTCCAGATCCAACCCTAGTTTGAGAGGTTTTAATAAAACAGTTATAACTTTCGCATACGAAGTCCGTTTTGGGTCAACGACTACTCAAATCGAAGCTAACGACGAGGCGCATCCAAAAAAATACATGTGTATACACCTGTACCCGTCTTGACCCTCAAAATTTGGCTTCTAGGTGAGACTTTTTCGCTTCGGAAGTTTTTTCGTTACTTTTTTGATCTTGCGGAGGGCATATCTCCTCCACCCGGACTCCGATTTGGGTGATTCTTGTTTCCCTAGTTAGCTTGAGCCGAGGACTTGCTTTCCACCTTTATCCTAACTTCTACCGAGCACTTTTGTCGAGGTATCCTTTTTAAAATCTTCGATTTCGGGCCGGAATTTCCATTAGTCGTTTCGTCGACTTTCTCGGAATTGGCTCAAACTTTTTGGAGATGTAGAGTTTGGCCTCCTGCTCACAGCCGTGAAAACCGTTCGACAATCGGAGCTGTCAAACTCCCTCCCCGACACTGCCACTTTCCTGCCGCGGCAAAAAAATATGTAGTTTTTGCTGCCGCGGTAGCAGAGTATCAACCAGCCTTGCTTCATCTATTTGTACAGACGGTTCCAAACTTAGAACCATCTGTACTGTTTGATTTGTATAGACGGTTCCAAGTTTAGAACCGTTTGTACTGTTCGATTTGTACAGACGGTTCTAAGTTTAGAACCATATGTACTGTTTATAGATTTATACAGACGGTTACTTAGAACCGTCTGTACTATTCGATTTGTACAGACGGTTCCAAGTTTAGAACCATCTGTACTGTTTATAGATTTATACAGACGGTTCCATACTTAGAACCGTCTGTACTGTTCGATTTGTACAGACGGTTCCAAGTTTAGAACCGTCTGTACTGTTTACAGATTTGTACAGACGGTTCCGAACTTTGAACCGTCTGTACTGTTCGATTTGTGCATACGGTTCCAATTCGGACCATCTGTACTGTTTACAAATTTGTACAGACGGTTCCGAACTTAGAACCGTCTGTACTGTTCGATTTGTGCATACAGTTCCAATTTGGACCCGTCTGTGCGTCCCGCTTGTTGGGAATCGCTTGTACTCATTTTCTCAGACGGTTTTCTTTTGAAACCGTCTGTGATGCTATTTGTACAGACGGCTTCAAAAATCCATCTGTACAGGGGCGTCCCGTTAAATGAAATCTGTAGTAGTGACGTACTTCAGAGAGTCAATTGTAGTTGTGATTTTAATTCTTTTTGCTCTTGATAAATTAGTAACAAAAATATCATTATGCCATCATGCATGAACCATCAAAAGAAATCACTCTACCATATGAACAAGGTTTTCTCTGGTGGATGCTTCCAAGTTTGAGACAAAGTAATCAACGACAGGCTGACATGCATGTTCATGGACACCATTTTTAAACATGTTTTATATGCATGAATAGTAAACAAGGCTTTCAACTAGTGTCATTTATTCCCAAATGGTTGCTCAAATGGCAATAAAAAGTGACATGGGATTTGTTCTCTATATATGTTCAGGCCTAGAGCTAACTGACTTTTCAATAATGGTTTCAGTAATCAGTATAGTTAAGCAAGATGAGTGTACTTCAGAGTTCAGGTAGACATGGGATTTAAGATTGTGTCGAAGGAATAATGAGATTTTCAAGCTACAAGTAGGGATTTCTTTAACTAATCAAGGCATCTTATAAGAAACATGTATGCTGGCTAGCTTTTGCTAGATCTCTGTGTATATCTCAAACCAAACGGATGATGGTGTCTTGCGACATGAAATATTTGTTTTGTTTATGCACCAGTATTAAGAAACTTTCCTGCCAGAAGATTCCCATTAGTAGCATCTTTCATTAGATTAATTAATCTATAATAACCCATTAGCCCCTTTATTTGGTAACCTTAACTAGATAAGCATGTACTAACATCCATTTCTATAACATGCTCTAACAATTTTCAATGTAAGTCGCAAGTCATTCTAGCAATACTTTCAAAAACATAAGCAAATATTTATATTCTGTTTAATTAGCAAAACTCACAACTAACATTGCAACTTAATGGCAAATATACTTGATTACATCTAGCGTGAAAGAATCTACAGGACCATGCCCAAGCAGCCTGAAATTAATTTAGAGATAATAAAAAAACCACACGCAGATGCCTAACTCTTGTGGTCCATGGCATCACAATACATATAGAAACACATTTGCAAAGTACATCAAAGGCACAAGATTAAAGATCCTGTCATGCTCATGTCCCCACTCCAATCTGAAAAAAAAGAGTTAACTGCAACCAGTTAAGTATATGAACCCCCTAAGCTTTTCTTAATAAAGCATAGCCCAATAATTAAACTAGTAGCACGTCTCCTGGAGATGGATAACCTAAGCTTTGTCAAACATTGATGGGGTGGTGTGCATGACATATCTAACACAGTCCAAACAAACCAATTAGGCACTAATTAGCTACACAGGGGGTACAGTAGATTATGGGTCGTTCACAAGAACAGAGCCATTTGTCTTTTTACATCTGTTTAGAGATACCTGAGGTGCAGAGATTTTCTGAAGCAGGAAGCATTGGATTATCATCACCCTCAATCCGATCCCTATCCTCTCCGGTAGCAAATACAAGTCTCCGTAAGAAACATTCTTAATTTATGTATCCAACTCTAAAACGACATGTATTATGGTACGGAGGAAGTATATATTGATCAGGTGTATCTAGAATTCTGAATTTTCCGCACAAATGGTATCACTAGATTCAATTATCACAAAATATACTTTCGTAAGTTACAATATGTATATTTATTTGATTTGTAGCGATAGTATTAAATTAGTGGTCCATCGACTAGGAGACCATGTCGATATCGACGGCTATGTTCAGAATACGAAAGGAATACAAGCCGTGTACTGTATAGTGGTGCTACATGTGATTAAGATTGGTTGGTGCAATTATCTAGGCTAATTACAGGTCTGATGCCTGTTCCCACACGATTAGGGAATCTTCACCTCAATAATTGCACCCATTGATGATTGCGTTAGCTCTGAATCCTGCGATTAATCACTCGCTGACCAGAAGCCTTAACTTAAAGTATTACACCAATTGCTTACGATGCAGCTGCATTATTCTTTCGATCTGGATTTGTCCCTGACGCCGGCAACACGTGTCGACCTCACAACTACCCAAACAAGCTTCTCCCATACTGCAGTCTACAAGGGACCAAAACCCAAAAAGAAACTGAACAGGAGACATCCTATAGTAGTAAGCATTCCAAGTACTGCTTAACACACATATAACATGACTATGAAATAGACAATCGACAGAACAAAAGATGGAAAGGGTTGTACTCCATACACAGTGCAGAATTAGCAACACTCAGATCAACATACTTTGCTTTACGACTGCGAGATTGATATATACGACATCGTAGATAGATCGGCGCGACCATTTTCAGCATGTCTTGAGCAACCAGTCCACACATAGCTTGAGGATAGGATCCAACCCAAGGATCCTTCTACCTGGTCAGGTAATATACCAGCAGAAAAAGCGCGACGAATGATACTACAAGGGTTCCCATCCTCCTGCTTGATTTGGTCTCGAACACCTGTCATGCAGACGTGAATTGTCTCAGGAGAATGCAAGGAGAAGAAACACAGCAAATTGTTACTTCCGTCACATACCGTCTTGAATTTGTCCACTGTTCCAGAGAGAAAACCCCTTGATGTATCCATGTCATTCCCCTGAATAAGGCATGATAGTAAGATAGCAGAATAGTAGATTCATGTCTTCGAGGGAAGAAAAGGTTAACAAGATAAAATACCATCCTGTCCAGCATACGGTTATGAGTCTCCACCTCTTCATTGATATCACCTGACAACTACATGCCGGTAAACAACTTCAGTAATCATCAATATATAATTGTTTGGAGACCCCTCCAAAATGATAAACAAGGTAAACAATTCCACAGCTAAAACAGTTAGAACAGGCACAACACCATGACTGGAGGGGCTGCAAGCAGCCAGCAGTGAGACTAGATAGCAAAATTCAGACTGAGAAGGCCAACAGTTAGACAAGAAACATCTCATGTTCTGGGTCCAAATATTCCTCGAACATCTTATTTGCGTTTACTTCCAGTACCTTCCAAGCTCATCGAAACACTAAAGGGTCATTTCAACAGCTCATTTATTCACTTGTACTGAAACCATTAGAGCCAAATGTATCCCCACACTCGTAAGGAGTTGATCCAATCCAAATGGCATCAGTGCATCAGTCCAATCAAATAGCATATCACAATTCACAAGGCCCATTAGATTAGTCAGATTCCTCCTCAGCTAGCAAATTCAGGGGAAAATTCATGCCCAAAACCTGTGCTAAATTACTCACAGACATTTCAAATTAAATGGTCCAGGGAAACACATGGTTAACATAGATCTCATGTCTAGATTAGTACTTTGAATAAAGTTGCAGTCCCTAAAGGTGTTCTTTTTTAGAAAACATACAAGTACAGACTACCTTCTTATGATCTTATCTATGCGACAAAGCTTAAAGATGAACACATGTAATCAACATATGCAAATACACTAATTCTTTACATAAACAAATAAATGAACATAGAACATTCAGAAATTCAATCGTTATGTGGCACTTACCCGCTTGAGAATGCTGACTCGATCTTGCAATCCATCAATAGCTCGCTCATTCTCATGCTCATCTATCTCATGTGAAGAATAGGCAGATGCTCGGATTCCACCTTCTTCAATGCCATCAAAGAGAGAAGCTCTGGTGCTTCGATAGTTGCTAAAAGTGCAGTAATAGCCATATAAGTTTCCATGCAGAATTTGACAAGTGTATAAAAAACATAATATGCAAAAGAAAACACAGAAAATGCACATGCAAACTAAAGTACCTCACATATGTAGGGCTCATGTTTATATATTTCCAAGTTTACAAATCAATAATTATGAATAACTCATCATCTACAACATATGTATCGAAGGGATGGAGAAGGAAAGGGAGCATTTTGTATCAAGTAAAGAAAACTAAGCATACTCTGTATGTTTAAACAATCTGCTATCCTAACAGGGGCAGAGCACGCATTAGACTGTTACTACTTATTATCTCGAAATTTGATAGTGGACAACTCAGCTCTACAAATATTTATATCACAATGAGCTACTCACTCCTAGTTACAAAGTATATCTACAGAGATGTTGCACTACAACTTGCAAACTGGAAACCAGGGATAGAATGCGGAACATGACATGAGAGGAGAAGAACTTCTATAAACACTTGGGATTGACATAACTAGTTTGTATTAGCAGAGTTGTTACTTATTAGGGCATCCGCAATGTATAGTGCCCACCCAAGCACTAAGTGTGCCACGTCAGACAGGGCGCTGAGTTTACGTCGCCTTACTTCCCCCCGCAATGTTTGCCACCTAGTTCACTCCTTACAACTAAATAAAATATCAGTCCACCCTAATTTCTCCCCAACCCCTCCCATGTCTCCACCCTAATTTCTCTCCCACCACACCCATGTCCGTTCGGCATTCGATCATTCCCTCCTTCATGCATCTGAGATGTGGGCCTCCTTGGTATCCACTTTGGGCCAACATTGCAGATGCCCTAGCAGTTGGCCACAGATCATTCCTAATAGTTACTGGACACCTTTGACCAAGTGAGTAAGAACCTCTATACCATAGAAACTTCAAAATATTGCTTTTTGTTGTACACTACGTCTGCAAAACCTAATGTCAACATTAAATGGAACTAAGCTATCCCATTCCACAGATCTTTATAGCCCCTTTCTGTTTCTTGGGTTCTTGTAAATATCCAGTGTTTGACAGACTAAGATGGAGAGCTTGAGAGAGGCAAGAACAGTACATTCTTGTGATCATGCCATCACAAGGTAGTCAGACTGAGAGTCTACCATATCTTTTGCTCTCCTTATATATATTCATTTCTACAAGGAGATATCATTTGAATTTGCTTCTTTTTCTAACAGGACTAACAGCATGTACACAATACAACAATTCCACCACTTAGGCCATAAGTTTCATGTTACTATAGCCCACAAGTATCATTCACTCCGTAGGCAGAATGGAGAGATGCAATAATATTAGAATAATAGTTCCCAAGAGTCCAGTTTCTTAGTTCATTGATCAGATGTGAGATGAGAGAGCAAGACAATAGCCATGCGAGCATGTCTGCTAATCCTAAATGCATCTTTCTTCAGCTAGATAAATAAACAGTGAGATGATGATGATGAGAGGAGTAGGAATATTATTGCAAATTTTGTGGAACTAAAAAATCGACGTGCAAGATTTCAATAATCTTCTCACAAAAAAATGTTTTCATCAAATATTCAGCGGAAGCCTCGTCCGCAAAGCTAATTTCAGCGTGTATATCTTCAAATTCAAACAAATATCTAAAAACAAGAACCTAACCTGGCCAGTAGAACACACACATATGGTTTCAGTGATTCAACATAGGTCATTGACTACGGATGCCTTTTACAGTCCAACAAATGCAGGCATAACCAGAGTACTGCACTGCCAGCAGTAACTAGTCACTCAAAATGAGTATCACAAGCAACCCCATGGAATTGACTATCGCGTGCTGCCCAGCGATCTAACCAATTTACCAAAAATCCAAACCCTTAACTCTAACGCAAGGCTCGACTCCAACACTGCGCTACCAAATCACCTTAATCCTAACAAACAGTATGTATGATTGTACCAATTGCACTAAACGCATGCGAATTATATCTAGCAGCACCGCATTACGACGATACGAACACAAGTGATCAGGCAGAAACGGCCTCTCCTGAACCCTAACAACCAGCACCCAAATCCAAAATCTCAATACATGGAGCAGGCAGTGCACAGAAGCTTACCCCCTCGCGTTCATGGCGCTCGTCGTCGTCGCTCGAATCTACGGCCCCTGCAAGAGCCAAACACCACCCGATCAGAACCAACCAAGCAAGCCGCCGGCCACAAGGACGTCAAAAACACGGAAATAATCTCCCAAAAGAACAGAACAGATGAATCAATCGGCAGATCTGAGATGGAATCCAAGCGAGTTCACCTCTCGATTTCGCGCCGGATCCGCGCGGGATTCGTGGTTGTTCGCTCCGCGTTGGCGTGGGATTTCGTCTCGGCGTCGCGAGGAAGGGAGGAGGGAGTACCGCTCCGGCGACGGGAGATTACAAGTATCCCGTAACTGCCACGTGGGCCCAGTCCTGGGTGGGGCCCACTGGCAGTGAGATCCTGTCGCTGTCGTTTGGTCCGTGTAGGTGGCAGCTTCTGGAGGAGGGGGGGGGTGACGTGGTTCGCTCCGATCGGACGGCTGGTATTGCGCGGGAATCGTGACGTGGCGTTGAGTTTACACGCATGGGTTCTTTCCTTCTCTCACAGCCGCCGCCGCCGCCGCTGGGTACCTGAGCTGAGCAGCATGAGCGCCTCGCCGTCCGAGTCCACGGAGTCGCCTGCGGCAGCGATGGGATCAGCTTCTCGCGGGTTCCAGTCGTCCCCGGAGATGGAGAGGTTCCTCTGCGAGCGGCTGCTGGACCCGGCGCAGCCCATCGCCGAGCGGTTCCGCGCGCTCTTCTCCCTCCGCAACCTCCGCGGCGACGCCCCACGCTGCGCCCTCCTCCAAGGTCTCACCTCATCGATTCACCTTTCACCCCTATTCATCTTATGATGGTAGTCTCCTCCTGCGAGTAGTGACTGCAGTGAAGTAGAAGTCTTTAGTAGCTGGGTGCTTAGTTGTTAGCTTCTATCCCCTTACTGAATACAGATCCCATGAGTCACTACTAGTTGATTCTGCTCTAATATAGGTCGTCTTGGATCATCTTCCATGAAATCTGGCAGTTTAGTTGACTAGTTTTGCCAGCTTTCACCTTTCCATTTAGTTTATGATTTATGAAGATATTTTGGTACTTGTTTTTGGTTGGCCTAATTAGTAGGTTTGAACTAAGGAGGTTCTGCGTGTTAATTTCCTGCTGATACAGTGATTGGGGAGGGTGTATGGTGTTCTATCTGTAGGTTACTTATGTATTGCCATGTATACATGATGATTTGCTCAAAGTTCTAATGTCTACCACCTTTTTTTCTGGGTTTCTCTCTAGATGATAATGCATTACCATTTCCTTGTTCGTTGTGCTTAATTGTTAGATTTTGTGTGTGTTTTACTTCAGGTCTGCTATTAGTAGCAGCTGTTACTGACAAAGCTCCTAGCTCTAGTTGTCTATCGATGTTTTGTTAATCTATTACTGAAAAATCTATACTAGAAAGAAAGGGCTTAAAAATATCTGACGTATTTTCTGTAATGCTCAGCTGCAAGGGATTCTTCTAACTTGCTTGCCCATGAGGCTGCATTTGCACTTGGACAAATGCAGGATGCTGAGGCTATCCCTGCATTAGAGGCAGTTCTCAAAGATCTTTCGCTGCATCCAATTGTCCGCCATGAGGTAGTTACTATCGCAGAAGTTAATATTATCTGCTGTTTCTAGTGCTTTCCTATCCATTTGAGAAGCTGTATATGTTTATTGATCAGGCTGCTGAAGCCCTCGGAGCTATTGGCCTGGAGAAGAGCATTTCCCTGTTGAAAGAGAGTTTAGCAGCTGATCCTGCCGTTGAGGTGCAAGAAACATGCGACTTGGCTCTTAGACGGATAAAAGAGCAGAAGAATGCTAGTGGCGCTGAAAGCACAACAATTTCGCCTTATCTATCAGTTGATCCAGCACTGCCTGCCAAGCAAGGACTTTCTGTAGAACAACTAAGGTATGTCTTTCAAGACAGTCATACATGTGTTCACTGTCTTCGATATGCATCGCCTTGATGTTACTAGTGTGGTGGATATTTTCCAGGGAGCTTCTCCTCAACGAGCAAGAAAACATGTATGAACGTTATGCTGCTCTTTTTGCGCTTAGGAATGATGGCGGAGATGATGCTGTTTCTGCTATTGTTGAAGCTCTAGGTGTCAAAAGTGCTCTTCTACGCCATGAGGTTTGCTTGAACCTGAACTAATTTCTGTTTGCATATTTTCCCACAAGCATAAGTTATGCAAGATGGAAGGTCTTCTTTTAAATTAATAAAGTCGCCTGTCTTGCTAAAGAAAGAACATGAGTAAAGCAAAACTATCTAGTTGCACCTTCTCAATTTTCTAGTAACTAGGATCATCAAAAAATTGTTTTCTGTAATAAGCTGTCAATTTAATAATGGAAATTGGGGATGTTGGCTCACTTTGTTCTATTCTTTAAGATAACCATTTCATGTTTTTGTTATTATTTCGGTACATATTGTTTTCTACAACATAATCATTTTTTCTTCCACTGTTCTGCAGGTTGCTTATGTGTTAGGCCAGCTGCAAAACAAAGCTGCTTCAGATGCACTATCATCTGTCCTAAAGAATGTCAACGAGCACCCAATGGTCAGGCATGAAGCTGCTGAGGCCCTTGGTTCAATTGCAGGTAACTTAATACCACAGGGACTTGTCAGAATGCTGTTTACTATCTCCAGTCCATACACATCTGTTTCAGAGTTCCCTGAAATTATATTCATGCTGTTGCTGTAGATCAAGAAAGCATTGCACTTCTGGAGGAATTTGTGAAGGACCCCGAGCCCATTGTTTCCCAGAGCTGTGAAGTAGCTCTCAGCATGCTTGAGTACGAGAGATCAGGGAAGTCATTCGAGGTAACACACCTAGCCTTGATCAACACAAAGAACTGTTCTGAATATCGTTTACTTTCACATAAGTATTAACCTTTGTAATTTTTCGATGCAGTTCCTGTTTTTAACTGTTCTGAATATCGTTTACTTTCACATAAGTATTAACCTTTGTAATTTTTCGATGTAGTTCCTGTTTTTACAGACTCCTCAGGTGCAGCAGGAATCCTGAGCCCAGCTAAGGATTGGCAACATCTACCGCCAAACTGACCAAATATTCTTCCATCCATTTTGTAAGAATTTACTGGTACATTGCTGGCACATAATGCTGCCATTTTATTGAGACATCCCAGGCCAGCACACAGAATTCAGAATCTACTTATAGTGATGAGTGTTCGGTTCCATTTGCAATGAAATGGAAGTGTATGAACTGATGAAACCTGAAATGCTAAAGAAGTGAAAATACTTGCTGAACCATAACCAGTGTTATGGTGATCCCTGTTTAAATTCGTGATGATTGTACTAAACATGCTCTCTCCTCACAATTCTGATTGTCGTGACAACCTGTTAATTCAGTGCCTCTCTGAATCAACAAGAGAAAAACTTTGTTAGAAATTCGCCATTTCCTGATCGGTATCAGGACTGGGAAGAATGGTTGGGCTAACAAACAACCATCAGGTTTGTACTTTAGATACCCCTACAACCATCAAAGATCGTTAAAGTGGCTAATTTATGTTCTTATCCATTGTAACGTAGCATGTTCTGATTATTGCTGCACCTGTTACAATTATTAGTAACGAGATGGCCTTCACCTTGTACAAGAAAGTTAGAGCAACCAAATGATAACAAGGCGAGAACTGGAGACCGATCCATTGTAGAAAGGCTCAAAATTTGTTTTCTTGTGGACTTCCCTACGCAAATCTGTCCATGACAGTTTTTAATTCTGTTTTCAAAGCGAAACAAAGCAGAAGCTGACCAGAGCAATAGGCAATATCCATGTCTTTCGGCGACCTCTTGGAAGGCCAGCCACTCAGGGTGGACATGAAAACACCTAAACCGAATAAACCGAAATATCCTTTAATTTGGTGAACCGAATTTGTCTCAGTTAGCGTTTATAGTAAACCGAATCTACTTGGGTGAAATAGGTTTTAGATCTTGGTTAACCAAATCAACGATTAAATCAAATTATTCTGTATGTGGTTCAACTCCAATAAATTATCTCTTTCTATGTCGTTGACTAGCTCTCCCTTATAGTACGTTGTTCTATACTCAATGTGATTATTGGATCGCTAAAAGAACTAGAAAAGTTACTTAACCTACTTAATTACATGTCAGTCTCTTTTTCAATTTGTTTAGACGTAGCCAACGCATGTTCCAACTCATCTTAGGGACTAGATACCTTATCAACACCTTGATGCACACAATAGTCTCTTAATCTTTTTATTATTAATCATCAAAACTCATTTAGGGCTAATATGCACTTCTAGCAACATTCTCAACATGTCATTCGGAGGGTGGACACTGTCTGTTGACGTCGCCTCCTCAATGTAGAAGTTGCAGAGCCTTAGTATTATCGGTTGCAGCCTCGTCGATGGCATACCGGAGTTCCTGGGCTCGATGAACAACCTCTAGGTGATCGAGCTCTCCTTCATTACCTCTCTAGCCTAATCCCGATCATCTTCAACGGCTCCACCATAAAGATGCTCAGATCAACAACAACCATAAGCTCTTCGACATGATCGATGTGATCACCACCATGGCCAACCTCCGAGAAGCTTGGCTTGTCGACAACCGGTTCTCTGGACCTACCACGGACAACATTGGCATGTGCAAACACCTACCGCCTCTGGCTCAATTAGATCTATGGTGGTGAGGAGCGTTTGGTGATGGATGGGGAGGTATATGGGGGAGATTGTATAGGCCAGGCGGATGTCTCAGATAAATCACTTGTGATGGACGGTTGTCTATTAGTCCTAGCCAACGCTACGATCAGACTACGGATGGAAAGAGAAATATAATTATGCCAGTGCTACAAATCGGCATGCTGATTTTAGCATTCCATCGGCACACGTCATAGCCATCGGATTTGATGGTAGGATTAGCAATAAACATGATTAGCTAAATTTACGAGAAATAATTTTAGTGACTATAGGAAATAACTATAATAACCATATGAAACATGGCAACTGTTTACATGCAATATGTATTATGGGCTTCTTTGTTATGGCAACACGAAAATATTTCTATAGTGAGATGGAAACAATTTACTAAACCTTGCACAATAAAATTTTTAAACCAATACAATAATAGAATGTATACAACACAATCCCGGATTTTTGGAACTCTTATTATTCAAATCGCTAAATTTTCAGCATCGTGGTCTTCTTCTATTATGGCAACACGAAAACTCTTTCATAGTGAGACGAAATATTTTACTAAACCTTGCACAATAAAAATTTCAAACCAATATAACAATGAAATGTATACAACACAATCCTGGATTTTTGGAAACTTATGATTCAAATCGCTAAATTTCCGGCATCGTGGGCTCCTTCTGTTATAGCAATGTGGAAACATTTGTGTAGTTGGAGGGAAACATTTTACTCAAAGTTACACAACAAAATTTGTCAAACCACCACAACAACTAATGTTTGTTCATTCGGGCTAATTTATTTATGTTTCATTCATCCGGTTATTTTATTTCTTATACAACAATAATTTGTTTCATATAAAACAATAATTCATTTCCATCAATTTGTAGCATGGATGGCAGCGGTAGAAGACACATCCATGGGCGGCAGCAACTCCCGTGGTGGACGTCGTGGGTGGAAGCAGCGAGGACTTGGGGAGCTTGACCTCGGCGACGTTCTCCTGGTGGAAGCGGACGCGGAGGGAGACGGCGAGGGTGGCTGGTGTGGCGTACCCGGTTTTTAAAGCCGGATAACTCCATGTGATTATCGTACTAGTCCCCATGATCAGTGGCTAGTACACACATGCACTTGATAATATAGTCATACATTACCGAATATTATATAGATATAGAGCCATTATGGTCTCAGTTACACATAAAGCCGATTGGCTGAATAAAAGTCTACAACGGAAAGTAAACATGCAGATAAGCCCATCAATATGCCTCTCCCACAGGCAACTGACTAGGGTAACGCCCTAATTTTTGAAATCACTGTCGTCTGCGTCAGAGTACTCTTTTTCTTCTTCACCTGGCTATATCAACAAGCCAGGTGAGTTCATTGAATGTACTCGCAAGCTCTTCCTCGCAGGATTTGATAGCAGCTATATTTCATGCAATGGAGTTCAAGAAGGAAACTCTATCCTATGTTGCAGGTTGTGCGGAAAGTAAGTTTTCAGTTGAACAATAGAATAATAGATTTCAAAAGCAGTTTAAGAATCAGTATTAACTTGTCTGATCATAATCTCACATGTGGCGGCACCTGCCACCCTTTTTATTTTAAGACCGATAGCTCCATCTATCGCTTTTCTATTCTTTCCCGGGGTCCCGTCCGTAGTACCTTTGTATTACGGCACGATCCATTTTAAGCAATTCCTGGCTACCAGACTGTAGCGTTAATTGCCCCCTGTGGACACGTCATGCCCACGTCCTTAATTCCATTGCCCAGAGTTTGCAAACAAAACATAGTCTAACCAGTGTGTGGCTTTGCCAGATCATGTCCATAACCGAGGACGCTGCTATTCGAATAGATTTTGACACTCTGCAGAGGTTATACGGCTTTACCCACAAGATGTAAGTCACCCTGGGTATACTTTACAACGTATACTGACAGGGGTTTTACAACGAGACATTTCGCCCGTTTCCATACTAGAACTGGGCCCGCTAGATGTTTTACCCAACTTTACTTTTGTCTCGTGGACTCAAAAATGGGACTATTCTCAATCTTTGTATCGGACAACTCCCTATGCCATGCGGTGGAGGCCCTCTAGGACTTTAACCGTCTAGTCACATACTCCCTACTGCCCACGGGTCCAACTCTAGTATTTGACGAGATACTAAGCCAAGTCCTTCCCATAAAGGACATGTAGACGTATGAGGGTGGATCTGGTTTAGCGGCACTTAGGCTCGGTCCTTGGTTGATTCGAGAGGGACTCCATATTCCATCTTTCATCCGTGTCACACATGCTACACCATTTCTCGTACTCCTCTTACCCTTCCCACCCGAATCATAAACATCTCCATTTTGCTTTTGTTTCGATAAACATTTTCAACATCCACCTTGGATGACACGTGTCACCCCAGGGGTTTTATCCAATTCCCAGAAACAATGTTCCATCATTCGCAGAAAAATTTTAAATTTATACTATAGCAGGTCTAAGCTTTGCCTACGGCCTGTATATCTAGTATGTCACCGGAACTACTATGTCCGATGACTTAATGCTAGGGTTACGAGGGCACATGATAACGGATCCTAGACCATGCAACTATAAGGAATATCTATCCTTATCTCAACATAGCATTGATACAACATAGCATGCAAGTTAGCAAATAAAATATCACGTATAGGTTTCAACATGTTCAAGTGAGGAAAGCTTGCCTGGCAGCTCTTGAACTTGCTCCTGGCTCAGGGATGTCTCCGGCTCCTCTTGACGAGCGTACTTCACTCCGTCCACTATACATCGAAGGAAACATCGAATAAATAATCAGCAAAACGAAAGACCAGATGCCAAAAGAGACCAGTCAAGCAATGCATTCTGGTTCCATATTATTCTAAGGAATTTATCTTGTTTAAGTGTTGTTCAAATATATGCATATATATGCGAACGTTAGGGTTAGGGTTTCAAGTTTTATAGCCCCTGGTCTTTAAGTATTCTTGTTGCTCTTATTTAGGGTAGACCAGAAGTTAGGGAAGCTTTTACGAGTTCTCTATGGTCTAGCATATATACTTCAAGTATATAGCAAAAAGGAAATTAATCCTAACCACATACTTAACCTTTCTGTTTAAGCTTAAATGATTTAATGATTTGAAGATTTGACTAAACCAAACTTTGGAAATGTTTAAGTTGTTCAGAACAGGGTCTAGCCTAGAACAGACTATGCTTTCTTAAGGGCAGATTTGCGCCTTCTAAACATGGAGGCGGGTTCGGGCTGGGGCGCTGCTGTTGGAACGGACCGTGGGTCCCGCGGAGCATTTGGGGCCCATGCGCCAGCGCCTGAGGAGGTCACTTACCGGGTTGGTGCGCCTTGGGTGGTCTCCCTGCAGTGAGTGAGCTGACGGTTCGGACCAAGCAGAGGGACTCGGTGGTCACCGCCGGTGGGAAGGGAACTCCGAATAGAGCGACGGAATTGAGAAATCGCCAAGGGAAAATGGATCAACGGTGACTGGGGAAGTCTGTAGAGGTGATGGCTTGGCTCAAGCGGCTCTGGGCTATCCGAATTTGGTTAGGGGCCGTGGCGGCCGGAAATGGAAGAGAGGAAGAAATTGAGAGGTGGAGAAAGGTTGGGAGAAGGATGGTTGGGTGCTGGAGCTTGCTGACGGAGGTCGGAAGCTGTGGGTGAGGTAGAGGGAGCTCGGGTGACTCTTTTATAGACCGCGGTCGTCGAGGCCAGAGGGGCGGCCGCTGGGTGTTGTCTTGTCGGTCAACAAGCCGCCTCAGGCATGCTTCAGTGCCGCACAGCGCTATGGCGGGGCCGCAGCAGGGTGCATGGCTTGCCGGGACGGGTCCAAGGTGTCGGTGTCGACGGTTAAGGCGCCGCTACCGGCGTTCGACGCGCTGCTTGCGCTTGGCAGGGGGAACCCCAAGACGGCGAACTGGCTTTGGTTGGCGGGGCGATAGGCCGGTGGCAGCTTCATGGCGTGCTGTCTGGACGGATGGGTGGCACGCGGCGTGCGAGGGTAGGGCCCGCGGCGTCGGTGCCAATGAGCATTGCGCTGTCGTCGCTCCGCTTGCGAGCTGCGACGGCAGGAGGAGAAAAGGGTGGTGTTATGCCCAGGAATCATGCCAGAGGTGGCGTTGCACAGAGCGGCAGGCCAGGTGGTGCGGCAAGCGATGGCCGGCTTGCCGATGCCAGCGGCCGGCATGACCCAGTGCAAGTGGCTTAGCACCAACTACTCAGGAGAAATGGTCATGCCGCAAAGTACCAATGGCAAAACTTCAAAAGGATAGGACAAAAGAGCACCCTGTCGGAGGAAATTTCTAGAGGATTGAGTTAAGCTGGTAGATAGCATGCTACCAGAAAATTTGGGAACTTTTCTCTTATAGGGTTATTGTGATTTCATGTAAAGGAAGAATCTGATCAAAGGTGTTCGGTACAATTTGTTTTGGATTTTTGAATATAAGATGCGAATGTTTTTATATATTTGGGCATATTGAGCTAAGGAGAATATTGTAGAATTTACTCAGATTTTTCTGAAATTCATTTTGATGTGTTGTAGTTCAATGCTCTTTTCTGCCCTATGGCTAAGTATATTATTAATTTAATATTTTTGAATTGGGTTGGCCCATATTATTTCATATCTGATTTGGAAACCCTTTTAGAGTGTTTCCAGAATTTTTCTAGAATTTTAGGGTATTGAAGACACACGTGATCTTAGTGTTAGGGTTTCTTCGGAAAAAGGACTATTGGAAGAAAGGGGGTCGAAACTCGGAACTAGGGTTTCCGGAGGTGGGAGGGTGATAGGAGACCCCTTTCGGAAGGATGGTAGAAGTTCAATCGCATAGGTTGGAGCCGGAGTTTGGAATAGCGTCGGTAGAGGTGGTGCGTGTACGCATGTGCTCGTGTTAGGGTTTGCATAAGGACTGATCGCTGCCATTATCGCATGTCGGGTATTGTTGAGTGATTAGATTTATATTATCTACATGCAATGACATGAGTTTACAAGTTTCGAAAAAATCAGGATGTGACAGCTGGCGTCGAGAGTGCCGATGCAAGGCGTAGCTCGAGGGGCTCCTGCGGGAACGGCGGGGAGGAGGACGTGGAGGTAGGCGTGCTCGTCGGCAGGGTGGGAGGAGGACTGGCGCTCCTGGAGGCACGTTGGCATGGTCAATGTGGAGGACGGCGGTGATGTGGCGCCAATCGCGTGGACGGCGCGGAGGACGACGGGCGCAGCGTCGGTTGCGTGGGCAGCGTGAAGGACAGCAGAGGCGCCGATCGCATGGACGGTGTGGAGGACGACGGGCGTGGTGCTGGTCGCGTGGGCAGCGCGGAGGATGGTGGGGCCGTGGTGATAGGAAGAATGAAACCCTAACTATATTGAGAGATCTATATAGGAAGAATTTGATGATTAGATGAATAAATTGAGAATAAACAGTTGGATGGTATGCCGATGGAATTCCTCCCATCAGCATACCGAGTTTTCCATAATTATCTAACTTGGTATATGGCATTTATGAGGAACTTCATTAACACAAGGGTTGTATGCTCGGCGGCTATGACGGTCATGGCCGCCATCTTGTTGTTCTATAGCATATAAGGTTATACCCTCTTTTTTCATTGCGCATGTCATATATAGATCCTAAATTTTTGTTCTAATCTTATTTTCTATAAACATATCAATTGGTCATGATAATTCATCACTTTTAGGTCATATTAATTAAATATGTACACTATTAGAATGATAGCAGGCGTAGATAGGTTGATCTATATAACTTTTTAAATATAGAGTGTAATTTTTTAATCTCAATGACGCATGAGCATTGAAAACAGTTTTGTGTTCGTAGCTGTGGATACGTGAGATCAGATTTACGAATGCAAGGACGACGCGGGATGTGAAGCTTTATGCGAGAGATTGGTTGGCGACGGCTCGAGGAACTACTGCAATACCAGGGACGAGTGCTGCTGCCCACGCAGCACGGTGACGGAGACGTGCAGCCGTGCAGGCACACCCTGCAGCACCGCGAGCTGTTGGACTGCCAGGCCCGGTGCACCAGCATGTAGTACGATCCTCGTCGAGCCTACTGCAACTACGTGGGAAGATACACCGACTGCTGCTGCCCCCACAACGACATGATGCTGGCGAATGATCAGATGTGTAATGTAATTAATAAAATGTCGGTCAGGATATGCATCTGGCGTAGCATGTGCTAGCAGATGCGTGCATAGTTTCTTTTTGTTTTGTCTTGGAGAAGCACGTTACCGAATGCGGATGCTGCAAACGGACGCACCATGCACCGAACAACACTGCAGCAGACCTGGCACCCGGGCCCTATGACCCATCGGACAGAAATTTGATACCGTCGGCTTTTAAATACAAACACTTTTAAAAAATACAAATCAGTTAATTGCACCACGTAAAAAAGTACAGAAAATATTAGAAAATTTTGAGAAGATAAAAGGAGAGTAATAACAGTGTCCTCGGAGAGCAAAAAAATAAAAATAAAAAGGCTACTTCACCCTCCAAACTTTTAGGTACATCTACTTCGTACTCTCAACTACTAAACCGTTTAACTAGCCCCCCTAAACTATCTAAAACCATCTACTTAACTCTCTCTAGTGATTTTAGAAACGGTTTGTCTCACATGGCAAATGATGTGGCCGGTGACATCATACTTAGTCAGTAGAAAAGAATAAAAAAATATAACCCAATAGGTCCCGTGTGTCAGTTTTTTTTTAACCAACAAAGCATGCTTTTATTCAGTAGACAAAAGGCTTACATCAGTTGCTAATTGGATTCGAATTACATCAGGGGGTTCTTGCCGCCAAATAGCTGACTGACCATTAGACTGGGAAGCTAAGATATGCGCTACATGATTTGCCTCTCTGGGACTGTGTTCGAACTGAACCGAAGTGAACCCCCGGCAAAGGAATGAACATTCTTCATAAACAGCAGCAGCCGCTCCGATTGAATTACCACCATTCATCATCGTTTCCACCACCTCCATGCAGTCAGAGTTCACCACCAACCGATTACATCCTATCATCCCCGCCAACAGCAAGCCATCCCTCAGAGCAGCGCTTCAGCCATTGCAGCTGAATCAATATGGGCGATAGCACAACTACTAGCCGCAAGGAATGTCCCTCGTTCATCCCTCAGAACAGCACCAGTAGCTCCCCTCTCCTCCAAGTGATAAAAAGCAGCATCAACATTTAGCTTCACATAGTCCTCTGGCGGCTTCATCCACCCGCCCCGACTAATGCCAACTCTTTTCTTCTTCGCTCTAGAGAAGTTGATACATAAAGCCAGAATAGCTTGCGCTGAGTGAGCCGATGATAGGACTGCTTCAGCACGAACCGCTTTCCTTCGCTCCCACCAGATATACCAAGAGGCGACAGATACCAGCTCCTCCCATGCAGTCCCCGGGGGGACCAGCGCCGTCTCCGGCTGTTTAAACATCAAGGTGTCCAGCAAAGAAGCACCCTCAAGATTGCTCAAACGAGCAGCAGATATCGCCGGCCAAATCCCCAGGTACTCCCAGACTTCACGCGCGCGCGCGGACACAAGAACAGAGCATGATCAATGCTCTCACAATCGATAGAACAGAGAGGGCATTGACCGCTAGGGATCACATGCCTGTTCGCCAGAACACCTTTGCACAGGATTGCACCTTTGAGAGCACGCCACACAAAAATTTTAATCTTTTGCCAGCATCTGAATTGTCCAGAGTTTCTTCCATAAACTATACTACGCAGAGGGTCCATCCAGATTGCCTCCATATTTATCTTTCCATTCACCATAATAAGCCGACTTCACTGAAAATGTTCATGATCTTGTAAGCCCCAAGAAATGAAATCCTCCATCATGCCCACAGCCAACAGAATATTCAGAATACGCCTCGCATCAATGGGCCAGAAAATGTCGCGTACTAATTCTTCATCCCACGTTCTAGTCTCCCCATTAATGAGTTCACTCACCTTGGTCAGGACAATAGTTCCACGCCTTGTAACAACCTTTCTGAGGAGCTACCAGGAACCAGGGATCACTCCATATGTCAATGTTTGAACCATCACCAACCCTCCAGATATATCCTTTCTTAAAACACTTAACTCTTTCCCAAATGCTTCGCCACGTATACGAGCCACCTTTCTTGAGAGCAGCATTCAAGAGATCACCGGATGGAAAATACTTCGCCTTCAAAACTGTGGCACACAAGGACTCAGGCTCACACAAAAGACGCCAACATTGCTGTGCCAACAACGCACGATTAAAACACTGAATGTCTCTAAAAACCCATACCACCACAATTCTTCGGGATACACAACTTCCACCAAGCGAACCAATGCATATGCTTTTGCTGATCTTCATCTCCCCACCAGTACCGGGACATAGCAGCAGTAATCCCTTTACATACTCGCGTGGGTAGCCTGAACACTGACATTGCATACGCCGGAATCGCCTGAGCAACCGCTTTCAGCAACACCTCCTTCCCCCCAAAAGAGAGCTTCTTTTCCTTCCAACTAGAGAGAACGCCGTTAACTCTATCAACAATATGTTGGAAACAATCCGATCGATCAACCCCTACCAGAGTGGGCAGCCCCAGATATTTGTCTGTAATTGCTTCAGTCAGAATGTTCAGAACACTGCAAACTTCTGCTCTTATGTCCACAGGAGTACTCGGGCTGAAATAAATGCTTGATTTCGCTTCACTTACCAGCTGGCCAGAGGCTTGACAATAAGAATTGAGCGCCCCACGTAGACTGGAAGCATTACCCCTGTCTGCACGCATCAGAATAAGAGAGTCATCAGCAAATAATAAGTTCGACACTGAAGGAGCCGCTCTGCAAACTTTCACGCCAACCAAATTCCCACAGTTTTCTTCATGCTTGAGCACACTGGTCAATCCTTCCGCACATAACAGGAACAAGTAGGGGGATAATGGGTCCCCTTGCCGAAGCCCCCGAGATGGATAAAACATTTGGGATTCCTGCGAGTTTAACCGAACTTGGTATGTCACCAAAGAGACGCAAGACAAAATCATATCCACCCAATCCTGATGAAACCCCATCCGGAGAAGAGCACCTTGAAGGAAACACCACTCAACTCGGTCATAAGCTTTATGCATGTCCAACTTCACAGCGCAGATTCCATACTTCCCTTGCCTTTTCTTCTTAATGGTATGGTAACACTCATAAGCTACGAGCACATTATCAGTGATCAACCGCC
This sequence comes from Stipa capillata, assembly GCA_019208055.1. NCBI lineage: Eukaryota > Viridiplantae > Streptophyta > Magnoliopsida > Poales > Poaceae > Stipa > Stipa capillata. The sequence goes on from JAGXJF010004340.1 coordinate 1,244,328, forward strand.
CAGGAACGAAAGCACTTTGCGTGGGTGGTAACAAGATTTTCAGACGCGCAGCTAGGAGCTTAGAGATCACCTTATAAACCACATTACATAAAGAGATTGGTCGAAATTGACTCAACACCTCTGGAGCTACAACCTTCGGGATCATCACAATCATCGTGTTGTTCCATCCCGCTGGTATGGTCCTGGTATTCACCGCTTGCAAGACCTCGTGCACTAGATCATCTCCTAAAATGTTCCAGAACCGTTTATAGAAGACCGCATGAAGTCCGTCCGGCCCAGGAGCCTTCAAGTCACCAATATTGAACAGAGCCTTCCTTACCTCCTCCCTTGTGTAAAGCGCTAACAGCATGTCATTCATTTCTTGAGAAACTCTGGGAGCTATCTTGTTGATCACTTCAAAATCAGGCCCAGGAATCTTCGATCTAAACAGGTTCTTGAAATATCCAGCAGCCATATTGATCAACTGGGTCTCATCCTCCACCCAATCCCCTGCCTCGTTCTTCAATCTTTTCACAAAATTCTTCTTCTTACGCGCTGTAGCAAACCGGTGAAAAAACGCAGTGTTCTGGTCCCCCTGTCTCAGCCAATTCACTCTTCCTCTCTGGATCCAATACGTTTCCTCCTGGTCCAATAAGTTTCCAATACGCAGACGTAACTCTCTCTGTTTGGCAGCAGCTTCGTCTGTCAGTGGACCAGACAACACCCGGTTCAGTTCCTGTTGCAAAACCTGCAAATTTTGCCGAGGTCCTTTCAGCACCTGACGATCCCATTCATGCAGCGCAGCATGTACACTCGCTGTATTCTGCACAAAGGCACACGATCCCCCCTGTTTCGCTTCCGTCCAGGCCGCTATCACCACCTCTTCTACCTCTTGTTCACACAGCCATTTCGCCTCAAAACGGTTTTGTCCGTGGACAAGACTACGTTGAAGACCCACGTTGAGGTCAGTATTAATGAGTACTGGTCTGTGATCTGATTTTGAGAAATCTTCATGAAACACCTCCGAGAAAGGAAACATGAGATTCCATTTTCCATTACAAACACTACGGTCCAGACGTTCACGAATTCGACCTCTTCTCCACGTGAACATATCCCCCGAATAACCCATGTCATTTAAATCACACTCAGCAAGACAGTCTCGGAACATTTGCATGCAACGTTGAGGTCTTGCATTGCTGCCCTCCTTCTCACAACCGAAAAGAATCTCATTGAAATCACCCGCTACAAGCCACGGCAAATCAACATTAGCGTGCAAACTCCTGACATAGTCCCAGGTAAGATGCTTCCTCTCACCACTGGGCTCCCCATATATGCCGGTGAAGCGCCATCCCATCACATTACTCTCCTCAACCCGAATATCAATGTAGTTCGTATGTACCACCTGCGAGGAGACACAGATAGCATCCGTCCATAGCATCAGAAGCCCTCCGCTCCTGCCATCACTCTCAGAAATAGCCATGTGTACAAAACCGAGCCGCTGTTTCAAACTCTCTGCCTTAGCTCTCGCTAGATGCGTTTCAGACAGAAACAACACATCAGCTTTTGCACGCCCCTGGAGAACCAGGAGCGCTCTCACTGCTGCAGGCTTTCTGAGCCCTTGGCAGTTCCAACACATGATCTTCATTGCGCCCGGTCAGCTTCCACACCGGAAGCCGCCGATCTGTGCAAGGTTGATCTAACTGCTGCTGTACCACTGCTCCTCTTGGCCTTCTTCTTATTTTTTGACTTCTGAGGCGTATCCTCACTGGCGATCCCCTCCAGAACATCCGCACTCCCTTCTTCAAACTGATTCACCATCGCCACCACACCACGTGAGTTTCCCTCCCCAATTCCATCACATCCAGGTAAACTACTTTTCGGTGGTGATCCATACGCTACCGCCAGACGTTTCCCCAGCAAACTAGAGATCACTCCCGTGTCCTCCTCATTCTCACGCCATGCAGCCTCTGTACCATCATACCCCATGCCAACTCCATCTCCTGCTCCTTCTCCTCCTCCTCATCAAACCGGCTCTGGCTCCTGTTCTGCTCACAACCATCATCTCCCCTTCCCCCCCGGCCACGTTGAGAACCTGGGCCCTCTCTACTCCAATCCCCTTCAAAACCACGATCAGCCCCATTCCCACGGCCTCCCCCTCTGCCTCTTCGTGATGCCAGGATGAACGGACCCCACTCGAGTTTCGAGCTCTCATGCTCCCCGGTACCACATTCTTCATGCCAATGCCCCATCCTTCCACACGCATGACAAAAGGTCGGAAGTTTCTCATACTTAACTTGATAGAACTCCATCTTTCCCCCTTTCATGAAGCTCACAAATCTCGTCAATTTCTTATTCACATCAAGCTTCACCCGAACCCTAATGAACTCGCCAATGAAGCCACTAGGTAGTTTGATTTGCACTTCTTGGACCTCCCCAATACGTCGGGCCAGATTTGCTACAAAACCCTCATTCTTCAGGACCCCATCTGGCAACTTGTGGATTTGACTCCACGTTTCGATCCTATCCAGCCTGATCGACGTCGGGTTTGCAAAGCCGTCATATTCGACCATGATCAACGCGAAACCACGGAAGTCCCATGGTCCTTGGTGGAGAGCTTTATTCCAATCCGCTAAACAATTGAACTGCACAGAGAACAGATTGGTATCGATCCTCCTCCAGATTACCTCATGTGCCGGGTTCCATGCAGCCTTCATATCGGCGATCAGAGCACTCTGACTATAGCGCTTGCCTGTTAAGAGTCGTGCAAGAGCGAGCCACTTCGGCTGTTCCGTCGACTCCTCCACTTCCTCTTCCCAGATCAGATCATCCACTTCTTCGTCTTCCAGATGCAATCGTCCAAGTAGGGCACTCGGATCGTTCTTCTCCCACGCGCTCTCCCCAATGCGATCCGGAGGGATCGCCATCGCAAGGTGGTTACAGAGATACTCTCGGCGGCAGCCACCGGAGGACAACCGAAACCCTAGGTCTAAAACCCTAGGGGACAGGATTCAAAATGAGACAGTACGTCCCGTGTGTCAGTTTTTTCAACGGCAAGTCTATTTGGTTCTTTTTGTTTTTGTTATTTTCAGTTTGCTCCTCTTCATCCTTCCTATCTCCTTTGTCCTCTAAGGGCCTACGCCGCCGCGGCCCGCCCATCGCTGGCAACACTCCCATCTACTGTCGCTGGCCACCCACCACTGGCACCCCTCCCATCTGCCACCGCATCCTCCACTCACACCGCTCGTCCCCATCTCCGTCCCTCTTCTATGGCCGTAGGAGCTCTCCTCCTTCACTCAAACACCAAGTGAACCTCTTGCTAGCCAGCCTCCACTTCCTCTCAAATCTCAATTTCTACTTCTCCATCCTCGGCCATGCTTCTATATATATTGCTATATTTCTCTCTCCATCTGGCTATTTGTGGTTGTTTCTGGTCCCCTGAACCCATGGGTCTTCTACCCACATCTAAAATGCGACGGCTATGCTCCCGCCATTGAGGGGAGTGTGAGTGGCACAAGATTAACGGCGGGCAACATCTCACGATGAGAGATTGGTGCTGATGGCTTGGCAGGCCAAGTGCGGGGGTTAGAATTTAGTAATTGATCATACATGGGCTCTAGAGGGGGCACGATACACTGGATGGCCCACCCTAGGAGGCCTGATCTTATAGCAGTTTTGAGTATTTGAGGGGTTAATTAGACAGTTCATAGTTTCAGGGATGAAGTAGACAGAACCGCGTAGTTCAGGGGGTTAGAAGGATATTTTCCAAATTAAAAATATATCCATCATACAAAGGCCGGTGGCCTCGCGTCCGGCCCAAATGTTGTGCTGTCGTGGTATGGGCTTTATTTGTTACCGCTGAGCTGAGGAGAAAGCATCCATCCATGGCGTCCGACGACCTCTTCGAAGGCTTGCCTCCGCCAGCCACCGCCGCGCCGGCCTCCGGCGGAGATCGCGCGGCCTCCCCCTCGCCGCCTCCTCCGCCGGTGCCGCAGCCGAGGCCGTCCGCGCTGAAGAGCGCCCTCAAGCGGGACAAGCCCTCCTCCTCCTCCTCACCCGCCGCCACCGCCACAGCGGATGTCGCAGACGAAGGCCGTGGTGAGCTCCCTACTCCTCCGCTTCGTATCATTTCCTTTCGGTTGCTTGCTACTTCTTGGAAGCTGGAACCCCTGCTCCTGCTCGTGTAGTCGGACTGGTCCATCAGGTTGTGTTGGTGTAGAGTTTTGCCCGAGTTTTTGCTGGTTCTGTGCCACCTAGGATGCTAGGTGCATTCGAGCGGAACGGGGCTAGAGTGTGGTGGCATTATCACAGAATTTGGTGTGGAGATCCGAGATGCAGCTTTTGTTAATAGCAGGGGATTTATAGGTCGAGATTAGGGTTTCATGTTTCCTATGTCCCAGAATTAGCTCAATGAGAGCAAAAAATTTGCGTTTCAGCTGTTATGGTGTCGATTGAGTCTCTTCAGATTAGTGACTGCACCAGCTACAACAGCTTAGTTGATCAAATTACTTGGAATCGTTGTGGAAGTAGACAAAAAACAGATGCAACTGTTAACCCTAGGGATTATGGAAAACTCAGATGGTTATACTTCCTCTTAGTTTTTGCAGGATAATGTCCTCCTATTTGTATGTTATAGCTTTAACTGTAGAGGCAAACTTGAAATGCAAAAGAAGCTGGCTCTAAAAGATGCTAAATTAGTTCAGTCATAACGAAGATAGGGACCTGAACCTGGCGTGGTGGCAATGTGCAGTGACCTACCTAATTTAGTTTAGTGACTCAGAAGTGCAAATTAAGAGAATGGCGACTACGGACCTATTTGACACACTTGAACAAGTTTAGTGACCCTGAGTGTAATTTACTCTCTTTTTAAAGCTTGATTCAGCCTTTTAGCTTACTGCCAGGATTTGCCACCGCCTTGAAGTAACTCAGTTGGGAATATAGTGGATCCTTGGGAATATAGTGGATCCTGGTAAAGTTATTGCCATCTACCAAGCATGAACTTTGTTCACTGGAGCAAAGTTTTCACGGCGTCGCCAAGTTGTCCTGCCGGCTGGAGGGAGACGCCGGGAGCCGTCACCCAGACTTTTGTAGTCTGGCGAACGAAATGGCGGCGAGGGGGTCAGGGACTGGCAAGTCTGGCGAGTCTCGAGGATGGTGCCTGGGGCTTGGAAATGGCGATCCCGCTGCCTCCCTGCACTCCGGCGAGCATCCTGCCGCCTCGCGCCGTCGCCTCCCTTCCCGATCTACTCTGCTTGCTACTTGCTGTTGTCGTGAAGAAGAGGGAGAAGGGAGGGGCTGTGAGAGAGAAGGTACGAGTTGTGTGCCACTTGCTGCAGTCGTGAGGAAGACGGAGAGCTTGTGGAGGCTCAGGAGAGAGATGAGGAGAAGGTGGGAGATGAGGAGATGAGGGGTGGCGACTGTTGTGGAGATTAGGGCATGGGAGAGGGGAGTAGATGGTTTATATGGGCTTCTGGGCTGTGGAGTAGTAGTGGGCTGAGTGAGTAGAGCCCAATATCTCGTCTATTTTTCTCTGATACATGTGTTCTAAATGCTAATTTGGTTAATTTGTTTCATCGCCTAACTATCGCCATGGCGACATGTTGTCCTGGTGCCCCTGGGTCGCCTCGACTCACCTCAGCACCGTGAAAATTTTGCACTGGAATTTTCTGCATGTTGTTTGCAAGTGTTTAGTGAAGATCCATTCTTCATTAGGTTATTTAGTGCTGGATGTATTCGTGGAATCTGATGACATTGCTGAACAGTGACCACTATGGCTGGCAACCCTGCATTAGGTTGCTGCTACTCTTAACCTCAAAAGGTGAAACTATAGGAGACTCGTCCATCTTTACATCAAGTTCTATCAGCAGTGCTAGCACTGAATATCTAGCTCTGTGCTTATGGCAAAAGATATATGGGTGAAACAACAAAACTATGTCTCCATTTGCCAGCGTATTTTTCACATGCTTTCCTGATAATCTACACAAAACCTTTCTATTATGTTCTATTCTCACCAAATGCTGCTAACAATAACAGAGTTCTTTTACTTGCCACATTGACGTGTTCTAAGATTCATATTTTCTTGCAGTTCCTGAGAAGCGTCTTCGGTTCAGAACTACTGTTGATGCATCAGAAATGCAAATCATTGAAGCTATGCAGAAGATAACTTCACATATAGGGAATCCTTCAAAATTCAGCAAGGCATCAAAACTAGCTCTGCAGCTTATTGAGTCTGGAAGTGTCAAGCCAGGGACAATTGGTCACTTCTTTGCTATATTAGAGGCTGCAATGTCTTCGACAGGAGCTTGTAATGAGCCTTCTGTACGTGCAGATTACCAGGCATTGTTTAATGCTGCTCAGGGTGTAACAGAGGTGAAGTTTCTTCTGTTTTTGAAACACAGTTGAGAAAGTATTAGCTTTCTTCCTTTCTGTGCAGTTCTGTTAAACCACTGTACCATGTTCTTACAACTTGTGGTTCATGTGCAGTTTTTTAACCAACAGCAGAAAAATCAATTTGATATATGGGTCCTGCATGCAGTGGTGGCTAATGATCTCTTGACTGATGACAGTTTTGTGGTGAGTGTATTGTGGTTAAATGCCACTGTTACTTATTTCCCAAAAACTCAATCCAAGTATGAAATTCGTATTATACTTGTATGCCACGGCTACTCTAATCCGTCTACTTTCATATCCTGATTGTCCCTTAACAAATGTCATCATCAGAATGTCTCATGCAATACTGGCGTGTGTTTTGACTAATGTGTTTGCTTTTATTTTGTAGTTCTCAAAGGCTGTAGGGAAGATCAAAGATGCCATCTCAGCCCTGCCATTAGCGACAGTGGATGATGATAACGATGAAGCAACAGAGCTTGCAGTTGCTGAAAGCAAATCTGGCACCACGGAGAATAAAGCCGATGATTGCGTGCAAGCTGCAGTTTCTAACTCTCTGCCAGATGATAGCACACATGCTGCAGCCTCCAACTCAGGAGAAGAATCGTCTGATCCTTTTGGTCTAGATGATCTCCTTGAGCACAAGTCGAAGAAATCCGAGAGGGCTCAAGAGAAGGTGGTTGCAGCTCTGAACAGAAAAGCAGATGAGGAGGAGTCAAAGAGATTTCTGAGGTCACAGCGAGGAGCCCTTCTGAAATGTCTAGAAATAGCTGCTCGGCGCTACAGGATTCCATGGTGAGTTCTCTGACAAGCGCCATGTCCATATAATACGGTTTGTTTGTTATTCTAAATTCTCTCTGGCTTGTCAGGACGCAGACTGCAATTGATATCTTTGGCAAGCACGCCTACGACAACGTGAGCCGGTTCACAAGACGGCAGAGGGACGCTATCGAGAAGCTGTGGAACTCGATCAAAGAGCAGCAGATCCGACGGAAGCAGGGCAAGTCGGTGAGCGGAAAGCTCGACGTGAACGCCTTTGAGCGCCTCCAGGAGAAGTACTCCCACGAGAAGATCAGCATCCGACGTGCTGTTGGCGGCGGGGGTGACCGGCGTGCAACGCAGTGGCTCGGCTAAGTCGGCAAGCTGCCGCGCGTAGTTCGGCCCGCTCCCTGGTGTGCCTGGAGATGTGTCGATCCTTCCTTCACCTGGAAGGAGGTAGAAAAACAAATGTTGAAATCTCATCCGATTCCACAACGACGGCGTTCATCTGAGGCGTTGGGTGACTTGGGTCCGTGGAATTGTGTGCAAGGTGTGGCCGACACGGATGGTGTAACGGCGTTCTTCCTTGCTTCGATGGCAAGCATGCGATTTATACTTTGATATTCGTATTCCTATATGAGCTGTGTCATCTCCATTCTTATGATCTCACCTGTCTCGTAATCTTGTCACCTCCCGTCTGGATGCGACGCTCGTGCAACCGTGTGCACGTGCGCGTTGTGTGAACGCACTGGAGTTTTCAGTTGCTGATCATAAATGTTTTTGGTATTCTGATCAGAGTCTCAGTCTCAGAGAAGACGACCAGGAAGCTATCAACAACTGCTTCCCAGAAAACCATTCAGATAAAGAAAGCAGAAAACGAGACGGTCGACCTGAAACTGAAACCGGGGGAGAGAAGCAGAGTAAGCAAAATACAAACGAGTCATGAGAAAGAGAGAGTTAGCCAAACGAAATAAAAGATGACTCAGATCTTGTTAGAAAATGATAATACGTGCATTGCAAAATCCTATTTTCCCAACCTTCTCGTTTATTTCATTCATCACTACCTCAATGAAAGGTTAATACTTGGTTATTTCTCAATCTCAGAGCTTTTTTACTCTCCGTAGTCTCTACTTGGCATCACAGTGAATTATGATGATCATGTTTGTTTCTATCGGCTATTATCTATCTTATCATTTGTTCTACCAATTTTTTACTTTCACGATTATTATTTTTTACCACGAAGCACAAGACAGTTAGCAATTGCAAACTGAGCGGTCCTCGATCAAAATAAGCTTTTCTAAAGATAAACGGAGGAGGAGGTTCTAGAGTGATACTACCACTAGGTGCCAGCTAAATCCATCGGAATACAGGTGATGGTGGTGGAGAGAGACGATGGACGGAGTAGCAGTGGAGTCATCGACCATGCAACTAAAGTGCGGCTGTTCGGCGCGAAATGCTTTGTTTATGCCACCCAGTACCACGTACGTGCACACTCACCTGAATGGCTGAATTTACAATTTCTTTTTCAAATGCAAGATTGACTAGTGATTGATATACCCTCCTCCCTTCGTTTCTGCATTTTCCTGTCGCAACTGGAACCAGTGTCAGTGTGTGACAAAACATGAACCATGAGTTCTCATGGATGATCAGTGCCATGCATATTTTAGTTGTTAAGCTAAGCCAAGCAGAGCCGGCCGGTCCTTGTATTCAACCCACCATTAACACGTTTGCTCCCTTCGAACCAGACACCCTGCCCTACTTGTCTCCACCTTCTTCTTCTTCTTCTTCCTCTTCTTCGCCGAGCCATCTATAAATATCCATTCCATCTCAACTTGCACCGGCCGGTTGTACTAGCCAGAGCTAGCTAGCATAGTAAGAGTATCGATCTTTGTTGGTGTTGTGCACTTGTGCTAGGCATGGCTGGTGCTGGTGGTGCTGCCGGGGTGGCGGCGGCGGCGGCGGGGACCGGGGTGGGGTCGCCGTGTGGGGCGTGCAAGTTCCTGCGGCGGCGGTGCGTGCCGGAGTGCGTGTTCGCGCCCTACTTCATCTCCGACCAGGGCGCGGCGCGGTTCGCGGCCATCCACAAGGTGTTCGGCGCCAGCAACGCCGCCAAGCTGCTCGCCCACCTCCCCGCCGCCGACCGCTGCGATGCCGTCGTCACCATCACCTACGAGGCCCAGGCCAGGCTCCGCGACCCCGTCTATGGCTGCGTCGCCCAGATCTTCGCGCTCCAGCAGCAGGTAGGTAGCTAGATGACCATTCACCACGCTCTCAATCACTAGCTTCTTGTGCCATGCATGCATCCTCTTCGACCGTGTGCGACTCATGCTGATTTCTGTCTTTTGCTATGATACAGGTCGCCATCCTGCAAGCGCAGCTGATGACGGCCAAGGCGCAGCTCGCCTGCGGCTTCCAGGGCAGCTCGCACTCTCCGGTGAGCCACCACCACCAGTGGCCGGACACCGGCAGCATCAGCGCCCTGCTCCGGCAGGACAACTGCTTCGCCGGTGGCGCGCTCCTGCCGGAGCTCATGAGCGGCGACGTCTCCATGCAGCAGCATTGCAGCAAGGCGGATGGTGGCGCCGGGGAGCTCCAGTACCTGGCTCAGGCCATGATGAGGAGCTCCAACTACTCCCTGTAGGATCAAGCTAGCCATTTTGCTTCGATCGATCTCAGCTAATGGGAAAAAAAGAAGAAGGAAATTAATTAACTTGTACTGAACTTTTTATCAGTGTTAATTTTCTGATCCTACGAGTTATATATATTAGTGGACAAGTCTGAGTTGATGATTAGTACTAAATAGTAGCAACTTCCTGCAAGTCTTCATAATGAGATCATCACTAGCCAATATGTATGTTGTGGAAGTATAATCTTGCTGACCTAGTGAACTCAATCTTGTCGAATCATTTGGCACAAACTGAGTGATTAGGTTACAGCAAGACGCATGAAACAAGGTTCAGTGTGTCAGGCGTCAGATCAGGAGGAGTAAAAAGTGTAAATCTGCACTAGAAACTTCTGTACTATTGCTCCGCTTGGTCTTGCATGCAAACAGATTCTGCTTCTTGTTCTGTGCAAGCATGTCTTCATGAGATATGAATTGTTTCCCTGTTGGATATTACACAGATTAAAGGTGACAATCTCCCTTGCAGGCTAGCAGGATAAACACTACCAGCTGAAGTTGTAATTGTTATGGAAATGTTGTTACTGCAAGTCTGAAAAAGAAATTGATTTTATTTTCTGTTGGAGAATTCACAAGTTTAATAATGCATTCTAAAAATAAGGAAGAGCTATTACACAACTTTTGAGTTGTTACTCCCTCCTTCCACAAATGTAAGACGTGCACGGAATTTAAGATTCAATTTGACCAATAATTGAACCAACAATATTAAATTATATAAAATAAAAGTGATACCATTTAAAAATATGTTTAAATATAAATACAATGGTACCAATTTTGTGTCATATAATTCAATATTATTAGTTTAATCGTTGGTTAAAGTTGAACCTTAAATTCCGTGCACGCTTACATTTATGGATGGAGGGAGTACCAACTTTCACCTCACTAGAGACTTGTATATATTCATAGGCTGCTGCTGGTAATCCTAGTTTTTCTTGACATGCACAAAGATTGTCCATTTGCTCAAGGACAGGTATGAACTCCTCAGCCGTGCAGCAACGTTTACTTTTGGTTCAATTTACTGGAGTATGTAATGTTCCACATAAATGTTGACCTTAATCAGTCATGCTGCACGCATACAGAAACATGTGAAAGGTCACTGATCCCAATGGTTATTAATTTCTTGGTAGAATTGACTGTAATTGGACGATTAACCCAGTTAACCAGTACTCCTAGTACTACATCCTTCTTGTCATCCCAAAGAAATTAAGAACTCTAGCACTCCAAATAGAACCATATGCTACCACGTTAATTGAGCTAGCACACTAAAGAAATACTACTAGTAGTAGTACAATTCATTGGAATGGTTAGACATTCCAACGGCGATAATTGAGATAGATGAGCCAAATACCACTGCTGACACATTGATTCTTTAGTTTAGTCATCAGATAAGAACAGTGCTACTGCTATAGGTTTTGTACGACTAGCATCTTGGGACTATGCAATTTTCATCTAGACATGTTCACTGAATCCATTACAAAAGGCTAATTAGAAGTTAAGGTCAGAAGCTAAAAGCCAAGAGCAATATCTAGCTAATGAGAAGCTAACTACTGTTCAGGTCATCAAAAACTGCTGCAATCAAGCAAGCAAGAACCTGCACATAAGTTCATTGTTTAGTGAATGGATGGTAGAGGTTGCTACCAAATCTGGAGTCTCTGCTTGAACACCTAGAATGCAAGCAAGCACAGTTGATTTAACAATAGGTATAGGCCAGTGACTTTTGTGATCCGTTCTCTTTATCGGTTGGAGCAAAGCCGTAGATTTAACGCGTGATTAATGTGGGTCAGTTTAAGGTAATCTACACACATGGTTAGGTGGCCTAGGATGCTTAGCCATCAGTGATTAGGTGGCCCTAAATTAACACTAGCTCAAGTTTTGTTCGTATCAATGCCTCAAGGTAACATAACGAGATAACTCCAGTTGACAGCAAGCTCAGTTTTACAAACCTAGAGAAGAGAAAGGACTCGATGGAGAATTCGGATTTCCAATATTTTGTCATCTTCCTTTGCAATGTTTATGGGTCAATGGCCTGAGAAACAACAATAATTAAGTATACTAAAGATTGTCTCTTAAAGTTGAAGACAATTTCATTATTTTGCCTTGCTTTGTCCCTTTGTGTTTTGTAAGTACTAGTACCAAATGAGGCGTACCAGTAGTATATGTTTGGATTCAATTGGTCACGGAGCTGGTCATTGGTCAAACAAAGCTAAACACAAAAGGCAGGCTTATTATGGCACTTGAGAGTAATTAGACCCCACTAATCACAGACAGCTTTAGCACTAATCCCAAAACATAAAGAACTAAATCAAACACAACCTTTTCTGTGAGTGTGCAGTTGCTTTGGTTCAGTCTTGGACCAAAAGAAGATGAGGCCTTTCCAAGATGACCTGTAATGGGAGATGATAATAATAACAATAATACTAATTGTTCCAAGCAGAAAAAGTTGAGAAAAAAGAAGACGAGTGAGATGGAATATGAGGAACAGATGCCTTGGAAATTGTGAATGTGGGCACCTCTCCATCATTTCAGTTCAAGAGCTTGTATTGGCCACTGCTACTTACCATATTGCATATCGAATTCTTTCCCAACAAAAACAAAGAAAATCTTATCAAATTGTGAACCTCACTTCCTGGAAATTTTTTAGATGATGAAAATTATTGCATGGGCGTTGGAACTACGTACAAATACTTAGCTTACAAATCGTTCTGAAAATTACTTGTTTGATTTTGTTTACAAGGAACAAGGAAGACCTTATAGCTGCGTAGGGCCAAAATATAATGGGCCGTGGACCAAAAATATCAATGAACTCCCAAATTGCGGCCCAACTTAAGGCCCAACTGCAGCCGAACCCTAGTTCCCACTCATTACAGGAGCTAAGGAACCACCGCGCACCCTCCTTCTCCCACCTAGGGCAGCTCACTAAACGCTTATTTTTTTCTATTTTTATTTGTCTTTTATGCTCTTCTTTCTTTCCTTTTTCTTTTTTCTATTTTCTCTTCCTCTTTTTTGTTTTTCTTTTCCTTTCATTTTTTTTCTTTTCCTTTTATTTTATTTTCTTTCTTCTTTTTATTTGTTTTAAGTTTTTGTTGTGTTTCACTATTAGAGATTTCTTCGATGTCATTATTTTATATAATTGTTCAGCTAATAAATTTTTTGTTCACCGGTGCATATGATTTGTTCTCATAGTAATTTTTTGCTTCGTCACAAAAAGAAAAGTTAATATGATTAAGCATATCGTGTTCATTTGTGGAATATGGAACATTTTAACGAGTTAGGTGAACTTTTTTTCTAATGGACAGCGAAACATATTTCAAAAAAATGTTTTCCCACATGAAAATTTTTCACGAGTTGCGTGAATAATTTATTTGATATCTATGAACACTTTTGATGGACCCTGGAACATATTTCAAAAAATATCTTGTATATAAAATATATTATGAAACATGAAAATAATATTATCCTATTTTCTAAAATTTATAAAAATAAAATAAAAAGATTTAGGTAGGCCGGCCCACTTAATTGCCCCGTGGGCATCAGATCCTTCGTTTGCATGTCCTAACTTGTTTTCTCGGTTCGCCTTCCTCTCCGCCCGTGGCTCGCCGGCGGCCATCCCGTGCAGCAAACTCCCGCGAACGCCCCATCGGCAAATGCTCCTATACAACCTCTCGTCTCCGTTCACCACCGCGCAATCGCAGTTGTCTCCCATGAGCCCTCGGCGTAGCAACAAGTATTTTTTTTTCCTCAGGCGCTGGCTTCGCAACGGAGGAATCAGCCAGCAGTCCAGCCCACGGTCCGTTCTCCTACTACTACTACTACCACAGTCATCAACTTTGATTGACGTCCATGGTGTAGTTTCCCTGTGATTAGTGTATTAACTAGGTGCTTCCGTGCTTGCAGTTTGCAAAGATTTCTTTAGGCATTCTGTGATCTTGAGAAGTATGGTGACACGAAGGTTAGTTACATCCATGCTAATCTTCTTCGGACATGGATACAGGGGATTTCATATTGGAGAGACCCCAGATCGAAAAAGATAGAAGATGTAGGACAGAACTCAGAAGGGGAACATATGGTGCGATCCTGATATCTAGTGTCCTGATGCCTTGCCTATCGCTCTCGTCCAACACAGGGAGCACGCACGGCATAGGCAATTGCAAGCGACGGCCGACGGGCGGTCTCCACCGCGCACCGGGATGGCGGCCAGCGAGCCCGGGGCCAGACGAGAAGGTGAAGCGAGAAAATTGAATCGTATTACAGAGAGGGTCTATTAACTTGAGGGGGAGAAATACCAGGTATTATAGGATTTTTTTCCCCTACCCAACCGACCCGAGAACTGCGACGTGGTCGCCGGCCGGGGATTTCCTCTCCGGCGTCTTTCCTCGTTCTCGCGCTGTTCGTGCTCTCCGCGCGGCACTAGTGAGCGTCCCTACACTGTCACCTTCTAGCTGGAGCTCCATAACGCGGCTCCATTTGGTGGCGAGCCGAGGTTAGAATTTCTGCTGAGATGGAACTGAACCGAGTCCTCTGCTTGCTTTCTTTTTGGTGATCTCATGCTACATCGGTCCCGTGATTGGAAAATGTTTATTCATGGTGATCCGTGGTCTCCGATTTTGTTCATGGTGATGTTTAACCATTTCAGTAGTTAAACTGAGATAACCGTGAGAACTTTTTGTCAGATATGAAAGCTCCATACCCCAAAAATCTAAATCCCCTATTTGGAAGTATTTATGGCTGTATGTGTTTTTGTAAAAATGCATACAAATATTTTGTGTTTCGTTTTAGTTTGTGAATTTGGTGCTTGAACGTACCGACGTCCTAATAGTGAGCAGAAGCCGTCGTGGTCAGCCTGGCGGGAAGAGTGACTGGATACCGAGATGACGATGACGAAGCTCACGAGAGCAATCTGTCAAGTGCAGATAGAAGGCATGTCGGACGTCTGCTCGAGTTAAATCTCATCCCGTGCGTGCTCCGCCGGTCAGCGGCATCTTCCAAGAAGTGAGAAAGGCAATTCTTATCGTACTTCAGAGGTTCGAACTCCAGAATTGTAGTGTCAGCGTACTTCGTGCCTTGGGGATCGTAGGGGTACCTGCCAGAGAGAACAAACAGGTACTGGTGTTAGTGTTAAAAAACTAGTAACTGTTAGCTGCTGGAGGAGTGAGTGACATAGGAGTCTCACTGGGTAAGGAGATCTTGTAGATACGTGTTCCATTGGACATCGGCATCCCAGTCCACCGGATGATGCAAACCGCTCACGACGACGTTGAACCCCTTCGAATCGTTCTTCATGAGTATCTCCACCAGAAAGTCGTACTCCCTTACGAAGAGAACACTTGATCATGCTACAACTAGGCACAGAATCTAGAAGATATTGGAAAAGAAGAAATTTAAGAAAGAGTTCGATCGGCCTCTCGTTTAAAAAAGGTTGACAGTATTTTTCGATGCATGTGCAATTAATTTGATTCTCTCGTCTGCATCACGTGCTTCATCTCAATAGTTGTATTGTTACAATAATAGGACTATTACAAGTGCATCATTTTGGTAGTCATCGGCATTTTGATGTAACTAATACATTAGTAGCAAAACAATTGTGGCCTTCAACTTTTTTTGTATCCTCTCTTCCATCGCAATAGGCTATGCCATTAGTGTAGAACCTATGTCAAGTGCTTATCCTCATTGCTTGAGTGGCCAAAGACAAGATTGATTTGACACTATTCTGTTAGTGGACCTTTTACTTTCTGTGTTAGTTGTCGGTTTATTCTCTGTGCAGAAGTTTCTTCACTGTTGAACTGTGAATGTCTGACAGTGTTTTGTGAACCTCCACCTTGCTCACATCTTTGAGAAAACAGAGAAGCCCAGGCAGAGCATGAGCAGCCATGATAGCAATAAACATTGATTAGGAACAAGCAGAAGTTGGGAGAGAGACAGTGACAGAGAGATAGAGAGAGCATTTTTGTTTTTTTTAGAAGGAAAGAAGAGAGAGCATTTGCTCACATTTGCCAGCTACCAGCAACTTAAAATTTGGTGTAGTGCTTGTGTTTGGTGGATCTGAATCACTCCACCACCACTTTCTTTTCTTCTTCCCCTCCTAGCTGCAGCGACAGCAGCAAGAAGAAGAAGAAGAAGCAGGGATCTCGAATTTCTCATGGCCACCAAGGTCCTCGACAGGCTTGCCGTCGCGCCTTCGGCGGACGGCGGCGTGCTCCCGCTGACCTTCTTCGACGTGCCCTGGCTCTTCACCGGCCCCGTGGAGCGCGTCTTCTTCTACTCCTACCCCCACCCGACCGAGCACTTCATCGCCCGCCTCCTGCCGTCCCTCGTCTCCTCCCTCTCCGCCGCGCTGCGTGGCTTCTACCCTCTTCTTGGCCGCGTCCGCCCGTGCCCGGACGGCGGCGGAGGGTACGAGTTCTGCTCCGCGGGAGGGGGCGCAGACGACAGCGTCGAACTCACCGTCGCGGAGAGCGACGACGACTTCGAGGACCTCTCCGGCGGCAGCCCGAAGGATGTCGGCCGCCTGTACTCGCTGGTGCCGCGGCTCCCGCCGCAAACGGAGGACGGGAGCTTCTCCCTCGCGGCGGCGCAGGTGACGGTGTTCCCTGGACGGGGGCTCGCCGTCGGCGTGTCCATCCACCATGTGGCTTGCGACGATTCCAGCTACATGCATTTCCTCAAGACCTGGGCCGCCCATTGCCGGGTAGCGACCGGAGAGGAGGACGCCGCCGCGGTGCCGCCGCCGCCGTTCTTGGACCGTGGCGTCGTCGCGGATCCCGACGTCCTTGCCGCGAGGACGCTCGATGAAATGCGCCAACTGGCGGCCAACGGGCCACCTGCGCCACCGCCGCCGTCGGGGCCGCCGCCGAAGCTGGTCATCGCGTCGTTCACGCTCTCCCGCGACTGCATCGATAAGCTCAAGCAGCGTGTGACCGCCAAGGACACGGCGGCTGAGAATGGCAACGGAGGCGCGCGCGTCGTCCACTGCTCGGCTTTCACGGTGGCGTGCGCGTTCGCGTGGGCCTGTCTGGCGCGAGCCGACGGCGGCTCCACGAGCAAGGAGCGCGCGCACCTGCTGTTCTCGGTGGAGTGCCGCCGCCGCCTCGCCCCGCCGATCCCGCAGGAGTACCTCGGCAACTGCCTCCGCCCGTGCTTCGTGGAGGTCGACATGGGCGACCTGCTCGGCGCCGACGGCGTCGTGGCCGCCGCCACGGCGATCGGCGCGTCCATCAGGGCGCTCGACGACGGCGTACTGAGCGGCGCCGACGGGTGGTTCCACAAGATCCTGTCGCTGGTGCCCCAGCGGCCCATGTCGGTTGGCGGCTCGCCGCGGTACGGCGTGTACGAGACCGACTTCGGATTTGGCCGGCCGAGGAAGGTGGAGCTGGTGTCCATCGACAAGACGCCCGGCACGGTGTCGCTGGCGGAGGCGGAGGACGGCTGCGGCGGGATTGAGGTCGGGGTGGTGCTGCCTGAGGCCGAGATGGCGCGCTTCGGCTCGTGCTTCGCCGATGGCTTGCAGCAGCTGTGAGAAGAAATAGAAAACGAGATCTTGCAGTGGTTACTGTAAGAAGAAGAGTTGTTGCTGTTTGTTGATGTTGTTATACTGAAAATTGCAAACTGCGATTGAGATTGAGATTTGAGAGTGTATATTTCAGAGATGGATACTATACTAAAGATGTAAAATGCAAGTATGAGGTGTTGTTAATAGAGTAATTAATGGCAAGTCCCTTTCTCTTCTCCCCCAGATCACATCTACGCCGAGCTGCTTTCTAGTTCCTCCTACCTGACCGATGAGAGCGCCGCTCCCTCGTGCCCGCTCGGGCATCGGTAGGCATGGCGGGGACTCGATCTGTGGCCATGGGATGGAGATAGATTTTCCTCCCTTTTTGTGGAGGTTCCTATTCGAGGGAGGGGTGGTCACCTTTTGCGGCTATGCTCCCTACGATGCCGTCTCAAGACTTCTGAGGTTGGAGATCCGTCAATCTAGACTTGTAGATCCGACAGTCTGTTGGTCAGGAGTCAATCGGCATTTGGCGCTTCGGCGCTCCCAAGCGGTGGCCACAACAGTAATAATGTATAGATTCGTCTCTTCGATAGCGGAAAGTGGCTCAAGTTGGCCAGATCCGGATCTTCCCGAACTGGTTGGCAAAGTTTGGGACTCGTTGTTCCTGCATGTTGGGTGGGTGCTTGGTGGTTTGGCATGGGTCGTCTGTGTGGCTTTGCTAGAGTGGTAGCCTTGGCTACGGTGCTGGTGAGCTTGGGGCGGCTGCCCGTCGAGGTTCCTTTATCGATGTTTTTGTTCCATCCTATAAGGCGGACTTCTTTTGTGGTCGTTAACAGCCACACGGTGGTTGGAGCTTGTCCAGAGTCTATGTAGCCTATTTGGTGTTCTCTCTCTGTCCGGAGGCTGTCATTGACGGTGGGGAGCAGCAACGCGAGGCAACTAGGGTTGCGGTGGAGATCGAGGCATTTATGATCTTGTTCATTTTTACTCTTTGTTCCAAGGCCTTGTCTGTTTGTTACGGGAACAATTGTTCTTTTCTAGTAATGCTTATTTTCTTTTACGTAATCCACATATAAAATGCTCTTTGGTGTTTCTTTTCTAAAGAAAAGGTAGATGTGCATATATACAGGTCTGCATCATCGGGTATGTGCTTATTAGCACATCTTTTTCGGGTCAGGCGATGAGTGCCAAGATTCAGAGGAATTGGTTGGAAAACTTTCCCAATAGTGTATGTTTCCTCACGTGTATTCATCAGGAACTGAGCTTTCAGTGGTGCGGCCCAGCTAAACAATCCCAATGTAATCGCATTCACATCCACTAGCTTTTCTTTTCTAACTAGTAATCTTGTACGTGCATGCACGTTTTTATAGTATATATCACATGACATATATAATCACATTTAAATCAAGAAAATATATAATCCAATCTAGACTCATAAACGCATATAAGATAAGGATGCAAATTAAACATCATCCATCACACATGCATTAATAATATATTCAAAATTACATGATTCTGACTCGCGGTTCATTTAGTTTTCACCATATGGTGCAGAGTTCCATAGCTAATAACTTAGGCCATATAAATTCTACGAAACATAAAGTTTGGCATCACCAGATCATCTTCATATGAACACTTATGTAGCATGTTTGATTCAAATGTCGGTTGATCTCGTCAATAATACATACAGAACATTACAGACATCACATTGCAGAAAAAGTACTCGCAAGTTGCTAGCCAGAAATAACAATAGTTTATCACGTATACATAATTCTTTAAGGCGATTATTTTATCTCTAAATATCATAAACAGTATAAATAAGATGCAAATAGGGGCAGAGGCTGGCCAGAAACCCTCTTATCAAGGCTGTAGATATTGTTCTAAGTCATTGCATCCCACCTACAGCTCCATGATCCTCATTATAATCTTACTCTGGTAGCTAAAATCACATGATAACACAATAATTTCACATGATTTTTCATTCAATCATTTTGAAGATCTAGTAGAAGAAACACACATGGGTTCTAGCTTCTAAGCAGATCCACTGAGTTCTTAAAACAAAACATTTGGGGGAAAACCATCAACTAAAACATGACTCTTGTACGTCCTTCTTTCTTAGAGCTCCTACATACAGACACCATGTATGAATATAAATTTAACACGAAATACTAAACCACTTGGTCCAATCTTCTCATGCGCTACAACCAAAATTGTTGACAATACAAACTTAAGGAACAAGTAAGAACAAAAGAAATGAGTAATCAAATACCCACAATATAGGTCTCTCAATGACTGAAAATTGATCTGCTAACAACAAATCTAAGGTATTCCACACTGAAATCCATCGAGAAGGGAAATAAAAATACTAAGGATGAAGGTATAAAGTATAGATAAAAATAGCAAATCATCAAATACTCCACCTGAGCCATCGTACGCGAGCTCCACAGGCTGCATTGTCACCCTCGCTGCTGGAGAAGGCCGACAGCTGCAATGCAGACTGCAAAGGAGGCTAGCTCACATGCATCCTATAACATCACCCATGAGCTTTAAACTCAATCCTCATTGTCACCAAGGCTGTGCTTCTCCCTCATTTATCTCAGCAAGAGGAAAGAATTAGCATAAGCACAGGTCCATTAATAATATGTTAATTTTTTGCATCTTCTGTCTAAATGAACAACAAAATAGATAACATGATTGAAGCTCTATACCTAGTAGAAAAGCTACAGGGAGGGGCTATGGAGGCCATGGCAAGAGTTTCACCATTAGGTTGCCTCCAACCTCAACATCACTGGGGCAGAGGAAGCTCTTTCCAAAAAAGTATCTTTGTGAGGCCAACAAACCAAGAACTGGACAGGTATAACAAACACGCGCTAGTAGAAAACAAAGATCAGCTCGGATATATAAATTGTAGTTAACACACTCCTTACGTAAGGAAGAATCAAGCATGTTTGCATTCACGAAAACTATGATCCAACTACATAAATATAGGAACGAAAGCCTATCAGACTATATCCTCCAATGATGTTATCACGTGAATTGTATGTTTGAGATACTCCATAAATAACACTTTAAAGTCAACAGCTTACTGATGCAACATGCAAAGGCTGAATATGGAAATGCTATTGCTGCGTGATGTCGACCAAACTACCGGGAAAAAACAAGGAAAAAAAATGGAAGCTGTGCTTTATTCTCTAACAGACCCCTCGAGCCCTCCCTCCTGTTGACCGAGCTAGCTACGCAAAAATGCATCATACAGACATATAATTTCAGAAGAATTTTTCTTATTAAAAAAACTGAGCTAAAAATATCAAATCTTAGAGAAAGATCACCAGTTCTTGCTAGGGCAGCTAGCAGTAGTATATACATAAATATTGCATTGTATTGCTCTGACTTATGAAGTAGCTGAAGTTGAATAAATCGATACTTATGAGAAAGCTCATGTTTTCAAGACAAAACACAATGAATCTCTCATCTAGAAACTTTCCAATTGAGCGACCCAGCCCATGAATGCCACTGCTCTTATCAATCATGCCTTGCTTGTCATATATTTCAAGAACCTTGACACCATTGCAAACAAGACCAAGCATATTGTCCATTCCCAAGTACTCTGAAGTCATCTTGTACCAAAAGATTAGTCGAGGAAACTGTGGCAAGAAGTAGCACAACACCATCTTCATAAAAGAACAATATGGACTATCAAAGTACCAAACTCAAGTAGCCAGGTCCAATTTCTGAAGTGTCATCTTCTACTAAACAATTACATGAGAAACTTGTGGCAAGTAATAGCACGCACCCACTTCAGAAAAGAACAATATGGAATACCAGAAGTACCAAACTACAGTCCAACCACCAACAATTCAGTGGCAATATCAGCGAAAAACAAGTACCTAATGCTTTCTGTTTGTACCACCCTCCATTTACCAGGAAAAGAAGAAACTCTGGTCCTGGCTTCCTAGCAATCCAATCATATTGAACACTAATATCTCTAGTTATACTAATAAAAAAACAACCATGTCATTCATTCAGCTCAGTAATTCATCATAGACTAACATTTTGTTGCAATAGTATCAAATTAATCCCATGTCTCTTCATATGAAGTTTTAGAAGTTTAAAAATTAATTCCATATCTCTTCATGGTGAAGTATTAGAAGTTTAAACATGTGCTAGCTAGAACTGGCTCAATATAAAAGCCCTTCTCCATGTTATACGAATGCTTCACCATTAGTACTCCATGTTTTTCTCTTCTTCCAATTTTTTCCAGTTTTTTCCTTTTCTCTCCTGTTTTTCATTATTACTTCACCATTACTACTCCATGTTATAAGAATGCTTCATGAACAAATGAAGAACTATTAAACAATTCCATGTGAAAAAACCTTTTGGCATCCAGGTGTTGCGGATAGAATCCCTTCTCTTACGACTACTGAAAGCAGTATTGATGCCTATCACCATAAAGTATTTCCGCCTTCCAATAGACTCAGAAGACTTGTACTCTTGTGAAACTGGAGAACCATTGAGAAATGACTCCTGCAGGATTCTTGCAGCTGAAAGTTATGTCTCCAAGTTTGCTATCGTCTTATCCAAAGTCCTGCTGGAGGAGCCATTTGAATTCAGACACTTGGAACTGCGCCTGTGATGATACAGCCAGACTCTCCTGAATCATGTGTTACTACTTGATTAATTAATGAAGAACAGGCCTCTGAAGTCTGAATTCGATCTGAAGTTCCAAACTTCACTGAAAAAAAATGTGAATTGAGGGGCTGTAGCTCTGCAGAAGCATACCTCTTGACCACAGATTCTCTCTGGTTCCTCAGCTTCTGATCCAGCCTCTCCTTGGCCTCCTGGGCGTTGCTATCCAGTATCGTCTACGCCGTCTCCTCGCACGCGCTACTCCTCTACTGCAAAATTAATCAGAACCCACAAGAAACAAAGCATCAGACATGCATGTTCGAGAGATTAATCAAAACATGCATGCGAGCATCAAACGGGACAATCGATCGATGGATTCTTGTTACCTTAGGAAAGCCTGCCGAGCCAAGGTGAGCGTGGTCATGCCCGTTGGCGGCGTACAGGCAGAACGACGACGGCCGCCGCGTCCCGGGCGGGCCAAGCGCCTTCGGATTTGTCTCGCGTCACACACGTGTAACGCACCCGCCAGCTCGCTGCCGACGCCTGGGCCCTCCGGGTCCGATTTCTCCATGGCGAGAAGGTCCTCGAGGTGCTTGACCTTGGCGCGGAGCAAGGTGGCCTCGCCCTCGGACGCGGCAGCGGCGGTGTCCGAGCCTTGGACACGACCAACTCGAGGTGGCGGGCCTCTGCAGAGAGGAAGTGGTTCTCGTGGCAGACGGCGGCGATCTTCTCCTCCAGGTCGCGCTTCACCTCGCGGAGGGCGTTGATCTCGGCCACGTCATAGGCCTTGGCGGCGGGCTGGGCGCTGAATCCCACGCTGTTGGTCAGGCCCTGTCCGAAGTCGAACTCGAACTCGGCGGCTACAGCGGTGGGGAGGCGAAGGTCTCATCGCCGTTCTCCATTTTGAAACCGCGTGGGCGAGGACGACAGGTCGGAGAGGGAGGGGAACGGGCCGGCGGTGGCGCTAGCGCGGAGGAAGTCACGCTGCGCACGCAGGCATGCCAGGGAGCGGGAGCGGGTGATGGCGGCGTCTACGTCTGCGCCGGCAGCGTCCAGCGACGGGCAGAGGGAGCCCTCCTCTGACGCCGCATCCAACGCGTCACGCAGCTGCCGGAGGAACAACGACGGGTCGTCACGGTGGTCGTGGCCGCCGTAGCGCGGTGGTTCTTGGCGAGGAGGATAGCGGCACAATGGAGGAGCGGCTTCCATAGGGAGAGATGCATGGACCTCCCCTGAGTTCCTGGATCGATGCTTCCGAGGCGAAAAAATCGCAGCTTTTTTTGGCAGTTTGGATCAGGGAGAGGAGCGAAGCATGGAGTCGAGCTGGTGGAGCGGAAAACCTCGAGATATTTGGGGAGATTTCGGATCAATAAGTGCGGAAAAACAGAAAAACGGGAGGAGCCGAGCGGAGCGGGGTAGGCGGCAGACCATCCGGTTAATGTGAGCAGTCAGATTAGACGGGAGACCATCAAGTTAATGTTAGTCATTAGATGTATTTAATTGGACGAATATGAATGACCTGTGTACAAATATGGGATAGAGTTAGAAAAGAAAAGTTCTCATCTGAGTATAAATATGAGATGGAGTTAAAAAAGAAAAACTCACTAGATTTTTTCCCTTTTGCAGCCCTCGCGAATGCTCTTTTTTGGGGAAAAAAAGCCAGTTCTTGTTTTTTCCTTTTCCTTTTTGAGATTTTATTTAGGAAAATAGGAAAAGGATCAAGCCCAGTCCAAACAAAAAGCCCACAGTTACATTCGGCCCATTTCAGCTTAAGGAGTGCTGAAAGCCTAGAAGCCCAGCCCATCTCCACCATTTTCTCCAGTCCACTCTGCTTTCCCCCTCACCACCGGCCACCGCCACCGCCACCGCCGCCGCAAACCCTCAGCGACCGATCGATCGATCGATCGACCGCCATGGCGCTACGCCGAGCTGTCTCCCTCCTCCTCAGACAGCGTCTGCGTGCACCCGCTCCGGTAACCATCCCCAAAACCCAAAACCCTCTCCTCCCACCGCCGCGCCGCCACTTCTCCCCGCGGCCACCGCCTCCCGTCCCCGCTTCCGCCGCTGCCGTCGCGGAGGCGGCTGAGGAGGCGTTCGAGGCGGCTTCCACCACCAACGACCTCGCCGCCGCCTTCTCCCGCCTCGAGGCCGCCCTCCCGCCGTCCGACAAGCGCCTCGCCCTCGCCTGCCTCAAGCTCGGCCAGCACCTCGAGGCCTCCGCCTCCGCTGATCCCTCCCGCGTCCTCTCCCTCGCCCTCCGCTCCATCGGGATCCTCGAGGCCAGCGGCCGCAGCTCCCCCGCAGCCGCGACGTCCGACTCCGATGCCGTCTCGCTCGCCATGGCCCTCCACCTCGCCGGCTCCGCTTCCCTGGACCTCACCCGCTTCCACGATGCCCTCTCATTCCTCTCCCGCTCCCTCCGCCTCCTCTCCCCGCTTCTCCCTTCCAAAGACGCCGCCTTTGGTGATGAAGGTGGCGACTCCGAAGGGTTCGACGTGAGGCCCGTGGGGCACGCGGTGCGGCTGCAGCTGGCCAACGTGAAGACGGCGCTGGGGAGGCGGGAGGAGGCTCTCGCCGACCTGCGCGCCTGCTTGGACCTCAAGGAGTCCATCCTCCCGCCAGGCAGCCGGGAGCTTGGCGTCGCGTACCGTGATCTCGCGGAGGCGCACGCCTCCGTGCTTGACTTCAAGCAGGCGCTGCCATTGTGCCAGAAGGCGCTGGAGCTGCATGAGTCGACTCTAGGCAAGAATTCGGTGGAGGTTGCGCATGCCAGACGGCTGCTTGGTGTGATATACACTGGTCTGGAGCAGCACGAGCAGGCGCTGCAGCAGAATGAGATGTCGCAGAAGGTGATGAGGAGCTGGGGTGTGGCTGATGCCGAGCTCCTTCGTGCTGAGATTGACGCGGCGAACATCAAGATCGCATTGGGGAAGTTTGACGAGGCTGTAAGCGTGTTAAAGGATGTCGCTAAGAAGGTGGAGAAGGATAGTGAGACACGAGCTCTAGTTTTCATATCGATGGCGAAGGCGCTCGCTAACCAGGAGAAGGCCGGGGACACGAAGAGGTGCCTGGAGATTGCTTGTGACATTCTAGAGAAGAAGGAATTGACTGCACCAGATAAGGTGGCCGAGGCATATGTGGAGGTATCCTCACTGTATGAGATGGTGAACGAATTTGACAAGGCAATATCTTTGATGAAGAGGAGCTTGGGGATGCTCGAGAGGATCCCTCACGCACAGCACATGGAGGGGAATGTCGCGGCTAGGATTGGGTGGCTACTACTTCTCACAGGGAAGGTGACTGAGGCCGTCCCATATTTGGAGGATGCAGTGGAGAGGATGAAAGACAGCTTTGGGCCGAAGCATTATGGGGTAGGATATGTGTATAACAACCTGGGGGCTGCGTATATGGAGATGGACCGACCGCAATCTGCTGCGCAGATGTTTGCGCTTGCAAAGGAAGTCATGGATGTTTCCCTAGGGCCTCACCATTCAGATACGATTGAGACCTGCCAGAGCCTTGCCAATGCATACAATGCGATGGGAAGGTACCATTTCTGTTCTTCCTCCAAAGACAAACATAGATATAATGTTACAGAAATTACTGAACAGGTGGATGTTTCTGATGAAACAATCCTGGGCATGATTTCTGTTAGTCTCTAATCTAATATAAGCAGGCAGAAATCAAATGGGTTAAGATAATTTGCATGTTCTCTGCAAGTGGGTTTGTTTGTTTGCAAATTATTGTTCTCTAGCTAGTTTGGATGGGTAATGAGATGATGCATGTTATTATTGAAAGGAATACTAAGATAAAGATGGTTGTCAGACAGGGTATGCTGTAGAAAGTACAGAGTGTTGTAAGCTCCTTCCCTACTGTTTGGGTGCTATATAGTTGGATTAGAAGGGATAGGGGAGGTTATTGATGCCTTTACTTCATATGCATGAACAAAGTGGGCAGGCAGCATAGTGGCTGGCTATTTGGCTAATATTATGCGCGCACACTTCAGATTTGCTTCTCCAAAATATATTAGATTCTTAACTTACAGAAACAAGCAAACATGTCTTCCCCTAGTTGCTGTGATATGCGAAGTGTTGTCTCCTCTTTAGCTGGAGTCTTGAGACTAATTGAGCAATGAACTAATCAGTAATGTCCCCTTCTTTCTAAATGCAGCTACGCCCTGGCTATGGAGTTCCAAAAGCGAGTGGTTGATGCATGGCGAAGCCATGGTTTCAGTGCTAGGGATGAGCTCAAGGAAGCTATTCGCCTCTATGAGCAGATCAAGATAAAGGCTTTAGCATTCCTATCACCTGAAGATTCAGCAACCGCGTTGCCTGAACCTCAGGAACGGGAAGTCCATTCTGATTCAGCCAAAGTTGCACAACAGTAATTTCGAAGTTCACGTCTTGTACACTTGACTATTGTTTTCTATTTTTATACCATTCTGGTGTTCGGTAGTAGAAGGAATGTTGACTGTAAATGTATTTGATGGTCCTTGTTGCCCACTAAGTACCATCTAGAAGACTTAACAGTCTATCTAAACTCTAAAGTAATGGAGATGTTACCCTTTTGTCATGATGAAGTATAGGAACTTGATGGAACTATTGGCTGAGGTTTTTCATGCTACATGGTGTGGTATAAAAATCTTTGGAGACCGGAAATCAATGTTTGGTGGGCTGCCAATATCCTGCGCAAGGAAAACCCTGATCAGTCAAGCTATGATGTAATCTAAGACAGAAATTTCAACGCGATTGGTGTTTTAAGAAGGTTTTGGTGAGACTTTGTGGCTTTGGTTAAGTTCATGAGAACACAGCAAATTCAAAAGGCCATACCTTTTCCTTTTCACTTCATGTTTTTCTTTGGTTTGTTTCTGAAGTTTCAGCTTCTAGGCTGAGGCGTAACTGTCCTTCTGTCATCAGCTGATTTGCTTTCTGATGTATTTCACTATATACATATCACTCTTTGGAACTTGAAAATAGGTTATCATCATCTTCTTCTTTTTTCGTTCTCAACCAAGTGATGCTGGCCACGCAACTCATATTGCGCTTAAGGAGAGAAAAAAGTTGCCTTGTTACTTGGGGACACATCAAAACCATCATTAACAAATAACAATTTCCATTAGAAATCTCCTGTTTCGACATATCTTGCATTTTGCAAAAAGGAAAAAAAATTGAAAAACAATATCACCCATGTCCCAAGAATGTGTAAGCCAAGTGATCAAGTGACATCACTACAATGTGCTGCTGCTGCTACTGTCGCTGCCATCCCCATGGAAGCGAGTGTTGTTCTTCGAAATCTTCTTCCTCTCTGCAATGCACTCCTCTCCCTTGCTACCGACACGTTGATCTGCAGCGTCACCTTGAGAGCCAGCCGCCGCCGTGTTGGCTTCTTCTTCGGTGCCGGCGACCTGCACCTGGATGACTACCTCCTCCGGTCTGAGGACCTGGTCCATCAATGGAAGCTGGCCGCCGGTGGTGGTGGTGGTGGTGATGGCTGCCCTGCAGAGCGGGCAGTTGGCGTTGCCGTGGAGCCAAGTGTCGATGCAGTCCGCATGGAAGACATGGAGGCAACCCGGCAGGAGCCTGACCCTCTCTTCCTCCTGGAACTCGCCAAGGCACACCACGCACTCGCCGGACTCGACGGCGGTGTCGTTCTTGGCGGCCTTCCTGTACCTGAACGCCGGTAGCGCCTGGATGGCCGGCGCCTCGAGCCCGCGCGCCTCCGCGAGCGCCCCCCGCACCACCGGGAGGTCGGCCCCGCCAGGGCGGCCTCGGCGGCGGCGGGAGTGGGAGGCATCGGAGAAGGAGTCGGAGCCGTGCCAGGTGAGGCAGCAGCGGATGACGAAGACGTAGTAGGCGAGGAGGAGGGCGGAGGCGGTGAGGATGCCCAGCATGGTGAGCAGCAGGATCGGAAGGCTCGTGATGGACAGCGACGCGTGGTGGGACGCCGCCGACGCCGGAGAAGAAGATGATAAAGAAGAGGAGTAGTACGGCGTCAATGGTGGCGACGGCGGGAACGGCAGCGTCGGGACCTGCTGCTGCATTGGGAAGACAGGTTCCCTGCCTCCTGCTCCTGCCGCGTCCATGGATGATACGCTAGCTGCAACCAACAGCCTTAATTCTTCAGCTCAGCAAGAGCTGAAACTGAAACTGATGGTGATAAAACAAAAACAAGAACCTGCATGCAGAACGATGGATGGGCTATGGATGAATCGAAGGTTGATGATGATGATGATGCAACAATACAACATATATGTAATAGTGTGAATTAGTGTCGAGGTAGCATGGGTCAGGTAGGAAAAAAATGCAGTGAAGTGGTGGAAGAGACGAGGGAAATCGAGGAAGAAGAAAAGGTTGCGGTTTTCGTTCCAGCCGTTGAACCAAACAAGTCTAGAAGCACTTGCGCCCCCTCGGGAACGGTAGTAATCTTCCTCCTTAATTGATTGAAAGCAACCATTGGAAGGTTTCTCTCGTCTGTTTCTTGTCAACATTTTCGGGTCTGCTGCTTTTTTCATTTACAGCTTAAACTGCACTGTCCACCGTCTAATTTCATGATAGTTACGCAACACTGTCCACCGTATATTTTGGAAGTTTGGAAGGAGGGAGTAATACCGTCTATTTTGACGTAACATTGTACTCTCTCCCTCCATAAATATAAGACACGTACGAAATTTTATGTTTAACTTTGACCAAGAATTAAACCAATACTATTGAATTATATAATACGAAAGTGATACCATTTGAAAATATGTTTGAATATGAATCCAATGATATCATTTTTGTGTCATATAATTTAATATTATTGATTTAATTTTTGATCAAAGTTGAATCTTAAATTTCATACACATCTTATATTTGTAGACGGAGGGAGTACTTTGAAAGTATGGTCGATTTAGGTGGTGGAAAGTGTAATTTACTCGTATCTCTTATTATTGCTTACTGTTAAGAGATACTCGTACTACTAAGGAGGTCTATAAGTTTGGTTGAGACTCGAGAGGGTGATGGCTAACGTCAGATTGGTAAGTACTCCTCCATCTAGATATACAGGATATATTTTAATTAGTTAAGATAAAATTTGACTAATAGTTATTTCATTAGTATGGAATAAATCCAACATAATATGGTCACATTACATGCTGTCAAAATCACACGCTGAATACGCTAAACATTGCGGGATGAAGATAACGAATAATACGTGGTAGCTATATTCAGACTGTTCTTCGTTCTGATTAATATGTTAACTGTAAATTCCTATGTGTGGTATTCCACATTTGTACGACGAAAAATTTGATTAAACTGATGATGCATAGTGGACTAGTGGTCCGCATGTCTCGAGCCTGAAATGTCCTAGCAAAAGTTGTTTAGTCTTTGTTCAGATGTTGCTGTCGTCCACAGTTCATTCATCACTGCTGCCTCACATCGACGTACCCTTGAAACACGACATGACCTCCGAAATCTCGCGTTTTTCTTTTTGTTTTGTTCTGGAACAGCTGAAATTCTATGTGTTATCGAATGATGATTACATGGACAGAATTGACTTGTAACAAGTTTAGTTGGAACAGATGAAATGGTAGCTGATGACTGATCTCGGTGATCACTGGTTTTGAAATGCGCAAAGACAGCATCTGTGTCTTCGATCGCCGTAGAAATAGGGTCTGTACAGAGGTCGACCGGGCTCGCGCGCGCCGTCGTTGACCAGCTCCAGCTCCGGCGCCGGCGCGGCTTGGGCGTGACGAACGTCGCTAGCGAGGTCGGTATGGCGGCGCACGCGTTCGTCCATGACGTACGAGTGCTCGACGCTCCTTAGGCCTCCGCTGCTGACCACCTCCATGTGGTGCCCCAAGCCGACGACGAGCGCCCCCGGCGCGGCCTCGACGTACGTCGATCCAGCCGCCGCCGTACGGCAGCATCTGCAGGCCGCCGATCGACGCCGTTTTCCATGAGCACGGTGACGAGGTGTTCCGGGTCGCGCTAGAACTGCGGGGCGAGGCCCAGGGTGAGGTATTCACGTTCATCTTCACCGGGGGCCGGCGCTGAGCTCGAGCCCCGACCCCGCCGGCGAGCCGCAGCACGCGCCGCGCCACATCTCGTCGTCGTTCCCGGCGCTCGTGTGGAAGTGGAACCGTGGAAGCTTTCTCGTCGTCGGTCGAGTAGTGCGCCATGCATGTATCTTCTCATCGGCCTGGTGGCCGAAGAACTCCTCCGAGGCGCTGGTCGTGCCGCTCACCACCTCGTCCGGCACGCCATGGTTGATGACCTGAGAGCAGAAACCGAACTCTCTCCCTGCACCGACGATCTGCTCGGCGATCTTGCGACGTCGTCGTGTCCACTGAGGTCACTCGCGGTTCAGAGAAGAAGCCGGCGAGCTCCTACTCGCTGGCCTCTTGTGCACTGGGAATATGTAAGTTTCAGGTACTGACTGGTAGGCAGCGCCATTGTAGAGAGGCTCTGCCATCGATCTATAGCTTGCTTGAGAATTGCATCAGTTCATCTGCATCCATCTCTGAACTTTATCTGCGATGACGAAGAGAAGCATGTCTTTGGATTGAGGGCATTTAGAGTTCTGATTACAACTAGGACGAAATATCCATTTGTCGTGATATGGCATGTTGGCTTTTGTTTATACAAAAGTATTAAAGTTGAGTGATTGTTTATTTTTATTTTGAGTAAAACGGGTCCTTTAATTATGCGGCGCGCCCACGTTGGTTCCTGTACTCTCAAAACGCACTTTTAGCCTCCCCCTCAAAACTTTCTAAAAGGTCCCCCCCAAACTTTCTAAAAGGGTCCATTGGAGATCCAATTTTCTTCCAATGATATTGACTGTTTATGTGGTGGGTTGACCACTCCATTTTGTTAGCTACTCAGTGGCCATAGTGGCATAAAGACCTTCTCTTCTCTCCTTCACCCGGATATTTCCACAAACACGTGATGGGGTATGCCCACTACTCACCACTGCCATCGTTTCCTACTGTCAACGATGTGGCATGAGGCGCGCTTGTCTAGTTCAAGTGTGAGCGATGACCAATTTATGGTTCCTCCATCCGTGTCACCACCGCCATAACCATCCCCTCCAACTCTGGCAACTCATGCCCGCCACCACGACAATGCACAGATGTGAAGCAGGGATTGGACAAGGATGCATCGCCTGCCTCAGCCGCTGCCATGGACGTTGTCCACACTGGAAAAAAAATCGTCAAGCGACTGAGCGCCAACGATGTCCTCCTTATCATCCTTGGGTGTATGCGGGTACTAATCACTAAAGAAAAAGAACTACACGCATCAATGAATTGAATCAACAAGGCCCGCGGAGCTTCCTATCGACTTCAAAGACACATGCATGGAGTAGTGAATGCATTCATTGAACTGCTCCTTCTGGAGCCGTTGGCTGTGCACGACCTCAGCATGCGATGGCCACGGCGTACAGAATCGGAGGCGTCATGCTCCTCACCGGTAGGGGGTGTCGATGCGGCGACGTCGAAGTAGGGAAGGACCAGGCACCGTTCTACTTGACGAACTCGTAGGTGTTGATGGGCACAATAATGTAATGGGAAATCAAATCGTACCACCGCCTAGCCCAACCCTGTCATGAGTCCTCTCCCGATGGTGTGCCATCCATCTATGGGACCGAGCTGCACCCACCGTCGATTCCGTGCCTCCGACTAGCGTGTGTAGTAACCTTCATTCCCTCGCGTGAAGCCATGCCGTTGAATTCGAATCAGCACAGCCTATGAAATCACACAGCCCAGCACGGCCACGCAGTGGTAGGCACCGTCATGCGAGGGGAGCCAGTCAACGAGGGTTTATGGTAGGATGGAGTTAGCACAGCCGGGTTTGGATGCGGCAGGGGTGGGAGACGGTTGATGCTGCGCGACAACGATGGAGAGCAAGAGATGAGGCAAGGGATGGAGGAGATGGGGCTGGTCCGCTGATTGACAACGGTCACGGAGGTAGAATAGAGAGGAAGGGTGGAACCGTGGAGGAAACGGGGTGGTGCTGCATGACAATGGCCATAGAGGAAGGATGGTCGAGAGTGAGGTGGTCACCAGATGGAGTGACACGTGAGCACATGTTGACTAGGATACCACTTGAACATGATCATCATGCCATGTAAGCAGTCAACACCATTGTAAGCAAATTTGGATCACCAATGGGCCCCTTTAGCATGTTTAGTGGGATAAATGTGAGTTGAAGAGTACGAAGATCAAAATGAGCGTATCGTACGAGTTAAAGGACGATGAATGTATTTTAATTTTTTAATTTTTCTAAACAAGAGTAATGTTTAGCTTGGTGCAAGCAAGAAAATAACCAAATCGGTCCTCTTAACTTTTTCCTGGAGGCTCACTTTCATCCCTCACATCTTAAAAAATCTAACATAATTCTCATACTACCAATTTCAGACCAAACAAGTGTCCTAGACCACATGGTGTGCAATGTGGACACGCTGGCATGATAACTGAGATATGTTTGATGACTGAGCCATAGAATTTGTACGACATGCCTCGTGGTACGTAATTAACCAGCGGGGGGCGGTCGCGAGGCCGAGCTACAGAGGAGCCGGCGCAGCGGCGAGGCGGGGCAACGGAGGCTGACGGATGCGACGGAGCCTGCGGCGGCTAGGCCGAGTGGTGACGGCAGATCCCTGTGGCAGAGGAACTGACACAGTGACGGTCGGAGCGGCAGCAAAACCAGAGACGACATGCATGGACAAATGCATACAAACATGTACAACAAATCGATCGGTATAAACTTATCTAAAAGAAAATCGATCGGTATAAACTAACAGACGCTGATGCAGCCATGCTCGCAAGTGGAGTATTACCGTTCTGAAGCTCTCGACAGATGGCTCGATATTGGGTCTATTCGCCCTCTCGGCCTCGATCGGCCTCCACCGCAGGAAGCCGTCGACTGTCGCCGCCATGCGAATGGAGCCGCCGCTAGAGTTCAAAAGTGCTAAGATCGAGGGATACCATGACTACATGTGAACCCAGGAAAATAAATTAGAATGTGGATACAACAAACAATACGAAAACTAGTGAAATAAAACAAGGGGTAAAGCTGACATTTCATGCCAGCCGAGTCATCCAACGGGGCTCAATTCTACGTGCGCTTACACGTGGCGCACCATGTGGCCCGATGAACCTGTTTGACCCGAAATTACAAATCTGAAGACATAAATAAACTTTTTCAAAATCGAGGGATGAAAGTGAGCCTTGAGAGAAAGTTCGAGGACCAAATTGGTTGTTCTCTCCGGATTAAACTAGGGATGTGATGTGCATGTGAATGCATATACCTCTCCTACAATATCTTCGCTTAAACTAGCTAGGGATATGCTAATTAAACTACATACATCTTGCAGATACCACCAATCGTTTATTCCAAGCAAAGACACACACATGATGTCTCGTCTCCGGTTTAAGCGACCTTTTCCTTTGACGTCGCAGATCTCGCAAATCTCAAAGCAACAGAGAGAGAGAGAGAGAGAGAGAGATCTAGAGAGAGGGGTAGGTCTAGAGAGAGAGAGAGAGTGAAAGAGAGAGAAGATTTTCATCAGTGTACCAATGATCCCTGGTGTTCAAAGATTCCAAGGGCAGAGGATGACAAAACAGGAAGACCACTCACCAGTCATCGCTCGTCACCACCCATTCCCATCCATCATACGCATCATCACACATAAGACCGCACCTACTTCCTCAAACAAATGGTAAAAAAGTTTGTAGCGATATTGCTCAGTACCATCGCAACAGATAATTAAGATCCAAAACAACGTGTTAGATGTGAAGAATTACACACAGAAATCTCTCTCTCTCTCTCTGCTCTCCCTCCTACTGCTAGTGCTAGTGGTTGCGAAATTAATGGTTGTCATAGTTTTAAGACTATACGTTGATCATCCCGTAGTAGAGGTCTGGAGATAAAGGAAATTATATTTTTCCGGTCTCTGCATCATGTGATGCCGGTGAATTCAGAAGTATATGAATAAGTTTTGTGTTGCTTGTCGAAATACCACTTAATTTGAAGTTTGAATGCATCATAAGCATTATCATGCTTTGAACAAAGTTTGTTTTTCCTTGTAGAGGGTGGTAAATAATGACAAATTATACGCAACAAAATTGAAATACATCTAAAAAGGAGAAGCAATAAAACATGAAATTCTGCACACAAAAAAGTTCCACATATCATGAAGATAATTACGAATCTCAATAGTCGGTATATGTAAAAACACAGCCGTATATTAGTCGCAGCTACTTTGGCAATATTTTAGTATGATGCAAATGGCATTTTCCCAATTCCAATTACCGACTGAAATGCCCAAACATATAGATACACTAGCCAAATACCCATGCGTTGCTACAGATAAATAAATAGATTACTAAGCATATCAAATTATTGTTATCGTGCTACATGTCATGTCCTCGGTTTCGTCTTAGCTCTTGGTTGAGCTTCGGCTCAGGTAGAATTGGGAGTTCTTTGCGGGGAGTAGCACTTTAGACAAATTTGAATTTTTAAATTTGGAGTCGGTGGATGAGGATATGTATTGAGATTTCGACACGGGCATATAGGTTTGCTAAAATTTCAAGATGGGTCCCATATGTAAGGACGGGGAGGAGAAAATATACGAACCGTTACGACCGATTGACATCTTTATTATATAAAAAAATCAAAGAGGAGAAATAAAAGCTCAAAGATAGAACCAAAGGCTGATTCAACTCAATTCCATAAATACTCGCAACCATTTTCCATCCATAGATAGTAAAGATAGATAAAGAAGAGGTCTCCCCCAGCTCATAAATACTCGTAACCATTTTCCATCCATCCAAAACATCACTAGCCTGCAAACCAACAAAATCTGACTAGGAAATGTCAAATGAAAAGGAGATGGGACCAAAGGAACAGCAAAAATAACCCAAAACTGTTCTTGAAACCTCCAACCGAGGAACCAAACAGAATAATATAATACTGTGAGGGCTTGACAGTAAAATATACACGCTTTTATTCCAAAGTCCAATACTAGTCTTTGGGGAATTGTCACAGGAGAGAGAGAGAGTAGAGAGGGAGACCACACCAATGCCAAGAACAAGAGATCAGAGAGGCCAGGCAAAAATCCAATCCGAATCCCCTCCAAAAACCCACCAAACAACCTCCCCAATCTCCAAAAACAAGAACAAGAAAGCATCCTAGAGCATAAGGGAATAAAGGAGCCCAAAAAGGCCAAGAAAAAAGGTATCTTTGAACCCTTTCGATACACTGATCACGAACCGAGAGCCGCCGCCTCCTCGCAATCCATCTCAAATAAGATTTATTCGATCTCTGCTTGAGTTTTTTGGCTGCAAAGTTTTTTATTTTTCTTTTGACTGTTACTGCTCTTGCCTTCTTGTGAAGTTTCAAGAGGAGTGGGAGGGTTCAAGAACTCGGAGAAGGGGATGGATCCGGCGTTGCTGGACAACATCATCGCGAGGTTGCTCGAGGTGAAGAGCCTGAAGCCGGGGAAGAACGCGCAGCTGTCGGAGTCGGAGATTAAGCAGCTCTGCGCCGCCTCCAAGGAGATCTTCCTTTCGCAGCCCAACCTCCTCGAGCTCGAGGCTCCCATAAAAATCTGTGGTAATTTTTCTGATTCTCATGATGCCTGAGCCATTTCTTGATGTCGGCAGCGCTCAAAATGCCATCTTGGGGATCGTTTTGGGTTGGTCAACGGGTAGCTGGTGATTGGTTTGTGCTTTCTGGGTTGTGATAGACCCGACCTTTCGATTGATAGCCATCCATTGTCTAGTTCCTTAAGGTATTCCATCGCTTGATGAGCTGGTTGTGGGCTGTAACAGAGATTGATTGGATGCAGTAGCTGTTCCTAGTGATTCAGTATAATTGGGATGCAAACTTGCTTTGATTGTATTCACTGATAGCTATTTTTGATGATTCCCCTAAAAACAAAGCTGTTGTTGATGAATTCACCATACCTGTTGTGGTCATGGCTTTGGTGCTTCGAAATCTGGCATTTTGTCAAATTTTTTGGGGTTCTGTTGATAATGGAAAGTTGCCAATGTTTAGTTGATGACTCCCATTCAGGATTTTGTGTCATAAATTGACTTCGTAGAATCATAGATCATAAATGTTCATCACTGTGCAAAGTTGCAAACAACATCTCTCGGAAATGAAAGCAGTGTATCGAAACAAAAGGCTTGCTTTCGTGACTAACTGTATGATGGAGAATTTGGCATCCCTCACCTTGTATTGAATGGTTTGTTGTTCACCTAGCTTATTGTCAAAGAGTGCAGTTTAAGATTAACAACTGATAATTTTGATTTGCTGACAGAGCATAGCTGTTTTAGTTCCCTTAATGGTTTTTTCATATTGCCTCTTTGTTACACTTCAGGCAATGGTTGCATAGTGCAGATCTATATGTTATTCTTAGCTTTATACGGTGCTATGTTGCTATATTTCATACTAGACCACAATCTTTCAGTTAGAACGTTTTTGACTTATCAACAAAATATTGCAACGACATTTGTAAGTTTGTTCCATCTGAATCTCAGTGTTGATTTGGGGTGAGCCTTGAGCAACTTTCGCAAAGTTCCATACTAAAATGATCTTGCATAAATTCTTCTGATCAGGTGATGTCCATGGTCAATATTCTGATCTCCTGAGGCTCTTTGATTATGGTGGATATCCTCCTCAGTCCAACTATCTTTTTTTGGGCGATTATGTGGACCGGGGAAAGCAAAGCCTTGAGACAATATGCCTTCTTTTGGCTTATAAGGTCAAGTACCCTGAGAACTTTTTTCTTCTAAGGGGCAACCATGAATGTGCATCAGTAAACCGCATATATGGGTTTTATGATGAGTGCAAGCGCAGATTCAGTGTAAAACTCTGGAAAACATTTACAGACTGTTTTAACTGCTTACCAGTATCAGCATTGATAGATGAAAAAATTCTATGCATGCACGGAGGTCTTTCTCCAGAGTTGAACAAGCTGGATCAGATACTCAACCTCAATCGCCCCACAGATGTGCCTGATACTGGGTTACTTTGTGATCTTCTTTGGTCGGATCCTTCCAATGAAGCGCAAGGGTGGGCTATGAATGATCGAGGTGTTTCAT
Organism: Stipa capillata; assembly: GCA_019208055.1. Lineage (NCBI taxonomy): Eukaryota > Viridiplantae > Streptophyta > Magnoliopsida > Poales > Poaceae > Stipa > Stipa capillata. Next base: position 1,281,330 of record JAGXJF010004340.1, read on the forward strand.
ATACATTTGGGCCTGATAAAGTGGCTGAATTTCTTGAGAAGCATGATTTAGACCTCATCTGCCGAGCCCATCAGGTGTGCTATGTTCAGAAAGTACCATCATATTTATTTTCGTGTCAAGTGAATTTACTAATTAGTTACTTTCTCCTTGCTCGAATTCAGGTTGTTGAAGATGGATATGAGTTCTTTGCTGACCGTCAGCTTGTAACAATATTTTCCGCCCCTAATTACTGCGGAGAATTCGATAATGCTGGTGCCATGATGAGTGTAGACGAGACACTGATGTGCTCCTTCCAAATACTGAAACCTGCGAGGAAAATGTTGGGTGGTTCAAATAATACCAAATCTGGCTTCAAGGTATGTATAACTAACAAGGGAACAGTTGATATTTGCCCTTGCATATATATAGCAGGGTGCTTCCCTACTGTTTTTTCCCTTACAATAAGCATTGAGCCCCCCTGCTAAATTGCCATTGCTGTTCCATATGGTTGTCTCTTAGCTTTTTTGTAACCTGCAAAAACGATCTGAAGTGATGATATGAGCTGTTAATGATGCCATTCACTACAAAATCTTACACCTGTTTTCAGTTTCATGATTAGTAGAACACTTCTTTGACCACCAGAACCGCAGTGACACTTGATAAATATTTGTGCTTTCAGTTTATGAGATTGTATGGATGCATTCCTAAAGTCTTGCCTGCAATTCTCAGAACACTTATTTCTGTTTTTCTTAAGCACTTGAATGCTGCTTGAGTTCTCATACTAAGACTATAATGCTTCATGACACTGTCAAGTTGGTTGAACTCAACCGAATGTGCAGTTAAGCTTATCTCCTGCAGCTACCTACTTTTTTAACAAACGAGTCATGATTGCAACTCCGTTATTATTATATTGACATAGGAATGCATTGACTTACCGGTTACAATTAGTTCTTAGTTTTCACTATTGAAATTCATCCATACAACATTCTGCTGTGACATTTTAATGTATTCATTTTTTTATTGCATGACTCATCAAATGGCTTCAGAACATTCAGGCAGATCTCAATTTTCCCTACCAGATTTCGTTTCTAGTTTTATGCCATGGCAGTGCATGTCATAATCATTGAGGGCATAGTTGGTGTCAGACATTGACCTTGCATGACAGTTCAACCCATGCCTGAGGTTGCTACAGTCTATTGCCTTTTTTTACCATGGCACTCTAATGCATTTTGACCTATCTTGTTTTATACCCAACTTGTGTGTGGAAAGATCAGAACAAAGATAGAACAGATGGTTAGGTTAATTGCAGGTCCAATTAATATCCTGATGATAAACCAGATATACAAATTCTAATAATTATTTATGTGCTTGAATGGACCCATCCATATACGCAGGATTTTCTCATAAGAATAAGAAACAGCCCTGGCATTGCCGCTTGCCATGGGATCTAGCTCTGGGCCCCTATTGGACTAATATCATAACTGGGAAAATTGATTTTGACATGCCCCTGGTCGTACAAAAATAATCCTCGTTTGTAATCAACTAATCGTGAATGATCATGAATTCATGAGTTCCTTCTTGATATGTGATAAACTGATGATGACAATGCTAGAATGCAACTAACCTTCAATTTTCCCCCTCTTTGATTAGTCATTGAGAGGATGGTAACGGTGGCATGGTGATTGGTGAGCAAGCTGTGATCTGATCTGCAGGCACGTACCTTGAGCGGCTGTGACTAACTGGCATTTTCGCCTACACCCCGGGCCTGAGACAAGAACGCAGATGTGTACAACTCTCTCGTCGATGGAACTGTACATCGTTCATGTTGGATTAACATTCCTGTAATGTATTATTGTTTTTTATTGTATGAGAGGATGATGTGAATGAAGACTTCCCCCTTCCCCCTCTAAATTCGAAGAATTCAGAAAGACATACGCCAATAAAACAGCTAGAATCCTAAGTGCTTTTCATTCAAATCTCCATCCAGCAAACAGCGGTGCTGACATCGGATCCTAACAGGGAGCACCATTACCTTTGGTCTCCGAACCTGTTCTACTTATTCTGAGTGTTTGGATCTGCGCTTTGCATGATTTGAGCTTTGTCTCGCAAGAAACGGTGTACCTCACATCATCTTTTGTTCGTCACGTCTTTGTGTACTGTCTGTTCTTTTTAACTGTGTTGATCTGAATATCTAGCATATGAGCTAAGTAGCATGCAGAAAATCTATGCGTTGGAGGACACCGTAGATCATGATTCAGGTGAATGTTATGTTGAAAGCATTAGTTTTCGTCCCAAGAGTCGAGATCGATTCAGACAAAAAAGAGAGGCTATGACGCATCTGAACATGTTCTGTGAAAAAGATGAGAGTGGATTTGATCTGTACGAAGGATTTCCTCAGTCTTCTCTTGCAATCTCGAACAGAAAGAATCGGATTTGCCACCAGTCAGTCAGAGAGACATGACGCGATGCTATTCTGTCAAATTGGACTAGCCGGAAGATGAAGTGCCAAATGGGAAAAGAAAGACACATCCACATCAGAGGAAGAAGAAACAGCAGCTATTTTCTGCAAACACACAACATCCACAATTTCATCAACACAGAACAAAAAGAAATCTTAATGCCCCTCGCCCTCAGATGCGCCTAACATTTCCTACTTAATGTTTTTGTCAACAAAAGGCTGAATCCTTTTTCTGGCTGTGCCAAAGCTGAACCTGTGTCTGCTACACAGTCCTGTGTACATCAACAGTAAGAACAAGAACTAAAAAACAAGACCTTAGATGGTTCATCTATACATCACTGCATTACTTAGTCACACTCGTTTGTTTTGTTAGCCATGGCAAGAACAATCAACTATCGATCAGCAATTCCGTGTCACTGGCACCAATTCTCTGGCATCCTGGCGATGTCCGGCGAGCAATTAATGGCGCTCGACTGCAGGTAGCCGGAGCACGAATCAATCAGCGGGGAGCAACGGAGAAGGAGATGTCGGTGGGGACGCGGAACTTGTCGGCCCAGTCCTGCGCCTCCAGGAAGAGCTTGGAGACCTTGGCGGCGACCCACGCCATCTCCGGCCGCGCAGCGGGGTCCTTGGCCACGCACCGGAGCGCCAGCGCCGTGAGCTCCTCGGCCGCGTCCACGGGGAACGAGTCCCTGAGCCTCCGGTCCACCCACCGCCTCATGGCCTCCCCGCCGCCCTCCGCCGCGGCGGCCTCCGCGCTCTCGACCAGCGACGTCCTCTCGTACTCCCGCGCCGCCTTGTCGTACTCGTACCGCACCGGCTCCTTCCCGGACACCAGCTCCAGCAGCACGACCCCCAGCGCGAACACGTCGGAGCGCCACGAGGGGGCGCCGCCGGCGATGAGCTCCGGCGCCATGTACCCGCGCGTGCCCTCGATCCGCCTCCCCCGGCTTCCCGTGCGGCGGTGCCTGGCGCCGGCGGCGGCCTCCTCTCCGCGGTCCTCCGGGAGCTCGCCGGCGAGGTCGGCGGCGCCGAAGTGCGCGATCTTGGCCCGGAAGAGGGGCCCGTCGGCGCAGACGAGGACGGAGGAGGAGGAGAGGCGGTTGTGGACGGTGCCGGCCTGGAGGTGGACGTAGTGCAGGGCGTCGCAGACGGCGGCGGCGACCCGGAGGCGGGAGTGCCAGGAGGATAGCGGCGTGAAGGAGGGGTTCTTGGGGTTGCGGAGGAGGGCCGAGAGCGGGGAGGCGTCGGAGAAGAGCTCGTAGGCGAGGAAGAGGGAGCCGTCGGGGGAGGCGGCGGCACCGTAGAGGCGCGCGATGGCGGCGTGGTGGCAGTGGCCGAGGACGGCGAGTCGGGCGGAGACTTCGCCGGGGTCGCGGCGTAGAGCGCGGCGGAAGACGGCGGCCGGGTGGCCGCGGAGGGAGCAGCGGAAGGAGCTGGAGGAGGAGGGTGTGAGGCGGTGGGAGCGGGAGAAGTTGGAGGTGGCGGCGGCGAGCTCCGGGTAGGTGAGGAGGAGCGGGAGGTTGGGGAGGGAGTCCTTGAGGGCTTGGAGGGAGGAGGCCGCGGAGGAGGAGGTGGAGAGGGCAGCGGAGGAGGTGGAGTAGGAGGAGGTGGCGGTGGCGGTGGCGGTGGCGGTGGCGCGGGGGTTGCGGTGGCGGTTTGTTGGGGTGGAGGGGAGGGAGGCGGAGGCGGTGGCGGTGGCGGTGGAGGTTTTGGTCTTGCACATCGGAGGCGGAGGCGGAGGCGGAGGCTGCTCGATCGGGTGAAAGCATGAATCCGCTGCTACTGTGGTAATGTAGATTCGCTCTAGAACAACCTCGTCGATCATCAAACAACTCAACTGAAATCCTCCTCGTCTTATTCATGATTTCTCGCCACTACGACAGATTGGACCGAATTTCAGGTACTTGTCAACCACTCGTCAAGCATGCATCGTATTTATTTGTGAATTCATACATGCATCCGTCTTATTCGTGGTTTTTGGCGTGTAAAGGATGAATTTTTACATGCATCGTTGACCCAATCGGCTAGTGCGAACGCTAATTAAATGGAAGAGAGCAAATGAATATCTACGACAACAAGTATTATACTCCATGTATCTTTTAATATAAAATGTATTTTAATTAGTCAAGATAAAAATTTAATCAATAACTTTTATGAATATATGATATACGAGGTGGATGAGAGCGACGTAACTGCAAGTCCACCCGAAACCTACGTACGTACGTGCGTGAACGAAAGTCAACTTGGCGACTCCAATCGAAACAGAAAAGAAGAGACAATGTAACTTAGTAATTCGTGTTCCATTCCATAGTTTGATCTCGTCTACTAGCCATCGGCTGTATCCGCTGTCGGCATGCCAAACTAGCATCATACTTTACAACAACTGCGGCTGCTACTTAGCGGACTCTGTTATCATGCAACTATAATCTAATTAACGAGTCAAATTTAGATTGATTTCCTTTTGTTGCATAAATTGAACTGGCATGTCTACGTACAAGTGACAAGCGTATAATACTATTAGCGAGATATAATCATCTGATAATAATGTCGTCTCCTTTCACTGACAGCACAATTCATTCTGTTATATTCAGGCAGGGACAACAACAACAACTTTGGTCTAAACAAAAGAACGATTCAACTTAGAATATTAATAATTATACTTGGGGGATGAGATCAGATCACATCAGATCAGCTTCAAAGAAGAAATAATTGAGCCTCCCCAAAAAATAAGAAGAAGAAATAATTGAGGCAAGGATGGCAGAAAGGCATATAGCGTGTGCATGCAAGTATGCAACTGCAAGCCTAATTTCACTGAGGCCCATTAGAAAGCCCGTTTCTCCACAATACAGGCCCAACAAAATCAGCCCATGTCTTCGTAAAGGTAGTAAATTATAAGCCCGGCCCGGCCCGGCCCGGCCCGGAACGGCCCATGGTTATAGCGAAGGGTCAGGTACTTACTTGCCTCGCTTTCTTTCTTCGCCAAGAAGGCATAACCACGCCTCCCTCTCTCTTCTCCTCCCACGCGGCGACGCCATGGCCGCCGCCCGGCTGCTCCCGCTCCTGCGCCGCCGTCTCGCCGGCGTCCTCGCCCAGCCTCCCGCTCCCTCGTCCCGAGGTCAGCCCCGACTTGTATTTGCCTCCCTCTTGGTTCCTGCATAAATCTGTCCAAGTAGGTGTTCCTCGTGCGCCTTCCGTGGAGAGCTCGGAGATTGAATTGATGGGACAAATCCTGGATTTATTTTGGTGCACCGGCGGTTGTACTGCTGAATTTGCATGCTATTTGTTTATATTGTGCGCGCGCGCGATGCGAATGATTTTATTGCGGGGTTCGATTTGATGGGGATTTATTGTTGCCATGTGGTGCCGGTGGGAGTGGAACAAATATTTGTGGTGTTACAACAGCGTAGCGGTATAGCTAGGATAGGAGCATGTTTCCTTTCTGCTGTGTTAAAATTGACTTAGGATGGGGCAAATGTATATCTACCTGACAGCCATTAGGTCAGTTCATCACTATGAGGACTAAAAGAGGGATGTGGATATCACCCAACCAACTAAGAAAAAAAAACTAAGGGAAAAAAGGGATCCACTCAAACCAGACTTACTGTTAGCAATCACAGGTTTTTAAATTCCATCGCCACGTGTGTTGCGAAGCAAAGCATGCATCTGTGATGCTTGCTATGGTAGTTTGGGGATTTAATTTATCCAAGTATTGCTTTTGTGCTGTTGTGCGTCTCTCTGTACATTCACTCATTCAGGAATGGAGTGTATGCAGGAATAGAAAACTCAGGTGCATGTTCAGTTTGCGCCTAATAGTTCCTTCAAACACAGACTTCTGAAGAACTAAGATGTGGCTAGTTATGACCAAAAATCAATAACTAAGTCAACTGACTCCCAAGTTGTCAGGACATGTTTCTTTCTGGGAAGCTCTTAGTTCCTGCCTGGTTGGTTGGCAAATAACTGAAGCATTTATCATTTCGTCACATGTATGACAGCTATTTGCAGTTTTGCAATGCGAATGAGTTAACAGTGGACTGGAAAATCATGTAATTGCAGGATTTTCGTTTCCTTCACCTGCAACTGCAGGCTTAAGATCACTCCAAACAATCAATGAAGCGAGCAATAATGCATCTGACGAGTGTTGCAAGGACCTAGAGGGTTCCAAAACCGATACCCCACCAGCTTCAGTCCCTATCGTGGAGTCGAGCTTCAAAGTTAGAGATGCCTCAAGCTTGAAGATCTCACCGAGACATGACCTCGCCATGATCTTTACATGTAAGGTCTGCGAGACCAGGTCCATGAAGATGGCCAGCCGGGAGTCATATGAGAATGGAGTAGTTGTCGCTCGCTGTGGTGGCTGCAATAACCTCCACCTGATGGCAGATAGGCTTGGTTGGTTTGGTCAGCCGGGGAGCATTGAGGACTTCCTAGCAGAGCAAGGAGAAGAGGTGAAGAAAGGTCCAACAGATACTCTCAGCTTCACTCTAGAGGACTTGGCTGGGTCTCAGGTCAATTCTAAGGATCCTTCTAGCCAAAATTAGGTTCCTTGGTAATATGTTGGCTTCTGGTCCAGAAGCTATAGAATGATTAGCTCCCCAGGGAAACTCCACAAGTTATTTTGCTCAATTTCTTGGCATCTCAAGAGGAATACAAGTTCTCGACCTCTTGCTTAAAGCTGCAATAGTAAATTTCTTGTAGTGGTCTACCCACATTCTGTAGTAGGTTGTGTTTCATCCTTTCATGTTCAATCATGTTCCTGACAAAACGAAATGAGCTATGGGAATGTTTCCTTGTGAAGATCTAGTTATGAAAGTGTCATTTAATCTGAAAGTACGAAAGGTTGCTGCTGAAAAGAGCTACAACGCTCGCGTTGAACAGCCACAAATAATCTAACATTTTCATTTCAAATTTGAACTCATGATATTTCCTTTGACATGTGCTATCAGCTAATCTGAAATCGATAACGCCTCTGTAAAATTTAGCTGACCAGCTGCCTGCTACTCAACAATCTGTTCTTACATCTCAAAAGGAAAAAGGAAATCTTCACTTATCTACACCTCATGCTGTAAAGACAGAAAGTTCTAATTGTACATTCCTATTACACAGAAAGAATCAACGAATGGATCAGCTGTATCAACAGAGGGAGTGCGTCAGTGCTTCTGGCAGACTACCATGCAGAAGAAGGCGACGCAGCGGAAGACCACCCCATTGGCCATGAGGACAAGTATGCACAGATTCTTGTCGTTGATGTCGTAGCCGTTGTTGGCCAGCGAACCGCACCGCGTTATCAGCCACACTCCGGAGTAACTGCAACCACAGACAAAATTAACCGGTGTATGTATGTTGCAGAGCCAAAATTCAGAAGAAACTTTTGAGTTCATATCTATCATGGAATTGATGAGACGTACTTCTGAGCATTGGCGATAACGAACGCCTCCAGAGCCCACTTTGTGTAGCACAGATCAGTGAAGTAGGTGTTCTTCTGCTGAGTTGCTACCAGGGTAAGAACGACCGGGAGCAGTGCAGACCACTGCACGCAAAGCATGCATCAGGAACAGCAATCTACATGGAAAGTGCCAAGAGCTAGCTTCTCTTGATGGTCTTGGAGTTGAGCAATGGAAGCGTCATGCATACATACCAGCTGTGCAGAGCCTGGCTGGAAGAAGATGGCGAAGGTGTAGCCTATGCCGGTGACGCAGTAGACGAGTGCGACGAGGACGACATAGTTCTCCCAGATGGAGGACCTGGGGTTGTTGAAGAAGTAGAACATGGAGAGGTAGACGATGGGCTTGACGATGGTGTTGAAGTGGTCGATGGTGTCCTTGGCCATGAAGTATGCCAGCGAGCTCATCCCGGAGGCCCTCTCCCTCCAGTAGTTCATCTTGTCCAGCGCGAACGACCTCAGGGCTCCGATCTTGCACAGCAGGGCTGCACCACCACATCAAGCAGAGAGCTTCATTCACATGAGTCAACCTGGAGAGACAGAATTGCAGTTGCAGGGCTTGCGAGAGAGAGATCAAGGCAAGCCATACTTACAGACAGCGATGACGGTGTAGGTGTACCCAAGCGCACCGAACGTCTCGTCGCTCACTTTGGCCAGCGTCCCCAGGCATATCCCGGCAAGGCAAAGTATCAGGTAGTCAACACCCTGTATCCTTGCTTCCCGGAGCCTCTGCTTGCCAACCCTGAAGAAGAAGAAGAAGAAGGAGAAGAGATATAACACTGTCATTCTGGAGAAGAACTGAGGAAGACTTCCCAAGGAAATGAAATCTCAGATACACAGATGGGAGAGAGACCTTACTTACCTTCCCAGGAAGTACCTATACTGCCTAAGAATGCCGGGAGTGCGTCGATTCGAGAGATCTTCGGTGGACTTGTTATAGTCAAACTCATCCTTCTTCTGGCCGACGATGTCCTTGACATTGCCCCACAGTTCGGCTACGAAGGATGGCCCCGAGTCGGCGCCGGGGGAGGAAGGGTCCCCGCCTCCCCTGACCGAAGATTCGGACTCGGAGGAGCTCTGCAGCATGTCGCGTGGGACATCGTAGCCGTTGTGCACCATCCATCTGAGTGGCAGGTCCTTCACGCTCACTCCCGCGCTCATACTTGGCTTCACGATGCCCTCCAAGATGTCGATGTAGTAGTCCGGTGGGTTCACGCGCTCCGGCACGACGATGCCCAGACCTGAGAAGTATTCTTCCACCTTCTTCACCGGACCGTGGTAGACGGTCATGCCACCTTTGGCGAGAAGTATCAAGTCATCGAACATTCTGTACAGTGTATAGCTGAGACAGCAAAGAAGGCCTTTAGTCAGGTATCGGAGAAGTGCATCACACAGGCAATGAGGCAAACTGCAAACGTATCCTGTTTTGGGGTTGAGTTTGAGAGCGAACCTGGGCTGATGAACAACCATGGAGATGTTGACGCCCTCGGCAGCTTCCCGGCGAAGGGCACGGAGAAGAAGCAGGGAGGAAGCACTGTCCAAACCGGATGTTGGCTCATCTAAGATCAACACCGAGGGTTCCATGACCATTTCTAGACCGACGTTGACTCTCTTGCGCTGGCCACCGGAGATGCCACGCTGCTCCACTGTCCCGACCAGAGAATCTCGGACTGCCTGCAGCCCCAAAGACTCAATGACCCTCTCCACGACGAGGACCTTGTCAGCTTTCGACATGTCTGCTGCAAGCCTGAGATGCAACAATGCAACGTAAGTTCACTGGTAAGAGCTAAGAAGGCAAATGGATGATCTACTTAGTCAATCAAGTACCTGCATCTTGCATTGAACCACAGATTTTCTTCGACGGTTAGGTTTCCATGGACAATGTCGTCCTGGGGAACAAAGCCAATAATTCTCTTGTAGGCGCGAATAGGCTCTACTTTACCATTGATGAGTACCAAGCCTGATGTGTCACAACCAGTTGCCTTGCCGGTGATGGCACTCAGGAATGTGGTCTTCCCTGCGCCGGACGGGCCCATCACTGCAGCTACACGGCCAGGCATGAGCTTTCCTGTCACGGACCTCAAGAGCTTCTTCTTACTCCCCTTCAATGTCAGAGTTAGGTCCTTGAAGGCGATCTCGATGACCATTCTCGAACTGCCATCGTGATCTTTGGCCATGTTTATCACACCCGAGAAGGTCAAGTTCTGGTTCTCCTGTTGCATTGCCTTCTCCTTCTCGATTTGACCGTATGCATACTTGAAAATCTGGCTCCGGCTGTGCATCTGCTTCCCTTTTGGCATGTTCTTTCTCGTGCCCTTGTCTAGTGTTTCCAGGTTGAATCCTTCATCGCCGTCAGGGTTCTCTTCGAGGGAGCGCATCGTGTCGGTTCCACCCCCGTCAGCTCCATTTGAAGGTATACCTCTCGATGGCACTCCCTGTGCCTGGCCAGGCTTCTGCCTTCGCGAGAACGTGCGAGACAATTGTGACTGCAGGCCCGTGCTAGCCTTCTTGGCAACATCTCTAGCCGATTTCCACCTTTCACGAGCTTGCGCGGTCTCTCTCGCGTACCTTGCAGCAGCCTCTCGAGATTTTGCTTGCTTTTTCTCACGGTTGGTCAGAAGTTGGCCGGAGAAATTGTAGATGATCAAAAGGACTAGACAGGAGGCAATCTACAAAATCATGAAAAAGCAGAAGGCCGGTGTAAGTTCGACCTCAGTAGCTGCAACTTGCAAGGGATACCATGCTATCGATTTGCCAGCACATTACCACTAGCAGTGCGCCGAAAATTGTAATGTCCTGATTATCGGAGTTCGGTGGACAAGAGCTCTTCTTGTAGCATCCTGCAGTGAAGAAGCAGACACATTCAGAATGCGCAAAAACCAAGAGCATTCCTGAGGGTCTGGATTCCAACTTTGCAAAGAGAAGTTGAGCTTACTGGTTTGGGAAGTTGATCCCTTCCTGCAATAAAACCTGCAAAAACACACTTGATACTCTGAGCATCTGGACAGAATAATACTGAAGGAATCGGTCACACGAAGAACGTGCACTTGGAATATTACTAGTGTGGGAATGATCATTAATATACTTTTTTTAAGATGATCATCAGTGATTCTGATGGAAATATAACTCGAAACATTAGATAGACAGGATTACCCACTACTACAAGGGAGTTTGCGTGTCGTGCTCGGGCAGTAGAATCCAGCTGGGCAGAAAATATCATCAGTGCTGATCACATCGGCCCAATTATCAGCAGTGCCACAAGTGTGATTGGGATTCCCAGGAGGTGGTTGATAGTTGTATCTGAAATGCATCTTCAGTATTAATAAGTGAATTAATGGTACACGTGTGGAGTTAAGAGTGTTAAGGACAGCCAACTCACGGGTCACAGATGCCTGTAGTTTTATTTAAGGTGGCCACTGGACAGTATGCTCCCAGAGGGCAAGCTGCACATAACAGCAGAAAAGAGAAATCAGCTTCTACTAATACATTGAGAGGATGTTAAACTTAGCGTAAGTGTCTCTGTGCCATGTCTCTACAAAAACCTGTCAGATCAGTATACCTCTTGCACAAGATAAATAGCATCATCACAAATTTCTTGAGACCAATTAAGTGTCTGTCGGTTACATGTAAAGCATTGTAAGCTGTTATATATATATATATATATATATATATATATATATATATATATATATATATATATATATTTCAATACGAATTTTATTGTAGGCATGGTAATATATCAAGCAAACAAATGATAAGAATGGAATGCAGAAAAACAAGTAGATACGAAACAGGATACACCAAAACAAAAGCAACACCCGTATCCTGAAACATTTAATTAATTAAGACCTTCATTCTGAACACCTCAACGAGGTAAACTTCAGAAAATAATGATGGTTAACAAATTGTTCCATATGTAAATTCATGCTAGGTTCAGATAGTTTGGAGAAGGACTCACGTATCATGCAGGTGAGGCCATGGGGGCAGAAGAAGCCAGGGCAGCAAGCTTGGCACTCTTGGGTTCTGTAGGGGATATCCTTGGCATCCTGCAGGTTGACCTTGGTCTCCTCCCCGGCGCTGCACGCCCACCCAGGCTCGCAGCCGTCGATCCACGACGTGAGGTTGCAGTTCTTGTTGGGCCTGACGTAGTTCTTCTCCCCCCTGGTCTCGTCCCCGCTGTCGAGCAAGCTGTTGAAGTAGAATTTCATCTCGGCGGCTGTGCATACCCGCTGGCGCAGGTCCCCTGTTGCATCCATTCATCCATGGCGAGACCGGTCATTACATGTGGACAAGCAGCAACAGAGCCATCACGTGTCTAGATTGTGAATGCGGCATCGATGAAACATAGTTGGAGACAGAGGCTATATTGATTTTAGGAGAATTGTCTTGTTTTCATTAACACGCAGATTGAAACAGGATTCGGTTATTTTACAAAAAAATGGTATCAGAAAGGCTCCCTCCATTTTGCTCCAATGCTCCATTGAAAACAGTAATTAACAACGAAATGATCGGCATTGCAAAGACGAAGAGAGACGATGAGGAGATGTGGCAGTAATGCATCAGCATCAGCAGCAGAAATGGTAATACCATTGGTCTGCTTCATGCAATTGGTGAGGAAGGTGGTGTCCTTGGAGAAATTGAACGCCGCATCCCACTCCCGGTCCCTGCAAACCAAACACGCACCATCGAAATCGAAATAAGGAACAAGAAATGAGAAGCAACCCGCACGCGATGGAGCAATGATGAAGTACGTGTCCTTGATGCAGTATCCGAGCTCGCTCTGCGTTGCCTTGGCGAAGGACTCGGTGAGCGCCTTGATGCGCTTGTTGACGGCCTCGGCGACGATGGGGTTCCCGGCGAGTGTCTTGGCCCCGGCCCCTCCCGCGGCGGCGCCTCCCCCGACCCCGTCGCCGACGTAGTCGTCGTCGGCGGCGGCGGCGGAGGTGATTTCCTCGAGGGAGAGCCGCGGGACGGGCACGGGGACGGGGACGGGGACGGGGACGCGGTCGACGGCGATGGCGCGCGCGGCGGCGGAGAGGAGCAGGAGGAGGAGCAGCGCGGCGGCGAGCGCGAGGTGCTGCACCGCCACCCAGGCCATGGCGGTGGGTGTTGATGGTCGAGGGAACCGCTCGTGCTAGGCTGGGGCGGGAGGAGACATTGATGTGGTGGTGGTGGAGGAGGAGCTCGCGTTGGGATGGTGGTGGAGAGGAGAAATAGGCGGAGGCGGGAAGAAGAGAGAGCGGTGGGAGAGCGCGCGAGGGGAGCGGGACTACGGTCCACGCGGCCGGGGCCATCGGACGGTGCGGGTGGTGCTGAGGGACACGTAGCTGGCTAGATGGGTGTTCGGTGAGCAAAACACCGGATTTAATGGTTGCCAAATGTTGTTTGGGATACAACAGACATCCGGAGGAATATGGAGCCAAACATGGTGTCCAGGAGGAAGAGCAAAAGCTGCCTTTGCGACATTATAAGCTTCAAAATTTGTTTCCCTGAATTCATGGGTGAAGCTCACATCGGAGAATTGCTCGCGAAGCGTCTCGATTTCACGAACGATAGCTCCAAAATGACATAAACTCTTCTTCTCTAACTGATTCACCACTTCCAGACAGTCCGTGGCCACCTGTGCCTTGTTTGCATGAAGATCAGCTAGCAAGGAGAGAGCTTCAGCACACGCCTGCGCCTCCAGCGTAACCGGATTCGTTGTCCCCGGAAGAATACGTGCCGACGCCCCCAAGAACCATCCCCCTTCATCCCGAGAAACCGTTTTATCACTGTTAATATAGAGGATGATGATGAAATCTTAGAAGATGCCTCGGAAAGTGAGGAAGATGAGGAAGAGGGATGCAAGGAGAAAAAGAAAGAGAAAGTAGTATCCCTTAAATACGAGCATCTTCTGGACTTTTGTTTCCGCTGCGGTATCGTTGGCCACATCGATAAATCATGCTCTGCTAAACTAAAAAAGGGTGAAACACAACAGTATGGCAATTGGCTGAAAGCAGACACTTTGAGGAGAAACCCAAGTGATGATGACAGAAGTAGAAGTTCTGGGGAAAGAGGGGGTTTCTGGAGATTGACCAGTGCTGGAAGTAGAGGAAGCAAACATGGAAGTGACGGGCCCTCGTGGAGGAAAAGCATTTCAGATGGAGGAGAAGGAAAGGAAGCACAAAAGGGAGAAGAAAAGGAAGCCACTAGCCCACTGAAACAAATAGCAAACAAGCAGGTGAACACGGAAGGAGGGAGGAGAATTGTTTTTGATGGCGCGATTCTGGCTAGTGACTCAACTGAAAAAAAAGTTGCAACACGAAGAAGAGAAGATAGCAGTGGACGAGATGAGAACACAAGAGCTGAAAGGGAAAAGGAAAGTAGATGGTGGGGATAGTCCGAAGAAGAATGGAGAGGCATTTAAAGAGAGCCCAGCAAGGGTGGAGGCTCATGTAGACAAGAAAAAACCCACCACAAAGCCAGTGAGAAGAATAATACTGAAAAGACAGCTGTTGAAGATAAATTGCCAATGAAGAAAGGCAAACAGGGCACCTTCAAATGCCTGCAGAGGGCCACGGGTGGAAAATTGAAATCTAAAAGTAATGCGTTTTCAAAGAAGAGAGGCATGGAGGATATGGATATTGATGTTAATATATAATTTGTCAAGAAATCTAGAATGGAGATAGACACTAAGGGGGAAAAAGGAGGATGAACAAGGTGACGAAGTTAATGACAACACAAGGTGCTGAAACCACTAGTGAGAGCACTGGGCTGTAGGGACAGCCTGGCGGGGCCAAATGAGACTAGTGGCCTGGAACTGCAGGGGATTGGGTAACGGCCCGGCAGTTCGAGGGCTCTTGGATCTCTAGAAGCAGGAGCACCTAGACGTGCTATTTCTGTCTGAAACAAAGATGGCGGAGGGCAGCATTCGCAGATTTAAGTGGATGCTGGGTATGTCAGGGATGGTAGCTAGAGACTGTGATGGTAAAAGTGGAGGTATCGCTCTGTTTTGGAAGAAAGAATTCAAGATCGATTTGCATAATTACTTGAAGTATCATATAGATGTGGAGGTGATAGAAAGAGATGGGTTTAGATGGAGGTTCACGGGTATCTATGGGGAGCCAGCTAGCGACAAGAAGGATATAACTTGGAAGTTGATGCGAATCCTTAACCATCAAATGAACTTGCCATGGCTGTGTATGGGGGATTTCAATGAAATCCTGTTCGGACATGAAAAAAAGGGTGGAATCCCCCGCTCCTAGAATCAGATGGACAAATTCAGAATGGCGATTGAAGATTGTGGCCTGAGGGATCTGGGGTTCAGTGGTGACAAATTCACATGGAGGAATAACAACTTGGAAGCAAAGAGTTTCGTAAAAGAAAGGTTGGACCAGGCATTGGGATCAAGGTCTTGGTGTGCTAGGTTCCCATCCTACAAAGTTGTGAACGGAGATCCGAGGCATTCAGATCACAGACCGGTTATGATGCTTTTTGGAGAAGAGGAAAACCGAAGCTACAGACCCAATGATGGAGCCATTTTTTCAGGTTCGAAGCAAAATGGCTCGAAGAAGAGCACTGCGAAAAGGTAGTCACAAACGCTTGGAACAGCATGGCTTTGGAGACAAATGGAAGGCTAATGGAGAGTCTGAAGAAAGTATCAACAGATTTGAAAGAATGGGACGAAAATGTTTTGGGAAACCTCCAAAAAGAATCAAATTTATGAAGAGGGAATTGGAACAAGTCAGAAGGGGCAACATAACTCCAATTAATGTTATGAGAGAGCATTTGGTTAAGGAGAAACTGAACAGGCTAGAAAATCAATTAGATACCTTCTGGAAGCAGAGGGCACATGTCAAGTGGTTGCATTCAGGAGACAAAAACACAACCTACTTCCATAATTTTGCCTCAGAAAGCAGGAGGAGGAATAGAATCGGCAGATTACAAAAAGAAGATGGCACATGGGTGGAAAGCCAGGAACAATTGAAAGAATATGTGGCCTCTTACTTTTTCAACCTGTTTTCCTCGGCTGCTGGACATGATATTAATGAGATTCTGCAGGCAGTTCCAGTGAAGGTGAATAGATACATGAATGAAGTGTTGTGTGCTGAGTATACCTATCGGCGGAATGGGGCCCAGGGTCCCCCGAACCGCCGGCGGAGGCCAATCAGAGGCCGTAGGGCGAGACACGTGGCGGCCGGGTCGTTGAGGACCCCGCCGCAGCAGTAAGTGGGCCCGGTGGTCCAACCTAGGTGCTCGGGGGCTTTTCCCGAGCACCGTGTCCTAGCGAACAAATCTAGAAAGGGCCTTGGGCTCCTCACGGTCCTTGGCTCAAGAATCGAGGAAGCGCTCGGGGCTCTTTTCCCGAGCGCCCGGCGTCCCGCGAGGCGTGGGGCCCAGGGGAGTACTCGGTCGAGCCCCCGAGCGGACCCCCTGGTGCTTCCCCCATAAGGGGCCCCGAGCGACCCTCCGGCGGGCGCTCCCCCGAGTGCTCGGGGTCGCCCTGGGACCGCTCGGGGCAGCTGGCGCCCCTCGGGAGTCGAAGGGTCCGTTCGGGATCGAAGCGCTCGGGATCGGAGCGCTCGGAGGTCGTGGGGTCCCCCTGTGGGGCCCTCCTCCGGGCACGCCGCTGCAGTGTTTGGCTTCTCCCGCAAGCCTCAGCCCCGGCAGAGGCATTTAATGCCTGTCATTCGGGCATTAAATGCTAAGCCCTGTGCGGGCGTAATATCGGTCAGGCCGGGTCCCATCCGCGCAGGGCAAATCCCTTTTTGCCATGACCCTTGCCGCGGGATGAGTCCGTCTGACAGGGTTGTTGACCGACCGGGTGCGCCGCCCCGCGTACCCGTGTCGCTGTCAACCTTCTTTGCCCGCTTTGGGTCAAATCACCGCGCGTCCCGCGGCGCGGTCGGTCGCTGACACCCGGGGCCCAGGAGCAGATGTTTCACCCACTCTGTCAGAAGGAGCCCGGTAAGTCAACATTCGAGGGACCCACCGGGTATAAAGCGGTCGGAGCCCCTGTTCCGAAGCATGGCGGGGAGATGTCCGGCATGAAAGTCGGCACTGCGCATTAAATGTGGGAGTGGGCGGCTTCTAGGCGCCCACGACATCGTCTGCAGTACCCCTTAGCCACTGTGGTAAACCCCCGGCTATATAAGGGGAGTTCTAAGGCCATGCAAGGGGTTCGGATCTTTGGTTGAAGCTTTTTAGGTTAGACTCTTTTGAACTCTAGACATTTTTATGCTAGAAGAATAGCCGGCCTTTTGTAAGGAAGAACATCTCCGTAATCCGGAGAGCAGCAATACAAACATATCACCAAGAACAGGACGTAGGGTATTACACCTCTGGGTGGCCTGAACCTGGATAAATCTCTGTGTCTCCCGCACCAAACCCACCTTTTCCACGATCCGTCACAGGCTCACAAGAAGAACTCTATTACGCCCCCGGCCGAATCCCAAAGGGGGTCCAACCGGACCACCGCTAGAGACGTCTCCACGCCGACAATACCCCTGAAGAAGTAAAGGATGCATTGGATAGCATTGGTGATCTAAAGGCCCCGGGCACCGATTGCATGCCAGTGATCTTTTTCAAACGATTATGGCGTATTGTCGGAGATCAAGTGACTAGGGAAGTGCTGAATGTATTGAGGGGAGGTTCAATGCCTGAAGGATGGAACAACACCCTTGTGGTCCTCATACCAAAGATATTGAAGCCCAAGAATTTGAACGAATTGAGGTCCATCAGTCTATGCAATGTAGTCTACAAAGTGGTGTCTAAGGTTCTCACCAATAGGCTAAAAGTAATTCTTCCTGAAATTATCTCTCATAATCAAAGCGCCTTTGTCCCCGGGCGCATCATTTCAGATAATATTTTGCTTGCATATGAATTAACACACTTTTTGCAGAACAAAAGGTCCCGTGCAACAGGCTATGCGGCACTCAAATTAGACATGAGCAAGGCCTATGATAGAGTAGAGTGGAATTTCCTTGAAGGGATGTTGCTTAGATTGGGTTTCAGAGGAAGATGGGTTGAGCTTATAATGAAATGCGTAACTACAGTGAGATATCAGATCAAGGTGAACAGTGATGTCACTGATATTATACTGCCTCAACGGGGATTAAGACAGGGAGACCCCCTATCCCCCTATCTCTTCCTTATATGCGCAGAGGGGTTTTCAGCCATGCTACATGAGGCAGAAAAAAATGGCAGACTAAGAGGGATTAAAATCTGCAATACTGCTCCTAGTGTCAGCCATTTACTTTTTGCTGATGACTCTTTGTTACTTATTGAAGCGGAAGAGTGGAATGCCACAGAAGTCCAGCAAATCTTGGATGTATATGAAAAGTATTCAGGCCAAATAATTAACAGAGACAAGTCATCGGTATTATTCAGTAAAAACACCAAGCAACAGAACAGAGATAAGGTGAAAGAGATTCTCAATATCAGCAAAGATGGGCATTTAGGGAAATACCTTGGGCTACCGGTCTACATTGGAAAGTCAAAGAGCAAAACCTTTGCATATCTGAAAGAGAGAATATGGAATAGGATCCAAGGCTGGAAAGAAAAATTATTATCCAAGGCAGGCAAGGAAATGCTAATCAAAGCTGTTGCCTAGGCAATCCCAGTCTATGCCATGGCCTACTTTGACCTCACCAAGAGTTTCTGTGACCAAATGAGCTCAATGATCTGCAGATACTAGTGGAGTCAAATAGACAAGGATAACAAAATACATTGGGTTAACTGGGAGAAGATGACACTGCCGAAAAGAGATGGAGGTCTGGGGTTTCGAAATCTCCACTCCTTTAATATTGCAATGCTAGGGAGGCAAACTTGGAGACTACTTCAGAATCCACAAGCACTCTGCGCTCGGGTATTATCAGCAAAATACTATCCAGATGGGCATATTCTGAATGCAAAACCAGTAAGAAGCATGTCTTATGCTTGGAGAAGTATACAGAAGGGGGTCAACCTACTAAACAAAGGAATAATATGGAGAGTGGGGAATGGAAGAAGCATAAACATCTGGAATGATCCTTGGATCCCACGAGCCATTTCAAGACGTGTCATTTCAGGGAAAAGGAATAATGTAATTATCAGGGTGGAAGGCCTCGTGGATCTAGTATCTAATCCCTGGGATGAAGGGCTTCTGAACCAATCGCTGGAGCAAGAAGATGTACAAGCCATCCTCAAAATACCAATTCATGATCAATTTGACGACTTCCCTGCATGGCATTTTGACAAAAAAGGCCTCTTTTCGGTCAAATATGCTTACAAGGTGGCAAGAGACAGTGAAGCTCATGAATCAATAAGAGGCCTTCCAGCGAGCTCTACTAATTCAGATGATATTGTAAATGGTTTTGATTGGAAAAATTTGTGGTCACTCCCATTGCCAAACAAAATCCTTCATCGCATGAAACTGAAACAAAGGGGTTTAGATGTGGATACCAGATGTCCTCTATGTTTCAGGTTTAATGAAGATGGAGGCCATGTGTTTCGTAAATGCAAGATGATCAAGCCCATATGGAGGAAGCTACAACTGGGAGAGGCAAGAGAATCACTCTCAGAACGCCCAAGTGCTACTTCCTTTCTTGAGGTAATTTTCAATCTGGAGGAAAAGAAAAAGCGTCCTGTGTGTTGATGGATATGGTGGACTGAACGCAACAAGGCAAATGCTGGTGACAAAACAAGAACCGCAGATGAGGTGGTTTCGTCCATAACTGTGTATGTCATGGAGTAGATGTCGCTGAATGGAAGAAATAAAGACCCAAAGACTAAAGTTGCTGCTCGCTGGGCAGCACCATCGCATAATTACTTGAAGATTAACACTGATGGCGCGTTCAGAGAGTCATCTATGTCTAGAGGCTAGGGATTCGTTGTAAGAAATGATCGTGGCGAAGTTGCGGCGGGACAAGGTCATCTTCAGGAGGTCGGCAATGCCCTGCACGCTGAAACGCTGGCCCTGCTCCAGGCTGTACGTAGCATTTCGGCAATGGGATGCAGTCTGGTGCTACTGGAAATAGACGCAACAAACCTGAAGAAAGCCATCGATTCGGATGATTATGATCTCTCACCGTTGGGTGTGCTCTTTAGAGAAATAAAAGCCTTGTTATGTGTTGCTTATGACAATGTAAATTTTTTGAATGTCCACGAACATGTAATTCTATAGCTCATAAATTCGCTGCGCGTGGCGCTCCGCTAGGAAATGGATAGCGTGATGTTTGGGTTGGCTGTTTACCTCAGTTTGTATGAGACTTATGTGCTGGCGAGTTGTCCAGCATATCAGTTTAATGGAATGCGAGAGTGTTCCTCTAAAAAAAACATTAACCTTCACGTAACTCTCCATTGGAGCAAGGTGTAGCGAGGGGAGACTGGCCTAGGTGGAGCAAAAGGGAAAGCCCATTGACCGCTGCGAAGATGGGCCTTGTAATGGGTTTACGGGCCCACGCTTCATGGGCTTGCGACGTTTAGACGAGTCCACCCACTCCATCGTGCTACTTTCCACACAGATTGCATGCCCGAGCTATAGAAGCTCGCACCGTGCACGTGGCCTAGTTGTTGTTTGTTTCCTAGGTGACTTGGCAAGCTCATCGGCCACCTAGCCCCACAGTATGTCTAAGTACATCTTTGTATAAAGTTAGAGTCAATGAGTGACTCTCGCATTCCTTCACATTATTCAGAATCGACTGTTAAATAACTTATGCAATATGTTATCTTTAAAACAGACTCTACAGAAGAATCAACATTAAATGTAACACTCTACAAAAACAATATGGACGATTGACTCCAAAAGTTTTGTTTTATGTTAAGAGTCTGACTCTTCATGAAAAACCAATTTTATTATATCACTTTCTTCTCTTTCTTTTATATCAATAATTATTTAATATAATATGATTAAAATTTAGCTGATGCCACCGCTTCTTTCGTAAGCCCGCGGTCCGCGGTCAGCAATCGTAAAAATCAGCACCCGTTGCTTACACGTGGCACAGGAGTTGGATGCGACCGTGAAGCGGGTAATAAAGCGGATCAAGCCCGTGACAGTACACTTGGATGGCCGACGCACGAGGATGAGGTGTCGCCGGCTCACGTATACCAGCTGGCTTTGGCTTGCCACGTAGTGATTCACTCCGACCTCTCTTCTTCTTCTCCTGGAGCTTTTGCATTTGCCATTCAGATTTTCGCTTTTGCTTTTGGGGGCCTGAGATAGATAGTTGGGGTAGTTGATCGGCGACACGAGCTTTTTCCTCCACGCCAACCACCTCAGGAGGAACCTGCAAACGATGAAAATGATATATAGTCGTAAGTAGTTTTAGCATTCTTTCGCTCTGAGCGAAATATAAGTTAGTTTTAGGTTCTTTACCCCTTCTTGACACCACTGGTTAATGGGACATTTGCTCGTGATTTCATTTCCAACACAGAAATTAATTGTCTCCAAGTTGTTTATCAAAAGCTAATTCCCTCTAAATTGCCTCCAAACTGTTTCGTGGTCACCTAGTACTCGGTGTATGCACTCATACATAAATGCACGCACACAGCAGTATCGAGTATCGAGTCCGCATGTGTAAGCGATAAAGCATCGAAGCTTATTCTAGAAGTAATTGGTTGCTAAGGTGATGGTTGAGAATATTATGGTAACTTTCTCAATCTTTTACCTACTCTTTAATTCATGTGCCAAAGCTTAAAACAACTCACATTTATGATCAGAGGCGGGACCAAAACAAGAATTGACAAGCACAGTGATGCTCTACTATTGTGTCACCAGCCCCATGCTCTACTGAGTGTTTCCATTACTGTTATCCTTCTCTTATCACGCTGATTCCATGACCTAAAGTACAACAGAAAATAGATTAGCATTGTAGGGTTAGCCCAGATTAACAGCGGCCGCAATAAACAATAGAAGCGTGATGGCATTCCCATTCCCTGATGGAATTGTTCCATTCCATTCCAGCCGTTCCCAGCTGAGCTGAGTTAGGCATCCCTCGTGCTCACCAGTCTCCTCTTCTTGTCTCTTGTTCACAATCAAAGCCGACGACGACGACGAGGACCAGGAGTTCTTCTTCGTCCTCTTCCCACTTGCGGTGCGGTTTCCCAGTAGGTGAGGAGGTGAGAGAGAGGGGGCAAAAAAATATCAGCTTCCGCCCGAGCTCCACCCCAGCTTTGACTGCTGCTTAGCCCCCAGTCAAGCCCACCAATCCCCTCTCTCTTTGTGCTTGCGTGTGTCCGCGCGCCTATCATCGCCTCGCTTTTCCCCGTTGCTTCCTACCTGGCTGGACCGGAGCTCAGCCCCCTCCCTCCCTCGCATCCCAGGATTCTTGCTTTGCTGGGACTTCCTCTTCTTGGCCTTCGCGAGACAGGCAAGGTTCGTTGCTGTAATCCCCTGCAACCGCGGTTTTACTTTCTTGATGTCTTACCTGTTCAAGATTGCTCACGGTTTGGGGTTATGTGGATCTTGTTCTTGTTTTTCTCGCCGGTTTGTGGGGTAGATTAAGCGGAGGTTCGGTTGGATTGCGGCTGGCTGCTCGCAGGCTTGCGGCTTCGTCAGTTCTTGATGCTAATTTCCTCTTCTCATGCGTCCTTCTTGCCTAGTGTTTAGCCTAGTTTCGTGTAATGTGAAGGCCTGATCTTTAGGCTCGTTTCGGTTGGCTGCTAGGGCTAGGCGTATCGGGCTCAGGAGTAGTAAAAAGTTCTTCTTTTTTTAGCAAGAAATCATATTTGTTATAGTTGTCATTTATGGGAATTCTTGGTCGTCTTCCCAGTTCCCAGATGGGATGTTTGCAACCCTTATTCAAGTTGCCGTCAGAATCTGCAGCGGTTATCAGTAAAGTTTAGCTCGTTATCAGAATTCATCATCTCCGTACTGAACCTGAAATATTGCTTGAAGAAAGAAGCATTTTGCGGCCAGAAAGTTCAGAAATTGGTGTCTGTTCTTAGCTCGCATCAGTTGGTTGCCAAAACGTACTGTACTCCCCCAAAACCTGAATCCAGAGCTCCTACGAGCTCTTCTTGGTCCATTCTTTAATTTGTGTTTGTAATGTTTGGAGGAAGCATCAAAGTTCATTCATAAATGTTCCCCTGATTAATTCCCACTGCACTGCAGCAATGAGGTGCCTGCCTTTCTTGCATGGGGAGACCAAAGAGGAGGATCCCATCACCAAGTCAGCCTCCGTGCGGTCCTTCAGCACGACGACCACGGAGCGCGACGTTCAGTCTGGCTCGGACCTCAACTCCATGAACGTCTCCGACATGAGTGCTGAGTCCATACGGAGGACACAGTACCCCAGCTTCACTGACCGGCCTAGCAACCTCAGGGTGTTCACCTTCTCTGAGCTGAAGAATGCCACCCGCAACTTCAGCCGGTCGCTCATGGTTGGCGAGGGCGGGTTTGGGTGTGTGTACAGGGGCGTCATCAAGAATTCCGATGAACCAAATGAGCGGATCGAGATCGCCGTCAAGCAGCTGAATCGCAAAGGAGTTCAGGCAAGTTCTTTCACCATCTAAGAATACATAACTCATAGCAACTCCATTCTTTGCCATAGAAGGCTAGTATTGTTGTTAGGGATTGCTCTTAAAGTTGTTAGATAGTAAGTACACATAAATCTTACAATCCACTTTTCCACATTGCGATGAGGATTCGTAACAATATATGTGATTTGGACTTAGTTCTGAATCTTCAAACATCGTGAAAATAGACCAGGATTTCTGACTTGTCATTTCTTATCTTAATAGAAGAAACCATTCTGTATGTCCACTTGCTTCAGGAAATGCACAATGATTTAGACTTGTTAATTTCCTTGCATTTACTGTCCATGTATACTTACATGTAGTTCTAGCCTAGGGTATAGTGAGTCAACTAGTGCTAGCATATAGAAAAAACTGGTAAACTAAAATTGTAAACCAAGCATATCATGAAAGCATTTCAATCCCACTTGCTTAATGAGCCCTTTTTAAGTCACTTACACTGGAATCTAGCTTGCACCACTAGTTTGGGTTCCTAATATAATATCATCTTTCTTCAGGGGCAGAAGGAATGGTTAACAGAAATGAATGTGCTTGGGATTGTTGAGCATCCAAATCTCGTCAAACTAATAGGTTACTGTGCTGACGATGATGAGCGGGGAATGCAACGGCTTCTAGTATACGAATACATGCCTAACGGAAGCGTGGATGACCACTTGGCAAGTAGGTCAACTTCGACTCTATCATGGCCAATGAGACTAAAAGTAGCTCTTGATGCTGCCCGGGGGCTGAAGTATCTGCATGAAGAGATGGATTTTCAGGTAATTCATTTGCTTTCTGGTGATCAAACTAAAATTAACTGTATCTGAAACATTTGTGTGAATATACGTGTCACTGCATATCTACATTCAGCAAAAACAGAACAATTGCGATACAAAAAGTTGCACTGTTTTTAGCTGTTCCAATATGCTATATCTATATGCATGCAGGTTATTTTCCGAGACCTGAAAACGTCTAACATTCTATTAGATGAGAACTGGACTGCAAAATTGTCGGACTTTGGATTGGCCAGGCATGGACCACAGGAAGGTCTTACCCATGTCTCCACAGCGGTATGCACATCTACAATCCAAGAACCATTTGACATTAATGTGTTCTGACTGCATTCTATTCAATAATCTATTAATTATTGAGCTCGCGAAATGTATGATGACCTAAAGATACAGATAATCATCGTGCCAAGAAGGCAAAAAGTAAGCTGATTCTATTTCACTTCTATAACATGATTCCCTTTTGGTAGCAATGAAGTTGGATAATGGATACCCAGTTGCTCCACCTCAAATGATATAATTGTTCGGGGTACGCTATTGATCTCTTAAATTTATATATATTTTAGTTTCTAAGCAGTCAAGAATCAGAGAATCTAAATATCTGAGCATCTCAACTGAAGTTCTAGAAAGGCATGTCCGTGTGAGTACTTCAAGTTGAGTAAAGCATTAACGAGTGCTATAGCTGCTTCAGACTGCAGCATGTACATGTACTCTAGCAAAATAAACTGTTCATTGGAGAAAAGGAAATCACTTGGCAGTTTCTTGAAAAATAAAGGAAATCACATATCTCTTCTTCAGAGAAAGCCAACTACATCTACAAGTTACAATGGTTCGGTTTTAAAGTATTCATCCCAACTATCAGAAGAATTCTCCATGTACTAGTTTTATAAAGTTTATTTTTCTACTCCTGCCAATTTGATTAGTTCCTAATACAACTTGAACTCAATGCACCCATCTAAACTAACATATTAAATTCTTATGGTTCCATAGGTCGTTGGAACTCTAGGATATGCAGCGCCGGAGTACATGCAAACTGGACGCCTCACTGCAAAGAGCGACATATGGAGCTACGGTGTGCTCCTCTACGAGCTCATCACCGGTCGCCGTCCCATTGATAGGAACCGCCCAAAGGGCGAGCAGAAGCTCCTGGAGTGGGTGAAACCATACATCTCCGACATCAAACGGTTCCCAATCATCATAGACCCGCGGCTTGAGGGACACTACAACCTCAAGTCCATGACAAAGCTGTCCAGCGTGGCGAACCGCTGCCTTGTCCGGCTACCAAAGTCACGCCCAAAGATGAGTGAGGTGTATGACATGGTTCAGAAGATTGTCGATACCATTGAGACCGGCCCGCCACAGCCTCCTCTGCACTACCATGGCTCGGTTTCTGAACCGGGTGCGAAGCGAACAAAGAAAGGATCACTGAAGAGAAGGTTCCAGGAATTCAAATTCAGTTGCCGGCAGATTGTATGGCGGGGCTGGAAGCCTGAGATCATAAAGACCTGCTGAAAAAATATGGCAGCTAGCTCCTGCCTGTAAGTATAGCTGTTCATAGGGATAAGTTTATACCAGGTGCACAATTGAGTTGCGGTGTGTTGTAGTTTCTCCGTGCAATCCATCTGGTTTGTGTATTACAATCTGAGCTGCGAGTTGGTGATCAAGTAGGTCGATCGCTTGTGTTTTTGATGCAATTTCAGGCCTTCCATCTTATGTACTCTTTTCCTGCGGGGTACTAATATTGTTTGTGCAAAACCTGAAAACTGTCATTTTTCTTGTGGAAAGGGCCGCGTGCAGGCAATGATTCAGATTCAGGCAAGATGTGACCTGAACCAATGGATTGCTGCCGACCAGTCGGAAGATCTGATGGTAGATTGGTAGTGAAGACCGGTGGCTGGTGGTACATGCCAGTCATTCTTTTGAGCAGATAAGACCCAGCTACGCATATCAGAAAGAGACTGTCCAATTGGGAGAATTTGAGCGATGGCAAATACGAGACTAAATCCAAGGCGATTTATTTTTCCATCAGACGGTCTGCGTAATTGTTTGTTACCCAAGATTATCAAATTGCCAATGCACATCCTGTGGAAATCGCTGTGTGGAGGTTGTATCAGCGGCAAAGTTTTCTGAAGAAAACTTTCTGGTAGTGGTCTCCTCCTGCTGCTCCATGTAGAAAGCACTGTGAATGGGAGCAAGGGATTCTGCACACTTTCCATTCCACCATCAAACATCGCCTTCTCCCCTCTTGTGATGATTATGATATATGCGCCAAGCAGAATTTTGGCAGATTTTGGTGGTGGGCAGGAACTGCAGGGCTCCTTTCAGTTTTTGACAAATCTGACCGGTCTGATTTGGCGATTCGCCTGTCGAGAAATGAAAGCAGTGCTTGGCCCTCAAAAACTTCAGAATTCTGCTCTTCTTGGGTGCAAAGAGGTCTCTCTCATCTCATCTGACATCTCATATGCCATGTCAAGCTATCACCATACATCTCTGCCTGCTTGCCTGCTATCATCTTCAGTAATTAGCACATGGTATGTGTGTGTCTGATGCATGCAATCATCCTGAGAAATTAGATGCAACAAAAAAGTATCTTCAGAAATTAGAAGAAAAGCAAACCTTCTCCTATCTCGGTGTAATTCAGAGCAGGATACACATGTTGGGAAATAAGTAGTGCCCATATCTCTGATCTAGAGAGATAGAAACCTGCCGAACCTGTCACATGGTTTGCCATTTGCACCCATCTCTTTGCCGATTGCAACTGATGGCGAAGGCTGCCTGCCTGCTGAAACAAGCCAAAAAGAGTGCGGCAACATTCATGCAAATCTTTTCCAGTTCTTGTTTTATCGCATAAAAGCTAAAACCGCCCAGAGGTCACCAAATTTGTTAGGTTCTGAAAAGTGAAAAAAATTCGGTTCTCAATCCTATCGTCGCCGTTCCATCTTGTAACGCCTTGTCGTCGTCGCTTGACATGAACAATGGAAAAGAATCTTTTTTTGACATCTTATCTGTGCATCTAGCTTTTGGAGGTGACTAAATTGTAGCTGCATCTCATCAAGCATTAGAGACAGTACGGGTTTTGCGTTGGATCCAGGTCATCCTGATTAAGATCTGTGACCCTACTTTCCTCTTTCGGAGTGTCTATTTCTAAGTCGATTGCTAAGTCGATAATCTTGGACATTGATTATCTATCTATCGGTCAATCAGATAGTTATACATTTTAGAAATTATATGCAACTTTAGATATAGAGATGTACAACTGGTTGTTGCGTATTTTTAGACCTAAATCTTTTTGTGCAACTTGATCGAGTTAAAAATAATAATTTCTCAGACGACTAAGAAATAACAAATCTGATAGTCTTAGTAGCCTGATATTTTTTTGTTTTCGCTATCACGAAACAGCGAAAAGTACAAGGTTGTGCATGTCCTATCTGTTCAAGCTAACATCTTCGTACAGTAATCAGAGAGTGTGATTTGTGAAGCTCTATAACAAGAGAGATCGTGAGAGAACAGCAAGATGGGTGTATAGCTGAAGCAACACTCAATACGTAATCGGCACACAAAAAAAGCAGTGTAACTTCCCTGTCAGGTATAAAATAACCACGGAGGTTTCGTTTTCTGATCCAGGTCTGAAACGTAAGCAACACACGCAATATCATTCAATGTATGTTCAGGTATCTGTCTCCATGACAAGGTGACGAACGATGGAAAGAGAAGGCTAATTGCAGGGAAAGGAAATAGATGAAAGGAAAACGAAAGGATGCCGCAAGCATTCTTCAGGAAAACCTCGTATCCTTTGAGAACTCTCTACGGCCGTGCGGAGAATAAATATTCTTGAATCGGTAAGCCATTATTTGTGATACCGGTCGTTTCTCGACGTACTCGTTGGTAGACCGTCAATTTTCAAACTCCCCAGCTTTAGTCTTCCGTGAACATTGCGTGAGTATATGTATATTGGATTTTAGAAAACTAACTTTTTTCTTATGAGAATAAAGTTTGACCTTGATGTTTGAGACAAAAAACAATTGGGACGTCTGGCCTATCGCATCATGAGTCGAGAAAAGTCGAGCCCTTGGAAGGATGTATAAGGCGTATTTAACTTTTTAAGATATAGTTTTGATTAATAATTATTCTATACATATATAATTTATGTGGTATAATATTTCAATCATAAATAAAATTTTTAATAAATCTAATGATATCAATTTTTACATCTAGATAAACTAATTATTGAGTCAAAATTTTAATTAATTAATTAAATTTTTTTATGACAGAGTGAGTAGTATGATCCGCGGATCCCGCCCCGACTGACAGTCGTCAGATGCCGAGCAGAGTGCTGAGATTCCCTCAAAAATCGAGCAGGCTGGGCGCGCGTACCGGTGACGTCAACGCCCGCTGACTGGCTGGTCAGGTGGGCCCAGCAGCGCTGACGCGATTCCGCTGGTCGACGCCTCGACGGGACTTTGGTCTATATGCGTTTCAAACCTCGTACTTTCATAGAATTGTCTATCTCGAATCATACTTTTTCTCTCGATACGGTTTAAATAGCAATTGCATTCTCGCCTTTTCTTTCTTTCTAGGCACGTATGTAGCGAAATGAGAGATGTATCATACGGCTGCAAGAGACCAGAAGAATAAAGTACTCCATCTGTCCAAGAATGTAAGGCATATTTTGATTCATTAAGACAAGTCTTTGACCAATAATTATACTATTAATATATAGTTTTTGTGATACAAAATCATAATCATAAGGAAGTACTTTTGAAGAGGAATCTAATGATATCAATTTTATGTCACACAAATCGTATATGAATAGAGTAATTGTTGGTCAAAGTCTTGTCTTAACCAATTTAAATACACCTTATATTCTTGGATGGAGAGAGTATAATTTTGTACATATATGTTATCTCTAGTGTTTTAGCGAGATTTTAAATATTGTGTTGTGTCATACGTCAATAATAATCTCACGCCTTTCCGACAATTCCGTGTCTGAAACAATCTGACGACTCAGAAAATAGAAGTACATACGCTCCACCCATTGGGCCATTTAAGTCTGGCGTGTCAAACTTGGACCTTTTTTCCGTGAAGGAGAAAACTATAAAAATTATAAAATATTATTATTACAATTGTGCACCTAGAATTCCAACACGTGGGAAGAAACCCCACTATTCATTATAAAACAAACACAACACTCTTCTAGCTAACCGAATTAAAACAACCTGATTACCTCCCCTTTTGATGCGTTGGACTTTGATGCCTGCCAGCAAACACATCAAGTAGTGAGCCTCCGCCAAAACCATATTGTAACAAATAAGTAATCTGACTCTAGGATTAACGTATTATTTAGTTAACCAACAACTTGAGGGTAGCAATGCAAGCAAGCAGTTCAGTTTCTTTCACCGAAAAACACACCTGAATAAACTCCCGAGCTGACAAGATAATTTCACTGTCGTGATTTTTGAACAACCATGCCTAGACCCGTTTGATTAGAATTCCCTTCATAAGCAGCATCAAATTCACTTTGACCCACCGCATTAGAGGACACTGCCAAGGTATATCAGGGAAGTGACTAGATTGATGATGGTACCATTCAGACAACTAATAAGCGTTTTCTTACCTTTCTCATCAACTTGAGTACAGCCTTATCCAAAGCTATCAAGAGTAGAACGTAACCTCGTATAAATTTCACAGGCACACTAATATGAGTATTACCTTTACCAAAGACCACATCATTTCAATGAAGCCGAGCACGTCATAAGAGGAATAAAAGGCGTTTATGTTGTTATCCACCTTATCCAAGAGTATTAGTAGCCGGTCAGGACTTGTTCACTAGAAGTATGATTCTGCCGTTAGCTCCCATATCTTCCTCATAGCAAAGAGAAGAGCTCAAGCTAAAGTGCATTGAACTACATTGTGGTATACATCTTCCACCTCAGGACCACAAATAATGCACGTTCGAAACGTGGCTAAAGTACGCTGAAATCTGTTCTTTTGCACTCCCAGTGAGTTTGTGCCTAGACGCCATGCGAAAACTCGTACCTTTTGGGAAACCTTAGCAGTCTAGATTGTATTCCATAGAGATCTTTCACTTGGACTTATTTGACTTAAGTTAGGCTGGAGCCTTGTTATATTTGACTCAAGTGCGAGCTATGATGTTCTGTAATATAGACTTCTTTGCAAAGATTGTGGTTCCCTATATTTCCTTCTCCCTTCCATCTCAGCTCATGACCGTCCCCTTATCTCATAGTGAAATCTCATCTCTCATTCCACATATACAAAAAACTTCCACCCTACTATTCTCTCCACAATAGGCCTCTACTGGCTATCTGTGTGAATGTCTTTCTTATCATTGCATCTTTCTTTCATAAACCCTAAAAGTAGCACTATCATGTCTTGCCCGCGTCATAGTTTGTCGTTTCTATGTTCTCTAGCGGTGACATTATTATCGTCACTCTATTGTCACTAGCATTCCATAGATATGTAAAATAATTTCAAAAAAGGTTGATCATCCGTGTCACCATCAACATGCTATATCTCTGAAGAAAGCCACATCATTATTATTATTTTTCTCTATCTGTTTCATGGTCATACTAGGCGGATGTTTAATCTAGGGTCATTAAGTATGTTTGAAAGAGTCGTCCTCCTACCGCCACAAGATGAGAAGAGAAGATCATCTTCCTCACTCCAAGGACGTGTTACAACCACACGAAGAATTACGAGGTCCTTTTCGCGGAAATAAAATAAAATTGAGGAGTACTACTACAAAGTAGAGTATAGACACAAGCCGCGTGCCAGCCCAAGAGAGAAAATAATAACAAGGATAAATCTATAAATAAATTCTCTTCTCTTCTCCTCCTCCCTCGCGCTTGTTTCACATCACACCTCAAGAACTCCTCCTCCTCATTCCTCAACCCCCCGCACGAATATCTGCGGCTCGCATCGCCCGTCGCTTCGATTCATGCTCCCGAGTCCCGTCGCCTCCACGCATGATCCCTGCCTCGAGATGCGGCTCTCTCTGCTGCGCCTGGACGCTGAATCCGCCCGGAGCCGCCTAGTTTTTTCTGCGGGGGGGAAGATCCAATTTTGACTGCCTAGTGTTCCCGCGGACGCGAGGGGTTTGATCGTAGGAGAAGGGCGGCTCGCGGTTAGTACTTATTGCTTCTCTGATTCAATTATTAAACTTCTGTTGATCGATGCGGTCGGTTCCAGGAGAAAATTAAGTCGTGATCCTGAGCTGCTCTCGTGTACTGAATTTTTATTATCTGTCTTTTTATTGCTTTTTTTTTGTCGTGGTTGATTCTGTTGGATTATCTGAACTGTATTGTGTTTGTGTATATTTAATACCTGCAATCTTGTGTTAAAATTGTTTCTCCGTGATAGATTACAGCACCAAAAAGGAGTGCCTTTTTCTTTTTTTTTCTAGGAAATGATTTTGTCCATGAACCGAAAGGAACAAAGCTGCAATCTTGCATCCTAAGGTTGCTTGCTTAGTGGATTGAAATGCTAAGGTTGCTGCAATTTGGCTCATGATCGTTGAGGCTGCTTTTGGGACAAGACCGCGTGTTTGTTTGCTCGTTTTTTATTGATCATAATAATCTTACAACTTTTTAATCATTTATTTCCTTTTGAGAAAAACACTATGCAGGAAAGTAGTGTACATAGAGACAGATATTCGTATTCATTATTAATAGTTTAGTTGTTAGAGTCTACAAAAACTTTTAGCTGTTCATATCAAAAGGTTTAACGTAGATATCAGTTGTAGTTAGTTCACTCTGTAAATGGCCTTTCACGCATAATCTACAGTTAAGAAGCAATCTACTATTTTAAGGTTGCGACCTGCGAAAAGGTTGTTTGATTGGATTGTGAGACCGTTGCAGCTTTTTAGTTTGCTAACGTATGGTGGGAGTCATAACATTAGGTTGTTCAATCAGTGTGCAACAAACCAAAAAGGCTTTGATCTTGCATGCTATTAGGTTGCTGACTTTTCCAAAAAAAAATTAGGTTGCTGATTTGGTTGCTTAGATTGAGAAGAAGATATGTTTGTATCTAATAATATGGTAGTGGTCCCTGGAGGACTGCGTAATGATTTGTTAGTTGTCTGCAATCTGTCCTTCTTATCTTCACATTAATGTGATGACTCAAATCATTCATTTGTGTTAATCCTTTGTTGCAACCGAGCAAATTAGCTGTATATCAGGCATTTTCTTTTCTTTTTTCACTGTTAATACCCTCATACTAAAATCACTGAATCTGCTTGATAGGGCAGTGCTTTTGACACAGAGCTTGAGTCCAACGGACGATCATGTGTGAGAAAGATCAAAATTTTCACTGGGGTTACGACCTTTTCCACGACCCCTTTGCTCCTACTGGGTACTATGGACATCCTAATGGTTACCATGATGGAAACTATTGTGACCTCCATCATGCTAGAGGTAGTCTGTGGAATGTCATGCAAGTATTTGTGCAAAACCATGAAAAAAGAACAATATTCCTCATGTATTTTTATTTTTTGTGCTGCAGATGCATCATATCCAGATGAGACATATTTGCACTCTTCTGCACTTACATATGATTTGTACAACCCATCAGTAGGCATCTACTATCCTGGTAGTGAAAATATCCATAATCTGATTCAACTATTAACTTTCTCTTTTTTTTGCTTTCAGCCCCCTAATGTTTTTGGTGTGTTGCAGGAAGTGTTGGTGGGCATGAGCATGAGGCAGTTTATATAGAAGAATCTAGTTCCTCTTCATACCCTGACAGTGACGATTGTTTTACAATGAAGGAGGAAGTAGGGAAGAGATTTTACCCCATGGTCCCAGTTCCAGTGAGTCTGTTGATCCTTTAAGTCAGGTTAAGAAACAGTATTGTTTAGCTTTGTTTGAGTTGCCTCCTTAACTACCAGAAGAAAGGAAGTTTGGCTTCTAAGGAAGCTTTGAAAAACCCACCGTTTGTTTCATTCACCAAAGTAACGGCTAAGCAATGACCAAAGTAGCTAAGATAATTGAAAACGTAACTGTTAATGTTTGATATATAATTAATCTCACTGGGAAAATTACACCAATATCCCTGACAGTTGGACCACTGACCTTAAATACCATTTGACCTTAATAAACGATGTGACAGAAAATTCTTCCAAAAGTCTTTAGTTACACTGAAAGGTGAATTAATTTTGGATATTCTTTTATCCTTGTTAATTCATGTCTTCGAAAAATTTCCCAACATCCAGTTGAAAACTGTGGCTACCATTGATAGAGTTTTGCTTACAAAACTGTGAATACTGACTTCCTTATAACATCATGGGCGTACATTATTACTTGCACTATCTAAGATTGCAAGTTACAACTGCTATCCGCACCATTGATCTTAGAGTGTGCTTTTCTTTTTCCAGTATCCTTATTGTTCAGAAGAAAATAACCCATTGTGAATGACTGCCGCATCTGTTATTAGCTTCCATTCCACTACACTTGCAGCTCTGATTAAATGGTTTGTTTTTGCCTTGTCCAGCATGTACCTAAAATTAATGGGGAAATTCCATCAATGGACGAAGCCACCATGGACCATGAAAGGCTGACAGAAAGGTCCGTCTTCAGTTCCAGTTTTAAGTGAATTATTGCTTTGATGTTATATGCAAGTCTCATGCCTCCTGGGGCTCCGTTGTTATTAAATGCTGTGGAAGCATTGCATTTTTTGATGGATGAAATTACTAACATAAGTTTGATAATGTTTCTCTCATAACTTTGTGTATGTAATATGTGTCCAGGTGGAGTTCATTAATTTTACATTTCTATACTCTTGTAGGTTGAGACTGTATGAACTAGTTGAGCACAAGGTGAAAGGTGATGGTAACTGTCAGGTTAGTTCTTGATACCATCCTCACCTGAATACTTGACTCATTTTGAAAATAATTTACTGGACATAGTAGCATTAGTAGTTGGGTCAGTTCACTGGACTTGAAAATAATATGCACTAGTTCACCGAGTTATTCCATTATTACTGACTTACTGTTTACATGTTGTACGAAAGCCACAAACAATTGATGCTAACTTGACGTTCTTAATTCCCAGTTCCGTGCACTATCATATCAGCTGTACCAAACTCCCGACCACCATGAGTTTGTGAGGCAACAGATAATTAACCAGGTATTCGACAGTATTAATCTTTGTTTCGTGATCCCTGGTCTCAGTGTTTATTCTACATCCTTCCATCTTTCGTCTGATAAATAACCACTTCCAGCTAAAAAGTAACCGTGATGCCTATGATGGATATGTCCCCATGGCATATGATGAGTATTTGGACAAAGTAGCACGGTACGTTCCACGGTGCTACAAACATCTATGACTTGCAAAATTAAGCGTATGTGAATGCCTTTCCTAATTAACGTTTAGTGCATAAACTAACAGAAACGGTGAATGGGGTGATCATGTGACTTTACAGGCTGCTGCTGACAAGGTGTTTATACTATCTCTCCTCCTGTTGTCTTATGTCATAACATATCGCAGCTGGCAAGGATGCTACCTTTTTTAAGTCTTTCTAATGTAACACAACGATGTGATGCAGTACGGAGTGAAGATTTTCGTCATGACGTCGTTCAAGGATACATGCTACATTGAGATCCAGCCTAAGGTTCAGAAATCGAACAAAGGTATATGCATACTTTTCTTTTTTTACTTCCAAGTGGACAGTCTTGAT
This sequence comes from Stipa capillata, assembly GCA_019208055.1. Lineage (NCBI taxonomy): Eukaryota > Viridiplantae > Streptophyta > Magnoliopsida > Poales > Poaceae > Stipa > Stipa capillata. The sequence goes on from JAGXJF010004340.1 coordinate 1,316,158, forward strand.
CATACTGTGTGGGCTGTGGTTACTTCACCAATTGATACTGAACTTCTGAATTCTACTGCTCTTCTGATTGCAGTGGTGCTATTGAGCTTTTGGGCGGAGGTTCATTACAACTCGATATCTCCGCAGAACGGTGAGTAGTAGGCCTGCCTGCCATTGTCATACATGCAATGCGTGTCCGGTCTACTTCGCCAACGTATGCAACCAACACTACATATTTGACACTGCAGCCTCTGCCTCATAAATAATTGCTGAAACATCCTTTTTGTGTGATTCGTGAACAGATGCTCCGAGGTCGCAGACGACAAAGAAGAGGAGATGGTGGCCGTTCTCGCACCACCACCATTGATGATGCATTCTTCCTCAGTCTCGGTACATCTGGGCCGGCATGCAAAACTTTTTCCTTTCTTCATCAAGATGATCCTGAGGCGCTCTCCTGGGAGGGGTCATCACCACCATGAGCACCATCATATCCTGGTATCCGTTAATATAGATACATGGAAGCCAATAAACATGCAATTTGTCCGTATATAGTTGAGTTGCAGGCCCCCCACTGTATTAACGTTTGTATTTACAAAATTTTGCCGGAATGAGGCTACAGTTCATTATTCATTCTGAAAACAATGATATGATAATGATCTTAATAATCTTGAGTGCCTGGTAGGTTGAGGCAGTGTTGGCTGCTGAGCTTGTGCTGCTGTCAAGTATGAGTTGTACAGGCCCAATAGGCCCACCAGTTCCAAGGCCCATATACCCATCGGCACAACTGGAGGCCCGAGATGCATAGGTTGAGCATCGAAGGCCCTGTAAACCCGGGGCTACACATCCAGAGCCCTCTCTTACTCGAGCTCCAAACTGCAACGTGCATTTCCCTTTCTTTTTCACAAAAAGTGCAATTGCAGGGCTCCAGCGGCAATGTACCCATTCTGTCTATCTCAAAAAGATAGAGAAAAAAAAAGGTAACGAAGCTACTGAACTGAACCCAATGACCACTCTTGTCAGTATTCGGTAAATTTATTGCTACTACGTAACTGACCTTGAAATGGTCAGTCAGTCAAGTCAACAGTCGACACCGTCGCATTTCTAGACGTTTGACTCGACTTGTAGACAGAGCCACTCGTTCATCGTTCTAGTGCAGAATTAATTATCCCCTGATTCTGTGGCGAGTTTGAGGGGTTCAGGTCTGACTTGAGAGCAGGCAGCAGAGCGCCGGCGTTCCCGTGCCGTCAGAATCCATGTCCCGTCCATCACTCCACCATCCAAGCAGTTCAATTTTCGACCAAGACACGCATGAAAAAGATTCTAGAAGGACGGACGCCATCGCCCATGCGTGCCTGAGGAATGGCATCCGCCCAGGTGTCCGGTGTCCCCTGCCATCTGCGATGTTATTCCATGGCCGCAATCGCCTCGCCTCGCCTGCTTGACCTCCTCGCGTCCGACCGCGCGCGGCGACTCCTTTTCTTTCTCTTTTTTGCCGCGCTATCCACGCGGTTTACTACTGCCCGACTTGAGACGCTCTCTCCTCCTTCCCCTCTTTTTCCTTTGCTTCATTCTTGGTCGCTAGTTTTCTGCATTCGGAAAACCTTACAAACAAACAACATGAATTATCAAGAACATCCATCAACTCACCGATCGTGAGTAATTAAGAGCATCCACAATGTTTATGCTCTTCAAAATTTTCTGAATTAACTTGACACGTAAGAAGAGGAGTAGAAATTCTAAATTTTGCTTCGGTGTATGGACTCAGGCGGTGGATCTATATGCAATTAAAAAACGAAAACATCTCTCCCTTTTCGCTCCCTCGCGGCATCTCCTCTTATTTATCTTTCACGTACCTCTGTAATTTAATAATGTTCTAATACCAACAACCAGTAGCTAAGTATGAATCGGAGTTGTGATTTTTGGTAAGACTCTCCAATCTACAGTGTACACTACGATGTGTGATCTCTATTTTATTCACACTGTGGATGTTCTAATAGCAAGGAATCGTAGGTAGCAGTACAAACAAGAAGCCTTCCTAATAAGTAATAACTAATAACAAGCAGGTTTGTCTCGGCCCTATGTATCGATGGATGAAACAAGAGAACGAACATTCAGCTTTTTTCTTTATTTTTCCCTGAAAAAGAAAAACAAGAGAACGTGCTCGCTCGTCACCTAATGCGGCCGCAACTGCCTAATCCAAATTGCACTTTCGTGTTCTCCTCTTCTCTTAATTAATTCTCCCATGGGAAAGAAGGACAAAGCGAAGAAAATTGGCCGTTAAGTTAGCATACCTACCATCCCAAAGATCACGTGTTTTCATTTCCCTCCGAATTTTGGGGCTACTGGTGATTATTTTGGTAGAGACACTACTGCAGGTTTCCTATTCCCTTTGATTTTTTTGGGGCTTCTGATCATTATTTTCTTGGTGACACGTCATCGGTTTACTAAGTGTTGTGGTTACAACAGGCGACGTATATTTGACTCCGTGTTTTTATCTTGGACGGTGCACTATTGGTTTTTTTCTTCCTTCATTCTTTTTTTTTGTCTCCATTGGTGTTTTTCTTTTTCCTTTTTTTTGTCCGATGGTGTTGGTTTTTGTTGCTTCTCTGGTGGCCTTCCCATGTGGATACCCGGTTTGATAGCTACATGTCTCTTGTTGTTTCTTGGTTTGCATGTTAAGTACCAGGCACCAAGAAACTGAAACTAACAATCAAGCTGCTCCCATTACAGTGGTAACTAAATCTCTGTGCTTCTGATTTCATACAAAATAGAACTACCAACATGCTTCAATTTCGCGCATTTGGCTACAAGGATGAACCCCAACATGCAGTCAAGATGTGGATCAAGATGGACCTCTAATGATAAGACACTGTAACAAATATACAATGGTGTATATTCTATGGAGAAACCAAAAGAGACCGACCTAGCACCAAAGAAAGTGTCGCCTCCATCACCCTTCGATGCCTCTACAGCCACTACAATGTTACCGTCAACGGCTACAGCTTCTAGCTACCTATATCAGCTCTATGTAAAATACCAACCGATATATAATAAAGACTACCTATCACATCATACTTTTCCTTCATACCAACAGAGAAAATACCACACCAAATACAAAACAAACACATGATGTGCCAAGCAAGCATCACTAGTTTATATTGTTATTAGCAACAGGTGTCGACACGAAACAAATCAATACAAGCGCATATTGACCGTTCCACTGAGTTGCTTAGTTTAAATAGAAGGGGAAAAAATATCTTTGTTCCTTTTTTCTCGAGATATCTTAAAATCTATAAACCATAGGAATTTATGTTTTGGTCAAATTGTGATACAACATATAAGATACGGTTCGATGTAGCTCACACCATATTT